>CM068484.1:14251985-15650735 GCA_034769265.1 Remorina albescens | reverse complement strand
CAAGGTGAGTTTCCTGGGATTTGTCATATCCCAGGACCAGATCGAGATGGACCAAGAAAAGGTCTGGGCCATCACCCAGTGGCCCACTCCAACCTCTTGTAGGGAGGTTCAGAAGTTTTTGGGGTTCTCGAACTTCTATAGAAGTTCATCCGAAACTTTAGCTCTGTGGCCGCCCCTTTCACTGCTTTAACTTCTCCCAAAGTTTCTTTCCAGTGGACTCCAGCTGCTGCAGACGCCTTCCAGCGCCTGAAAACAAGCTTCGCCTCAGCCCCGGTCCTCACCCAGCCATCCCCAGACCAGCACTTCATCGTGGAGGTGGACGCCTCTGCCACAGGATTACGGGCAGTCCTGTCTCAAAGGTCTGGCTCTGACCACAGGATTCATCCGTGTGCTTTTTCTTCCCGGAAGCTGAGTCCAGCGGAGAGGAACTATTCGGTGGGGGACTGGGAGCTGCTGGCTGTTAAGATGGCATTGTAGGAATGGAGACACTGGTTGGAGGGGGTGGCCCAGCCATTCAGAGTCTGGACTAACCATGAAAATTTGGAGTACCTGCGTGGAGCCAAGAGACTAAACTCCAGACAAGCCAGGTGGTCCCTCTTTTTCTCATGATTTAATTTCACATTATAATACCGCCCAGGACGTAAAAACACTAAGCCCGACATTCTGTCCTGAGTCTATGCCCCTGAGACAGACTCCTCAGAGCTAGAACCCATCCTCCCTAGGGACTGTATAATAGGAGGTTTCCAGTGGGGGATTGAGGCTAGAGTGATAAGAGCTAACGCAGCCCTGACTGTCCCTAATAATGTGCCCACCCTTCGAGGGGAGGTGATTAACTGGGCACATAATAACAAACTTTCCTGTCACCCAGGCGTGCGCTGAACCCTCTTCCGGGTGCTAGAGCGGTTCTGGTGGTCTAAAGCCTGCAGAGATGTAGCTGAATATGTTGCTGCACTCCCCGCCTGTTCACAGCAAGAGACCTCCAATGCCCCACCAGCTGGCCTCCTTCAGCCTTTGCCCGTTCCTTGACGCCCCTGGTCAAACATTTACAGTGACTTTGTTACAGGTCTCCCACCATCAGACGGCAACACCACCATCCTAACGGTGGTGGACAGGTTTTCAAAGATGGGAAAGTTCATTCCTATGCCAAAACTGCCTTCTGCCATACAAAACTGCTGTCCCAGGTTTTCAGAACCTTTGGGTTCCCCAAGACTGTCTTGTCAGACCGGGGGCCCCAGTTTGTGTCCCAATTCTGGGAGGCTTTCTGCCGGCTGGTGGGGGCTGTGGTGAATCTCTCCTTGGGCTACCATCCTCAAACCAACGGCCAGTCCGAGAGGCTAAACCAGGACTTAGGGACCGGACTCCGCCGCCTATCGTCCGACCATCCCGCGACCTGGTCCAAAATGCTGATGTGGGTAGAATATGCCCACAACACCCTTCCTTCTGCCTCGACCGGGCTCACACCGTTCCAGGTGGTGTTCGGCTACCAGCCTGCCCTGTTCTCGATGCTGGAGCAGAGGTCAGCGTTCCAGCCACAGCCGCCATGGTGCACCACTGCCGAGGCATGTGGGTCCATGCCCGCCGGGCCCTCCTCAATACCTCAACAGCTTACAAAGGGGCCGCAGACCAGTGCCGCCGGGCTGCCCCTACTTACCGCCTGGGCCAGCGAGTGTGGCTGTCCACCCGGAACCTCCTTCTGCGCCATCCCTCACGTAAGCTGGCTCCAAGATTCATCGGTCCATTCCCGGTGTCCAAAATTATTAACCCCTCTGCTGTGAGGCTGCACCTCCCCAGGTCATTACGCATCCACCCAACCTTCCACGTCAGCCGGATAAAGCCTGTCAGGGAGTCCCCTCTCGCCCCCGCCACCAGAAACTCCTCCTAATCCTCGGCTGCTGGATGGGGAGACCGTCTACACCATCAAGAAGCTCTTGGCAGTCCACTGCCGGGGCCGCAGGGTCCAGTACCTGGTGGACTGGGAGGGCTATGGTCCGGAGGAGCATTCGTGGGTCCCGTCCCGGGACATAATGGACCCACAGCTGATATTGGACTTTAACAAGCGTCATCCCCGGGATCCTGGGCCACCGGGTGTTGGCTGTTGGCTGTTGGGGGGGTACTGTCAGGACCTGTGTTTTGTGTTTTCTGTTTCCTGTGTTTTATTTTGAAGGTCTTGTTTTCCCCTGTGTTGTCGTTCATTTACTTCCCTTCCCTGATTACCCCAATGTGTTTCACCTGTGTCTTGTTATCTCCCTGTCTGTATATAAACCCTGTGTTCTTTCCCCTCGGTGCCAGTTCGTCTTGTCCTGTACAGCGTTCCAGCACTATTTTCTCGTGTCTAGTCTCAGTGGGTTTTTGATCAGTTTCTGTATTCCCGGTTCCACGATTATTGCCTGAGTGTCTGCCTGTACCTTCGCCTTGAGAGTTTTGATATTCCCGTGTACCGACTTGGACTGTAATAAAGACCATGAGTCTTGCCACTATGTCTGCCTGTCCTGTTTGGTTCGTGACATAATGTTAAAAAATTATCTTGAAGGTCTGGCACTAAACAGCACGCTGTTACAATACGTAGATGATCTGTTGATCTGCGCAGTCACCTTGGTGGAATGCCATCGGGACTCGGTAAAGATTCTACAAAGGTTGGCTGAAGGAGGACACAAGGTGTCCAAAACAAAACTTCAGCACTGTCAACCACAGGTGGAGTACCTGGGGAGAATTGTTTCCCATGGCACAGTTGCAATCTCACCATCACAACTAGAAGGTATGAGCAAAGCTCCACGCCCTCAGACTGTTGGACAAAATTGGACATTTTTGAGGATGACAGGTTATAACTCTGAGTGGATAGAGGACTATTCAGAAAAAGTGGCTCCTCTCAGAGATCTAATCAAACAGTCTGATAATGCCACAATGACAACCCCACTGAAATGGACAACTGATGCTATGGAAGCATTTGAAACACTAAAACAGAACATGCAAACCGCACTAACATTAGCTACAGCAGACTACACCAAGCCTTTCTATCTGTACATAGCAAACAGAAGTGATAAATATGTGTCTGCGGTGCTAATGCAAGAAACGTGGGGGTCGGAAGAATCAACCTCTGGCCTGTTACTGTCACATTCTGCCCCTGTCTCTCACCTTGGACTCATACTTTTCCACTGCGAACACCACACCTGCTCTCACTCAGCCATCAGCACACCTGTAGCCCATCCCCTGCAATCAACCCCAGTATATATTCACCAGCTCCACACTCACTCCTTGCCAGATTGTTCTTTGCCATGCGAGACTTTACAGCGTTTTCCTGTTTGGTTCGTGACAAGATCATGACCCAGTCATTAGTTGGAGATATACGCTGCTCAAAAAAATAAAGGGAACACTAAAATAACACATCCTAGATCTGAATGAATGAAATATTCTTATTAAATATCTTGTTCTTTACATAGTTGAATGTGCTGACAACAAAATAACACAAAAATTATCAATGGAAATCAAATTTATTAACCCATGGAGGTCTGGATTTGGAGTCACGCTCAAAATTAAAGTGGAAAAACACACTACAGTCTGATCCAACTTTGATGTAATGTCCTTAAAACAAGTCAAAATGAGGCTCAGTAGTGTGTGTGGCCTCCACGTGACCGTATGACCTCCCTACAACGCCTGGGCATGCTCCTGATGAGGTGGCGGATGGTCTCCTGAGGGATCTCCTCCCAGACCTGGACTAAAGCATCCGCCAACTCCTGGACAGTCTGTGGTGCAATGTGGCGTTGGTGGATGGAGCGAGACATGATGTCCCAGATGTGCTCAATTGGATTCAGGTCTGGGGAACGGGCGGGCCAGTCCATAGCATCAATGCCTTCGTCTTGCAGGAACTGCTGACACACTCCAGCCACATGAGGTCTAGCATTGTCTTGCATTAGGAGGAACCCAGGGCCAACCGCATCAGCATATGGTCTCACAATGGGTCTGAGGATCTCATCTCGGTACCTAATAGCAGTCAGGCTACCTCTGGCGAGCACATGGAGGGCTGTGCGGCCCCCCAAAGAAATGCCACCCCACACCATTACTGACCCACTGCCAAACCGGTCATGCTGGAGGATGTTGCAGGCAGCAGAACGTTCTCCACGGCGTCTCCTGACTCTGTCATGTCTGTCACATGTGCTCAGTGTGAACCTGCTTTCATCTGTGAAGAGCACAGGGCGCCAGTGGCGAATTTGCCAATCTTGGTGTTCTCTGGAAAATGCCAAACGTCCTGCACGGTGTTGGGCTGTAAGCACAACCCCCATCTGTGGACGTCAGGCCCTCATACCACCCTCATGGAGTCTGTTTCTGACCGTTTGAGCAGACACATGCACATTTGTGGCCTGCTGGAGGTCATTTTGCAGGGCTCTGGCAGTGCTCCTCCTGTTCCTCCTTGCACAAAGGCAGAGGTAGCGGTCCTGCTGCTGGGTTGTTGCCCTCCTACGGCCTCCTCCACGTCTCCTGATGTACTGGCCTGTCTCCTGGTAGGGCCTCCATGCTCTGGACACTACGCTGACAGACACAGCAAACCTTCTTGCCACAGCTCGCATTGATGTGCCATCCTGGATGAGCTGCACTACCTGAGCCACTTGTGTGGGTTGTAGACTCCGTCTCATGCTACCACTAGAGTGAAAGCACCACCAGCATTCAAAAGTGACCAAAACATCAGCCAGAAAGCATAGGAACTGAGAAGTGGTCTGTGGTCACCACTTGCAGAACCACTCCTTTATTGGGTGTGTCTTGCTAATTGCCTATAATTTCCACCTGTTGTCTATTCCATTTGCACAACAGCATGTGAAATTGATAGTCAATCAGTGTTGCTTCCTAAGTGGACAGTTTGATTTCACAGAAGTGTAACTGACTTGGAGTTACATTGTGTTGTTTAAGGGTTCCCTTTATTTTTTTGAGCAGTGTATATGTAAAATAATGATTCATTATTTGTTGAAAGGTTTTATATTTCTTTACAGACTGAGATTTAAATTGTTAACACCATGGGTGCTCGCACATCATCACACACATTTGTCATCTTATTTGTAGATCAGGGAACATTTGATACTAATAGTGGATCAATATGTTAACTACCGTAGCCCGGCCATCTGATTTGGCCACTCACCAGCATGATAAGCAGCAATGAATCAGAGCTCATGAAAGACATGAAAACTCTGAGCTGGGTTGGAGAAAAGTGTGGCTGTTTGTCTAAGCTGCTTTGGTTGACTTTCTCATTCTGCTTCCTTTGCAGAGTGCAAAAAAAAAAACACATCTGAACCAACAGGACACCGGAAGAAGTAAATGGAGAAGCTTGGGAAATACCCCAGGCTGAGAGAGAGAGAGAGAAAAAAAAAGAAGAATATGAATGCACCGGTGGTCCCTGGAAATAGGAAAATGAGACACTAAGTCAGTCGTGGCAATAAAAAAAAAAAACAATGAATGGGACAGAGGTTCTTCACACGGACAGCAGCAACGCACGAGAGGCGCATTTCTCCTTACTGCAGCCTTTAAGGGACACATTATCAAACATCAAAACAACCAGTAAGCAAAGGACATGCTGTTACAATGCTACTCACTGACATCAGCAATCATTTCAAGAGGCCAGAGGAAATGCCCAGTTAAGGTCAAATGAAATCTCTGCAGACAAACATTTACCTGTTGACCTGAAACTAGTCCACCAACTGAACATTTCTCGCCACTCAAGTCAGTTATCACAACCTCTCTTGCCCATTTCATTCATCTGCTTCATTTATCCAATGCCTTTTCATTCCTCCACATAGCCACATGTTTTTTGCTTGTGCCTTCATCCGTTGCTTTCTTGTGGATATGATAACTCAATAATGCCTCAATTATATTCTCCTCATATTTGACTCAAACATTGATTTGGACTTTCTGATGAGCTGACTGAATGTGAGTGGTCAAAGGTCAAAGTTCAAAGTCATGGGGACCTCATGTTCTTGTAAAGACAATGTATCAACTAATTTATTACATCGGCCACAAATGTTCACACAGACTGACTGGCTGTTTGAGGTTGCTAATAAAATTAGAATAATAACAAAATGTATTTGTAAAGCACTTTCAATCTAAGTGCTGTACATAAAGTAACTATAAAAATAAAAATAAACACCCGGGCTTTGAATACATCAATTGAATATACCCACCTAAAACATTGAGGATGCCTAAAACATTGCAGCAGTTGTATACTTGATCCAGAATCAGAGTCTGTCACCAAGGCGTACTACTACGCACTTGTTGTTGCTGTTGTTTGTTTAAAACAGGATCGTATCCTCTTTGTCTCCCTTAGAGATAGGGTGAGAAACTCAGTCGACTGGGAGAGACTCGGAGTAGGCTGTTGCTCCTTTGTGTAGAAAGGTGGATGGATGGATGCATGGATCTGCGTTTGCAGAGCCAGTAAAGCATGAGGTTGGCCTCAGCTGAACCATGTCAGACTCCCAACAGTGTCTCACATGTCACGGATGTCTTAATAATCCATCTATTATCTATATGACTTATCCAGTCCAATCGTGTTCGATTCAGTTGTTGGCTGGATATGACTATGACCTAGATGAATGAGAATATATGCAGACTTATCCATCAGGTCGCACGGGGCTGGAAGAAATCCCAGTGACATTGAGTGAGGGTGGGGTCCACCCTGGAGAGGTCGCCAGTCTATCACAGGGCCAACATAGAGACAAACAATTAGAGCAACCAATTAACAGAAAACTGCATGTCTTTGGACTGTGGGAGGGAGCCACGCAGGCATGGGGAGAACATGCAAACTCCACACGGAAAGGCCCCAGACTGGGAATCAAACTGAGAACCTTCTTGCTGTGAGGCAACAGTACTAACCACTGTTCCACCGTGCATGATAATAAGCATTTTAATAAACTAATTAAGTAACATGTACTCACTTAAGACCAGGTATCTGTCAGTATCAGTACTCATTGTCCGAAAATAGCACCCAGCTATGAGCACCGGAGTACCCAGCAAATCATGAACGCACAGATGAATGGATGGATGGCAAAGTGAAAACTGCATCCGTCTAAAAGTAGATAAGACACCTGCTTTACACATTGTGCTTCATGGAGCTTTTATAGATCCTTAACCTGTCGAAACTCTAGCGTTATGCATCCCTCTTTTTCAAAATAACTTCATTCATCTGTTAGGGGCAACATGACAGCCTGATAAACAAAGAATACGCCTTGCTTCATGCTAAATGTGATTGGCTCTTATCTGACCACAAAATTGAGCTGCAGTTCATTCTATCTTTTCAGGCTTGTGAGGGTAAATCTGCTTTAAATGACCAGATCCAGAGTTACACCTGGGATCAGTCAAGAGGTATGGAATAAGATGAGGCCAATTGTGTGCATGAAAACAGAACTCATGAGAACTGTTGTCTTTTTATCTGCAAAGTAAGATCATCCATTCATTCATCTTCAACTGCTTATCCGTTTCCGGGTCGTGGGGGGCTGGGGCCAATCCCAGCTCACACGGAGATGGACAAGTACACCTTGGACAGGTCGCCTGTCCAATTAACCCTGCATGTCTTTGGACAGTGGGAGGAAACTGGAGTACCTGGAGGAAACCCCCACAAACACGGGGAGAACATGCTCCACACAACTCCACACAAAAAGACCTCAGGCCGTGCAACCATGCTAACCACTATGCTGCCCTGCTGCCCAAATCAAAACAGAGTTAGCTTAAGGCACTTTACACATAGAGCAGGTCTGGACAACTCTCTTTATGTAGTTTTTAAAGAGACTCAACATATCTCTCCAAGAAAAACTTCCTTTAAGAGCAAAACCTCGGGCAGAACCAGGAACAGGGAGGGCAGCCATCTGCCTCGACTGGTTGGGTTGAGAGAGAGAGAGAGAGGAAGGCAGAGAGAAAAGCATAGGCAGTGAGAGAGATACAGTGAGGGGGAATAGAGGGAATGAGAGAGAACAAGACCAGGGCTGAATGACTGAAGCTTGGTGAAGCTTGAAAAAACAGTTATTATACCTTACATTTCTAACTGTTGTCATAAAGGAAGGTTTTAAGCCTGATCTTGAAAGCTGTGACAGAGTCCACCTCCCCAGACTGATACTGGAAGTTGGTTCCATAGAAGAGGAGCCGGACAGCTAAAAGATCTGCCTCACAATTTACTCTAAGACCCATAAGTAAACCTACATCCAGAGCCATCCAAAACCTGCTGGAAAAAAGTTGCAACTACAGGTTCAAATACATTAAGCTTGATGCAGGATTTGCGGGATCACCACCCAGCTTTACACGCCAAAGTAAATGTAACACGTAATAACTGAGTTAAATCACGTTAGTGGCACTGTATTATTTTATTACTGTATTATTTCTGACAGCAATAAATAATAATAATAAATAAATTAAAATCTCTAAAGAATGCTCATGTGATTTTATGCATTAGTTTATTAGTAGTGTTGTGAAATAATTAATGCATAATAATCGTGAAACTGTGATTATTCCTCAGACTATAATCGTACAATCAAAATCTATAATCGTTGCATCCCTACACACACGGTATTTGATTTCCTCATTCATTCAGTCAGCAGGCGAGTTTGGCGTAGCATAGTTCTGCCGTCTGTTATTTTAAAAAAATCAGCCAGCAGGCCTATATTAGAAGTCCATTAGGCACAGGAGTTGGTGACTGTATTCACTAACATGGCATGTCCTTTTGATAACGATCCCGTGGATGAAGGTGCAGCATTACTGCGCAGAGAATTAAATATTCGTTGGTACATGGCTATCAGACCATCAGGGTGACCCCTGAGAGGGCCTGTAATATTATTGTATTGTAATATTATATATTAATATTATGTGTTGCTAGGGAAACACCATGCCCTACAAATTGAAGACCCTGATGATGCCACCTGCCAGCTATGCAGGACAGCAAAGCAGTCAGAGACACCATATGCCACAATCACCTCAGAGATTAAGTCATCATTTTATTTATTTATTTATTGATTGATTGATTGATTTAACACCATCATTATTCATCACCACCACAGATGTCAATTAAAGACATAATACATATTTCATTTGGTCTTCTTTATTTCCTACAAATACAAGAGCTTATTTAGTTAATGTTCCAATAGTTAACATAACTAACATAATTCACCTGTGACCATGCATCCACCTCTAACTTGTGCTCCAGTATTTCAATTTCTAGATCTGCCCTCCTAATCAGGCGGTCCAAGTATTGCATTTCTTTGTCGGGTTTTTGGGATTTTTTCAGGTAAATTTTGTAAATCTCTTTTACTCGTAACTGGGAATACATAAGGAGGACATTAAATTATACAGTTGCACATGAATTCCACAGAATGAACCTTTGGTGTTTACTGAACATCCATCTCACTGTGTCAATCTGTGCAGTGGAAGTTGAGGGACCCTCCTGCTGCTGTCACTCTATATTCCACCAGAATGTTAAGAAATGTGAATGGGAAGAGAACTATCAGTAACATATCAAAATGTTACTTCTATAGGCCTTTCTGGATCCCCTTCTGTAAAGGCAGCAGATGAGTGATATGTTTCAGTATACTTAAACTACCATTTGGCAAAATCTTTGGAGTATTGCCTACTTACAGTTACAAGGTCTGTTGTGGTGTGAGGGGTCTCCACCAGGCAGATAACACAATCAGAATCTGTTGGGACAAACGAAAAAAGAAAAAAAAAAGACGTGAAAGGGAAATAAATATTTTAATGAATAGGCTTAAAAAAAGATATGTAGGCATAGGCATATTACATTTTATGAAGGCACTTGTGTTTTGGGGGCGGGCTCAGAGGATGAGCTCC
This sequence comes from Remorina albescens, assembly GCA_034769265.1. Taxonomy (NCBI): domain Eukaryota; kingdom Metazoa; phylum Chordata; class Actinopteri; order Carangiformes; family Echeneidae; genus Remorina; species Remorina albescens. The sequence goes on along the minus strand of CM068484.1, from coordinate 15,640,931 downwards.
CACCAGGGATTCCCTCAGCCACTGGCCTTCCTAAATTCTGGATTAGGGCCAGCTCCTCCGCATCCTTTAGAGGTGACGGTGCTGGGCCACCATCTGCCTTCTTTCTGTTGGCTAAGTAGAAGTCTGTGGTAGTTCAGATAGGCTTAATTATTTAACAGAACATGATATAGATGAGAAGACATTTATGTGTGTGAAAACAGCATTATGTTGGGGATAAAACAACTGCACAGTCAAACAGCCACTTAATATTTACTTTCCAATGTAAAACATGATCAAAATGAGGTACCCCCATGAGATTATGCCGAGGTCTTACCTGTTTGAACAAAGTTTTTATATTTCATTTTAAACTGCTGCCAAGTGCGCCTCTCCCCGGAGGGACTCCACCTAAATGAAATAAATTAATAGGCTACCATTCAAGCAGTTTTACCCTGTAATATTATTGTGATTGCAAAGGACTACACTTAAACTTTCGCATTGACCCGAGCAGCAATGTTCTCCCACGCCGTCTCCCTCTCTTTTGCAGGGGTGTTGCACTTCGTTCTAAAAACATATTCAAACTCGCCGTATGAGCACATTAAGATGTCCAGTTCTAGTGGGGTGAAAAACGCAGCCCTCTTCTTCCCCGTTGCCATGGTGACTCTTCGAATCGGGGCTCCATTGATGCTGTCTTTTTATAGTTGTGGTGCACGTGCTTAACTCCAGGTGAAACTACTCAGAGTTGATCAAACTAACTCAAATCAGCTGTTCTGGAACCAAAAACTCAGAGTTCAGGCTGAGACTCAGAGTTTGTTGAACCTGCTTTGTGAAACGGACCCCTGGACTGTGAATGAGGGGGGTCGGTGTTACTATATATTGGTGCTTTGCCTCCATCTAGTGTTAGTAAAGCAGCACTGCAGGTTGGTCATCTGTCAGTGTGATCTGGACTTGGAGGTCACTGCCAACCATCCATCTTCTAAAATAGAACCTCATCACTTCCTCCGCGCAGCAGTCCACATATAGACGTGTTGAATATTTAAAACATCATCATCAGCAGGACACTGGCATGAAGAGGAGGAGTTGTGATCCCCTGAAAGATACAGTTTAAGATCAACCGCCTTCAGAGAATTGTGACGCTTTCTGCTGTCATCTGTTTGGGCCTCTTGTCTGGACTGTTACTGTGTGACATATTTACTCTTTGATTTTTGCCAATTGCCAACTTTTAAAAAGTACTCTGCTCTTTAGATCCATCACTTCCATTTGTAAGGATTGTTCTTAGGCTTGCAGAAAAAGGAGGACCAATAATAACCACAAAACAATTCTAATGCACCTGGGGCCCGTTTCACAAAGCAGGTTTAGTGGAAACTCTGAGTCTGTTAACCCTGAAATGAGGGAAACTCAGAGTTTTCCATTTCACAAAGGGAGGTAACTCAAACAGGAGAAAGCGGGGTAACTCTAGCCTGTTTCCTAAAGAGAGGTAACTTAAGCTCTCGGTCAGTTACCGTAGTAACAGACTCTATGAACCTAATCTGGTCGGGACCAGGTTTTTCCCAATGAACCTCAAGTTTCTCTGTCTCCGCCCTCTTTCAGCCACACACGGTATTTGATTTCCTCATTCATTCAGTCAGCAGGCGAGTTTTGGCGTAGCATAGTTCTGCCGTCTGTTATTTAAAAAAAACCAACAGTCAGTAGGCCGATATTAGAAGTCCATTAGGCGACTGTATTCACTAACATGGCATGTCCTTTTGATAACGATCCCGTGGATGAAGGTGCAGCAATACTGCGCAGAGAATTAAATATTCGTTGGGAGATGGTTATCAGATGTTCTAGCATTTCCAGACAAGAAGACCAGTTGATTCTGATGGTGATAAAATGTGTATTATGTCTTTATTTGACTGCTGTAGTGGTGGTGGTGATGTTGACTTAATCTCTGAAGTGATTATGGCATATGATGTCTATGACCGCCCTGCATACAGTTGCCTTACTCAAGTGCTCTACATCTCCGTCATTGTACAAAAAACTTCCATTTGCAAAAAAAAAAAACAACAACAAACAAACAAAAAACAACAACAACAACAACAAAAAAACGCAGCACAACACAATTTCAAAAGGGACGTTGCTGACCTCAAATGAGGAGCAGGCGCGGATCCAGTGACTCATTACAGAGGGGGCGGGGACATCTAGTGGGCCATTATATAAGAGGCGTCGTTTCGGCAAAAGCCAAGGTAAGGCAATATAACATCACGTCACAGAGCTACTGGTGATGGAGTTTAAAAAATATGAACTTATATAAAATTCTTCCACAACATTCTTCCTCTGTTCTTGTTCTTTCTTCTTGAGCGCACCCGACTTGTGTTTCTTCATTTTAAAACCGCTAACTAGCTTACACTTACTCAAACATCACTGAAAGTAAATAAACATGCGCGCGCACATCAATGTCAAAAAGAAACACATGCAGACATATAGAGATTTTTAATCTTGGTCCGATCTGCACTTTAAATATATATAAAGTGCAAACCATGGCTATTAGGATAAATGTGTAAAAGTAAACTATATATATCCTGTTAGTTTACTTTTACATATTTATCCTTACAGCCAGAGTCCGACTTTACTTTTTTTTTTTTTGGTCATCAGTCTGGCGTTGGGCCCCTTTGCAATCGTGGGCCCGGGGCGGCCGCCCCCTCTGTCCCCTCGCCAGCTCCGCCATTGATGAGGAGATAGTCGGGTCGTGGAAGGAACACTTTGAGGAACTCCTGAACCCAACGTACCCACCCTCTGAAGCAGAAACAGAGCTGGAGCATGAAGGGGGGGTCATTGGCAATTTCCCTGAAGGAAATCACTGAGGTAGTCAAACAACTCCACAGTGGCTAAGCCCCAGGGATTGACGAGATCCGTCCTGAAATGTTGAAGGCTCTGGGTGTTGAGGGGCTGTTATGGATAACACACCTCTTCAACATTGCGTGGGGGTCGGGGGCAGTGCCGAAGGAGTGGCAGACCGGGATGGTGGTCCCACTTCTTAAAAAGGGGGACCAGAGGGTGTGTGCCAACTATAGTGGCATCACACTACTCAGCCTCCCTGGAAAAGTTTACTCCAAGGTGCTGGAAAGGAGGGTCAGGCCAATCGTCGAACGTCTGATTGAAGAGGAACAATGCAGGTTCCGTCCTGGTTGTGGAACAACGGACCAGCTCTTCACCCTTGTGAGGATCCTGGAGGGAGCCTGGGAGTATGCCCATCCGGTCTACATGTGCTTTGTGGACCTGGAGCAGGCGTACGATCGGGTCCCCCGGGAGCTTCCGTGGGGGGTGCTGCGGGAGTATGGGCTGAAGGGGGTCACTTTTAAGGGCCATCCAATCTCTGTATGCCCAAAGCGAGAGCTGTGTGCGGGTATTCGGCAGTAAGTCGGACTTGTTCCAAGTGAGGGTTGGCCTCCGCCAGGGCTGCGCCATGTCACTGATCCTATTCGTGATTTTCATGGAAAGGATTTCTCGGCGCAGTTGAGGGGGAGAGGGGTTGCAGGTTGGGGGGCTCAGGATCGCATCACTGCTTTTTCCGGACGATGTGGTGCTGTTGGCACCATCGGTCTGTGACCTTCAGCTCTCACTGGACAGGTTCGCCGCTGAGTGTGAAGCGGGTGGGATGAGGATCAGCACCTCCAAATCAGAGGCCATGGTTCTCAGCAGGAAACCGATGGACTGTCTACTCCGGGTTGGGAACGAGTCTTTGCCCCAAGTGAAGGAGTTCAAGTACCTCGGGGTCTTGTTTACGAGTGGGGGGACCTTGGAGCGTGAGATCGGCCGGAGAATCGGAGCAGCGGGGGTGGTACTGCAGGCGCCTCCCTTGGGAGGTGTTCCAGGCACGTCCAGCTAGGAGGAGGCCCCAGACCGAGGACCAGGTTGAGAGATTATATCTCCACTCTGGCCTGGAAACGCCTCGGGATCCCCCAGTCAGAGCTGGTCGATGTGGCCGGGGAAAGGGAAGTCTGAGGCTCCCTGCTGAAGTTGCTACCCCCGCGACCCGACCTCGGATAAGCGGACGAAGATGGATGGATGGATTTTTTTAAATAACAGACGGCAGAACTATGTTACGCAAACACTCGCCTGCTGACTGAATGAATGAGGAAATCAAATACCGTGTGTGGCTGAAAGAGGGCGGAGACAGAGAGAAACTCGAGGTTCATTGGGAAAAACCTGGTCCCGACCAGATTAGGTTCATAGAGTCTGTTACTACGGTAACTGACCGAGAGCATAAGTTACCTCTCTTTAGGAAACAGGCTAGAGTTACCCCGCTTTCTCCTGTTTGAGTTACCTCCCTTTGTGAAACGGAAAACTCAGAGTCTCCCTCATTTCAGGTTTAACAGACTCAGAGTTTCCACTAAACCTGCTTTGTGAAACGGGCCCCTGGACTGCTACATTACAGTGTTTAACAATTTACCAAAACACTTTCCGAGAAACTTTTAAAGCTGCAAATTCAAAACTCCAAAAACAGTCAACTACTTTCACCAAACCTGAGTTGCAGTGAGGCAGTTAAGTCTTGACTGTCAGGACTCAAGTGTTACAAACACACAGTAAAACTTCAGCAAAGCAAAAGACAAAAAGGACAATGACAAATGAAAAACACATCACACCGTGAAGGTCTCATTCCATTCAGCTTCAGCACCACACTTATGTACTCCAAATTGTGTATGAATATGACATGATGAGACCAACATGGGCCAGTTAACAGTTGATGAAGGTTGAAATTTAAACAAAACATTTGAGGAAAATTACCTATCATAGGCAGATGAGCAGGAATAGCAAGAAAAATTGTAATTTCACATGAAAATTGAAATTAAAGGCATAATGTTATGGCTGATCAATATAGTATAGCATAGTATAGTATGATAATACATAGCAAAGCAATTCTATATACTACAGATTACTGTAGTACAATATTCCCCTTTTTCCTAGGGACCAACAGGAACATTCCTCCCTGAGAACCATCGCTTTAGACTAAGCTCTGGGAACACAAAGTCTGCAAAATGAAAATTTTTATATACTGACTGAAAACACTGAATAAACCCACACTAGCTGATTTTAGAGTTTTATTGGAAAATGATAATAATTTCCATCCTCTTCCATGATCTGTAACCAATAAAAAAAAACAAAAAACAATAGGATATTAAAATAATCTGTAAAATACCAACTGTTAGTAAAATATATGACATCATATGCAGAAGGGGAGCAAATATTTGTTGATTTGGAGATAAATAATGCGATTAAAAAAAAAAAAGTTAAATACTGAGTGAAGGAATGTGAACCAGGTTTTCATGCCTGGATGTCAATTTCTAAATTATATGCAGCTGATTAAATGCATTTAGTTATAACATGACAAAAGACATACATCTCATACGTTTAGGTGCTGTAGAAATGGTAATCAATCAATCTATCATAATTCAAACAAACAATCAATTAAATCAGAAAACTCCCATGGCCAACCTATAATAAGACGCCACCTCAGATAATTTTGCATTTTTTTTTGGTAGATGAAAAGTTACACGCTGACTCCATTGATAAGACAAGTAGGAATTGAGCATTTAGGTACACCCTTGAAAAGGGTGAACTTCTGGTCACAGTGTTCATTATAAGTAGTTGAATGTTTGCTGGAGATCAGCAACAAGCAGCAGACTGATATTCATCAAATATTTGGTCTTTAAAACAGTTCACATAGATAATAAAGTATATATTGCACATGATGAGCAAAAGCTGAAGCTGCTGTTAGTGACAAATGTAACCTCTATTGGCACAACAGAGGCAGAAAGATGTGGACAGAGCAGACGTGTGTGGCATATTTGGCCAAAGTGGTTGGAACAGAATGGGCTGAAACTCTCAGACACGATGAGCAGGATCCACTGTGTAACCTTGATCTCTGTTGAGGCTGTTAGAGGATCACACAGCCAGAAGAAGACGTTTCTCCACTGTGGAACACAAGGATCAAACTTTGCACATCATAATAAACTAGAAACAAACCACCTGTCTTGCAGCTTTCAACATCTGAAGCTACGTCCTTCAGTCAGCACAGAGACACTTCAACATCCCATCAAAAAGACTTAGCCCACCTCTGTTCTGCACTGTCACACTGCTTCATCCTCTTGGGGGCGCTGCCCTCCAACTGAACTGGAAGCTTCCTAACATCCTCACTGCTCACCTGAGGAAGAAAAGGACATTATTTAGAGACTGGTGTTAAACAAAAATGTCTGAAAAGCAGAAACCTTAGGAATGAAAGTTTGAAAATAAATTGAAATTGCCAGTTCATTTGCGCCATCATGGTCCATATATGATGGTGAACTGTACGTCAATTTTGTCCAAAGAGACATCAGTAAAACTTCAGTGCAGCAGGAAACATCAGTCTAGGCTTAAGTCCTTCATCTATTTAAGAGATTGTCTAAGACATGTTTTTTAAGAGCTTCTTGAAGAAACAGCGAGACGGTCCTTCTTGATAGAGTTTAGGAGTTGGTTCATCCATGAGGGACTGAAACAATGTGGACTGACATGGGACGGCAAATCTTGACATTTATTAATTATCATTATAATTATGTTTATTGCTATAAGGTTTACTGTTTACACAGGGGAAAAAAAGATAATTCATAAACAGAAATAATTGCGTTGCTCAGAGTTTTACTTAAGCATTGTTTAATATTACATCCTCATTCACTGAGTCATTCTGTTTGAAGCTAATTTAATATTCACCAATCACAGTTTTCGAGCTTCATAAAGCAGGATTTAACAGTTGCGTTTGAGCTCAGTTTTTGTTTCTTATTTGCAAACTGATAGATTAATGATGTCTCTAGTTATGGGCCCAATGTCTCAGTTAGTGAGTCAATAATTTATACAACCTTCATAACTCCTAACAAAAATTCTGTCTCTGTATATTTCTGAGATTTAGTCCTTGACCCAGTTTAAAGAATATGGGTCCATGCCTGGAGAAGAAGAGGTGAATCTGGTTTGATTGACGATAATCTTTTGAAACAATCAAATATCTCCACAACTGCTGTCATGTTTCCATCCAGTGTCTCTGTGTTTGTCAAGTGACACCACATTGTGCACAGTTATTAGATCCACTGGTAATAAATCAGTTGACAAGTTCAGACCTGGCCATTGTGGACAGATACTTATGTCAGCGGGAAAACAATTTTAATCTTATGATTCTGTAACAAACAGAACAAAAAGATAACTTCAAAAACATGGGCTGAATCATTTCAGTCTGTGTCTGCTGCATCTGTGTTAGCTACTTAAAATACCTGAATGCCCTTTATTGGGAAGGTGTTTGGCAGTTTGGTCTTGTATTAGTGTGTTAAAGGGCGTGTGTGTGTTTAACTCACCACGTTTCTCTTCCTGCTGGCGTTGTTGCTGCTTCCACTCAGACTGCTGTGGCTGGCAACTGTTGTGTGAACTGGTCTCTGGTTCAGCTGGTCTCTGTGATGAACCGTGGTCGGTTTGGACTGCAGGTTCCTGCGAAGTCAACACACTCTGAGTCAGGTTGAGTCATAATACCAACCAAAACAAGAGACTCTTTGACACTGTTTTCTTATGAAGTGTTTGTTATATTATTTCATTATTAATAAAGATTAAAGTTATTAAACCACAGACGAGGTGCTGCCAATAAACACAAGTGTTTTGAATGCATTTCAAAGGAAAAGCATCCAGAACTTACTATGATGACATGCTAATGATATTAGAAATAATTCAGAGCTTCAAAAAAACAAAAGTGATACATGGATTCATGTATGACAATAATCATTATAATAATAAATTTAATATAGCACCTCTAAAGACAAAATCCCAATGAAGGGAAGCAAGACTGGGGTGATGTCTTACTGTCTGTTAAAGCCAGCAACAAGCCTAAATGTACTTACAAAGTTGACAAAAGATAATAAAGAAATTATGTCCTGCTATATTATAAATTTATCCTCTGAGGTCAGCCTGAAGACCCTCTACTCCTCCTGTACATGAAAAGTAAATAAGAGTTAAACTGTCATTAGCCCTAAATACATCCCTGGAGGTAAGGCCTTATCCTGCCTCACCATTCACTTACTGTCACCAAGCATTGATCTACACACTAATTAAGTCCCTTGGCTTAGAGTCATGTGTGTGTATGTGTTAATAGAGTATTTGTTTCTACACACAAGCTGCAATTGAGAGTTAAAGAGTCAAAACTTTTCTGGTCCCTGTAGACGAAAGAGAGAGGTAGAGGTAGAGGTAGAGAGAGAGATAAATGGATGCCTTGTGAATGTGAATGAAAACACTGAAACAATCTTTTGTGAACCCAGAATACAATAAATGTTTGATAATAAATGAGAGACCCATCCATTAAATTCAGAGATGTCAGTCTACAGAGTGTGTACTCTTTGTTAAATCAATAATTCAGCTGCACCCCATCCCCTAACCCCCTTCAGCCCTGTACTTCTCCCCAGTGGTGTGAGTGCTGCTGACGCCCAGTCCTCTCAGCTTGTCCCCCTCCTCATTCTTCTACTGTTGCTTATTACGCTCCATTCAGTTTAAGGCCATCAGCCTGCAGCCTGCAGACCCCCCCCCAAAAAAAATCTGCCCTGTTGTCTGAGCTCTTTGACAGCCTCTGCTCTCTCACACAGTGATAAACTAATAAGCCTGGCTGGCCAAGCCGGGGTCAGGGCCCCTCAGCATAGCAGGGCTGACTCAGACCTTCCTCGTGGGAGCTAGACCTGGGTGGCATAGTAGTGGAGTTACTGAAGTATGATCAGTGCTGCGGGGCAGACAGGCCTGTTGTACAGTATCATTGTCTGTGAAAGTTTTATTAAGAGTTGAGGCAAAACACTCACACACACTGCACACGGCTGCACAAAGAACTATTATAATAAACACCACAAACAGGTGAAGTTAAGAGCCAATTTTCCAATTTATAATGGAAATCTCAACATGGCCAAGTCCATCCATCTATCAATTATATATACCACATATCTGAGAATGTTCGCTGGGGGCTGGAGGCAATCCCAGCTGACATTGGGCAAGAGTGGGGTATACTGGACTTGTCTCCAGTCTATCATAGTGCTGACAGAAACAAACATTCACACCCACACCTACAGGCATTTTAGAGTCACCAATTAACCTGCCTTCCTTTTGTTGGTACAAGACCAACAAAATCTCGTTAAGTTTTTATACTGTTCTCAAAAAAATTAAATGGAAAAGCTATCATTAAAGAAGAATATGCTGTATAATCCAAAATGATCCCATTTTGTTTTTGCACATTGTGCAGCTCCGCTATGAACAATCAATATACAGAATATTAACTTTACAAAACATATCAAGATGATATTCTATATTTCTATTCCTGTCCTCCAAACACACATGCCTGTATCCGAAATTAATAAAGTAAAACACAACATATATTATAAATGCTAGTTTCATAATCAACCAAAAAGCTTTAGAATTATCGAAACATATTTAGGCATTTTTATTATTCCATATTTTAAGAAATGACTGGATCCTCTTTTATTATTGATTCTCAACTGTATGTTAGTCCGTATTTATTCTGCAGAGTATTACACAAATGGCATCTTGGGGTTTGAATACTTGATGGATAGTTAGTTTCACAACAGTGTATCAGTGCAGAATACAAATAAAAAACATGACAGAGTGGGGGATGTGGATAACTGAGGGGGAAGATGTAGTGTTTATATTTAGAAATGCACTGTCTGTTCTCAGAAGGGACTCTATGGGTCAAGGACCACCCTTATGTGTTTTGACACCCAAAAGTCTTTTCTATTAAAGCAGGAGCCATTGAAAAATGTGTTCTTTGTACTGTATAAATGTGTGTGTGCGTGCAGCAGGAACAAACCTGATTGCTGAGCTCAGACTTTGGTACCAGTCATTCAGATCCTCCTGGTTGCTGGACATCAGCAGGAGTTTGGCTTTGGGGAAAGTCAACTGGATAAAGAAGAGGAAGAGGTAAGTGCGCGTGTGTATGTGGGAGGTGAGATACTGTAATGGTTGGACCAGCGGCTCCCAACTTCTCTACCTTTATGACCCACTTGAACATCTCAAAGAGGTTTGTGATCTTATCTGAGCCCATAAAAATATGGAGGCCAAACCACGGCTCCTCAGAGCTTCTTTTATTTTAACAACAGTAATCAAACATTTCAGAATGAACTGTAGGCATGGGAAACACAGGCAACTCTAGGTTTCCTTTTGGTTTTTTTGTTTATCAGATGGAGTTAATATACATTTTGGTTTGGTTGTTGTGGCTGCAACAACGTAAAGTTCATACTCTTGATGTATCACAGGAAAAAAATAGTTTCAAATTTTAAATGAGTTTGCATTTGTAAACTTTATATTAGGGCTGTTTGCATTAACGCGTTAATCGCGATCAATTTAAAGGCTGTGATAAAGTGTTTTTTTTTTTTTTAATTCACATTAAAAACTTTCTGCGAATTTTGTCCCTTCACTGCAGCCTTTACAGTCAGCAGATTACTTCGTTTTACTGAGAGACAGATAGAGAGAAAAAAAAGTGCACCTTATTAGACAAGTCAAAAGTAATTTACAGCTTGCATACAGCAGAACTAAAATATTTTATATTTCATATTGAAGCCAAGCCAATATAATGTTATTTCTGAATTAACATTATATTCCCTCAGGCCTATTACACTTCTTTGATTTGATAAAAATCTAAACGGCAAGTTCATAAAGTAATTTTCTGTGATTCCAATCATAATACATTGGTGAGAACTGCCTTGCATTGTTAATATAGCCCAAGAAAAATAATATATATAGGATCCATCCTTCCTATATTTACTGAACAAAAAAGAGAGATGGCTCTTCATTTGATTTGTCATAAATTAAAAACAAATGTTAAACATATAAATGCACTTCCTGTAATTAATCTTTCTGTTCCAACTATATTTAGTGATTTTTTAAAATATCATATTTAGCAATTGATATTAGTCATGAATAATCACAACTACCCTGTGATTAATCAGATTAAAACATTCTATCATTTGAAAGCTCTACTTTATATGTTTTATGATATTATTCATTCATTTTTAGCACTTTTCAACTTCTCCTTGTCCTCCAAATATCTTTTTTGTGGTTTCAAAAAACTAAGATGGCTTGGCAACAAAAACGCAAACTGGAGACTTCAAAATGGCATCTCCCAAATTAATGGTTGACGTGACTTTGGCCTGCTCTGTACTCTATCCTTATTGTCAGGCAAGTCAATGTCAATTCATGGTGTATTGTCACCTGTTGTATTGTAATGGCCAATTTTTCAATGGATGCCTTAGCCCTGCCACAGAAAAATTACCAGCACAGCTGTTTTGTAGGCTTCTTCATTAATTTCAATGACACTGTAATGCTGGTGCAATGAGGTGCACTCCCTGAGAGGGAGTACGCCTCACTGAAACTGCAATAACACAATCACAACAGCAGAGGGTAGGCCGAATTCAGCAAAAGATTCTCTTTGTCATCTCATCACACAGCACAACTTGCTGCTGTTCTTTGCAGCCATTTGTCACACTCCAGGCTTTGATATCTGAAAGCAAAGAAGATGAACAAACGAAGTTAAGTATCTGCTGAATTCAGGTCACATTTACTGGACAACTGCAGGCTGCTGGACAGTAGTCTTGGATACCCTGTGGGCTAATCTTGGGTCTGCAGAGTGACATGGTCCTCTTCCTTTCCGTCAACAGTATTTATCAACTCTCTCATTCCCATTGCTTAAACAAGACAGGGAGTGAACTTGTCAAACAAACCAGTGGGAGATGTTTGAGCCCAAACAAAAGGGGCTTTTAGAGCAGTATAATTACACTGGGAAAAGCTATTACAGAGGATCAAAATTAGCCCTTCACCATATCAAATGGCCTTTCAAATTTACCTGTGTTTGCAGTGTCTGCACAGGAAACCAGCCTGTTGACTAGCTGACATATGGATCATTTGTGTGTGTATGTTGACAGATCAGAGAAGCCTATAGCTCATCGAACATGATATTTTTACACACAGGGAGGATGGTGTCTCTCATTATACATTAAATAGATTAAGATTTCAAATGTATCATCATCAAAAGTATTATCTAATTACAGAGATCAGTAAGTGGGGCTGAACAGAGTGGTGCATGATATTAGGCACTCGCTACTTGGGGGACGGCGGTTGATTTATTCACAAATACATTCTACTTCTATTGGAATGTGGCAATTAGGGATTTGTCAGGAAATCTGACCCTCTTAGGTAGAAATTACTTTGTATAATAAGAACAGCGGAGCATGGAGCCTCTTCGCTGCACATAATTTAGCTTGATTATTTATACATCAAAGAGAATCTGTCAGGGATGTGGGAAAATATTCAAGTAGCGAGGGAATATTAACAAGAGGAAGACTGCAGACAGGGAGAGAGACGGAGAGAGAGAGCGGTAGAAGGGAGATTATAAGGAGGGTCGAGACAGACAATAGGAAAGAGAGAAAATTAAGAGAAAAAACTGGGCGAGCCACAGGTAACAGCCAGCAAACATGTCGGGAGTCAGAAGGGGAGAAAAGAGACAATTTTAGTAAAAAAATTTTTTGTTGTTGTTTTTTCCCCCAAACTTTGCATAAAGATTGCCATGGCATTTACAGCTGTCAAATTTAATTTGGCCTTAATTCTTCATGGACTTGGATGATGAGGGCCCTGGAGTGCTGAGAGCCCTTTTCTTTGAGCTTAGGTAGGGGCCCAGGATCAATAATGTGTCCTTATGAGAAATTACATGTAATGCTATTGAGTATGCATCTGTGCCTCAGTGGGATAAGAGGCTAATGAAATGCCATTTCTGCCATTAGATAATGTGCAGCCGGGTGGTGGAGAGCAGCGACAGGCTTGAGGAAGATGTATTTACTGGAGGGCCGGAAGAGATGGATCTGCAGCCTAATCTGATCCAGCAACTGAGAGATTCTGTTGCAGCTGGCAGACAGCACTACACTCTTCAGGTATAATATAGCACTGACTAATCTCCCCATCAGCAGCCTTTTCATTAGTCACTTAGGCCTGGTCATGACAATATGTCACTCAGCCTGCGAAGAGACTCACATAGAAACTTATGCTGGGCAGCGTGTTATGCCAACTGCCGGAGCTGGATGAGGATTACCTGAAATAATTTACTGGCCCATCAGCGGTCTGTGCTGCAGATCCAAACATAATATACCATTTCTGTATGTTATTCACATTAAATACACACACTCTGCAATAGAGTAGGGCCTGATACAATATTGTATCAGGTAGCGGTACTGACGCAATTTGCTCATCATTTTTAAATTATTTCATTTGACTTTTTTTTTTTACCAGGTAAAATGTTTTAGAACTACTTCTCATTTACAAACATGACCTTGCCAAAAGGCCCCAGTTGGAAAAAATACATAAATACAGACACATGTAGACATAAAAACATATCCGGCACGCAAAAAAGAAGAAAAATACAGGTGCAAACATGTCAAATAATGACAGGATAAACAATGGTATTAAGAAGGATAAATGAGTGTGCAATATCAGGAAAGACGGGAGAAGTACAGTAGTGTGTATGTGTGAGAATGTATATGTGTGCGTGCGAATGACAAAAAAGGTATGAAGTAAAGGAGGGAATGTGTGTGCGTATGAATGCATGTGTCTAGATGAGATCTGGGATGATCGGAAAGAGCAACAGTCAATTATTATCTGCTGAAGTTTAAGCTTGAAAGTGGTAAGAGAAGTCAAAGATGAAAGTTCAAAGCCGTTACTTAAAATGTTCCAGTTATTGCTGCTGCAAAGTGAAAGGAGTTGCTACCAAAAACAGTAAAGGTACTGGGGATGGTGAGCTTGATGTATTCACTTGACCTAGTGTGATAATTATTATAGGCAAAGTGAAGAAGAGATGACAGATAGGGTGGTGTCTTTACCGGGATTGTCTTATAGACAAAGTGAAACCAATGATGGAGCTGCTGCGTATGAAGGGAGGGACGACCCACCAGTTATAACCCTAAAGATAACAATGGTGCATGTGGGAAGGCGCATTAGTGGCAACGTGAATTGCTGAATGATGAAGAGTGTCCAGTTTTTTGAGAGCAGTGCTATGTGCCATTTTTTAGATGATGTCACCGTAGTCCAGAATTGTGAGTATTGTTATCTTGATGAGGGTTTACTTGGCAGCATGAGTGAAGGAGGCTTTGTTGCAGAAGAGAAAAGCTAGTCTGACTTTGACTTTTGTCTGAAGGTTGTTGATGTGTGTGGTGAAAGACAGAGATGAATCCAGCTAGATGCCTAGGTATTTGTAGGAATTGACATAGTCCAAATCCGAGCATTTGGCACAATGGATCTTGGGAAGGCTGGAGGCATCATATTTCCGACTAAAAGCCATGCATTTAGTCTTATTAGCATTTAGGTAGAAATGGAGGTGGCGAAGGGACTGAGGCTGAGTTGAAAAGTAGATCTGGCAGAGTGGAAAGAAGGGCCAACTGAATATAGGATATTGTTTTCAGATATCCGAATGATGTTGCAGATCCATGTATTGGTCCAGATTCCATAGTCTGATATTTTTATGAATTCTAAAAACACAAAAAATACTTTGGAATACAATAAAATTTCATGCATTTAAATGCCTATTGTATATTTTTTTGCTCTTTTACTAACATGTGCTGTGTGGTTTACTATAGCCTTATATAATCTGCACATAATACTTGCAACAATAACAATGATAACATTAAAAATTCCAGGAAAAATGCTTGCTCATCAGTATCAGTAGATATCCAAATTCAGGTCTCAGAATCAAACTGAAAAAAGTGGTTTGGTGCAGCTCTACTCTCTACACCAGTGTTGCATGCTATTGATGTTCAGTGCCCTCTATCAGTGTTAGTGCTTTAAGAATGACAGTGTTTTAACAAAAGCTATAATTCCAATGACTAGTGTCAATGGGTGAACACGGCAAAGTGCTCTCATTCTCTGTCTATAAGAGTGGACATAGACACTAGCACAGTAAAGTGAAACCAATACTGAAGAGCCTTAAACCTGCATTATATCTAACCATCAGGGGGTGACTCCACTGGTTGAAAAAAGAATTTGGGTTGTCTTGAAGTCTATGGGAAAATGCCCCTCCTTTTTACTTGATTTATTAGCTCGGTAAATGTTTCCCTATTGAGTTTCAGGTCTTAGTTTAAAGTCTTCTTCTTCTTAAAAAAAAAACAAAACAACAAACCACTATGTTCATTTTTAGAATGATGGTCCCATTTAGATATGAAGGAATTAGGGCGTGGCTATACTGTGATTAACAGACTGTACCACACACTGGTGAAGTACAGAGCAGGGCAAATTCCCCATTCACTCCTCGTCAGCTTCACATTCTCCTCCAAATTTGGCTAAATTGCAAAGTGGAGACTCGAAAACACCACTACACCACAACAAACCACTCCCAATGTCTGTGGAAATTCAGCAGCACAGGTCGTTGAGTGGTTAGTGCGCATGCCACTTTATTGCAGCGCCCCAGGTTCGACTCTGATAAGGAACCTATGCTGCTTGTCATTCCACTCTCTCTGCGTCTTGTTGGCCTCTGCCACTTAATGCCTGAAAAAAGGCACAGAAAACCTAAAAGGTGATACTTTAAAAGGAAAGGCAAGTTCAAAAAGTTTTTGTTTGACGTCATGTCAGCACTGCTCTTGACACCACTGAATGAACATCTGAGTATACAAGGAAACCTATTTTCACAACTAAAAGTTCTTACTATAAAAAAGTAATAAGTAACTGTAATATCAGATTAACAGTAAGAAGAAAAATGTGTTCAATCATTAGATTTCTGTCACAGTCTAGCTGTAAACTACTAGTCCTGTGTGAAAGAAGCCTTAATGTCAGAAACAGTTTTTGGATAAACAGCAGTGTGAGTAGACAGCAGAGTAATCAAACCTCTACAAAGCCGCTGTGCATCACAGGGAATCACATTTGAAACACAACTAAAGAGCTCTTTGCAAGAAGGTATCAGCTCAGATGAATATTGATACTATGCTGCATGGGCACTAAACACTGCTGAATAAACGCTTTGGTTACTTGCTCAATGACGCGCAATTCATTCCTTTGAATGTTTCATGACAGCATCATTTAGACACAATCTGTCAGCCAGCAGCTGTACTGAGACCTGGAAGATGGATCAGATTGAGTGGAAAGACACATTAAAAGTTCAACATTTGGACTACTTCAACTACTTTGGACTACTACAAGGATTAGAAAGAATTAGGAAAAAGAAGAGGCAAAGTAATGTGGGTCTCATCTGACAAGCGGAACTAAATGAGATTTCACTCATTAAGGCAAGAAAGCACTCAAGAAACCTTTGCTTGGCAGATTATACAGCAGAAACCATCAAGGCCATAAGTATGACAAATCAAACATACATCACAAAGGGAAATTAAATAAAACCTCTGCTAATGACTCACTCATGTGTATACACAAATCCATGAACAGATGTCTCCCCACCTGCTGCCCAACACTCTGAGTTTTCTTCCTCACATTCAACTGTTCAAAATTTTCTTCCTCAGTTACACAGGATATTACAACTAATGTAGATGAGCCCCTGTCTCATCAAGGACTCTGTTACACACGAAGACTAAAGTGACCTATAGTATAGTCTGGTATGGTAACCTGGTGTGGCTCTACAAGATTTTTATTGACTCTACTAGACTTACTTTAGACATAATGGATTTATTTCTAAATCTGAATGTCAACAACAAATTTAAATGCAGATCCAACAATCTTCTAATCAACCCAATGATAAATTTTTTTATTTTTTTATTTTTTTAATTCAGATACCAATTATCAGACAAGCATGACACTGACACAATTCAAACACTCAAACCTAAACCGTGGACATTCTGTTGTGCCAAAGGTTGTAGATTTTATATAGTATATGTTTTCATCACTCTGTCAGCAGCCCTGTTCTGACTTATTTTCCCGTTTGTTGCCAGGGATAACATGATGGCTCCTCAGTGCACATCTGTGGATCAGCTGTAGAGGCCAAACAAGCTAAAGTAAAGCACAGGGAAAAGGACATTTCCATTCATCCATAGCCTATACCACTTATCCTTATACTCACCTTCACACACAGGAACAACGTCCGGGGTCAGGAATAGGTATGAAAATTATAGGTCACCAAAATAGGTTATCAGAAGTTATGTATCCATTTATTTAAATAAATTTATACCAGAATGGTAAATAAGGGGTACTTCATAAAAATTTCACAACAGATGGCAAGAATAATTGCCAGTTTTAATCAATGTCAGAGGAGCAGGACAAATTCCACACCCCATATTCTGTAGTTCAGCTGATGCTCAGATTGAATAAGACATAGAGTAGTTGCAGAGCTGTATGAAGTTTGATTGCTGGTATTTTGTCTACGATCTACCTTCTATCAAAGAAATACATTGACTAAGTTCACATTATAAAATATGATACTAAAAGTACTCTAAATGTGGAATATAACGATTAATATATACAACTCAAACCTATAGCTTCATATTTTCATGATTCTTTGTTCATAGTGATGCTTTCAGTGACTTCCAGTGTATGTATGGAGAGGAATGTAATCATTCATTTCCTGTTGTTTCCCTTGTGTGTTGTTGATGTGAGTTTTCAGCTGCTACTCAATGAATAAATTGGGGTTAATTTATTTCCCTTCCTGTTTTGTTTATATATGTTTTCAGTTTCTACTTGTGCTGAAATGAACATGATCTAATACAATATTAAATGGGACTCACTGATTGAAAAACGTGGAACATGACCAAAGCTCAGGTAGACAGCTAGGCTGATACTTACACTAAGCAGACCTCCTTTGCTCCTGGTGTGCCCGAACACCTTTTCCAAAGTGCAGTCCTGCAGGGGGTAGATGTGCTGGCCAGTGAAGTATCCATTGGTGGGATGCAGTGGACTGCAACGCTTAGCCTGAAGCAGCACGTCAGAGAACAGGAAGAACATCTTGGGCTTAGCCTCTGCACCTTTAGGAGGAACCACATTCAGCCAGCCTTCACGGATGTACCACCTCCCTGCAGAAGGTTAAGTGGACAGAAAATCATTCATCAATCACACAAACAAGAAAAAGTGGCAAAGGTGAGAAGACTGGATCTGTTGTTGTTATTCATCAACCAGCATTTCCTGTCTCCTGATACTCAGTTGATTTTCAGGATTTAGTTACTTTATGGACATTAGCCTAATGTTCTTTACTTCCTACAAACTTTGCCAGCAAAAGCTGAGCAGAGATCACTGTGCTTCAGTTATTTTCATCTTGACGTATCGTGGATTTGAATCCAATACAGGTATGGTATCTCTAAGTGATATACAAAGACAAGTGGAGTAGCTTGATGTTCTTGAAGATGTCTTATCTAAAAAGCTTCTTCAACTCTAACTTCTAGAGCTGTGAGTGGTATCAATAATCATTTTCAACATCTAATTGCAAAATAATGAGCTGTGCTGAATTGAAAAGATAAATGAAATCTATTCCAATAAAAGAAACAAGACAAGAGACAATCTCAGATGGATTCAGTGGGAGGTAGGCATGTCAGGGTGTGGCTGCAGAGGAAGTTCTCATCCATTAAACAATGATTGGCAGCAGCATAGTGATAGCTAATAAGCAAGGCGCTGACATTTGGATAGATAAAATGAGAATTCAGCCTGGGTCCAGGGTGTTTTTGTAATTGCCCCAGCCAGTAGCCCGTGATTGCAGTTAGCCCAAGTGACCAAAGCTGTGCCTCTGGGGCTTAGAGAGGACATTTTCAGCCACAGACAGGCCTACTGAGATTAAGTGGCACGGCCAGGCGGGGGTCAAATTGCTTCTAAAATGCCACGGGTCTCAAACGGAAAAACAGTTAAGAAACATGCCATGATTCTCTCAGGTGTCGTGTGGAGATTGGAGTGGTGGTTGTAATCAGTCTATTAAATATGATATCAATAAAACCCTGCTTGAGCTTTCACAATCCTTTGAAGACACATACTCAAGAGGAAGTAGTAAATACCCACTCGGTCACACACAGTTAAGGACATTTTGAATATTTGAGGTTGGAGACAATGAGGGAGGGGAATGTCCTCATTAAACAGACCACACACCGTAAGCTTTTTCACAATTAACCGACAGACCTATGACTTCTATCTATATTTTCACCAATAGGGCTATTCTCTATTAGTAAAGGTCGTTTCTGACCTCACAGAAATTATTTAATTAAACTGAATGTCATGGTTATGGATTATTAACAATTTTTAAAAACAAGAACCCTAAAATGAATGATGTGGGTGTTGCTTTGGTATCTCTCTCCTGCACACACACCTAAAAACTTA
Organism: Remorina albescens; assembly: GCA_034769265.1. Lineage (NCBI taxonomy): Eukaryota > Metazoa > Chordata > Actinopteri > Carangiformes > Echeneidae > Remorina > Remorina albescens. The sequence continues at coordinate 15,621,647 of CM068484.1, read as the reverse complement.
TATTTACATTTGACAGTAACATTTACAGGAATACGCAAGTGAGTCCATCATAGAGATTAACTTTAAGAGGCAGCTTTGAAGCAAAACAATCAACCAATTCATGAATAAACTGAAAATCATTTGAATCAATTTAAGTAGCTTAAGAAAATAAACACAAACAATAAAAATCAATTTAAACCAAGCCAATGCTAAAGAACCTTGAAGCTGTAGTCCATCTACTGACCATCAGGGGGCGACTGCATTAATTAATTAATCTTCTACCGCTTATCCGTTTCCGTGTCGCGGGAGGTGCTGGAGCCAATCCCAACTCATATTGGGGTCGCCAGTCCATCACAGGGCCAACACACAGAGACAGACAGAGGCAAACAACCACTCACACTCAAACATACGGGCAATTTAGAGTCACCAAGTAACATAAACATGCACGTCTTTGGACAGTGGGAGGAAACTGGAGTACCCGGAGGAAACCCATGCAAGCACGGAAACAAGATGCAAACTCCACACAGAAAGGCCCCAGGTCAATTCACAATCTGTCTATTGTATCTGCTTTCCTTTGAGTTGTAACGGTGGAAGAAATCTTTTAAAGCATAATCAAACTGAGATTCCAAAAATGTATACTGTGTGACCCAGCAGCAAAATAGATAATAGCATATTATTACCTATCACTGACATGCATCAATAATAATCAATAATAGGCCTTACTGGGAGAAAAAAATGTTTTCCAGGAACATTTTGTTTTAAAATATGTATTATATTTGCATTTATTATTTTATCTATTACAAAAAAATATACTGTATGACAAATAATTTGTCAGTTGCCTGCTTGTAATTCCTTTTGGGACCTTCGTTTGCCTTAACCCCCAAGTTGGGAACTACTGAAAACAAGGACTTCTTTGTTGAAAAATTATAGTGAAAAATGACTACTGCAATTTCCTGAAGCCCAAAGAGATGTATGGTTAAAATTCTCTCAAATTGTAGGCCAAAATAAAATCGAATGTTTATATGTGAAACAAAACTGGCAAGGTTGTAATAGCAACATTTGTGCAATAGTAGAACAAGTGAATTATATAATAATTTTTTCTTTCACACACATTGTACTGGAGCAGTCTTAATGCACATTAACATAGCAGCACTAAATGATAACACAGTATGTTACCTTTTACCTCCTGCATGGGCAGTTATGTGTTACATGTCTGCTCAAGCATCTGAATGCTGCCAGTGTCCAGTGTGCTGAAACTGATAGATCTCAGTAGACATCACGTGTGCTAATCATCCAGATGTGCTTGCATCCTCCCTTTGCTCCTTTCAATATTCAAACTGACCAGGAAACGTGTGCTAAGCCTTGCCAACTTTCCTGTGGCTTAAGTTTAAGTGGTGAAGTGTTCAAATTTGGATTCTATTGTTCAATAATATGGACAATAATCAGTGGTCATCATCCATGACACCTAAGACCTGTGAAATAAGAAGCTAAAATTAATTCTGGTATTGGAAACCATTAGTCTTCCTATTTGGCATTTTATTTTAATTATTTATAACATTTAACAGTTTGTACACAGTTTTTATATTACATTAATTTGTTAAGAAGTATAATTTATTTTGCCCTATGATTTTCTTCATTGTTTAAATTTAAATTCGGATTTAATGTGGAAAGAAAACAGTTTTTCATAACCTATAAGGTATAACTCTTATCAGACCTTATCACAGTCACAGAGGTCGGATATGAGGCGTGTCTTTGTGGACCAGGTTCCCTTTAGACCCCCTGCCTACATCTGACCATCCACACTGCTTTGAGGCAGCTGCAAGTTCAAAGAGCAGGAAGTGCCAAGCACTCCTCTCCATGTCCAGGCCTTTCAGCTTCTGTTGTCAAAGAGCACCTCTGCTCTACTACAAAGTCTTTTGGGCTGGGCCAAGTGGGGGGGCTGAGAAAGTGCGGCAGGAAATAAAGGTTGATTTACAAAGGGTCCTGTTCCACCTGACATGTCTGAAGTCAAAGGAATAACGGAAGCAGAGAGCAGAATGAGGACAAATATGGTTTTGCATTGGTGAATTTGGAAAGTCAAAGGGCTTCTTTTACTTTGCTTGTGTATGAACATGGGAGGGAGGGAGATAGGGCACTGTGGAAATCTTAAGATATAAGCTCTGGATAATAAAAAAGCATAGAAGAATGAATATTGTTATATCCACACTATGTTTTGTTCTTTTTAAAATAAACACAATCTCGATCAATCTGCATGGCGGATCTGCATCAGAAGGGGTTTGTTTACAAAAACAGACATGAAAAACTGACCTGTCATGTCTTCTCTAGGCTGATGCTCCTGTAAATGTCATGTTGTGTATTTTTAAACGTAATTTTGTAGATGCTACAGCAGGATAAGGAGCGAAAGTGACATACACGTATTTGCCGCTGTTTGTTTCCGTTGCTGACGAAAGCCTAATGTTAGCGAGCGTTAGCTAGGGCTTAACACAGCACCATGTACAAAACGGCTACTGGAAGTTGAACACTTGCTGAATGGATAAAAGCCACAAATATTTTTGTATGTTAAATGTAATCAAGTTTTTATATACAGACAGGTAGTAAAAGACAAACAAGCATCAAGTGTCTCAGTAAGTTATTGGGCCCTCAGTGAAAGTCTCTGACCACTACAACACCATGGATGCAAAGGATACTCATTTACTCATAGGGAGATTGATGATGATGACTAAAGACTATTGGTCATCCCAGCCACAACAATATCAATATCTCCTCTTCATACCTATCCCAATCAACCCATATGCAACTCTCAACTGGCAGGCCTAATTTTGTGCTCAGTGAAAAAATGTCTGGTCTTCATGCCACTTGGCTACCCATCAGCCAACGCTTGCTACCCATGGTCACTAGAATCGAGTTCAAGTCACTAATTATACATTCAGGGTCATTTCCGGGGCCAGAGCATCTACTTCAACTGTAATTCAACTCATTCTCTATGCACCTTTTCAACCACTGCATTTTTCCAAATGGTGACATCGTTATTCCTGCAAACAGGGAATTCTCATCCAGACTGGTCTGGTGTGTGCTTCCCTGATGGTGGAACTAGCTCCTGAATCCTGTCAGAAGAGGCACATCCCTCTGTCTTCAAGAAGCCCTTCTCTCTTTGGAAAGGACTTCCTCTCCAAATCCCTTACAAGTCTACCTAACCTTTTGTTGCACATTCTCACATTATGGCTTCTAGTGCATAGAAGCTTTATAGATGTCACTCATTGTAAGTTGCTTTGGATAAAAGAATCTAATAAATGAGCAAATGTGAACGTATACTCAAACCATTGACCCCTCATTTCCTTTCCTGGAATAGACTACCATGAGGATAGAAATGTTAAGTCACTAAGAACATTCTATCTCCAGTGACCCTTCCCCTCCAAGGGAACCTGTCAACACCAACCATGTCAGCAAAGGCCCCTAAAGTGGATCAGAGCCAGTTGATCCTCGCCCTTTGGCATCTAGCATTCAAGTCTGTACTGTTCCCTTGGTGTGCCCCACACATGCCTCACACTTGTGGAGAATATGGTGGCAGATCGAGGATGATTCATCTGACCACTTCCCCATCTCTGTAGACCAGTGTCTGCACCAAATGGGCATGACCCCAAATGTGCAATCATCTTTGTAATGAGGAGTTTATACAATGCAACTCTGCTATAATATCCCTCTCTTTGTAATTGGCAACAGCCTGCTACTGCTGACAGTCTGATCACGTTTTGCATTGACATTCTCAGTCACCTTATGAAGAGTTTGCTAAATGCCCCCCAAATGCATGAGCATCGTGTTTCATCATGCATTAATTTCTGACCCTATTTACAGATGTCTTCTCCACAATAAAAAATTCTAAGCATCAGGCATTTATGTGCAGTCATTTAGCAGCAATTTACAGGCTGGGTCAAACTGCCAAGAATCTGCTATTTACTTGGGTGAGAGTTAAAAGCAGTATAAAGGCACCAACTTTAGGTCCTTGCACAAAAAACACACATCACAATTCCCAAGTCAACCAACAGTCTGAAACCCAAAGGGAGTTTACAATAATATAAAAAAGAAAAGAATGGATGGACTAGAGAATGGCTAGCATTTTTATTTGCTGAGTGACTTCAATCAATACTCACTGGTCAAAATTGCTATCAATTGATTTTCTGTAGATTGACTGATAAATCATTTAAATGTTTCAGTAGAGCTGGCGGTATAACCAAAATTCTATATCACGGTATTTTTCAGAATTACTCCGGTTTCACGATATTTGACTTTTTTTTTTAAATGCCTGATTCAGTGTTGACGACATTTTCCACTGATTGAGAGAAGATTTACTGCATATTGGCTAAGAATAGTCTACTCCAATCCATGGTCATGACTATTGCGCATTGTGCACAAGTATTAATAGCCTACAGGTTTGCATGGCCCCACGAAGTGCTGTCCGTTTGTCTGTCCTTTAGCTTTGTCGGTTTTCCTTGATGGTATGGAAGGTGCAGATTTTAGTTTCATAATTACATGTATGACATTTGCAGCAAAACAAACAAAAAAAAAAAATGTGAAAAGCGTTCAGCGAGTTATGATTGATTAAATGTGCTAGCAGTTCATTGCGCCCGCCAAACAGATTACAGAGTGTAGCGGGTGACGGTACAAGATGGCGGCCCCATGGCTCGTCAGCGCAAATAGGCAGTAGCAGTCGATGCGGCGTCTACTCTTTATATCCATGTCCACCACGCTCAGCAACTCCACTATTATTTCCGCTCTGTTTAATGCGTGTTTAGCGGCACAGCAATGAAAAGGGTCCCCTGTGAAACAATTTACCAGTGCGCTGCGTTCCGGACATGTTTAGGCTATTTAAACCGGTGTTGCCGGTATATGAAAAATTCATATCATAACAAATATAAAAACTGGTTTTCAGTACTAACCGGTATACCGCCCAGCACTATGTTTCAGCATTTAAAAATTAAAGAAAATTTGACACTTCTGCAGAAAAGGTGGATTTTCAAAGGAAATATTTCATCATTTCTGTTTCTCTGGAAGTTTTTCCCCCTTAACTCAAAATAATGCTTGATTTAATTAAGTTGTGTGATTGAGCTCCAGACACCTGAGAAAAAAAAACATACATAGAAAATGACACCAAAAAAAAACCAACAACACAAAAACACAATTAAGGCTGCAAGCAGTGATGAACAGGCCCTCAAACACTTGTGCAACTCGTAGGCCCCTGGACTCACCACCACCCAAACGTGTTAAAACTTGAAAAGTTTGTGTCCACTATGTGACGCCAGAGAGCACCAATCAGGTTTACATCATGTGGAAGTACAATGTGGACAACACGCCCTTTAAATATCATAGAAATTGGCCAATATCTGCATAATGAAGCCGACTCCCTGTGTCCAGTGGGTGGACTGGACTTGTTCAGAGTGGGAGTCTGAACAAGTGTGCAAAATTTGGGGCAGATTGGACATTGTATATTGGAGTTACAAAGAATTGCTGTTGAGTGTCCACCCTGTGGCGCTGGAGAACTCCATCTTATATCATGTTGTAGAATCGATTGTGGAGAACAAAGCCTGTATATCATCTAAATCTGATGATCTTTGTGTTATTAGGCTGACCTCCTGTGACCACAAGGTTGCGCTCTGTGTGTGACTCAGTATTGACACACTGATAGAGATGTTCATGGGAGGAATCTTATTACATGTGTAAAATTCAGGGCAGATTGGACAATGTATGCTGAGTTACAAGGACTTCCTCTTTTATGGCAACCATTGCTACTGCCACAACAGCGATTTTGATGACTTTTCATCTTCAGTGTCTTGAAATGAAACTGAGTGCATGTAAACTCATTTGGATAAAAGGTGCAGGAGGAGCTATTTTATTCATGAGGCTTTTTAACTTCCTGCGCCCAGTAGGTTGCGCTCTGCGTGTGACATAGTAATAACAGATAGATGTGTTCAGGGTGCGATTCTGATCTTGTGTTGTGAATCTGGGGCCAATTGGGCAATGTATGTTGGATTTATAAGCACTTTTTCTCTTATGGGGACACATCGAAAGTGGCGCCATGCCACGACATTCAGGAATAACAGATAAAAAAAGATTTTAATAGTGTTTCATTTTCAAGGTCTTGAAACGATACTAAGTGAACATGAAGTCATTTGGATTAAAATTGTAGGAAGAGTTCGTTCATCTTTGAGACCTGGTCCTTGAGAATAACTTCCTGTGCCCAGTAAGTGGTGCTTTAAGTTTGACTCATTATCTCATTATCATTGTTCAGAGCGGGCCTCTGATCATTTGTGGCAAATTTAAACCTTTACTGGACAATTTATGCTGGAATTATGAGGACTTTCTTTTTTATGGCAAAACCTGGTGTAGCCTCAAAAACTCGCTGCAACACCACATCAAGCAAGTATGATGGATGAAAAAGAGTTGATAGTTTTACATCTTCATGCTGTTGAGATGATAATGAGCAAATATGAAGTCATTTGGATGAAACTGTAGGAGGAGTTTGTTAAAGTATGAAACGTGGAAATCGACAAAATCGAAATTTCAAATGAAAATGGCCAACTTCTTGTTTGAGTGGGGGAACTGGTCCTTGACACTTTTTGACACCATGATACATATGTGTACCAATTTTTGTTCATGGACGTCATTCCTGAGTGAGGGGCTTGATATTCTAAATTTTCAAGGTGGCGCTGTTGAGTCATTTTTTGACTTCCATTCCTGTGCAGAGAAAATATGAAATAGGGCGGGACCTGCAGAATGTGTACAAAATTTGGGGCAAATTGGACAATGTATCCTGGAGTTATGAGGATTTCCTCTCTTATGGCGACACATCAAAATTGGCGCCACACCACGTCCTCCAGGAATAATGGATGAAAAAGATTTAGATAGTTTTTAATCTTCAAGGTCTTAAAATGATGCTCAGAGAATGTGAAGTAATTTGGATCAAAACTGTAGGTGGAGTTCATTTATCTATGAGGTGTGGTACTTGAAAGGGACCTTCTGTGTCCAGTGGGGGGCGCTCAAAGTATGACTCAATACTAATGTGAATTTAGACTTGATTGGACTATGTATGACAGATTTATGAGGACTTTTTTATGGCAGAACCTCAAAAACTTGCCGCACAACCACACCAAGCAGGTATGACGCACCTAAAAGCTTTTGATAATTTTACATCTTCATGTTGCTGAGATGACACTGAGCAAATATGAAGCAATTTGGATGAAAATTGTAGGGAAGTGTGTTAAAGTACAATGCCTGGAAATTGGTGAAATTGGCCAGAAATCTAATTGACTTCCTGCTGGCGTGAGGGTAAGGATCCTTGAGACTTATTGTGCAGCTTGTCATGATACAAGTGTGTACCAATTTTCATTCATGTATGTCAATCCTGAGTGAAGGGCTCAACAAAATGTGGTTCCGTGGAGCCATTTTTTGACGTGCATTTCTGCAACCAATGAAATGTTGAAATTTCATGCAGCCCTGACATGCTGACAGAATTTTATGAGTTTTGGGGTATGTTAAAGTCCCAGAAAAGGCAGTAGAAATGGCAGAAGAATAATGATAACGCAAGGGATGGAATAGGGCTCTCACACTGTCGATTGCACAGGCCCTAATTATGTGCAACAGTCAGGGGTATGAGGGGACATAAATTGGAAAAATCAATGTGGGACATGATAGAAAATATGAAACATCTTTGTTTTCAATTGAAGGAACAGGCTGGCAGACACAAAAATGTGGCCGCCCAGGGAAACAGGCTGACTGTCTGCTGTATCAATGTCCCATTGATTCGGGCTTTATGTCTCAAAATCGCCCCCCTCATCTCCTACAGAGCTACTTAATATGTTTAAGGGGCTCCGAGCCTCTCATCTGTAAAAGGCAGAGCTTTTCTTTTACCCACATTAGAGGTGGTTTTGGTGGGAAGGAAGTGGAATGGGTCGGCATGGGGTTGCAGGGTGGGGTGGTGCTGCTGCTGCTCTGAAGTCTGTCTGGGGGGACCAAAGCTTTATTGGCTAGAAAGGAAGCCGGCAGAGTTGCTAGGGCCTGAGAGCTCGGATGAGAGGAAGCTTTTGAAACTTCCCACATCGGCATTAGAGAGATGAGCTGCTATTCAGCACTCGCTCCCAGCCTACACCAACACATCCATAAATACCCACACAAAGCCAGCCTGCATATCCAAGCAAACACACACTCGTGGCCGCGTGTGCACGTGTGTCCGCTCATACCAAGAAAACACACCCTGGCTTCCTTTTTATCTGCTGGTCCATGAGATGAGACTGGGCTCTAATTGGTCCTGGGGGAGATTGGCAGGATGGGTGGATCAACGAGAAGGCCAGGTTCTCTGGAGATAAACAACAGGAGAGGGAGTGGCAGGAAGAAAAGGGCCATAGCTCCACAAGGAGAGAGGGAACCACAGTGGAAGAGGGGAAATAAATGAGCGGGAGGGAAGGTAGTCTGAAGCGGGAAAGGAAATTCAATTAGAAGAGTGCAACAGTAACACCGTTAATGCAGTGGGCTCAGATTGATGTGCAAAATCCTTTAGCTGCGTGCACCAGCCTAATGAATTCCATCCAGGAAATATCTTCAGAATGTCTACAGATTTTGCTAATTTTACTTCAGTTTATCCACATTTCATCCCCTGCCTTGTGTCCCACAGGACTTAGAGAAATGGATGCGGGATGAGGTAGGGAGATGGAGATGGTTCTTGGAAGAGATGAAAGGAATATGTGATCTGAAGCTCTAACCTGCAGCCAGCACCTTTGTCTTTCGCCCCTTCAGCAGTTTCTGTACCCGGAGGAGCTGCAGGTGGTTCTCATGGCGCCGGGTGTTGTTCTCGATACGCTGGGACACCTCACACACCGCAGTCACCGCCCCTACAGCAGACATTCAAACAGTCTTAGCATTAATACCTCTGAGTATATTCCACTATTACAGGCAAACAACTAAGCTGTAAAGCAGTAGCAGTATTATTTATGTATTTTGAAGACATTTACTTCAAAATAATAATATAATAATTTGCCAAAAACACGTTTTTCTGTCTCAACACATGAACTTTAAATGGACTTAAGCATTAACATATCTATATTGATTCAGCAATGCATATGTTGCATCATGTATAAGTACTACACAACAGTGGTTAGCGCTGTTGCCTCACAACAATAAGGTCGTGGGTTTGGTTCCCGGGCCTGGGGCCTGTCTGGGCAGAGTTTGCATGTTCTCCCCATGCTTTCCTCCCACTGTGCAAAAATATGTATATTTTGGTTAATTGGTGATTTTAAATTGCCCATAGGTCTGAGTGTGAGTGGACGTCCATCTCTGTCTGTCTCTGTGTGTTGGCCCTGCAACGGACTGGCGACCTGTCCAGGGTGTACCCCACCCTTGTCGAATGGGAGCTGGGATGGCTCCAGCACCTCCCATGATGCGGCAACAGATAAGGGGTAAAAGATGGATGAATGAATGAATGATTTTATCTATGTCCCCATGTGTCAAGCTAAAATTTTGAACTTGTATTTAAAAATGTGATGCAGAGATGTATACTACCAGCCAGCAAGAATTACAGAAATTCAGCAATGGTCATAAACTCGCTAAGTCCCGCTAATACCAGACTTTTGTCAGGAATGGGAAAGGCGTCAATCACTGTTCAGACCCATTTTGCATGATGGTAGCAGCTTGCGCTCTCGCCACTGTGTCTGTGTTTGTCACAGCTCCTCTCAGTCACACGCGCCCTCAGTCATCATAGACAGGAACAATCGACTGGCAGTAGAAAAGGGGTCAATCAGATTTTATTACAACCAGGCTCATGCATTTCGGTGGGCAGGTGCTCGGACAAAAACAAAAAAGCACCCCTCTCATAGTCATTTATAAGAAGATAAAGTTACAAAAATAAATTACCTATGCAGATGTTAAACAAATTTAAACATTTTAAATATCAATTTACTCTATGCATTTCCCTCAAGGATGGGTTCTCTAAATAAAAGAAAGAATAAATCAACCAATCTGTCCTCATATTAAGATGTAGGTCTATATCCACAAGGATTAGGCTTGTTCTCTGCAGTTGAAGAGAGCATTATGATGTAACTGGTAAATGAGAAAAATCATTACGTCCATGATAATTAAAGGTTAATTTCACCAAAATATATGGTGGGAGACACTGCCAAAATTCAAGGTCCTGACCTCCTAATTTTTCTGAAGCCAGGAGAGCAAGAGCAAAAAATAGCCTTTATCACTGATTTGGCGCTATATAAATAAATTTGATTTGATTGCCTGAAAATTTCAGACATTTGAAAATATAGCTTTTCGACAAATATTATTTGTATATTAGATGTTTTGATAGATTTCTTGTTAGCTTTTAGTGTGTAGGAATTGCAATATGCAGCAGATTTGTGGTCATACACAACTAAAGCTGCTTTTGATGGTCTGACAGAAAGAATTTACTAACCAAGAATTATTTTCTTTCAGTGGAGATTACCTGTAGATAAGTAACATGGTAAAGAATCTCATGAGAGAGTAACTGAGATGTGAAACACCAAATTAAGTGGGCGGCTACAAGCTAAAAATTACACAACAGCCACACCGATATCATTATCATAAAACAAGGTCCAGCAGCAGTGGGCATGATTACTAAAGCACAAAGCTCATACTGGGAAAGATGGATTGAATGGAGTGAAACCAAAGCATTATTTATCACAATTATTAACTAGCATTTTACTTTGTTAATAAAGTCAGCAGATGGGAATATGATTAAAAAATAAAGACCTTATCTCACCCATAAAGACATTACATGGCAGGCCCTGATGAAATGCTTTCAGATTCATACATTATCTTGTTACTTGTGAGGAAATTTGTGAAGTGAAATTTTAATTATTACATTATTGAGGACAGATATGGAATTCTGGAATCTAAACAGTAAGAATGGCACTACTAATGAACACTAATTGGTTGACTTCAGCAGTTAATGTTTAATTTTCTCATTTCCTGTCATCCATGCAGTATTCTATTTTCTTCAAATAATAGCTTTTATATTACAACAAAATACATCCAAGAACGTTGAATTCTTGGAGTCTACTGCAGCCCAGCAAATCTCATACAGGTAAACAAACACAGGCATGTGATGAAGACCTTTGTTTTGGAGGCTCACTCAGCATCAAGGCCTGATTGTGCTTGATTTCATCAACAAGTATTGCAGAGACTTTAAGTGCACTGTGCACTATTATTTCAGTCTATTATTGTACGCAAACAAGAGCAGCCCCGAATAAGCACAGCTCATTTAGTTAAATAAACCTCTTTCCTCTGTAGTGTTTACTACATCACATTGATCCAGGCTTGGTTCCTTTATGCAGATTGATAATATAAGGTCAAATGTTATTTTAATTGAAAAAATTACTAAAACTTTATCCCAAGTTCAGTTTCAGGTGATCTGGCTACAACAGTGGTAACTGGTGGCAAGTGCATTTTACTATAATTTTACAATGTTGTTTGGAATTACAAGAACATTCAGGGAAGCTAACACATCCTAAGCAGCTGCTGTCTGAGCAGAACAACTAGGCAAACAGGATTCATTAGGTCGAAAAAAATAGGTCTTTTAATCAGAATAAAAGCTCATAATGGATTGAAATAAGGAATTTCCAGAATAAAATAAAATAAAAATAAAATAAAGGTTCTTGCACTTTATTTTGTAGACAAGAAGAGGAAGTGATTTTCTTGTAAGTGGTACTGCCATAATGGAAATCTATATTTAAACCATGACCCAACCGGTCGAGGCAGATGACTGACCCCCTGAGCCTGGTTCTGCCCGAGGTTTCTGCCTCTTAAAGGAAGTTTTTCCTTGCCACTGTCGCCAAGTGCTTGCTCATCAGGGGATCTGTTGGGTCTCTTTAAATAATTTTATATAGAGTTTAGTCTAGAACTGCTCTAAATGTAAAGTGCCTTGATGTAACTTTGTTATGATTTAGCGCCATATAAATAAACCTGATTTGATTTCATTTGATTTGATTTGACTAGTAGAAAGCAGAATGCATTAATATATTAGGGCCACACTAGATTTTACTAACAACACTTACTAACATCCATTTTGAATGTCAATATGGTGAGTTTCAACTCAAACTGCAGTCAACCAATGACAGTCTCATAAAAACAGATTCTGAGATCTGAGGAACCTTTCCTGTCCATTTTCGGGGAGAGGGGCAGGGCTAAATACAAGGAAATCATGTCAGTACAGAGCAACAGAATTGCCATTAGCAAAACCAAAAACACTGTGTTGTCCACTTCCAGTTTCAGGCTAACAAACAACACACAAGTAAAAGATGCTAACAATGCTATCCAATGTGATACATCTTGCATCTGCTAAGTCTGCAATTCTGGTCCCAACACGCTACCTGTCTGAGTCTTGGTCTGACTGAACTTCAAACATGTGGCTGAGCCCCTGATGTTATATAAACTAACTATCTTGATTTTCTCTGCTCTTTCTACAGTCCCTGAAACCTTACCAGTACATAATGCATCAATATCTCTCTTTTCATATCCAAGCAAAAATCATGTCACCAAAACACTACTGAATCAAATCAATTTGAATTGAATTACAACCTTCTGGAAAAAAAAAAGTGATTTGATTTCTTATGTCCCAATTAATTATTTCTGACCTTAAATATGTGCATCTGCCCATGAAACATGGTACTTAAATTTATTAAGGTGATTGATTATGTATCTTAGCAGATCTGAGGTAACATTCATTCATTTTCTACCGCTTATCCATTTCCAGGTCGCGGGGGTGCTGGAGCCAATCCCAGCCCACACTGGGCGAGGGCGGGGTACACCCTGGACAGGTCGCCAGTCCATCACAGGGCCAACATACAGAGACAGACAGAGACCAACAACCACTTACAATCAGACCTACAGACAATTTAGAGTCACCAATTAACCCAAACATGCACGTCTTTGGAGGAAACCGGAGTACCTGGAGGAAACCCATGCAGGCACGGGGAGAGCATGCAAACTACGCACAGGTAATCATCTGAGGTAACAGATCTAGTGTATTTAATCTGACTATCTTTGATTCAATTATTGCCAATACCTCAATTACTGAGCTCAAAAACTCATGAGTGAAGTATAATCTATAAATGTCTAAGGTTAGAGGCTTTTCTAAAACTTGCTGTGATTTCCTCAAAAAATGCTTTACATTTAATGATAATAATAATAAAAAAATCCATAGCATCCAGGTCTAATGTTGTGCGAAGCTGTATGAGAATTTTTATGAGAACAAAATGATTTGGTGAAGAAACTGTATCAAGCAGAGGAAAAGGAAACAATTTCGGGACTGTGCTATAGTCTGAGGCTAAATAAGGTTACGGAATGTTACCTGCCAATCCAAGAGAAAGAGGCCTACATGTGTCTTCAGTCTTTTTTTTTTCCTCTGCCGTGGAAAAACTAGATGATTGACTCAGACTTTCCTTCAACACTCACTTTCCTTTTGTCAGCATCTTCCTTCTTATATTCATCTAATTGGATTTCAACTGGTCTTATAATTCCTTCCTCTGTTGTCATTAATCTTTTCTTTCTTTACTCACCTACTGTATGAGTTAGGATGACTTACAAATAGGAACTCTAACACAGGTCAGCTGGAGTATCGGGCACTTTTGCTGCTTCTGTGGAACTTACCCGACTGTTAGCTACACGTGTTCCTTGTGATCTTACGCGTCACTTCTGCGTGCCAGACACACAGCTCATAAAAATGCAAGAGCTTCTATTGGCTCGATCACCATTGTGTTAACTCACTTGGCAATTAATTTGAATTTAAATCTATGGGGTTTTCCAAACACAAAACTATGGACACAGTTAAGCCTCTTATCTAGATGCACTGATTAATTCAGCAATTTCAAAAGGCATGCAAATCCACCAAGCCAAAAAATTAGCTGTAATTGACTAACTGTTTTACTCCAAATGTGTCTGTATGTAAAGAACTTTCTCAAACTGCGTTCTTTACTTTTTTGTACCGAGCTTTAAAATCTCTGCCCCAGAACAAATAGGCAAATCATCAAAATAGAAGCATCCAATTACTGTGTGTCAGCTTTAATAATTGCTGTAAACATTTAGAGCTGCATCATTAACGAATCCAAAATAACAACAAACAGATGGATCCTAATTTCAAGCTCAACTTTCCCACTTTTCGAGCGTTTGAAACTCGGCAGATGAACTTGATCCTAAGGGTGACTTGTCTACACTAAAATAATCACAGCCTAATTGGCTCGCTTAACTTCACAACAATTACAATGTAAACCAAACAAGGCATCTGTGCAGACTTTTTCCCTTTGTTGTACGTGTTTGGAATATTTTTCATTGCCTGCTTAAGAAAAACAATAGCTCCTAAGCTCCTAATTACAGTATTCTTGGACTGAGCTCTGGCAGAGGCATTAATAATACATCTAGCCCATTACCCATTCTGAAGTCAACTTCCTCTTCTTACAGTTCGTTATTCCTTTTATTCACTATTTAGGTAGTTTTTGGCCAAGGGATGAGGACTGTTAACTTCTACTGTTAAAGCTGAGAACTAACACTGCTGAAACCTAACAGAATTATCCCTATTACCTTTGGTTCCTTAAAAGGAAACATTTCCCTCGCTAACCATAACAGATGGATCAAAGATGAGTTAGTTAGAAGAGGTTATACATTCCCTGATGGATTCACAGAGAACTTTGAACTGGACACCTTTTATGGATTATGCAAAGACTTTAACAGCTGTTCCAGAGGAGGAGTATAACTAAAGCCAAAGGACGCTTGGTACACATGGGTTCCACACCTGCACACATGCATGCACGCACACCTATTTTCCCTTTCTATCTTTGTCCTATTGATTTTATTATGTATTCATTTTAGGGGTCCATGCACAAACCAATAAGTGCAGGAACTCTATTTTTACTGTAATACTACGACTTGGGGAACTTTATAAGGAATACCCATCTCATCTCGCCATAACATGAAGTTCAAATGTGGCATCTGGGATGCCAAATACTGGGACACAGTATTTTGTCTCTCTATACCAACATCTTTTCCTGTTTCCTCTGTCTGCTTCCTGAGGGAGGGATGGTATTCTTATTTACAAGTGTTTTCATTATGTTGGAAAAGCGGCTAAAACTATTAAACAGACTGTTTATAAACGTGGACATAGACTCTGGGCCTGTAAAGTAAAGTTAATGCTGAAGAGCCTTAAACCTGAATTTTATGACCATGAGGGGCAACTTCACTGGTTCCAAAAAGAATTCAGATTATGTTGAAGTATAGGGGGAAAAAGGCCCTACTTTTCACTTGATCTATTAGCTCAGGAAACATTTTTCCACAAATAATGAGTCAATACAACTCACAACTGGTGTTCAGTTTTTTTGGCAGCACAGCGGCATAGTGCCTCACAACAGCAGGGTCGCGGTTTTCGGTTCGCAGGCCTGGGGCCTTTCTGTGCAGAGTTTGAATGTTCTCCTTGTGCTTGCGTCAGTTTCCTCCGGGTACTTTGGTTTCCTCCCACCATCCAAAGACAAGCATGTTTAGGTTAATCTGTGACTCTAAATTGTCCGTAGGTCTGAGTGTGAGTGTGAGTGGTTGTTTGTATCTCTGTTAACATTGCGATGGACTGGCGATCTGTCCAGGGTGTACCCCGCCCTTGCCCAATGTGAGCTAGGATTGGCTCCAGCACCCCCTGTGACCTTGAACGGATAAGCGGTTGAAGATGAATGAATGAATGATTGAATGTTTTTAAATGACAGTCCCATTCAAAGGACAACAGACCATCAAGCAGTGCCTGTATTAGGCTGTAGCTAACTTGTGATTGACAAATTAGCTAGAAACAGCAAGTGGCAGGAGAAAGCATAGAGCAGGTCAGATTGCCCCTCACACATTACAGTCTGGTGTTGAAGTGGAAAATTAAAACTGCCTGATGAAGCCATGTGATGTGATTACAACATTTAAATTCAACCTGAAAGCACTGTGAGGAAAGCTTCAGGAGGGGGGTTGGGGAAACTCAGAAGACAATGGAGAGGAGAAGCAGAAAAGCACAAGAAGAAAACAATAACACCAAGAAAGCCTCTTGTGATTCTATTTGCTAGTTTGCCTAATCAGATACAATGTGATTTGTCTGGTATTTCTTTTTTAAATTATTCCCTTTTCAATACAACCAAGCTGATGGTATGAAGTTTTTCTAAACATACAGAAAAAAACAACAACAACAAAAAAAAAAAACATACTCCAATAAAACGCTGCAAAGTTTAAAAAAGGATCTCTAATGAGAAGAGGAAGAGGCGATGGTGGAGCACTTTTAGATATGTACCTTCATCTTAGAGTCAGGGGCTGTTTTAATTTGTAAGCAAAGGCAGCACACCAGCAATGAGATTTTAATTGATACACATAAATAATTCCTTGTGTACATCCACACTTGAGTCAGATTTGCTGTTTATTTGACGATTGAAATTAGTCATTATCGGGATCTGCGTTGATGTTCAAGATTTTATTTATTAATATAGCTCCCGCTTAATATCCTCTGATCCGCTCCCAATTAATTATGTCAAAATCCACATCAAACCAGAACTTACACGCATACTGAGCTTCGCCTCGCTTTCATTTCTCCACTAGCCAAGCACTGCTGTGACAATAATAACAAATGAGGAATGAGAGGGATGGAGAGTACTTTCCTTTCTTCCTCAAATGAAGATAATGAGAGTTGTCTTTCACCATGAGTCTGATTGGTACCATGGAAAACTTCAGAGAATTGTTTTGTTTTGGTTTTTTTTGCTTGTTTTCTTCCACGTTTATTCAAAATTGTACAGCCTTGCTTTACATTTCTGAACTAAAGACTGCATTTTACAGGTAGGAAGAATTCCATAGTGAGAGAGTCAGACTTATCTGTGTCTAGTGATGTAAAGCACATCGTCATCATCATCATCACACACATAACTTGTGTGATGAGCCTAACAGGGGAAGAGTTGTCAACATCAACTTCAAATGTGCAAATCTGGAAGTATTTCTTTACGTGAAGCAAAATGATAATAGGAGCATCAACATAATCAGAGAAGAAACTCACTTGAAAGCTGCTGAAACTCTGGATTGTCTGGACATGTGTTGGCAGCCATGTCTTGCAAGAAATGCTTATACCTGTGAGAAAACAGAAAAACAAACAAGGTTACTCTTTAATTACTGACTGAAACTATGAATAGAAAAAGCTAAAAGTGGGTACTTAAAGACTTGCTAAATGAGAATGAAAGTCTTAATTTCCCCAGTTTCCACAGTTCAGTGATCAGGAGGAACATCTTACAAAGTGTTATATGAGAGAAATCTAATGGGCCAGAAAATATCCACAGCGTCTGATTGAGGCTCCTGATTGCTAAAGATGGAGAGAAACCTAACTAGGCCACCATGCCATAGCATATCCTGTTAACTTGGTTCCGTCTTCCTAGCCTCACCTGTTGGCTTAGCTACATTTCATACCCTTTCCACTTAATATAGTGACATTTTATAGGCAGCAAATTAGCTTATTTCCATTTCTACATCCCACCCTGTTTGCTTAGCTACATTTGATAACATAGTATGTTATCTTAACTACGTTCTCAAAGCCTTGCTCATAAATTTAGCAAAATTTTCACGGCCTAGATTCTCAGCTTAGCTACATTTTCTCATCATTGTTAGTTTAGCTAATTTTTTTAAATCATCATATATTAGCGTAGCTATATTTTTGTATATTACACCCTCTTAAGTTAGCTTGGTCTCTGCCTTTACTGCAGCCTATTGTCTGAATGTGTTATGCCATTGCTTCATTTGTTCAACTAAATGTATATATTATGAGGATTGCGGCCATGCTTGTGTTTATTCACCAGCTCATGACAAAAGACTGCATCACGGCCTTATATTACTGAGTTGTATTTTCTATATCAGGCTTCACCCATTGGCGGACCACGGTCCTGTTACGCACCAGGTGATGGTTCTGTCTGGACATGGGATCAAGGCCTGATAAATTCTATAAAACATGTAATAACCCTCATGGAGGGTTGTTTTATCCATGTGCAGTTACAGGATGTAGGGGCAGCTAATCCAGTTAATATGGCAATCGCCTGCCATGATCATAGCGTCACTCAAATGAGCCAATTAAATCAATTGTTTAATTGAATGAACAGAATGGAGCAGAGATGGCTTGCTCGAAAGTAAGGTTAGTCTTTTCATTTTGTTATAAAGAAGAAATTCACTGTCCCATTTTATAATAACGGTAATGTAGGCCTCAATTCTCTGTGTTACTCATATTGCATTTTACTCAAAAAGGAGGCCTCAAGTGCCTGTTCTGTTAAAAGCTAGGTTTCAACTGCATTTCCTCAAAACATGCATTCCCTCTTTTTTTTAAGTTGTCAAAGCAGAAATGGCAAAGCAAACTGGAGTTTTGCCTTTCTGTGATGTTTTGTGTTTCATTAAAATATTATTGTTGACCAGAAATACGGGAGAATTAAGGTATAATTCAAGGTGATGATAAATTTCCAGCAGTCAGCTCTTGGACATGATACAACAGGTGCACAACTTAAATATGAAAATTTTCCATTCTAATTTACGAATTTTTTTTTTTTTTTTTTGTCAAATAGTCTGAAAAACTATTTCATGTTATATACCAGCCAATCGGGATAAAATGCAGCCTGATAATAAGAATACAATGCAGAAAACCTTACATTTAAGAGAAAAAAAACTTCCTGTACTGAAATTGAAGAAAAGCAAATCTGTTTGTTGCGCAATTAAATATCTTTAGTATCATCTGCAGTAACATTTTTGAAAAACTCAGAAATCTTTATCGTTTGTCCTGGGATGATGCGACCTTGAAGTGCATTGACTAGTGACATTGATTACCAGTGTCTGTCTCTGCAGCTTATGTTTGTGTAGTCTGAGCTTGTATGAGAGACACAGTGGTGCCAGTGAGAGAGGCCATTAGTGATGCTAGCTGAGTATTCACCAATGCCGCTAGTTCATGTGCTGGCATGAGTGGGATGAGATGTGTTAGAGTGACAACTATGCAATGTGATCGTGTTTGAGTGCTTTGTGGAGAAACAACAACACAATGGCAGTTCTTCATGCTTCACGATAACTTCTTTGCTTGTTGACCTTATTATCCATAAATCCTGAGACCCATTAAACCTAATGAGGAGTTGACTTGATTTTCATGGTCTTCCTGAATTTTGAAGCATATTTGTGGTCAACAATATTTTTTTAATGAATTGATGATTCACTGTGTCTATAAGACTTGAAAAACTTGTGAAAAGTGGCCAGGGCTTTCTTTTAATTGTAATGGCCAAAAATCCCAAAATATTCAGTTAAGTCACATATAACTTACACAAAAGCATTTATTTTGCAACATCGTAAATATTCCGGATTTTGTATGTGTTTAATATAGTTTATAATATAATATAATTGTTTATAAGTTTGCAGATGACACAACAGTCATCGGCCTCATCCAGGACGGCGATGAGTCTGTCTACAGGCACGAGGTGGACCGACCGGTCGTCTGGTGTGGTCAGAACCACCTGATACTTAATCCACTCAAGACTGTGGAGATGACAGTGAATTTTAGGAAGAACAATCTGATAAGCGCTACAGAGCACTGTTCGCCACAACTACCAGACTTAAAAACTGTTTCTTCCCCCAGGCTGTCTCCCAGATCTCCCCATAAGCCGACTGTCAACCTCATGAAACGTGCATATTTGCTGCACAAATACTCCACTGCAAATATTTCAAATTTTCTAATTTCAATGTATATATGTATATATATTTATATATATATTTCCTTTTTATTTTTTATCTTTTATCTTTTGTTTCTGTCTTTCCCATGTCCAAGTCTGAAACACTGGAGTCAATTTCCTAGTATGTTTACACATCACTGGCAATAAAACAATTTCTGAGTCCGATTCTGATATGACCTGTATGTGTCAGTTGACCCAGAAATGCTATGTACCTGTGCTGTTAAAATAGTACCGGTAGCTACGTAATTTGCTCAGCCTTCAAGGCAATTGGTGGGTGAGCAATACTCCGCTTGGGCCTGTCAGACTATAATTGCCATTTGCACATAATCTGCACAAACTGGACCTTTGTTCTTTTTTTTAGCTGTTGTTCACACATTAAATGACTGCAGAAAGGACTTGTTTCTCATGGTTGCAGTCCTTGGCGAGCACAGCAAGGTATGATGTTTGTTTGATTGTTTGTGATTTATAACCTGGAGAACCATATGCGTATGATTTTTAGCATTGTGTAATTTAATCAAGATCATTTTTTTTTATTCTCGTAATATTTGTGTGTACTATGAAAACAAGCTTGTGAAATGTTTGTTGTGTTGTATATTTTTAATACAGTTTTCATAGTGCTGTGAGGACTCAACGGTTTATTCATTCATTTATTCATTCATCTTCTACCGCTTATCCGCGTACGGGTCGCGGGGGGTGCTGGAGCCAATCCCCGTTTAGTGATGCTTCACATTGGGCTAGGACAGGGTATACCCTGGACAGGTCGCCTGTCCATTGCAGGGCCAACATGCAGAGACAGAGAAATGAACAACCAGTCACACTCACACTCAGACTTATGGGCAATTTACAGTCACCAAACCCACACAAGTACGGAAAGGCCCCAGGCCCGGGAACCAAACCTACGACCTTCTTATTGTGGGGCAACAGCGCTAACCGCTATACCACTATGCTGCCCCTCAACGGATTAAAGTTGCTAAATGAAAGGAAACTTTATGCATCAGTCGAGACTCTATCGTTTCAAACAAGTAGACTCCTACAACGTGTATTGCCTTGAATGAAGCCTGTAAAGCAACAAACACACACATCCATGTATGTGTTTTAGAGCTGTAATTGGGCCTTAAAAGTTAGGCCCAACAAGGCCCGAGCCCGACAGAATTCGGCCCAGGCCAAACAAGTACATTTTGACTGACAGCTTTTTAAAAGCCCAAACCCATTTACAGCCCGACATTATTCAAATTGTGCGCACGCCTCCGTTTCACCTCCTCACCTTTTTTTTTTTTAATTTTGCAAAGGGAGTAATACACGTCATATATGTCATTCATCATTCTCATAATGTTCCCCATTTGCAAAAAGGAGTGGGAAAGGATCAAATCTTATAATTACCTGCCCCCATCTTTCTCACGCTAATCGAAACTCATCACCTGACTGATCATATACTGGGCAAGCCCGAGCCGGGCCTGAGCCCATGTAAAATGATAGAAATTAAGATCTTCAGCTCGAGTGTGTTTGTCTGTACTTCCAACATCGTGAGGATAAATACGTGTGTATGTGTATACATATATATGGAGGAAGGAAGGGAGGGAGGGAGAGACAGAACAAACCCCCAGAGATGTTACTCATTTGCAATTTGGCGACGGCCATCTTGGTTTTCTGAAACCAGAAGAAACCACTTTGGGAAGAGAATGTGGCGCTGAGGAGGATTGAGGGCTGGGCCTGAACTGTTCTGTACTCTGTCCTCATTGGGTGGTGCAGTCTATCAATCACATACTAGTTGCGCCCTCTGATGCATATCCCGCCTTATGGTCAATTTTCCTTTGAATGGGGACATCATTTAAAAAATTTTGCATCTTTTTCTATTAAGACTTGAAACTACAAATCAAGACCATTAACTCATTAGGAACATTTACTAAGCTAATAAATCAAATGAATGAATTTTCACATCACATCCCTCTCTTCAGCATTGACTTCACTTTTCAGACCTAGAGTCTATGCCCACTTTTTATACAATATAGTTTATGGTCTGGTTCCACTAATGTGGAATTAAGTGCTTGCTGAAAAAGCATGAATTTATTAGCACAGTGGTGGGTCTGTTGGTGGGAGAGAAGAAAGGCGTTCTTGTTTGACTACTCATTAGAAACGAAACAGAGCCAAAAAAGCTCCAATTAAGCCCCATTGAATTAAGAGACACTTAAAGATAGGAATCATTTCACTTCCTACTTTTCTTGTCTCATCTTGTAATAACAAATACATTACAGGTATTATTAGCGATGGAACTTGCAATGGAATTTTTTGTTGTAAAGGACTGGATATGCAAAATCTAATTAAAGCAACTGTGTAACAAAAAAGCCACACTGTGATGATCATTATTACGGTACATTCCTAATAATGTAATTGGAACTCTCTCATTTAGTCATCCTGTCTGCTCATTAGCAGCAAAGCAAAGGAAGAATAGTGAGACAATAATGTTATGGAACCATGTTTAAAACTGTTCAGATATTCTACTGAAGAGTGCAGTATTAGAAACCATATGCTACTGAAGGGATGTTCCTGCCACCGCTGCAGCAGGGGCTGCTAATTCCTTTGTAATATGTAGATGATATGCAGGCCTCCCCCTCCACCCTCACTTCCTGACAGACACGTCAGGTCATTTGGGCATTTGCACACACGTCGGTAAAGAAAAAAGAGATGGAGAAAATATCTGTCTGATTATTTTGATTCCCATACATGCATTAAGGATTCAAATTTGTAATTAAGAGACAAGAGGCGCTGGCAGCCTTCTGCATGGGTTAGTGAACATGGCATGGGCTTGTGGGTAATTACTCAACTTAAAAGCTTAAAAGCAATTGTGGTAAATACAGAATATGAAAAATACTGCACTGTCCAAACTTAAGCAATTAATATAAAATATAAAATGACTGTGAAGAGTCCCTTATCTAGCTCCAAAGGGAGACTAAAAGAATTCTGCAAACGTGGACGTTCGAAAACACTTCAAACTCCAGGATGACTGACGCTTTTGTTACTGTGTACTGTCCCATTAGTCATCTTAATGCCAAATTATCCTCACCCAAGGACCCACATAGGTCTCTGTGACAGGAATTTCAACATTTGCTCTCGTTTTGTGCATCATATATATGAATTACTTTCTTTATTTCTCAGCGTTTGTCTTGCCTTTGTTCTTGTTAAGAATATGCACACACCACATTCTCTCATTTTATTGTTATGTTATGAAACCCACGAATGGGCTTTTGAATGCGTGTATGAATTGTTTTTACTAAATATATTGCAGTGAAATTACAATACATGGTTTGCATGCAGGGGCAGCACAGCGGCGTAGTGGTTAGCGCTGTTGCCCCACAATAAGAAGGTCGCGGGTTCGGTTCTCGGCCTGGGTCCTTTCTGTGGAGAGTTTGCATGTTCTTCCCGTGTCTGGGTGGGTTTCCTCCGGGTACTTCGGTTTCCTCCTACCGTTCAAAGACTTGCATGTCTAGGTTAACTGGTGACTCTAAATTGTCCGTAGGTCCAAATGTGAGTGTGAGTGGTTGTTCATCTCTGTGTGTCTTTGTGTGTTGGCCCTGTGATGGACTGGCGACCAGTCCAGGGTGTACCCTGCCCCTCATCTGGAACGGCTGGGATCGGCTCCAGCACCCCCGCGACCCAGAAACGGAAAAGCGGTGAAAGATGGATGGATGGATGGTTTGCGTGCCCTGGGTTTAAACCCGAGCCACAAGGAAAGCAAGTGGTAGGCTTGTGCCTGTCCGAAATCCAGACAACTTCGGAGGGTTGCCACAGAAAGGGCATCCGGTGTAAAAAATGTGGCCAGATCAAAAATGCAAGTCACAGAACTGATTTGCTGTGGCGACCCCAAATAGGGAAAAGCCGAAAAAATAAATAAATAAATAAATATTGCAGTGAAAGTAGTCTGTAATTTTTGACGGACAGTATCATAATAGTTCAGTCATAACCTATTATCCTTCTTAATAGCATTCAATTTAGGCATTTAAGAGAGATGGGTGGGAAAACAGTGGAATGGTGCTCAACCCTGTGAACAGCAAGAAGGTTCAGGGTTTGATTCCTGTGCCTGTGGCCTTTTTGTGTGGAGTTTGCATATTCTTCCTCCACTGGTGTGTTCTCTTAGTGTTCTCCAGTTTCCTCCCACACTCCAAAGACATGCAGGTTTAAGTCAATTGGTTACTGTAAATTGCCAAGAGGCCTGAGGTGGGGGTGCAAATGGTTTTTTGTCTTTAAATGTTGACCGTACATTAGACAAGCAACCTGCCCAAGGTGTACCCTGCCTTCGCCCAATGTCAGCTGGTATTGACCAGGCTTCACAGGAGAGGAGCCTGATCACTGACGACTCTACCTCCTATTCTACCCATCTAGGAGGCAGATACCCTCTCTCCAAGGGTAAGAGTAGGCTTAAAAACTCCCTGATAATAGTTAAGGCTGTTGTCCATAGTGCACTGAGCTCCTCCCTAGCTCTTGCTCTTTCTCTGCCTCTCACCTTCATCATCCCTGCCTGTCAAATCACATTGCTGCCACACAAGAGAAAAGGCTCTGTTCAAGGTTTCCATCTGTTCTTCTTTTCTACAGTCAAAGAGTGCTGCTCATGGAGGATTGCTGGGCCGTTGTAAATACCAGTCTAAACTTGTTCCATACAAAAAGTGCCCCCAGAAAACTTCTGTTATGTTTAGATGCTTTATAAGTGAAATCAAATTGGATTTTATTCCACTAAAATGAATTCAGGTGACAGAAAACCTGGTTGCCGCAAAACTAGATGTAACCAAATTTGAGAGATGAGTGAAAGTAGGCCTGGCAAAGTGAAAAAATAAAGGGCTTTACAATTTACTTCTCATTCATCGATAGCATTGCCTTATAATTCAGGACACTTGTCCTGCTTGAGGTGTTAGCCCGTCAGAATGATTGCTTCAATTGTGCCAACACCTGGATTTTACTGTGCCGCCGAAGCCAGCCTTAGGGATTTTCATCAACAGATTCCAACCAAGTGTCAACTCCATGTGACACCACCATTTGGGGCTTTCTGCGGACCAGTATGCTACAAAACCTCAATTAAAGTCAGGCCCCAGATCTTTGGATTGGCAGTGAATAAAGTATTGCCAAGATGTCCATAATGGAGGCGCTCTTCAGAAACCAATGGTTGATGTCACTTACGCTACGTCCATCTTTATTTATTAAGCTATGAGTCTCACATAAAAAATATCTCCCATTTTAACCCTGTTGTGCTCACTGGAGCAGAAGGTCAGCTACATCCACAATGAAAATGAAATGACACTTTGAGCTGAGGCATTTGATATGTCTTGAATCATCTGTGATTGTCTAAAGAGCAAAATCAAGAGTAAGACCACAAGTAAGGTCAAATTTAACATATACACGCATTTTTTATTTCATGAGGCTGGGGGAGGATTGGTAGTTGGACTTACTGGAAATTGTTCAACAAGATCAGATATGGAAATATAAATAGATTTTATCAAAACATTCCTGGACAACATATTTCAGACTTGCCAAATGCCTACTTTAAAAACAAAGCCTCATTAGGTTAAAATATAATCCAGTCGAAATTGAGTTTGCTACAAAACATATTTGCTGTTGCAGCTTAATTGTAATTAAACACAGGATGTAGGAGACAGTGTTGGGAAAACCAATTAAATAAATGATTCTATCTCACTAATGTATGCCGAGTGCCAACAGGAAGTCGGCTGAGGCAGTAGACAGCCATAACAGACATGCTAATTCACATACTTTGAGGCCCCTAAGACCATAGCACTGAAGGGGTCTCCTCACCACATTCATGGTATGCATATTCTTATTTTCTTTCTTCACTGAGTATGAACCAAAAATTTGAAGACACATCAAAGCTTTTCATATTGAGTGACCCTACCCCATCCAAAGATATCAAAGGCATTAATACACTCACACAGGCAACTTAAACAATACTAATTCAATAATATTCATATTGAAAAACTTTTCATCTCAGCCATGAAATGTGGTCTCAGGTCAGGGTCATTAGAATTAACTAATGATTCACAACAAAACACTGTTGCACACCATAGTTGAGGCACTTTGTCTCACTGGAAGCCTCACTTCAAACTTGGTCAATAATCAAGGTCAACTGACAGACAATGGAACACAAATTAACTGGAATACCACAGTGAGGACCTATTTAAGAGTCACTTTTTCTGAACTCTTTAAGACTCATGAATCCAAACTCCTCGACCTTGAGCTGGAGGACTTGACTGTGTTCAGCTGATAGAGATGAAGGAATTACCTGAGCACATAAAGCAGTTAAAATCCCACCACGACAATTACAGTAAAAAACAAAAATTAAAGACACAATCAATCATGAGCAACACACCGCACGGCAAGGTACTTTTTACTGCTCAGCATGTATGGCAATGACCCCAAGACCTCTGAAGATATATGGTCTTTACATACAGCATGCTAGCTCTCTACAGTGGGCCAACGACTGGGCCATTCCCTTGTTATACTGAATGGTGTTCAGCTTGGAGCAGATATATCCCAAGGCATCCAATTGCTGCCATCTGTATGAGAGTGGCAAATCTATTATCGACACAAACATGGCCAGTACAGACAGCAAATGATGCCATTCACCACCACAATCAACTCAAAACCCCATCACCGTCATAATAGTAGGCTCAGTGGGGATGACACCAATTCTGTCAGCTTTAGTGAATGCCACTTAATAAAGGCAATGATTTTATTCCTCCCCTGGCAGCAACATAAGTATGCACACTCCTTGCCCTGCTCACCATCCATCATCCTTGAATGGTGATAAGTGACACCAATTTCCTGCTATTCCAAGCTCCGGAGCTGGAGCAAGGTAAGGACTAGCCACTGCCGATTATCAAGCCATGCACTTAAAATCCTCATACAATTAACTACATCCCTTGAGTCTCCCGATAAACAGATAAATCGATAGTGATGATGGGAAATGCAAAAAGAAAGGATGATTGTGAGAGAATGAAGCCGACTGATTATGCGTCAGAGTTAACTACAATAACAGTCTATACTTGTGTATCAGATGGAGGGTGCACTCACTTCCCCACTGGTTAAATAAATGAGCTGTGTGCCTGTTCCAGGTTTAACTCCAATACTGAGATCAGAAACTTGGTTTGGTTAAGTTCCAAACCAGCTGATTAAATTAAATTTAGCTGACTTATTTCAGCTTAGTTGAGTATGTTCACTCTGAATGAAGTGTAATCATCATTGATTAGGATCTCTGGTTCACTATGGCACCAGGTAACTAAAGTGCAGAGCAGCCATTTCAATTTAGTGGAACAAGATACATCATTTAAATGTATATTTCATTACAGTTATACGCATACTTATTATTTATGATAAATCTAAAGTCCATCATGGAGCGATTCAACTGGTTGTAAAAACAACTTCAATTGTATTGAAGTGCGTGAAAAAGGCCCTTCTTCTCCCTTGATTTATTAGCTCAGTAAATGTTTTACAAATTAATTGGCCTCAGTCTCTAGTTTCAAGTCTACAATACAACATGGTGTTAATTTTTTAAATGATGGTTCCATTTACAAGGGGGGAAAAAAAAAGTTTATGCATTAGGGCATGGCTGCTGTGTGATTGGCAGACTCCACCAAACAGCCCTTACTCTTCCTCAGCTCCACCTTCTCCAAATACAGTTTCACCAATGGGTGACATCACGGTGAGTAGACACAGTTTTTCTGGTATGAAAACATTTTGTATCTACAATCAGAAGGAAACATGAGGCATGGTCATACCTGGTTGGACTTTTGTACTTAAGTGAGAGTAAAGCAGTAAAATCAAACACACATTCACCTTGAAGGTAGTGAAAAGCCCAAAAGAAAAAAATTGGTGTCCTCAAAGAAAGTGAAAAAACTAAATCTGTTTGTGACACAATAAATTAACTGTCAATTTTTGTTTCATCTACATTTACAGGGAACCATTAGTTCCTCAAGAATGTTTTCATAAAAAACAAGATTGCTGACAGCCAAATTCCAAGCTGCAGCCTTGAAAATGGCAGTTTATAAACCAATATGTGATGTCATGTTAAACTGTAAAATAAATAAAAAAATTAAAAAAAAATAAAAAAATTGTAAAAAGTATGGCAGCAGAAGTTGCCAAGCACTTACCGTCAAATGACAGTAAAAAAAACCTTCAGTTATTCAACAGAGACTTCTTTTAAAAATACAGATATTTACTGTGAACATGTCTGCGTTTTTTCAGTTGAACTGTTCTCATCTCATTTTAAAACACTGTTAGAATGTTAAACAAATGTATAAATCTGCCCAAAAAATTTAAAACATTGTGGGAATAAATTGAAATTACCTAATTTAAATGAAGACTGTTGTTTTCATACAGTAATCTTTGGTAAATTCATATGGTTATCAAATCCACCCACAAGAACTGCCCATCAAAGTACAGACATCTGGATTTAAAGCACAGAAAAATTACATAAAATTACATTTAAACACCCTATTTTAACACCCATTAATGGTATCTTGAGAGCTTTAGGCTTTTATTTAGTGTGATTATCCAATCTATTTACAGTAAATACCTGGTAAATGTTGGTTTTATACTGTACAAAAAAATAAGATCGTGTAATTACAAGCAACTCTCCAATATATTAACAGGCTTTTCCCATAAATGTATGGGGTTATTTTATTTAAACATTATTTTATAGTAATTGAAAGCAACTTTCCAGTATGTCTACATACATTTCCAAGTAATGTGTATATAAAGTAAAGCCCATACATCATTTAACAGTAATTACAAGCAATTCTTGATATATTTACAGGCTTCTCCTATTAATGTATTTTGTTAAGTTCATACAAACATTATTTGATAATAATTTAAAATGACTAACATATATATCTAAATACTTTTCCTATTAATTTATGGGGTTTACTTTATATAAACATTACTTGACTATAATTGCAAGCAACTCCCCATTACATCTACAGACATTTCACATTAATTTATGGGGTTGTGAGTCTACAAAAACCAGAAGGTCTATGTAAAAGTACCTTTATATCAACTTCTTTTATATTCATTAAATCTATATGTTTCTGCTGACAGTTTACAGTATTGTCCAATCCATTCAATGCAGATCCCCATTTGAGATGTGTAAGATTTCAAGATGTATAATAACCAGAGTGTATCATTAAATTACCTATTACTGCTTGCTTTACAAAGTAATTCACTATTTATACAGTGTTATCTTTAAAGTTTCAGAATTTACAAAACAATAAACAGGCATATCAAATTATAATGTGAGTCTGAAGCTGACCAACCCAATAAGAGTTCAAACAATGCTTTGCTAGAATGTCTTTATTTATTTCTCGTTCAGATTACTTCAACAGATATCAAATAGAAGCAGTTTTGTACATTGCATCAGTACAATGTTGCATTCTCGTAAAAGTGGAACTACAGCCAATTTAATTCATACATGTTATTCCAATGGTCTAAGATAGTTCAAATTGTTAGTGAACATGAACAAATCTCTCCCGAATACATTCCTTATTTCTCTAAAATTCAAATTTGTGATGTCATCCGATAATGTCTGCAGCTTTTCCAAAACAATTAATTGAGAAAGATGTGATAGATGACACAGAGCACCAATGGGGATGTTCTGAGTATACGGGTACATTTTCTGTTTCAGAAATGAAAGGCCACTAGGGCTGTAGTCAACCAAAGAAAATCTTGGTTGACTGAAATCGTACATAATCATCAGATAATTGATTAGTCCGAAGGGGGGGGGGGGTTAATGGGACAGATTGCAGTGCAGTGAACTCAACAGCCACACATATCTCCGTTCTCTATTTCCTTGTTTTGCGCCTTCAGGTTAGGCTAACTCACAGGTTTCCAAATCCAGTCCTGGAGAGCTACGCTCCTGTATGTTTTAGATGTTTCCTGCTCCAACACACCTGATTCAAATGAGTGGCTCCTTATCAGACCTCAGCAGAGCTTGATGACTAGCTTATCATTTGAATCAGGTGTGTTGGAGCAGGGTAACATCTAAAACATGCAGGGCAGTAGCTCTCCACTGGAGTTGGATACCCCTGGACTAACCCATTGTTTCTAACTCCCTTTACTTTTCCAGAACTTGGGGAAACAACAGACGTGACTTTTTAGCATTTATTAATTGACACACTGTAGTCTGTACTGTAAATTTACTGCCAGACTGACAACTTACTGACAACTGCTAACCTTTTGCTTTGTTCCGATCACATCCACCTTCCTGCTGATCACTTTCCCACTCGCTACGCAAACATACTCCTTAACGGAGCTACGCTACCAAGAGTTTCCCAGGCAACGACGCAGAGGTTGACTCATGTATCAGAACAGCGCTGCACAGAGGCTCCCAAACGCTATCAATTTCCAAAGGATTGGATATTTGGTGTTATTTTTGGCATTAAAAAATATTTTTTTGGCCCGGCAGGGGTTCTCGTTGTTATAATTGTAGGAGAAACATTGATTCGGTAAACGTACAGTAAACGCTAGGTACACATGGAGTACAGTTGGACCTAGCAGTCTCCATTAGGTATGGCGAGTTCAAAGTTGTGAAAACTACGGGGGTGTTTTGAATACCCCCCATTTCCACAGGTAATTTGTTAGTCTGTCCCTCCCGACACAGGAAATAATCGATTAATCCTGGAAGGCTGTTGATGTAGCACTTCCCTCCTTATGAAAGTAACACGGCTATTATTCGACCAATAAGAGTTTGTGCGGAAGGGAGCATATCGACCAGTCGACCAGGAGACTACAGCCCTAAAGGCTACTATAGAATAAAGCTCATTTGGGTATTAAAAATCTACAAAATTTGTTTTTGCATTCATTGTCTATGAAGCAGCTCCCTAACCCTTTCCATGCTTGTGTAGGAACCATGTGAAACAGATTGCAACAGAGTGGTCAAGGCTACTGCACAGTGCGCACACCTGGTAAATAGATAGTAGGCCTGGGTCATACAGTGTAGCACCTACCACTTACTGGAACTCTACTTGGCTTTCCCTGGCCTAGAACGCCCTCCTGCAGGATGGTGAGGCTGGGTATGACCATGGGGATGTTGAGGCTGGGAACCTTCCGATAACCATGCAGGCCATATGTGAAGGCTGTCCCAGCGATGCAAAACAACTCAAGAAGAGGCTGGGGGATGCAAAGTTCAAATTAGTACAATGATGAATGAAAATACTTGTGACACATTAGTATACGAACAATACATTAAAACATACACATTTTTAGCTGTTCTATTATATTCCAAGTGTAATACAACTGTATTTCTAACCCCAACCACAGATTTCTTCAGCTGCTGCCGTCGGTACCGCAGCCTCAAAGCCTAGAGCAGCAGACAACCAGGCTTATGAACAATGAACATTAAATGCCTGTCTGTACATCACACACACACTCACAGTCTCAACCAAGCCCACACAAACATGCACATGTATTACGGCAAGGCCCACACACACACACACACAACCCTTTACACACACTAACACATTAACACTAGCATGCTAGCTAAGACAAAGTCTTTGTCAGGTCCCAACTTGCCACAGCCTTTTATTTACATGTTTGCAGGACGGAATAGGAGCTTAAACATGTACTCATAACCTGATAAATGTAATTTAAGCTTACATGACTGGTGCAAGATTCTTTAATGACTTCTTTGGACTGGCATAACGTTCGGTTGGCAAACGCCACACAGACTATTTAATG
This sequence comes from Remorina albescens, assembly GCA_034769265.1. Taxonomy (NCBI): domain Eukaryota; kingdom Metazoa; phylum Chordata; class Actinopteri; order Carangiformes; family Echeneidae; genus Remorina; species Remorina albescens. Next base: position 15,590,190 of record CM068484.1, on the reverse strand, counting down.
CATACAAAAGGTAAATGCTAACGTTAGCTCTGCTGATTTGACATACATTTTAAAATTCTCACACTTATGCAACATCAACAATTTAGTTAGGTCAAGTTACAGCTAGTGTTGATTGTTACTATCTTACTTTCCCTTTCTGCTGCCCTTAGTGTTACGTTAGCTCAACTCATGACAAGTTTAGTTGACGTTTATATGAAACGTCATGTGAAGGAAAACAAAATTATTACCTTACCTTTAATGAAAGCAGAAGGTGAATCATCATCCTCAACTGCACAGGCTTGGAAAACTACTTGTGTTACTTTATCAAGAGAAATTGCCGGTCTGTAGTCTCTCTGCTTCAGACAGATCCACAAAGTACGCGTAGATTCAAACAACAATGTTGCGCAATAATTGGATGAATCACGGCCCCGCCTTGCAGAACTCAACATTATCATTGGTCGAGATCATCTACAGTAAATATCGTACATTCAGGGGAAAAGACTGTAGATACATTTGATAGTTGCTTGTAATTGCTGTCAAATAATGTTTATATAAAGTAATATGCTTTTATCACATGATCTTATTTTTGTTATAGTATAAAAAACAATGTTACTGTAAATAAACTGGATAATCCCATAAAATAAAAGCCTAAATCTCTCAAGATATATTAATTGGTGTTAAAGGAGGGTGATTTGAATGTAATATTACATCATTTTTTCTGAAATCTGTATTTTGATGGGTAGTTCTAATGAATGAATGGATAATCCTATGAATTTACAAAATAACACTGAATAAAAACAAGCCTTTATTTAAATTAGGTAATTTTTATGTATTTTTGCTATATTTTTCATTTTTTGTGCAAGTTCATACATTTGTTTTACATTATAGAGATCTTTTATAAAGACAGTTTTTCTTTATTCTACAACAGTTGAACTGTAAAACGACAGACAATGTCTACAGTAAAAATCTGTATTTTAAAACCAATTCTATGTAGAATAGCTAAGTTTTTTTTTTACCGTCATTTAACAGTAACAGTTTGGCAACTTTTGCTGCCAGACTTTTTACTGTTTTTTTAGGATTTTTTTAACATCATTTAATGTTTTGCTATAAAATAACAGAAACTTGCCTTAATTTTACATTCAGCAATAGGATGTGTATTTTTTGTATTTTTACATTGGATTTAATGTAATTTAACATTCAAGACCATAAAAATGTTGAATAATTCTGTTTTAAAAAAATCTATAATATGCTAACTCAGGAATATTGCACATTTCCCCATCCATACACTTTTATTTGCTGTTTACTACTTACTTATTAAGAATATTTATTGAGTAATTAACTTCTTTACTTTTGCAGGTTGTTGGTATTTAATGTGAATCTAAACACTCTTTGCTCAGTTGCTGTTTAGAAAACACATGACATGTCTAAAGCCTGGTTTATGGTCCTGCGTTAAATCAACGCCGTACCTACGCCATTGCCGTGACGACGTCGTGAACCCTTCGAACTTCTCCGTCACTCCATTTCGTCACGTCGGTGCAATTCACCACCAGAGCGGTAGGAGGGTGCGCTCCTTTCCTGAATGGTTATCGTCGTCTCTAATTGACTATTTCTTTAGCTTCCGACTTTTCCAGTCACAGTGAACAATGGCGACCGAGAGAGAGAAAATCTTGCTGGAGTTGGAGTTGTTGGATGTCGAAGAAAGTATCCTAACAACATCTACATCGCAACAGAAGAAGAAGAATCTGGAAATACGGAACCGGAAATGCGTTGCTACCGAGCAAACCAATCACAGCCCTCTTGGTCTGCGCTGGGTCTGCGTCGTCTCGATGCGTAGTTACATTTTTTGGGAGGTGCATGTCAGGCTATGCCGGGGGCTACGGCGAGCCTCCCTACCCTACGACGTAGGTACGGCGTTGATTTAATGCAGGAACATAAACCAGGCTTAAGAGAGTGAGGGTTTTGTTTGTACATAGCTGTTGTATCAAAGTTATCTCAAATATTCCACACTCTTTGGAGAGTGTTCAAGGAGATGGTGCTGCTGTTCCACAGTCTAGAGCACTGCTGTAGATGGGTCACAGATTTCACGCTTGAGTTCTGCTTTGGCTATTGTTTTCCTTTCATTAGTCACCTGCTATGTTGCAAAATGTATAGTCCCTGTGACAGATGTAATTGTTATCATTTCATGTAGTGCCCATGTAGTACTCAGACTTTCCACAAACTGTCAAAATCTCTTTTGTGAGACCCTAGTTTTTGTTTGACGTAATTTCATGCGGTCTTGATCTTGATTGTTAATTAGTGGAACAAGGAGGAGAAATGGGCTGAAACATTTTTTCCAATGCAGCAGATATCATGACACTGGTTTATCAAGCTGCTTGCTTGTATCTTAATTAAGGCCCCACTCATGTCATCTCTACAGTTGAGTACTCCAAGTGGTACATCCATCTATCATGTAATAGAGATGTTGTCTGTGAGATGAGCTGACTCTTCGCCTTTACATCTGAGACTCTTTACTGTATTTATGCATTCATGTTCACTCTCTCCTGTACAACGAAAGATCACCTTTCCTTTATTTTCTCACTGCTCTCACGTTTCTGGGATAATGCAGAGCTTTTCAGTGCAGTTTTCCAAGACATGGGAAAATACACTAATGCAACTTCTTGGACACACATCTCCAAGACGTCTGCCAATCCAATACCACTGTTGCCTTAGGAATACTAAATCTGTGTGGCTGCCAAGACAAATGTGTATTTCAGGTATACTTGCATGCATGATTACATGGCAATGGTGGTCAAACACAAATATGAACAAAATGGTCAGGCACAATCACAAATGGGGTAAAACAGCAATATTTTTGTTTCCAGTTTTGATGACCACAGGCATTGGCGAAAACCTTTGTGCAACAAGGCTCTGCTGGATGCAACGTGTAAAGCCTGAATACATTGTTAGAGGGCAGAATACTGAATAAGAAGATGGAGTCTGGGTGAGCTTTGGTAATTAAAAGAGCTCCTCTCACCCCCCTTAAACAGCAGAAAAGAGAGAAAAAGGCTGAGGATAAAGAGAGGGAGAACATATGCTGTCAATGGGAGAATTATCTGGCAGCTGATGTATGTTGTTGGTGCAGCAGCAGCTGGAATATCAGCCGGGCTAGTTAAAGTTGTGCAAACAATTAGGTTACAGACAATATAATTTAGACAGCAGGTCTTTTCCTCTGCACATTTGAAAAATGCTCATTTATAATAGATATGTTAAACATTAATAATTGTACTTGGACAATGTCAGTCTGTATTTATCAAAAGGAAACAAACTAAACAACATTTGAACCACAATCTTCTCAATCTCAAAAAAACACCAAATAAAACACAAGTAATAGTTAATGGCATAAATTATGTATAACTGCAGTAAAACTAAGTGCAGTATTTAAATTGCAGGACCTACGAGTTAAGATTTGTTATGACAAAACACAATAATGATGCAATCAACCAATATGGTGCTTCATAGATGCAACAACCTCCAAATATTTTTTCCAGATGTAGGGGAACACACTTGTTTGGTACAAACCCCAGCAAAAATGGCATCACCACTGTCATCATCATTGACTCTTAAATTGTGCCATGTGCGGCAGTCTCTCAAACCGTAGCACTGCCCTCAATGCATACCCTACATTACATTTCATGCTGAGGCCATAGACTGAGATAATAAATCAAGTGAGCAGTAGGGCCATTTTCACATAGACTTCAATACATTCTGACTTCTGCCCTCTAATGGTCATTCAATCCACAGAATGCTAATGTTTAAGGCTCATCAGCATTGGCTTCATTCACAGATCCAGGATCTATATTTACTATGGATGTTAACCCTTCTAAACTGAATGTCATCACTGGCAGCCGTCGTACTTCGAATTTCGAATTTCGCAAATTGCTCTTACGACATGCCAGCGGTTTCTGAAAGCTGATAAGTTCGCACTTATATATCGAAGTTTCTAAATGTTCTGGAAAAATGGGCAAAAGCACTTACTGACAGGACACTTTCTGGCACATTCATGATTAAAATAAGCAAAAAGTCCAGGTGGACAATAGAAATCCTCAGTATCAAAGGGGTTGATTTTGATAGAAATGTCTGATTGTGAGGGTGAAGAAAAGGAGTTGGGCCAAGCCATTTTTTCTCAATACATCAGATAACAAAATACTAGGAGTTTGCATCCCTCCAAAAAAAAAAAAAAAAAAAAAAAACCATTCTGATACGCATCTAGATACATGGGGTACGATACGATTCAGGGACAATACAATTTTTAATTAGATAATTCAGTTTGATCTGATACAGTTCAATTCAATACCATTTGATGGGATATGATACAATCTGATACAGTTCCATGTTTAAAATAGAAAATCTATTCACAGAATGTATTAATAAGTCAATACTAATAAATAACTAATAAATGTGGCATATCTGACCATCTAATATTTTTATCAGAGACCGGGGAATAAGTATTTTGTTACTTTTGACACGCAAATTATAAAACATGTCATGTTTATAAGTGTAACATTTTGCATTTTAAGAACTTTACAAAGCCACTCTGACAATGAAAACAAACACAATGCATTGTGAATCATGTTAGACATTTTGTGTTTCCTACACAAACAGTGGTCTGTGTTAGTGCATGTAAGAGTTTTATGGGTGTGTGTATGAGAGAGAGAGAGAGAGAGAGAGAGACATGCAGACACTGAGCATACGGAGGATTCAGCAGCAAAGCAACAACATAAAACCGATTTATAACTTTGTAATTGGGTCATTGGCCAGTTCCTGCTACATTCAGATCAGTACATGGGTTCATGTACCAATGCACTTGTATCTTTGAAATCAAAACCGATTTTCCGTTTCAAAATGGTAATTTGTTACACCCATACAAAAAACAATCAAAGACTAGTTTAAGAAATTTGCTGAAATAAATGGAAGTTTCATATCTATTGGACTGAAGGGCTTGGAATTAATCTGTGATCGGGGGGGATGCAGCTGTTCCTGATCACTTCACTAATAGAAATGAGTCCCAGCTTCAAAAAGCTTAGGAAGCTTTGTCCAGTGTAACTGTTGCTTTGGTCTGAGGCACAGACATAAAACCTAATAACATCATGCCTTAATTTGATTACAATGAAGCGAGCCCCCATTTTGAATAGAAAACAGATTGCATATAGAGTGCTGGTCTGGTTTTACTGACATATTGTTTACTGAATTTTAGTTTCCATGGAGGATGGTCTTTGAGTTAGACAACAGCAAAAAAAGTCAATTCATTTCCATTTTTTGTTATCAATATGAGGCTGTGATTAACACATTTTTTTTTTTATCATATTAATGTGCTGCTATTTTGGCCCATGGCTGCACCCTTAACTTGCTGTCTAACCTTAAGAGAAGTCAAAAGCAATTAGCAGCTTGTGTTAAATGGAATTTAAATATTTTACATTTCAAATTTAAGTCAAGCTATATTTCTGAAATGATATTGTGCTCCCTCAGGCCTATTACACTTCTTTCGGTTTGAAAATAATCTAAAAAGTCATTTTCATCATTTTCATTAGTTCCCAATCAAGACACATTGGTGAGAACTGCTTCACATGGTTAATACAGCCAATAAAACGTAAAAAAAAAAACAAACAAACAAAAAAAAGCAATGGCTCTTCATTTGGATTCGTCATAGATAAAAAATAAAATGTATATGTCTGCTTCCTGTCATTTATCTTTCTGTTCCAACAATACACACAGAAAATGTGAATTTTCGTAATTAATCCGCAGATACCCTGTGAATAAGTAAAATTTTTAATCGTTTGAAAGCCCTAATTATTAGTCCTATTGTCCGGAAAATCTAATCATTTCTATTTTATGCTGATATATTTTCACTCGTGGTCGTGGGTTCGGTCCCCGGCCTGGGGCCTTTCTGTGCGGAGTTTGCATGTTCTCCCCGTGCCTGCATGAGTTTCCCCCCACCATCCAATGACATGCATGACATGCATGTCTAAGTTAACTGCTGACTCTAAATGAGTCTGAGTGTGAGTGTGATTGGTTGTTTGTCTCTGTCTGTCTCTGTGTGTTGGCCCTGCGATGGACTGGCGACCTGTCTAGCGTGTATCCTGCCCAGAGTGAGCTGTAATTGGCTCCAGCACCCCCCACAACCCGGAAACGGAAAAGCGGTAGAAGGTGGATGGATTGAAATTTTCACTTAAATAAAAACTCATTCCCCTGCTTAATGTGGTGACATGACCAGTGAGTGATTGTGTGTGTCTTTCTGTTCTTCCTTTCTTGCTGATAAATGCAGAATCGGAGCAGTTTTTGGAAGTTAAAAACTATTAAATCAGTCTTAGGAATGTATGTGTAATAAAGACTCCACACGAAAGTAGAACAGTCTCTGATTGAATACATGAGCTGGATTATAAATCTAATAAAACCAAATAAAATTATATGCATTACAATTACATCAGCATTAAACATTAAAAGAGATCCTGTTGAAATATTTCAATAATTTTTTTCAGGCCTACAAACAGCATAAATTCAAAATCAGGAGAGAAGGAGAATGAATTCCCCTGCTACTGTTGATCATCTTACTGTAGAACTCGCATCATGGTTTCCTCTAGCTCTACGTATGTCATGCACAGATTAGGAAGAAGACAGACTTACTGATCAATCCTCAGAATGGGAAGTTGTAGTAACTTCTCCAGTGTCTGGTTGTTGAATTCAGGCCGTGCCTCCTGGAGTTTCTTAAAACGTCTGAACGCCTTGTTTTTCTTCAGCTGGATCTACAGTAACACACAAGACACTGTGATGTTATTCTCAGAGCCAAAATAGCAAGAAACTCTGACAAGACAGTTGTGCTTTACTTAATGACATTCTCTGAGGTTTGATACAAGCTTTCCTGGGCTGTTCAGTACTTTTGGAACAAAATCTCTGATTAGTACATGTACAACTAAGAGAGACTGGGTCTACAGCAAAACAATGATCCAAGGAAACCCCCAAAAGCCGCCATGAGACGACTGCAAGACATACAAGATAGGGGCGAGTGGTATATGAGGTAGACGGTATAAATAATATAAATTTGACCTACGGTATACCAACCAATCGCGATAACGCTTGTTGATGATGTCATCGTATCTGTCTCAGTGTGACAATGGCTTCAAGCACAGAGACCATACAGCAGGTGCTACGTCACTGATTTGGACTTGGGTCGGATTTAAAAAGTCAGATAGTGAGCAGAAAAATGTCATTTGCAAGATGTGTCGAGTGACAGTGCCTACAAACAAAGATAACACAAGCAATTTGTTCTACCATCTAAAAGCAAAACATATCCTTGAGTATGAGGAGAGCCAGAGGATGTGCTCGACTCAAGTGCCCAGTCAGTCTTGGAACACAGGAGGGAAGAAAAAAGTTTGCCCTACTACCCAACCGCAGACCTCCATTGCGCAAGCTTTTTCGAAGAATACTCCCTATGATAAAAAGAGTAAGTGTTGGACTGACATTACAAAAGCCATTACAATACACTTATGCAAAGACATGGTCCCTTTCCAAACAGTGAAACGCAGCGGCTTTCAAGACATGATTAAGATCCTTGATCCACGATACCTTTACTTGAAGTACTGTTTACAATATCCACTTTATTTTTGTGTTCTTGAAAAAGTGTACAATTGTTGTTGACAACATTTTCACTATTTTGCATTATAGAAAACAGCCTGTTGCACTGTTTTTATTTAAAATATCAGCAATGTTATTTGTGTTCGTTTGCACTATTTTGCACCAGTGCCAAGTTTTAATTTTGAGTTTTGAGATCTGCACAATAAATGCTGTATCTGGTGTATCTGTAAAAATTACTTTATATCTGGTTTTTTTTTGGGGGGGGGTGTTGTTGTATTTTATTTATGTTTTATCAATTTAGCTTTGCTAAGGGACTATAAAATCCATTCAGAAACACTTCCATAATAATTTCCATTTTAAGTTTATATCGCGATATATACCGTTACCATGAAGGGATTCAATTTATACCGCCATATGAATTTAAGGTCATATCGCCCAGTCCTAATACAAGCTGACACTTTTGAAATGGCACCTTTCGGCCTCCTGATTTGAACATTACTGAAAATATTTGGGAAGATCTTATGCTGTATGCACAAGACAGCCCAAAAATATGTCCAAGCATCCAGTGATTTTCAGGGAAGATCAGTAAAAATTCTGCCAAAGAGTGGGTTACTACAATAGGCAGAGACCAGGTCATATTTTTCTGCAAAAATAACAGTTTGATTTTTCTTTCTTTATTTCCTAGGTCTGTGAAGCAAATTGCATTAAAATTTGAAGCTTGGTTCATGTTTGTATGTATGTAATTGTATGTAAGTATAGTCTAGTCTGACTAGTCTTGAGCGATGTGTGGTTTTCAATCATTTAAATAACTCGGATGTAAATTTAAACAATATAATTGAATTGTCTGTTTTCCAGTGTCATTGGATGAAAGTGTAATGGATTGTTTTGCAACACTGTCTCCTCATGTAGCTTCATTAGTCACAGTTCATGTTTTACCATGTGCATCCAAAATGATCAGCTGATGTTGGAGAGGAAATGTGGATGAAGCTGACTCTTAGCTAACAATTAGCCTGTTCTGGGATTAAGCTAAATACCTCCAGTTGTCAGCAGCCTGTTAACTATCAAACATAAAATCACGGAACCGAGGCTGAAGACCAGGTTAATCCATACAGAATCCACTGAAGCAATTTCAAGTTTTGTTAGAAATTGACCATGATTTGTGCAGTCTTCAATGATGGTGTTTAAGTAAGTGACTCATTGTGATGCCACATGAAGAGCACCATTTGTTGTCTTGCAGTTTGCGAGGCACAAATTGAAGTTAGAAAACCACTATGGTGTGAAAAGTGGGCCAAAACAGGATTAAGGTCAATTTTGATCTTATTTTTATCCCCAGTCCTAACCAAAAAACATTTTAGAGCTACAAGACTGACGCATGACCATGATGTCATAGACTGCCATGAAGTAGACTAATACAATATATAAAATCACATATTTCACTGGCTTGAGAATTTAACAAATGTTTTGGGAATGTTAGAACAAAATAAAATTATGTGTGTATGGTTTATTTATTCATATAGACAGAGTCCTGTGTAAATATATGTGTTCTTTGGACCAATATACACACGCGCGTGCACACACACACACATGCACACACACTCATATATACATATAGGGGATGATGGCCATGTCACAACTAGTGACTACATCTCATGTCACTTCTCACTGCAGGCTCTACCTGACCAACCCAAAAATCATCTGGTTGTCACTGGTGGAAATAAATGGAGGCAGAGGCAGGGAGGAAGTCTGTACCTGCCATTAAATATGCATTTGCACATTGTGTCAACTTGAGTATTTGTCAACATTTGAATGAGAAAAAACCTTATCTTGTCATTCACGTCAGTCATCAAAATGAACACTGCTGCTGTATTTAAATAGACCTGAGGAGAGTTCTGTGCCATTTCACAGCTTTGAAAACTTCAGTGTATGTCACTTGACTTTAAATGCCAGCTGTGCTGTGTGTGCGCTGCTCATATACAGCTGTTTAGCTGGTCATTATGCCTGTTGCAGGTTGAGTCAGACAAGGTAAACAGGCAGGGGGTGAGTCAGTAGATGATGGGCACAATGTGAGAGGAAAGAATTATTATTCAGAGGCGAGGCAGTTGCAGAGTGAAGTTGTAAATCAGAAACTTTAAAGAGTCAACTACACTGTGAGTGACCCACAGTGTGTATTTACTGTTGTAGACATCTGCAGCAAGCATTTCAATAATCATTACACGTCTTATCAGTATTTACAACCACACACTGTAACAAGTGGGAAGCAGTAAGTACTTGATACAAAGATTAATTCTCTCCATGATATATAAACCCCGTAGTTCCAACTGTTTCTAATAATGGTTAACATGGAGAAAAAAGACAAATTATTTTGTTTGCCAACAGTACGTAGTATTCAAAAATATAATCAGGACATTTACTCAGGCAAAACTCTTCTATCACAAAGTATGTTTGCAACACTCCACTTTAAAGGTGCAATGTGTAAGATAGTATAAAATTTACCTATAAATTTGATTTAAAGACAATCAGCACTGTGGGAAAAACCCAAGGTGTCATGACCTGTGACATGTCAAGAAATAAAGGGAACATATTCATTATAAATTCATTATTTTTCAGCTAAAACAAAGAAAAAAATTATTGAATATAGCTTAAATAAAATTGAAATAAATGAATAAATAAAATTTATTTGAGTATTATTGCTTTTATATGATTGGGCATTTTTTTCCTATTTCTAATTAAATTGACAACACAAAGAAGTGTGCAAAAACTGAAGGGCACTGAATACATACACAAAAGTACATATATACATGAAAGTGTTGCCACGGTGTTACCAGCATCACTGATAACAGGAAATTGGTTGCGTCTGAATGACCACATATATAATTGCATGTCTATTAAGCTCTATATCTCAGGAATGCACTGACCAATTTCCCCACTGGGGGTTGTAAAAATCTAATCAAATTTGATGTAATAAAATGTCTGACACAGGCATAATAACCATGTTGAACCAGTGTGTGCCTACCCCAAGCATTTTCGTTGCATTGTAGATATTATCCACATATGTATAGTAGTGTTGCAGATGTGGACAGAATTGGTCGAATCCCTGGCCAAAGTAGCCATTTTCCAAGTGGACCAAAAGAGATCTGATGAAAAAAGAAGGAAAAGGTTAAAAATAATGACACACAAGAATAGTATGCTGAACAAGATTTTATTTGACCATTTTAATTTCAAAAATGCCACAAATTGAGAAGTTTCAAATCTAAAGAGCTGAGATATTTAGCTGTGTCGAAACATGTAGCAGGAGATGAAACATTGAGTATAATGGCAGATGGCAACTCGACTGCAGCCAATTAACATTAATTCTGTGAGTTGACCAAAACTAAAAAAAATAAAAAAGTCTTAGCTGTTGGTAAACATGCTTTCTGCATGGTCGATTGTGGTTTTCAGCAAAAGACATGTATCACTGTGAAACTTTCATTGCACTTTGTCTTAAAGCTCAATAAATGATGAGGTGATTGGCTTATGTCTGTTTCTGACATGTCATAGTCTGAAAAGCTAGAGAAAAGCCACTTTGGCAGTTCAAGGTCCATAATGTCTAAAGTAAGACCTCCACGTTTTCACTGATTATAAAGTAGCTCTATCAATACTGTCAAGGTATTAAAGGTCCACAGAGAAATGCTTGCAGCATGTATTCAGAAACTGAGCTTTAACAGTTGTCAGGACTTCTGGAACTTTGTGATGTCACAACAAAGCAGTGACTACCCCTAGCCAAGCCCCAAGCCCAGACCTTCTGGACCCACCATTCAACCTTTCTTTATCTGAAATCTTCTACATTTTTATTGGACCAGTCAGAAAACAGTCAGCCAATCAGAAGATAACTAATATCCACTCTTCTGATTGGCAGATCTTTTATTATTTGAGGCACGAGAGGAAAGGAGCTTGATTGAGGAGATCTACATTGAGCTGATTTTCAGTTCTTCATTCATTCATTCATCTTCTACCACTTATTGGTTTCCGGGTCGTGGAGGCTGCTGCAGCCAAACCCAGCTCCCATTGGGCAAGGGTGGGGGACACCCTGGACAGGTCACCAGTCCATCACAGGGCCAACATACCGATACAGACAGATGAACAACACACTCACACTTAGATCTATGAACAATTTAGAGTAAACAATTTACCGAAACATGCATGGTTTTGGACGGTGGGAGGATACTGGAGTACCCGGAGGAAACCCACGCAAGCACCGGGAGAACATGCAAACTCCACACAGAAAGGCTCTCGGGCTGGGAACCAGACCCACCATTGTCTTGTTGTGGGGCATGTGAATATATTTTGTCTACTACTTGTGAATATATATTTTGTTTACTGCTAAAATGTGAAAATATATATTTTGTTTACTGCATTGTGGAATAGTGTAGACTCGTATACAATGAAGGTTTAATACTCCAGACATCAGTTTGACCTTGAAGGCTCTGTATGTTTGTATAAGGAGGATAGCACAACCTACCGGAAAGGATACAGCTTGATATGAAACTGCTTACACTCACACATTACTGTTACAATAGTTGCCTTTGTTGACTGCACTCGAGAAGCAGATGCTGCCTAGCCAATGGCAGAAGAAGATAATAACTACTGTCCACGGCTGATTCACGTGGCCCAGCCCATGCACTTGTCTCAGTGAAGAATAACTACTCCTGATGAAGAACTATAGAACTATGTTAGATGGCGTGGAGGACCCGCCCTAAGAAGAAAAATGTAAATCATCCCAGAAGTCGGGGCTCTTCTCTGTGATACAGGGATAGAAACCACATCTGTGTTGCTACTTCTCATGCAATAAACTGTTTAACTTGAGACCGTCCAGATTCAAGTCTCTTCTTCCTCAGATTCCATTTGAACATGCATGGTCGGGCAGAACTGGAAACTCGACAGGCAACAGAACTAACCAGTATGCCACCATGTGGCCCATTTTCAGTTCTTAAAATTACAAATATATTTTCTCATGAGTATTAACACTTCAGATAAAACATGGGGGCGGTGTTAAATATAGGACCATAATTCTGTCATAAAAAGAAACCAGCCACACAGCGGATAAGTTAGTGCACAGTATTGTCTGAGAATCAACTGCTGCTCTGCATGAGGGGAAACCTGGAGCTCAAATTATCACATTTTAAAAAACTAATTTTCAGCAGAGGCACACATGTTTAGAGAAAGTGCGGAGGTTGAACAAAGTTCAGAGGATTCCTTCCCTGTTAATACAAGGTTTATCAAGTGGGGCTCTGCAGTGTCATTTGAAGGCCTCTCCCTATGGGTGACGTATTTACTGAGACCCAGATGGTGGGTCTGTCTTCAGGGCACCCAGGGCCACTTTGTAGTGAAAACATGCCTGCTGAACTCAGGAACAAAACAACTAGATCAAGGCAGAGCCAAAGCAATCGTTCAGCCTGTCAGGCACATTACAGTAACACGGACGCAATTGGTTGGGGGTGTTGACACTTGTGAAGGATCTTGTTATCCAAACTTAGAGGATGTACCACACACACGCACGCGCACGCACACACGCACAATCCTACTCTCTAATGATGCTCCCAGAGACTTCTGTTCGTGCATGCTGTAAAAAGGAGTACTTTGCTGCTGAAGTTGATTTAAATAGATTTTAATGAAGTTGCGTGCCAAGGTAGCCTCTGTTCATAATCAGGAGATGCAGGAGCAGCCAAGAGAGTTCTAACGAGGGCAAAGGGCGGGAAAAACTGTGTTTCCGTCCCCCCACCCCCCGTCACACTGCCAGAGGCTATTATGATAAATATGAAATTATGGATTACATTTTTATACTTTTTTCACAGCAATTAAATTGTCTGGCCATCAGCAGAAGGATGGAGATAACATTAGAATTCTGTGTGTGTCACATTAATCCACATTAATTCCAAGCAGTTGTGACATCTGGGGTGGATACAACCTTGACCGAACAATTCAGGGCGAGACGCCTTCATTTGGGGGAGGCTTGAACAGAGGAATACTAATTGTTATGACACAGTGTGAGCATCCGCTAAACATGAATTACTAATTAATGAAAAATAAACACGACCACAAATCACTAATAGGAAACAAAGTAATAAAGCAGTGTTTTGTTGCTCTGAGCAAACTGCATGATATGCTTCAACACACACAGATTCTTGTCACTCCATGTCTGAGCTACCTCTCAGACCCCATCCAGACTTATTGCAACCTTGTCAAAACCATTACTAGTTGTATGCTCCTTACTGGATCAACTGTCAGCTCTTTCAATTTGCTGATTCCTGCCCACCACGTGAGTTGCAGTGTATAATTGGGTAGCTCACTCTGTTGCATGCTCTCTGTTCTCCACAACAGAAGTAGAAATAAGCATGTGCATATTACACACACACATGCGCATGCAACAGCAAATGCAACAAAGGTGCCCAGTGAACATGTTAAGTTTTATAAGAGAGGAGGTGTTCTCCAAAGAGATGAGTTTTCAAGAGCTACTTGAAGACGGAGGGACATCCCTGCTTCAAGAGGATTCAGGAGCTTGTCCAAATTTCAGGGAACCACAGACCAGAAGAGTCTGGACTGAGATGGTCTCGTTTACAGTGGTGTCAATGCCAGATGACAATTTTTGAGGAACACAGTGGCTGAGAAGGAGCTGGGAGATTGATTTCAGGTGGATGGTGTTGACCCAGAAGTCTCTCTGAAGCCAACATTAGTGACTTATTTACAGGATTCAGGAGAGCATGAGGAATAAGTGTAGACTGATGAGTGCAATGACATTTTCCTTAAGGCTGACTGAAGGCCAGATGGGCTGCTACATTTTGGACCACTTATTTCTATTATTTAAGTATAGAAGGATGCAGCCTTCAAATCTATTGATTAACACATAGTGAATCATATAGTAAACAACAGAAATGTAAACAAAGGCAAATGTTTAAAATTTTTGATTCTTAAAATTAGGCTCACTTGGCTTTGATGGCAGCTTTGCACCCTTCCAGCCCTCCCTCAACCAGCTTCCAGGTCGTACATGGAGTGGTCTTCAAACAGTGCTGAGGGGGTTTGGGTGTTGAGCACTTGTTGGCTGCTTTTCCTTCACTTTGTGGTCCAAAGCGCAATGAAACATGTCCCTATTAAGTTTATGGTATCTGGACACGATATTAACGATAACTAAGTGTCCATAGGCCATGTTACAAAGTGGTGGCAAAGAAGCATCCTAACGATCGGCAACCTGGCCTTCATGAGAAATTTAAATAGGTCAGTAAAGCCATTTTCAAAATCATTTATGTAATAAATGTATTACTGATGGGCCCAGTGGCCCGCATTAGTATTTGCCATTTTATTATTGACTATAAAGTGGCTAGTGACTAGTGGTCTTTAGCTACCTGTTAAAGGCTAACTTTAGAGTTAAAACAACAACATCATTAGTCATGCCCATCTATAATGTCAATAGACAATAAATGTAACAGGTTTACGTTAATATTTGTTACTGATAAGTATTATTTTCTTCTTAAAGTCGCAAAAATGAAGCTGAGAAATGTTGACCTGCAAGTAAACAGAAACACTTTAAAATATTGTCATGTCGCAATTTTATTTATTTATTTATTTATTTAGCACTAATTGATTAGTTGACTAGCATCTTGCGGTTTTGTTAAGAAAAAGTATTACATGTTGGTATTGAAATTGTTATTTCTTTAATTTTTCATATTAATAAAATTTTATTTTTATGCCTTTTACATTTTTGACTTTTTTTAATCTCTGTGGTATCGAAAATGGTATCAAGTATGGAAAATTTTCCTGGGCATCAAGTTTAAAAGTTTAGTATTGTGATAGCACTAGTATAAATAAACTTGTCTTGCTTTCAGATGGTCTTTTGCATAAAGAAATTAGTAGGCCCAGTCAACATTAACTCTGAACGTCATGTTCCTCAAACCATTTCTGAACAGTTTTACAGTTTTCTTTTGGGTGGTACTAACCACTGAGTATCAGGGGCACGTCCAGAAATTTTTGATTGCAATTTGGCATTTGTCAGAGCTGTACAGATCCTTACACTGGCTCATTTCTCCTTCTTTCAAAACATCAACTTTAAGATCTGACTGCTCACTGGCTGCCTCATGTATCCATCCCTTGACAGGACTGTGCCACTGTAACAAGATAATCAATGTTATTCAGTTCACCTGTTAGTGGTTTAAACATTGTGACTGATGCATATATCAAGCATCCTTTTCTTATGCAACTCCCCAAAACTTAATGAAGGCAGAATTGATTACCACTATTCCCAGTGCACTCTGAAGTTAAGTAAATAAAGACAGAAAGATCGGATGAAAATACTTTCACACTGCATTCGCTGAAACACTTGTACTATGATAAGAGAAGCTGTGCAGAGCTGACAAGCATAGTTCTCACAAAATGTCTGACATTGAAAAGTTGTTTCTTGCTGCTTTGCGAAGATCAACAACTCAACTAAGGTATCAGTGCCCTGCTTCAAAAATCCTCTAATGAAAACATATCTCTTAGTGTTTCTGTAATAAACCTAGGCAAACTCCCTACGAGGTAGGTTCAATATTCTAGCAGATTTAAATGTTGTATCCTGATCTACGCTATAGCTTCACAATAGAGGGGTGTTTATCTCTAAGACCTGATAGAAACTGGAAAATTTATAAAACTGCTTCAACTGAATTCAGCCAAACTGTGGTATATCTATGATATAATACAGTGTTTGCTATTTAACAGTTGATGTAACGGTCTGGCCAAAAAATATCTTAAAATTGTCCCTTGGCTACAATGCCACACAGGATTTTATACAGGATTTCCTTATCTCTGAGTGCAAAGCAACTTAATGTGTAACCTGATGTGTTTGAGGCTAAAGTATCAAAGGAGAGGAAATAAACAGCAAGTAGGATAAGAATATAAATCAAAAAAGACAGACCCTGTTTTGTTTGTCGTTTGAGGTTGAAAAGTGTTGGGTCTTGGGTTATTTTGTCTGGCCATTTTAACAATTGGTAGGGTGGGGTTGGTTTGATTCCTTACCCAGACTGAGAGACTTTTAGAGCATGTGCTTTGAAGTCCTTTATGGGTCTGGTTAATGCAGCAGGTTTCACAATACAAAATACCTGATATTTCTTGGATGACAATGAATGACAAAATCAAACACATAATCATCTCTGTGGGTTAATTATCACCACTGTTTAACCAATATGTCTTTCCACTTTTAAACAGACAGTCCATGTACCTAACATCAGATTGAAAACAATGAAAAAAATATGGTATAATCTGTAATCAATCACTTAACAGTAGCAAATACAACTGGCACTAACACATTGTCTCTTCATGGACCATTTTTAAATAGAACGCGTGCCATTATATTTCAACCACTGATTCAATGTGGGGCTCATAATGATGATGTATGAGAGCTGCATAACCATTAATCTAATACATAAGACTGAGTAATTCATACTTCAATCTTCATTGGCGCACTCTTTACAAGAGAGTTTGTCAGTGTGTAGAGGGAACCCACACAGTAGTTTGTCAGGCTGTGCAGTCTGGCACAGCTGTGTGTGCTCATCCATTGGACAGAAGACGGCAAATCTGATTGATTCCTCAAATGCTGACAATCCAAATCAATGATGGAATAATAATGAAAAAAGTCTCACACCATACCCTAAACCTTCATAAACCTTATTTTGCTGCCGTTTTCATTTTAAATTATTATTTTTTTTGTGTTTACAAGTGTTTACATTGTGTTTTTAGTTATTCACATATCTATTAAGACAAAAAATTATAATAAGCAAATTACATAAAAAAAAAAAAGAAAAGGCAAAACAGAAACCCTTTACCATGGTCATGGACCTTTTTTCATTCATACATCTTCAACCGCTTATCCGTTTCCGGGTTGCATGGGTGCTGTAGCCAATCCCAGCTCATGGTCAAGGACCTGTTCAATTTAATTTCTCTCATGAAATGTATCTAATCCTAGACAGGAGTTCAACTGGGAGTTAACTGGATTTTTTCTGTAACTCACTTGCACCATCTAAATATAAGTTCTTTTTTTTTTTTTTGTTTTAGGAGAAAGAAAAAGTAAATTCAGTGTTGAATTCAGCATCAGTCCCCTGACTGATAAAATTCTTCTCAGGTATAAGATGATCAGTTTAACCCTTACCACTTTTAAACAAACATAACACTTCTCATATCAACTCTCAACACATCAGCCAAACTATGAGCTCCACTTTATGTTATTGAATTACAGAGACCATAGCTGAAGCTCAAGCCGTGTTCATATGTACTAACTTCAAACACCAACTTTTTATTTATGTGGCCACACTTTCAAGTCTTTCAAGTGCATTTGGAGATGTCCGTTTTTCAGTACGAGATCAATTGGACATCTAGACATAGACTGAGATCTGCCTCCCTCAGCTCTGACTTGCAAAGATCTTCAACAGCCAATCATGTGGGTAACAACAGGTTATTATTTTTCTCTGGCAACAATAATGTCCCTCACTTGCAATATCAGTGGGATTAATTCTCTCTGATAATGCGCCCACCATGAAGGTGCTGTGCATACTTCTGCACTGCAACACAACATCACTGACTAAAGATAAGGACTAGACTTGGGCAACCTTGACTGCATTTTAACTTAAGAGACAACTGACTAATTGTCATCCCTTTACATACTCTTAGCACTGCCTCCAAAGCAAGGACATTCTTTAAATTATTCAAAGCATACTTACTCGTTTACTGAATGAATGGCTTTAATTGAACTGAAGATGTTCTCAGTAATGTTTGGCCTCAGGGTTCCTTTGGCCTTCAAGATCTCCACAAAGTACTGTGAGAAACAAAAGAGAAGCAGGACAAAAAATTACATAATCTCTATGCATTTGCATTAATAAGATGGAACTGGGCTATCTCTGATTGGACATTCCACTGATGAATGGAAACATTTTTTGATAAAGACAGGCTTTCACTTGTTAATATCTTAATTACTCTCTCAAATAATTGTAGCCATGGAACCATACGAACATTTCACATCAGGATTATCCTGACCCAATATAATTCTGATTCATGATATTATTGTGAAAAAGAACCAGATTTATCCTTTGTGATACACAGGTGATATTGTTGCTTCTTTGTTTTTTTTCTTTTGTTACCTGTTGTTTAAGCTGGTCTTGTTATTGTTGTTATATTGTTAATCATATATTAGAAATTTGGCTGTGTCATAATTTAAATGAAGATTTGTTAATACAGTTTATACATGCTTCAAAATGAAGATATTTGATTATCATGATAAACCAGATTACTCATTTAATCGCCCTAAAAGCAGAGTTCAATCACTTCAACTTTTGTAAGAAACAAAATATTTTTATTGCTTAACAGATGGGACAAACATATAATTTTTCTGAAAAACAATCAATTTTAAATGAGGGAATGGAAATCACAAAATCCTCCTTTATTACTAAAGGAAAATGTATAAAAAATAGCAACACTATGTCAGTCTGTCTCATATAATATTTCCTATATTTTTCATTTGTAGGACAATCCTTTAACAAAAATAAAATCTAACTAATGTTGTGGAATTGAGTCAAACTGAACTAGTTTGGACATCAAACAGCGCTGTGACAGAGCGAGTGAGATGATCTTGGTTGATTTTTTTTTTTATTGTGATAGGTGATAAAATCGTATATTAAACCCTTAACTTCTACTGAGATGGATTGTAGCTTTTTGGTCGAGAGTCAGTAGTCACCCAGCATAACAGAATAACGCCCAAGTGCTGAGGGATGCTACTTTACCGCAACATCCACACTAACCACACAGCTGTGTTAGTCTGACGTCAAGTGAAATGAAAATGGGATTATCAAATCAAAAGTGTATTCAGTCTAAAATGACTCCCAGCTGGAGTGAACGGGTGAACGGTGACTAATTGAGCAGAAAATAATGGCGATGGATGGAGAGGTCTCTTCTCTCTACAGATAGATACATTTCCTCTCCTCTACAAGTCTGGGCACTTACATATAATTCTGGTATTATTTGCTCAAATTTGAATATTCAACTTCATAGCAATGAAACATGTTCCTATTAATCTGGACAATCTATAGACTGACATCTTTTCTGTTTTCTATTTCCTCGTATCCAACTAGAACGACTGTTCACTCTTCCTTCAAACAGCTCTCTGATTTTAAGCAAAAGTGTCCCACTGATACAAACTGGTGAATATGAAATTTAAAATAACTTAAAATTAATATTCAGTCTACTGTTGGACTGCAGTTGCATCATGGAGTTTTTTGACACACAACATTGGGGTGATTGGGCTTCTTTTTTTTTCTTTTTTTTTCCTTACCCAAATTTTTATTTGTTATCAAATTTTATGCCTTCATTATCAGGCAGCATAGTGTACATCAGTGTTTGTCAAACATCTTCAAACCAAGAACTTAGCTACCAAAATAAAACTCACTCAACTGCCAAACCACCCAAACAATTTTTAGGTACGTGAGCCGACCGTGTCTGTCTGATTTATGACCACATAACAGTCAGTCTATAGTTTCAAGTCTTCAGAGCTACAGTGTGATTGACAGACTACACCGACCAATCAGAATAGAGTACAGAGCTAGTCGGATCCTTCCCAGCTCCACTCTCTACTCCAAATATGGTTTCTTTTGGTTTCAAAAGACTATGACCAATTGACAAATTGCAACACTATTTTTTTTCACTGATGTTTTATTTTGTATTTTTTAAAAGTGTAATAATGTCTTCTGAAGGTAAAAAAGAGACTAGCAGCCAAACCTGGTAAACCTAATTATGTAGTGACAATGAACTGAGAGTTTCTGGAAAGTTCTGTGCAAGGTTTGAGTCTGACATCAAGAGGGACCAAATCCTCTCAGGTAGGGGGCATGAATTAGCAGTGTACTACATCCAGAGCCTCTACTGAGGATGCAGCTGCTTGTAGCTGCGGTCAGAAAGCAACCAAATGTCAAAATTTTGAGGCCATTGTTTTCTGGCAGAAGCGCTAAAATGAAGGACAGACAGAGTGGTGGAATGCCAGTAGTAATGTGAACAGGACTGTTGTAGCGAATAGGTAGCTGAGTCTGATGGCTGCATTTACATGTGGATCTGCACAGCCAGGACATCCAGAAGGAGCTCCAATGAGGGGACTCATCAAAACTCCTCCCTTTTTTAAAACACAACAGAACCCCAGGGTAAACCCAAGCTTAAAATGAAAACGCCTTCCACTTAGTTTTAGCTCAATAACAGATATGATTTGTGCCTAAGACATCTGAAGAGACACACATACACAACCATTTAGAGACCCTAGATATGCACAAGCCAGGAATAGTTACCAAAAATACTACTGGCAAAGAATGGTAAAGATGGTTGTAGCATTAAAATGCAGAATTAACCTAAACAGCAGCTAGCAAAGAGAACAAGGTAAGTAATCATAAGTAAGTAATCTGTTACTAATGTTGCTTTCACCACAGCTACTCAAAGTTGATAAGACCCAATCAGCAGTCAACAAAGTGTGTTGTCCATTTAGTTTAAAACACAATCCTGCAGTTTTCAGGGCTCAAACATACAAGAAGAGATGCATCATTAAAACAAAAACAAAGTAGTGTGGACGTAGCCTTGCTCAACTTCCACTGTGAACCGACTCCAGGAAAACAGCAGCAAATGGATATCTTTGGATAGACAGATGGACGGGTGGATCAAAGTGGGAAGAAGAGTGTAATTTGAATCCCAGTTATAGTCAGACTACAGTCAGTGGATGATAAACTACCTGCTCCATACTCATTTGAACATTTCCAGACTAGTGTTCAGACAAATTATGCAAATAATGCAGTAGCTAGAGTAGACTGTGGAAGGCAAATATTACATCTCATCAGCTTAACTATAGAATGTACAGCAGCAATAAATAATGAATTAGTTATTAAAAAACTGAAAAACTCAAACAAGAAGCTTGTGTATTTGTCATGATTTGACAGTTTGGTGGTATTTGCTTCACAGGGTAAAACAGAGGGAGGAAAGTGAAAAACAGAAAACAAAAACTGCTATTAGAAATTACCATTAATCACACAAAGATCCATCACTTTTGATATGTTTGAAAACTTTATTTCAAACAAGTGTAAAACAGCCTCACTGCTACAGTACATACCGTGGTGACCAGCTTCAGCTGTTGGCAGTAATGTTGCTCTGTCTGCACCAGCTCCCTGGCTGTCCGGCTGCGTTTCCTCTCCCAGCGTTCCCTCTGCTCCTGGATACTGCAGCGTGGACCCAGGGAGAAATTCATGATCACAGGTGACGAAGAGGACACTGGAGAAATGCAAGCAATCAAAAAAGGCCAAGTTTACAGACAGAAATTATAAACTGAGCTTTATGCCTTATATCAGGCCTATTCAACTAGGCCTGGCCCACGGGCCAGATATGGCCCGCCTGAATTTTTCAATGGCCCGCAAGAGATGTGTTTGATATGAAAAAAAAAGATGTAACGTTATTCATCTCTGAGCTACTGTGTGACATTTGACCTAGGCACAATGTATGATTCATCCTTTTTAAGACATCTAGTGCTGTGATTGGCTGTCAATCACTCAGCGTAGCCTCCTGTTGGAGGGCCCATGTGCGGGCCACAGCAAAACTGTCATTTGCTAGCAAGCGAACAACAAGCCTCAAAATGTCTCTCTCCAAGCTAAAAAGACATAAAATTGAAAGCGAAAATCGCCATTTCCAGAGCTAATGGACCAACAAGTATTTATTGACTTTACCAGCCATAACAAGCAATAAACCGGTGTATTTATTATGCAACGATACCATTTCTGTGATGTACAACATAAAGAGGCACTTCAAGTCGAATCATGGATCATTGTTCAGCTTTAGCATTTATGGATAAGGATCTGTTTTAAAAGCTCCTTATGTATGCTTGGAAGTGGTGATACAAACAGACATTAATGTTAGTCTTGTGGCCACTGTTTTGTTATTATATTCATCTTGATTTCTACATTTGTGGATTTGACCCACTGTAAAACTCCAGAGTTATGCTTGGAAGTGTTGTTGATATTAACAGGCATACATATTGTTAGTCTGATGGCTACCGTTTTATTATATTCATCTAATTTTCTACATTTGTGGACATGGATCTGTCAGAAAAACACATCATGTCTCCTTGTTTGTTGTTCTTTTTTTTTTTAGATGCAACTTTTTGCACTTCTGTATCAAGCCTGGTAACCATAACTTTCTTATTGTTTTTTGTGGATTAGCTGCTGTCTGGAATTGATGACAATCATACCATTAAAGTGAAAGAAAAAGAATGTGCTTGACTAGTTTATTCCATGTAGTAATATTTCCATTAACATACTAAATTATTTGTAGTGATTATTTGACAATATAATCGGTGTGGCCCATGAACCCCCAGTGATTTTCATATTTGGCCCACTTGAGATTGAAGTTGAAGAGCCCTGCCTTATATGAGTAAGGATAAGTGTGTACATGCCATAAATACACAGGTGAAAGCAACACCAACATAGTGAGTCTTGGTGATGAGTTGTCAATCACTGTAATTGTTTATCCTGTCTGGCTGCAAACTAAACTATCACCGTAAGTGTTGGGGGCCGAATTCAGCAGTTTGAACTTTGTCAATATTGCAATGTAAAGTTAATCTGAAACTAATATACACACAGTCTAATTTAGGCACAAAAAGAGACACAAAAATGGAATGAAAGCGAGAAAGATATACGCAACATTAACTGAGCAACACACTCATAGTTTTAATCTTCAAACATACACACATTTCCATCTATTTTGAAATCCAAACCAAGAAATAAGATGATTTATGAAAACTCGAGTTCTCCAAACTTCCATGGCCTGATTTTTCTCCGAATCGTGAACGTACATATTGCACATTTCATCTGCGACATTGACGCAGCGTTGAATGACACAGTAGTCAAGGTTGTATACAATTGTGCAGCAGTCACTTTTAACGATACACAAAAGCTATAATTGGTCTTTTGTTAACCGGATAAGTATCACTCGACTCTAAATCGAAAAAAACGAAATTTATAACCCAATAAACAAAAACCCGTCTGAACGTTAGAAACAACTTTGTTGGCCAAAGCAACGCCGTCTTTTATGTGAAAGGCGGACTGTACTATCAACGGTAAATATATTTACCGTATGTTGAATCAATACGAGGCTCACCTTCTGGTAACGTCTCCACTTTCAACCAAGGCGCTCTTTTCAGGTTTTGCTTCCTTCTTCCGGGCTGTGATGACGAAGGCCACGCTGATTGGCTGTTTCGCACCGAGACAATAACAGAGATAAGATTCGAAGCATCCTGTTGCATACCATTAGACGTTTTATATTTGTCAAATTCCACATTCATAAAATGGTTTAGAATTAAACCAGCTTTGCTGAACTTAATAATGAGTTACCACTAATAATTACAGTATATAAAAATAAGTAGCAACACCCAATAGATATTGGGAAAAAAGCTACAAATACCTTAAAACTCAAATGAATATAATTTACTGCTATTTATGTTTGGTCTTTGTTTTCTTTCTTTTTTTTTTGGTATTTTACTCTTAAGTGCCGGTGTGTGTTCATCTTATGAATGTGTATATGAATGTGTTAACAGAGAGAGAGAGACAATAGCAGGAAATACTATCCACTCCATGTAGGCTAGCAGAACTATTTTTGAAATTCTCTGCTGATCTGTACTAGCTATAATTTGAACCCCAGTCATCATGTTCATGTGGTCACAAATACTCTGAGAAGGTGAACCCTAATTTTGATTTCCAGCAAGGGTGGACTCTTTACTGCATGCCATTCCCTTTTTCCTCTCTCTGTCCAGTTACCTGTCTTTCTATCTGCTCTATCTTATATTCATTTGTTCATTCATCATCTACCGCTTATCCGTCTCCATGTCGAGTGGGGTGCTGGAGCCAATCCCAGCTCACTTTGGGTGAGGGCGGGGTACACCCTGGACAGGTCGCCACTCCGTCCCAGGGCAACATACAGAGACAGGCAAAGACGAACAACCACTCACCCACACACTGAGACCAACAGACAATTTAGCATCACCAATTAACCTAAAAATGCATGTCTTTGGACTGTGGGAGGAAGCCGGAATACCCTGAGGAAACCCACACAAGTATGGTTAGAACATGCCGTGCTGCCTGCCCATCTTAAAATAAGAGCAAAAATGATGCAAAAATATAGATTGATAAAATATTAATCTGTGTATCTACATTTACCCCTTTTTTTAAATTTTGGACATTGGATATAGTTTTGCTTTGGTAGACATGGTACAAGTTTCTTTATGGTAATTTGCATTTTACTGTATGTTTTAATGTAGGAATGTAACAACAGTAACAAAGCTGAAATGATTAAACCCACAAAAGCCCTTATCAAATAAGCTGACATTGTACTTTAGTACACATATTGGTTTGGTGTATTCCTCAACAAATATGTTATTTAATTTAGCACCAACTAGGTGGGTTAGTTCTGATTATCTATGTCAATGAGGTGCTTAAATGCAGCCTGAAATGAATTGGTAATATAAATGTTTGCATATCCTTGAAATTCAAACAGCAAGTGAGTAGTCTTGTTTTTTCCGTTTTCGCGTCGCAACTTTTTCAGACTCATTTCCAGACCTACTTAAGATTTTACTGTGGACATGTAAAATGGAATCTTTTTATTTAAGGGTACCTTAAAGAAATATACAACATAACTGGCAGCAAATGGTGAGAGATGGTGTGCTGATGTGAGAATGGCTCCAGAAGAAAGTACAGCTCAGCAGTTTGTAGCTCATTAAAGATAAAAGTGATGCCCTCAGTAATCAGGCTGTGACGCAGGAGGCTGTAGAAGGAAATCCATTAGGACCAAAAACTTTCAAGTGAATAAATAGGATGCATTTTTTCTGGAGCACATCCCATGCTGCAGTTCATATTGCTTGCAGCTCCACAGAGCAGCGAGAACACTGACATCTAGTGTTGATAGACGCCAAGTCCTGCTGCACAGGACACAGGTCAAGAGAAGGAATGCAAGATGGCCTGCAATATCTCAGTGGTATAAATGACAGCTTCAGCAACTGTCATTTAATAACCTCCTTCACTTTTTTTAACCAAAGAAGATGATCGATTGTCTTTTTGCCATTGCTTGTAACTTTGTTGAATTCAAATCTGTTAAGTAGATTATGGTTTCATGGTAACTGAAAATGCAGTATTGCTTTTTTTTCAGTTTAAATAGTGATTAATGACTAAATGTTAACATATAAACAATAATTTATTCAGTGATTGGTATTTTAATGTCATGTAGGCTAAGTTTTTATTTATTGATTGGGAGTAATTGCAAGTTCTAATGACAATTTTTAACTCCCTCAGATAGCTTTTCACCCCGCTTTCAGATGTTCCTTCCCTCTCAGTTGAGAGAACATTTGAAATATTTTAGTTTATTGTTGTGGGTTCATCATTCAAGCTTTGCTGCATTGCTTTCGCTGTGATCCCCTCAGAAACTATAGGGACATAATGATGTTTTCTTATGCAAAGTTGCAATATTTAAAAAATAAATAAATAAATAAATAAATAAAAACTTGCTACTCAGCCACTAAATGAAGCCCACTCACGTCCTATTGGCGCCTGCTCCTTCACAGGTGAGTCTCCTGCCTGTTAGCCTATGTTCAGCATCCCAAGCAACTAACATTAAGCCTGCTAGCCTCAAGCCAGCTCCCAGTTGGCTAGCACCAGGCCTGCTAGCCACCAGCCTGTTTCTCGGTTTACTTGCATTTGGTCTTTGAGCATTTCTAATAGTTGGCTAACATCGGGAAAGGGCGAAGTAAAACTGTCAAAAATAAAGATAAATACTCCTCCCAAGAGTTTCTGCGTTTTTACGTTTAGCACTATAATATGCTATAGTATTTGTGTCACGCAGTGATACCCTGATATTTTCCACTTTGTAGTTTGGTGACACCCATTTGTGTTTTCATTAAAGTACACGCTGTGTGGTGCTGCACTGTTGACCCTAATGAAGTTACAGACCACATAAAAAAATACCCCCTTACCCCCCCTCCTAAATAAATAAATAAATAAATAAATAAACCCCCCCCCCATATGCACACACACAAGTACAAATGGTTTGGCACTCAAGAATTTTGTGAATGTTTCACATCACTGTAATGAAAGGCCTGGATACAATATTGAGCACTTTGGAAGAGTTTGCACATTCTCCCTGTTCCTGTGTGGGTTTCATCCAGATTCTTCAACTCCCTCCAAAATTCCAAAGACATGCATGTTACTTTCATTGGTGTTTCTAAAGTGTCCATGGGTGTATATAGAGGGACAGTGTTAGCACAGTGGGAACGCAGAGCAAAAGATGCAAAATGCAACCAAAATTGATAGAGATAGATATAGACCCAGGGACCCAGAAACAGATAAGCAGTTGAAGATAAATGAAAAAAAGATATAAACCCATGTCACAGCTGTAACAATAGCAGGAAATAAGCATAAGGAAAGCAGAGAGCTATCCCACCAACGGTAAAGCTATTCAAACCACTTAAGTAAATCAGAAAAAATAAAACAAGAATATGTGCCTGAAGATGTAGTAAGCGAGACAGAATCAGATACTTACAAGATTGTTCCTGGCCACTACATTTATTAATACTGTGCAAAAAAAGGTTAATCATCATTATTGTTAATTATCTTTTTGAACTGTATCATTCCATAAAGTGTTTAAAATATCATAAATATTGGAAAAAATGCTTAAGTTTACATCTGCTAGATTGTTACAGTTTTTAATTGTTCTCTTGGGAATTTCCCTGGATTCACTAGAGCTTCTAAAATATGCTGCTTGCAAAAAAGTGATTGCTTGAGCCAGCTGAAGACACAGTGCACATGTACATGTGGTCATGATCAGGATATTACCACCTAACCTGCCTCATTTTTAACCAGGAAATACCCTGCTTAGAACTCCCAACAGACACAGTGTGGGCTCAATCCTCCTTTTACATCTGGGAGCTATTACTCAAGGAGACTGGTGGGTCATACCTGTTATTGTTCCTGTACTTGCCTGTCTGCATTTGAGTCCTCCCGGCCTGAGACACTAACTCTGATGTTACTCATCTTAGCAGTCCTATACATCCATGATGATAAAGCCAAAATGCAAAAGTGATATAAGTGATATCATCAACATGTGATTATGTCAAATACTCAGTCACAGTCAACACTCTCTTTAACAAAATACAGATTTTATTGCCATTTCTATCCTTAATTGTCATTGAATTGCTTTAAGTACATTTTAGATCGTAAAATAAGTTATACGATTTTAAACTGTAAGCTTTATAACATTTTTAAAGTTTCTAAATTTCTAATGTAAAAACAAAACAAAAATATATACATACACACACACATATATATAAGATATATTTATACTTAGAACTGAGACCTGGCTACTTCTGCTTTCTCCATCTTATCAAAGCTTACCCCCAAGTTTAAGTACAGGAGTGTCAAATAATTTTCTGTGTGACGAGGTTGATGTTCATCTTTTCCCCTCCCTTGAATGCGTAGTTACATGACTCTGAGGGTCAGATGATAACTGAAAGACTTCCTGAGATCATCTATGGGCCTCACAAAGACGATGTCAACTTTCCATTTGAGTTTTCAGAACTTTTATCTATTAATTTTACAAATTCTGATTATTTGATTCTTAATGGAGATTACAACCTATATCACCTTATGTGCAGATCAACCATAGGTGAAAGGACCTAGAGTTTTTGGCAACCCTATAATCACAAATATCCATGACTGAGGCAGCATGGTGGCATAGTGGTTAGCACTGTTGCCCCACAAGAAGAAGATCGGGGGTTGCATGGGTTTCCTTTGGGTACTCCGGTTTCCTCCCACAGTCCAAAGACGTGCATTCATTCATTCATCTTAAACTGCTTATCCGTTTCTGGAGCCAATCCCAGCTCACACTGGGCGGGGGCAGGGTACACCCTGGACAGGTCGCCTGTCCATTGCAGGGCCAACATACAGAGACAGAAAGAGACAGACAACCAGTCACACTCACACTCAGACCTACGGACAATTTAGAGTCACCAGTTAACCTAAACATGCATGTCTTTGAACTGTGGGGGGAAACTGGAGTACCCAGGGGAAACCCACGCAGTCACAGGGAGAACATGCAAACTCCACACAGAAACCAAACTCGTGAACATCTTATTGTGGGGCAACAGCGCTAACCACACATTCAATTTAGGGGTTTGTTGAAAGCCTTCAGTCTTCTCAACCATTTATTGTTAATTAGAGTTACTCCTTTTGTACACTCACAGCAGCGAGTTGAAGCAGCTAGTCGTCTGTGCTGTGCGAGAGTTATTATGGCTGGATAAGATCATGGCAAGAGCTGATTGGGTGCCAAACACCTGATGTTGGCTGATTACAAACGGAAGCAGAGAAGAAATAGTCTTCCTGGCTGATCTAAAGCTAAGCTTGGAATCAAAACCTTAATTGTTTTATCCTAGTGTACCAGTGAGATGCATTCCGTGTATGAAAGGTACTATTTGACATGATAATGCATCTTTCCCTTTCCCACCTCTGCTGTAGTGAGCATTAGTCCCAGGTTTACATTTCCAATTTCATATGTTGATTATATATGTATATTATTATATATACTAAAGGACAAACAATATATTTTAACATGCCTCAGCATCAGCATCATACTTAAACTGAACTGCAGCTAATAACCCCTCACAGCCCAAGAGCTCGATATCTCTGTTCTGTGGGTAATGTGGCAGATTCTAAAAAGAGCGAGGCAAAACTGAAAATTGCTGAACAGATAAAATGCATCTTTAATGAGAAGATAATTAAAATGCACAATATTGGTAGATCCACTCTTTATTGTTTTCAATTTTATTGTGTTTCCAGTACATTTGGTATTATAATAATTGGCCCCGAAACAGATCGGTGCAAATTAGGGCTCTTTTGCCTTGAGGCAATGGAGGCATGAACAGTGCAGGAGACCACAGACAAAGGGTCCGTTTTTTTTTACCTGAGGATAGGAAGAAAAAAAGTAAAACCGTCAATAATCCACACAAGTAGAAGAACTCTCCCAAGGTTTTGGAGCTCTCCGGTGTATTATTCATACCAGCTATTGCCAGAGGACTCATAATTGACCTCTGGACATTGTAAAAAAAAAAATAAAAAAAAAACTTCATGAGATGAAAGAATTTGATGTTTTGTAATTCAACTTTTAAATTCAACTCTCCCCAATCCAATAGTATTGGATTGTGAGACATGAATTATTCAACACTTGTGGGGCAAGGCTATCTTAGCTGGAAGATGTTATATGAAACAAGGTTTCAGGACCAAGAAATATCAAATGAGTTGGCTCTAAAAAAAACTAAACAAAAGAAAAAAAACAACAAATAAAAGTCACATCAAAATAAATAGGAGCCCTGTTAAACAGAAATCTCCTAAGTGACTACAGGGGAAATATTACTGTCAAATTGGACTTTTTTTCTCCAGGATGGCAGCACGTGATGTGAACAAAATCTCTTAAGTGTTTATTGATGTGGAATCTCATTATCTACCTTTGTTGAAGGGGTGCAAAGGCTTCATTTATGTATTAATGCTTCACTGCCAGCTCTTCACTTTGCTTCTGAGTTGTAATTAACAATGTTTTTGTCAAATGGTAATCATGGCGTCAAGTGTTGACACTTGAGTCTGGGCTCTTCATAAGTTGTCAATGTTAGACTTAAGTATCAGAAACTGCAATGTGCTTGGAGTTTTATACAACTGTTTGAGAACTCTTTAGTTAAGTCCCCATTTTCCTGAGGGAAGGGAACTCTCAACATTAGGACAATTATTTAAAACTAAATTGCTGCATTTTAGCCTTTTCTAGATTTGTTGCAATTTAATGATTTTTAATTCTGGGGTTCTAGAAGTGTTCATAATCATTAATATAAACATTAAACCCCGATACTTTAAATAAACAGAAAATCCAAAAAAATGTAAAGAGTACCAGACAAAAAGGTGTTTTTAAGAGATGGTTAAAAGTAATTAGCTGTAATTGCTCATTGTCTACCTTCAGTAGCCTTGGTAAAAACTCTCAATCAGCGCTTGAAACCTTGCACTTCACACCCCACTGCTGCTTTGTGTTTTGCAGAACGGTGAGCTCATTAAAGCAAAATGACCATTTGGCCTTGGTAGAGAAAAAATAATCACATGGTAACAAACAGCTGCACAAAATTGAGTGACTCTCAAGTGGTGGAGGACCATCAAAACAGCCATGTGTTTGCAAAACCCCATGGTTTTCATGGATGACGATGAACTGTCATGCCCGCAATTACTGAAAGCACTGGATGGCAGGGTCCTTTATGTGTGATAAAGAGGTCTGTTCCTAATTGATGGTCAGGGACACTAACTCACTCAAAAGCTGTCGCTCAAGCATCAGACAGACAAGGTCTGGGGGGGCTGGAGAAAAACTCCAGGATATTAGAACATACTATGAAAAACCTTAGATCTCTGTTTCTTTTAAACCAGCAGCTAATAAGTAAAAAAGACGTAGTTGACTTTGTCCAAGACAAATATGGTGAACTTAGACAAGGAAAAAAATTCAAGGATCATTCCCCTCTTAAAATCATCAAAAGGAATAGACCTAGTGTTACATTTCTACAACACAAAGAGTGTGCACAACAGTGTCTTATCCTGCAAAATATATTCAGAATCTGTGCAATGTTTTTCTCATCTTCCTCTTTCTGTTTCTGGTTACATTAATAATTCACAGCTCCTTACTTTGCTTAATTGAGCTTTGAATCATCTATGAGCAGGTCAACTAACAGCTACCATTATCGAAGTTTAGATGTTTTTTAGATGTCTTTTACATGTGACCTCACAATAAAGCCCCTTCTCCACAGGCCAGAATCAAACTCTAGGTCAAATGACTCATGTGTAATCAATGATATTTATCTGCAGAGATGCAAACACAGCGCTTGGGTGAACCCACAAATTTCCTCTTCTTCTTCTGTGTGTGCAACCACACAGACTTCTTACCTGTTCAGATGCTGTTATTACCAGAAACACAGCTGCTCAGTAATAACTTTTAAAAACACACAATCACCAATTAACACTCCAACTCTTTTAGAGGAGCTCTAACTTGGAAATTGGGACAAGACATATCTGTCATGTCTGTGTGCGCTCTGAGTAACTTGCTCCTCATAGTTGTGAATCACTCTGAACAGAAAGCCAGACTCGCCAGCAGTGAAGAGAGGATCAATCTGCTTTTACTATTGAATTCAACCAAAATACTTATACCATACCAGGTAATTTTGTTGGAAAAACATCTAAGGCCGTGTCTGTTTAGGAAAAAAGATTGCCTCCAGTATGGCCAAATGTGTTTTGAGCTGGGGTATAGGTGATGATGTGGTGGTATGCCAGCCACTTCCCCCTTCCAAGCATGCACTGGTCAGTTAACAACATATAAAATTTTAGGAGGATGCCTTTATCGTGGCTCTGAATTTCGACCAAGTATCTTTGAGGAAATTATTACCAAATTATTTCAGACTAATGTAAATACACAGAATTAATCAACCACTGCCTTCAAAACCCTCGATTCTGCAACCTGTTTACTGCAAACTCAATGAAGTAGTGCCCACTGTGAGGACAATAGACCGCCTAACTAACCAATCACATGCTATATTCCCAGATTGTTTTCAACACATAGACCGGAAGATGGTCTGTGATGTGTTCATTGGGTTCAAAGAAGTTGTTCCATGATTAACCTGGAAGTGTGTAGAGGCTGCTGTCACTGGCTCTGTAGACACAGCAGAAGAAAAGATTATCCCCCATGGTCTCTGTTCAGGCATTGAGCCAGACATATGAGAATACAGAGAGAAGATCAGGACAGAGTCAGTGGGAGCTGATACAATGAATGCTCTTCTCATCACTGAGACTGATGTATCTTAATGAACACCAACTTCTGCAAAGCAGTCAGGCCAGATGGCATGCAAGACCAGGGATGAGAGTGTGCACAGTTCAGCTGACTGGTGTGATTAAAGACACATTCAACCACTGCCTTGTTAAAGGTCTCCACCTGCTCATTGCTGAATGAAAGCAGGTGATGACAGTTTTGAGATGAATGTTAAAGACCTAATATGCAGCATGTTATGTCTACCTTTAATCAGCAGGAGAAGAGGATTGCTTAGGACAGGATACCGTTTGGAGCATGTACTTCAGCACTCAAGACCACGATTCCCTCTCTCAACACAAAACCATGTGACCTGGAGTACTTCTAGATCCTTGAGTGGGTTGTGACAGGGTTGTGTCCTCTACTATCTGAACACCCATGACTTTCTGGCAGGCCAAGAAAGGTCCAACTTGATTAATGTCACCAATGAAATAACAGTGAGAGACCTGATTATTGACAATAATGTCTTCAGTAGAGCGGTCAGAAACCTCTCTCTCAACATTGCAAAAGATGATCTCATACTAGAGGTGGAAAAATTATCCTAAAACCATCAGCAGGTTTACTGTAGAGGGAATCAGGTAATTCCCTATCACAGAGCACCTCGCAGGGTGCACCGCAGCTGTGTGGTGAATAGTCATAGGCAAAGGAGTGGGTGAATGGGGAGCGCCTCTTGTGAATGTTTGCTGTCCAACTTTTTGTCAGGAAGCATGACTGGGGCTATTCCACCCCTCCAAAGCACTGCAGAGCATCATGGGG
This sequence comes from Remorina albescens, assembly GCA_034769265.1. NCBI lineage: Eukaryota > Metazoa > Chordata > Actinopteri > Carangiformes > Echeneidae > Remorina > Remorina albescens. Next base: position 15,556,926 of record CM068484.1, on the reverse strand, counting down.
GCATCCCAATGCATCAGTGGATGTGAACTTCCCTCCATCCAGGATTCATACAGAGCCAGAGAAGCTGTAGACAGTCATGGACTGTTTCAGCTGCTGTCATCTGGCAAACAGCACTGCAGCCTCAAGGCCTAGACCTGAAACCAGGCTGATGAACAGTGGACTAAAAGTTTGCTGTGCATCTATCCCTGACACACATTCAGAGAGGGCAAAATGCACATTTGGACTTTATTGAATTGAGTTATTAGTTATTTTTCGAGGAGTTGAAGCCCTAGCCTTTTACTCTGCAACAGGATGTGACGAGAAACTAATGTTTAGTTATCAAGAGTTGCGGCGATATGAGGCTTAGTCTCTTTTATGGTTAATTTATGATTCCTGTTTCAGGCCCAGTGGTAAAATTCTCCTGTAATTAAAATAAATAAATAAAAATAAATAAATAAATAAAAATCAAAAATCGAAAATTGGGGAGAAATATGAAAATCTAATATTATGATTCTGAATTTTAGTCTTTCTTCCTTCCACTGCAGTTATGCCTCTTACAGCCCCTTTGCTTTTTATTGTGAGTCCCTGGTAGGGTGTGCCCCTGAACTACCTTAAATGGTTAAATCCAATGGTTACAAACTGTATAACTCTTTAACTGTAGCTCTGTGAACTGGCTCCACTTTAAACAGCTCAGTCTAACAATCTAATTCAATACACTAATCGCATGATCTGCTCTTTTTCAAACAAGTACTTTCATTAAGTGCACTGAGCATATAGGAACTGGGTTTAATAGAGAACTGTCACATTCTTGTATGACTACTGCTACTTTGGATAAGAAGATAACTCCTATCACAAATGCTCCCTCTGTCCATTATTATTATTATTATTATCCATTATTATTTGCACTACTTACATTTGCTGCCATCTTTTTTCTTTTTTAAGTATTTGCACGTCTACTTTTAATGCTATCGCAGAGTCAATGCAACATAATTTCATTCACTGTGCATTGTGCCTGTGTACCTGAATGACAATAAAGTTTATCTATATATATATATATATATATATATTTATTATAAGTGCAACTGCAATTTCTTGGCAAATATTTCACAACAGACCGTAATTGAAATGTTGTGATGCCACAGACATGCTGTGGCTATAAATTATACGCTCCTGGCATTAGGGAGCATCATCCAGCTTCATCTTCTTTTTCACATCCTTTTTCAACAAATTTATTTTTTTTTGCATTTTGTTTTTGGGCTTTACACCCAATAGAAAAAGGTCTTAAAGATGATTAAGACAAAAACTGAATATAACAACAACAACAAATCAAATTTACAGTATTACAGATTTTAAATATTAATGAAGTATAACTTCTATGGGGGAAAACAAGCCATGTCCAGTTGCTGCCCAGAGATAGGACTTGAGCCACACAACCTAAAAACCAGCAAGACTGAGCAGATTAGTCGCATGCTGAGAATGAGGAAACAAACAGAGAAGGAGATAGAGACTAGATCCTGTTTGAAAATCACAAAGAGATGTGTCAGGGTGGCCAATGAGAGAAAGACAAAGTCATCACTTCAGCAGGACACCCTGGACTATAAGGTTTAATGGACTCATTGAGCCTGAGCGAGATCTGCCTGTGGGAGAATGGGAACAGGTACCAGGCATGAAATCATCAACGACGAAGCTACAAACTAGAACTTAAGGCATAAAGATACATTTGGAGAAAAATCCCTCCATAGAGTCAGGTAGATGAATGTCAGTGAGTTAGGGTTAGGTACAGTGGAGACTACAGGTTTTCAAGAGGAGGAGGGAATGATACTTTATTTAAAGGTGCTGCTGACCATTTGATTTTTTTCTAACCCTGGGGCAGATAGATGCCCTGCATTTGGGTAGCAAACAACAAAGGAGGGAATATCATGTTTAAAAATCAGGTATGAAATACTACGATTTTGTAAATGATCAGAAGTCTGAAGGAAGCCAGTGAGGAGAAGAGTCTTGGCTGCTGCCACAAATAAGAAAAAAACTTTGTGTTATATGAGATGTGGGACGGCTTGCCTGGCCTTTGGTGAAGCCATCTGAAAATCCTTCATGGCCTCCGCAAACTCTTCCTCATAAGTGGCTTTCCTCACCACCAGGTTGAGGCCTGAACATTGCTTTCTCTACGTCCTAGCGTCAACCATAATGCAAAATTGTGCGCGGTCTAATTGATGGAGCTGCAGGAAAATGTTACCAAAATAAATATATTATGTAAAGATTACAAAGTATTTAAATTCATTAGTATGCACAATACATTATATCTCTTATATTTTCTTTGATGAAATACAAAGAATATGGAGATAAACTCAGAAAAATAAAGCCTTGTTTATACTGGACGCAGCAGACCAGACATGAGACGACAAAACAATCTTCCAGCAGTATCTGTCTGGCAAACAGCTGTGACTATATCTTCATATTTATTCCGGAAATAATTGTGCTCTAAGGAATTTAGTTTATTAAATTTAATCACCCAAAAAAAAACTCACCAGTGTGTCGTTCTGGAAAAACCACAAATCTCAGAGACAATTTAATATTGGAACAGCTTTCTATTGAAGAAAAAGTTCAGAAATCTCAGTTGTGTACATCTGTAACCCCAATTTCTTTGTTCTGGCGTTCCGTAGGTGACAAGTTTCTTTTAGCTGCCTTCTGTAATCACCACTAAAAAGAGAAGACCGGTGACACAGTTTCATTTTGTTTTTATTCTGCTCTGTTAGCACTATCATATTCCCCCGTAACAGTGATGGGGGGGGGCACCAGGTTGTAAACATGGACTGTTTATAGAAGTGGATGTAGGCTCTGGGTCAGGGCTCAAGGTGTGTCTGTGTGTGTCACTGTTGCACAGTAATGTATGAACAAAGTGTACAACATGGACTTTAATGCATTTTATGATTCTCTATATGTGTGTGTGTCTGTGTGTCTATGTGTTTGTCTGTCTGTCTTTCTGTATCTGTTTGTGTATGTCACTCACTTTGTATGTTTGTGAATATCTATATGTATGCTGTCTCAAAGTAGTTTATGAACCAACTAAAGAAATCATGGACATTAATGTTTTCTGTGTTTATATGTGTGTGTGTGTGTCTCTGTGCGTCACTTCTGTCCCACAGTAGTGTATGAACCAACTGACCAACATTGACATTAATTCTGTTTGTGTGTCTCTTTGTGTATGCTACTCAATGTTTGTGTGTGTGAATATCTTTATGTATATGTATCTGTCTTTTGTTGTATGTCTGTATTTGTCTAAATCAAATCAAATCAAATCAAATCAGATTTATTTGTATAGCGCCAAATCATAACAAAGTTACATCAAGGCACTTTACATATAGAGCAGGTCTAGACCAAACTCTTTATAAAATTATTTAAAGAGACCCAACAGATCCCCCGATGAGCAAGCACTTGATGACAGTGGCAAGGAAAAACTTCCTTTAAGAGGCAGAAACCTCAGGCAGAACCAGGCTCAGGGGGGGCGGCCATCTGCCTTGACCGGTTGGGTTGAGAGAGGGAGAGAGAGAGAGAGAGAGGCACGGGGGAGAGGGGGGGGGGCAAAGTTGGGTAGAGTAGGGAGAGAAAGAGAGCAGGAGGAGGGGATATTCAAACAGGTGTAGGCAGGAACATGATGCTGCATGAGGTTCGTAGGAATGATGCTGTATGGAATTCTTGAAGATGTGGGAGCAGCAGGCATTGCAGGAACATGGGATGGTGATGATTCATCACCTGCAGGATGAGGACAGGGAGAGAGAGGAGAGGAGCTGGGAGAGAGAGAGGAGAGGAGCTGGGGGAGACGGAGACTTCGGGAAAACATTGTTAGTAAATGCAATGCACATGCTTGGAACTGAGAGAAACTGGGATTTCGGAGAAGCAGGTTGTTAGTATGACGGCGCATGCGAGGGGGGGAGAGAGAGAGGGAGAGGGAAGAGGGGGAGAGAGAGAGAGGGAGAGGGAAGAGGGAGAGAGAGAGAGAGAGAGAGAGAGAGAGAGAGAGAGAGAGAGAGAGAGGGGAAAGGGAGAGGGAGAGAGAGAGAGAGGTGCTCAGTCCTTCCCCCAGCAGTCTAGGCCTGTAGCAGCATAGCTAAAGAGTAAATGAACTTTAACTTTTTAACTATAAGCTCTGTCGTACAGAAAAGTTTTAAGCCTGGTCTTGAAAATTGCTAAAGAGTCTGCCCCCCGGACCGATACTGGAAGTTGGTTCCATAGAAGAGGAGCCTGATAACTGAAAGATCTGCCTCCTGATTTACTCTTGGAGACTCTAGGAACCACAAGTAAACCTCCATCTAGAGAGTGGAGTGGCCTACTAGGACAGTAAGGAACTATGAGCTCTCTGAGATATGATGGAGCTTGGCCAGTAAGAGCTTTATATGTTAACAGAAGGATTTTAAATTCTATTCTGGATTTTACCGGCAGCCAAAGAAGAGCAGCTAACACAGGAGAGATGTGATCCCTTTTTCTAGTTCCTGTTAATATTCGTGCAGCAGCATTCTGAATCAACTGAAGGCCTTTCAGAGATTTGTTTGGACATCCAGATAATAATGAGTTACAGTAGTCCAGCCTAGAAGTTACGAATGCGTGGACTAGTTTTTCTGCATCCTCTTGAGAGAGGATATTTCTGATTTTCCTAATGTTTCTCAGGTGGAAGAAAGTTGCCCTACTGACTTGTTTTATGTTAGGGACAAAGGACATGTCCTGGTCAAAGGTTACTCCAAGGTTTCTTACAGTGGAGTTGGAAGCCAAAGTAATGCCATCCAGACTGATTAAATGATTAGATGGGGTTTCTCTAAGGTGCTTAGGGCCGAGTACAATAACTTCAGTTTTGTCAGAATTTAGAAGTAAAAAATTATGGGTCATCCAGACTTTTATGTCTTCAAGACATGTCTGCAGTCTGACTATCTGACTAACTTCAATTGGCTTCATTGATAAATACAGCTGAGTGTCGTCTGCATAACAGTGGAAATTGATGCTGTGTTTCCTGATAATGTTGCCTAAAGGAAGCAGATAAAGAGTGAAGAGGATTGGTCCGAACCCGAGCACCGAACCTTGTGGGACTCCATAACTGGCTATAGTGCTTGAGGAGGAGCTATTGTTAACATGTACAAACTGATATCTATCTGATAAATAGGATTTGAACCACCTTAGAGCAGTTCCTTTAATGCCAATTTCATGTTCCAGTCTCTGTAATAAAATATTGTGATCAATGGTGTCAAATGCAGCACTGAGATCTAAGAGGAGAAGTATGGAGGCTGATCCATTGTCTGAAGCCATTAGAATATCATTGGAGACTTTAATCAGCGCTGTTTCTGTGCTGTGGTGAGCTCTAAATCCTGACTGAAACTCTTCAAGCAAACCGTTCCTATGCAGATGGTCGTGTAATTGGTTTGCTACTGCTTTCTCAATGATTTTAGAAATGAAGGGAAGGTTTGATATGGGTCTATAATTGGCCAAAACATCTGGATCAAGATTCGGCTTTTTAAGCTGGGGTTTGATGACTGCGGTCTTAAGAGTCTGAGGTACATAACCCAAAGATAAGGTCAAATTAATGAGATCTAGAATGAAGGGCTCAATTAAGTAAAGAATGTCTTTAAAGAGGCTGGTCGGCACTGGGTCTAATAGACAGGTTGATGGTCTAGATGATGATACTATAGAAAGTAGCTCTGAGAGATTCAGAGATGAGAATGATTCCAGATGTAAAATAGGCGTTGCAGTTGATTCAGGAGTTGCTGTATTCAGTAGATTATTGTCTAATGTAGGTAAGAGCTGTTGAATTCTGTCTCTGATTGTTATGATTTTATTTGTAAAAAAGCCCATAAAATCATCACTGCTGAGAGCTAAGGGGATCACTGGTTCTATTGAACTATGACTCTCTGTCAGCCTGGCTACAGTGCTGAAGAGAAACCTGGGGTTGTTCTTGTTTTTTTCTATTAGTGCTGAATAATATGATCTTCTATATGTGTGTGTCCCAGTCCCACAGTAATGTATGAACAAAGTGAACAACATTGACTTTATCTGTGTGTGTGTGTGTGTCTGTTTTTGTATGCCACTCAATGTGTGTGTGTGTGTGTGTGTGTGTATATGTATGTCTTTTTATATCTGTATGTCTGTCTGTGCCAGTTGATCAACTGCTCTCATATCAGAGGAGTCTGCACTTGAGGCACACACACACACACACACACGCACACACACACACACACACACACACACACACACACACACACCTGCAGCTGTCACCTATAGCTCCAGGGTTGCTGTGACAAAGCCGTGAGAGCAGAGGCAGAGACCCCAAAATGCTGATTTCTGGCTTGGCGAAGCCCTCACACTGGGGCATCTTACAACAAAACAATAAGTCCTATCAGAGAACTGACCAAACGGTGATCGCTACAACAAGTTTCATAAGCAGTAGATGGTTTTTGGTGTTTTCTAGAGCCTAAAATGTGGACAAGACAGTAATTTAAAAAGCAGAGACAGTTCTCCATTTCTCCTGAGAAACTGTATTGGAGCGAATTGGAGACATAGATGGTGGACATGTGCTACGGAGGCTCACAGATCAAATTCTGTTTGACTCACTGTTAAAGTAGATATGTTGTCTGGAACAGGACAAGAATCTCTACTACTTTGGAAAAAATGGTGTGGCTAACTCAAACTATGTGCCCGTGAGGACGATTTATTAATATTTTTTCAGGTAATTTTCACCTCAGCTTTCCACTCTAGCGAAACTACACACCACTCTCTGAATGTTCTGTGACATACACACTCATTATTAACTCAAATTTTTTTAATTGACCATGATACTTGAGCATTTGCTACCCAAAAAGTATAAAAAAATATGAAATAGCTGAAAACTGTGATGAATAGACAAGACTATGGTCAACATTTAAAAATTGGAATGGAGTCTGTAGCTGTAAGTATGGGGAAGTAGTACAGGTTTGAGAGTTGTACTATACTCAAACACACATTTTCATTCACACACACATATTCATTTTGATTATCCATTCATTTTGTTGGTCACTTTTTTGCCGTTTATGTCGCCAAAAATGCGTATCTGGTAGAGAAAATACATAGCACACCGATCGAGACAAAGCCGCATATTTTGATATATGATTTGCTTGGTTTTTCTCAAAACCCTATGACAAGTGACAAATCAAAATTTTGACAGAAGAGGAATAATAAAAAAAGAAACGCTGCACGCAAGAAGCGCTGTGCAGGGCTGAAGGGCCGAAGCACAAAAAATTGAGCAGTTTGAGCTAGTCATCAGTGAATATTGGCATTAAGAAAAACCAAGTGCCTCAGCTTTGAGGGGTTGATCCTGTTCCCATCTTTTCTCCATTATTATCTGCCGCATTTTGGAGAAAATTTTCTCTGAAGGGACAATACACGTCTCTGCGCTATCACATGTGAAGATGTGGGCAGACTGAAGCTCTGGTCTCCCACCAGCTCAGTGGGTCTCCGCTTCTCTGGAAAAGGGGCTCTTCGCCTTTCCAGCATGTAGTCTGTAGCACACAAACTTTCTTTCCCTCTCTCACTGTGCTGTGTGTCTGTAACCCCTCCCCTCCCCCTTCTGCTCAGCATGGACACAGAGACACCACCACACATCTCGACCAATCATGTGTGGCTTTAAGAGAAAGAAGAGGTGAAAAAAAAAAAAAAAAATTAACTTCAACTCAAGAGCCAGCTCCCATTGTTCAGTTCAAGGAGCCGGATCATTCACAAACAACACATTACTATAAGTGATATGAGGACCACAGTCGTGTCATCATACCAGTTAGAACAGGGGTTGGCAACCCGACCTGAGTGTTTGAGCCATCCTTTTAAAAGTTTCCTTCATGACTCCCATCCATTTAGCGTAAGCTTGGGCCAAGTCAAAGTCATCATTATTTTGTATAGCTCAGCAAGAAATCTGACCTTTAACCTCACTGTACAGTCACTGAGAAGCTAGTTTAGGTGAAAAAAAAAATCATTATGCGAGTAGTTGTCAGGCAAGCTTGTCAGGTCAGCGCTGACTGCTTGTTTGCATCATGAAGTGAAACCCTACCCACACCCACCTTGCCTAATGATTTCTCTAAGGCTCAGAGTACCTCCCCAAAGCTGGAGCCCCCAATGGGCACAGTGCCTTTAAACACAGCAGAAAACCTATTTACACGCAAATGAAAGTACTGCACTGGTGTGGCACAGGAATCTGTGCTGAAATACAGGGCAATTACTTGGAAAGAGTGAGACGGGGGAATAGGGTCCATCTAGAGAGTTGGTGTGGCATGTGCTCAAACTTGGTGTTTAAAGACAAACATGGTGGAGGCTGAGGAGGGGGGAGCCATGTTACAAGGAAAAGGAGTAGGATACATGCTAAAACTTCCTTTCTGAGAGTGAGTCAAAAGTACAGATGAAAGGAAAAATGGAGTGAGGAGGGAGAGAGAGAAAACCTTGCACGTTCATTACATCATGGAAAATGGAAGGTGTTTCTGTGTTTGCATGAGTGAGTGAGTTTGAGAGGAAGCAGGGGATACTGTGCGTGCATGCATGCAGGCAGCCTGAAATGGCCACTTTCCAGTGGGGATTGCTTTGTTGTCTTTGATTAATGTGTAGATCGACAGGCTCAGGGGAGGGAGACGTGGTTTTGATTGGATGTTCCTGCTTTTTTATTACAATCCCATTCCCCCACCCCACCTATCCTCCATTCAATGTTGCACCTTTTTAGGGAAGCTTCCTGGAGATGGGATGTGAAAAAAAACAAAAAACTGCTTCCGATGTGAATTCCCCTCTTGGAAGTGTTTGCCCGTGGGGAAAATCTCCAGCATGGAGGCGTCAACAGGGATACCAGTCGCTGAGGGAATGGCAGAACCTGCTGTACAGGCTGGCTGAAAGACAGAGTGTGTTTGATAATGATACTTGTGTGTGTGTGTGTGTGCTTCTCATTTAAACTCCCTCCATAGCTTGAGGGCTGCCTTAGCTACAGAGTAAGCCAGCCTAGCTGTGATCAGCTGCGCTATCTGTAAGAGCCTGCTCTAAACTCACAGCAACATGTAAATCTAAAACATTCAGCTGACCTCTTGTAGCTTTGGTTCTGCTGGTTCAGGTATAAATTAAACTGAGGTGCTGATAAAGAAACATCTTCTGTCAAAATGCTATTTGGTCGGTAGCACCATACATTACAGTACACAGCGTTGTGTCCTCAAAGGAACCACTGAAGAACCAATGATTAATGGTTCAGGAGCGACATGATAGTTGATGAGTTTTGGATTAAGTAGTTCCCTAATGACTGTGACGCCAAGACTATGAAGCAGATAATGATGAGTTACCGAACAATAGACAGGGAGACACCACATTAATGACTCATAAGGTAATAAGTGGTTCATAAATATCTGTGAATTGACATAGTGACCAATTTCTTCATGAATCCTTCCTGAATCTGACCCTGCTTAACCAACAGTTGAGTGATGCATTAGATAGCTTAAACAACACTCTGACTGTGCGAAGCTGGACCTCAACCCACTCTACAATGAAGTTACTCACTGTTTCATCTCCTAAAAATAAATAATCAATCATAATAATAAAAGTGGACTTACGCTTTGGGTTTGTAGAGTGAGAACAATGTTGAATACTATCAAGGGGTGACTGTACTGGTCGCAAAAATAAGTCAAATTATATTGAAGTCCATGGAAAATTTCTGTCTTGATTTATTAGCTTAGTAAATGTTTTCCTTACAAGTTTATGGTTTCAATCTCCATTTTCAAGTCTTCAATACAACATAATGGTAATTGTTTAAATGATGGTCCCATTTAGAAGGAAATAGCCCATAAAGCTGGGCATGTATTAGGGGGTGTGGTTACTATGTGATTGACAGACTGTACCAAACGGTCAAGATGGAGTACAGAGCAGGTCAGACCGCCCCAACCAACTTCTCCTCAGCTCTATCTTCTCCTCTGAATATGGTTTCTTCTGGTTCAAAAAAACAACAACAACAACAGATTAAGAAAAAAACACTACTGACAGACATATTCTAATCTGGACTCTTCACCACAGCAGCTCACAGACCAATAGGTGATACAGTAAGTTGGTACTTTGTCCCTCATCAATAAGGCTAGAGGTCAAGAGCTTGTTTCACAGTTCCTTTATTGGTTGATTTAAGACGGGCCACTGTGGGCTGTATCCAGCATCGCTTTTAGAGCATAGAGCTACCCCCTACTACAAACTGCCACAGACGAGCTCCTCTCTCTCTCATCTCTCCAACACCCACCACCCTCTCTCTGCCAATCACAGGTACGTTGTCTCACACAATTAACCGTCATAGGTAACTGTGACTGACAGGCTTTCCAACTTTTAAGCACAACACACCTTTACTGACAACGTGGAAAGATAAGCCATTGCAAAAAATAGCTATTGAACAAAACGGTTGAACAGTTACATTAACATGTTAACCAGTCTGTTATAATTATAATAAAGTTTATTTATTTCAAACGTTTGTTAATAAAGTAATAAAGAGTTTTAAAGAAAAGGAAAAGTGAGAAATACAGCAATTAAAAATAAAGGTGAGTTAAACAGAAATATTAATGTTCTATAAATGTGGTGGGAAAATAAAAGAGCCATGTATAATGAAACAGTCATGAAAGTTTTGTGATAAAGGAGGTTTCAAGAAGACACTAGTGGTGCTGCCTGTCTTATCTCTATCAGACTGTTCCATAGAGTGAGTGCTCTGATTTCAAAGGCCTGGTCACCCTTCATGCTTAGTTACTTCATTAATTTAAAAATATAGTCCACAACGAAGCTCTACTCCTGTTGCAGGTTAGTTGTAACAGTAGAAACATCCATTGCAGAAACAGTGTTTTTGTTGTCTTAATGTTGAAGTCATTATTACTTATTAAAGACTCAAATAAACACAATTTACACTGAGTGAGTTCATATTTGAAATAGTCCATGGCTCTGGCTTTGTAGATATGATTGCATAAATCATACATAGAAAATTTATGTTTTATTGAATGAGGGAACTTATACCAAATCCAGATTTTGATTTAAAGATGACACTGAACAAACAAAACCTTGACCGTTTAACACTGAATGAACAGACAGCAAGATTGCCCATCCAGACTAAAGGCTGCCTCAGGACTCCTGACTTCCTGTCGTCTAATTTATCACCATGTTCTCTCGCTGTTGTGCTCATGAGGATAAAGAGGGAGTTCATCAGAGATGCAGTAAATACTTCACTGCTTGCATTACTGGTCTTTCCTCCCCAGTCAATGCGTTTGCATTGACTAAAATTACATATCTGCTAACCTAACTACTCTCCATTCAGATGTCTTTTCACTGTAATAAATTGCCTCCTGAATTGTGGCTTCATAAATGGCTCTCAAATGGAGAACAGGCATTGGCCTGATGATGTTTTAATTGTAACTTGCAGAATGTATTAGCTTTGACCTACAGGCTTTTTGTGGCAGCTTCCATTCAATATGTATGTACGTTCAGACACCTTAGGTTTAGAAAGGTTAATTAACCTCTGGTGGTAGACCTTTCCTTTGCACTTAACTTGGTCTATGTCCTGATAGTGCCATTAACCCACGCCCTAGCCTCTTAACCTCCCCTATCATCACCCACATAAAACCCATTAAAGCTTCCTATTGATTTTTTTACATTTAACTTCTAGTTGTTCTGTTCAGCTTTGTAACATTTTCATATTCAACTCATAAAATTACAATTTCATGAGCGTGTGGCCGTATGCTTGGCACAAGTGGGTTTAGTAAAAAGATTAAAAATAAAGCAGCGGAATGTGATTTTATGGTTACTTAAATAAAATGTGAATAAAATATATTAAGTGCGCTTAAGATATTAAGCTGAGGTGTGTGTACAATGAGGCTGGTGAACATTTGAGTGAAGCTTGGCACCAAAATCAGGGATTCAAACGTTTATGATCGATCAAAAATTATTATTACAACTCGTGGGTTGAAAAGTAAGGAAAGCAAATCAACGAAGATAGTCAAATAAATTCAGCACAGATGGAACACAGAACAAATGAAGTGTTTCAGGACATTTTAGGATATGCGTCATGGTTTACACCATGTCCTTAGTTTCCCCCCATCTGCTACCTCGGTTTTTCCCCTTCTTTTGTTTATCTGTTTGGAACAGTGTGTTGTGGCTAAATGTTAGCCAACTGTGACATTACCCATTGGTTTTTGAGCTGCTCTTTGGCTCTGTGCTCTTGAATGTAAAGCAGGTTGCCATGTGTTGTACAGTCTATCGGTTCTATTGTAGCCAGTAGCCACAGTAGCGACTGAGGCCATCAACTCATTATGAAAACATTTACTGAGCTGATAAATCAAGAGAGAAGTGGGGTTATTTTTACAAAGACTTAGAACGAGACTTGTTTTTACAACCAGTAGAATTAGTCCCTCATAATCATTAGATAGAATTGAGTTTTATGGCTCTTCAGCATTAGCTTCAGTTTTTAGACAAGACTATTTGCATTTATATACATTTTAGTCCTCCCTTCTCCATCACACCGTTTTCTTGTTTTATGCCTCCACTCATTCTATGAGGAACAGTCAAGTTGTGCCTGTTTCAATAAACCGTTACGTTCATACGAGCCTCTCTGTATCTTTCTGGCAACTTCCAGTGATGGTGGATGTTTGAGAAGGAAGAATTCTTTGATCACCTTTTTTGTCGGCACGATTATGTATTCCTCCCTAAACAGGGGCATCTTGTAGAAGGGGGAGGGAATGGTTACTGTATTTCAAGCTGAGTCCTGTTTTGCTCTCCAGATGTTCAAAAGACACACCTCAAACAGCCCAGCATGAGGTCTTAATTAACAGTAGTACTTTGTGTTTAACTCAGCTGGGGCTGTAAGCATTTGCAAAAGCACTCTTTGTAAAAGTTATTAAACAACCTAAATTTAAAACTAAGTGTATTGTTTGTTCCCTTTACAGGGACCAAAACCAAAACCTGAACAGGATTGTGGGTCTAGCTCGGGTTTCATAATGTGATATTCATTCATTCATTTATTCATCTTCAACTACTTATCCATTTCTGGGTCACATGGGTTGCTGGAGCCAATCCCAGCTCACACTGGGCGAGGGCAGGGTACACCCTGGACAGGTTGCCAGTCCATCACAGGGCCAACACACAGAGACAGACAGAGACCAACAACCACTCACACTTAGACCTATGAACAATTTAGAGTCACCAGCTAACCTAAACATGCATGTCTTTGGACAGTGGGAGGAAATCAGAGTACCAACCTTCTTTTTGTGGGGCAACAGCGCTAACCACTATGCTGCTGTGCTGCCATATATATATTAATGAAAAATTGTTATACCGTCTACGCTCCACAGCAGGTGAGTAGAGAGTTCGAAGCTGTATCCTCCTTGTCTATCTACTGACAATGAAGCACAATTAACAGGGACTCTACTTTGCTTGCTTGCCACAGCAACAGAATTGATTAACAATTGAGCTGATCTAAATTAACAAAGTAAAAGCTACCATAAACAGCTATTTAGAGCAGCACTGCATCATTTGTGACGTCCAGGTGGTAGAAAAAACAAGTGATTAAGTGGCCTTGAGGAGGTCTGGTTCCACTCACTGGTCTCAACACCACGCGTTTCATTTCACAGGATTTCAGAGCAAACAGGTTGATCAGACACATTACTGCTCCACTCTCATGGCAACTTGTGAAACAAAGACAGACTTTTCTTTGTCTATTTGCCAGTTTCTGTCACAGACTGCCCCTGTCTCTCACCTTGGACTCAGTACTTTTTCACGGCTCACACGACACCTGCTCTCACTCACCTATCAGCATACCTGTAGCCCATCCCCTTCAATCAACCCCAGTATATATTCACCAGCTCCATACTCACTCCTTGCTAGATTGTCCTTCAGCGTTATGCGAGACTTTCCAGCAACCTGTTCCTGCCTGATCTCCTGTTGCTGACCCTGCCTGTCCCCGATCTGCTCTTCATGTCAGCTCCCTGTATAACCCGGCCGCCTTTCGTCTCTGACCACGAGTTCTGCTCCAGCCCCTTTGGCTTCTGTCTGCTCTCCCGGCTATGACCCATCCACCTGTCCTCGGCTCATTCTCTGCCTGTTCCCCATTGGTACCTATGCCTCTTCGGACTGCTCTTCTGGCTTCGACGCCCCCCACCTGTCTCCGACTGCTCTTCAGCTCTCTCCTCGTCAGCACTACTAATCACAGACTTTTTCTGCCCCGCTCCCTGACAATGAAGGTCATTACTAACTGCCTCCAGTTCTCCTCTGTACTGCTTTTGGGTCCAAACCATACCTGTCAAGTTTCTATTGAAGCTGCAAGCCTCTTTTAGCTCACTGCTTTTGTTTTTCCTGTGTCATGACTGGCTCAAAGCCCTGACAAAAATGGCAGGCAACACAAGGCAGTTCAATCAAAGAACAAATAATCTATGTACAAGAGGGGTGTCCAGACTTTTTACCTGAGGGTCACATATAGAAAAATATACAAATGACAGGGCTACTCACTAGAGGTGATAGTGGTATACTGCCCCACTTCTAATACATTAATCTTACTAAAATCAATCAAATGCAGTTAATTTACGCTTGATAATTAAACATGTTTGAAGGAAAAAAAAAAAGGCCTACATCACAAGGTTAGCAGGTCATTCTATCTACGACGGCCTCAGATTGCTTCTTAGAATGGTGATCCCCATCCATCGTCCTGTATAAAGGGAGAGAAAAAGGGGATGTGGATATTTCAAGCTTGTTAGAAATTATTTAGGCTTAACACATCAACTAATGTTTCTTAAAAATTGTCAACTTCAATTGATTAAATTTATTAAGTAATTGGCCTTATTAACACCTGAAAACTGTATATTTTTAACTCACCTCTAATGGAAAGAGTGCTGTGCTCATTGGGAGCAGTAACGCCGAGCTTTGGTCTGAAAGATAGCTGGCAGGTCAGGAGTGAGGTTCGTGGTTGAGATGCTAAGGACATCACAGGGATGCCTGTCGGTCATTCTAGTTCTCAATCTGCTTTTGTTCAGATTTAATAGAGGGAATGTCTGCTCACATATGTACTGTAAGTTGAACCGAATGGACGCATCATTCTTTTTGCATGTCATCAGAGGAAACTTGGCCTTTTCCAAGCCCCAGTAAAAGTCAGGTAGGGAGAGAAGCTGATGTTAATTCTTCAAAGAATCATCACACGGCATTTCAATAAGTTCTAATTGCACTCTCTTCTGCGACCATCAAAAACAGAGTTGCACACAATGTGATTTCCTATTCAGTGACATAAAAATCTTGGAGGCGCTGACTGAATTCTGTAGATGTGATCACAGACTCATATTCTTCCATTTTAGCAGAGAGCTTGAGTTTAAGATGATCAGTGAGATCAACTAAAAAACCTAGAATACCAACTGTAGAATGTCACTCAGTTCATGAAGACGTCGGCCCTTTTCTTTCAAAAACTTGTCGCATATTTGATCTCAGGTAATGAAACCGCTAGCACAGAACCACAACTTAGTAAGCGCACATCAGAATGGTAGAGTAGGTCCCCGTATTCAGCATCGACATCAGGCAGGAGAGCTTAAAATTCTCTGTGGTAGAACACTAGTGCCCGAACTATGTTGACAGTTTTCATCAACAGTGTTCATCACATCACCAAGCTGGACTGTCTTGGCACATAGGCCTTCTTGGTGGATGATACAGTGCATTTTAACTGCCTCACATCTGCTCTCTCGCTTGTTCATACCATAGATCCCATTCCTTTGTGCTCGCCTGTCATTGCTGGAGCCCCATGTGTTGTAACTCCACACAACTTGTCCCATTTAAGTCCCATGTGGTCAACTGCATCTAACACAGCTTCAAAAATGTCCTTACCAGTTGTTGTCCCCTTTAGACTCCTAAGATCAAGCAGTTCCTAGGTAACGCAAAAATGATCAACTGTTAAAACTTAGAAGTACAATACAGCTAAGTATCATATTATGCAGAATTTAATGAGCCAATTAAAAATAGATGGCTGGCCACAGTTGGCCTGTGGGCCGTAGTTTGGACACCCCTGAGATACAAGTATTATGTATGTCTGTCAGTGATTCAGTAGTGAAAGCTGTGACTGCATGAGTGTAAAGTAGGGGTGTCAAAGTCAATCACACAAGGGGCCAAAACTCATAGCACACATTAGGTCATGGGCAAAACAGGAACAAGTTTTTCTGAACAGACTAAAACTAACCATTTTTTGAAAAAAAAAAAAAAGAATTGAAACAGACAGAATACTATATTTTGCCCCCCAAAATAAATAGACTTAAAAGTAAAAGTTTTAAAATAAAAAGTTTTGTTCTCCATAAAAATGTCTCGTGAAAACTTGAAAACATAAATAAAAATTTAAATTTTAAATTTCTTAAATTATAGCCACATTAACTCCACAAACAAGACACATTTTGTACACAATTGAAAACATCCACAGATGCCTGATTGGTGTGTGGTTAGGGAAGCTGAAATTAGGGTTCTCACAAGTAGCCTATTGTTTGGCACGGCAGCTGTTGTGCTGCATTATGGGATTAGTAGTATGAGTGTTATGGGTGCCTCATACAGCCGGGCCATTAAAAATTTGACAATTGAAACAATCTTTGGGGCTGGATATGATTGTATCCCGGGCCGGATGTGGCCCGCAGGCCTTGAGTTTGACATGTGGTGTAAAGTGACAAAGTTGGAAACAACATGGAAAATGGGTAGAGAAGGAAATTCCCTTCCACCTTCATCATGGCACAACTGACTGTGGACTTATAAGCCTAGGTGCATCCAATGAGTCAGACCCCGACCACGCCTTCTGAAACATAGAAAGAAATAGTGCAGAGAAACAAGTAAAGTGGGGCCATCACAACCCCCTTAAGACGGGGTGCCCATGGTACCCGCAAACAAAACTTTACAAAAATTACAATAACTAATCTTCACCTGTTGCTTGGTAAAACCACAAGGTCACACAAATCCTGGTCTGGGACCATTTTATAGCTCTTGGGAACAGCAGCTTTAACCGATGCATACCTGAGGCTATCATCACAAATAAAGCTGAGTACGATCAGCATCAGGCCAGTCCCTAGCTGTCGGATACCCTCTCAAACAGCGGGTCATTAAAGTTCAGGGTCATCTTCTTTTAACTTGGGAACAACCTTCAAATTCCCCACCAAATCAAAACCAGGAGCCGGGGAGGCACCTAAAGGACCAGACATCTCATTACCAAACCCCTGACCCTGAGCTGAACCTGACAGCAACCTCCCCATTCAGCTTCAACTTCTCTTGTTCAAACTCAATTTTAGCATTATGGTGGCCGGGAGGTGCAAACCAACATTACAAAATCTGAAGCACTTTTACAAAGCTTGAGACAAATTTACATTTTGGAAAACAAATTAACAAAACACGAAACATTTTTACAAAAGCCAAGACAAATTTACAAGTCCCGAAACAAACCGGAAAGGGAATGTCCCAACTCCAGGGTTGACCCGGAAGAGATAATGGGAGCGACACAGCCAGTTGGAGTTCGATGGGTTCATGGATAGCGAACGAGTGATGTTTTGCCCGTTTTGTGACAAACACATTCCGTCTGGTCTGCGCCATTTAAAAACTCTAAAGACCGACCGCACAAAAAAAAACAAACAAACAAAAAAAAAACGCGTTAAGTACTACTGTTAGTGTTAATGTGTTTGCCACAAAACGGGCAAAACATCACTCGATTGCTATCCATTGTTATCCATGCACTCCATCGAACTCCAACTGGCCGCTCCCGTTATCACTTCTGGGTCAACCCCAGAGTTGGGAAATTCCCTTTCTGGTTTGTTTCGGGACTTGTAAAGTTGTCTTGGCGTTTGTAAAAATGTTTTGTGTTTTGTTAATTTGTTTTCTGAAATGTAAATTTGTTTCGGGACTTGTAAAAGTGTTTAAGATTTTGTAATGTTGGTTTGCACCTCCCGGCCACCGTATAGCATGCTCCAACTCACACTTCATTCTCTCAAAGGTTAACACCCTCTAAACATCCTCACTTTTCTCAACTCCAACTTTATGTTGGAGTTACTCCTTACTCTGCAAGAAAGACAAAACAGCAGCGCCTAGCCCCCCCGGCTGGGACAAACCCAGAGCACCGATACCTCCTGGAACAGCTGGCGAAACAGCCAAGTCAGACAGACTAGCCTTCGAACTGGCTTCAACTGTGTCTTTGAGCTTTTTATCATCAATTTCAACCTCAGAGTGCTCAGCAAATTTTACCCGTTGATCCTTTGTGCCACTATCTGAAAAATTACTCAGAAGGAGCCTCAAAAAAATCCTATACATGGGCCATTTCAAAAATCGAGGCCAACAGAGCTTGTGCACTAGTGATCAGTGGTGTGTAGAGGGACCGGCCACTGGCAACCCATACACAAACACAGACGTGTTTTCACCCGCTTTCACCCCAGCACTACAAAAAAACCCCAAAAAACAACCATAAAACCTAAAGGAGAAATGCTGCTATACCCAGCAGGGAACATAACCCAAACATAACATAACTGGTGTGTAACCACTTACCCTGTTTTATCCACTTACCCTGTTTTAAACAAGCCGTCCAGTCCAAAGCACTTAAAACTACCCAGGTGTTTTAGCGGCCTTGCTCACTTATGAAGCAAGACACAAATCAAACTTACTTACACACGTCACCACCAGGAACCCCCAAGAGAACCCACCCACCAGGTGATGTGCAACAAAGCACACCTTCACTTTGGATTCTCCACCCAAGCAAAAAAAAAAACAAAAACGAAAACAAACCTAGACCTGGGACAAAAAGAAAAGAAAAGGACACTGTCTTTACTCTGTCAGCCAAGTTTGCCTTCATGTTCCCAAAAGACACAGCTTCAGGGAGCACACACATGTGGGGAGAGGAGGGGAGCTCTCAGCCACAGTGCAAACTGGTAGAATAGATCTATGAGATCTTACACCTAGGTTGGTGCACCTGTGAAGCCTCTATCACAGACTTGGTGATTGTGGGTTTTTCGAACTTCTTTTGTGGCTGCAGTTCAGTCTTGTTGTTGTGGTGTTTCTGGCGCCAGCATGCTGGGCAGTGGCTGCTCCAGAGATTTTCTGTTGCAGGTGCTATGGGGATCCTCAACACTCAAGAGAAGGTGCTTTGAATTTTGGGGCATTTAATTATGCAACTATAAGCATATATATATATATATATATATATGTATACAAACATTTCTTGGGGTGCTAGGAGGGTGGTATGGCTATTATAGGGGGAGCTACAGCACCACCTAGTGCCCCCTGGCGCCGCCTCTGATGCTGGGCAGGAGATACGATAGAGCTATGAAAGCACCATAGAACGGTGGTTTAAAAAGTGTGTTCATCTGGCTATTGTGTTTACTGCTTTGTTGAGTCTGGGTCTGAATAGTGAAACCAATGCAGAGCCTTAACCACCTATGAAGTCTATGGGAAAATGGTCCTGCTTCTCAAATTATTTATTAGCTCAGTAAAAATCTTCCTCATGAATTCATGGTCTCAGTCTCTAGTTTCAAGTCTTCAATACAAAATGATGTTTGGTTTTTTTTAAATAATGGTCCCATTTAGAGGAAAATAGACCATGTAACAGGGCATGGATTAGGGGTAGAGGCTACAGCTTGATTGAGCACCTGCACCACACAACCAGGATAGAGTACAGAGCAGGTCAGATCCATGCTTAAGTCCTCCTCAGCTCCACTTTCTCCTCCAAATATGGTTTATTCTGGCTCAAAAAACCAAGGTGACTGGATCTGTTAAATGGCAGCTCACAAACCAACAGGTGATGTCATGCTGGGTTGCCACTTGTTCTACTACAGGTCATCGGACCTGGGAGTGAATGCGGATTAAAAAAACAGTCATTCATTTGCATTAGTACCAGCTAACTTTGGTGTAAACAGATGTTAGAAGTCGGAAAAATCTCCAGCATTCTGTCACTGCCTTCCACACATTTTGACTGACACGTTACTGCATCTGGGAGTCTGTGGCTAGCTCATGACACAGTGCCTAATGTGAGTTGAATTAACCACAGTAATTAGCCATACTTATAGGACCAATTCAATTTGAAATGTAAATAATAGTATGGGAGTGTGTTTCTAGGCATATTATAATGGTTTAGTCCTAGGTGTAATGAAAACGCATGGGGAAAGGACCCAAAAACACAACTCTCAGACACAGGGATCAGTTCAATAGGCCTTAAACTAGGTTCGATACATGAGTAGTCAGCCCATATGGTAGAGGGACAAAAGGGAAGAGGCAAAAGGCAAGTCCAAACAGAGTCGTAAACCAGGAACATGAGAGGCGACGAAGAGTGCAGGAATGTAAGACATGCTACAACAATCTGGCAAAGAACAAAAGGGTGAAGTGAGGTATATATAGACAGGGGAAGGTGATTAGACAGACTCAAGTGAGGCACATTAGGGCAATCCCAGGAGTGGGAAACACGAGGGAACAGGAAGTAAAGTGACCTGAAACGAAAGACACTAACTGGAGATTTTGAGTCTAATCTGGTGCTTTGCGCTGCATATCATCCCCACCCTCTTGTTAAAGGCAAAAAAATCGGATTTAATGTTTGAATTGCTTAACCGACACTTAACCAACCTCCCTGCCGCACACCTAATGGAAGAATTAACAGAAGTCAGAGTTTAATACAACAGAGTTCACTTGCTCACAAGAGATTTACCTAAACTGGCTCCAGAAACCAGCTATAAGCAATATCTTAACAATAACTTTTATAGTCAGCCATCGGTCCTTCTTAGGTGACCCTCCAACAATTTTTTTTAAAAACACCTAGATCAAACAAGAAACTATAGTTTCATGTCTAAATATACACACTCCAAAATAAGCTTTTGTGCCAGTTTTTACTGGATTGAACCATATTCTAATGGTGTATGGAAAGCCCCAAACTTCCATATCCAAGGCTTGTTCTAAGCCTGTATGCACATTTTCCTGACATTATTACTTCCTGGGATTCCACAGAAACTTCATTTTTTCTAAGTTACTTTTTATAACAAAGTTCCTTTTGCAAAGGCTGCCTAACAAAGTTCTCTACACATACCAATAAAACTTTAAGTCACAATTGACATTCTGATCTTATCGGTCTAACATTCACTGTTATAGAGTTGTATTTTAATAAAAGCTTATGACAACACTGACAAGTAAGAAACATTCAGTTGCATTTCTAACAGTAATTACCAGATTTCAAACTGCAATCCCTAACACAACTATTACAAAAAAAATGTAGTATCTTACTGAATAATGCATACCCAATCACTGATATACAATTAGTATTTTAGTTTTATTAAATATACTTAAACGACTAGTATACTGTCAATAAAAATGCCACCAAGAAATTGACATTTACAGTGCAATAGAGCGATAGGTGAATTAATTGTTTAATGATGACTTTTTAAATTAATAAAGTGCAAAAAGAGGAAGGTTTTGAGGAGGATTAAGTCATCAGATTTACTTTAATCTTGATTGCATTGTGGAAGTTGTGAATAATTAATGGAGGGAGCTTATTAGGAAAAGATGATTAGGCAAATTACACAGGTGTCGGATGCATTTTTCATGATGAATTTTGGCAGGACAATCCCGGATTTCCATCTGTTCTGCTCCTATCTGAATGTCACTTCAGGGGAAATTAATTTGACACATTAAAACGCAAATTGCAGACTGGAGAAAAAAGAGAAAATAAAAGTAAGAATAACACTTAAGGGTTTGTGCTGAAATAAACATAAACGGGGAATTGCCATTTTAAGAGGCTTCCTGTCATCAGCTTGGTTGTGACAATTGGGATGTAATACAGTGATTCTTTTTAATGAACACTGGGAATTTCATTTTATGATTACACCGTGCAAGAAAACGACTTTGTCCTTTACCATTATGTAAGGTCTGAGCCCATTCAGACTTCAGTATATGTAGGCCATTACTGAAGGTTTAACTAAGACTCACCTTTCATTGGGCCTATATGGTGGAAGGTTGAAAAAAAAAAAGTATTAATCTCTGGTGCTGTTTATCCCCCTCTAAGCATAGCCTTCTCTACAGCTATTCACTGGAGGTATTTAAATCAAATGGTGATACTGATGCTCAGACCTTCAATGAATGCTTCTGACCTAGGGTTTGGCTTTTATTTATACTCACTGACACATTCTGAATAGTTTCCCATATTTTCATAAGCATAATTTGGATGCAATGTGGCAAATCAGACATTTATCAAAGCCCTGGAAGCATTTAAACACATATAAAAGTCATGATTATAACAGAGAAGTGACAAATTTAGAACACCAAGCATGTTTCTCAGCAGGCCTAGACCATTCCCGCCTTCCTTTCCCATGAACAAACCTCATCAGATCCTACATTATTGAAAAGGAATATCTTCTCTTGGCTGAATATGACCACCAGGTTTTTCGTTAGTGTGGTCCTGTACTGCTTGCCTTTATAGGGGCTCCCCAAGGAGTACTTCAAGGCCCCCTCAGATCAGACTCAGGAAGGTGGGTTTTCACCTCTCACACCTGTGAACCTTCTTCATAAATTTCATCCTGCCACAAGCAAATCAGCAATTCTGTTTGTGCTGCTTTCATCTCAGCTTTTTCTCTTGGTGTTGTTGCACAGCTGATTATTTGTCAAAATAGGAATATAGACACCTATTCACACGAGCATATGCAATGTGTCTTTGTGTGTGCTCTTCTTTGTGTCTTTGTTCCATGTGAAAGTGTTACTGTGAGTTTGTTATGTGTATATATATTTGATTGAGTGTGTCTTTGTACTATACTTTTGGTTGTATATCTGGCAGCTTTGTAGGGACTAAAAATTCTGGACTACAAGTTTAAATGACTGGTTGAGGGCTAAGACTTGGTTTGAAGATGATCTCAAGGTGGTGGTGCAATTTGTGGTGACTGGTGGACCAAAGTCCAAAACTGGCATGCCAGTATATTATTTCGATTATATAATAAAATTTTTGAAGATTTTCTATATTTGTCTGACTGTCTCTTATTTATCAAATAATGTCCAAAGAGAGAATCTCACCTAAAGAATGTGAACTGTGTGACTCATAAGGCAACAGGCTGCATTGTAGTTAGTGCACAGTACGACACTGGCTCCTCATAATAGTAACAATAGTTACCCACAGAATCAACCCCACCTGAGCTATTTTCCTTGCAAAAGAATGGCAAAAGAAAATAGAAATAGTTTTGCATCAGTGCTTTATTTCAAGCTATTGTTGTCCTGTCGAGATCAAGAGGGTACTCGCACATCCATATATCTGATACAGGTACGTTGGAAAGAGTCACCCAGAGAGAAAGAAAACCTGGTACACTGCTCCTCCTGTGCAGCAGTCATCATAATATTTCTGTCTGTCTAGACTTTCATATAAAGTAGTTCAAACAATTCTTGTAACCATGACCTTAAACAGATGCAGCTTTGCCCCTCCTTGTTCTGCCAAGGTGTTTGACAGTTAACTTCCTGTTGGAGTGTCCTTCAGTCGCTGACAGTGATGATTTTTATACACTCTGTTATGTCATATCACCTTTATTGTACGTGTGTTATAAATATATAAAAAGCCAGTGTACAGTATCTATTCACAAGGCTTGTTACAAAAATTACAATCTATTTTAATGAAGAGGTTCTATTTCTTTATTGACCTGAAGGGCAGAAGAGTATTTTTCTCAGTGAATTTCTTAAATTAGTCTGACCAGAGGCTAAACTTTCTGACCCCTGGGCTTGGGAATGCATCATGTCTACGACAGATCCCCATGAAAATACTAAGATATGGAAGTGTGTGTTTGGCAAATGTGTGACTACATAGGGTGACTAGGGTCTCCCAAACTTCTTTCCATTCTGTATTGACTTCTTGAGGAAAGTGAAATAGAAGTGATGAATTGTGGCCTCTTCCATTCCAAGCTAAAAGGTGTCCAGATGTTTTTACAAATATATTTTTAAAGATAAAATAACATAAATTCAAATAAAACTATATCCTGAATTCACAATCACTTACAAAGTCTTCTCCATATTTAAAAAAACGATTAAATATCTAAAAATTTATGTTTGTATGATGTAATTTTATGTTTAATTTATTTTCCATTCTTTGAGCCTATTGATCTTACAGAAAATCACAGTGTTAAAAAGAAGACAATTGTTGTAGTTGATGATGAGTAGTTGTGGCAAAAATAAATTCTGCAGCTCCGAAGCAGAGAGACCTGCAGTATAAAGACCCAGAGAGAGAGGGACAGAGCTGACATGCACTGAGACATAGAGAAGAAGGACCCTGTGCATTATATGAGTTTCCCTCACGGTGTCAGCCGATAGCAGCATAACTAAAACATGATTTAGGGCTCACCTGAGCCAGCCCTGAGAATAAGCTTCATAAAAGAGGACATTTTTAAGACTCATTTTAATTGAGAAGAAGTCTGCCTCATGAACCCAAACTGGAGCTGGTAGGTAAGCAGGGAGGAAGATTCAGAATTGTTTTCTGAGTTTGGTCTAGACCAGGGGTCTGTTTCACAAAGCAGGTTCAACAAACTCTGAGTCTAACCCTGAACTCTGAGTTGATCTACTCTGAGATAGTAAACTGACTTTTCCAGAAAAGCTGATTTGAGTTAGTATGATCAACTCTGAGTAGTTTCACCTGGAGTTAAGCGCGTGCAACACAACTATAAAAAGACAGCATCAATGGAGCCCCGATTCGATGAGTCACCATGGCAACGGGGAAGAGGAGGGCTGCGTTTTTCACCCCACTAGAACTGGACATTTTAATGCGCTCATACGGCGAGTTTGAACATGTTTTTAGAAAGAAGTGCAACACAGCTGCAAAAGAGAGGGAGACAGCGTAGGAGAACACTGCTGCTCGGGTCAGTGCGTAAGTTTAAGTGTAGTCCTTTGCAATCACAATAATATTACAGGGTAAAACTGCTTGAATGGTAGCCTATTAATTTATTTCATTTAGGTGGAGTCCCTCCGGGGAGAGGCGCACTTGGCAGCAGTTTAAGATGAAATATAAAAACTTTTTTCAAACAGGTAAGACCTCGGCATAATCTCATGGAGGTACCTCATTTTGATCATGTTTTACATTGTAAATTAAATATTAAGTGGCTGTTTGACTGTGCAGTTGTTTTATCCCCAACATAATGCTGTTTTCACACACGTAAATGTCTTTTCATCTATATCATGTTCTGTTAAATAATTAAGCCTATTTAAACTAACAGACTTCTACTCAGCCAACAGAAAGAAGGCAGATGGTGGCCCAGCCTCTAACAGAGGCAGACTTTAGGAAGGCCAGTGGCTGAGGGAATCCCTGGAGGGAGCTCATCCTCTGAGCCCACCCCCCAAAACACAAGTACCTTCATAAAATGTAATATGCCTAGGCCTATATATCTTTTTTTCTTTTGTCCCAACAGATTCTGATTGTGTTATCTGCCTGGTGGAGACCCCTCATGCCACAACAGACCTTGTAACTGTAAGTAGGCAATACTCCAAAGATTTTGCCAAATGGTAGTTTAAGTATACTGAAACATATCACTCATCTGCTGCCTTTACAGAAGGGGATCCAGAAAGGCCTATAGAGGTAACATCTTGATATGTTACTGATAGTTCTCTTCCCATTCACATTTCTTAATATTGTGTGACATTTAGCCTACACTGAAATAATAATAATAATAATAATAATAATAATAAATTTAATTTCTAATGCACTTTTCATAAAAGCAATCTCAAAGTGCTACAAGGTAAAAATTGCACATAAAATCAACAATGATAAGCTCTTTTAAAGAGGCGGCTTTTTAGGCCACATTTAAAAGTGTTCACAGTCTGCGGTGCCCTCAGATGGTGTGGTAGGGCATTCCAGAGGCGGGGGGCAGCAGAACAGAAGGCCCGCTCCCCCATTGTGCGCAGTTTAGTCCTTTGGGTTTTAAGGAGATAGGAGGAGGAAGAACGGAGAGAGTGCGAGGAGGTATGGAGAGTGAGGAGATCCTTGAGGTAGGTGGGGGCAGTTCCATGAAGGCATTGGTGGGTGAGGAGGGAGACCTTGTACTCAATACGGAGAGAGACAGGGAGCCAGTGGAGTGTTTTGAGTATGGAAGTGATATGGTTGAATTTCCGCACCCCCATCAGGATCCTAGCAGCGCTGTTCTGAATGTATTGGAGCTTCTGAATGCTCTTGCTAGGGATCCCGATGAGGAGTGCGTTACAGTAGTCCAGCCTGGAGGAGACAAAGGCGTGGACCAGCTTCTCTGCATCTGCCAGGGTGAGTGATGGGCGGAGTTTGGAAATGTTTTCGAGGTGGAAAAATGAGGTTTTGCAAAGCTGTTTGATGTCACTGTCATAGGTGAGGTGAGGGTCCATTTTTACACCAAGGTTGGTGATGGCTGGGGATGGTGGAATGTCCTGATCCGAGAAGGTGATACTGGTGATGTTGGAGTTGGAAACCGGGTGTGGAGTGCCGACTAGGATGGCCTCAGTCTTGGAGCTGTTTAGCTGAAGAAAGTTTAGCTTCATCCACGCCTTTATCTCCTCCAGGCAGGCGGTGAGAGTGGCAGATTGTGAGAGAGCAGAGTGGTTGGAGTGGTTTCAGTCCGTTTTTAAGTAAAGCTGTGTGTCATCGGCATAGCAGTGGAAAGGTAGTCCATGTTTACTGATGACCCAACCAAGGGGGAGCATGTATATGGTGAAGAGGGTTGGTCCTAGTACCGAGCCCTGGGGAACCCCGCAGGTGACAGTGTGGGTCTCTGACTTGGCTTTCCCCAGGGCAACATGTTCAGTTCTTCCAGAGAGGTAGGATGAAAACCAGTTCTAGACAGAGTTGGAAAGGCAGATGGTGGTATGGAGACGATGCAACAAGATGTTGTGATCAACAGTGTCAAAAGCTGCTGACAAATCCAAGAGGATGAGAAGGGATGGGGAGCCGGCATCAGCTGTCATGAGCAAGTCGTTGGTCACCCTGACCAGAGCTGTCTCTGTGCTGTGGCCTTGATGGAAACTGGACTGAAATGTTTCATAGAGACTGTTAAGTTTGAGATGGATATCAAGTTGGGCAGCCACTGCTTTTTCCAGCACCTTTGAGAGAAATGGAAGGTTTGAAATATGTCTGTAATGTGCAAGATTTTCTGGGTCTAGTGTGGGTTTTTTAATAATTGGCCTGATAACAGCAGTTTTGAGTGCAGGTGGGATGTGGCCGCCCTGAAGGGAAAGGTTTATCACCTGGGTAATGAGGGGGGCTGATGGTAGCAAGGTTGGACTTTACTAGGGCTGTGGGGATGGGGTCCAAGGCGCAAGTAGATGTTTTCATCTTGGTGATGATGGACTCCACCTCCTTCAGTGTGACGGTGGAAAAGTGGCTCAGAGGTCTAGGCAGACCTGGCGGTGAGTCAGTTAGTGGCAGGAACGGCTGAGGGTCTCGGGGAACTGGAGAGGAGGCTAGTCAGGAACTGATTGTAAAAGTCCACTGTTTCAGTGACTGAGGGGAAAACAGTGGAGTCAGAGCATATATGTCGGAGGTCTAGAGCTAAGGCATCAGAGTCAATGCTTTTAATTGCTCTAAAATGGATTTGCTGCTTTGGTTTGCAATGAAATGAGTAGGAGACAGGCAGCTCTAAGGAGACAGTTTTGTGGTCCGATAGTCCTAGATCATGTACCTGTAGGTTCATGATAGGAATAAAGTTTGTGATGACCAAGTCAAGCGTGTGCCCCTTGGAGTGAGTGGGGGCATCAACGTGTTGCTGCAGATTAGAACAGTCAAGTAAATGGAGAAACTCAGCAGCAGAGTGACATGAAGGGGTGTTTACATGAATGTTAAAGTCACCAAGAATCATAATGTTGGCAGAGGATGTGCAGAATGTGCTGAGTAGGTCCTGAAGCTCTGGGAGAAAGGCTGAGTTGGGTTTAGGGGGGCGGTAAATAAGAAGAAAAGTAAAGGTGATGGAGGCTGAATGCAAGGCATTCAATTGTTGACAGTAGAGGTAGTGGAATGGAGGATAGTTCCAAATCCTTGCGGTATATTGCAGCAAGGCCGCCACCACGACCAGTGCTGCATGCCTTCTCAAGGTAAGCGTAGCCAGGGGGACAAGATTCATTTAGGGCAGAAAAAACATCTGGTTCATGCCATGTTTCAGTAAGGCACAGGAGATCCAATCCGTTTTCCAGTATTAACACATTCTCATCCTTTTTAACAGGGCATGGCTGGGCAGCAGCAGGAGGGTCCCTCAACTTCCACTGCACAGACTGACACAGTGAGATGGATGTTCATTAAACACCAGAGGTTCATTCTGTGGAATTCATGTGCAACTGTATAATTTAATGTCGTCTTTATGTATTCCCAGTTACCAGTAAAAGAGATTTACAAAATTCACCAGCTGAAAAAAATCCAAAAAACCAACAAAGAAATGCAATACTTGGACCGCCAGATTAGGAAGGCTGATCTAGAAACTGAAATACTGGCGCACAAGTTAGAGGTGGGTGCATGGTCACAGGTGAATTGTGTTAATTATGTTAACTGTTTGAACATTAATTTGGAACCTTGTATTTGTAGGAAATAAAGAAGACCAAATGAAATGTGTATTATGTCTTTATTTGACTGCTGTGGTTGTGATCATGGTGACTTAATCTCTGAAGTGATTATGGCATATGGTGTCTCTGACCGCCCTGCATACAGTTGCCTTACTCAAGTGCTCTGGATCTCCAACATTGTACAAAAAAACTCCCATTTCCAAAGAAACACACAACAACACAACACACTATTTCTGCTGGGATGTGAGAGCATGACTACGGTAGGTAATGTTGCAAATGTAAGGACGGATTAGGTTGCGTATGTAGATGATGGACTGTGCCGTGAAACGGTATTGCTCAAAAAGATAATTGTCTGGAAATGCTAGAACATCTGATAACCATCTCCCAACGAATATTTAAGTCTCTGAGCAGTAATGCTGCACCTTCATCCACGGGATCGTTATCAAAAGGACATGCCATGTTAGTGAAAACAGTCACCGAATGGACTTCTAATATCGGCCTACTGACTGTTGGTTTTTTTAAATAACAGACAGCAGAACTATGCTACGCCAAAACTCGCCTGCTGACTGAATGAATGAGGAAAAAAAATACCGTGTGTGGCTGAAAGAGGGCGGAGACAGAGAGAAACTCGAGGTTCATTGGGAAAAACCTGGTCCCGACCAGATTAGGTTCATAGAGTCTGTTACTACGGTAACTGACCGAGAGCATAAGTTACCTCTCTCTAGGAAACAGGCTAGAGTTACCCCTCTTTGTCCTGTTTGAGTTACCTTCCTTTGTGAAACGGAAAACTCAGAGTTTCCCTCATTTCAGGGTTAACAGACTCAGAGTTTCCACTAAACCTGCTTTGTGAAACGGGCCCCAGCTCTACATGTAAAGTGCCAGGATGTAACATTGTTATGATTTGGCGCTATATAAATAAATCTGATTTGATTTGACTTGATATTACAGGGAGGGCAGTACGGCGGCATAGTGGTTAGTGATGTTGCTCCACAATAAGAAGGTCGTGGGTTCGGTTCCTGGGCCTGGGGCCTTTCTGTGCGGAGTTTGCATGTTCTCCTCGTGCCTGTGTGGGTTTCCTCTGGGTACTCCAGTTTCCTCCAACCGTCCAAAGACATGCGTGTTTAAGTTAACTGGTGACTCAAAATTGTCCGTAGGTCTCAGTGTGAGTGGTTTTTTGTCTCTGTCTGTCTCTGTGTGTTGGCCCTGTGATGGACTGGCAACCTGTCCAGGCTGAACCCTGCCCTCGCCCAGTGTGAACAGGGCATGGCTCCAGCCCCCCCCCCCCCCCCCCCCCCGCGACCTGGAAACAGATAAGCGGATGAAGATGAATGAATGAATATTACAGGGAGGAAATGCAGAGAAGGCACAAGGAGAAATACAAGCTTCTTTTGAGGTTGTGCTTTCTTTTGAACAACCACTTCAATCTCTTGATTTGGTTCCAAATTCTCCAGATAACACATCCAATCTAGTATCTGTGGGAAAAGCTGGACTAAGAAGTCTGATCCATGGAGACTCCACCTCACAACTTCCAGGACTTAAAGGATCTGCTGCTAACATTTTGGGCCAGAAACCACTGCTCACCTTCAGAGTCCAGTGGAGTCCAGACCTCCATGGCTCAGGACTAGACAAACTAGGCATGTGCTCATAATGTCTTTCTTTTTTTGGCAACGTTTTTGAGACAAGATGTTTCAACTATGGCATAGGTAGAAGGAGGTTGTCCTGTACTTTTACTTAGTAAAGGAACAGTCCTGAAGTAAAGAACATGTCCCGATCATAAATGACCACAAGGTAGAACTGTACTACCATTAACAGATATTTTTGGATAATGTATTTCTTAAGTCTTTAGGGGCATCCACAATAACTTAAGTTTTGTTTGAATTTAGTCTCATGTTATAATTATTAGCAGATTGATTTCATTTGGCTTCATAGGTAAATAAGCTGGGTGTCATCTGTGTAACAGTGGAAATTTGATATTGCCTAAAGGAAGCAGATACTTTCTAAAAAAGCACTGGTCCTAGCACAGAACCCTGTGGAACTCCTGGGTCAGTGTTAACATGGTATCTGATACATATGCCTTAAATCAACCTACAGCAGTGCCTTTATTGGTAAGGGCATTTCCTCATCTCTGTAATAAAGCCTTAAGATCTACAGTGTAAAATGTAGCACTCGGTCATATTAGGACAAGTACATGGAAGATACTGGCAACTTCTGTGCTGGGATTTACTGATAGAAATATTGAAACAAACCATTGCTCTGTAAGTAATCACATACATGCTTTCTAACAACTTTTTAAACTAGTAAGGAATAAGAAATAAATAAATACATAAATGAAAATGTTGATGTCAGTTGATGAGTTTTATTTTAGTACTTTAGTACTTACTTAGTACTCTCTTTGGTTTGCTCAAAAGCATTAAACAGAAATGTGCATTATATTTATTCTAACACAACCATGTGAATGTGTCCCAGCCATGTTCATCCCTTCTTTTTAATGTCATTTACTACAATTTCACATATTCAGATTCAAATATTCAGTTATAGTAGACTCTGTTTAAAAATATCAATTTAGATACATACATCTTTTAACTTCAATTTTCATTGAAGGCTCTCCAAACACCTGGAAGGGAGGGTGATAAACTGTCAGGACTGTCGGGCCTGCCAAGTGTCTTCCTGGCTGTCCCGGGCCCCTTCCCAGTCACAGTGTATAAATTCCCACTTGGGATGTTGATGTCGATGAGGGTGACAGATAGTGAGAAATTTGAGGGATGGCTGAATGGACAGATGTTTGACCTGAGAGGAGAAATTGGATTTGGCTCCTGTCTCTTAGCGCTGGCAGAAGGTGGCAACAAGCTCAGTAAACTACCTCCTCATACACACACACACACACATACATTCATGCACCTCTCCTCCACGCCATTTCCATTTCATTTTCCGCAAAGCATGAAATTAAAGCTATTTATAACTTTGCTGATAATTACATTATACTTATTCCATCACGATTAGGTTTCTGGTTTTTATGATACAATGTCACAGTTTTAATTAATCCGTCTCTGGCAGCCTGCTTGGCTGGCTGCACTGTTTATTCACTTCCACATGCTTCAGGAGGAACTCAGGACTGAGATGACCACCTGATGACACCCTTTACTCGAGAACGCTGATTGACAGCACCGCACCACCACCTGTTAATAGACTTCTAATCTGGATAATTTGACTTAGACAT
The DNA here is from genome assembly GCA_034769265.1 of Remorina albescens. Lineage (NCBI taxonomy): Eukaryota > Metazoa > Chordata > Actinopteri > Carangiformes > Echeneidae > Remorina > Remorina albescens. The sequence goes on along the minus strand of CM068484.1, from coordinate 15,525,251 downwards.
ATCCCTATTTGATTGTAAGCCTTAAGGGTGGATATGATGGAGCTTGACATAGACAGATCATGTCACCTTTAAGATGTCTCAGTGTCTGTTTAATGACTAATTACATTACCAAAGCCAAACCTCCACTGGTGGAAGTCCTCTGTCACCTTGGACGAATTAATGATTGAATTATGAATCAAGCCTCCCCTGAGGGGACTAGAGGAAAGTTGAGATCTAATGTTAGCAGTGATACTTTGGAAAAAAAAAAGAATGTGAAAATGTACCCTCTAGGTATTGTGGACTGAGACCTAACTTACGGTTAAGAAAGAAGAAGTTAGTGAATTATTTAACAGTGATATGTACTCAATAATAAATAGGTGATAAATAAAATATACAAGCTTGTCTTGATTAAGGTGTGTGTATTCCCCTCCCCTGATGCTGACAGGCCTTTGATTCATGTATCTGTGTTTGTGCAGTCCTCCTTCCTCCTCATATTCAACATTTCCACTTTGTGAAACACACTTGAAAAGGCACTGGCTCTTGGCTGGAGGGATGTTGTATAGAAAGGAGCCAGAGGAACGCCTTGCCTATGGCATTGGCTCAGGGCATAGTTAGAAGCCAAGACCACCCCGGATGCTCATTCATGTTTCATTGTGGAGGGAGAGACTATGACTGTAAATGGGTCTCACTTGAGAGAATTGTGGATATGGTAACAGAAAATCATGGAAACCAGTAATTAATACCTTGTGGATATTTCTTTCTTTTTTTTCACTTGATTGATTAAATCATGCAAAACACTGCTAATTATAAGACTCCCCACAGGATGATGTGTGTCTCAGAAATTAGTGCAAAACATTATGGATGAGTGTTTGTGGCACCAGCATTGAGTCTTAACTCTGCTGGAAACAAATGGGAATGAACTTTGTATGCATTTCCTACTCCAAATGAGCCACCAACCTGGTGATGTAAACTTGTGTTGGAGCCATTCATCACAGTGCTGATATTGGCCCTTCAATAAAATGAAGGTAGTGGCCAGTCAGCATTGCCCACCGCAATTGATGATATTAAAGGAAAGGACATGACTTGACTGAGCAGCTTCAGTGTCTGCCTGTAAGAGATTTCAGATCAAACATCAACAGTGAGCTGCTCAGTTCAACACTCTCCTTCTCACTCTCTAGAATATCAGCCAGAATTTCATGACAACCCATCCCGTCTGTCTTTTGTCACTGAAAACTGGCATTGAACTGGTTGTTGTTCCTCAAACCCCCTGAGATGTTGATTTGATTTGATTTGATCTAATGTCGGTGGCCTTATTTCAGCAGGATAATGCTCCATGTCTCACTGCATCAAATCAGATTTATTTGTATAGCGCCAAATCATAACAAAGTTACATCAAGGCACTTTACATATAGAGCAAGTCTAGACCAACCTCTTTATAAAATTATTTAAAGAGACCCAACAGATCCCCCGATGAGCAAGCACTTGGTGACATTGGCAAGGAAAAACTTCCTTTAAGAGGCAGAAACCTCGGGCAGAACCAGGCTCACGGGGGGCGGCCATCTGCCTCGACCGGTTGGGTTGAAAGAGGGAGAGAGAGAGAGAGAGGCACGGGGGGAGGGGGGGGGGCAAAGTTGGGTAGAGTAGGGAGAGAAAGAGAGCAGGAGGAGGGGATATTCAAACAGGTGTAGGCAGGAACATGATGCTGCATGAAGTTCATAGGAATGATGCTGTATGGAATTCTTGAAGATGTGGGAGCAGCAGGCATTGCAGGAACATGGGATGGTGATGATTCATCACCTGCAGGATGAGGACAGGGAGAGAGAGGAGAGGAGCTGGGAGAGAGAGAGAGGGGGAGAGAGTGGAGAGGAATTGGGGGAGACAGAGACTTCGGGAAAACATGGTTAGTAAATGCAGTGCACAGAATACTTAGAATTAGAGAATACTGTTTCCATGCAGACCTGGTCTGAACCAGGTTAAGGTCAATGCTACAAGTCAAAGTGAATTCCACATGAATGATGGACCCAGGGTTTCCCAGCAGAACATTGTCCAAAGCATTACACTGTCATTCACAGTTGAATGGTGGGCCTACAAAACATTCTTAAAGTTTTACAAGTGTCTTCTCTAGCCCTCTCTGACTTTGAAACCCAATGGGCCAATATTTCCTCAACAATATTCAACAGCAATGAGAGGCAGCAAATCCCAATATTGCACAGGAGATAGATAATTTTCACATTAAACATAAGAATGGATATAAATGACCTCAGAGTCTTCACCTGTGGTGTTAATGTTGTTGTCAGATAGCTGCTTTAAGTATTAATAAAACTGCTGATCTCCACATACAACAGTCTCTAGAGTTTTCACTCAGAATGGATCCAGAAATGAAAAAAAAAAACAAAACAAAAAAACAAAAACAGCAGCTCTGTCATACTGTAGGAAGGTAGGCATACTGGAACTGACTATAAAGCCACAGTTACTCAAATAACAACTGTTGAGCTAAAAAGCCTTATTATCTTTCCCTGGTGGTGGAGCCAGCTGTTGAATCCTGAGGATGGATGTCTTTCTGTCTTCAAGAAGATATTGAAAACTCATCTTCTCTAAGACCGCCTCCTTAACCAGCTAGGATTTTGAAGATGTCTAACAATCCCTCACTATAAACTTTGTTACATTGTGTTATCTGATCTCCTGCAATTATTTAATCGAAAAAACAAAACAAAACAAAAAACACCAAGACCTCTGCTGCACTGAAGCTGAACACATATCCCTCCCTAAGTCATTTTGGATAAAAGCGTCTGCCAAATGAGTACACATGAATGTAAACACTGTCCTCTCCGTCTTCAGATTTGGATCCAGTAGAGCATCTTTAGGAAGTGGTAAAACAAGAGATTGGCAGCTTGAATGTGCAGCTGACAAATCTACAGAGATGATGTGATGCAGTGACGTTGACGTGTTTCTCAAATAGCTTGTGAAAACCACAGAGAGCTGAAGCTGTTTTGTGAGTGCGTGAAAGACTGAAAGTACCCTCCTGCGGTGTGAAAGTGCACCAAAATTAAACTTTGATGAAACATTTCAATAAAGTGTATTAAAAGCATCCTATTTATACTTGGGGTGCTCTCATTCTTTTATGACTCTATATGCTCTCAGCTGTTGTATATGGACTCCTGTGCTCATAAATATGCTGGTCAGATCTCTGGCTGAGGAGACAGAAAACTAAAGGGTAAATGTAAAGTGTAAATAGTACACATGGCCTTTAAAACAATGTTAAGGTGAGAGCGGTGGTGCTCCTCAATGCCAAGACACTAAAGGTTGCACACCTCTCTGTTGGCAGAGCCCTCATAGTTCTGACAGTCCCTCAACACAGTGCTTTCCCAGTGGCAACGCAAACCACCACAAAAGGTTTGGGGAAGTGCTATGTCTGACCTTTTCCCATCTGCCCTGATATGTTGTATGTGTGTATGGGCGGTGTTGGCGACGTAGATTGTTGGCTGTGGGTCATAAGTACAAGTTTAAGGGTGAATGGCCCTCAGAGGCCAGGTTTTTGTCTGCAGTGTTTTCTTGTGTCAACACTGGGGTTAATTGCCAACAATAGCTGCTTGACCTTCTCACAAGTCTATATGTGATATGCTTGTGATGTTTGTAAAGCACCTGGCAGGACTGTTGGTGTCAGAGATCCATTTCTCTGCAAACACAACCAGTAAGGAACAGGGTTTGTACCCCATTCAAGGGATATCCTTTTTTTTTCAGTTTTAGATTATTTGAGGCCTGTTGGGCTTTTTTGATGATGAGGGTAGAGATGCAAACAGTTCAGAGAGAGAGGAAGTTGAAGAGGATATGCAGGTATCTCTTTTGCCCTGTTTGCAGGGGCATGTCTAGAAATATCTTAATGGGGGGGGGGGGGCAAGACTGTTGGTATATTTAAATAATGTGTAAAAAGGAAAAATTACAGAAATTACAGCCTGAGCTCTTAGCTCCATGTTGGAGCTTCTTGGAGCCCCGTTGGTAAAACTTATTTTTTGGCTGCAGCTCAGTCCTGCAGGCTGGAGTGTTCCAGCAGTTCGCCTAAAAGTGAAAATGGGTTTTCAGGGATCATATTATGTACAGTAAATGTAACAGACCTAGTAGTATTGATTCAAATTTAAAAAATTACACAGAATTTTCTCTATATAAGCATGCTGGTCTTGCTTAATGTGTTCACTCTGTGTTCATTAAGAAAAATGTAGTTACCTTAGCTCGTCAGCCAAGCTGTCTGCTGCTTACATGGCACCCTGCCAGCATGAGCTACCCCAGGACATATTAGACAGTGGGCGTTCATATTTTAATGTTCTGTTAGACGACAGTGTTAAACATTGCACCATCGCGCAGCCCTGTTGCACCAACAATTTCCTTTGAATAAATTTAGCTTAAGGCACCCCCCCAACAGTATCACCGTCTTGCCACCTTTGGGTACACATCTTTTTAATTTTGATGAAAGCACATTGCTGGTTCCTCCCCAGTGCATCAAGTGCTTCAGTGCTACAACAACTACAGAGATGGATGGGGATGTCTCATTGCATGCATGAAATTAAATATAAATAATTTGTCTGACATTACAGCACATAATATAAACACAGCACAACATAAACACAAGTGGACAGCCAAGTAAGTATGTATGTGTGCAATATGCTGTATAGTGCCCATCATTTTGTGTTAGTGTGTGTTGGTATGAACACAATAGGTTTACATTTGACGTGAATTTAACAGTCAAGTCAAAGTTGTAAAGTTTTCACATCTTCGTAGTTGCTGAAAGTGATGTTTGTGGTTAGGGTTTAGGTTGGTGCGATGCTTATCCAAGACAAAGGAAGCTTGTTGTTAAAGTGAAAGCAGCTTCCCCTCAACTATTTTCACATTATTAAATCTGGCTCCCATTATAAAAATGGTCTAATCACCTGCTCTAATTAAATGAAAACTGTTTCTATTTATCTTGATGTCTTGGACAACGTGGGCATCAAATATGAGTAAAGGGTCCAAACTGACATGTCCAACCTTGGCATGTAAATACACTCACTTCCTTAATTTTCTTTCCATCGGTATTGATTGTAAGTACAATCTATTGTTTCCACATATTTTTGTGAGACTTGCTATATGAAACTAAACTTTTTCCTCTCTGCCACAGAGACAACATCTTCCTCCCTGTATAAATGCAAATCCATCAGCAACATCCCAATAAAGCAGACCATGCCTTCCAGGCTGTGTCTTATCAGAACCACATTTTACAGAATGCATGACCCTGAAGCCATTTGGAGATAAGTTGGTGTGACCAAAGGGCATAAACATGAAAGAGATTCAGTAATTGACCATGATCAATATATGCTCATAAATGTACACAAATGTACTCACTTTATGTTCTGCTTTTCAAGACTTTCATCCACCCTGCGGACAAACCATTAACTCCCTTGACTGTTTACTCTGATACATCTTTCTAACATGTAATCATATATACAGTAATAGCCAATGATGCAGTAAGTGTTTTTGTATCATGTCACAATTTAGTATAATTAGATGACATGGCCATTTTTATGTATGATGGCCACAGTTATGGATGCTTATAGTTATTGGACTCATTTCAATTTCTGGAACTTCATGAGTCACTGTGTTATGCAGGGTAAATCAGTGTGCAGTTCATTTTCTTTCAACGTTGCCTTGATTGTCAGAGAAAAGGATGTGACAATCTGTTAAATTATCTGACCAGAGAGTGCTACTTCCCAATTGTGACAGTTCTGGGGGATCAGACTAAACCCCAGACTAAAACCCAGAGAAGGAAGCATTTGAAAGACTCAACCACGTGTTTGAGCCTCAGTTCGATCCAGACTCAGAGCAGGAATCTTTTGAGACCAGAATCAGAGACTGGTTGATGTATTAGAATGGTCATCTTTTAACTGGTAGCGACTGACACAGTGTTGTTGGTAGTGCTAATCCAAATTCTCACTCTCTGTACTGGCACACTTTCAGGTTTATTGTTTCATTTTATAAAATAGAATTTTTGCAGTCAGTTGCAAAAGATATGGTTTAAATGACTGTCACACCACACTGAGTTTTGTCTCATCTGTGTTTTGTTCTGTGACTTCCTGTTTTATTTTGAAAAGTAACTTTCCTCTCGTTTCAGGTCACTTGCCCTTCCTCATGTGTTCCGGTCTGATTGTCTCTCCTGATCAACGATTGTTTCCACCTGTTCCCCATTCCCCGTATATGTGTATAGATACTCTGCGTCTCCCCTCGTCTTGTGCCGGTGTGTTTTGTTTATCGTGCACCCCAGCCCTTTTGCCTCAAGACCCTGAAATCTGCCACAGCCACATCTGTTCGAGTTTTCTTTTGTTTAGTACTTTTTCCTCCTTTAGAGTGATTTTTTTTTTTTTGTTCATGTGTTTCTGCCCCTTTTTATATCTACTTCCTTTTTTGGTTTTGCGTGCCTCTGCTTGGAGTGATTCTGAGTTTTCTATTTTTCCCCTCCTATCGGAGCGATTTTGAGTTACTGTCCTGTTTGCCCTGTGATCTCATTTTTTTTGTCTGCATCAGATCGGAATGATTTTGAGTTCTTTGTGTTTGCAAAATAAAGTCGGCATCCGCCCTGAACTGGTCACTGCATCTGAGTCCTGGTTTAAGTCGTGGCCTGACAATGACCACATCGTCACGTGCCATTGAAACTCACCACTCTTTCCAGTAGCACCTTACAGCAATCAAGATGGGTGAAAACTTCATACAAAAGATTGTGCAAAACAAGTGAACAAGAAACTGGTTCCACCAAGACTCAGATTACTGCAGTCCAGGGTGCTAATCAGTTAACAAGCTCCCAGAAAGTGCTGATGGATGGTGGAGAACTCCATGGAATTCAGTCATTTAAGAAACATAAAAGACCAAAATTTTTTATACAAAAATTTGTTTCATTATTAACAAACTTAAAAGCAGTATATCCAGTTTGTGTTAGAGAAGTGTAGAACAGAATTGTACAATGTGTCTGTTACACTTACAGTACAACTACAGATCTACCTCATAACAAACATTTGCCAACATGTGCTAATTATTCCATGGAACTGTTGATAAGCTCCTGGTGTCCACTACTCGGTGGCCTAAAAGTAATTTGAAATTCATATAAGGTCATTTGATGTTGTTTACTATTAACAAGCTGTGAGTGCTAAACATCACCACGAGAACCTTCACACAAGAGTAGAACTGTATTGTACAATCTGTATGTTAATCTTAATACAGCCTTTCTCCATTAAGCATATGATCATCTGACACTTTAGGGAGCACTCAAACTTGAACTGGACACTGGGAGTGATAGTAGCTGAGACCATATTAAAGAAAAACAATTTCTGATTTGACACATCAGAAAAACAAGCTTTTATTCGCTGTTCATTGACACCTTATTTAGGCGAACTGGATAACAATGTAACTGAATGAGCAGATGGAGGTATAATAAAGACCCCTAGCTAACCAACACTGGATAAACAGGTCACTGATTACATTCTTAGTAACCAGCAATCAAGTTCAACTGAGATTTGAAATCATAACATTGGAGTCAAAGTCCAGAGTACTAACCATTACACCGTTGAACAAATAACTTACTGATATGGTCTCCTTCTGGACTGCATAGAACAGCATGGGCTGAAGTCATTTAGTATTTATATAAAAACTGCTCTCAATTACAGCATGAAGCCTGCTGTCTCATGTTGTCTCAAAACATAGAACTGTCTTCAGTGTTGTACCTATAAAAGAACAGCACTGAGAAAAAAAAAGGACTCAGGTTCAGCTGAGATTTGAGCTGAGGTTGTTGGATTCAGAGTCCAGAGGGCTACCCATGACGCCATGGAACCATAAAGAAGCAACATTTACTACCACTTTCAGCATTTCAATCCTGAGTCTAATGCTGTGGAAAAGGCATGCTCAAATAAGCAGTCTTTGTAACCTAACCATGTTTTAGCCCAATCACCAAGTGAATGGGACTAATGCAAGCTGAGACAGCACTAAAAACTCTCTCTAGTCTAGGTAAAGGGCTGAAGTGAATAAACCAGAGTAATTTCCAGGTGCCCATATTCCCATGTGCAGAAGGGTTTCACCCATATTACCTACCTAAAATGTAAGAATGAGGTGCTACCAAGGGTTGAACTCATACCGCTGGATTTATATTCCACAGTGATAACCATGACACTTCTACCGCTTAGCTGTTTCCAGGTTGCGGGGGCTGCTGAAGCCAATCTAAGCTCACATTAGGCAAGGGCGGTATACACCCTGGACAGGTCACCAGTTGATCAAAGGGCCAACATAAAAAGACAGACAGAGACGAACAACCACTCACACTCACATTCAGATGCACGGACAATTTATAGTCACCAATTAACCCAGACATGCAAAACCGGAGTACCCTGAGGAAACGCATGCAAGCACGGGGAGAACATGTTAACTCTGCACAGAAAGGCCCCAGGCCTGGGAACCCAAACCCTTGACCTGCAACCCGCAAGGATAATAATATAGACCTAGATTGAATAAAGGCAGATCACTTCCTGGTGCAAAGGTAAGCAATATTCAGAGGTGCAGGGGCTGTATTCATTCTACTATTCATTCCAATCACAAGGGGTTCAGTCAGTCATAATTCATATGATATATAATGTTTTCCACTTATTAAATTAACAAACTGTAACTGCCAACCATTACATACACATTAAGACATATATCATGTGTATGTCACTGTCAATATCATAATACTTCATGAAAGATTTTTATGTTTCATCTCATTTAAAAACATTCTATTTGGTTTCCTCTTTTTCATTACCAGTGATTATTCCTTGAATATATGTCTATTCATGGCCAGAACTACCTGAAAAAATTTTTGTTCTCTATGTGAATTATAAAATGAGAGCAAAGCTTTTGGCAATGAGACCTGAAGTTACTCCCTGATATTTCTTATGACCAGACCGATGTTGTCCATGGTTACATATCCACTCATAATGGAGGGGTGATTAGTTGCTGCCTGTCTCATGCAATTATCATCTCTCTTGATGAAAACGAAGCAAAGTTTGACAGAGAAGAGTGGAAATGTTGTAACGGGTGTGAGATCAGACACAAGAACAGCACAAATCCAGACCAGAACAGTTCAGAACTTTATTAACAGTGTTAAGGAGTCCAGACAACCAATAATTGGGATGCCAAATTGGCGAGCAAAGTCCAAGTACTGAACTTGACAGGGGCCTCCGGAGAGGGAGTCCAGGAAGGTAGCAGGCAGACAGGGAGCAGGCAGATGCGAAGTCCAAGGCAGAAGGCAGGTCGGGTTACCGGGGCCAAAGCGAGGAGAACAGGTCTGTGACAGGCAGGGTCTAAGCCGAGAGATCAGTCCGGGGAAAAAGGCTGGAAAGCTTTGCATGCTGCAAAAAACAATATGGCAGAGAGTAAGTGTGGAGGAGCTGGTTAAGAGGAGGCTGGGGGAGCTGGTCCCAGCTGGAAGGAACAGATGAGTCTGATGATCTTGATGAGGAGATGTAGGCAGGTAGAGCAGGGTGGTCGAGGAGAAAACCAGGAGCAGACTGTGACAAATGTGTTGTGTCTTAGAGTGTTTTAACTTTGGTCCCATTTTTTTTATCATGGATTGAAATACTGCATCGCCTTGCAGTTGAACCTATTATGGAAATAACTACAGTATACTCACTCGCTCCTTTTCTGCCACTTATCTGTTTCCAGGTCATGGGGGACGCTGGAGTCAATCCCACCCATTGTTCCGGGTGAGGGCAAGGTACACCATGGACAGGTTGCCAGTCCATCGCAGGGCCAACACACAGAGACAGACAGAGACCAACAACCACTCACACTCAGACCTACGGACAATTTAGAGTTACCAGTTCACCCAAACATGTATTTCTTTGGACGGTGGGAGGAAACCCACTCAGGCACGTGGAGAACATGCAAACTCCACACAGAAAGGCCCCAGGCCCACGAAAAATGGAACCCACAACCTTGCTGTGCTAACCTCTATGCCACCGTGCTGCCCTACAGCAATATACTAGCCAGTTAATTTCTTAATTAAGGAAATGTTCAAAGTCTGAAATGTAATGACACTCATTTAAACAAAGCTGAAAGATGTAATATATTTGTGGTGGTCTGTTGTTTTAAATAGAATTCTTCATAGACTCCTAGTAGCTACAACTTCTTCCCTTTATGAAATGAGACTTCACTAACAGTCATTGTCAATACTGCCAGTTTGAGAACATATATAAAAAGTGTTGCCATGTTCATATAATTTACAATTTCACTTCATTTGGGATTCTGCACAGTAAGTATTCCCCCACAGTGGCGAGGTAAGAAATTAATTTTGAAATGTCATTTTAATGTTGGCATTTTCAGAGCAAGAGTTTTGATCTCGTCAAATTCTTCCCACTTTTTTGGATATGACTGGCAGATATCCTGTCCCTCTGCATGCCTCTAAACTCTCAACAACAAAGTGGAATGACAAGTGGAACCACTATAAGGAAATATCGATTTTATTTTACTAGAATAAAGATACCTTGATGTCTACTGGAGATCCTCTCATTTGCAAATGATGAGACAATTTTTAGGGCAGCACAGAGGAATATTGGTTAGCATTGTTGCCCCACAACAAGAAGGTCATGGGTTTGGTTCCTGGTCTGGGGCCTTCCTGTGTGGAGTTTGCATGTTTAGGTTAATTGGTGACTCTAAATTGCTTGTAGGTCTGAGTGTGATGGGTTGTTAGTCTCTGTCTGTGTCTATGTGTTGGACCTGTGATGGCGACCTGTCCAGGCTGTAACCTGCCTTCACCCAATGTGAGCTGAGATCGGCTCCAGCAGCTCCCATGACCCGGAAATGGATAAATGGTAGAAGATGAATGAGACAATTTGGAGGACATGATGAGGCCGAGCTCATTCTTGGAGATGTCTGGCCCAGTTTGAGTCCCAGTCATAACATACCAACTCAGACTGTAGCAACAGAGAACACCTGGGTCTATCTGCCCCAGAACTTTCTGAAGCTCACACTATTACCGAGCTGTACCTGGTGTTTGCTGACATAAGGAATCTGCATTCATTAAAATGACTCTACAATTGTTAAGGGTCTAAATTGGCTCTTCCTCTTATAAGCAAAGATGGAAATGCGACATTTAGTGTTTCCTCTAAATTTTGCCTTTTTTCCAGCGTAATGTGATTACACATGTCGTCTTCTGTCGATAATGCTTCAGTGTAGCCTCCGTGCTGTTTCTGTTTTTCCTGGTGCAGAACTATCATTAACCTGATGTCCCAAGTTTGTGATGTTGAACATGACACTGGGGGGGAAAAAAAAACAAAAAAACTTAGGTTAATTTAGTGTAAAAAGGACATCATATACTTTTTGACACCTTTTTAAAATTGAATTTAATTTATTAAAGTAGTTAAATATTCATCACATAGCAGACTGTAATTAGAGGATATAACAAGCTGAAAGAAGCCAGCTTCCCTCCAGAAATTTCAGTCTGGCTCCTATGCTCATAATTAAAGGGAGAGAGTTGGGACAAGAAAATTCCAATAAATCAAACTGGTCAGGTGGAATTTCCTGAGACAAACTATCTTTTCAGAAACACAGCACAAGATTAAAGTGGTAAGTCAATATTTTCTGAAGAATCGCTGCAGACCAAAACAAGACATTTGTGCTGCTATTGACACAAAGTCTTTATTTCTTCTTTAATCAGGTTCAGACAAAAAAAAGTCGAAGATCCACTGTTTTTTTTTAAATGGTTTTTTATGGTTTTATTCAAGAATCATTTAAAATTTGACTTCCCCCTAAATAAGGAAGTGAAAATAGGATCATTTAGGAAACAATGCTGTGTCAACCTGAACAAAACTCAACAGCCCAATTTTTTTCCCACCAATTTTTTGTGCATCACACAACTGACAGACTTGAAGTGGCTACAACAGCAACAACAGTTGTAATTTATTTTCTGGTTATTTCGTTTGTTTTGTTTATTTCATTTTAAGAGGGGGCCATGTCAATCTTGGAAACTGGAAGTTATACTGTAGCGAACAGCTCTGTTTGTTCAGTTGGTAAACTCCCAGGCCTAACAAGAGGATTCAAATGGTTCCTTATTGTTACGGCCCCCAGCCGTTTGTGCCTGTTATTTGTATTGTAGTTTGTATTTATATTCTGTTTATAAATTTTTCGGGTTAGAGTGAGCGCTCTTGTTTGTTGCACCATCTCTTTGCCTTATTCACAGATCTGATTGACAGGTCCCGCCTCCTGCCGCAGCCATTGGTCCTCCGCAGCTGTGGCAGATGAGCCTGAAGAGCTGTCAACGAGCCAGTCCCTCCAAACGCGGCACACCTCAAGTCAGCCTAGGAGGGCTGGCGCTGTTCAGTGTGGCAATCCTCCTTACTGCGTTCTGTGTGTTGAGCCACAAACTTTGACTTCGGTCTGTGTGTTAAGCTGCTGTGTTTGTCATTAGTCTGCTTGTGAACAGTCTTCTAGAGTGTTAGCTGTGTTCGTTTGTAGACATTTCCCGAGTCAGATAAATTAGTCAGCTGGGCGCTGTGAGTCTTTAGTTTTGTAATTTGTATTTTTGTAACTGGCTGTAACCTCCCTTGTATAGTTACTGAAGCAGTAAGGGTAAACTGCCATTTATTTCGATTCCCCTTTTTCTCTGGTTTTTGTTAGTTTAGGGAGTCAAGTTTAGTTGATGTAATTTTGTTTGAGCTTTTGTTTTCCTCCCCAGGCTTAAATAGACTGGTTGAAAAGATAGTTTATTTTGTTTATTATTTTGGCCTTGGTTTACCCTGAAGAGAAGCTTCACTTTTTGTCATTTTGTTTATTTGTGTGCTAACCCATTTAGCACTCACCACACCTTGTGTTTTGAGCTGTGGAACTACAGCCTTTATGTTGTAAACCGTCTTTCTCTGCCTCGTTTTTATGTTGCGCCTCTGTCCCCCTAGCCTGGGGCATAACACCTAGCTTTAGAAACAACGGGGCCAGATTTCAGTTGTCACAAGGAAGAGTTTCAAAAAATCGGATAAAGGAAAATATTTAGCTGATGGAGTGGATTTGTCAAAGAGCCATCATTAACTTTGATGTCCCAGCTTAAAAAGGAAAAGTAGCTAAATTCAAACAGAGCGGTTCCTATAGTTTCACATCATGAACCGCCCAAAAGATTCTGAACAAGAGCAGGACCAGATCGCCCAGGCTCCATCAACCTTAGCTTTGTTGAACAAGACCATCTGGTTGCATTCTATCTGATGACCATAAGGGGGTAACTCCACTGTTTGTAAAAGTCAGATTGTATTGAAGTCTATGGTAAAACTTGATTTATTGGCTAAGTAAACATTTTCCTAATGAGTATATGGCCTCTCTCTACATTTTTCTCTCTCTACATACTTTTTTTTTTTTTTTTTTTTTTTTTTTTTTTTAACTGGTTGCATTTAGCAGAAAATAGACCAGAAAGCAGGAGATGTGTGAAGTCACATTGTGCTACCATTTGAGCCAGATGAATGGGGGTATGTAGGACTATGTAATCTATAATAATTATTTCAGGCTGGTGGGAAATTAAAACTGGTGGGTTGATGGTGGCGCTTACCACACAATCGTATGAGAGCAATGGGAAACTGGGTGCAGTTCACCATTAACAAAGGTTTCTGAATGGTAAAACCTTTGAAAGTTTAAAGCTATTGTGCTCAGTTATGTTGTACACTGTATGTCCATTCTTTAGGGCCCAATTCATCTCTCAATAGGAGTCTACACTTCAGAGGAAACATCAGAATGATTTTGGCAGCAACAGCAAGTAATCTTTATGGAAGTACGGGAAACAATGGGAGGCTGGAGTTCACCAGTTGGCGACTGTGAACTTAGTCCTATTGAGTTCAATCAGTGCAACCAGGTAGCACTTTCAGAGAAAAGAGAGGAATACAGAGAAAATGAATGACCAAGTTGAAATGGATGCAAAGGCGTTGGAACCCGAGCGAAATGCTTACCAAGAGGGAACTTAATCAGCCTTTGCTTTCAGTCATGGAAAAATGGTCAAGTTATATTATTTGGATGAATTTGGTTTGCAGTAAAAAGTTTCATCCAGTCTTACACATACACATTTAACTGACATCATGGATAAGGAAATATTAATAAATAATTGAACTAAGGGTTGCTTCACTCCAGTGTTAAAAAGACTTATTCATCTGAGTGATGGCTGCTGGAACAAAGCTCTTTTTGCCATTTGTTTTTTGTTTTTTTTCACTTTGGTACCATGAACCTTAGTCCAGATGGAAGAAGCTGAAATTTAGTGTCACTTAAAATGGAGCCAGATATCCACTGTAACTGTCTGCTGTACAGGGACACTGTGTTACAAGATCCTGCCTCATTAACATCAAACCAGACAGAGAACCAAGAGAAAGGTTAGGGTTTTAATGAACAAATTATTTATGAGTCATTAAGTAATCTATGAAAGCAAGTGCACTTTAAGACAACTGATAAATGTTTCATTCACTGTCAAAATCCCGAATCATGCAGATATTTAATCAGTCAGAAAGCTTTTGTATTTCCAGAAAAGTAGTCAGCACAGCTGTTATACAATAACAGCATTTACCAAGTCTTTCCTGAACAAGTCTACTACTACACTAACAAAGTGTCATGTGAGACAGTCATATTCTGATGTTCTCAGTTTTCTCAGAGCTGTAGAAATCCAAATCCAGTTATGGATTTAGCGTTTACTGAAATGAGATGCTTACAGGATATTTGTATATGTGACCAGACCTCCTGTCATACAAAGCATTCCCATAAGGGGAGGCCTCAATAGGTAGTCATTGTCCAGGGCAATACATTGAGGTTATGTGATATTGACGTTTAGGCTCTACTCGTGGATATGGGGAAACATGATTGTAATGAGAAATCAGTGTTCAAAGGCATTTGTATTCTTTGACATGTAAGGTAGAATGACCTTAAATCAATACATATCTAAAGGACTGACTCCAAGGTCTTTGTTGAGTTTAATGGAAGAAATTTTGACCATGTTGAACTGACAATAATACGCGCTACTATGTCACTGTGTTATCGGTCTATAATATATTGTTTCATCAACTTGATTTAAAGCAATAATTCTGATGTTTGACATTTAAAGTTCATTATGTCATACTAGAAAAAGGTAAGCTATTAAAAACTTCACCCAACCGGGTACTTGTGTTTAATGGTCAAAGCAAGAATCCAGATGAATAGCACGGTTTAAACGTAACAATTTAAATCCTTTAGTTTTGACATCTAATTGTTTTGAGTTAATTGGCTCCCTATTTTCTGAGTGAGCGAGTAAAAATATAGCACATTTTAGATAAATACACAGAGAAACTAAATCAGGTGGGTGGGGTTTGGGACATAGTTGGGGTTGTTGACTGCTTTATTGTGACATCATAAAGTCCAAAAGGTCCTGATGGCTGGCTAACCTAAACCTTCATGTCATTGGACTGTGGGAAGAAGCTAAATAGAAGCTGGGAGAACATGTAGGCTTCACACGGATAGGCCCCATGGGATCGAACCTAGAATATTCTGGCAATGAGGTGGCAGTGCTAACCCCTAATGCACCTTACGTGGGACCTTCAATACCAATATTGAAAACATCACAAATTGCAAATAAATAAATAAATAAATAATTGAATTTTTAATAAGAATAATTACAACCATAACTCCTGAGAGCCAAGTGGGACCAGTTGAACAACAGATGATTCAATTCTAAGCACTTTGTGAACAAAACATAATTCTGATTATACATGAAAGGAAGGTTCCTTTCACCAGTTTGGATATATGTGGCATTTTAAACTATAAAAAAAATCCATATGAAATTATAAAGCATTAATAGGAACAATGTTTGCATTCAATATATGAGGAATTCCTCAAGGGACTGCATAGGGTTTGCTATCATCATTATCTCCCAGAGACAATTGAATTTTTTTTTTTTTTAAACTTTAGTATAGGGGCATGGGGAGGGTTGCAACAGGAAGGGCATCAGGCTTGGAACAATGTAGCCAAATCAACCATGCAAGTCACAGAGCTGACTTGCCGTGGTGACCCCACAGTATAGGGGCATGAGTTGCACTCCTCTGATAAATTTGTTATTACTGAGCGATTAAAGATGCTGTTTAAACTGGTTGAAGGATTTATAAACAGTTTGAGGAACACTGAAATAATCCTTTACAAATTATGCATCAATCATCTTGTTTATACAAATCATTTTATACTATCAAGATTTTTTTAAAGGCAGCTTTAAATAACAATTTATTAAAATAAGTAATGGTTACATTTACTTTGAGGTATTATATGTGAATATCTCTCACTATTAGTATTTATTTTAAACAGCGAGGGGATTATTATCCACCAGCCAATCAGAGAGGACTATTCTCCTAACAGAAAATATTTGTTAGGAGAAAAACAATTTCCCAATGATGAGCAGAAATTGTGCCAATTCATCAAAGGTTGGCATGCAGTAGTACACCAGCAGTGTTTCTGGGAAGAGCAGTGAAAAAGTGGAGAAGGACAAAGACTGCAGAACAAGGTTACAAGACCAGGGGCGACAGGACTGCAGCAGGGCGACAGAGCAGATAGTATTGATAAAATGGGAAATGTGATCACCTTTAGTCTGAGCTTTTTCAACGAGGGAGGAGAGGCAACGGTGATAGAGAAATAAGAGGTAAGACAGAGGGAGTATGTAAGAGATCCTGGCAGTCTGTATCCTCGTGCAGTCTGCTGCCCTAATCAGCGAAGTAGCGACAGCCATCCTGTCTTACTGCTGCTTGGCTGCCACTCTGCAGCCTATTGATGGGAGTTTGGGACGGCCCAGCCCGGCACTTTCTCAGCTGCCACTGGAGTCAGGCCGTCTGTCTGGTTAAAATCCAAAGATTGAATACCCTGACTCGAATCTGAGAAGGGGAGAGGCCTTAGTTCGGACATGATATCAACAAACTGATAAAACTCTTTCACTTTAGACAAGTAAATAGAATGTGGAACCAGGTTTTATAGCAGACGGATCAGTGGTTGTGTATATCACTTAACACTGATCAAAATATTTACTTTCAAAGTGTGTCCCTGTTGGATAACTACATAATCACCTATAGCTGATTGCCATGTATGTTGGTGAGGTTTTTTGTTTCCAGCATGACAACAAAATATGACCCAAAAACATAATTTCAGCAGATTTTATTTGTCCAGAGGCTAATAAAAGTATTGTACTGAATGGAATCATGAAACAAGAGCTGTGTAAAGCTTAGAACCAAGGATTGAGGACTGCTTAGACCCTCAGATTTTTGTGACAAAAAATGTTACTTGCTGTCAAAGTTGAAAGGCAATAGGACTGGCGCTTTGCTATTTAAGGATAAGGACAGGAACAACTGATGACGCAAAACAGAATTCTTCTGTAAACCAGACCATCTCATTTCAATTCATGGACAACAATGACTTCAAAGGACCAAACCTGCCTTCTCAAAGCTGATTCAGCTGTTGGATACTACTACTACTATTACTACTGCTACTACTAATAATAATAAATAATAATCATTTTTACAGCACTTTTCATATAAGAGATATGCAATAAATATCAAAATTAACTGTCATATAGGGTCAAATTGAACCATGATGAAAATAGAAAGGCAGAACATGACAGAATATGAAAATGACAGTTAAAAAAAGGATACCAGTAATACAGACAAAGTAGTAATTAATGAAGAGGCTTTTTGATGACAGTGAGTTCAGAAAATGCTACAGCCTCAGATGATTAAGCAGGGTGTCCCAAAACTGAGGGGCATGAACCGAAGAGGCCTGGAAGAAAAGACATCCCTGCTGGAAGTGTGACTCACATGGGAGTTACATATCAACTATATGACTTGGGGCCTGACCATGCAATAGAATGCTATATACAAATCACAGAGTCAGTTCAAAGATACAGTCATGGGAATGATGTAATTGGATTAGTTGTTGCAGCAGCTTTTTGGACAAACAAGAAGGGAGAACCTGAAGACAGTTGCACAAATTTTTTGGGTACTGTTTACTTCACTAACCTAATCAGAAATGGGGTGACTGAGGTAAACAGTCAAAATATGCTAATCATAATTCCGCTGATAATGTGTGCATGCACATATGTCCAGCTGTATGTCAGGGTGAGAGAGAGAAACTCAGAGGATGAAGTTTGATCTTACTTATCCATCCTCCATGTATTATGAATATCAGCAACAATCTGTCCACTAGTTGCTGAGATATTTTACGAAAAACAGCAAATATCAAACTCAAGTAAATAGATTGATCTTCTGCTGATCATGATGTTCTTTTTTGGGGGTAACTCACATGCTTGTGCTAAAACTAGCTCCTCAGTCTGAGACACTTTAGAGGACCAAGTCCACATTTATCAACTTCTCAGACTTGCAGGGGGAAACAAAGTAAGACATATCTACATAAATCAAGTGATTTACTCCGTGAACTGGAGCATTGGTGACATTAAAGAGTGATCAGATGATTGGTCAAATGCAAGCAGAAATGTGAGAAGAAATAGCAGATACATAGATTAACTCAATGGTGGTGAGGTTATTTTGCAAGAAGAGAAAAAGTAAAAATAAATTTTACTGGTCTGAAATCTATAAATCTCTGGGTATTAGTTAACATGGGAAATTAACAACATTGCAAAGTGTAGATTAATGAAGAAGCTTAGACAGTAATTGCAAATAAGATCAATGCCAGATTTATTATTTCTGTTTGTTTGCACCCTTGATAAATAACAAGAAAAAGAAAGATGTTGAAATAATGGACTGAAACTACTCTGTTCTTAATTATACTGATTCAGCTAAAGTATTATTAGCATTATTATTACCATCACACAGAAACAGAGGCGTGCTCGGCTCCGCTTCTGTACTGCAGTCATCGCTATTTTAAAAACCTCTGGAGCGCTCTTAGTTTTAAAGTTGGTGAATTAATAAGGATCCAGATGAAAACCCTGCAGTATTTGGGCACTGCAGCACTGTATCTCAGCCTGTTATTCATTAAAACAAAAATCTTTTACAGAGCTCATCTCCATTAAATCTGCCTCTTTTAGTTCGTACCTCCGGTTGCTGTGTATTGATCAGTACTGATTCTCACAATTACTGACACATACTGGTCACCTGTCAACCCAACACTTTAGCAAGGATGAGCACACACAAATTTTTTGGGCACAGGGTCAAAGCCAAAATAAATTGGCAATTCCTTCAGAATCAACTGTTGAGAAATAAAGTTACATTAGAGAAATATAATCATCGACCTAATTATTTATTTCAGTTATCATGCTCACAAACCCCCCCCCAAAAAAATGTCACACTGTAAAACTGTTCCAAATGACAAAAAGAACTAACCAACCAATCTATCTTCAAACTACTGTGGAGGTCTTTGTCCATGCTCAGTGTGTTTTCTGTACTGAGGTTAAGGAGCATTACGAGTCCAATGGGAAATATTCATTCATTCATTTCCTGTCGTTCATCTGTTTTTGGGTTTAGGGGTACACCCTGAACAGGTTGCCAGTCCATGTCAGGGCCTATACATAAAGACAGACAAAGACAAACAACCACTCACACTCACACCTGCAGGCAATTTAGAGTCACCAACTAACCTAAATATGCAAATCTTTGGACTGTAGGAAGAAAACGGTGTATCCGGAGGAAACCCATGCAAGCGCAGGTAGAACATGTAAACTCTGCAGAGAAAAGCCTAAGGCCCAGGAATCGAACTCACAACCTGCTGCCTCAGTGGAAAATAAGAAAAATATAATTTGTGTATAATAATTAAGGTTTAATTCCCCAGAAATATCAGGTTGCATATCATGCCCAATTCAACAACCTGACCTTGTAGTTACTTTTTCTTAAGAGAAATTCAATGTGGATGTAGACTCTGGGTCTGAAAAGTGAAGCTAGTGCTGAAGAGCCTTCAACCTGCTTTATATCTAATGATCTAATGACCATCAGAGGGCAACTCCACCGGTTGTAAAAAGATGTCAGATTATAATGAAGTCTGTGTGAAAATGGCCTGACATCTCAAATGATTTACTATGTCAGTAAGTGTTTTCCTGATAAGTTAATGATCTTAGTCTCTACTTTCAGGTCTTCCTCAATACAACATGATTGTTGAATTACATTTTTTTAAAATAGTGGTCCCGTCAAGAAGAAAAGCAATCATCTTATCAAGTCCTCAAGTGCTTTGGAGGAGAAGAGATGATTCATTTTCTAGATTTCATTCTATAATATAATGTGTATATATATATGGATACTGAGACGTGTGTGGTTCACAATACTGTGTGTAGAGTCTAATTGATATCTAAAGAGTGTGATGAGGGTCACTCATATTGATGGAGCTGCACAGCACTATCATCCAAATCTGAGGTAAAAAATGTGGGAAGTTGCTGCACACTGCCTGCTCAGCACCAGACCACACAAAGACACAGCCAGGGACGAGTTGGTGAACATTTAACAGCAACAGAGGGCAACCCCTGCAAACTCAGGAACTGGAAACTGGTGACACTCCCGGATGCATAAATATACAACTCATCAACTTAATAGGTGATATTGTGTCAAAGTTGCATTCACAGCTGGTTTCCGTTGCCTTTTAGAGGCTAATAGTCAGTTATAGAACCACACTCCTGTCCTAACCTGAACCAAGTGGATTTAGTTCCCTAAACTTGACCAAAGATGGAGGTGTCAAATCCAAAAAATGCTCACAAAAATAAAAACGGCAAAAACATTTATTCTTTTTTTTCACAGCCGTCCTGGTAATTGGACTACTGTGGCAGAGTTAGTTTCGCTTTCAACATCGCTGCGCTTAAGCTTAAGTAATGAGGTCCAATTTGACTCAATTAGGTGGTGTTTGTGTTGATGGTTATTGAGTGTGTGAGTCATTGGGCTTACTGGCCAGCCCCCTGGGACTCCCGGAGGCCACAGTGTGGATAATTAGACTTCGTGTGAGAGGGTTAACCCACCTCAGTGGGCACAAGAGAGCAAGACAGCTCACTGCTGCACCTCGCTTTTGATGTCTGGCCAGCTCTCTCTCGCCACTATCTACCTGAATGTCAACCAATTGGGACAGTGCAAGGGCTTGACATTATGTCTGCCGGTTATCATTATATGTTTTTTTCTTTTTTTTCACCTGATCGATCGGCTCTGGTCTGCAGTGGTGCTTCTGGGGCTAACTGTCACTGCTAGTTAGGGATTGACCAGTGGGTATCATTAAGAGCGAGAGCGCTTGCTTGGGGGAAGCTTTGTTGTGGGGTGGGGTTGTGAAGAAGCCAAGCCTTTCTCTTTTAGCCTCCTGGACTTAGTTGACCTTTCACTTAGGGAGCAGCTGGAGCTGAGAGATATTTAATTGAATGGAGTCTTCAGATGTATTTTGGAGAGAGCAGAGGAGATACCGCCAGCTCAAGACCAGGCAAGAGGTGGGAGACAGAGACGGAGAGCGTGGGGGAGAGAGTTTGCTTGACCTTCAAAGCCTAATTGATAGGCTTTTCATAGACCTTGTTTGAGATGTGCGTAGTCCCTGTTGTTCAGCAGACCCTTACAACTCCTGCAGAAGTACAAAGTCAACCGCAGGTAGGGAGCCCCCAGTGGCCCGCTGCAATCAATAGCAGCCGGCTCAGCTAACGAGAGCTGCAGTCACTCTCCAGCTTTCACAGGCCCCATTAACAGGCAGCGCCCAGCCTAATTCCACCGCCTGCACTCATTAATGTGGAGAAATACAGGGCAATAGCAACATTATGGAGCAGCCTGGAGAATAACCGACGCTCATATTTGGCAAGAGGAGTCAAAATAGAATGGCAAAATGGTAGGTCTGGTGCTCGATTGATTAGGAGAAAGCCAAGTTAATAAACAAGGGGATACATCAAAACAAAAGCAGCCTTGCAGTGCTCGCTGATTCACTCTCCACACAGTATTTCACCTCCCCTCCATCGCTTTTCTTTCTCTCTCTATCTGCCTCCCTGTTTATCTTAGCTTGCTGAATTTTGATAAAACAGGGTGATGGGCAACACAGGAGGCTAAAGCAGATTAATGACAATTCAATTTCCCTCACAGTTCAGAGCTGCAAGGTAAAAAAGAAATAATACAAAATTGGTGTCTGCTGGTGACAGGGGAAGTTACGGAAGAGGAGGAGGAGGAAGCTCTGCCCTTATTGTTTTGAAAAGGGATTTAATTAGACCCCCCCCCCACCACTGTCACTCTTCACCGCCTCTATCTGTGGAGCCTGCTAGGATACAAGGCTCTGGCGGAGAAGGCAGCAGTGGCGGCCTTGGGCACACAGAAAAGAAAGAGCATGTATGGAGATCAACTGATAAGCAGCTAATTTTGTGTACTTATGGGAGCAAACAATTGTGTTGCTGCCCCAACCTCCAACCTTGCCATCCCCCACGCATTCCTCCAGCCGAGAGGATGAAAGCTGGGGAGCTGAGCCCAGATCTGAGGGTGTTTCGGCCATTAATGCTGATCTCTAAAATTAAAGATTTATACCACTTGATAGAGCTCACTAGCAGCAGCGCACATGCACTGGGTAAAGAAGGATGGGGGTGAGAGGGAGGGGAGGGGAGGGATTTCTCCTTTAAAGCTTTCTTTAAAGTATTTGAATGGGATTGAGGAGGGTGGGTGGGGAGTGAGTGGGTGAGGGTGGTGGGGATGAGGAACACAATAATGAAGAACCACTCCTCAGCTAATTGGAGTCTCTTGAATAAGTTAGCAGCGAGTGATGTTTAATTTGGGAAATGAGTGATCTTACCGACACTTTGATGGGAAATTAAAGGAGAAGAGACTCATTAATTCAGTAAGGATCTAAAACAGACTTCTCATCGTCTACGCGCTGATTGATTGATTCCACATACCTTGAGGTCTGATGCCGGCAGACAATCCACAACCCAAGTATACTCTATTTAAATAACTGACATTACAGCTCCAAGAACTGTTTAAAGGTTAAGTCTGGTGATAGTTGATTTTTTCATTTTGTCATAATTTAAAGACTAGACCAATTAATGATGTATGTATGTATAATTAATGTATCTACTAACATGCTTTTTTTCCCCCACATACAGCCGCGCTGCTTCTTATTTCAGTGATGTTTGTTCAGTGCCTGGCTTCTTTCTTTCTTTGTGTTTTGGCTGCCTCCAACATCACTCCTCCATACTCACCATCTAGAAATTCCCGTGTTCAGAAAAATATATCCGATGCTTACCCAAGTGTGAAGTCTTCCCTGTGACTGGAGTTCAATGTACTAAACTAGAATCAGAGATAATAATATTGGTAGATATATTATACTATAATATATAAACTCTGCATTCAATATTCAGATATTTTTAATTTATGTAAATTTGCTTTGAGCCATAATCATCCAAATTAAAACAAAGAAAGCCACAAATGTTTCATTCTATGTGTAGTAAATCTTAAATATATGAAAGTGTCACTTAATTACAAAACTGTTCCAAAAATATAAAATAAAACTTTTTCTCAATATTCTAATTTTGTGAGCTGCATTTTTATTCTTTGCTTAGTGCCCATTGGTTGTACATTACATTTGGAAAATCATTGTGGGAAATTATTAGCCCATAATTGTTATCACTTTACATTTGAACAGCACTATAAATTGTGAACTCACTGTATAATGGACTGTGGAGAATCCTTTTATATCTTTAATGGAACTAAAGACTGTATTTGAGACTGCATGGAGCTGGGTATTATTACTGCAATATAAGTGATACTATCAATAGGTTTTGGTAATGATACCAATCTCTTTAATTGCTGAGCAAACTTCCTTTGCCAATGAAGGCTGCAAATAAATGGCCCTTGTGCTAAACTTTTTTGACAATCAAATAAAAATGTATGCATGTGTGTGTGTGTGTGTGTGTGTGTGTGTGACAATATATCAAATGCTCACAAACTCAAAGTACCCTGGAGTTCTGTCAAAATGATCTTTTTGTATTTGTTCGGCTTATCCTGAAAGTAGTTGTGATTTAAAATGACCATTAAAAAAAACCATGCATATCACAAATGTCTGATCTTCTCTAAGGAAAAAAGATATATTGATATGTTCATCCAAATGTCATTAAAATTGATATATATTTTTGTTGACATGAATGAAACACATAATAGCGTCTGTAGAGCAGGCAGATGCATAAAAAAAAACTCCATCTGTACACTTCCTGTTTCAGGTCATGGAGGGAGGAGGGTCCATTGCTCCTTATAACAGAAGTCATGAGACATTATCATAATATCATCATCAAAATATACAACAATATTGTCATAAAACTGTAGCTAACATTTAAAGTCAGTGTTTAAATAGAAATTGTTGGAATTGTATGACTGTTGATTACTTTTAATTTTTATTTTGGCAAACACATGAATACGGTGGCCGACAAGGGCCAAACTCACTGCAACGGCCGAATGCGTCTCAGTTAGAAAAAACAGCTTCAAGCACAGAAACGACGCAAATTCACAAACTCAAACACAAGTCTAAACGAGGAACGTGGTGCAGATGAAGAAACATTCCGCAAAAAACAAAGACAAATACATCATCATCAAAAGCGCTGCAAATAGAGAAATGATGCAAAGCACAAAACGATGCAAACCAAGAAACCATCTGCAAACGAAAAATGCTGCATAACTGGTCACTACAAATGGAAGTTCTCCAAACCTGCAGGGGGCGCTCTCAGAGTAAAATACAATGAAATAAATGTAACGTAATGTGCAGCGTTGTACAGTGATATAAACATTATTTATAAGTATAATCAAATAAAAGTCACATTACCGTTCCTGCTGAATGTTCAAACACCGTGGTTCAGTCAGCTGTTCTGTCTCTCTCTCCATCCCGTGTGTCTCTCCGTTGTGCTGTTATGCTGTTTGTGCTTTGCATAATTTCTCTATTTGCACCACGTTCCTCTTTTTGTACCTGGTTTAGACTTGTGTTTGAGTTTGTGAATTTGCATCGTTTATGTACTTGAAGCTGTTTATTCTAACTGAGACACATTCGGCCGTTGCAGTCCGTTTGGCCCTTGTCGGCCACCGTACATTAACCTGTGAATAAAAATCCATAAATTCCTCCATATTTTAATTCACAAGGACATCTTGCAAATATAAAATGGATCTTCAAATAGAAAAAACAAATTCCACAAATAAAAACATTTTATGAATATTTTAAATTGGTTTGAGAATATTCTCCTTACATTTACAACATTCAAACTTTCTTTTTGCAGTGAAAAATAATTTATTGATCTCAGCTCTCTGCTTGGGGATTTGCATTTTTCATTCATAGTCTTAACACAAATGTTCTGACTGTCAGATCGGGAATTGACTTGTGTTGTGCAGCCACTGTCTGAAATCACGTGATTGATCACTGATGTTGCCATTTCAGCTTTTGCGATTGTCAGACTGTTCACACAAATAATACTGGAACAAACCTACCCCCATGGGATTACAGTTTGTACTATCCGATAAATGAAATAAAACAAGGAAGCAAGTGACAAAATTTTGTCCGATTAACATGACGGTCTTTAAGTTCAACTGCTGAAGTATGATGAATTCGCATGAAGAAGAATAAAATTTTGTATTGTGTTTGAGTTTATTTTCTATGAATTCTGATGAGAAGAAAAACGTATTTAAAAAAAAAGAATTCTGAGATAGTAATCTTGTTCATCGCTCGTGAAGACAGCACTACTGTACCAATGTCTGATCACTTCATCACAACTGAACTGGTCAAAGCTTGTGAAAATAATCTTTTATTTTTAATTTTAGCATATTTACATTCACATTGAATCATTTGATGCTTTTATCCAAAAACACTGGAGCTGAGGCCTCTTTGTCAGTACTAAGCCCTACATCTATGTAATACAGTACAGCAATCATATAAGAAAATGCAAGCTAGTTAAACACAGATTTTAGGCATGAAGGAGAGGCACTGAATCTTAAAGAGGAGGAATCACAGCCCTTTGAGCTTTTTCCACCACCAAGGAACCAGAGACCAGAACAGTCTGGACCAAAATATTCTATTTGCCAGACCACATTCCTTTGAGTGGCAATAGTGGAAGCATGAGGATGAATGATTTAGTTCAAGTAGATGGTGCAGCCCAAGAAGTCTCTCTGTGTCATGACCCCCTAAGGATCTTTTACCTTTGGTAGTTTAGTTCTGGCATTTGTCTTGTAAAGTCCAGTATTATTTTGAAGTCCTTTTTTTTTACCCGTTTTACTGTCAAGCTTCCCTCTTGTATGATTACCTGCTCCCGTCCTAATGTGCTTCACCTGTGTCTTATTATCTCCCTCTCCCAAATGTACATAGGCTGTGTTCTCCTTCCCTTCTGCACCACATCGTCTCATCCATAGTGTCAGTCGATTCCAGCTTTCTTTTCCAAGTGTGTCTTCATGATTGTGACCGTGTTCTCTTTGTGACCTCAAATCCCTGTCTGCCGATTCTGTACCTCTGCCTGATTTGACTGCCTGTCTGGTTTTGACGCCTGCTTGAATAAAGGGACTTTGATTAGAGATCATGCCAGACTCCGCTTGTGTGTTTTTCTGGTGATCGTGACACTCTAAAGGCAGCGTTAGTGACTGAGTGACCTGAATTTGCTGAGTGTTGGTAGCCATGGTCGAGGCAACCTAAACTGGTTACCTGGGGCTAGTTAGCTAAACACTTCTGTTGTTGTTTTGGACATAATAATGTTAAAAAATTTTTACTTTACAGGCATAAACCAATACTAAAGACAAAGTCTGAATCTGTTAAAGTGAGTCCAGATCTCATGAACTTATGAGAGGCAATCAGATTTCTTAAACTTTCCTTGATGGACCCCTCAGTAAAGACTGAGTGAATGTAACCAGGTGTGTCGAATGTCTGCGTGTTTAGATTTGCCTTCATTGTGACTTTGAATAGAGTATTCTTCCGCAGCTGACAGGCCAGGAGTGATTGTGCTGTTTGTGTAAGAATTCAGATGTATTTTGAATCAGGATGATCCAAAACATGTATTTGATTCACGAAACTGCTCCACAGAGATATTTGTTAGCTGTCATCACTCTTGTTTTCTGCAGCTGCTGTTTTCACTGAAAACGCTTTTATGTATTGTGCCACATTACCTTAAAAAGCCAAGGAGCTACGCTGATACTACATATTCAGGGAAACCTATCCTGAAATTCATCCACTCCTTTGTACCAGCAGACTCAAGACTCTGCACCCCAGTGAAGATCTCTGGAGACTTCTCTTCAACTCTGCCATCTTTCACTTAGAGTCATTTCATGGATCTGAAAAAATAAATCTGAACAACACATGAATTTAAAAGGATGCATGGAGTCTTTTGAATCATATGTAGGTGCTCCCAGAAAATCACTATGGAACAACATGACTAAGAGTGAGCCACTGCAATGTTCTTCCGTCAGCATATAATCACAGTTTCCCTTGACTTAAATAGCCTCTAGTTTTATAGCCTTCCACAGCAGTTATACTGAACTCAAGCGAACATTTAGTCCTGGAGGTGATGTTGAAGCAGGAGAACTGGTCAAGTGTGTGAATGTGAAAGATGTTGACAAAAACCAAACTGTGATGTTCAGACGACTGAGTCAGAGCATCTCCAACACTCCGTCTCTGTGGGATGATGCTCATCTGCATGGACCAGGATCTAGCAGAAGAGATCCAAGGAAGGAAAACCACTGAACCAATAAGGTCAAGGCTTATTGACATGGTGGGGAGTGAAGGTAGGTCCCTGTGGTCTGATACAACAGATACTGTAGCTGAAACAGCTGAAGAAGTTCATGCTGGTTCTGATAGAAAGTGGTCAGAGCACACAGAGCATCAGGGTCTGTTGTGTGTGGGACTGTGTGGCTTCAGACCAGTCAGGGTGTCCATGTTGACTCCTGTCCACCACCAAAAGCTGCAATAGTGGACATGTGACCATCAGAACTGGACAGCAGAAAAACGTTCCTATGGTTGCAATAGGAACAATTATTCTTGTGTTCTGTGCTGTTGTCTTTTCTCTTGCGCAGCTGACTTCAAGCTGAGTTTGCCTTCTGAGATGTTTAACCTGTAATGAACTACTCCATGCTAACCTCCTCCTTCTTGAGCTTTATTTTAAACTAACAAATTCAGTGTAATATTAGCAAACTAACTTTCATTCTTTTCAAATCTTTCACTCTTTATTTAGTTGTCATTATTATGCATATCAAACAAATAGAATAGGGAAGAATATCAAAATTACCCATGAAGCAATACTTTATGCCTCAAACACTCATTATTTTATTCGTGCCATTTTTTATTCAATTTTCTTCAAAATATGAGCTCTCACACTATCATGGGACATCATCTGTGTGCACCCACTGGATCCATGACAAACATGAATCAACAGCATCTTATTAAGGATGACCTTGATATTCCGTATTTATTTTAGGCCTGTCAATCAAGAGACAGTCCCCACCCATGTTTGCTTATTATGCATCAAACTGAAAGGAGGGTGAATATTCCTCCCAATTTTATTTTATATTTCAAAAACCTTCACTGTTTCCCAGGAAACCATAAAACGTTGGTCTGGCCAATAATGTGAGGTTAAAACCTGGTGATGGAGGACAAAAGGCTCATGGGAGTTCATGGAAACAGATAGAAAAAGCGACAGCATTCTTTGTGAGATACACTCCTTCAGTGATTCATCAGTGCTGTTCTGGCACATTGTGAGTCTTCACTAATGTCCTTCACAGATATCCCCAGCAGGATCACATGATCTATTGCCAAATTTGATGAGGAATTTCAGACCATTCGCCTCTGGTCAAGTGACTGGATTTGTGAAATCAGACAAACGCAGTATTAATCAAATTTATTTTGGTTATACCATCTGCTGACAGCGAGGCCTCCAAATGACACATTAATGGGCTGACCTCACCCACTGAGGCCTACAGGAGTGTCCCATGTAGAAATGTGACACTAGAGGTTCCCATCAAAGTTGGAGGATGAGAAATAACAAACAAACACACAGAGGTAAAGTAGCAAAGCTCCAGTCAAAGGCTTAAACGGATCGAAATCTGAGCTAACGTCATTATTGATAGGGGGTGACACCTTGATCTGGATGAAATTTGAATTTGAATTTGGGAAAAATGTACAAAGAAACAGATTTAGTTATCGGAGAAATACAAAAACAGTTTTTACACTGAAATTATTGAAGGAGACAGCAGAAGCTTGGAGTTTACTTTGGATGTGTGTAAGTGTAATATGTGTATGCATGTGTGTGTGTGGGGGGGGGTGTTATATCCTGATGTGTGGGAACTATAGCAGGTAAACGGAGGGAATTGTTATGGTCACCCTAATTGCTAGAGTGATCTGAAAAATGTGTAATTTATTTCAATTGCTTTTTGACATTCTGAGAACGGCTTCTGTGGTGACTGTGCCCAGGTTTGCTGGCCAGTAATTATTCAATTACGCAAGCTAATTGACACCCTGTATTGTCTTTTATAGGTTGATTTATTGGGTAAATGTGCTGCCTCTAAAAAGCCACTTCACCCTTGCTATTGAAAATCTGTGCTCGTTCTCTTCACAGGGTACTTGTCAGGCACACAAAAACAAAGAACAAAGATTTCATCATTGTTGATTGTAGCTGTTGATTGTTGTAAGTGTTTTTTTTTTATATGAACAGTGGGTGCTTTGGTATGCTCTCTGAGCTCTCCTGCTGTTGTTTGGTAATTCCTGTATCTATGAAGTACCATTGAAAACACATTGTGACTAGTGAGTGCAACACATGGGTGTCTCATAAAACTTTGCAAAATGTGCTCAAACTGTGATATGCTGAGGATGTGATAGAAACCTAAATCATAGTGCTGTGAAACTCTACAGTCATTGTGAAAAGTAAAACTGTTAACTCCAAACTTAAATTGAGGAACTTTTGCTTTAAGTGGCATCTGATTTTCTCTTTGTGCACCAGAATTGGTCTGCTGGATGCAGAGTATGGTAATCATGTCATATTTGGGCTACATTTCAGCTCTGTAAGGAAAACTAGCATGTGGCCCCATGAACTAGTTCTGGCCCAAAATTAACCAACCAACCTTTTTCTACCTGACATATATCTGGTTTAAACTTGTACATTACTGCCTCATGAAAATAGCCATAACCATTTAGAAGAATTGAAGCCTGCACAACCTTAAATAGTGATGCCTGAGTCATGTCTTTCCCGTGGGCTTACTGCACCCATATGTGCTCACTGCTGAAACCATTCAGTACTCCAATATCTACAAACCAATGTGCTCAACTTGACTCTGCTGCTGATACCAGGTCTGGTACATACTTGTTATCCTTAATACCAGAAATACAAGGAGACTGTTTGGAGCTGGGTGTTTGCCAGATTCCTTCGTGTGCCAAAGTCAGACAGTACATTAAGTGCTTGTTAGCCTGTGGACACTTGTTGATGTCTTGCATTTTGATTTGAATTTTTTTTTTTTTTTTTTCGGTCCTTAGATCAAATTTCTTATTTCTCAGATCAAATTTGGTCACTTGAAACCCATTTTAGCTCCAGGTATGATTCGTTGTACCAGCCTTGTTGGTTTGTAGCTTTACTCTCTGTAGAGGTCATCTACCTCAACCCAACCGGTCGAGGCAGATGGCCGCCCCCTCTGAGCCTGGTTCTGCCTCTTAAAGGAAGTTTTTCTTTGCCACTGTCGCCAAGTGCTTGCTCATGGGGGGATCTGTCCGGTCTCTTAATTTTATAAAGAGTTTGGTCTAGACCTGCTCTATATGTAAAGTGCCTTGATGTAACTTTGTTATGATTTGGCGCTATTCAAATAAATCTGATTTGATTTGATTTGATTTGATTTTGTTTTGATTTGATTTAGATGGTTGCACAAGAGCTGCTAGCAAAGGCAAAAGGTTCAGTAATGCCTATGCCATATATACCAATGACCCATATAACATCACAACCACTGACGGGTGATTACCAGTGATTATCATGTGCACCTGTCAGTGGATGGGATATATCTGGTTACCATGGCTCCTGGCATACTGAAGTAAATGTTGAGGAAGGAGAAATGGTCACGTCTGGGCATGTGAGAGACTTTGACAAGAACCAAACTGTGATGTGTAGACGGCTGAGTCAGAAAATCTCCAACACTGCAGCTCTGTGGGTTGATCCTGGTCCCTGCAGACCAGGATCTAATAAAAGTGGTCCAAGAAAGGAAAACCACTGAACCAATAAGGTCAAGGCTCATTGATGTGGTGGGGAGTGAAGGCTGGACCATGTGGTCTAACGGAAGAGCTACTATCGCTCAACCTGAAGAAGCTGAAGAAGTTGGTGATAGAAACCTGTCACAGAGCATCATGGTCTTTTGCGTATGGAGCTTTGTAGCTGCAGATGGGTCAGGGTGTCCATGCTGACCCCTGTCCACCATAGAAAATTGCTACAGTGGACACGTGACCTTCAGAACTGGACTGTAGAGCAATTACAGAAGGCGGTCTGGTCTGACGGATCAGGTTTTCTTCTACATCCTATTGATGTCTTTTACCCGGAGAAGACATAGCACTAGAATGCATTATGGGAAGAAGACAAGCTGGTGGAGACAGTGTGCTGCTTTGGACAATATTCTGGTGGGAAACATTTGATTCTACCATTCAATTACCTTGACATGTAGCTAAAACCTAAACCTCGTTCAGACCAAGTCCAGTCCGTCAAAGAAACAGTATTCTCTAATGGCAGTGGCTTCTATCTGCAGGATAATGCTCACTGCCTCATTACAACAATGGTTCAGGAATAGCTTGAGGAACAACATACCTGTCAAGGTGTTGACTTGGCTCCAAATTCCCCAGATCTCAATCCAATCTATGATCTGTGGGATGAGCCGTACCAACAAGTACAGATCTGTGGAGGGTCCACCTCACAAATTTGATGTCTAACATTTTGGTCCAGATACAACAGCTCATTTTCAGAGGTCTAGAGAAGCCCAGACCTCAACTAGTCAGAGCTATTCTGGCAGCAAAAGAGGACCTACACAATATTAAGCAGGTGGTTATCATGTTATGGCTGATTGGTGTATGATATGATATAAAGATAGCAGATTATTTGTCATTATTATTTTGCAGTCTTTCCTGGCAATGATGTGGAATGTGAAGAGCAGGCCTGTTTTCTCTGAGCACAAAAATGGAAGTTAACTGCACCTCCATTTCCTCCCTGCCACCTTTGTCTCCCACACAGTCTTAATGACTTGGGGAAGAAAGTTCCCTCCTGCACAGAACTCTTCAAAATAATAAATCACAGGATTTCTGCTCACGTTAATTGACATTTGACAACATCATTTGCATAATGATTCAAAACAGCCTCAAGGGAGATGCTTAAGAGGAAGGAAACATTATGGGTTTGCTAATTAGTCATCGTCAATTCTTCTGTGTTGTTGCAGTCGTTAGTCTTGGTGAACTAACTTGATCAGACAACCATAGCTTTATGACAGTCGTCATCACTATTCAATCATGATTATTGCTGCTTTTCCTGAGCGCCTGAAATTACCATGTTATAATATGCCTGATAAAAACTTTCTGGTAAACTTTAAAGTCAGAATATATAACCTAATCAAATGAAATCTCGTCAGGATTATTTATTTAACTGCTCACGACGGAAGCACTGTGGACTGAGGGTTTCTGCAATTACATTTTTTGTATCATTTCATCTAAAACCCAATGCAGACTATACTACCTTCTTCATCATTTAAGAACCTTTTGCAATGAGAACTCTTTAAAAAACTGAGAAGAAAGCCTAACTATTGGCCTTTTACTTATACAAATTGTTTAGACTTCCTGACCTAAATCCTAGCTTTGGTGGGATCTGTGTCAGACGCCACAACAGGTTTCAAATGCGTACGTTTACATTTGCCAAAAACATTAAGCAAGCTTTTCAAACCACTTTTGGGCTTTTATGTATTCTAATGCCTTTGTATTTCATCCATCCATCTTCAACTGCTTATCCATTTCTTGGTCGTGGGGATTGCTGGAGCCAATCCCAGCTCACACTGGGTGAGGGCAGGGTTCCCCCCTGACAGGTTGCTAGTCCATCACAGGGCCAACACACAGAGACAAACAACCATTCACACTCACACCCAATTAACCCAACCCAACCTCCTGCAGGAGGAAACCAGAGTACCCGGAGGAAACCCACGCAGACACAGGGAGAACATGCAAACTCCGCACAGAAAGGCCCCAGGCCGGGAACCAAACCTGCAACCTTCTAATTGTGGGGCAACAGCGCTAACCACTATGCCGCCGTGCTGCCCGCCTTTGCATTTTTCCTGATTAAACTGTCATTTCTAAATATGTCACCACATATTCAGAATCTGCTCAACCTCAGCTAATTATAAATATAACTCAATAAAGACTGCTTACTGTAAGAGGAGACAGTAAATCAGAGAACAAGAGAAAAAAAACAGGAAAAATAACTGGCAAAAATATTGTAAATTATTATAACCAAAGAAAATGATAACACAGAAAGTTCCACACATTTGTGTTGTTGTGGAGCAAATTTAAAGTTTCTATCTTACACTAACCCTAATGGCAGTAGCGAAAAAATCAGCTCCAACAACTTCTAATGCTTGAGATATCTTATTTATTGTCCGTGACTTTTTTTCTTTATTCTGTCACTACAATAAACTCAGACCAACTTCTCCTCACTCTGCACAGTTTGCTACAGTTGCAGCTCTGCTAAGCTGTAATTATGTAGCCATCTCACTTGAAATCAAGCCTCCCAAGTCTGGAACTAAGTTTAAGCTATGGATAATTGTAACACAGGTGAGCATGGCTGATTTATAAGCAAAAAAGAAAAACAAAGAAACAAAGAAACAACCAAGTGGAAGACATATCTAGCCTACAAAAAAAGGAGCGTGTCTGTCTGAAGGCATCAAGGAGCCTCAGAAATCTGGTTTGTAATGACCCCCAGTGGTTTTTCTTCTGACCTCGCTGCAATAATGAACAGCTTTACTCTAGAACCCAAGTGGTATCACTCTTGGCTGTGTTTACATGTGTCGTTATCCAGGAGTTTGTAACTGTTCTTGCAGTTGCGATAATCAGGAATCATAAAATAGATGCGCGATTTCTGGAACATCCTCAACATAAACAATTGTGTTCATATTAATAGTACAATACTTTTCTGCAGAGGATGGTCTAACCTCATGGTGCGATTGTCCTCACCTGAAAATTGGCATTTTACCTTTTACTGACAAGGATCCTCTTGTGTCTGTGTGAGTAATGAATGCTGTTGCAGCATGACAAAACCTGACGGGGTTTTTGTTGGAATGAATCTCTTTCCAGGGGGCTAAATTTAAAGTGTATTATATTAAACAAGCACATAATAATGGAAGGCCCTGCGATGGACTGGTGACTTGTCCAGGGTGTACACCACCCCCCCCGCCCAGAGTAGGCTGGGATTGGCTCCAGCACTCCTACCACCTGGAAACAGATAAACAGTAGAAGATGAGTGAGTGAGTGATAATAATGGAAGCAAGCATTGTAAGTGTTCATGGCTTCTCCATTTTGACTTTTAGAAATGGTGGATAATATTTTCGTATCACATATCAAATAAAATTTTCTAATAAAACATTTTGTTAATGCAAGTTATTCAACCATGGAAACCAAACAACACAAATTCCCGTTTCAAGGGAAAAAAACATTTAACATAATAAAAATATCTAGTTTCCTCCATATAGCTTTCCAATTGGGTGGAGGATATGTAGTCAAAAAATAAAAGTGTAATAACTTTTTTTGAGTTCAGCAAAAAACAAAACAAACCAAAACAAAAAAACTAGCATTAACTTTTTCTACAAATTTTGTCAGATGATGAGTTTTTGAGCTGCCATTTTGAAGCCTTGAGTTTGCAATTTTCACCCATGTGGCTGTGCACCCAACCCCAGTGGTTTCTTTCAAGGTTGGGGGTCCAAGAGATGGGGGAGAATGAATGCCTTAGTTGCTCCTTTGGTCTGTGACCAACCAGGCCCCGTGGCAGATCCGATGGCCACCAGATGCTGACTGGCCCTCTGTCTCAGCCTGGCTCAAGACGTGGGCCCCTGGCTTTCTCCAGGCAGGGTCACCTTTTTAACCATTCTTTGTCTGGCCCTTGCCTGAGACCAATTTGCCTGGAGACCCTACCAGGAGCATATGGCTCCTGACAACACAACTCCCAGGTTCATTGGGGAACAAAAACCTCTCCACCACAATGAGGTGATGGTTCCTGGAGAGGTATTTTATGCTATATTTTATATTTGTTTAATGTATCGTGTATTGCCTTTTTTTTGTCTTAAATGGTTTCCGTGTGTGTGAGAGTAATTTTTATGTGGGACTGCCGAGGGAAATTAACGATCAGCTATAATCTGGTCCAACCATCTCTTCATATTTTCTATATGATTAATGCCACTTGCACACTGTCCCCTTTAAATAAATAAATAAAAAACAAAACAAAGCAGTAGCACATTCGGCCCATTTCTTATTCAGGTTGTTAAGGTCAACAAAAAAAAGCAGCAAATCAGATTACCATAGTTTATTTGGCTTTTATTTTTGGCTTTTTAATAGGTTGACATCAGAGGAGGCATGTACAATGAGTAGAAAAGGTTGCACCTGTGCCACACCTCCACCTTCATGTAGAAATGAAGAACTGTCTACAGAAGTCTGGTGAATTCTTTTCTTTGATGTTTTTGTTTTTCATTTTCAAACTTGTAGTCTTCAGTTTCGACCGATGCTGAGTCAAGTGACATAACCGGAGGCAATTTTTCAGACTTCACACAGCACCATCTGGACCCACAGAAGGCTTTAGACCACTTCTTTCACATAAGCAGAAGAACTCCCCGGCACCTGTAAACACACTTTGATGTGCACTTCCCATTAATACAATGTCCTTTCACTTTTTGTGGAGGTTTCAAACATCTCACAGACTTCCTCAAGAAATATTCCAATAAAAATAGAAACATTCGCTCAGTTGTCATAGTAACAGGTAAACCATGTAACTGTTTTAATGGTAAGACAATATGTTTACCTTGACTAAACTGGTTGAGGATGATCCCTTGCCACTGTGGCTTTCATAATAAAGAGTAAATGTCATTAAAATATATTTGAATGTAGCTGGCCCTGTAATTACATGGAATTTAATGATGTATATTCTCATGAGGCCAGCTATTAAAGTAAGTGCTACCATCTCATTGGTTGGTTGCAGCATTGCTCCAATAGTTTTTGTGCAAATATTTTTGTGGGTGACAATGAGCTACAGCGATGTAGTTCTTATGCCATATATTCAACCTTATTCTTCTCTGTCCCCATTATATCTGTATTAGATTTTATTTGACTGGTGAGATCAACCTGATGCCACCCATTGGTTTTTGAGCTGCTCTTTTGCTGCCTCCAGTTTTTCATTTGGATGTGACCCATCTTGGATCTTTAAAACCAGAAGAAACCATATTTGGGGGAGAAGGTGGAGCTGAGGAGGGGAGAGAGATGGATCTGACCTGCTCTGTAGTCTATCCTAATTGTCTGGTAGGTCACTGTGTCTGGTACTGTGATCTGTCAGTCACACTGCTTTATTGTCCATTTTCCTCTAAATGGGACCATTACTTAAAAAATTAACATCATGTTGTATCAAAGGAGATTTTAAACCAGAGACCATAAACCCTATGAGGAAAATGTTTCCTGAGGCGATATATCATCTAAGAAGCAGGTCCATTTTCAAATAAAATTCAATCTGACTTCTTTTTACAATTAGCAAAATTGCACCCTGATGTTTATTAGCTAGTCCACTTTTATAGGTTGTCTGTGGTTAACACCCAGGACATGTCTGAACAGCATTGGGCCATTTCATGACATTGAGCACAGGAAACACAAAAGAAGGCATTAAAAACTTGCACCCTGTAAGTGAATAACCAGGTGGGATCCATGCTTGACAGGTGTCCAGTCTTTCACAGCGTCAACATACAGAGACAAACAACAGACACTTAGATTCACAACGAGGGATACTGTATGGATGTTATCTAATGACCATGTTTTTGGATTGTGAGAGAAAGCAAGAGAGCCTGTAGGGGGACCAAAAAGGGACAAGGGGAGCATGCAAACACTACACAGAAAGTACCCAGGCCCAAGGTTCGAACCCAGGACCTTCTTGCTGTGAGGCGACCTATAACACGGTGAAGTGTCAGATTTGTTTTAGGTGTACCAAAGTTGCTCTTTTCCTTTACCCACATCCTGAAAAAAGTTTTTAGTAATAGTAAAATGTTTTACACTCTCATTAGAAAGGTTGGAGAACACTGTATGAAATATAGAGAAAACTTTTAGAAGAAACACGATGCAAGTCATGTGCTCAACCATCAAAGTAAAATCATCTCTACTCCGAAACCCTCACACTTTTCTTTTTCTCTAAAGCCCTATTTACCACTGGTCAAAAAATTCACTCAGACCTAATCAGGCCCTGGCAGTAGAAAAGGGTTCCATCAGAATTCACACCCTGGTAAAAATGAATGCAGGTATTTAAATAGAAAATCTGGGTGGACCAAATCATTTACCTGCTGTGTAACTCTGGGATGTCTTTGGCCTTTCCATAGCACCATGATTGAACCAACAAACCAAGAATTAAAATGTGCAAGGAATAAGTGTTTATAGAAAGATACATGAAACAGTCCGGGAGGCAACCGCTTTAGTCTTCCATTTGCTGTATTCACTGATGTTGTTTCTGTGCCACTTACTGTGTTCTTCCATATATGATATTCTCATTGTTTTTCCTACAAATTCACCCCAGTGCCAGTTAGATACTGGAGCTTATCCCGGAGCAATTGGAACACCAATGTACCATTCCCCCTCTATTCGGTTCCTCCAGCTGCTCCATAGAGCAGAAAAGTTAGTCAAGGAATATATTGAGGAAGGCCCCTAAACATTGGCAAAGTAGGCTATTTATACTGTGGCTGAATTTGAAGGCCAAGTTATTTGGTGGGGTTAAGGAAACATAACCACTGGAAAGAGCAGCTGCTAGAAAAGCAGTGAAATAATTTCCTGTCAAGGGCATAAAACGGTTCTCAATTGAGGTAAACATTTCTACTTTCAAAAGCAATTTATTTTCTAACAACTGCTGAAAGCAGACAACATATGTCATGTTGCCTTTCCTTGAATTTTCATTTTATGCCCCCACCAAACCCCCACTTCCGCCTCTTTCACATGTGGGTGTTTACCACCTTTTGCAGCTATGACGAGGGCTGGAGTCTGGCAGAGAGTAATTGCCTGGTTTTGTGAATTGATTAGGGTCAATGAAATTTGTTATATTTTTTTAATATATATGTATGTGTGGATGGTTTCTGGTTAGTTTAATATTATCTTCTCTCTTTTCTCATTACAATTAAGAACACAGAGCTCGAAAAGAGTTTTGCATTAGCCAATGGAGCACCCTTGCTAGGCCTCTTCATGCTGCTGTGCTGAAATTTGGTTGATGGCCATTTCCCCTATTTGAAACGTGACATCATTGCCTGATGTTTTCTGTGATAATCACTCACATAGTGGTATATCATTTGAATTTGTCTTCGTGCCAGGAGGGGTACCAACACAGTTTGAGGGATCTAACAGGAAATAAAGTTTGACAAGCAAAGAGACAAAACTGAATATTAGAAAGCTAATGTTTTGAGCTTATAGGATAGTGTCGAAAATGATGATTAATGATGATTCTATTCTGTATAGGGCTGAAGTGTTGCAGTGCAATATTTCATCATCTATTGCATTTATTGCTTTTAAAACAAAACAAACAGCAACTATTAGTTTTGAAGAAATTTTATGTCAGTGATGCATATAATATAGACATTTTTGGCCACAGCGCTTTGCTTGTGTGATCCAGACTGTGTGGGCCCCTTTCTAAGTCCTAAAATCTTATTTAATCAATGGTCAATTTATGGTAAAAATGCATGAGGAAGAGCTTCAAGACTATTTGTTAATCAATTGTTATTTACAAATACATGATGGTGTCTTTCGCAAACAGTTTATGTGTATGCTCATTCACAGTGGCATTGATTGGTTATGATTAAATGCCATCATTGGGGAAAAAGATGAGAAAATTATTTTAGATGATGTTATACCTTAAGATGTTTCTAGCCATCATTATTGATGATTACTTAAATTATTATACTCACTGTATTTACTTTATTTGTAAAAAGCCTTACATTCAGCAGCTCTCATTCAAAGACTTTCCATGTAATAATTATTACTTCTTGGTTTCATTTTACTCCAGTCCACACAATCACCGTTCCAAGGGGCAGTGGTGAATCGCTCCATGCACCATCTAGCATTGGGAGGAGGCAGGTAACTTTGCCAGAGAAGAATGTACACAAAAAGGCAAGAATTAGATTTAACAAATGACTGTGCTAGAAACTGCTTGCTGCATACATAAGAAAAACAGAACGGAAGCCGTCAGTGAATAAGGATTTGTACATTTTTGTCAATGAACCCATACAATCCCTTTATGTGATAAGACTCAACTTGATTTAACCTCAACACATTTTCCCAGTTGTGGCTTTATCGCTGGCTCAGCTTTATTCAAACTTGCCAAACTGCTGATTTAAATTTAAGTGAGTCACAGTTTGTTCTGCAGCCATTTTGTGTTTTCCCCATGTTTGCAGAGACATTGAAATGCTGCTTGTCCAACCTGCCAGTTAATTCATTCAAAAAATTTTATTCGTTCAAACATTTACTAATCTATCTATAATCTCTCTCTCTGCCTCTCTCTGAATGAGGGTACTTTTCATTTTTTAGGCTGCTTATCAACATGGATGATTATAATAATTGATGCCATTATCGAATGCACAACAGTAACTCTGTGACAAACGTGAGGTGGCATTGAGTGGCTCTAGTTAAAGTTGCATCTCCATTGCGACCTTCTCAAAACTGGACAATGTTTAGTAGCATTAACCCACTGAACAATATTGATCATTTAAATTCATTTCTGATCATTTTAACTGAACTATTTTAAGTTGTCCTGAACACCAGCACCACATCCATCTGCCACAGAGTGGGGGGGGGGGTCCAGAGAAATTTGGATGGCAGTAGTGGGCTAGGCCACAGACAGAGAGATGGGTGACACATATAAACCCTAAAATCACATCGCTTCACCCATTGTTTATTTTGTGGAACAGGAAAAAACAATAGTCGGTAGTTTGCAGGACAATACTTTACTTGACTGTTATCTTGGCTATACAACAGACCTTGTGATATTTATTCTTTGAAAATTACACAGAACCTTCATATGCTAATAGGCTAGCAGAGATGATGTGTTTGCTGTTGGTTCATGAAGTTCCCTTTAGTAGCCACTCTGGTTTCTGCTTCTAAAATGGTGCCTTTTAAATAATTTGCTAGCAGTAGCTGTCCCAGGCATGTCCGGAGTAATGCCAGACGGCCACAGTAGCATCCCATTACAGTCAGCATTAAACACTAAACAAACCAAACATCCGTGTACCTACAAACGCCTACTTTCTCCTTTACTTTGTATTTCAGTTAAAGTCATCTTCCTCACAATAAAATCACTACCTTTGGGTGCTGATAACAACATGTGGCTGTTACAGTTTCTCCCCAGTTCAGTTGCTCTCTAACCACAAAAACCACAGGTGTGATGGTCATATGATTAAAATGAAATATAAATAATTTGGCCAACATTAAAGCTGTAAAATATTAGTTATTAGACTAATATTAGTGAAATATTAGTCACTCAGATAAGAATTGTACTAAGCCCAACGCTTAATTACATTCGGACCAATGAGAGGGCACATGGGGTGGCCAGTATATAGGTGCATTTTTGTGCAAACTAAGAGTTGCAGAGCACCAGCACAGTGTTGTTAACTACCGGTTCAGGGTAAAAAAGCAAAAATCTGTTTGCATCTCTTTTGCTGTCTGGGCTCACATATTTCAAATTTACACATGTTCCTCAAAATCTGTTGTCAGATAACAGAACAAGTGCGAAATAAAGATTAAAACTTGGCCCGTTAAGGCACTTCATATTGACTTCCATGCTCCTCAGCCACTAAATTTGTAACTGTGATTTTTGTGATTTGTGATTTGTGCTGTCATGTTGGTTAAACACTAAACTGATCACTTGGAGAGAAAGTTAGAGGTCACAGAACATCTTATTTTCTGGAGAATAACTTTTAACATAATAATTTTTTTCCAAAATTTATTATTCACAAAATTTTGTGACAAAGTCTTTATCCCCAGTCGAGGAAAATTAAAATTGAGACCACAGCATACAGTAAGGGCAATGTATCATAAGAATTAAACATATGAACAGAAACAGAATTTAAAATAAATAAATATGCATAATATACGATATGAAAATACAAAAATGAGCAGGCAATACAAAATATCAATTCATATAGTATATTATGTAAAATATGTGGAAAGATGTTCTTTTTGAGATTTCTGGACTAAGTCTTCAAAGTTGGCAGCATTCCATCAAAGTCACCATGAGACCTGTAATGCTACATTAATGAGCACGCAGACACACTCGGATACCAAACAATGAAGAGCAGTGTGCCACAATGTATAAAAAATGCAAAAGAGGTTACACTGAATGACAAGAATTACAAGTTAGAGAGATTAAATAAATGAATTTGAGTGTAGGCCACTTAAACCAGACTGCAGAGTTTACACATGTGCTACCACAGGCTACTCTTATAACAGGTCTATGACGTTCCTGAATTCCTGGTCTAGAATGGAATGGAAAGGTTGGATTCTTTACTAACCTGGTTTATCTTTAGCACATAGTTGACCACCCCAGAGTTACCACACCAAAACAATAAAGTAGTGCTGGTCGGGCCTTCAAAGTCCAGAAACTACTTAACAGAGCAGCACATAAATAACTTCACTAGTCTCAAAATAAAGGATTAGGTTTCGATCTGGGATGAGGCCCAATTATTATCTTACAGCTGGTTCCAACACTCAACTTAAACATGGACACCAAGGTAGAAGTTTACTGTGGGAAAGTTTATTGGAACAGATGAGGAAATGAATGGAAAGCAGCTGTAGCAGTATTGAGAGAGAGCGAAAGAGAGAGAGAGAGAGAGAGAGTGAAAAAGTGGGAGTGAGAGCTGAACAAAGGACATGCCTGTATCGACTCAGCCATCAAGCTGGCACAGGTGGTTGCTAATCATCTATGCAAGCTGGAGCTTGAAACAGGAAACACCAAAAGAAAACAGGATGTATTTATTAATATATTCCGTTAGCAGGAGGTGCTGCAGTTTCATTAGAGGCACAATCCTGCCCTGCCGTCTCCACTTT
Source organism: Remorina albescens (assembly GCA_034769265.1). Taxonomy (NCBI): domain Eukaryota; kingdom Metazoa; phylum Chordata; class Actinopteri; order Carangiformes; family Echeneidae; genus Remorina; species Remorina albescens. Next base: position 15,483,065 of record CM068484.1, on the reverse strand, counting down.
TCACCACCTTACAGAGGCTTAAAAAAATCCCACTTTAACACATTACACTTCCCATTTCACCCAGATAATTACACAATTATCCTGCTTCATTAAAAAAAAAAAAAAAATCTATCCAAGGGTAATTGGTATGTTGGGTGAGGGGAGTTACCCAGAATCCACTGCAGTGAGGGTCTGGGGGAACAAATCCAGATAAGTCAGGCAGAAAAAGGGAGGGAAAAAGCTGCACTTATTCGATTTTAATCTCACCACTTTGCAAGCATTTAAATAGCCTTCATCAGACTCCTGGCTCGCAGCCCTTCCACTAACCTGTTATCAATGCAGAAAATGTCCATTTTAAATGTCAATGTGGGCCCAGAATGGAGACACAGTAACAGGTGCTCGGCCCGAGGCGAACTGCAGTAATGCCCCCATTATTGGTTTCTCATAGAGCTGTTACATGTTGCATTGTTGCTGCTTGGACACGGGTTTTTGTGTGGGTAAAAGCGGAGTTCAATTATTTGCACAGAAACACATGCAAGGGCACACAATGGTTGACAGAATAGGGTCTACCCAGACTGCATCTGTAGCCTATGAAAGAACCTTGATAAAAGTAATTGAATTTTGCTGTGATAAGATTAACTTGTGGTAATTGTAAGCAGTAGGGGCCTTGAGTTGGTACAAAAGATACATGCACATGACAGTGTGACAGTTAGGAATAATCACACCCTCTCCCTTCCCTGCCAAGAATATATGCAGAGGAATAAAAGCAACTGTGGAGGAATCAAGTCTGAAATCATGCACTCAGTGGCCAACACTTCTACCCAAATGGCTCTGGATGTCCTGATTATCATGCACACTCTCATAGTCCTTTTAAATGTGCTGAGATGGGCTTTAAACAAGATTCAACACTTTAAACCCCAGCAGACTTAATTAAGAGTGGGACCCAGCACAGGCAGAGACGAGTGAGGAGAAGAGGAGAGGATTGGATCTGGGGAGGAAGGGGTGGGGGTATGGAAATGGTTAGCAGAGGAGGAGGGGGGCTGCACTGATACAGTGAGAAAGGTGGTGTTTGTGCTCCATTTTCTGGCCACCAGCTAATGTCCACGCCGAGAAACCTGCATCTCACCAAGGTTGCACAAAAACAAGACACATTTCACGAAACTCACACACAGACGCGCACAACAAAAAAGCAATGTGTCTAAAACTCCCAAATTTCTTTGCCAAAACTCACCGAAATATCAAACAATGCACAGCTGTGTGGGGGCACGGTGCGTGCTGTTTAAGCAGCCCAGTCTCATTTCCATGCAGCTTTTTACATGTTTCCAAAAGATATGCATAATTACAGGGTTTGTACATAATTGCTCCAACACATTGCAGGGAAAAAGCAAGGTCTGTTCTTTTTTTTTTTAACAATGGTTCTGAGAAAACAGCCACCATTTTTTTTCTCCCTCAGTTCTTCGGTCTGAACAATTAAAACAATGTGGCTGTCTTGGAAAGGCATTCTGCTGTCATTATCACCCCCCTCCCCCCTACACACACACACACACACACCCTCACTCCACGTCAGAACATTTACTGCTTAGAAAAGAGGCCCAGGCACCTTGGCATTGAGGCACAGTATTTCTTTTCCTCGTCTGGTTTTCTCTCCCTCTGCCGTCTCTCGCCACCTATTGCTGGAACAGAATGGGTTACAAAAAGAGAAATGTAAATAGGATGGAGTTTGCAGCTCACCCTGTTCCGCTTGCAAAACAGAGCATGCAAGGCGTCTTAAGCGATCAAAGGAACTTTACATAAAGAAAGTTTAGACTCTTTTTCAGAGTCTGGAAACAGATAGACTCATTGTTCAACCTGATACCAAGTGAAATATGCAATTTCAGAATGTGAACTGAAAATATTAGGAACTATGAAACATCTTTTTTTTTTTTCAGTCTGGACTACCTTTCCAGTTCTGACCTCAGACTCAATAAACTAGACATTGACTAAGGGTCTGAAGTGTATAGTAACCATTAATCAACACCATTCACTTCACCTGTCATGGGCCATGTTGTGGCTTATTGGTGTATCATCACTGTATATTGTTTCTACAGCAAATTAGTTGTATCTATGTCCACTTGGTAAATTCACCTCTAACATCCACTCTGCTTATAGGTTAGGCACAAAGCTGACCATGGCCCATCATTATGTGGTATTTGGTTGAATGTTGGTTTTCATGTCAGATGACCAAAATTCAGTGTCAGCATTAATTTGAATTTGAATACTGACAGTATAACTGATTTTAACATGTATTAGACATGCACTAGATGGCGCTATAAAGTGAAGCCAATGCTGAAAAGGCTTATACCTGTGACTCCACTGGTTGTAAAAAGAAGTCAGGTTATATTGAAATATATGTGAAAATTGGTGCTTTATTAGCTCAGTAAACAATGGTCTTGGCCCTTAGTTTCAAGTCTTCTTCAAAACAACATGGCATTCATTATTTTAAATAATGGTACAATTTAGAGGAAAATAGAAAAAAAAGGGTTATGTCAGAGCAGGTCACATTCAGCTCTCACTCCTCAGCTCCACCTTCACTCCAAATATGGTTTGTTCTGGTGTCATAAAACCATGATGGCTGGCAGCCAAATTACAAAGTGGGGGCTTGAAAATGGGCATGACATCACAAAGGGTTTACACTTGGTTCTGACACAACATATGATGTGGAATATGATGATTGTCTCTCTGTTGTGTTTCTGACTGGGATATTGGATGTGTGGGTGTTGCTGGTGTCTTTGATGGCAAAAGAGCCTTGATCCATATAATCTCTATCACAGACATGGCGATTATCAAAATGTGTTGGCTCCACATGAATTTTGTTGAGGAAAGAGATTTGTTCCTCATTTTATTGACAAAAGCTTCCTCTAGCTGTCAGGATGCTCCCTGCCTCTCTCTCTCTGTCTTGAAAGCATCACCTTTGATGGCGCTCACAGGGCGCACCCTCCTTTACTGGACGCTCACTTTGTTAATGCACAGGAAGCAGCCCTGTCAGTAGCATGATTGACATCTCCCTAGGTGGTTACTCAGAACTTCTCACTCAACACTAAGTCTGTCATCTGATTCAAATTTTAGGTATATCTGCGTCTGCGTTCGGGAGAGACACGGTTCTACCGGAGTCATCTGGTTGTACAACAAAAGAATCACAGTTCACACAGTGGCTGTCAAACACTTTCCCTCCCATTGATGAACACAAGAGAATTGTAGAATTATAAGACCCTACGCACCACCAGCCCTCTTTAGAGTTTTGATGATAGTCTTTTGCAGTGGAGTTAATTCTCTTTGGCTTAGAGGGGGATTAATTTTTCTTAAATGTCATGGTCAGAGTATATGTGGCCAAATTGGTCTCTGCTGACAGTCCGCAGACAGTGATTGGGGTTGGCTGAGATGATGTATCAATGCAGCAGGAAGATTTCTTTATTACAGAACAATATACGCCACTCTGGGGACAGGAGCGCAGAAAAAAAAAAAAAACCAAAACATCCCTTTACAAGATAAAATTACTTTTTCCTCCAGAAAGTCAGAAAAATGATAGGAATAATACACCATTCATTGTATCAGACAGCAGGGAGAGGAAGGAAGCCGGACATGTTTTATATGCTTTTCTCATACTCATATACCCTACTGCTGACCAGTGCAGAAAAACCAGGTATCCTAATGTTTAAAAAATAACACCTTTATCGGTACCTATTGAATCCAGTTGCAAGCAATGCAACTTGTAACAGATAAGGACCTGATGGAATCTGTCTTTGCTCTATCTGAACCAAAATGGTCTCTGTATGAGTTAAATGGAGGAGCCACATTGACAATTCAAATTGAACAGTGCCTTTGCAGGCAATTCACCCTGTAATCTACATGCTTCCCTCACCAGCTGGCCCCAGCTAGATTGCATTTTATATACAAAAGGCCTTCTTTTGTGAGGGCCGTCATATTCACTCACAATCTAATAAGGTCCATAGATTTACAAGTGCATCCATAAGAACGCACATGGAGAATGGTGCAAGCCTTCTGAACACTGCTGTGAAGGAAAGTGCGAGAGTCTGATAATAGTTGAGTTGATGTCCTGTGGGTTCTTCCATTCTAAGGAAAACTTTTAAAATTCTAACAGATATGTACAGCGGACTGAGTTTATATCACCTTATGCTTTGTATTTTTGTTAGCATGACCAATTACACTTTCCTCTGTGCAAAATGCTGCTTCGCTTTTTACATGGAACATATAAAAAAATCCCATATATTCGCCTTTGTGTGTCAACATGCCTCCCCAGAGTTATAAATCAGTTACACCCACAGCACGCTACATTAAACAGATACAATAAATGTACAAGATGTGCACCCCTAACACATGCAATTTGTTTTTCTGTGGTTGCCGTAGGGATAACACCAATCTCTGACCTCTCAAGCCTCAAGGAGGTCCCCCGGTAGACTCTCCTTCATGAATCTTTTAGGCCAGGAGAGTCTGCAGTTCAAAGTTCTTGTGAACCCAAGAAATAATAAGCTCCCTGATTAGTGTGGCTAAAAATACCCCTCCCCACAAAGGCTCTGGGTCGGCCCTGCTTGGTCATGGACCATTTACATGCTGGGAGGCAAGGCTGCTGATGAGCACCTCTAGCTGGAGGTGATGAACACATTGCACCTGACAGATAATCCGCTGCTGGCTGATCAGGCAGTAACTATCTAAACCCCCCCCCACCCCAGATCTCACTTGCTGGCTGTTTGGTCAGTTCACTTTAGGGGCTACGAAGCCATGTTGGACAGCCACACCGCCAGCGTCCAGAAGGTCCAGCAGCCTGGATGCCCTCAAGATGCAGTTTGTTGGCATTTACATTATTTCAGTCTTGAATCCAAAAGAGATCAGAAAAGATACCATATCCACATTCAGGGTATTGGGAAGCAGCAGATTGAAAAATAAGAAAATAAATACAATAATTGGCCATTATTATTTGAAATAGACAGTATAGAGAGACTGGAAATGGGACTGAGAGAAGAGGAATAGGCGTAGGACTCACTTGCATTTGCGAACCAACATTTGCACGAATATGATATACACTGTAATCACTGGGCTATTGGGTCGCCCCTTCATTAGATTACATTTTTCATCACAATCCAGTAACACAGGCGAAAATCTGACTCCAGGGTTGCCAGATTAAATAAATAAAGTAAATAAAAAAACAAAACAGGAAGTCCCTAGCCTGTACTACGAACCCTGGGCAGAGGTGATAAAAACTGCACTTCTTCAAATGGCCATTCCAGGCTGATATATTCTTGTTTTAATTCACCTGCTTCAATGTTATTTAGGCATAAACAAGGGCTGGCCACTTTGAGTGACAGGCTGGTGAGTATATGCCTCCCACAAAGCAGCATGCAGTGAAATTAAACACTACCAAGATGATAGTGATGAAGCAGCTTACTCTGTGCTTCATAAGTGCTCTTAGGAAACCTGAGAGTGATGTCACAGAGTCTACATCCACCTTTATTTAGAATTTACACATAAAAAATAGCTAATCCAAATACAGGAAGCACTGCACTGGGAAACACAAGGGGAAAAAAAATAGATTTGAAATCACTTCGATTCTGAGATATTTGGACTCCAATGTCCAGTTTATATACACAGGTCCATATATGAAGCACAGGTGAATGATGATTGAATCCAAGTGAGCTAAGATAGAAATGGGCAACAGTCTGGGGTCTTCTAGTGAACAGCCGGTCTGCAAGTAAAGGCAAGGCAAGTCTATTCATAGAACACATAATCATTCACAAGGGTTATTCAACATAAGTTAAAAAAAAAAGCATGAAGGGGAAATAAAAGTATAATAAAAGAACAAATAAAAATGTTAGATTAAAGAGATAGGCGTCTCTGTCTGTCTTTATGTTGGCCCTGTGACCGACCGGCGACCTGTCCAGGGTGTACCCTGCCCTCGCCCAGTTTGAGCTGGGATTGACTCCAGCACCCCCCGCAACCCAGAAACGGATAAGCGGTAGAAGATTAATGAATGAATGAATAAAGAGATAGGAGCTTGACAGGAGTCACATTTCAGGAATGATGGTGAATTGAAAGGTAGGAGGTTATGTCACATTAAAAACAACCTAATTAAGATAGATGAAAATCACATTGGCTTGAATGATGTTTAAAAACAGCTAATTTTCATATCAGCATGGCTGGTCACTGATACCTGTTCACACAGTATTTTCTCCTAGTTAAGAATAATTTTTTGAAGGCTATCTTCTGATATAGTGGCGGGATCCTGCATGTTTGGCCTATTTGCATTGTTGGTGATTAAGTGTGAAATGAGTCATTTTGTTTTGTATTATTATTCCCTATTATTCCTTATACATAAATCTGTTGTTTAGATGCATAATATACAGGCAGGATAAATACTTCATGCTGTGTTCAAATATTATAAAAATGCAAAGAGCGGTATTACTTATAGGGAAAGAAAGTACTTTGGCGTAGTCTTAGCTTTTTGTAATAGACATAATATATGGCACATTACCCTGCGTTGCATGCAACAGCCATAATGACTTTTTGGTTGGAGGGGTTGGTTTTGTTCAAGCAAACTATATTGTGATTTTATAAATGGCTGTGACATTGTTCCAGTGTGTAGCCTTGGGGACATGCTGCTGTAAATGTTTTAGCAGCAGTGGGCTTAAATAACATCCTCTCACTGCATACTGTACATATGCTTTTCAGCCGAGTATGAGGTGTGATCACAGACGAAAAAAAGAAAAAGAAAGAAGAAAATACATCGCGGTAGATGTCAAAATGACAGCATGCAGTCTAAAAGAGTTTGGTTTGTAGTTAGGTTTTATAGTATATTTACACAATTTTTATAGACATGAAATAGTTCAATTAGATGGAGAGGACAATTTTTTTTTCTGTCGATTAAAAAGCTCCAAGAAAAACAATCAGAAATCTTCAACTACGTTAAAAAAAATTTTTTAGAAAATGTTTTGATTTTAAAAGGTTACATGCTGAAGCTATTTCTTCATGGCTCACATACATATATTATCATTTCTGTTTAAGGTCCAGGAATTTCCTTCAACAGTTAGATGTTGTTTTTAGTGAAAAAGCAGGAAGACTATTTTCAGCTACAGATTATTAATGCAACACAGAAAAGAAACACTGAGACGAGTCAAAGACGTAGTATGACATTTATCTATCAATTTACAAAAATCCACTCAAAATAAGAGTCCTGCTTTTAAAATCCTACTAACGAGAAAAATTCAGTGTAGTGGTAGTAAAATGATTTGCATATCTGAAACTTGGCCCTTGTGACCAATATGATGAATATCATTATTAATATTTAGTATAATTTCAAATACACTGAGGTATCCAGTGGTGACTGACTTTGGGTCATGGGCCTTTGATTCTTTGGAAAAGAAAGGTGCTCTCTTTAATACTTTTTTCAGACATAATCAGATTGCACTGAAGTCTTTGGGAGAATGTTCCTACCTGTCCTACTCATTTGATGTAATAGCTCAGTAAATATTTTCCTAATGAGTTTTATGGTCTCAGTCTCTAGTTTTGAGTCTTCATTACAACACAATGTTAACTGATGGTAACCATAAAGCGGGGGATGCATTAAGTTGGGACTACAGTGTGATTGACAGACTGTACCATATGCGACGTCCTACTTGACAATCAGCATATAGTACAGAGCAGATCAGATCCACCACTAACTCATTTGATAAGGATATCTTATCTCACTGTTGTGTTTCCACTTGACACTCAGTCGTAAGTCAAAAACCGCAGGGAGTCACTGGGTTGACATTTAATAATCTGTTCTATTCTAATTATTGTGAGTTTAAAGTGTTTTATGTTCAACTAAAAACATTAATAGTGATTAAAGGGTCTGTCTAAGGCTGCTTTTCTCTGGGATTAGGTGGTAGTGATTGACAGTCATTGTTGTGTTGACAAGACAAGAGGTTATAATACATCCTCTGGGCAGAAACAAACAGCTGCTACTGCTAATGTTAGTTCTGGAGCAAAACTTGCAAATAGGTCATTTAAAGCTGTCAGGTAAAAAGGAAATATTTCCCTGAGAGCCACAGAGGAATAAAATTATAAAATAGTAAAACATTGACAATCTTAATAGTAATTCACCCCTCTGAGTAAAATTTTGTTCCGATCTTGACAGTAAGTAATGAGGAAAGATGCAGCGCAAATAGGCAATAAAGGTAAACAATTATTATTCAACTGTTCTGCCATATTAGTTAACAAACAGTACAACATGCTTCTGCACAGAGTATTAATATCAAGCTTTGAATATATACATATTTGTTCATGAGATAAATTCACCAATGCATTGTAGTCATTGTTTCTATTTTGGGGCTTTAATGACAGGAAATGAAACATAGAACAGTGACAACCCAATTCAAGATCAGCCATTTGTCTTTCATTTAATTTTCTAACTCTGGCCGTGTGTTTATTTGCCATTTCAAAGTATCACAAATGCTTTGAGCAGACTTTTTAGTAACGCCAGGCGCACTGTTAGCTCATTTGTCACACTACTCTCTCCCCTCCTCACCCCACCCCCACCCATCACTGATCCGGGGGTCAGATTAATGGAGGGAGAATTTGGACTGTCTCACCTAAGGGACAACTGTCATCTATTCTGCTGTTAGTATTCTGCCACAGGAGGAAATATTCAGCAGGATATGCTTGTGCTCTCCTGCTTCCTTCCAAGCACATAAAAAAACCCAGCGCACGAACACACACATGCACGCAAACACACACTCTGCTCTCTTTCCTCCTATTTTATATTTAATTTCAACCTGTCAATTAAAGAGTGAGAGGGCAACTAAGAAAAAAGACAGAGGGAGAGGAGACAGCAAGAAGCACAGAACTAATTAGGCAACTGTGTAATTTTAATTAGCTGTTTTGATAATTAAACTAATTAGTTCCCCTGTGTTTCCACAACATGCAGCCGACTGGAGGTTTTTTTTTTTATATCAAGGCTTCAGAGCTCCACTCTGTTGGTTAATTAGTCACTTTTGCATCAGAAAGCTTTATTGATAGCCTTAATTTGCAGTTGAAATGAGAAATCTGCTGTCAATAATTCGGATAATTGCCCGCTGTTTGAATGCAGAGAACAAAAGTAAGCGGCCCCGGCTCAACACATCTGCAAATCCCTCGGGTCGTTTCCTGAATGCTTAGGCTCTGTGATCTACATATCAGCAAATAAGCTCCCCCCTGCTTGCTTCTCATTCTTGACCTCAGTAACTAGAAGAGAATCCAGCTAAATAAGGCAAAGATTGACCCACCACGCCCCTCTCCCTTCCCTGTTCCCAAAACACCTCCTTAAAACACCACCCACAGCCCGGCCTGTGATTTTTCCTCATCTGCTTGCTAACTTTAAGTGTCCTGCATGTGCGATAATTGGAAAAGAAGGCAGGAGAGGAAAAAACAAACAACATCCAAAAAAAACAAAAAACGAAGGAAAGTCACTGCTTGCTTTGTAGCTAATTAGTGTCCTTGGAATTAAATGAGCAGCTCGTTGTGCACCTCCAGCTCCTGCGGCCCATGTTTGTGAATTGAATAATTGATTCTCCTCCACTAATCAGAGAGCGACATAATGAGCCAGTTTAATTAAATGGGGATCTAACCTGGCTAACACTGGGAAAATATTTGCTCGTTTATGGTTAATCAGGAATAACACAGTGCGTGGGGGGAGGGGTGTGAAGGTTGGTAAGAAATATTAGTTCATGTGCGTCTGAGGCTGCTGGGTAAACTTCCAGGCAGCTGAACAGGGAAAACAGTTGTGCTGTCAGTTGCCACCAGTCACCTTGTCATTGACCGTGACTGTGTTTCCATGAACTCAAGTATTCTAATTTTGGAATTGATAATAAATCAAACTATTCTCACAAGGCCATCTCTTCCTTTTAGAGTTTCACCAAAGTGACTAGATTTGCTTGAATGCACCCTCTTGATGAAAGGTAAATTGTCCCCAGGAACTCAAGCAAGTCCAGTTTCCTTCCCAAAGGTCTGAGCAAATCCATCTAAGTGTCTTCACAGATATGTCATAGGGCTGTTCAATATTTTACTCATAATGATGTTTCCAATACTGCAGAGCAGAGGCTGATCACTGACTGATGATGATGATGAGGCCCCCTTCACATGTTACATCAGTTTGCCTTCTGGATTCAACCAGAGAGTCTGGAGTTAAAAGAATAGCGTTGACTTCATTTTAAATAATGTAGCATACCTCAAGAACGTATGGATTCATGCTCGTAGCATTGAAGCTTGACTGCAAAGAGGACATATTTAAACAGTTAACATGGTTGAATTTGGCAAAAAGCCAAACAGCAAAATACGCTGCTAAAGAAACTCCATGTTCTGAATTTTGTGGATCTATCTGGCTTGGCTCTAAACCTGGCAGTGAATGTGTTGTGTCATTTCTTGGAGTCTTGGAGTCATTTTACCAGGACTTGTCCTATGTCCCTCATATAAAACAAGACTGTAGGACAGCCTTCTTTCATCTGTGCAATATTGCAAAAATCGGAAACATCCTGTTTAAGGGGATGCAGAAAAACTAGTGCATGCGTTACCTCTAGACTGGACTACTGTAATTCCATACTATCAGGATGTCCCGACAATTCTCTAACAAGCTTTCAGTTGATTCAAATTGCTGCTGCATGAATATTACCAGGAACTAGAAAAAGAGATCAGATTTATCCTGTGTTAGGTTGTCTTTATTTGCTCTCGGTAAAATTCAGAGTAGAATTTGAAATCCTTCTGTTAACACACAAAGCTCTTAATGACCAAGCCCCATCATATCTCTGAGAGCTCATGGTTCCTTATTGTACCAGCAGGTCACTTGGCAGATCTTTGAGCGATGAGGCTCCTCTTCTACAGAAACCACTCCCAGTACCGGTTCAGGGTGCAGACTCTCTCTACATTCAAGAATAGACTTAAAATGTCCCTATGTGATAAAGCCTACAGCTAAAAGTTAATTACTCTTAATTATTCTTTAGCTATGCTACTATAGACCGCTGGAGGATGCACTGAGCACCTCCCCCCCATGTATGTAAATCACAACTTCATGTCAGTAATTTTGTTTCGTCCTGTAGTCTGTGTTTTCCCCTCCTGTTCTCTCTCTTACTGTCCTCATCCTTCAGGTGCTGAATCATCTCTGCTCCATGTTCCTGCTCAATACCTGCTGCTGCAAGAGTTATTAGTTATCACTAACCACTATTAATTATTTCACTCCATGAGCATGGCACTCATGGAAGTATCTCTGGTGAATAAACCTCAAACCTTACCAGTACAGCGCAACTCCCAACACTGTGTCAGCCACTTCCAGGTACAAGCTAACAAGCAACGTACAAAATAAATGATGTCACTCCATAAACTACTCTGATAGGTCTGCTGATCTCTAATTCAATACTTTCTGCTCAGTCACTTATCAGCCTAGGATAAGCAGCAGTGTTCTGATCCATATCCAAACAGATCTCCTTCCAGCTCCAGTTTCCCACCTTGCTTCCCTTTTCACTGTATATCTTTCTCTGTAGGTCTGCAGGCCACCTGGGGTCGCTTCTGGATCACTGCTGGTCCCAGAGTAAATATGTTAATGCCGTGTTATATTTTGGATAGAGATGACCAGCTGACATTAAAGAGGAAATGTGGATGAAGCAAAAGTTAGTTAAGAAACTGCTGATATCTGGAGACATTTTGCCCAATGCCAGAGACGTTAACTGTTCGCTAACACTAACAATGCAAAAAAATCACTGACTGCAGACTGAAGACCAGGTCAATTAAAAGAGAACCAAACTCAGACACAACAACAATAATTAAGTTTTCCTATTGTGGCAACACTCTGACCGAGATTTCTTCAATCACATCGGCTCAGTGCTGACACAGCGAGTATTAAGTACAATGCCACATGAACAGCTCCACTTGTTAACTTTAAAACTCACCTTCCACCAGTCCCTTTAAAGCCTTGCCAGCAACTCTCTGGAAATTGTTTGATGCACATTCATCCAAATGATGTAACACATAATAGAGGTTAGTTGCTATGATGCTGCATCTGTGTATCCTTGTGGTCTGCGGTCAAATCACAGCTGACAGAAAGCCGTTAAGTATAACACAAACAGCAGGGCATCCAGCAAGTTTCATCTGATGAGCACAAAATGATTAAAGGGATAGGAAACTAAAGTAGAGCTACAACCCTGCCGAACAAAACAGCTCATCTCCACACTTGCTAATGAGAAAATGATTTATATTGTAAAACAATAGACTGTGACTGTGATTAGGTCATATAAGTTGATGATGAACTGAGCCACCCCAAAGTCAGAGCCTTGCCAGAGCATCTTAAAATGGAGCCCTATCACTGGATCCTCCTGCCTGTCAGATATGTTCACCAGCCTCTGGCAGCATGATGACTTGAGCACACTGACCTTTCCTTATCACTGCATTGGAGAGCTGAGGACCCTTGGCCAAGGTCCCTGTCAGTGTAGCCACGGGGGTAGTCAGGGCCTGATAACAAAGCTGGCCCTCAGCTATGAACCTGAAGTACTGCTTTGGGTCGACTGAGCAGAGGTGATGTAGAGGTAACCTCCTGTGCTGCAAGGAGTTTGAATAGAAAAGTGTGTTTGTGGTAAGCTGCGGCGAGTACCTGCAATTAACAAACAAGGGAATTAACAGGAACAGTTGCAGACTCTATAAACTTTACTTTGCATCAGGTCAGCTTGAGATGCAAATTGAAATGGAACTGTTTTCGCTTTGATGTGATTCGGCATCTTCAGTCACTTTTACTGATGCACTCCCTCAGCTACACTCACAACTATCACTCTGAGATTATGACTGAAAGTGATCAAAGGAAGATTCTACTTTCTTAAAACTGGGCCTTTTCCTGTACTTTTCTTGATCGTTCCAATCAACTACAATACATCACTAATGAGACCAATAAAATAAAGTGCTCATAAAGTTAACAGCTTAGATAAAAAGAGGTCTGATATATATGATGATCAGACAGGTTAGAAACAAACCTTAATATTTTTGCAAACTTACTTTGGAAACAAAAACACAAGTAAACAGTTAATTTAATACACAAAACATCAACTTTCTGTTACCTTGATGAGACCATTATTCTCCAGTAAAGTAGTGTCAATAACCTGAACCTAAAACCTGTGAAACCTTAGGAAACCATTATGACAGCTGAGAAAACTCTAATATGAATCATTTTTGTAATACTGACTTGTAAAGTAATTACCAATATAAAAATGATGTAAAACTATCTATCCTTCATTCGTTCATCTTTTCTATCTCTTATCCATTTCTGGGCCAATCCCAGCTCACACTGGGCGAGGGTGGGGTCACCCTGAACAGGTCACCAGTCCATCATGGGGCCAACACACAGAGACAGACAAAGACAAACAACCACTCACAGTCACACTCTACCTATGGACAATTTAGAGTCACCAATTAACCCAAAAATGCATGTCTTTGGACAGTGGGAGGAATCCAGAGTACACGGAGGAAACCCACGCAAGCACGAGAAGATTCAAACTCCATCCAGAAAGGCCTTAGGCCAGGAACCAAACCCACAACCTTCTTATTGTGGGGCAACAGCACTAACCACTATGCCACCGTGCTACCATCTATATAAATACATAGGGCTGTCAAATCTAACACGTTAATTAACACCTTAAGACAGATTAATTCATTTGCATGATTAATTAGCTAAAATTTTTTAAACACAATTAACGCATCTTAAAATACAGAAAAAAAGGGTCGCTGGCAACGCTCATTGGGCAGTTCGCTAATGAAGTTTGTCCAAGCGGAGTTGTTCAGTAGTGATGGGCGATCACTAGTGGTCAACTCATTCAGGAGCCCATGAAAAGCAGACATTGGTTCGCAAATATCTTGCCACTCCAGGTAACATTGTACATAGGAAGCGGTCAGCTCTCCTCTCTGATAAACAAGTAAACAAGTGAGTCTGTCTGAGCAGCTGGCTAAATGATGAATAAGAGGGCCACATTAATGTGGATATTTTTCTGTTACAAAAAAGAAAGAAAGAAACATTTATTTCTAAATATGAAGGTGTTGGTATGTTTTTTATTTTATTTATATATTGCAATCCAATCTGGACACCACATCTGTTCTTTAGTTTGAATAAACACATGTTAAGTATTCATATATTGGCTTCTTTCATGAGTTTTTTTGCCCCAACGAAATGAAATGAATAATGAATGAATATTATTTGCGATTAATCTAAATTAATCTGATAAATATACATAATATACATATATGAATATACACATGTGGCCAAAACAAATGTTAGTCAGTTTGATTTCCAATTGAGTGATGTAACCAAAGCGACATAAACAAAGACAAAGCAAGTCTATAAATCATAGACTTGCTTTGTCTTTGGTCATGTCACCATACCTGTAAATCTCAGTTATTAATACGGTAGCCAACAAAATAAAAGAAAGCCAGATAATAAACCAGAATAATTCTTGTGCTACATTTGCCAAAAAAAAAACATACTTGAATTTCTTCTTGTACAATAAACAATATACACTATAAGCTTCTTAAAGGTGTCACTCTCATCACACAAGCTTTATTGTTGTGTTCACTAGGGATTCAACTATAATGTCTACAGAACCCATTTCCATTTTGATACATGGTGCACACACTTCTATGCACTGGTAAACCAGAGTGAAGGGGGATACTGGTGTTGCATTGCATTAGCAAGACCCTTGTTTTGCAAAGAGCATGTAATTCCCCCGTGTGCTACAAATTTATGATTTGCATGTCTTCTAAACAGAGAATAAAGGAAATGCCTTTGTGTTTTCAGTGCAATTCTTAGAGCACTGTGTTGCCACAGTTTTGATGTTTATCTTAATTCATCAATGAACAGAGAGAACTTTGAGGGGCTGACAGAGAATCATTGAGAAAGAGTCTTTGTGGGGTTAAAAAAAAAAACAAAACAAAAAATGGAGCATTGAAATTCTGCACCAGAGGAGATGGGAGAGGAGAGGGGAGCTTTGAACCAGTTGCCTGTCAGTCCTTTTCTGTGTTTTTGTGTAAGGAGATGACTGAGAGTTCCTCCACCATGCTACCTCTCTCCAGAGTCTAGGCAAGCCTGCTGCACAGGTTGAAAAAAAAAAAGTTTGTGGACTTTCAAAGCGGAAGGAGAAGAAAAATCTTACCTTGCTTTTGAACTTTCACAACAGCAACATACACAACAGCTGTACTTCAGCAGAGTGCATGGGTATAAAAATATAATGTCAAATAACCTGGGAGAGTGGCACAGCAAGGGAGGACAGCTGTATTCTTCCACTCATCATTTGAAATTTGCAGCTGGGTTTATTTTCTTCACTTAATGCTGTAAACCTCAACAGTTGTGCTCATGCTTTGCCATCAGGTACCCGTTATACACCACTGACCACATGATGGCCTCGAAGACACAGCCACCTATCACTGTTTCTTATTACCTGCTGTGGACATTTGACCCCCCCCCCACCCCCCCAGTAAAGCCACCTGCCATACTCCACCTGCTCACCTTGTTTCCATGACCAATCACTGCAATTGCTAAAGTCCATAGTTATCTTGATTATCTGTTATCTCTTAAGTGCTGTACATCTGCAGGTTTTTGGGTATTGAAATGAATAAAAATGTAAATTACTTCATATAAAATTTACCAGAGGGGTGCCTTTTTTCATCCCCTGAGCCCCTGTCCCCCAAAATGTCTGCATACTGCCCTGTTTTTGAGTGTAATGTCAGCAGCTTGTATTTACGAACGTGTCTTTTTTTCACAATAAAAGGCAACTGTAACACATGGAATTTCATTTATTTCATTTTGAAAAAGACATTTATTAGGTACTCACCTGTGTGACTTGGTGGTTATATAATAGCAGTGGATTGGTGAACTCAGGCATTGCATTGTAGCTCTGTAGATTGTAGATCATCAATACAATATGCAAAAAAAGTCCCACAAAGGATACACAAAGACATTGTTGAGCATTTACTGGCTATAATTCACAAATGCTGGACCTAATGGATTGGGAGTCACACTTACTGAACAACAGTCAGTGTGAAAATGTCAAGGGGATATCATAAATGAACCGGTTTGGCCTTTTCAGACAAAGCATATGTTATCTCTTTTAAATAAGGGGCCAGAAACAGGAGGAGTGACACAAAGGAAAAAGTTGCACTGGCCAGTATTCAAAGCGGCGCCTACTCAGAGCTCATGTGTCTAAGTCATTTGGCTGTTGGGTCGCCTGCTTCACTACATTTAAAAACAAAACCAGTCAATATTTACATTTTATGCGATGTGATGTGAAGTAATATCATTGTTTGTAATGAACTGTTACGATACTCACTTCTGTTGCCTCTATCAAAGCCTGGAGGCTAACGCCATTAATAGCTGCGACTCCAGCAGAGCGCATGAAGTAATTGGTGTTTCTGAATAACTATTCAAGCTAAAGTGTACAGGGCAAAAACATGCAACAGTATATTCATATACTGTATATGTGTATGTGTTGGAGATGAAAAAAGTTTTGCCATGTGAAATCGTTGCGGAAGGATTCTTTCAGTTTGTCCAATTGTTGCTGTTGTACATTCTGGGCTGCAATGCCCAAGTGTTGTGTTATCCTATGGTGGCAGGAAACAGAACAAAGGCCAATACTGAATAAAAAATTATATTCTTATTGGAATTGAGCAACAATGACCATTCTACATTAATACTACTAATTTCCATGCAGCCTGATTATTAAAGAAGACTCTGAAGCATAGCTTATATCAGCGTAAGTAATCATTCAGTTAGTTGTGGAATTCCTGTCTGATAGTGTTAAAGGAAAGCATATTCAAAATTATATGTATGAAATGGGCAGTCTTTTATATGCTTGATTACAGGTCATTTATAAACAATGATGTCTTCTGCTCGATTTCTTTAAAGTGTTTGATTCAATGTGACATTTCTTTCTATTCGAAGCTCAGAAACTCTCTGCCTTTGGCTGTTCCTCTGTAATGTGGTCAGAATGAAGAGCTATTTTCTTGAAAATCTCAAACAGCTGGGATCTCCCTTCTTAATTTATGTGATTTTATAGGCTGTTTTAATTATCTAGGCTCAGAATATTCATGGATTCTATATTTTGGAGAAAGACTCTGTCATGAGTCAGGTCACAGATGAAAAAGCAATTTTTATGAAATTATATATATACACAGTGATAAATCTAATAAATGTCCAAAGCCTCAGGCCTGGACATGAAACTGAGGAAGTGTGAATTACAATCAATTCATCATGTGAAACTAACATGATTTAAGACATTTAGGTGAAATGGGATCACAACTATAACTTGTAGTTTTCAGTAATGAAAGGATTTTTTTTCCATATTCAGATGAAGTTAGGATTTCGAAAAAACTAGAAAACATGATGTTTTTTTACTACGTGGTCTTCATCAAAGTGCCCTTTTACTGATGAGATCATTGTAAATGTTTGTTCCTCTAAAATTCTCATTGTGTCACTATCAGCTCATTTTTAATTATCTTGCAAGTTACAACACGTAATTTTGTAATTATTTTACAAAACTCCAATTTTACAAATTATATATGTTGAATGACTTATGAAATATTATGAAAAATAAAACCCAGAAAATTCAGAAACTAAGGTTTGGCAGCTGTGTGGCAGCGTGACTTGTGCTTAAATAAAGTATTTCATAATACAAACAGTTAGAACAATATACAGCATGTTGCTGATTGCATATAGCATTCTACAATTAACATAACCTTGAAAAGGTGTGTCCATTACTGAACAGTGTGAGCTCCATCACAAATGTTGGCAAGTAATCAAACATTGATACAATAAATTACATTAAAAGCCTATTAGGTCAAGAGATATGTAGTCATAGATGATGTTGTGTTTGGTTGCGATAATAAGGAAAATTGAACATGTGTCAATGCAAATAATCTGGATAACCACAACCACACAACCACTCCGCTTTTTTTCAAATTAAAATAATTTGGAATATTACTCTTCACGGGCAGCACAGCGGTTGTGGGTTTGGTTCCCGGCCTGGGGCCTTTCTGTGTGGAGTGGGTTTCCTCCCACCGCCCAGTGACATGCATGTTTGGGTTAACTGGTGACGCTCTGTGTGTTGGCCCTGTGATGGACTGGTGACCTGTCCAGGGTGTACCCCGCCCTTGCCCAGAGTGAGTGGGATTGGCTCCAGAAACCCCCGTGACCCGGAAACAGAAAAGCGGCAGAAGATGGATGGTTGGATTACTCTTCACAAATCTACTTCTATAATGACAACATGGAAAGTGTACATAGGAAAGTGATACCTAGGTAAAACTGAAGAATCAGCAGTACAGACCTTATTAAAGACACGCTTCTTTACTTTTGGGTTGCTTCAATCTTTAGAGACTGGAAAGTTTTAAACCCTCAATTTGCTACTATTTCATTTCTACTAAGAACATTTATTGTAGTCACTTTATTTTATTGTTTATAATATTTTGTAATGCAACTCGTGTATATATATATATATATATATATATATATATATATATATATGTGAGTTGCATTACAAATGAATATGTATATATGGATATTTGTTGCTGGTAAAAACTGCAGTCATTTGTGTTATTGTGGTTCAGCGGTACAAAGAGTCCTCCAACAAGTCCAAGGCATGTGTGTGAGTGATTGTCACTGTTACAGCTCTAATGACCCACTAGACTAGTATTATTGTTATCGTCACCATCTAAGCACTACAGCTGTCCAAAGTGTGGATGTTCACTTGCAGCCTTGACTGCCTCCATTTGTCTCAACTTCTGCAGGGCCACATCTTCTCTAAATCACTCCCCTCAGAAACATCTATAATGCTGGAGCAGTGTGGAAGAAAAAAAAAAAGAAAGAGGGCCCAGAATGGCTTGCCTGATTGGTTCCTCAATGCAGCCACTGCACTACAGCCAGAAGAGAAAACGAAGGCATAAGTGGGAAAGTCTCGGCCTGGAGAATAACAGGCGTCGGCACATAACAAGCCTCATCCTCCAGCTTCATTAGCAAGGATGAGTCCCTAACCCCGAGGGGAGAGGGTTATTCCCACAGTGCCCATTGCACTTTTTAACAAGCCCCTGTTCCAGACACAGCCCACCAGAGATTTGGCCAGTCCACCTGATTTGTTGAGTCCGGCCCACTAGCCTGCTGTAGTTTAAACAGGAATCCGCCCCAGATTATAGAAGTCCTGGGGGAGCTGCTGGAGCCTCCTCTGACACCTCCTGCTTGTGTTTGCAAACAAGCAGAGCCTCTGCAGTAAACAAGGCATTAGGAGCTAAAGAGCCGCCGCCTCCAACAGTACACACATTACCTTGGCTCAAGTAAGCAAAAGCTTGTTTCGACTGCTACTGCTGCGCCTTTACAATACAAAGACAACTACGTGCTTGAGCTTAAAGTTGCTTGTTATCACACAAAATGTCACCTCTTAATGACTGATACCAGAAATTACAAATCGCCCTTTTTGCCATGCATTGTAATAAGCACATATTTGGCTCCAAATCACCTCATCATTTCATTAAGATGTTTACTGATACCCATTAATGTCACTTCGCCTTATTTCCTCCTGATCTTTCTCTTGGCCGCAGGCTTCAGAGCTGTAACAACATTATCATAATGACAGCGTGCTGCAATCCATTAAGCAGAGGGGTCTCCATAATAGCTCTCCAGGTATGTTTAGCTCATACTCACAACAACTGCTTCTCCTAACAGGAGGAGGAGGCGCACGCAGTAATCACTATGTTTTCTCAGAGAAAATGCTGTTATTATTCAAACTTCACTGTGAATAATTGAGCTGGTGGATGTGCTGGGAAGGGCCCAGAAATGAGACAGTAAGGAGAGTGTGTGTGTGTGTGTGTGTGTGTGTGTGTGCATGTGCGTGTGTGCCTCCTTAGCATTCGCCTGCTGCCTTCCCTTTGAGGAGCAGCCATTACTAATTGCAAAGAAATTTCCTCCTCTTCCTACCTGCGGGCCTGTCAGGTCGTAAATGAAAACGAATTAAGTAGAAATCCATACGTTTCCAAGCCTCCTTCCATCCCAACTCGCCTGCCCCACAACACCTTATATCATTAGAGGAGCAAATTAAACATTAGTGCTTCGGCTGCCGCTAGTTTGGGCTAATTGCTAATCAGCAGTAAAAGTTGCCTGGCACGGAATATTGCTTACCATAAGCTAAAGGTAATTTGCTTCTCAAGAAGAGCTAGACCGGCTCATCTGTTGTTGTCCAGAGTCCATGCCTAATTACTGCCGGAGGGTGATGACAGTCACTCAATGGAGATTAAGACTGAGGCGAAAAATGGAAATGTGCCATAATGCTGGAATGAGCTTGAAGTGCTTCTGTCTGCTTTTCCTTAATTCCCTCTCTTTCTCCTTGCATGGCTAGCTGCTGAAAGAGATAGATTCTGGGAGTGGAAGTCGGAGACAGTGCTGTTGCCCCCCCCTTTTCTTGCCAGATGACATTGCATTGCATTGTGGGAAAAGTGTAACTTAAATGCTTTCCCCCCCCTAGTTCTTCTCTGAAAATAACCTGCAGATCAAAGAGAGGCAGCTAGGAGAAGAGGATATATAATAGGTAGGAAGTGCCAACCCACTATGACATCACCCACTGGTTTGTGAACTACTTCTATATTTGAAGGAGAACGTGGATCTGAAGAGGAATGAGAGGTGGATCTGACCTGCACTCTTTGTTAATCACACAGTAGCCACATCCCCCAATCCATCCCCTGTTTTATGGTTGATGTTCCTCTAAATGGGGCCATCGTTTAAAGAATGAAATTCATGTTGTATTGAAGAAGACCTGAAAGTGAGACAATAAACTCATTAGGAAAACGTTGATAATAAATCGAGTGAGAAGTAGAACCATTTTCACATTGACTTTAGTACAATCTGACCTCTTTTTACAATGAGTGGAGTTGCCACCTGATGGTCGTCAGACACAATGAAGGCTCTTCAGAATTAATTTCACTTTTCAGACCCAGAGTCTATATGTCCAAAAATAGACAGATGATGTGGTATCGTCATGTCACCATTAAACGTCTGACACCTCCTCTCTGCAGGGAGTGGACACCGATCCTTGTCCTACCTGCATTACATACAGTAAAGAAAGTGTAGGGGAGAATTAGGTTGTTATTACATTCATCAAAATTCACTTGGTGGAAGCTGCTAATATAAACTGCTGGTACAGAAATGTTCAAAATTGAGGTCAGATGTGATATACATGGACAATTTTGGGATGAGTCCTTTGACATTGACATTTATCATTGACTTCTTCTTTTCCAAAATCTACAACTTTTTGCTGTTTCAGTTCTACTTTTTTTTTACAATAACAAAGCAATTACTATGATAATTACTATGATGATACAATTAACCTCATGATATGTCTTTACCAACAAAATGCCCACATCTTTTGAACAGAATGTGCTGAAGGAGACTGAGAGTGCTTTATTTCTCTCTGGCACTTGAAGCTTCCATTGCAGATTGAAAGGGAATCTAGGAGATGGTTTGTCAGAGATTTTAATCAAAGTTCAAAGGTGTGAGTACCAATGCTGTTCTCACATAGCAAAAATATCCAGGTCCTTGCGTTACTGAGGGCTGATTGGTGTGAGCTGTTTAGTGAGGAGATCTTCCTGCTTCTTGTCTTTGTCAGCTGTCCTTCCTGTAATAGAGCCCAGGGCTGTTGAGCAGGTGATAGAAATTACAGGGTATGGTTATTACAACCCAGTCCACACTTATCATAATTAACTATCTCCCATTGCTACTCTGCTGCTTCACAGGCCCCATGCTCACACCTGAGGCACTTCTGTATTTCTCAGGCCAAGGTTTTACTCCTCCTGAAGGCGAGACGATGCTGGCATATCGCGGACATGAGTTGTTGATACAGTTTCACACACTATAACTCAACCTATTGCTTCACTCAACATCCCAAACCCTGACGACATCTACCGAAAGAAAAACACTTTTCCCAAAAATATTCCCAAAACACTATTCCTTTGTTTCACACAATTCCGATTTGTTGAACTTTTTGTGAAAAACTCCACACACAAATCCCTTCATATATCACTGGCAGCGCTACATGCTCATTTAGAAAGCACTGGTATTCAGTATCGCGAACTCAAATCATCACAGCTGGAATCCAATTAATACAGTTCACCAGGTGGAAACACAAAGAGTCAAAAATTGTTCAGACACGAAATCAGAACCAAAGGATCGATAAATAAAAAGGGCAATGGGTCAGTTCACTTGTTTTGGAACAATGGAGCCACAAGGTGTTGAAGATAGAGGAAGAGAAAGAGGAAGCAGAGAGAGGACAGGAGGTGGAAGAAGAAGCGGAACGCCAAAGCCAAGTAGACAACTGTTTTCTAATGAGATTTGTGCAACTCTAGTTACCATGTCCTTGTCATTGGGATGTCAATGAGTGAAGCTGGGCAAAGAGTGCAGCTGAATCTGAGCCGCTTCACATTAACCTCTATAAACTGGACCTTTTTAGAGGAAAATAAATAGTTAATTTACATATCTACACAATATCTATTTACACATCTAGTATTGCTTTGGACTGCTGTATGCTGCACTGTTACAGTACACACATGCACTGTACGCTGTGTGAAATGCTTGTATTACTGTACCATATCACATAATGTTAAGAGCACAGTACAGAGTTACTGTATGCTCCTATTTTCAAAAATGGGAAGTTAACTGTATTCCCATCAGTACTTCTGTTTTTGGAGAACTGAGAGACAACCATCTAAAGGAGCCAGAAGACGGCTATTTTCAGGAGAGCAAGAGATGGAAATCGTTAATATGGTCATACCCAACAAAGTAATTTGAGGATAAAATAGGCCTATCATGTTCCTACTGAAAGGAACTGTGATGGAGTCGGGCAGCATGGTGGCAGAGTGGTTAGCGCTGTTGCCCCACAATAAGAAGGTCACAGGTTTGGTTCGGTTCCCGGGCCTGGAGCCTTTCTGTGTGGAGTTTGCATTTTCTCCCCATGCCTGTGTGGGTTTCCTCCGGGCACTCCGGTTTCCTCCCACAGTCCAAAGACATGCATGTTTGAGTTAACTGGTGACTTTAAATTGTCTGTAGGTCTGAGTGTGAGTGTGAATGGTTGTTCGTCTCTGTCTGGTGACTGGTGACCTGTCCAGGGTGTACCCCGCCCTCGCCCAGTGTGAGCTGGGATTGGCTCCAGCACCCCCCGCGACGCGGAAACGGATAAGCAGTTGAAGATGAATGAATGAATTAATTAATGTGATGGAGTCCTCCTGGTCAAATGTTACTCCAATAAAAGTGAAAGAAGTTAAATTAGGACTTGAGTAAAAGTACAGGAGTACCTGCTTTTAGAAATACTTACGTATTCAAGTGCTTTTCATAGCAACACAATGCATCGTGAAACAGTGCATTCAAAGATTGTATTCATTTATTTATTTTTTTCTCTCTTTTGGTTTTTCCATGTTTGCTGTCGCCACAGTAAGTCAGTTTCCCGCGACTTGAATGAATGATTTGGCTATAGTTTTACACTGGATCCCCTTCCTGATGCAACCCTCCAGTTTTATCCAGGCTTTGGAATGGCACTAGAGTACTGCCTTGTAGGTGGGGTCCCTCATCGGGGAATCGAAACCTCTCCTGCATACCCTGCGCATTCAAAGAATCTGACTCTAAAATAATGCAGTGAATGAATTGATTTGAACTGAAAATTATTGAATAAGAAGCAAATCCTATAGAAACTGACAAAAAGACCAACACTGTAATTGTCATGTTTTTTTAATTAAAAGAAAACCACATATGTTCAAAATCAAAATGCAAAATAAAATAAGTAATAATAAACATCTTGGCTCAGTGATAAAACCTCTGTAAACTGAACATTGCCTGCCAAAGCCATGACTTGCGGGGCAGAGTTGCAGCGGATCACCTTTTCTCCCCCATGTGAATGTTACATGTGAGCTCACCGTCCAAACTGAGTGGCACATGTGTAAGGGACAGCTTCGGCAACAACACTTGAATACAAGAGATGCACATGAATGGAATTTATGGAATTCTCTAACTCAAATGTAACAAGTACTACATAGAAATGTAGTGGAGTCAAAATTAGAATATTAGGCTGTTTGATAGGCCGTAGTCATGCGAGATGCTGTGAGATCGTGAGGTAGAGTGAGATTTTGAATCCTTACATGGCGGCATTGCCCTGCTAGATTAGATTGATATCAAAAAGTATTTTCTTTGGATTATATCCTCGGATCCCCGGATCACACAGAAGTTATTGCACTTACTGTCAGCGGTGCATCATTTAGCTTCCAGACAACCTGGCTGAGAGCAAGAAGGACAACTCCTCCACAGACACACAGGATCTCATAACCGCTGAGGTCTCTGTAGTTGAATATATTAATAAAAAACTGGACTCAATTTAGTCCACCAGGAGATGAAGGATCTCAAAGCAAGCCTGGAGTTCTCACATCAGGAGATCAATGACCTGCAAAGAGATAACACTGGGCTTCGAGCTGACGTCTCCTCCATTACAGGGAAGGTTGACCAGCTCAAAAAAGAAAATAAACTTATAAAAGAAACTGTCCTAGACAGACAGTCCAGCAGTAAACAGGACAATCTCATATTCTCAAGAATCCCCGGACAATCCAGAGGCCCTGATTAAATAATTTATGTCGTCCGCTCTCGAACTTCCGACGGAGACGGTAAATAACATCACCTTCCACCGCGTCCACCGAGGAGGAGCCGGAGGAGGAAACGTCCCCATCCCACCATCAAGTTTAAGCATTTCCAACAGAAGGTGGTCATATAGAGCAAAGTATGCATATTTAAAGGCACTTCTTTTGGTATGAACGATCAAATGCCAAGAGAGATCAACGAGAGGTGGAGAGTGTTGTACCCGATCCTGAAAGAACACCGGCAGAAAGGAAAGAGGACTGCACTCCAGGTAGAAAAAATGTACATTGACGGTCAGCTGATCTGGGACGCCAACATTACCCCAGGCTCTTCTGAAGGGATAAATCGTATGAAAATATCAATTTGGCTTAAATAAGTAAAATATATATACATAAAAATATCAACCAACATGACAATAACTTTGCTGCTTCAACATTGTCAACATTCCAACATCCACTTCCAGAGTCCACTCAAATCACTGATTGTAACCCCCTACATACTGACAGCTGTAGAAGGTCACATAGAGACACATGCAGACCATTCTCAATATTCATACACAGAATGATTGAATGCTCTCTCTCTCTCTCCATGTCTTACTTAACTATAGTATCCTGCAATGTGCATGGCATTTGCTTGTGGGCAAAAAATAAATAAATAAATAAATCTGGACTACATCACAAATTTAAAAGCGGATATTTTCCTCATGCAAGAAATCATTTACTAGATTCAGAAGAATAATCTCTTATAGATCCAAATTTTAACCAAATCTTTTCATCCTGTTACAATAGTAGATAAAGAGGCTCCATTTTGGTCCATAGGGGGTCACTCTTTACTTTAAACAGTATGGTAACAGACCCAGAAGGCAGATACATCATTATTCAGGCATCATTCTTTAATAAATTATACACAATTGTGAATATCTATGCTCCTAATCATGATGATCCGGCCTTCTTACACAAAGTTTTTTTGCAATTATCTGACATATCAGTCACACCAACAAAGATCATTGGAGGGGACCACAGTCCTGAATCCTTCTATTGATTGTTCTCATAACTCAGCATACACAAAAAAATCGCAATCAGCCAAAATCCTAAAGGAATATATGGATGACTTTGGACTTGCCGATGGCTGGAGACTCAAAAATCCTACAAAGAGGGAATACACCTTCTACTCCCCTGTGCATCACTGTCTTTCAAGAATTTACTTTTCCCTGTCAAACAACTCTATGGCACAAAAAATCTACACCAGTATACACCCAATTACAAGCAGAGATCATGCACCGGTGTCCCTCCACCTCCAAATAGAATCCACCCTGAAACTGTCCCCCACTTGGCGCTTTAACGCCTCATTACTAAGGGATCCAGAATTTGACACGTTAATAAGGAGAGAATGGAAAAACTTTTTGGAAACAAATGACTCTCCAAATTTATCTCCATCCCTGATTTGGGAAGCTGGGAAGGTTGTGATCGGAGGCAAAATTATATCATATTCCTCTTATAAGAAGCAACATTGAGGAAAACGTTTAAGAACTAACAGAACAATATGCAACAAAACCAAAGAAACAATTATGGACCCAACTACAAAATGCAAAACTGCAACTACAAAACACCCCCCCCCCCCCCACCAAAAAAAACTGAGTCTATACTACAAGAACTCAGATCCTAAAATTTTGAACATGACAAGAAGTCATGCAAATTTCTCGCAAATCAACTGCAATGCAAGAAATTAAAATAGCTGCAATTCAGTACTCAAATGGCAAATATACACAATCACCCCAGAAAATCAATTATATCTTTTCAAGCTTTTATCAATACCCATATTCAACAACAAACAACCCAAACATATAAGACATTCAGGCTTTTCTCAAAAATCTAAATCTGCCTCAACTAACTGAAGAACAAAGAAACTTCATGGATGCGCCACTGACCAGTAATGAACTATTAACTGCATCAGAAAGTATGAAGCAGCTAAGGCTCCTGGTCCAGATGGGTTCACTGCCGAATTTATGAAAAATTTCTGGTCAGTGTTGGCGCCTCTATTTTTTGGGACAGTGACAGATTAAATGATATTACTTTTAATTGCAACACTGACCAGATTGCGATGATGAGTCCATAACAGGAAAGAACCTTGGCACCTGCCAGCCAGTGGCGCTACTCCTCCAGGGCCAGTTTCACCGCCAGAAGCTCCTTGTTACCAATGTCAATGTTTTCTCTCTGCTGGGGTGAGACAGCGAGAGAAGAAGGCGCAGGGATGAAGCTTCTGGTCGATGGCAGCACGTTGGGACAGGATAGCCCCTATTCTGGGTCAGGGATCTGGAGGATGTTAGCCAGGGAGAAATGAGACTTGAGGGTGTCGAAGGCTCTCTGGGCAGCATCGGTTCAATGAAAAGTTGTCTTGGTTGATGTGAGAGCAGAGAGAGGTGAGGCGACCAAGCTGAACCCTCAGATGAAGGGTTGGTAAAAACCTGTAAACCCCAGGAAGCGTTGCAATTGTTTACGTGTCTCAGGGACTGACCAGGAGGTTAACGCTGAGACAGGGTCCTTCTTTAAAGAGTAGTTAGCAGTAATGTACCCCAGGGAGGAGACTGAGGAAACATGGAATTCATATTTCTCTGCCTTGACGAAAAGGTTATTGTCCAGGAGGCGGTGGAAAACTGATCACACAGTTTGGTCATCCAGACTCTGGGAAACCCTTAGCACACAGAAAGTCTGCACCGTCAATAGGAACAGTAATGGAGGTGACCACAAAGTCCCACACGAAATGGCATCTGTGGAAACAAACAGTCACCAGCCTTGTGCCAAACATTGCAATGGACAAACTGTTGGCTGCACTCAACTGTGGGCCACCGCCTTTGGCTGACATGTCTTTGCTAATTGGAAGGGGTAGGCTCTTTTGCAGGCCAGAGTCCACCAGGAACCGTTTTCCTGACATTGAGTCTTTAATGAAGAAAAGCTCACCACATCTACCAGCGCCCACAGCTGCTACTGAGCACTGGCCCTGGAATTCCTGGCACCTCAAACACACATGGAGCAACATAGCGCCTAGCCTTGCCACCGAACCGCTGGTGGAAGAAACTCCAGCCACTACCGCCGGGTCCACATCCTCCATCATCTGCTGCAAGAGATCCGATGCCACACTCTGCAAAGCAAACTGTCTGGTAGGCAGCAGGACCCAATCAGTCTCCTCAGCTAAACATCAGCAGTCACCAGCAGCCAGACAAGGGAAGTTAGCCAAAGCCACGCGCACAGGAGGTGAGAGTTGGCGCAGGAAAATGTGCTGGAAAAGGAATCCACCTTCATCCAAGCCTAGCAGCGACAGCATATCGACTATGAGATCCACAGCTGTCCCATCGCCCAAACCAAACAGGGAAAGGATTCTATCTGCCCTCTCCGTGGCAGATAGACTGTAGCAGACTATACTCCTGGAGCAGAAGATGTCTGAGGGTGACATATTTTCCGTGTTGCAGGGGATTCTCATGTGGACATGCGGGTCGAGCGCAGTGATGACCCAGTAGTATCTAGAGTCGTCTGCCGCGATTCCTCACAGATGGAACAGCGCCTCAACATGCCGGAACCATGAAGCTCTGCCAGAACTCGGGAAGCTTCACAGCCACAGCGGGAATGGTAAGCGGTAACGGTAAGCCCACTTTCAGCTCATGGATTCTGGTGTGGAGGAAACGGAGCTGCAGCACTGACAGGGGAGGAGGCAGCCCCCATTGGTGAAGCTCCACCACCAGCCTGAGAAGCAGCAGCGTCCTCCAATGAAGCTGTAGAACCCCGCGATGAGGAAAGGGGCAATCCCCAGGGCTTTTTCGCCAGGTCCCGCTGGACCTCCGCCTTGACTTGTTGGTTCTCAGCTGTGACAGTGGTGGAGACACCTTTTTTCAGTTGGTGACCACAAAACTGTACATCAGGACCATCATCTGCACAGATTTGGGGCTGACAGCCTAGCTGACCAAATCATGACTGTATTATCGCTAGGGATGAGCGAGTACACCCCTATCTGTATCTGTTCAACCATCTACATTATCTGTATTCATGCTCTGAAGGGGCGGGACTTAAACCAGAGGTGGGCGTGGTTTATACGAAAATTTTATTTTTAAGCCTGAAATTGATATGGGTTGATCAGAAGTTGCTATATTTATTGTAAGTCTCAATATATTTTTATTTACAGCTTAAATTGTATTACACCAAGGTAAGAAGAGCGAGCCGACGGGAAAAAAAACCCGACCCGTTGAAGAAACAGCGAGAATGAGAAACGCAACGTGGGCTGTCTCGTCACACAAGTTTTAACCCCAGAACCCCATAAAGTGGGGCAAGTTTTAAACGTTTTGGTTATAAAAAGCTATTTTAAAATGATGATGTAATAGTGTAGATGTAACCAAAATTTTTATCTATTAGGTTAAATGATGATCTTACCGGGGGACTCGATCAGGTAGGTGTCACCTATGGCCATTCAGTGGGATCATTTCTCCATGAAAATGAAGGCAAGCAGAAGGGACAATGAGAAATACCAGCATATGTGAGTTTTTCCTTGTATCGTTTTTTCTCCGGTACAACTAACATGTTAAAATACGCATTTGACATGTTAAAATAATGTTTTAAGCAAACTAATGGACAGTGTTTTTTAAATTGTGCCGGTGATTGTTTTCCCCTCCGGTGGGTGTGGCTTTCGGAGTATGACGCATTGCGCTCTGTAGCTATCACAGGACGCCCTGGGAAGGATTTTCCTTCAACCCGAGCATGGATATTGACTTGTATTACTTGTATGGTATTTGTCCATCCATCCATCTTCTCCACTTTTCCGTTTCTGGGTCGCGGGGGGTGCTGGAGCCAATCCCAGCCAGCGTTCCGGGCAAGGGGCGGGGTACACCCTGGACAGGTCACCAGTCCATCACAGGGCCAACACACAAAGACACACAGAGATGAACAACCACTCAAACTCACATTCAGACCTACGGACAATTTAGAATCACCAGTTAACCTAGACATGCATGTCTTTGGACGGTGGGGGGAAACCGGAGTACCCGGAGGAAACCCACGCAGACATGAGGAGAACATGCAAACTCCACACAGAGAGGACCCAGGCCAGGAACTGAACCTGCAACCTTCTTATTGCGGGGTGACAGCGCTAACCACTAAAAGTTTTTTTAGTGGGTTTTTTTTTTTTTTCTATACATTCGATGTTATTTAGCCTTAAGCAGACTGTGACTGGACAGATACAGACAGCTGGTTCCTCTGCTGAGCTGCAGCCTATTAAACCTCCACTCAGTCCCCTGCTACTCGCTTGCGTCTTACACAGCGCAACACAAAGAAAATATACAAGTCAAATCCCAATCTGGTTGATCATATTTGCACATTTTTCTTTTTCTGTCGTCAGACAACTGAATGAGTATAAAATTGTAGTTTAATTGCAACTCACAAAAACTACATTTTAATCAGTAGCCATTCCCCAGCTGCTGCGTTGTGGCGATGAAATCCTGACACAACATACGGAACAAAATCATTCAGAAAATCTGTGTTTCTTTCACACACTCTTAATTGTTGGCTTAAACACAAATACACACCACTTTATATGTTGCTATTATTTTGGATACAATCATCAAACATGGTTAAATCCATTGGGTCTCAAAGGACCCTGCACTTTCATCCCTCTTTGACTATCTACCTTTGGTTTTGATGGACCTGCCATATAATTGGACTCTGCTTTTTGATTGGATTGTCATTGTCCAATCTGATTTGGGTGTATAGATAGCCACAGAATTCACACTCGCAATTTCAGAGTCACTGGCAGTGTGGGAACATTAAGCGCTGAATTTTAAAAGCAGTTTTCTGATCAATATTAGTTGAGAAATGTTCTTTTCTTTAAAGCATAAATTATTTTCTGTGTCTTTGTGTAATTTCACTACTTACATAATTTAAAGATGTGAGTAGTCAGTCACACTCTCGTTATCTAATTTACAAGTTTAGAAAATCTTTTTGAGTTTGAGCTTCCACTCTCAAAGTTGGGTGCTATGCCTCAGTTAATGGTCTTCCATGCTCTCACTTACTATTTTGATTAAATATGGAAACGTAAACTCTTGCCAGTGCAGAGTTTTAAACCTGAATTCTATTTGCTTCTCCCTTGATTTTTTTTCTTAGTAAACATTTTCCTAATAAGTTTCTGGTCTCAGTTTCTAGTTTTGAGTCTTCAATACAACGTCTTGTTGATTTGAAAATGGTTGTTGGTCCCATTTAGAGGAAAATAGACCATAGGGCAGGGGAAGTTTTTGGGCATGGACTTTGTGTGACAGATTGTATCTATCAATCAGGATAGAGCATAGAGGGGGTAAGAACATCAGTGTATTGTAATACTAGGTACATTTTAGTTTTTTTTTTTCCGTGTAAAGTAACCCCTGGATGTTTGTAGATATTGAAAAGAATCCAAATGTTATTCTGAAAGGATGGATGGATGTTTGTAAATTTAACCAACCGAGTCTCTGCATTACTCGCGGACATGCAGAAGGGTTGGTATTTGAGCTTGCTCACTGGCAGCTTTATTCATGGGTCTCTGGCTTCTTTAATTTATTGTTGCAGTTATATATATCATATTAATCGTATATATCCTATGTATTTTTTTCTTTTGATACACATTACATTTTTGTCTTTAACATTTTTATTGCACTTCGAAAAATGTAATTGTTATACTTGATATGATTATATTTATTTACATTTCTGCATTTTTCTTGTTAGTGACCTTGAACTGAGAACATCTATAATATTTATATAAAATAAATGTAATCATATTAATTTCAATAATTAAACAAAATTAATTTCCAATCATTTCCAAGAAGGTTTAATAAAAGTCCTGCAAATCTGAAATAATGCCATTGAAAATTTTATTGTGAGTGATCAGATTATTTTGTCCTGCAAAAAAAAAAAAAAAAGATGTAGACACACACAAGTAGACACATTTAAACTTCAAATTATTGGGCTTGTTATTTGGAAGGAGCACATGTCGCTACCATGTAAGAGCAGGTCTTCTCAATGGATTGTATATTATTTCTTTCTTTCGTCAGTGCAAAAACAAAAAAGAAAGAAAGAAAGAAAAACCTTTCACTTTCAACCTAATTAATGTCTGGTCTTAACCTAGAAGCATAAATATTTTCTTACCTACAAATCAGCAGAACAGTGCCCATTGGGAAATGTCATGTCTGCTTTTCTAGACTGTTCTAAGAGGGAACTGCCATTATTATCACAGCTGCAAAATTCTGACCCATCCACATACCAAGGAGAATAAAAGGCCAATTTCGGCCTTGTACAATGTTGTAAAATAAATTCTTGAAAGTGTGTGTGTTTCTGCGAATGCGTATTAGATTTCCCACATGATATCAGTGCTTGTCTTCATTATTTCAAAGTCCAAAATAGCTCCGAACCAAAATGTGCAGCAGCCAAATACTGGACAGTGGAGAGGAGGTGTAGGTGTCTCTGGTGTGAAAAACAACCCACTTGGATCCCAGTACAGTCCAATCAATACATCGTTATAGATCATAATCACGTGAAGCGTATAATCGCCTAAAACCTATCAATTATAGAAAGAGAGATAGCTGGGGCCTCCAAATCCTGGCCTGCAGCCCTCTTCCTCCTTGGATTAGGATCTGAGATTGGGTCAGGATCATAGGGTCTGTGCCCAGGCCCGGCCAGATATCAGATTAATGACCACTCGAGGGGCACACATCTCAGCCAGCAGTTAGAGGGAGGGGGAGCAGCGAGTTACTGCAAAATAAATAATACATCATTTGGTCTGGGAGCTGACATAATTATCACCTAAGACAGGCTCTCTGGCCAGTGCATGAAACATCTCAAATAGAGAGGGATGTCAGTGTGTTTGGAAAAGCTCAGAGCAGATACATATGACATGGAAAGATGTGGTCAAACGTGATGTATTTACTGCGATGCTGTGAGTTGAATCAGCTTGGTTATGTTGAGTCATTAAAATGAATCAAGATACAAATAACAGTGCAACTTGGGCTGCTTGAGCTTTCATACTTACTTCAGCCACACAAGGCAAACACAAATATTAACCCTTTGAGAGCCCCACTGAGACATTTCATACATGTATGTCTTATCCTGAGTAATTTGTTGTCTTTAAAAATCTCACCCAGTGCTCCACATAACCTGAGCTACCGAGAGAGTAGCTCATAAAACTAAAATGAACCAAGTTCAGGAAAGAAAGTTTCATATGTGTTTGGGTTGTTCTAGAGGTAATTTGAATTTTCTGCTCATTCTTTTGAGTAATAATGATGGAAAATTAGCTCAAAAGCCTCTAATGCTCTAGATATCTTTGTCTTGTCATCACAATGAGCTCAGACCAATTTTTCCCCACTGAGATCAGAAAAATACAGGACTGATCCAAGAGACTTTGGCTATACAAGTAGCTGACAGCTAGGCCTCTGAAAGAAGCACTCTGATTGGCTGTGACATCACCTACTGGAGCCAATAGGAGCATCCAATATAGAAACATGACTTAGAAACACTATCAAAGATGGAGGATGAGAATCGATAGATATCCAAATTTAAATTCACTTCATTTACAACTTTACTGAGGAAGCTAGCGTCAAACATGGATAAATTAGCAGTTGTAAGAAAGAACTGATTATCTAGTTTAAAGAGAAAAAAAGAGCAACTCTAACTCACAGTACTGCCATACAATAACCCACTGAAGACAGCATGATTTTTGAAAATATACACTACACAATTTGCTTTATGGGATTATGTATATGAATACATGTGGCACTAATTGGACCCAGCATAAAACAGCCATGTTTCCCTGACATAAGATGGAAAACCCAGGGAATATGGAGTGTTATGGTAACATGGACTACAATATGGTAGGGCATGTATATACAGTGTACTGTTTTGAATGTCTAAGATAAGGAAGAAAACTGTCGAAACATTCAAAATCATGTTATTGTAAAACTGGACTTCACTTAGCCCTGTACTGCATGTTGTTTCCATATGGCAACATAGTCTTTCTTTGCAAGTCCCTGATATTTATAAGAACATATTGATGTGCTTTTATACAAAGAGAGTTGGGCATGGTTTTAACTAGCAATGTTATCTAGTGGGGGTTAAAATTCACCAAACCTAGTGATTTCTGCGGGTTTAAACCCCACCAAAATCTTACCCTTTCCCATGCTGTCAGTGACTTTGAGTCAACCAAAGAAGAGCTCCTGAATATGCAAAGATTTTTTCCAATTTCTTATAAATCTCAAGCACTGAATACATTTGTGGTAATAAATAAATAAATAAAAACAATCCCTCCAGTTCCCAAATGGGAAGGTCCACTTCTCACAACAGCAGTCCATGAGTCAATCAACAACTTTCAAGGTTTTCTTGGTCGAGAAGCATTTAAAAATATTGTAAAACCTGCACTCATTTCAAGTGGATCCCATCCAGCCACCGATTGGTCGTCTTATCTCAATATTTACTGATAGTATGTTATATTTCGAATGGAAATTCGAAATATAAATTCTTTTAGCCACAGCCATACTGTGCAGAAATTGCTTTGAAATTTTTAAACATGAATTCAGACAGCAGTTTTCTGCATGTTTTTGAGAGTTAATGTGATTTCTTTTTTCTCCATTTATTCAAAAGCCATGTATTCGTAAAAATTAATTTGAAGAATTTCCTGCAGGCCAAACCAAATGAAACCAAAAAGAAAGTTGTGTGATATTGAACTTGGTAAAAAAAAAAAACATGAATAAACTATGTCAGTCGCTGTATAATACTGGCAGTGGATCTAAAAGCATTTTTGAGT
Organism: Remorina albescens; assembly: GCA_034769265.1. NCBI lineage: Eukaryota > Metazoa > Chordata > Actinopteri > Carangiformes > Echeneidae > Remorina > Remorina albescens. The sequence goes on along the minus strand of CM068484.1, from coordinate 15,448,615 downwards.
GATTAAATGCACTGACTAAAAAACGTAAGAACCAACCTAGCTAAGCGTTTGTATGTCCATCCATTCATCCACCCATCTTCAACCGCTTATCCATTTCCAGGTCACAGGGGTTGCTGGAGCCAATCCAAGCTCACACTGGGCGAGGGCAGGGGTCACCATGGACAGGTCACCAGTCCATCACAGGGCGAAGAGACAGAGACAAACAACCACTCACACACACACACTCAGACCTACGGACAATTTAGAGTCACCCTAAACATGATGTCTTTGGACTGTGGGAGGAAACCGGAGTACCCAGAGGAAACCCACACAGGCATGGGGAGAACATGCAAACTCCGCACAGAAAGGCCCCAGACCCGGGAACCGAACCCGCGACCTTCTTGTTGTGGGGCAACAGCGCTAACCACTATGCCACTCGTGCTGCCCAGCGTTCATATGTGAGGACAGAAAATCATTTAAAAAGCATTGTAGTAAGATAATTGACAGTATTTTAACTACTCAATCCAGCAAACTAAACCAAAAAACCAGTTTTTACTCATTTCCTTCAAGAAAAACCATCAGGGCCGCACAATCATTAGTTAGTTCCTTCCCTTTAAGTTTCGAAAGAGTTGTGGTTTTGTTACTTCATTGGCTCGCTAACAGCAGCTCTTTGAAACATAGTCAAACAGAAACTTGACCACCATGGGTTTTATGTGATTCCAATATTAACATTTTATTTCTATGTTTTGTCCTCTGCTAAGTGAATATTTAAATGTTTAGCTGTGAAATGTTCCAGTTTAACACATTTTCACCGTGTCTGTTTGCTTGGTGGTTTGGCGCTGGGCAGGCAGCGTAACATAGCTTTACCTGGTTAGGATTTGTTGCCAGAGGTCAAGTTATTATGAGTTATTACAGGTTATAATGATTGAATATTTTGATAATTTTTTTAATGTTAATATAAGAATTATTGATTACTGTGGTTTTTAAGCTATAAAGAAATGTTTTGCTCTTGTCAAACTAGCTAATTCAGTGCTAGGTTATGGATAAATGGTGGCACTAATCTTGTGTGATTACAAGCAAATTGTGATCTCCTCTTTTAATGTCCAGTGATTTGTTTATGCATGTGACCATGAAGAACTCCTGCCTTGAGGTGTTGTAACAGTATTTCTCAAACTTTTATAGACCAGGGCCCAGAGATGTCGACTCGAGTCGCACTTAAGTCTCTGAAGTCAGAGACTTCAGACTTGACTTGGACTCGTACTGAAAAGACTTCAGACTTGACTCGGACTCGTGAACAATCATTATGTTTTCTTTTTCTGGTGAATTAACATTGAGGAAACGTTTCAACGTTTCCTCAATGTTAACCAAAATTAAGGACGCGGGATCAACTACTTCAAATTTTATCAGGCACCTGAAAACTCATCCGGATCGGTAACTTGCGTTAAGTCACATTAGCACATATGGACAGTTAGCAAACATGTTTACCTTAGCATCAGCTATGTATAGATAAAGGAGTGATAATAATACAGTAATTGCTTTGAATTTCTCAGATATAGCTGTGCAGTATTCTTAAAAGACCGGATAGCAGCAGATGATAGAATGCTCATTACAACCAGAAGAGACATGAAACTTTTATTTTTTAGAGACTTGAGACTTGACTTGGAATCGTGACCAAAGGCTTGAGACTTGACTTGGACTTGCAAAAAAAGACTTATGAACATCTCTGCCAGGGCCTTAGCCTTTAAAATAAAACCCATGGACCACCTAAATAACTCCCAAGCATGTGCAATAACCACTCAGTTTTCTAATCACCACTAAGCTTTGCAGGGCTCTTACCTCACAAAACTGGTCACATACACATGTTAACATTGACCAGATATTACTAACACGACACAAGTCTCAACTGTGGTGACTACATCATAGTCATATTTCCTGTGGTGTTGGAGGTTGCAAGGGATTCTCTATGGACTGACCTCGTCTTCAGCCTCTGGTCAGTGGTTTTCTGTTTTCATAATTCACAGGCTGCTGATAACTGGAGACATTTAACTCAATCCCAGGGTGGGATAACTGTTAGCTAACTGTTTCCTGTCTAATGTCACCTGATCATTTCTGATGTATATGGTAAAACAGAGTGCGACTGACGAAGCTACGTGAGTAGGCAGCGAGAGTCAGTCAGTTATTTTGAGTCCAACAACACTGTAAAACAGAGAATTCAATCATAGTGTTGGATTTACATGTGAGTTGATATTAAAAACAGCTAGTAGCCCAACATTACTCAGATAGTTTGAAAAATGCTCCCTCTACTTTTGACAGACAAGAGTCAACAATGTTAGAGACACACATACATAAATGTGCTGTACTCTTATCATTTAAACTATCAAACGATACTGTCATTTTTCCTGGGAGCACAGTCTACATCTGATACAGATTTCTCTATTGTAGAACAGGGTGTTACTGTCTTCACCCTCAGTAAAAGTTGAAACTCTGAGGTTTTGCTGCAGATCATGGAGATGCATATTGACCCATCTTCCATGGCCATGCCGGTAGGCAATTGGCATTCCCTTGCTAAAACATCTTGCCTTGCCAACCGCAAGGCAATTAAAGTCACAGGAAGTAATTTAACATGCGTGTCTCTGCAGCTGAAATCTCCAATCAGGAGCCTCCTTATGAGTTGACGCTCTCATTTCCTATGACTGTCAAGTATGGATGGGGAGGCCGACTGCTTTCAGTTCCCCTCCACCCTCTGCTTTCACAAAAAAGGAAAAACATTCTGATGGTTATGGGAAATCCAACTACAAAACAAATATGTATATTTTCAATTTATCTCACCTTCCATACCTGTCTGTGCTCCCCGCAAGCCTTGGCAACTCTCCTAGCTGCCCCTCAAACTCACTATTTAAATTCAGAATTCCTAAGCGGATTTTCTCAATTTAGCCATACTTTTAATCTTTGGCGAAATGAGTGATGACTTCTTTAAATAAAAAAAAATAATAAAAAAAAAACTGACAGGCTTACAGCGCACACCGGCGGATTAGTTTCCTGTGGAGATGAGGTTTTCCTTTGTGCCGCCATGTGTCTGTTTGATGGGGTTTAACAGGAGGCGTTGGTGCTGAAATTGGATGCAGCAGGGATCGTGGGTAGATGGCCCAAGTTCGATACAGACCCCCACGCTGCAACTTTGCCCTGTGCTTTTCCCTTCATTTTCCTTTCCCTCGGGCCCAATGACTGAGCCTTTAAACACTCATTGACTGACTGACACACAAATACACACACAAATACAAACAGAATTTCTTCCTCTAAACACATATACACAAACCATAAAGCAGCTTGCACGTACACACACACAGACACACACACCAGCACATATCCTGCGCTGTAAGGAATATGCACACCCCTCCAAAGCACCTGCTTTGAACAGTCCAGTCAAGCATTAAATCCCACCTGCTCCACAATCTATTGGATAGTCCACACTTTGTTATGTTGGCTGCTCACTAACTTTCATTACACAACAGTGGAGCACTGGTCTGTTCATCATCCATCCTTTTGTCACTGAATTTAACACTATGTGTGTGTTGAATAGTAAATGTGGCAATGTGATAAAGGTGGCAGCATTTGTGTCTTCAAATGAAAGGAAGAAAGAGGATGTCACTTGATCTGTAGAAGATTAAATGAGTTGGAAAACCATGCCTAATTTGCTTCAGCCAGGAACCATTCTCTGATTTGTTGACTGATGCTGGTGTCTTGTTGTTGGGCAGAGAGCAAGGTTGCTGCTTTCTGAAGTGTTTTCCACCTCTGTAAATTTCCATTTGAATGCTTTTTAGGAAGGCAAAGTTGTGGTGTCCTGACAGCGTAATGGTTGAGGAGCAAACCCCATGACAGCAATGGTCATGATTTGTTTTCATCCAAGAGCCTGTGTTGTATAATGGATGTGCCATGAAATGCGGTACAGATAGGTGTTCATGGTGTCAAAAGAATAAATCCAACTGACTTAAGTCATCCTCTGATTTTTCATGATTTCACCATCATCAGACCGAAATATGAATTTGTCCAGTAACTGAAAAAATAATGACATTCCCGTCAGGCTGCTTATCAAATGTTACCAAACGAGATACTCTCATAGGTATGTGTTGTGTGAGTCAGGGGTCAGGGGAAACCTGATTGAAGGTATGGTTTAGCTTTGATAGTGACGTTGTACTGGTTGTGGAGTGTGAGCAGCTACTGTTGCATCTGTGCAACCATCCCAGATTCAACATAAACATATTTATTGCAGTGCGGGTGTTTCAGTGGTTTGGTTAGGGCACATGTCATGTTGTCACAGTGTCTAGGGTTTGGTTCCAATGCCGGACCTATACTGCAGCTCATTCCCTTCTCTCCCTGTTTCCTGCCTGTATGCCCCTTACTATCAAACTAAAGGCATAAAAAGGCCCAACACAAATATATATATATATTTATTTTTTTTATTCTTTCTTTCTTTCTCGTTCTCTATATCTATAACTGCTCACATACACAAATATATAAAAAAAACATAAGTACATTTATGAGGAGCTGCTGAGCGTAGTCATTGCGACTTATCATGGCCAGTGGTCAGTGTTACTGTTTGTTACCCCTAAAGAACTTTGTAAGATTTCACATGTGTGTATTTGTTGTGTTTTACTGCCAGTAATCAGGAATAAATCTTGTTAATGTGCTTATCAAGCTTTCTAACGCTAGTCTTGTGGCAGGGGGTTAATGAGTCAAATGTAAGTAGTCTTGCCTGTAAGGGGATGATTAAGCATGGGTATTCAAATCCCATCACGCATGAGCTAATCTTTGTTATTATGTGTAAACATCAAGCTTGAGTCAGGAGGTGGTTAGCTTAGCTTAGCATAAACAAATGGAAGCAGGAGGAAAAGCTAACCTTGTTCTGTTCCATATACATATACAACTCTAAAGTTGGCTTATCTACATGTTGTACCAAAGACATCAGGGCATGCCAATGGTCAGTGTTCCGTCTGCCAAAACTTGAATCTAGGGGTCCAATCAGGAGTGAGTTCCTCTCAGGTTTAAGGTCAGGTATAAGAGGTATTCCTTCTGATGTCACATGACTCATGAAAAGACTAATAGTGATGGTCATCAATGCATTTTGCTAAAGGTCCAGGACCAGGGTCATAACAGATGGGCTCAGCTAGGCTGGGCTCAGACAGTCTGAGACACTTGGCTTCTTGTAACTGGGTGTCTGGGGTAAGCCAACAGCAGCCCTACTCACTGACTGAGTATTTATGGCCCACTATTATTTCTATACCTCCTTAATCCACTATGGAGGATTTAGGCTTCTTTGTTTGCTCATTTGCCTGTGTGGGTGCTATATCCCAAAGCTGGGCGTGGGATTAGTCAGCCATTGTGTCAGTAGCTTGTGATGATGCTCAGGAGGGGGAGGGGGCTGTTTGATTAAACAGAGGCAGTAGAAATAACATGAACTTTCATTTGAGGAGAAACTGTATTGAGTGATGCCAAGTTAAAACCCAACCAATGCTGATTCTATAACATCCATTACTATCCTTTAGCATTTATATAAGATCTGTTGACTAATTTCCCTTTGCCGCAGCCTTGCTCACCATCAGCAGAGGAATTTAAGTAATCTAACAATGCCGACACTGCTGGTGAAAAAGCCATTCTCATCATTTCCTTTGATGTGTACATACATTTAACGTGAGCCAGAGCTTTGCTGAGAAGCGTGACAAATTGCTGGAGAGAGTTCATTCTCAGCACGTTTTTCCATGGGGTCTGGCTGGCAATAAGGGTAGTGCAGGGGTGGGAGATTTTGGCATTCCTTTTGGAGCCCTGCACTTGACCTACTTTTCATTAACGGGGATTCTGAGTTAAAAAAGAAAGCTGTTTATCCTGTGATGGAAAGTATAATGTCATTTGGATTAGGGCAAGTGGACAGAGAGGATGCACCCCCATCCACGGACCCCCGTGGGTGTGGGTGTCCTGCCTATTGTGGATAGGTGAGGCAGCTGGTCTGAGGGGCTGACTTGAGTGGAGAGGCTGATGAGCTTGGTGACACAAACACCTTTTGAAAAATGTTTGGTGAAAGCACTGCTGGGAGGTTTCAATGCCCTCGCTCATGAATCCACAAAAAGGCAATTTCTGAGATGCTCAGAACGTAAAGTCTAAAGGGGATATATTGTATGAAGAGCATTCACATCCATCATACTGAGTGGAAATGAGCTAGCCTTAGGTGGCGATATCTCCAAAAAGTTTGGCTCAGGCTGAGTACAGTGACAGCAGGTGAAAGAGAGGCATGTGAACACTGTCCACAAAGAGTGGAGAGAGGAGAGAAATGATATAGAGCTGTGGCAATTAGAGCATGTTCCCCCCGACATCAAAGAGAATAATTCAGGTCCCACCCTTATTCCTTTATTTTATTATGGTCATTTTGACCTTTCATTAAACTTGCTATATGGTTACAGCTGATTACAGCTGATTACAGACCAGATATTGTCGGAGTAGCGCATCTATTTTTTTTTTTTTTTTTTGTCTCTTTTGGCTTTTCCCTTTTTGGGGGTGCAACAGAAAGTCAGCTGTGACTGTGACTTGCAGGACTGATTTGGCCACAGTTTTTACACTGGATACCCCTCCTGCCACAACCCTCCCCATTTATCCAGGCATGACACCTGCAGAAGCCTACCACTAGTTTGTGTTGCTTTGCGCCGTACCACTGAGCTGATCAATTTCCAGGCCTGGGGCCCTTCTGTGTGGAGTTTGAATGTTCTCCCCGTGCTTGCATGGGTTTTCTCCAGGTACTACGGTGTCCTCCCAGAGCCCAAAGACATGCATGCATAGCTTAATTGGTGACTCTAAATTCCCTGTAGGAATGAGTGTGGGTGTGAGTGATTGTTCGCCCCGGACTGGCGACCTGTCCGGGGCGATCTGTCCATCCTCGCCAATGTGAGCTGGGATTGGCACCCCCTGCGACAAAGAAACAGATAAGTGGTAAAAGATGAATGTATATGTAGATGGATATATATGTGTGTGTGTGTATATATGTTTGTCTGTGTGTAGAAAATTGAAAATATAGATGTTTCATGATAATATTTTTGACTGCTTTAACTATCTCCTCCTCTCCCCCCCTTTTCCTTCCTCTCTTATACTCATATTCCCTCTTTCACATTTGCTATTTGAAGCATCTATTAGTGTTTTAACACCACAGGAAAGCGGCTTCATTGAAATGCAATGAAAACTGCACTGAGAAGGCAAAGTTAACTAATGGGCTCAAATTTTCAAACGAAATGCAAGATTAAAGTCAATTGAATCTCCCATTGGGTCTTGACTGAAACCCTTTGAAAAGAAGCCCCACAGTGGGTTTCAGAAATGAAAAATAGGACTTATTCTAAAATATTAATTACATTTTATACCCTCATTACAGCAAGCAATAACATTTGTTCAGAAACTTTACCTTGAGGTGGTTTGTGTGCCTGCAGATAGGACAGGAAGGTGGTGGTGTCTGTTCACCTCAGCCTCTTCCAGCGCCGCTATGCAGATGTTACTCACTGACACATCACAGGGCAGGATATCACTGCAAATAGACTACATTCATATTTGATCTGCAGCTCTCAAATGAGCTGCCTTTTCCTCATGCTATTTCATTGTGAGCTTTTTTTGAGCCATGATCCCGTTAAAATGAATGAGGGAAGACATAAGACAATATTATGGCGTCTTGACTGTCAGAAAAAAAAAAAAGGAGAAGGGGGGAAAAAAAAATCGGAGAGCAGATTTACAGAATAACCAAAAAGAAGAAAGAAAGCTGAAACAAAAGGGAAGGGAAGAAAGGGAATAGAAGGTGTTGTCTGACTCAAAACCTTAGAGAGAGAACTACACAGATTCCTTGGAGGGTGTTTTTTTCCCTTCCTTTGCACTATTATTTAAGGAGCACACACAGCAGATCCTGCATCAACTACGATGGCCTACTTTTCAACTTTATGTACCATGAATTAAATATATTTTATAATACATGCCCACATTCTCATAAATGAAGTGTGCATGATAAACGAACACAGAGCACATTAGGGAAAGTTGCTCTCATTTTTCGACAATGGTTTCAACAACTCTTTTGTCTACAGCTTTCCTTTCTGTGTGCGTGCCTACACACAAACATGCGTACACACACACACACACACACACACACACAAGTGCATGTTGTCTCTCCTCGACTGTCTTTGGAGGATTTATATGTGTCAAAACTCACATTCCAGCCTGTGAAAAAGAGCAGTGGGCCCACAGGAGTGACAGGAGGAAGATCTGAAAACTCTTCTGTCGCCTGTAATGGGCTAGAAGTCATTAAAAACATCACTGCCGGCCTAATTAAGATGGGACATCTGGTCTTTCCTCACAAAATGGATCGCAGCAGAGTACAAATAACTCCTCTATGACAAGTTGAGAGGTGTCATACATCTCAGTGATCGTCAATCAACATGGGAGTTATGGAGCTCTTTCATCATTAATGAGCAAATGCTTTGTTTTTGCTATATGAAAGAAAACAGACAGAATTTTCAAAAAAAAAAAAAAAAAGATTTGGAGGTTTTTTTGTGTCTTCCAATGCAGCTCAATCTTCCCCTTTTATGTTGCTGCCAATTAGTTGGAATAAACTTTACTGTGTCTTTGATGATACCAGTCTTTGCATGGAGCAAAAGTTGGCTTAGGTCTTTTGCGCCATGCTCGATCATTTTCCATTAAATGGGTCATCAGCTTAGCTTTTGTAGCCCAAACATTTATAGAGGAGTACAAAAAACCCCAATGTAATTTCATAGCATATAAGAAATAGAAATCGCCTATTCAGTGACACTTCAATATGCATAAATCATCATATAGACATACACATCATATATTAATATCTGTCCTGGTCAACCATTGGTTGAGCCATGTGCAGTTCAAGTCATACTTGTTGCATGTTGTACATCCAAACATGGATCTTGGAGTTTAAATTATGCTCAAAACATCTTGAATATTTCCATTTGATTTAATTCTGCAGACGTAAAATATTTGAATGTTTGAAAGAATATATTTAAAAATTTATATTTGAGTATATTGAAGTATAATTGACCAGTCCTCCCCATCACGTAACGGCAGGGCACTTAGAACATGAATGTCACAGAATTTACTGATGTTTTCTAACAAAAATATTTTTTTTCCAACTCTAAATTTGAGAATCTAAGTGTTTATCTAGTGCCAGCCCACTATGATGTCACCCATTGGTCTGTGAGGTGCTGTTTTGAAGCTTCCACTTTGTAGTTTGTCTGTCAGAAATCTTGGTTTTTTGACACAGGAAGAAATCGTATTTGGAGGAGAAGATTTCGCCGAGGAGGAGTGAGGCCTGGATCTGACCTGGCTGCCATGTGCTGTATTGTCTGTCAATCATACGATAGCCATGCCTTAATCCATCCCTTGCTTTATGGTCTATTTCCCTCTATCATTTAAAAAATTAACATCATGTGTTATTGAAGAAGGCTTGAAATGAGAGACTGAGACCATAAACTAATTGGGAAAATGTTTACTGAACTAATAAATCAAGACTCCAATGTGATCTGACTTCTTTTGAAAACCAGTGGAGTCGCCCCCTGATGATCATTAGATAGAATTACTACTTAAACACAACATGAAATCAACAAAATATCACCAGCTGTCATCAGTATACTCCATCAAGTTGACATTAGCATTAAGCCTGAAAAAAATTTACATTTCAGAAAACAAATTAACAAAACGCTAAAGCCCTTTTACAAACGCCGAGACAAATTTACATGTCCCAAAACAAAAATGGAAAGGGAATGTCTCACCTCCGGGGTTGACCCAGAAGTGATAATGGGAGCAGCCAGTTGGAGTTCGATGGGGTGCATGGATAACAATGGATAGCGGTCGAGTAATGTTTTGCCCGTTTTGTGGTAAACACATGAGCCGCTTAATACGGTTTTCGTGTGGTCGGTCTTTAGAGTTTTTAAATGGCACAGACCAGATGTTATGTGTTTGCCACAAAACGGGCAAAACATCACTCGTTATCCATCCATGAACTCCATCGATCTCCAACTGGCCGTGTTGCTCCCGTTATCACTTCCGGGTCAACCCCGGAGTTGGGACATTCCCTTTCCGGTTTGTTTCGGGACTTGTAAATGTGTTTCGGTGTTTGTGAAAGTGTTTTGCGTTTTGTTTATTTGTTTTCTAAAAGGTAAATTTGCCTCAAGCTTTGTAAAAGTGTTTCAGATTTTGTAATGTTGGTTTGCCACCGTAAAAAACAGAGTGCAGAGACCTAAAAAAATTTGCCATAGCAACTTTATACAGTGATGATATATCGAGTGTCGGTTTTTCTCTGCTGCCTCCAGTTAACTAATATAAAAGCATTGTCATGGCCTAGGTTGTGTTTTACGTGTGCTGGCTGTTTTTGAACTGTTCTTGCTTTTTGAGTTTACCTGCAGGGCTGGAGAGTGCTGGAGACGGGGCTGACCTACTTTTCTCTGAGGTGCAGCAGGCACACCTGGCTTCAATCAACTCATCACCCTCACCTCAAAAGCCACCTCAGACTTCACTCCAGTGCCAGAAGTTTCTGTCTTCTTCGTTAAAACCAGTTCACACTCTCTCCAGAGTCATTCTCAGAACCTCTTGCCATTGTGTCCTGTTTTTTTGCCACAAGCCTTCAGTCACCCTCTCCTGCCACTCTCTACCTGCAGAACTTAGCCAGCTCTTCTTTGTTTGTCCTTTCTGGGTTTTTTTTTTTTTTTTTGCCAAGAATAAATCTTTTGTGGAAACTTCCATTGGGGTCTCCTGCTTTTTGGGTCCACTAGCTCACCAGGCCATAACAGAAACCTCTGGCCAACAATGGACCCAGCGGAGACTGAACACAGGCAAGTGCTCTCAAAACAAGGATCCCTGGTTGGTCAGCACAAAACAGCCTTGAAGCAGGTCAATAATTGTCTACAACAACTCAACACCAGCTCGGCGGGCTGCTGAATACCATCGCAGACCAGCTCACCCTCCTCACTACATCCACAGAGCATCCTACTCCACCGACAACAGCAGCTGAGCCACACAACTGGCCTGCCCCCCAGCCCTGGGAACCGTACATCCCCATTCCAGCCAGGTATGCTGCTGATTTAGGGAAATGTGCACAATTTCTACACCAGTGCACTCTAGTATTTGACCAGCAACCAGCTACGTATGCTACTGAAAAGGCTAAGATAGTATTTATTATGGGCATTGGCCATCTCCAGCCAAAACCCTGAACTCTGTTCCATTTATAGTAGTTTTTCAGATGAGATGAAGATTTTTGACCATCCAGTAAAAGGTATGGAAGCAGAAAACCAGTTGCTCAAACTGCATCAGGGCCGCCAGCCACTTTCCCAATATGCGGTGACTTTCCGTATCCTAGCTGCAGGAAGTGGCTGGAATAGCTCAAAGCCATTTTCCAGAAAGGATTGTCGAGAGAAATAAAAGATGAATCGGCAGTTCAGGACGACCCTCCGTCGTTAAATGAACTTATTGATCTGGCTATCCAATTGGATAATAGAATAAGGGAGAGATGCAGGAAAAGAGTAGGGAAGAGTAGGCCCTGTCTCTTTACTTCCTCACCTACCAGTCATGCTGGGTCCACTCCCGTGAAATCGGCTTCGCCACCAACTGCGGCCGACTGCCCCCTCCACTGCCCTGGTTCATGAATCCAAAGAAGAGCCCATGCAGCTGGGAAGAGCCCAACTAACCCGTGCTGACAGACAGGGTTCATCACCAGCTTTGCATTTATTGCGGTCAGGGAAGGACATTTTCTCGCCCAGTTCCCAGAGGTGCGAAAAGGAAGGGCTCATCAGCAGGCAGGGGGGACACTGGTGAGCCAAACCTCCAGCTGAACCTCCACACCCTCCTCCCGAACCCAAGTGAAAGGTATGTTGCACTGGTCACAACAAACTATTCCAATTGGAGTGTTGCTGGATTCTGGTTCCAATAACTTAATTGACTCGAACTTGGTCAAAGTTCATGGCTTTCCTCTAGTTGAACTCTCAGCCCTGAAACAGATATTGGCCATAGACGGCAGCGTTCTAGAGGTGGTCACACACAAGACGGAACCCATTAAATTGACAGTTTCGGGGAGTCACCATGAATTCATTGAACTGTACGTCATTTCGTCCCCATTATCTTCCATTGTTCTTGGCCTCCCCTGGTTAAATGCACACAATCCTCACATAGACTGGTCCACTGCTTCCGTTCGCAGTTGGAGTCATTACTCCTGCGCACATTGCCTGCTCTCAGCAGTTCCCGAAAAAGCCTTGCCACCGCAGATCCACCAGAAGAAACAAACTTAAAAAATATGTTCCAAGTGAATACCATGACCAAGGGAAGTTTTTAGTAAAGACCGTGCTCTCTAATGTCCTCTGCATCAACCATATGACTTTGCCATAAACTTACTTCCAGGAGCTTCTATCCCCACCAATAGACTTTACAATCTTCCAAAGCCAGAAAGAAAAGCCATGGAGAAATATATTAATGGCATTGTAGCCGCAGGTCCCACCCGCCCCTCTTCATCACAAGTGGGGGCTGGGTTTTTCTTTGTAGAGAAAAAGGACAAGACCTTACGCCAATGTATAGACTACACATGCCTCAGATTCATGGATGGGGTCCATCCTCTACCAGCGCCTGGCTGCGGACCAGAAGCTATACCCATGTGCTTTTTCTCGTGTTGTCTCTCCCCTGAAAGAAATTATGACGTGGGAAACCAAGATTTGGTAGCGGTGGTCTTTGTGCTTCAAGAGTTGCTGCACTGGCTGGAAGGAGGAGCAGTCCACCCCTTCAGCATTTGGACAGACCATAAAAATGGATCTCCCCCCTAATCGATTGTTCATCCCACCTTCTGTGAGGTCTCCTGTGCTACATCCTACCATTTCCCACTGCCCCTGGTCACACATAGCAGTCGACTTTGTCACAGGACTTCCCCCATCTGATGGTAACGACACCATCTTAACCGTTGTAGACCGATTTTCAAAAGCAGTGCATTTTGTCCCCCTCCCCAAGCTCCCTTCAGCCCTCGTAACTGCTAATTTACTCATCCAGCATGTTTTCCACCTACATGGCATACTTCAAGATATTGTTTCAGACAGAGGGCCCCAGTTCACTTCCTGGGTGTAGAAGGCTTTCTCCCAGGCATTGGGAACCACCACCAGTCTCACATCAGGATACTACCCACAGTCTAATGGCCAAACGGAGCAAGCTGACCAGGCTTTGGAGACCTCACTGTGGTGTGTAGCTTCCCATCTCCCGGCATCCTGGTCCACCCACCTGCCCTGGGTTGAGTACAACCACAACTCCCTGGTCAGCTCTGCTACAGGAATGTCACCCATGGTTTCCAGCCTCCTTTATTCCCCAGTCAGGAAACTGAGGGTGCAGTACCATCTGTACAGGCCCAGTTTCGCTGAGTCTGGCGGGAAGCCAGAGCTGCACCGGAGAGAACAGATGCCTGGAACCGGCGATTAGCAGATCAACATACTCCTGCTCCAGGGCCAGCAGGTCTGACCCACCTGGTATTCTACCTTCCCCTCCAAACTGACTCGCAGAGGATGGCTCCCAGGTACATTGGCCCCCACACCAGAGAAAGAATAATCAATCCATCCTGGTCCACCCACCTGCCCTGGGTTGAGTACAACCACAACTCCCTGGTCAGCTCTGCTACAGGAATGTCACCCATGGTTTCCAGCCTCCTTTATTCCCCAGTCAGGAAACTGAGGGTGCAGTACCATCTGTACAGGCCCAGTTTCGCTGAGTCTGGCGGGAAGCCAGAGCTGCACCGGAGAGAACAGATGCCTGGAACCGGCGATTAGCAGATCAACATACTCCTGCTCCAGGGCCAGCAGGTCTGACCCACCTGGTATTCTACCTTCCCCTCCAAACTGACTCGCAGAGGATGGCTCCCAGGTACATTGGCCCCCACACCAGAGAAAGAATAATCAATCCCAGTGCCGTTTGGCTCAAACTCCCTGCAGCACTCAAGGTTCACCCTGTCTTTCATGTTGCTCTTCTGAAACCAGTGGTTGACAGTCCTCTGCAACTCCCAGCCAACCCTTCTCCTCCTACCCGCCTCATTGTACAGGTGTACTTGTACTGTAAACTGCATTCTAGATGTCCACAGGCGGGGCCGTGGTTATCAGTACCCCTATGACTGGGAGGGGTACGGCCCCGAGGAGCGCTCTTAGGTATCCCGGTCTTTGGTTTTAGACCCTCAATTGCTCTTTGGCATTTATGCAAGGTTTCCTGACAAGCCTGGGATGCCAGGTGATGGGACTGTTATGGCCTAGGTTGTGTTTTGAGTGTGCTGGCTGTTTTTGAACTGTTCTTGCTTCTTGAGTTTACCTGCAGGGCTGGAGAGTGCTGGAGGCCTGGCTGACCTACTTTTCTCTGAGGTGCAGCAGGCACACCTGGCCTCATTCAACTCATCACCCTCACCTCAAAAGCCACCTCAGACTCTCTCCACCTGCAGAACCAAGCCAGCTCTTCTTTGTTTGTCTTTTTTTTTTTTTTGCCAAGAATAAATCTCTTGTGGAAACTTCCATTGGGGTCTCCTGCTTTTCAGGTCCACTAGCTCACCAGGCCATAACAGGTATAGATATATAGTATAAAAGTCTTTTCTAGGGATGTAATTGTCAAATACTAGTGTGTTTTAAAAAAAATCAAAATTTTCTATCACAGTGAAATAACTTAAAAGTGCACTTCTTTTGCATTATGGGGCACTGTATATAACACAAGCATACAGAGTGATCTGGGGGTCTGAATCAAATAGGGGGAGGGGCTCCTTCAAAATTTGGCTTTATGTGGGTTGGAAAAATAAAGAGTTACCTGCTGACAGAATAGCTCAGTCAAAAGTGGCACCTTACAGGATCCTTCCAAATGCATTCCCTTCACTTCTTGTCTTGGTTCGTGTGTTCTGTTGTGTAGAAGTGAGATACAGTGAATATATCATCCCCATGACCCAGCCTCATTATGCATCACATAGCAGCTCAGCTTTAGCACACAGGGTGGAAGCACAACACTTTTTTTTTTATTTTACCATTAAAACGAATCAAGTCAGACACTGAAGGAGCCAATGCATGAAAATAATTGGAGCCCAAGGGGTAATATTTGTTCTGCTGAAATAATAATTATTCTTATGGTCTTGGTGTGAAGATGCTGATCCACAGAGGAGAACACAATGCACCATTATGTTTTCATCAATAATCATTTGTGGGGGTCTGTGGAGGCAGTTGTATTTCATGCATGTCGCCAGTCTCACTGTTTACACGGATAACATATCTGCTGCCATGGAGCATTGTACTCATTTAACATATGTGCTTATGCTGGACTACATTACACCACTGGCTTGTTGTATAGTAACTCTGTGGGATCATAGGGGCTTTTTTACAGGCGTGAGCAGGTTGATAGCTTGAGAGGAAACACAGTATTGGATGCTAATGAACCCATCTAACCCCCATCTGCTCCCCTGGGTGCTGCACCATGGCTGCCCACTGCTCCAGGTGTGTGTGCTCACTGTCCCTTGTGTCAGTGTGTGTATGTTCACCACTAACAGATGGGTTAAATGCACGTGGGTGAAAAGGGATTCTTCTTCTGTGTGCACCTTTACCTTTGTGTAATATTACATAGCTCTGGTTGAGGACTAGAGTATAATGGGAGAAAACAGCCAGATCCCTGCCTACATTGGCATGGCAGCAATTGTCCAACAAGAAACTGGTCTTTAGCCAGTGTTCAATTTCACTGCTAATTAAAAAAGGATTGTCAAGAGAGTAACATGCACATACATATAATAATAGAGTGCCGGTGTTTCCTATTCCCAGAATAGACATAGGCTCACCATAGATTCATAATGAACTAAAACTGTATTTACTATAATGTAACATAAGAGATGTCTGACTTTTTGATTTTTGTCATTCCTTTTTTGCAGATGTGCAGCTCAGATTCTCTCAGCTCCTCCTCCCCCATCCGTGAGCAGAGCTGCTGCACATGGTAACTAACTGTGATGTCGCCCATTGGTGTATTCAAGACCTGACACTGAGACTGAGATCATAGACTGATTGTGAAAATGTTTATTGATGTGATAAATGCACACTGGGACTAAAAAGTGGTGACTCCACTGATTGTAAAAAGAGGTCAGATGGTATCGAAATCTATGGGAAAATGGCCCTATTTCTCACTTGATTTATTAGCCTACTGTGTGATTAACAGAATGTAGCACGATGTCGGGATGACCCGAGATTAGGTCAGATCAGATTTTCACCTCACTCCTCAGCTTCACCTTCTCCTCCAAATATGGTTTCTACTTTCTCCAAGAACCCGAGATGATCATACTATAAACTGAGGCCTCAAAACGGCAGTTCATGAACCTTACAAAATCTCATAAATTACCACTTGGTTATAGATCATCAGTTGTGCACTACTTTTCATGCCACATTATGGCATGCTCCGACTCCATGATACAGGCTATAATCATTCTCACTATACATTCAGACAGCACTAACATAATGGCAAAAAGTTACTATGTAGTGGATGGTGACCTTGAGACCTTAAATACACAACCAAATGCACAAATGCAGTGCAAATGGTCCTATGTGTAGGACCATATGAGAAAAAACACTTATGTTATTTACCCACTCTGATAGGTAACAATTGAATGGGAAGACCATTCTTAATTGTTGAAAATTGCCCCATCAGTGCAGGCCACTGGCATAGAAATGCTCTCAATCAATACCTTACCCTATCCCAGGCCTTGGATAAAAAGCTATAATAAGTGAATGTAAGAAGTCCCTATTTAGTCTGAAATAAGGCAATTTCTATGTAAATCGGCAATAAAGCAGAACTTTTACAAATGCATGAGCTTTCCTATTATTGACATGTGGTAGTCGAAAATCGTTTAGCTGTTTGATAGCAGTCATCTTATCTCCACAAGTATATGCTTGTCCACCTCTTATATTAATATTTCCTGCAATATTAAGCTGTTCTCCCGGGAGATAAATATCTGCTGTGTAGCAGCCACTCACACTATAGCATTTGATTATTTAGCTGTGTAATTTCTTCACAGACAAGAGAGCTGTAACTGAGTAGCCACATGATATTGACTGCAACAATATCAATTTCAAATTGAACCTTGGATGCATTATTGATTAACCACTGATATTGTTCTCTGAAAATATGTGCCATTGGGTTATTGTTTAATATGAATGATAATGCCAAGCCTCTATCTGGAAATAAGGTCCTGGTGTCCTATCCCAGCCTTTGGAATAAGCTCTGATTGACTCAATTGATACTGTGGGATTGTGAGCGAGGCAATACCAGTGGAGGCCAAGGTTCCTTCATTATTAGATCCATGTTGACAGTGCAGAGTCACATGCGCTTTGGATTTTTTTATTTTTTATTATTTTTTTTTGACTAACTCTTATAGAAAAGAGAGCTAGGTTGCATTTTGTTGTGCAACTTTTCTGCTTGTCTTTCTGTGGCCTCCTGAGCTGCATAAAAATTTGAGATTTCATGGCTGATTGTTTCGCCATGAATAATTTATCACTACATTTGTTTTAAGACATTAACAAACGCACTGTCATTCATTTAAAAAGCGAAACATGTTCCACAATCCAACTGAAGAATACCATGTGAGTAATTATTGAACAAAAATTTGAACTTGAATTGTTCACTAGGATAAATAATTATTCACAAACATATTAACTTTATGTCACAAAAATGGAATACAAAAAATATACATCTTCTGAAATTATTCTTGTATTTTTCAATATATTTACTTTCATACTCATTATGTGCCATTGTAATAGAATATATTTTAAATACATATATGTGTGTGTATGTGTATATATCTTCTTCGATTCGCATGTTTGATTTGGCAAAAGTTTTACATCGGATGCCCTTCCTGACACAACCCTCTGTATTTATCCGGGCTTGGGACCGGCACAATAAGGCACTGGCTTGTACCCCCTTGCGGCTACATTATGTGTATATATATATATATATATATATCTTGGGTCTCATATACACTGATCAGCCATGACCACATGTCTAATATAGTTTGGATTGAGATCTGCAGAGCCAAGCCAACAGCTTGAAATGGTTTTTGGTCCTCAAAGCATTTCTGAACCTTTTCTGCAGTGAGGCAAGGATGATTATCCTGCTGAAATAGGACACTGACATTTGAAAATACTGTTTCCATGTGGGACTGGACCTGGTCTAAACCAGGTTTAGGTCGGTGGTACATATCAAATTAACATCCACGTGAAATAATGGCCCAAGGTTTCCCACCAGAACATTGTCCAAAGTATCATAGGCTACTGTCTCCACCAGCTGGTTCTCTTCCCATCATGTCTTCACCAGTTAAGACACAAAAACACACCCGGGACATCAACATGCTGTAAAGGAAAACCTGATCCATCAGATCAGACCGCCTTCTACATTTGCTCTGCTGACCAGTTCTGATGGTCACAGGTCCACTTTTGGAGCGTTTGGTGGTGGAAAAGTGTCAGCATGGACACCCTGACTGGTTTGCCACTGCACAGCTCCGTACACAACAGACTGATGCTCTCTGTCTTCTTACAAATTTCTATTAGAACCAGCATGAACTTCTTCAGCAGGTTGAACTACAGTGGCTCTTCTTTTGGATCAGACAACATGTTCCAGTTTGGTTCTTGTCCAAGTCTCTCTAATCCTCCCACTTAATCATTTCTCCTTCAACACATCAACTTCAGGACTATATGTTCACCTGCTAGCTGATTTATCCCCCGAGAGACTAGTGCCATGGTAACCAGATAATCAATGTTATTCACTTTACCTATCTGTGATCATAATGTTATGGCTGTGTGCAGTTGGTGTACAATCCAGGCCTGGTCAACTGTTATTGTAAATACTTCTTACTTTGTAGGAGTGTTTCCATCAGAGTTGGTGGGGGTTGATGTTTAAGGTACCATGTAATTGTTCATTGTTGCTGTACAATTATTTTTTCTTCCCTCTATCTTTCTTTACCTTATGAGGTTTTAACAAATGATTGTAATTGGTCCTTCTTTGGTCGCCTATATACCCTCAGGTAGGAAGCTGGTCCAGCAAGTACTTTTTTCAAGCTTTTAGAACTGCACCCTGACCACCCCAAGTTTGTCCAATAGGCACTTAATATGAGGATATTTTGATTCCAATTTTACCCCTTAATTTCCCACCTGTCTTACTTTAGGCACTTCTAGTACTTCACAATCACAACCTTTAAAAAAGGGAGATGATGACAATATGGCTTCAGCACAAACAGTTATTGTAAATCACTGTATAACATTGCCATTATTAGAGTGCAGGGTTCATTTTATGAACAAAAGAAAAAATGACAAAATTTCCGTCCTTCGTGCTTCTCAAATGTCTGGATGTGATGCTTTTTCTTGTCTTTCAAATTAGCAAATGAGTATCTATATGTTCTGTCCAGTCACACAAGGTCAGACAAGATATTGAAATACATGAAGTGAATTATTTGTTTCGTTTATTTATGGTTGGCTTCAGGGTTGGGACAAATACAGTTGTGCAGATAATGATTTTACCCCAAGCTGTGGCATATTAATGATTTTTCTATTACTGATGGGATTTCAGTTGGTTCTTGTATAACAATCAGATATTAGGAGCTTCGAGGCCTTCTTCACATTTGTGTTTCTGTGGAGTTACAAACTTGTTACAAACTTATTTTTGCCTTCCCAGTAGAACCTCATCAGTAGAGTAATGGAGGGGATTTCATGTAAGTAACTACATGAATTACATGACATATGTCCATGTATATATGTCACTTGTAATATTTATGCCTAGCTGTTGTCAGTGTGGAGGCATCCATCCATCTGTATGCACAGACATCTATTACATCCTCATGGACTGAAATCTCAGGAACGCCTTCACACAATTTCTTCAAATTCCCTTGGATTCAATGATGAAGTTTTCCTTTTTTCAAGATGAATCATTGTTGAAATGAGTGTTCAATAATGAATAATGAGGTTGAGGAGGCTTGACATCAAGATGTAATTCTCTAGTTTCAGAAACACTGAAATAATAACTGTCTTCTCACTGGGTTGAAGTGCAGCATTATGGCTGTGTGATTTAACAGCAGAAGAAATTGTGGCAATAGGGCTTTAAGTGTTAAAGAACTGAGGGGGGAGATCATCTTTGGAGTCAGAACAGTCTCATAATGAATGAACTCTCGCTGGGCTTTTCACGAATGCTCATACTTTGTTTCATAGTCGTATTTCAGACTCATGAATGCACATGCTTTGTTTTGTAGTTGTATTTCGGACTTCATAATTTTGAGGCATACTTGTAATATAAATTCACGGAGCATACAAATTGCTGAATGTGCATTTACGAAATCTGTACGTTGAATTTTGAGACTGATCTGACGTCGCCAGTCAACAAACGTCACCATTGGCTGATAAAGCTGTCAATCAAATGTATGTTTCTGATTGACAGATTCATCAGCCAATCGCATGGAGAGACTTAATCAACCTCAACCTGACGGTGGCCAACGGTTTAAGTGTGGAGGAATGCAAGGGGCCATATGATTGGCTGAAAGCAAACACATCTGATTGGCTGATGAATCTGTCAATCAGAAACATACATTTGATTGACAGCTTTATCAGCCAATGGTGATGTTGGTTGACCTGCAACGTCAGATCAGTCTCAAAATTCAATGTACAGATTTCGTAAATGCACATTCAGCAATTCGTATGCTCCATGAATTTATATTACAAGTGTGCCTCAAAATTACATTTGTGAAGTCCGAAATACAACTACGAAATGAAGCATGTGCATTCGTGAGTCCGAAATACGACTACAAAACTAAGCATGTGCATTTGTGAGTCCGAAATACGACTACGAAAGAGCGAAATACAACTACGAAACAAAGCATGTGCATTCGTGAAAAGTCCTGCGAGAGTTCATTCATTATAAGACTGTTCTGACTCCATAATCATCTGGTCCAGGGGCTCAGCTGGTGTTAGAAGTGAATCCAAAAACTCACTTTGTTCTAATGCAATCTTCCTGAAAATGTGGTCTGGAGTAAATGAGTTAAAATCTTTTGTGTATTTTCGTTTGTCAAACTGTCTAAGAGTGACTACAGAGCTCCTGAATAGTTAAGGAGGCTACATGTTGTTTTCAATATTAATTTAAACACTATAATTGAGTTGTTTGCATTTTTGTTGGACTGAGTGTAACTGAGTCACTTTCTCCTCAAATAGTTTAATCAGTCACTGTTTATTTGATCATATATGTCAGAAATAATCAGCTGACATTAGAGAGGAAATGAGGATGAAGCCAACAGTTCTCAGCAGTTTGTTAAATATTCACCATTAATATCTGAGATTTAGAGAATCAGTTGAAGAGACTCAACTGAAACCTCCAACACAACGGACATAACAGGAAGTGCTAAGTTTTACTATGGTGTAGTCATCATCACTGAAACCTGTGGTGTGTTCCGTGACATCTGGATTGTGTGTTAATGTGTTGTGCTGAAGTTTGTAAGGCATAGGCCTTGTGTTGAGTGGCACATACTGGTATAGTTTGATTCCTGGTCAGCTGGACTCTTTGCTGCGCACCCTACCTAATCTTGCCTCTTCTGTTTCATCAACAATCTGATCAATCAAAAAGGTAAAAAACAACATTTTTTTCCATTATTAGAATTGCTTGCCAAAATATGACTGAAATAGTAGTGTGTTTGTTTTGGGGGGTTAGGTGGAGGTGTGTTTTATTTTAGTGGTTCCTTGGTCTGAAAAACTTTGGGAAACACTGATATAAAGCAAGTATGTACGGAAAAGTAAGTACGGCTGACTTAAGAGTCAGAGTCTTTGTTATTTTAAAATAGGAAGAATTGGTTCAAGACCAATGGGTCAAATTTTGTGCATAGTCATTTATTATTATTGGGAGAATCATTTTTTCTATGCTGTTAAGTGTAGCAGAGTCACATAGGTGAATAGGAATATTTAACGATAAAGTCCATGTCAGGCAAGGTCAGATGAGGACGCTCACAGTAAATGAATCAGTCTAATTGTAATAGCAAACAGATTTGAGAACTTGTGACACAACCATGTTGAAATTAATTACCAAAATTCTCAAGGAATTAACTATTTTATTCTGTTCGTTTTTCCTTCTCAACATACCTGGGGACGGAAGACCCTTCATTTGATATTTCTCCCAGCTGAATGGTGTCTTGGCCAGCCAAACAGATGAGGGGATTAGATGAATCCTGGTTTGTTGCAGATTTTGAGACAATGTCTTCTAGCCTAGTGGATCCATGGCAAATTGGAGCTGGTGGTCCACAATTGCTAAAATTCTACTTCCTGTAGTCTTTATCCTCGACTGCTCATTGGCTGATGGCTGTTTCAAAACACGAGTTACAGGTTCTAAGTCCAATGCTATATCCTGTGTATCTTAATATAATAAAAAAAGACTTTTATAGGCAGTCTGACCTTTTTTTTTTCTTTCTCTCCCTAAAAAGACCAGGCTCAGCATGTAGTGAAAGTTTAGCAGTCATGATTGGATGCTGAGAAAACAGCTTATAAAAAGTAAAATTGATGTCAGCGTTGTCCACAGATCATAAAGCAGATGTCTTTTGTTTGGATTTCTGCAGAACGCACAGTATATAAAGTGTGACATATCTGAACCAGAAGCTGTTTGGGTTTGATATAGCTGTCTGTCAGATGCTCTGGCTGCTGATAAGTACACCCAGCTTTAGGATATTAATTTATTCATGCAGTTTCCTTTAAATAGTCACATTGTGGCAATCCAGGAAGATATGCATTATTTCGCCGGAGCGATACATGAGGTGACACATAGCCAAAGAAAAGTTAATTATTAAATGAAGCAAAAATGGATCACCAACATGTCACTGATATGATGGGGGCAGAAGATAGAAAAAAAATTGTCTGCTTAAATAAGGGTAGACACACAGCTGAACAAATAAAGTCTGTGTTGCTCATGCTTCTACTCTCCCAAGAAAAATTAATCACTCATTACCCTCAATTCCCAAAAACGCTGCTTACATTCAAACCACACAGCTCTTTAATAGTTGTAGGAATTATGATTAGAGAAAAAGGGGAAAATGGGCTGATGTGCTAATGGAGCAACATAGTCCATATATGGAGGAAGTCATGGAACCTTGGAGACCATGATCACATCCTCTTTCTAACAATTAGCTTTAACGTTAGCCACAATCTGTCCTTTCTGTCCAACTATAATGAAATGGCTTTTGCTGTAAACATGTTGAAGCAAAGTGCAAACCGACTGTAATGTCACTCAACGGTTTGTGAACAATAAAAGTAAAATGCCTCAAATCTGTCACGGGTTTAAGCAGGACCCAAGAGCAGTTAAACAGCAGATATAAAAACTCTTTATTCAAATCTTCGCAGGAACTGAGTAACAATCCACAACAATTTTCTCAATGTTCAGAGTTCAGTTAGCATCTCTGCTGGGATGTGAACCCCGGACAGTGATAATACCGCTCAGTCATAGGGCAGGCTGGCTGAGGTGGCAGCAGGAACAGAATCTTTAAAGAGGGAGCAAGCAATTCTTCCCAGGAGAGCCGGAGCACCAGGAACCACGAGACTCACAGTCAGGGGCAGAAGGCAGGTCAGTTCCAGGGCAGCGATGAGGAGATGTGGTCAGGGATAGGCAGAGTCGATACCAGATCAGTCTGGAAAAGAGTGCTGGAGAGTAGTGCATGATGCGATGACGTTCTGGTAGTGTCTGTGAGGATCTGGGCTTTTAAAATACTGACTGGCTGAAGAGTGGAGAGGGGCTTCAGCTGGGAAGACCAGGTGCAGGAAATTGTGACTGATGAGGTGGTAAGGCAGTGAGTCTGGGCTGAGTGTGACACCCCCCCCCCGGGACTGCACCTCACGTCCTAAAAGACCCAACAAGAGCTGGGTGTGATACTAACTAGTTAACACTTCAAGCAAAACTAAATTATGCCTTTATCCTTCTTTTGACATGGCTGCAAAAAGAAGGAAAAATGCAGATTCTATTGAAGTCTGTGGGAAGATCTGTAGTACGTGGTGTGTGGTCAAAATGTATTTGTGTAAATGTCAGTGTGATTTTGAATTAAGTTTTTATATTTCTGAAATAGAGCCCAATAGTTCACTTCTCTGTGGGTCAGTAAAAAACAGTCTTTCTGAAAATAAAGACCTGTAGACACATAGAGCAGTGTGTGCAAAACATAGGCATTTCTTATCCTCAATCATCTTCTACTGCTTATCCGTTTCCAGGTCGCAGGGGGTGCTGGAGCCAATCCCAGCTCACATTGGGTGAGGGTGGGGTACACCCTGGACAGGTTCTCAGTCCATTGCAGGGCCAACGCACAGTGACAGACAGAGACAAACAACCACTCACACTCATACTCAGACCTACGGACAATTTAGAGTCACCAATTAACCCAAACATGCATGTCTTTGGGCTGTGGGAGGAAACCGGAGTACCCGGAGGAAACCAACGCAGACAAGGGGAGAACATGCAAACTCCACACAGAAAGGCCCCAGGCCCGGGAACCGAACCCGCGACCTTCTTATTGTGGGGCAACAGCGCTAACCACTATGACGCTGTGCTGCCCAAGAGAGAATTAATCCAAGAGATTATCAATAATTTCAGGGTGGCACAATCTGCTGAGGTTTATTAGAAATTGGTTGATAGAGCAGAATTGCTTCAGACAAAAAAAAAAAAAAATCCACCCATTGAATTCAGAGCCCAGACCTCAATCCAGTAGAGAATCTGTGGAATGAGCTGAAGGGAGCAAGTCACATCAGGTGTCCTAAGAATATGTCCAAGCTGAAACAGGATTTGCCAGTGTTTCCTGTGTTTCTTTGATTTTTTTCCAAGCCTCTCTCCTTGTGTGTCCTCCCCTTTGTGTGTCTCAGCATGTCAGGGGTGTGGCACAGTGCTGGCTACTGACTCACTTGATGTTTATCATACAACTCATTTTGTGTACCCTAGCTCTCTAGTCAGATTTTTCATCTTGCCCAGTGGTACCACTCCAGGCCATCTCACTCTCCAATGCCAAACCTTAATGACTTCTCACACCTTCCTCCATGTTGTCATTTCCTGTCGAAACTGCTTGCTGCACTGCCATTAACACATTTTCCCATATGACAGCCTATACATGTCACCAGTCTACCTCCAGATGCCATATGGTCAAGGAGGAGTATATGGCTGTGTGAGTTATGTCCTGTAGATGGTCTAGACCCAGAAGTCACTCTGAGGGAAGCATTAGAGACTTGAATTTGATTGGGACAACCATGGGCAGTCAGTGTAGGTTCATGAGTAGCAGAGGATGTGGGCTTACTGAAAACCAGACAGCCTGCTCCATTTTGGACCATCTGAGCCCATATAGCCCTCAAGAGAAGAATTTCAGTGGGTGTGGTAAAAGATAACCAAGACCTGGACCAGGAGCTGGGTGGGGGACTGAGTCAGTTAAGACTTGGTTTTCCTGATGTATTAAGATATTGATATTGATATCATGATGAAGAGACTGATTTCTGAGATTAATGACTCAAAGGGGGTTGAGTAGAAGGTGTTGCTCCCACACCCCAACGATATGTGAGAGAGATGAGATCTGTGTGGAGACGGTGGGCTTTGTCTGGTGAGAAAACAGATGTATTGCTGTCATCAACATAGCAGCGACATAAGAAGCCATGTGAGTAGAGTATTTGGACATGTAAGGTTAGAATTTTACATTTCATTTGTCTATACTTAAGACTTGAATGAAGATTATCAATTAACTAATGAATTAAAACAGAAAACAAGGTCACTCCTGAGGGTTGACATGACTTTTCTTGGTTCTGTATCCTTAATTTTTCTTTTGATAGTTGACATCAATATGTAGATTTTTTTTATGTCATTTGTAAAGCTCTGAAGATATTATATGAACAACAACTTAAGCCCGACATCAGGGTATGTATGAATGACTGACTGTATTTTCAGGATTTCCCTCAGTGGCCAGAATAAAACTAGAAGACGGTCATCTAATCGTTGTTTCTCACTCAATATCTTGTTTTAGTGCATCAATCTGAAGGCAAAACTAATGGAATTCTGTGGAGCAGACTGTCTGGCATATTCTGATCACTTGAAGATTGCAGTATTGACCAAATGTCAGCGATAGAGCAATGCAGTGATTGAATAAACGAGGATACATGATCGAAGCAGAGGAGTCTGTCAGGGCTTCCTGCTGCCGCCCTCCTAACAGCTCTTTGATAAATTCTCAAAATCATTAGCACACATGGATACATGTAGACACACACTCTCTCCCTGTTCCTCGCACTGACTCACAATTGCACATCATTGCTTATTATTGCATTTTTGCTTTTGTTTTTGATAAGCAGGTTATGTAAATCTTAAAAGAACAGAATGGAGCACAGGTAGTAGGAGTCAGAGTTAGTGTTCATGCATTTAGTCAATTTTCTTTACACCATCAGAGTTTAAGTTCTCTCCACACCGTCAGGAATGATGGCCTGGTAAGGAATTTCTTACATTTTTTCCCATCTTCCCTATTGACCTGTACATCAACAATATTTTCATTTATTCAACTTCTACCGCTTATCTGTTTCTGGGTCACAGGGGCTGCTGGAGAAAATCCAACCAACCCTCACTGGGTGAGGGTAGGCTACACCTTGGACATGTTGCCAGTACATCGCAGGGCCAAAACATAGAGACAGACAGAGACGAACAACCATTCACACTCGCACTCAGACCTGTGGATAATTTAGAGTCACCAATTAACCTAAACATGCATGTCTTTGGACAGTGGGAGGAAACCGGAGTACCTGGAGAAAACCCACGCTGGCACGAGGAGAACATGCAAACTCCGCACAGAAAGGCCCCAGGCCCGGGAACCCACAACCTTCTTGCTGTGAGGCAACAATGCTAATCACTATGTACAGAGGGAAAACTGATTTTAATTCAAATATTAAAGAATAAGATTTGTCCTGGACATGACTCCAGGACTCATTGTAGACAACATCATGTTGTCCAACAAATGTTTTAAACTTTTACAGTCTGGGACAGGAGCTCCTTACGAGGAAGCTGACCATGGTAGGAGCAATAGAGAAAAGTCTGAGCTGAAATCCCATCACAACTGCTGACTACAAAGAACAGACTTGCCAAGTCTTCCAAGTTGTCTGGACTGGCATGGTTACTGTATGTGATCAGCGTGAGTTGTGTAAACTGACCGGAATGGGTTCAATTTCTAATCAACTTTAAATAAATAAATATCAATAGTTATGAAAGACCTTGTTTCATTTAGAAATTTGTTGAATTTTGTCCGCTCATATCTTATAATTTATTTTCTTTTTTATTTAATTTTATTTAAAAAATAAGTAGCACTTTAATTCATGAATGTGATCTAGTGGTTAGTGCTGTTGCCCCACAACAAAAAGGTTCGGTTCCTGGCCTGGGGCCTTTCTGTGTGGGGTTTGCATGTTCTCCCTGTGCTTTCCTCCGGCTGCTCTGGTTTCCTCCCACCGTCCAAAGACATGCATGTTTAGTTTAATTGATGACTCTAAATTGCCCTGTTGGCCTTGCAATGGACTGGCAACCTGTCCAGTGTGTACCCCGCCCTCAATGTGAGCTGGGATTGGCTTCAGCAACCCCCTGCGACCCAGAAAGGGATAAGCGGTACAAAAGGAATGATGAACGAATGAACAGTCCGCTTGCATGAAAATAAGGCATGTGATTAGTAAAAGACATGATCTCATGTTGCAAACGGCAGCTTGAATGAACTCATCCAGGTGATGCCCACTATAATTAGAAGTTGTCCTTGTTTTAATTACTGTAATAATTGCCCAATTTGCTGCCTCATTTTCCACCTGTTTAAAAATGAACTGGAAAACTAAATTGGCATTCCAGTCACTCCTTTATTCCGCTGTTCTTTATATCCTGTCTTACGCAGACACACACACCCATACACTCTCTCTGTCCAACAGCTGTGCAGTGCTTCAGACCAGCCTGTTCAGACAATGAATTAAGTTTCTTTGCATTTCTAAATGTCAAACACACACATTTGGGAAATTAAATGAATAAATGACTCAAAAGCCAGTTTGTACAGAACAAATGAAGGTGACTCGCCAACCAAACTCACCTTCACACATCACGTTCATACATTTTATGTAGGGAATAATTATAAAATCTGTGAGGATGTTTTGATAATCAAAAATAAGATACTTTCACGTTGACACTGCTGAAAGACCTGCAAATGAAGGAAAATCATGTACATGCAGATGAAGTAAAATGAATAAAACCAAAAAAGAAAACATTATAATTCTGTGCATTTTTTGTGAGATTCTAAACAATAAGAGCAGCTGTTGTGGCTATAGTGGAGTAATGGTATCCTTAGCAAAGGACAAATTCACAGTCTGTAGGTGTGTTTTGGCAGTATGCTGGTTTACACAAGTCCCTCCATTTTAAACTGTTGGCCTTCTCCAGCTTTATAAAACACACAGGGAGTGCCCAGAATGGCCTCCAGTGAAGGGACCACGTATCCTCTAAATCAGCTTCCAACTAACAAAAAGAGACTAAAATAAAGGCGGACTGGACATGAGGACTCCTTACTCAAATCCTGATTTGATTTTTATCAGCTCTGTCAGTGTCATTTGTGCAGCCCTGTCCCAGCAAATAAACCCAAGGCTGAATTTCTTTCCCAGTCACACCGTGCAGTCAGTATTGGTCTGGCTTTACTGAGATGGAGAGGGGTTCACGCTGAAGGGAGGTAGGAGGTGTTGTCATTGAAGCATTTGCTTAGGTCCTGTCTGCTTGTTGTCGAGAAAAGAGGCCTCAGAGACCCAAATGCTGTGGTACGTAAAAAACAATCAAAGAAAAGCTGAGGGTAATAGTAATGAAAACTGTCATGATCCCACACCATCTTTTACCCCTTTATTTGGGAGACCACTTGCTGAAGAGCTGAAATGTCAATGGAAAGTCTACGTCAAAATAAGAGGGAGATGGGAGTGAAGTGATCTAGTAGGATGGGACAGATTTAGGATTATTTAGAAATTCAAAAAGAAACCTGGGATTGTTTCTGTTTGTCACAAGACCATCTACTTTGTATTGATGATAGATCATCAACTCATTCCTTTGAGTTTAGTGGACGAACTATAATGCGTTTTTCGCCTGAGCTCCCCTCATCCACCTCCTCTCTTCGCAGAGCAAAATGTCATCCGTTATCCAGGAAGATGAGGTGGATTTAGAGACTGATTTGGTCCAAAGAGGGCAGCAGCTTCAACAGCAGAAACACAAGTCATTAAAACAGTAGTTAATACATGTTATTGATATGTAAAAATTATTGACCACTTTGATTGGACACAGAAAAAGCATAAGAAATGTGGACTGTCAATGAGCTGACATTTTACAGAGGCCTTCGGGTTGAAAGGTTTGGATGGAAATTAGTGTTAAACATAAAACAGAGATAAAATCCAACAATTGTAAAGAGTTATGTGTCATGCTCAAGGTGAAGACTAGTTATGGGTAAGACTTTGGGTGTAAAATAAAAAAAATAAAAAAAGAAGAAATATTCTGTTACACTGACCATTATACTATTATTACACTAATGGCATTTTCATTGGAATTAAAATCACCAACCACAATCAATTTGTCATTCTTTTTGTAGCTAGTCAACAAAATCAAAGATCTTGTTTTTCTTGAGGGTAAATGACAATGTAACATCACAGAATCATAGAAGTGGCAAGAGGCAAGATGGTCTGAAATCTAGTCAATCTTGTTGAAGTAAGAAAAGAGCATTTAAAGTGACTTTTAAGGAGACGTCTGATGGCCGAGTATTTGGGGCACACACCACATGGCTGTAAATGCTCTGAGCAGCTGTGCCCAGCTTGATTCCTGGCCAGCTGGACTCCTGCATGTCATTTCCTATCCCTCAGTCCCATTTTCTGTCTCTCTCCACTGTCTTCTCAAATAAGACCACCACTGCATTTATACTTGGGAGATTTAAAACCATGGCACAGCTTCCAAAGCTGACTGCACTTTCATTCTTTCATAAAGGCTTTAGTGGAGAAAAGAAGGAAAAAGAGGACATAACCCCCCCCCAAAAAAAAAAAAATTGAAATGTAAGGCAAATATTCAATTAAAGAAAGACCTAACATTTAACAAGGCAAAATGGCAAAATGGTCTGAAATGGTGAAGTTAATGCTGTGGGCCTTACCAGATTAAAATAGGTTTTGCTCACTGTGCCGTAATGTTTATATGGTCCATCATTTATTTGCCCTATGACTGCCCATATACCTATGACTTTGTCATTTTGCACAGATTTTGTTGCAAAAAAGGTTTATTTAATTACTATAGCCTTTCTGAAGTACTGAGTAACAATGAATCTGCCAGTGATGTCCCTAAGCTTGCCAGTGTATTTATACCCCCGCTCCCATTAATTAAAATACACTCCACATCCGTGAGTGTTTTGGGCCGTAAACTGCCAGTCACATGGGAAGGACTGCATCTTGTGCTGAAGTTAGCCGGGAGCATTTGGCCAACCCAGTTGTTGGGATGACTCTCTTTTGAAAAGAAAGAAATTAACCCAAAACAAATCAAACTCTCAATGAAGCCCATGTTGAGAGTCTTGCTGGGGAACTGGAATCATGTGTGATGGCTCAGGACATTACTTAAAAGGCCAGCTCCTCGACTGAGGGTGGGGATTTGGCCTGATATTGTCTGAGTGTGACAAAATCTTTTTTGTCACACTCAGACCAGGTTTGGATTATTATTGGCACATGTATAGAAGAAAAGTTCTTCCTCAACCAAACAGTGACAAAACAAATTTTTTACTGTAGCTATCATTTGATTGGCCAACCAGCAGCCTCAGTAATGCCCGACAGAAGCCCCCAGCAGGTTCTGACTTTCTGTGTGGCGCTTGCATGATTTCATGCGCAGATGGGTTTTTAGACACTGAAGCTTCTTCCCACACAGCAAAGACAGGCAACTCTGGTTAGTTGGCTACTTACTTGTAGATATGAAGGTGGATGTGACCTGTTCACGTTGTACCTCACATCTTTCCCACTGTCAGCTGGGATTCACTCCAGTGTTTTTATGCCGGGGTTTTTGTTTTTGTTTTAGTTTTTTATGTGCTGCAGAGATGTAGTTCTTAACTTTGTTGAAAAACAGTCAAGGATGAACTGATTGAACTTTGAGCTTTCATCACCAAAATCTAAAGGTATAGGTCATGGGTCAAGGTGTTTGGCAGAAGGTTGCTTTTTTTTTTTTTTTTTTTATCACGGTTATTCTACCTTGCAGGACAGCATGGCTGCATAGTGGTTAGCGCTGTTGCCCCACAATAAGAAGTTCGTGGGTTCGGTTCCTGGGCCTTGGGCCTTTCTGTGCGAAGTTTGCATGTTCTCCCCGTGCCCGCCAGGGTTTCCTGTGGGTACTCCGGTTTCCTCCCACCGTCCAAAGAGATGCATGTTTAGGTTAATTGGTGACTCTAAATTGTCCATAGGTCTGTGTGTGAGTGTGAGTGGTTGTCTGTCTCTGGGTGTTGGACCTGAGATGGACGGACAACCTGTCCAGGGTGTACCCTGCCCTCACCCTGTGTAAGCTGGGATTGGCTCCAGCACCCCCACAACCCAGAAACAGATAAGCGGTAGAAGATGAATGAATGAATTCTACCTTGCAGGTGAAATGCTAATCTAGTTATATGAATATGTAAGTGGAGCACAAAATACTAATTGTACTGTGAATGACCTTCGTAATTATAGTCAAAGTTAGCCTGGGTAATTTGATGTAGGGTAGTGTGAGTTATTCATATACAGTCAGTGAATAAGCTGCAGTAGAATTGGGTCAGTGCCCTATCAGCTTGGTGAGGCAGTCATCCAAGTGGCCCTTTCCTTAGGCAATAGATTTTCTCACTCACAACTTCGATATTCCTACGTATGTGAGATGTCCACCACACACTGTATTCTGCTGCAGATTAGCTTTTTGAGTCATAAATTGGTGAAAAATTGAATTGACATTGTTCTGTAGTCAGCTGAAATAAGTTTTAACTGCTATTACCATCTACCTGCAGTGCATTGCTCAGCTTCTGCCACCATACACCCATTTTCAAAATGGGAACATGCTATCTCAATTCTACTGCAGGTCAGACACTGACTGTCTAATACCTCGTACAGAAAGCTAAACTAACCATGTGAAAGTTGTGGTATTTGGTTTTACATCAGTTCTACATTTTTAGCAAATCTTAATTCATAGAAATAATTGAAAAGATTTTATGCAAATAAACATAGGACCAGGGATATTGTGGGGCTGCAAACTGAGTCAGCGGCCTTCTGCAGCTGAATGAGTTTACCTGGCAGCAGATGTTACAGTGACACAGACAAAGAAACTGTGAATCATTCCCATCTGGTCTCAACTGATCACCATAGCTCTTCTTCCTCAGACAGTCACAGAGATATGGAGAACAGCTGTCTGTTTGGTGAAGCTTGTAGTATATTGTGGCTGACAAGAGATGGAAAGAAATTATACTGATTTGTTATATAAATGTGTAGAATCACAATTGAAGGAATATTTTAAAACAAAGCAGTGGTTTGAATGACCCTTCTTTGAAAAAACATTTTGATGAAAAATAGATTCATCAAAATCATTGATAAAATGAGCCTTTGGTTTAAAAAAAAATTATTTAATATATCAAGTCAGATTGAAAGTTCCTATCAATCTCATGAAAAAGTAGAGATAATGGATATGAATGATGATCCAACTGCACCAGTTTTATGGGAGAGCCATTGTATTGAGGTCCTGCCTACACACCAGCCTGAGCCAATCAGGAGCAAGACAACTCTCAATCACGACTCCAGCTAAATGACAATTAACTATATTAAAAAGCTAACTTTTCACTGACCGTGTTTTCTCTGTGATTGAGTTTCTTTCTAACTAAAGGAGGGAAGGCTTGAAAACAGCAGATCACAAACCAATGGGTGACGTCGCAGAGGGTTGACACTTGGCCCAAGCAAATAGGTTAAAAAAAAAAAAAAAGAAAGAAAGAAAAGAGGTCAGTCAGCTTTCATTAGCAGGTTTATACCTGTTAATCTTAGCGTAAAAACAATATAAATCGTAGCAGACCGATGGTTGCAGCACAGGAGTAATTATTTCCTGGTGATTGAATTGGCCACACGAGACACTGCCAATTTGACTTTTTTTCCCGTTCACAGCCTTATATGAACAGGCTTTTGACAAACACGTTAGAAATACCGTCTGTCTTTACATTGCGTTCTTCATGCAGGCCCTGGATACTGTTTAAATTTTCATTTGAAGTGTGGGCAGTGTGGCCCAATCTGTTTCACACAGGCCCTCTGAACAGCCCTCACTATCACACACTGTTTGATGGGAACAATACTTGCCTAATGGACCTTCAAGAGCTCATTTGTTTGATGCAATTATTCCACGGCAACTGTTCCTGTGAAGTTTCCCCGAAGCAGAGATTATTTGCTCTTTGCTTTAGAGAATGACTGACGGAAATCCGAAGACAGCCCATTTCTTTGCAGTTGTGTTGCGACCAATAAGGAAAGAAAAGGTAAGACTCTGGGGGAAAGCCATCTGCTCATCTTGTGTATACAGAGGTGGAGGAGATCAACCAATCAGCTTGCAATGTGGGAAAACAATCTCAGATGTGAGAGAGAACCAGGCCTGAGTCAGCAGCTGGCTTCCTTTTGGTG
This sequence comes from Remorina albescens, assembly GCA_034769265.1. Taxonomy (NCBI): domain Eukaryota; kingdom Metazoa; phylum Chordata; class Actinopteri; order Carangiformes; family Echeneidae; genus Remorina; species Remorina albescens. The sequence continues at coordinate 15,414,944 of CM068484.1, read as the reverse complement.
GTCCAAGCCTCCACATCAAAATGGAGATTGAAAAGTACCCAAAAACTGCGACACAATGATCATATGTCTTCCTCCTTGCAACAGGGGCATAATTACAGATGACCTAGCTCCATTTAATACATCCTGACACAGGACTCATTGCTCAGATTTACCACATCTTGCAGTTTTCCCATGTATAGTCCAGTTTTTTAGCTTTCTCCCCAGCAGCAGCAGCATTTCAACATCCACTTGAGCAGCAGCAGAAGAGTAAAAAAAAACAATGATGGCTAAATTCCTATTCGACGTGTCAACCACAGTATCGCTAAAATAAAGTCTCATTCAGACGGTCACAGTGTGTTGACAACTGCAAGCATATTAAATAACAAATTCTCTCTTTTTTTCCTCTCCTCTTTTTTGGTTTTTCAAACCTGACAGATTCCTTTGCTCATCCTCATCCAGACTGATCAGTGGAGTACATTTAAAAACAGCCCTTAGCCAAGCTGAAAGGAGCCCAAGGCAAGGGAAAATGTCAAAATGGCTACAGAAGATGACAAGCCCAATGTGTAGAGAGGCCTGGATTGCTCAGCCTTATCCTTTGTGAGTCCTTTCTTCATACATATCAATCCCCTGATGGATAAGAGTGAGATGAGACAGTTCGTACTGTTTCTTCTCTCTCTATTAGCTCCCTGGTGATCTGCCTGTTGTGAAGTGACACCAGCTGTAATCACTAAGTTTGTATGTTGTACAACTTGGCATCATTTAACTCAACTTCTCACATTCTTGTCTTTAGATTTGTTTTCCACCATCTGAGCCATGGCTGCGGTGGCACTCCGGAATCAGACAATGGAAGAGAGACACGATGATGCCGCCACACACACACACACACACACACACACACGCACAGACAGACCCCTGTAATGCAGTCAACGGTATACTAGAAGCTGCGGTTTCAAACTGCTTATCTCGGCTGAATCCAGGTGGGAAATCATTCCCCAACAGTTTCCTTTCATAAGCGCTGACTGGGGCTAAGCTCCACTGTGTTTATCTGAACGCACAAATAACTTTTCAGATTGGTCAAAAGAGCAAATAAATGATGGAGTAGCACAACCAGATGGAGTCTGTGTTATTAATATTGCTTTGGTGAAAAAAGAAAAGTGGCATCCTTCTTTTTTTTCACCTCTCTTACAAAAAAGAAAATTAGTTTATTCAGGTTGGTAACCATCTATCCATTATCTATACTGCTTATTTATCAGGGTTATGGAGCCAGTGTTCCACAGAACCAACACATATAGAGAACATGCAAACCCCATACAGAAAGTATGCCTGTGAATCGAACCCTGAACTTTCTCGCTGTGAAGCGACAGCACAACTCTCAGTTCTCACCCCTTTGTATTCTTCTAGTATTCTTTTAAACTAAAAGACAAGAGAGTTTATGAATTGTCCAGTTAATATCTTCTACACTGTAAAAAAAAAAAAAAAAAACTGTAAAAAAACGGTAAAAGCACTGCCAGCAAAGTTTCCAAATGGATACCATAAAATTACAGTAAATAACTGTATCACAGAACTACATACAATAACTGTAAAAATACAGAGCAGCTTTTTACAGTCAAAATCAATTAAAATACAGTATACTATAGTTGATAAATTCCCATTATACTGTAAAATAATATACATATGTCAAAACACTAAAATTAGATACCTTTCAGTTTAATCTCTGTAATTTCACAGTATACTTTATTTATTTCTAAGAAAGAGCCAAGTCTATCTACAGTAATTTCATGTTAAAATACTATTTTTCCCCATGTACAATAACAATGTTATAACGTATAAAAACAAACTACGTTCATAAAATTAAAGATAAATGTCAGCAAATGTACAGTATTTATCTGTCATTTTAGAGAATTAGTAGATTAAAAAGCAACCATTGGACAGTGGAAAAACAAGTTAAATACATTACAAATACATCAAAAATATCTACATATAAGGACAATCCCTGTTAATTAAGGGTATTTAGTAGTCATTTCTTGTCCATCTACACTGATTTGCTGCATAATTGTGGTTTCCTAAAGTAAGAAAAACAGTGACACAATGTATAAACAAAATATGTACCTTTAAGTAAATAGGGATTTCTGCACATTTACAGTATTACAGTAGTTATTTTAGAGAACTGGACAATGGGAAATTAAACACTGTACATCAAAATACATTAACAGGTACATTTAAAGATGCTATCTGTAAACTTAGGGTATTTAACAATCATTTTAGTAAACTGAACAAGTATTCACTGGGAGTCATCCTCTATCATTTACCAAATATATGTAACCCGTCTCCACTTAATGTCTCTGTTGTGTCCCAAGTTGGAAAGGATACGCAGGAGTCAGGACTGGATCTCTGGATCTTTACCTGGCAACTGTGGTGACAGACAGAAACACACAGAAATTGTGAGCTGTGTGTGAGCTAGAAAAGGCTTCTTAACATGTGAAATGTTAAAAAAACACAAATCGGTCCTTTAAACAGGTTAGTCTCTGCTTTCATTGCTTCCGCATTTAAATTTCAACAGGAAACCAAAAAATAAATGACATCAGTAATTCTGCCTTTTTTTTTTCTTTTTTTTTTTATAAATTAAACAAGCCAACCAAACTTAATATGGTAACCAGAAAACACATTTCACTACCTCAGTTTAACATTCAAATCCAAATGGACTAATATCACATTCAGCAGCCATCTGTATCATTTAGCAGCAACAACATGTACAGAGCAAATAGACCCAGAGATTAACACTCAAAACATTTAAACACAAACGAACAAACATCTCCACACCTGTGGCGACAGACGAAAATAAGCTCTCCTGGTGGAAAAAAGGAGCAGACTACCGAGGGAAGACAGCAGTGAGCAGGCTAACTTAGCATGCTAATGCTAGGACGAAACTAATTAAAAAACTTAAATTAACGATATCAGGTCCCTACAGGACTCACAGAGGACGAGTGGGACATTACACAGAGCAGCATACAGCAGTTTGACCGCATTCAAATCACGAACATACATCAGCAGAGAGCAACACAATTACGACTAACCCCTGGTCATGTTAGAAAAGGCTTTGACCGAAAGAGCGCGTTAACAATGAAAACTTTAGCTGCAAAATAAAATGAGCTGGCTGCCAACAGTCACTTAGTCACAAAACCATAAAAAACGATAGCTATCTGCTAACAATAGCTTATGTGAGGGTAGCAATTTATCAGAGGGATGCTAACGTTAGCTTCAAGGCTGTCCACTGGAGGTATGAAAATGAATTAAAATATCGTTCACAGGCGTTATCCTGGATACTCACCTCAAACGGTGTTTGGTTGACCTGTCCGTTGTGGCTGTCTCAGGCATCCTCATTGAAGATCATGAGACCATGAGGGCACGTCTTTCCCCTGCATGACTGACTGGACGGACACCAGAGCTAATCCAACTAACTGTCATTCTTCAGACTCAGCCGGTTGGTTGTTATGGGCGGGACCAGACAAACTGGAAACAGGCGCCAGTTTTGAAATTTGAATCTTAATTACCTGCAGGTTTAAGGAAAACACTTTGAATGACTGGTTTTCTGTAATTTTGTATGTCTTTGTTATCATGGACAGCAATCTCTGAATTAATACCTCACATTTAATGTAAAATTGCATTTGAATATGAAAAAAATATGTTAAATTACCTTTAAAAAAAATGAATAATGTAATATTATATGATAGTTAATCACTTGTAATTCCAAAGGTAAATCTGTAAATTACTGCTAGTATCTGTTAATTTACAGTTATTGCATTGTCTTGTGGAAAATGGTAATAAACCTGTAAAAAAAATACAGAAACTTGTATGTAAAATTACAGTTTAAAGATATACAAATACAATAAATTGTCATTGAAAACATAATTTTAATGTAATCTTAAATTATGGTTAATTAACTGTAATTTTAAACATAAAACCTGAAATTACTGAAAATACCTGTAAATCTACTGGCATTTCATTGTTTTATTGGAAAACATGAAAAATCTGTAAAAAATTATAGAACATTTCCTGTAACTACATTTTTTTTTTTTACAGTGTAGTATTTTACAAAATTTGCCATGGGAGATGACGTCACAACTGTCAAACAGATATAATGGAGCGGGATTCAAGATTTGCTTGTCTTTCTGAGGATGGGCTGGGGCGCGATGATCACAGGGGGGATTAGCGGAGTGTTGTTTCGTGTCGCTCAACGCTCTTAGAGAGCATTCAATTAAAACATGAAGGAACGGAACGGGTGCTGTCTGCAAAAATAAAAGGAATAAATAAATAAATAAAAACAAAAAGAAGGAGGGGGGATATAAAGACTGAGTTTTCTTGTACATTAACCATGTCATCCTCCACTATATGCTGTGTTTGAGTTGTCTGCCTTGTAGTTTGATGACACAATGGATTCCCATCATATCCTCACAGGTCTGTACACTAGAGGCCATAATTTTACAAGGCCACACTTGCTATGACATCTTTGTGTGTCTTTGTCTACATGTCCTTCTGTCTGCGTACATGGCATTACCCCAATTTGCAAATCTGTGAGTCGCGGGTATTAGTTAATTAGTTGAGCGATATTTATTCTTTAGTTACACAATTACTGCAGAACTGGTCAACATTGGGCATTTAAATTTTCATTTAATCTTCTAAATGACAGAAATTGCATTTTTCTCATCTTGATACTTGAACATTAAAAAAAAAAAAAAAAAAATCAGATTTAACTTGATAATCAAAGACATGCACAGGGTGGTACAAGAAATGCTGAACATCATAGAGTTCAACGCACAACAGAAAATTATTATCTATTTTTATTTCATTTTATTAGGTTTTTGATCAGTCAGTGAGTCATCAGTGATTATGATAATGTCCATCCATCCATCCTCTACCCCTTTTTCATTTCTGGGTCATGGGGGGTGCTGGAGCCAATCCCAGCTCACTTTGGGTGAGGGCAGGGTACACCCTGGACAGGTCACCATTGCAGGGCCAACACACAGAGACAGACAGAGACCAACAACCACGCACACTCACACTCAGACCTACAGACAATTTAGAGTCACCAGTTAACCTAGACATGCATGTTTTTGGATGGTGGGAGGAAACTGGAATACCCAGAGGAAACCCACGCAGACACAGGGAGAACATGCAAACTCCGCACAGAAAGGCCCCAGGCCTGGGAACCGAACCTGCAACCTTCTTATTGTGGGCCGACAGTGCTAATCTTATGATAACGTTTCACTCACAAAACAAAATAATAATTAATAAACAGAACTGATTATTATATAGACTAAAGAGCAAGCAGTGATAACTCAGGCGATGGCCAATGAACTCACGACCCCTTGACCTTTCACTTTCTGAGCAACCGTAAAGGTCGTGCACTTTAGTACGTTTCATCATAAGAGAAAATTTATTAGTTTTTACTGCCGAAATGTCCACAAAAGGTACCCTAACCCCACTCCTGAGGATGCTAACACCAGCGGACTGATCGTACTGTAACTCAAACATTTTCCCTCCTTTTCTCGTCTGTTAATAGCTTTGGTGTTTGAGAACCATGTAGTTTCCACATACAATTAGAACCATAAACTTTTGGACACTTGCACACTTTTCAGGATTTCGGCTCTGTACACCACCACAAGGGATTTGAAATTAAACAATCAAGATGTGCTTTAAATTCAGACTTTCAACTTTGAGGGTATTTACATCCAAATGAGGTGAATGGTGTAGGGATTACAACTCATTTTATATCTTCCCTCCACCTTTTAAAGGACCAAAGCAATTGAACAATTGGCTGCTCAGCTGTTCCATGGCCAGGTATGCGTTATTATGTGTGTTACTTCACCAGAGTGAATACAGAGGGTTCACTACAAGGTGTAAACCAGTGGTGAGCCTTAGAAACAGGAAGGCCAGATTAGAGTTTGCCAAGAAACATTTAAATGAGCCTGTGGAGTTCTGGAACGATATCCTATGGACAGATGAGACAAAGATCGATTTGTACCAGAAGGATGGGAAGAGAAGAGTATGGAGAAGGGAAGGAACTGCTCAAGATCAAAAGCATACCACCTCATCAGTGAAGTATGGTGGTAGTGTAATGGTGTGGGCATGTATGTCTGCAAATGTAACTGGTTCACTTATATTTATTGATGATGTGAATGCTTCCAAAAGCACCAGGATGTATTCTGAAGTGTTTTGAGCAATATTATCTGCACATATTCAGCCAATGCTTCAGAACTCATTGGACTGTGCTTCATGGTGCAGATGGACAGTGACCTGACGTACTGCAAAGGCAACCAAAGAGTTTTTAAGGCAAAGAAGTGGATATTCTGCAATGGCCAAGTCAGTCCCCTGACCTCAATCCAATTGAGCATCCATTTCATTTGCTGAAGACAAAACTGAAAAAACCCCAAGAACAAGCAGGAACTGAAAACAGCTGCAGTAGAGGCCTGGCAGACCATCACCAGGGATGAAACTAAGCGTCTGGGGATGTCTATGGGCCTTGAGACTTCAGGCTGTCATTGACTGCAAAGGATTTATATACAAGCACTCAAAGTGACAATTTGATTTATGATTATGTTAGTTTGTCCAATTACTTATGGCTCCTTGAATAAGTGGAGGGCACATTTTGTTCATATTACTAAACCAATCACCTGATTCAGATGTAAAACCCTCAAATTAAAACTGAAAGTCAGCACTTAAAGCACAATTTGATTGGTCCATTTCAAATTGATTGTGGTGGTGCATATAGCCAAAATGTGGAAAATTGTGTCAGTGTCGAAATATTTATGGACCTGACTGTACATGGTTTTTTATCCGCAGAAGGGAACACAGGTACAAGCGACCGAAATGAGCTTCCTCAGAACGGTGGCTGGCTTCTCTCTTACAGATAGAGTGAGGAGCTCAGTCATCCGAGAGGAGCTCAGAGTAGAGCTGCTGCTCCTTTGCATTGAGAGGAGCCAGTTGAGGTGGTTCGGGCATCTGGTTAGGAGGCCTCCTGGGCACCTCCCTTGGGAGGTGTTCCAGGCACGTCCAGCTGGGAGGAGGCCCCAGGGCAGACCAAGGACCAGGTGGAGAGATTATATCTCCACTCCTGCCTGGGAATGCCTTGGGATCCCTCAGTCAGAGCTGGTCGATGTGGCCAGGGAAACGGAAATCTGGGGCTCCCTGTTGTAGTTGCTATCCCCGCGACCCGACCTCGGAAAAGCGGACGAAAATGGATGGATGGGAACACAGGTGATTCTGTGTAACAGTCTGCAGGCCATACGTTAAGAGTTGCTTTCTGAGTTTGTTCGATTTGAACATCACGGCTGTGTGTGTGTGTGTGTGTGTGTGCGCTGGAAGTGTCTCAGTAGAGAACAACGCTAACACATGACCCCCTTACTAAAGAGCCAGTCTCCCCTGTAGAGCTGTAGCAAAAAGTCTCTGGTGCTTCCACTGCAACGATGTTAATGGCTCCTACACACACTAATGGTTGCTTGCTGCTAGTTACTTCAAGTGCTAATATCAGTATGCTAACATGTTCAATGCCAGCATTCAACATTGCAGATAATATATGTTATATATAGGCAATATTCAATTAAGTAGGTAGGTAACAATTGTTATTTAACAGAACATAACGGTACAGAATGGAATTCTGTTTCACTGCCCCTCCGAATCCATAAATAGTTGTAGCACTTCCTTTGTATCAACTGTCTTTAGATACAAGGCCCTGGGTTCTTTACTTTAAATTTCTCGAGGAAGTTGTAGCATGAAATGCGTTTTTTTTATATGGTCTATCGGTTGCACATCTACCTTTAAAGCCTCTTCTCCTGAATTTAACCGACCAGCGCTTAAGTGTATGGATCTCTTTTAACCCCTTGAACAATATTTTTTAACTGTTTTTAACCAGTAAAATCACAAACTCAGCTAATTACCTTAACTCCTAAGCTAAGAAAATCATTGACATATTCCTTTTCTTATGAATCATTAAACACACACAAAATTATGTTTAACATTTAAATGTGGGCCCACAAAAACAAACACAAAATCTGGCATTAAAAGAAAATAACCCCAGTTGCAGGCCTGATAGAAACTCCATATGATGCAAGAAGGAACGATGGCAGCACCGTGACTGCCAAAGGAACTCACCAATTAGGATCCAAAAGTTATCAGTCTCCTTACTGAACCAGTGATGAACAGCAATGACCAGAACTTCGTCACAGCCACGGCGAAGTAAGCTCTGTCCTTCGTCTCATCCACCATGCAGGTAGGTGTACACCTCTCATCTCCACAGCAGGGAAACAGGCACCAACGTCCTCACCTCTCGTCTCCGCAGCGGAGAAAACCGGCACTAACGTCCTCACCTCTCGCTTAGAATGATGAAAAGGGAGCAGGAGTCCACTCCTTAGACTTGGCCGTGAACCGTTAAATCCCTCTCGGAGGAGAGCTGAGCACAAAAGTCAGTTCAGAGCAGCAGCAACGCAGTCTTTGGCTCCGTGCCAGCATAAAAGTCCGGTCGTTAGCTCTACGCTTACATGCGGCTAACTGACTGTAGCCTGATGGATTACAGTCCGTTGGTCCAACACAAACTGTACACACAGAACGCAGTAACACTTAACTTACTCACTATGACAATGAGCAGGCATTGACTGACTCTTATCTTACAAAAATTTGCCTATGGATAGCTGTTAAGCTAAACTGTAAACTGCGTTCTCCTCCAAGAGCCAGTGAGAGAGCGCACACTGCTACGTGCATCTCCCCTCTCTGACGTTTGTCCCGACCCTCAGCCAAACACAATTAAAAAGACATGATGTCTCTCTACACTGACAAGTTAGAAGCAGGTATCAACATACATCAAGATAGTTTGTCACACCTTGTGTTGAGGGAAGTACCTTTCAAAACAAACTATACATACAACGTTCTGAGTTTTAAAGTGACAGTCTACTGTTTTAGTAACTGTCAAATTTATGCTTCTAAGACTAATGACTTTTCTAATGACTTTTAAGTTGGGTTTTTTTTTTTTTTTACTGTTTTAAATTACATCTTAACTCTGGGATTTATCCCGGGGTTACACCCTCCCCTCTCTAAAAGTCTAGATGTCCCCATCAGACTGTCTTCCCTGTCAGCTGGGGACACTGTAGTCTGACTTGTCACGTTCAAGATTTGGTCAAGGCCACTGCACTTGGCACAATGGACTTGGGAACAGTGGGAAGACTCGGGCATGATGCATATCCTCATCCCTCAATGCAAAATGACAAGGGGTTTGTCAGTGGGCTCTCCTGGTTGGTCATAACTCAACTGAGTGACTGGCTTGACTGCTCGTTTAGGAAAAGGGACACACACAAGGGACTGTCAGGTTCTACTTTATCCTTGGACGCACTAGTCAACGGGACGTCTCCCCTGTCCAGCCTTGTGTCTGCCACAAGGTCCTCAGAGGGCAGCACAACATCCGCAGTTTCCACTTCTGCCACTGGAGCGAGATCAGGAGCATTGTCATCAGGAGTATCAGAAACACTACTTCTCTACTGCATCAAGTTCGAGCCCCGCCTCGGCGTGGTTCAGAGACTGTAGTATGAGGGACAGACTTGACCAGTCAATGACAGGGACATCTCTGGAGGAAAAATGGGGATCTTCCTCTTCAGAATCAGACTCATTATGCTCAGCTTCAGCTATCCCTCATTCCTCATTTCTTTGTGACCTTGTCAGAGTAGAGGGGCCGGAGGACCTAGTAGTTGGTCTCTGGGATGATGGTTTCTCTTCCTGGATTTCTGGCATCCTCACCAAGGCAGAAGATGGTCTCAGTGCAATGTTTTCACAGCGCCTTTCGCCCCTTCAGGTCTCACCCGGAAAACAGGTAGGTTGGGAAGCTTTCCAACAACCTAATACGGTTGCAGGTGCCATTTTTCTTTCAATTTTTGTTAACCAGGTATTCCCAACGCTCAGATGAGTACCCGGTCTCCTTCCTGCAGGAAGGACTCATAGCCATGTCATAGCCACTTTTGCTTTTCAGATGATTCTTGAGGGAGGCTTTGGATGCTAGTTTGTACGCATGATGCAACTCTCTGAGCTTTTCAACATACTGGTGGTGCAACCCAGTCTCATGGGAAATCGTGAAACTGTCACGTTTTTTAATCTATTGTTTCGTGCGTGCCAGCATGATTTCCTCCTTTTTTTTGTGCTAGCCAGAACGTTTTTCAAACTAATGTATTTCAATTGTAAGTTCATTTTGTGCGTACAAGCACGATAGTCGTATGGTACGGCGCACAGAAGGGGTTTGATTTTATTTAATTTCTGAACCTTGACAACAACTGAATACAACATTTTAATCGCCAGATATTCCTCATATATCATATATCTAAATTGGTGTTTTTTCATTTTTTTTTTTATGTCATGTCAAGCCTGTAGGCCACATTTAAGAATCCAGTGCTATATTCTGCATCATATCATCCCATATTTATGATCTAATGCTTTTACTCTTCTTTTTTGCTGCAGGATTCAGGCATTTTGTGATTAGAAAACTCTTTTGGTTATTTTTAATATCTGCTTCCTGCATTTTTTCTATACAGTATAGTTAGAATGTCTGCATTTATTTTTCATATAGCTACAACGAGGTAACTTTTTTAATCGTATATCTAACTTGCTCTTTTTTTCCGGTATTTTAATGTAACTTCAAGCCAGTACATTTAAGAATCCAGTGCTAATCTGCGTCATATTGTCCCATATTTATGATCTAATGCTTTTACTCTTCTTTTTTGCTGCAAGATTCAGACATTTTGTGATTATAAAATTCTTTTATGGTTATTTTGTTTTGTAGAAAAAAGCAGGAAACAGATATATCTGTTTCCTGCTTTTTCATTTACGGCAAGTTAACATTATGTTTTTTGTCGTCGTTTTTTTTTTTGTTGTTTTTTTAAAGGTACCACTGACAATGTCATCTGATATTATTTTAATATAGTTTTTTCTTACTATTATTGTGGAAGTGTCCTATATTTCTCTAGTCCCTCCCCCCGCAGCTCCACTTGCTGTCGGGGAAGCAGATTCTGTCCTTCTCCCGCTTACCCTCCTCCAGGTAGGATGTGTGTCTGCGGGGTCTTTAGTGAGCTGATGCCTTTGCCATTATTCACATGGTTTACATATTGAAGCAATGATTAACAATGGTTTCATTACTAAACAAAAGATTATGAAAACAATCTTCTAACTTGCGAGGGAAAAAATAGCCATATCTTGTAACTTTCGTCTAGCTAGCTTAAGTCAACTATGTTTAAGCTAATAGTTACTGTATTCCCGCCGAGCGTGGAGCATCACCAAAGAGTAGTATGTGATATGCAATAACATGAGGCATAATGTCTCATTAGGCACCCTTAAACGTGACCTTTTGTATTCATTCAAAAGATGGGGAAATCATGGTTCAACCATTTGCATACACTTTTTAAACTTTTTTCTATAAATAGAAACACAGCTTGACTATAGCTAGCGTACAATACTAATATTTGTCTCTATTCTCCGTGTAGTTTCTGTCAACCCATCCCTGAACACTGACTCTGCATCTATATATATATATATATATATATATATATATATATATATATATATATATATATATATATATATATATATATATATATATATATAAACCCAAAGGCACTTTTAAGAGCCATCTTCTATCTATCTGTTTGTCCATCTATCTCTCTGTTTCTCTATATATCTCTCTCAGCTTGGTACCTATCTGTGTAACTGTTTGTTAGTCCGCCTGTTTGTCTGTATCGGTTTGTTTGTTTATTTGTTTGTCGGTACCTGTCTGTATAGCAATGGACAACAGATACACCCTTGACCCCCAGAATCCTAAATACAAAGAGGGGAGGCGCATGGCTATTGAACTGAAGTATAACCAAATTCTCACTGAAGCCAGGGTTAGTATTTACATCATACTTTACTTGACTATACATGTGGGTGACAATATACCTTATTGAATGTGTGTAGAAATATAAGTGCTAAAAATTTTGTACTGTTTTATTAAACAAGGCAGCTAAGTATTTAACATCCAATCATGCTCTGTGGCGTGTTTAGAAATGTTTAAAAAGGCCCAGATGATGCTGACGCTGACGATGCTTGTATCAGCAATGAGAGAAGACTTCAGTAAACAAATGAAGAAATTGAGGCCACAGGCAGACCTTTCATGACTGTATTGCTTCTGCAGTTGTGAAATATGTATGCAAAACATTGGAGAGCAGGTTTTCCGACGTAACTGTTCTTAACTACAAATGGGGATATTTTGGTAAGGGTCAGATAGTGAATAAATCCCTCAATTCAGTCCATGTTGGGGTTTGTCACCTGTTTTTGCTTCTTGTACCTTTAACCACATCAGTTTGACAAAACTTTTATCAACACATAGAAAGCAGCTCAGATGAGGAAATGGACATGCTCTGGAAGAGACTCTCCAAGTCTAAGAGGACAAGGCAAGGACAAGGCAAGCCCAGGGGGAGGCGTGGTGAGCAACGCAGAGCCTCAGCTACAGGTTGTTTGTTTAAATTGTTGAGGTATCGAGAAGTAGATTACAATTTTTTAAGTGGCATTGCAGTAAAATACATCACCAAGTATTTCATGTGAATATAGTTTGTCTGATTTTATCCATTGTTAATTACTATGTAGGTATAAAAAAATCTGATTGCAGTCCTAATCGATTCTTATTTTTCTATGTGCTTATTTTCAGTTGCACAGCCTCCACCTATGTGGAAGATCTGCCTACTTTACCCTCAGCAAGTCCTCTGGCGAAATTTGGTAAATCACAGTGATGAACGAATTTAACTTTAAATGTAATCTTCAGATCTCCATGTATAATTGAATTTAAGACATTGAAACAAACGTTAAACTCTAAAGACAATATATTACATTGATAAAGAACAATAATGATTAGCCAGTTCTGTAGTGATGAAAATATGTGTATACTATCTGTTGATTAATTGTTTTAATGGTTGTTATCTAAATCATCTTTTTTAACTGAAGTTTATATTTTCTTTACAAAAAAAAAATATGGAGAGGCCTTCTGCTATTTTGGCATCATGTCATTCTGATGAGCCTCAAAGAAGCTCAGCATCATCCTGGTCTTTCTGTCAGCAGAAAGCCTCAGAGCGCTGGAAAGAGTCAAGACCATACAACCTGCAATGCCTCATAGAGAATGAGGCTGTTGGTCATCCTTTGTGTTGCCTCTGCAATGAGCCTGCTGTCATTCGGTTGGTATTCTTAAATAGTAAACTTATTCCATGGTGGGCTTTTTTAGAATTAGCGGTTAGTGTGTAATTATTGTTTCTTTTGGGCTGGTATAAAACTTGAAAATTTCAAAAGCATCCCACAGGAATGTGTAAAAATTATTTATGACCACCTGTGCCCAACTTTAAGGGGCTAAATCCTGAGACACAAAACAATAAAAACAATAAATAAATAAAACTTTGTGTCTCACCTAATTCAGAATATCTTAAGTTGAATTTATAGTACTTATCACTATTTCCATTAAATTATTTTTTTCTAATCATTTTGCCTTTCCCGCATAGGTGCAGAGATTGTCTTCCTGAAGAGTGGTTCTGTGTTGACTATGATTACTGCCTCACAAAAAGCAGCCACTCCACAACAGGGAATCCATTATTGATGGTTTTTTTAAAGCTATTCCTCCAACTACACACATCAAGAAACAGGAGGATGGATATTGCACTCATGAGCAAGGTATGTCTTAATCTAAATCTTTTTTTTTTTCATATGTATTTATAGCTTGTTACAAATAATGTGATGGAGTGGTTTATTGTTTTCGTCAGCATGCATTTTGCCAGCTGTGAAGGCACCATGCTGTTCTTGTGAGGGCACAAATATCATCGTATCACCAGGGAAACCAGTGATTTTAATTACCATCAATGATAAGAACAATTCACTACACTACACAGATCATGTTTATTAAGTATGTGGTTGGTATGTATTCATGATGTTGCATTATGCTCCATTAACGTTATGACTTGCATCTGCCACTATATTTGTCTGGAACATGCCAGAGGCAGTGGACTCCTGAATTGAAGGACCTCATTGAGAGCGGATATTGGCTGGCCTCTCTTAATGTGTCTACTTTGTACATATTGGACCTTTTGATCTCCTTCCAGGAACTGAAGATAATTTCTCCTGGTTTTGCCAGACAGGCCTTCGCAAAGTTGCTGGAGCACCACACAAAGTGCTGAGGAAGAGTACGTTTATTTGTTCCTAACCATATTAAAAAAACTGTATTTATATACACACACATCACAAAAATGTATAATTCTCTGTATATTCTAGTCTGGACATATCAACGGAGATGCACTGCAGCGCAGTTTCTTAGAGTTGTTATCCTCCTCATTTGACGAAAACCAACTCTGCTGTGGTGCTGAATTCACCTGCCCAGCCTGCACACCTGAAATGTTGGCTGTTTCTGCAGATGGAAACAGGAAGCTGTATCACTTTGGCCAAAGTGGAAGGTACTACTCTTTGGTGATGCTCCACGCTCGGCGGGAATACAGTAACTATTAGTTTAAACATAGTTGACTTAAGCTAGCTAGACAAAAGTTACAAATTATAGCTATGTTTTCCCTCGCAAGTTAGGAGATTGTTTTCATAGTCTTGTGTTTAGTAATGAAACATTGTTAATCATTGCTTCAATATGTAAACCATGTGAATAATGGCAAAGTAAGGCATCACCTCACAAAACACCCTGCAGACACATATCTTACCTGGAGGAGGGTTAGAAGGGCAGAATCTGCTTACCTTAAGCCTAACCCTGTGGGGGGAGGGCCTAGAGAAATATAGGACACTTCCACAATAATATCAAGAAAAAACTCTATTAAAATAATATCAGATGACATTGTCAGTGGTACCTTAAAAAGAAAAAAAAAAAAGACAAAAAACGTAATGTTAACTTGCCGTATATGAAAATGCAGGGAATAGATTGTAGAGGTGGGCGTGGTTTGGGCTCCGACTGTGAGAAGGGGAGGCAGGGCAGGGCTGGCTCTGCAGGACCAGCGCCAGGTGAAAGTGATTAAGTCCAGCTGTACTGAGAGTACTAATAGTCTCTTTCTAACTGCAGTAGTGGCTGGACAAGGAGGACAAAGAGTATGCTCACCAGAGGGAGCAAAAGAACGACGGACACGTGTACGAAGGCGTGGGTGAACAAGTGTGTGAATAAAGCAAGGTCTCTCAGATGATCCGTGATAGTGTGGTCATTGCTGGGGGTAGGATCTTGGTGGCTTACGGCCACATTGGCACCTGAACAGGGACCCCCCAGCAAAGGATGACGGACCAGCAGCACCTCCAGCCAGTGACGGCCTTGGCCCTAATGTTGGCCGAGATCGCCACCATGCACCGGGAGCAGGCTGCCATCAATAGACAGCACCTAGACGTCTTACATGCACACGCCAAGAGGCAAACGGCCCTGCTGGAGAGACTGACCGCACAGGCAGAGGCGGCAAGGCCAGCTCCCCCATCTCTGCTCTCGGGGATGGCTATGCAACGGATGACAGCAGCGGACGATCCCCAGTCCTTCCTCGAGGCGACGGCGGTGGCATACGGGTGGCCAGCAGGGGAGTGGGCCGTGTTTAAAAAAAAAAAAAGTTACCTCATTGTAGCTATATGAAAAATAAATGCGGACATTCTAGCTATATTGTATAGAAAAAAAGCAGGAAGCAGATATTAAAAATAACCATAAAAGAGTTTTCTAATCACAAAATGCCTGAATCCTGCGGCAAAAAAGAAGAGTAAAAGCATTAGATCATAAATATGGGATGATGTGATGCAGAATATAGCACTGGATTCTTAAATGTAGCCTACAGGCTTGACACGACATTAAAAAAAAAAAAAAGAAAAAAAAAAAGACCAATTTAGATATATGATATGAAATATGATATACGAGGGCCTCTCTGCCAAACATTAAGAAATAAGGTGTGTAACCTGTCACCTCATTACGGGTTGAGTTGTAGGCATGCACCATGAAGGCCACCTGTTGACTCTGTTCTGTGTGTTGGGCTGAGAGTACCTAGCATGGAGAGTAGGGTATGGTTAAAGTGTTCGGGCTGAGGGTCACCTTGAGGATGGTAAGGCGTGGTCCTTGACTTCTTTATTTAAAACAAAAACGGTTTTCATTCTGCGGTTTTAACTTTTTCTTTTTCTGATTTGATTTGATTTGATTTGATTTGATTTATGCCCAACATGCCCAAGAGCTCTTTTATCACCTACTCTCGAAGTCTCATCCTTGGTCATAATGTATACGGGCAGGTAAGCCATAATAGACGAAGAACTTCTCAAGCAACACTTTGGTGATGGTTGAGGCTGTCTGATTACCGGTGGGGAACGCCTGTGCGTAGCGTGTAAAATGGTCAGTTTTAGGGTTTTGTGGGTACTATCAGAGATTCATCGCCAATTACTCTGCTATTGTGAGACCTTTGACAGACTTGACTAAAGGCTACCTTCCAACACAGAAAAACAAGAAAACCACATCTCAAAACGGCAACTGCTACAAGAAATCAGAGCCGCTTGGAGTTAGGTGGACACCTGACTACCCTGCATCCTTTGAAAAGATAATCCACTGCCTCATACAGTACGTACGGCTTAACCGCTGACCCGGTTTTGTACCGCAGGTGTCTGTGCACACACTCGCCAAGAATGGGGCGGTCCACTTTTTGTTTCGGCTGACATCTTGGGCTCATGGCGAAACTTCCTAGCATTGGTCCCAAATAACACAGGTGGCTGATCAGGACCACTTGGATCTGGACACACTAGTGCCAACACAGTTTTAGATGGGGGGGTTTGCTCCATCCTCCAAGAACTGGACATTCATTGCTACATAGCCCAGGTAGGGATAGCAAGACTCGCTGAGACCCCAGTTGGCTAGGCTGGAGATGGGATGGAGTGGCAGGTGAGACAGATGTTCTTTAAACCAGCTCTCAAAGAGACAGTGGAACCACCATCCATTAAAGCATTGAGGGGTCGACCCTTGATGATGACTTCACTCAGGGAGGTCCTACCCACTAACCCTTCAGGTAGGTTCACTGTGTTGTGTTCTTTGTGTCTCTTTAGTGAACAAACTAATTTTTGGATTACTTTGGCAGAGTCTTCAAGGACTGTGAAATGAGTAGCTACATAACCATCTTCACCACACCGATAGCAGAAGAAATCTTCGCCATCTTCGTGGCCTCTAGTTCTGCCTTGGTTGGTGAAGTTGTTTGGTGCATTGCGTTTGCCCTTGTTCTCTTTGAAATCTGCTTTCCATTCAGACGTCCATGAAGGTCAAAGGTCTCTGTGTGTTACTTTCATAACCCCAAACTGATTCTGTAGGTCTTCAACTTGCTTCTTTAGAGCTTGAACCTCACGGTTAGGTGTGGCTTTGGGAGTGGTTTCTGTCGGTACAGTTTTGGGGGTTTTACACACAGGGTTGGCTGGTACCTGTCCAGCTGTCAGCTCAGACACTTGGAACTGCAAGAACTCTAGTTGAGCTTTTAGTTATTTAACTTCAGGGTTGGCTACTTTGACTTCATCTTCAACTCTTACTTGTCAAATACAGTTCGGGCTTGGCTAGGTGTAGATTTCATTCTAACTGACTGGTGATTTTCTTCTTGGTGGATTTCGTCCAACAGCGTCAGGAAAGAAGGTGGGTTACTCTTCCTCTCCCTCAGACGTAACTGCGGGAGCATTATGTCAGACTCAGTGGTTCCCCGAAGAAGCTGTTCAACACGTGCAGTGTCTCTTTGGCTGGTGGGTAAGCCTCCTCTTTGTACTACTTTAGTTAGTAACTGCTCTACCCTTCTCAAAAAGTCAGAGAGTCATTCACCTGGATTTTGGTGAGGTTCTCTGAGTGCAATGTAGAGGTCTTCAGGGGTTTCAAAGGTCCCAAAAGCTCTCTCAAGGGCCTCGATATACTCCTCTGGGGCAGCACCATGATCATTTGCTCGCACAGCTTGAGCTATCTCTAGTGCAGGTCCTTTTAAACTTTCAACAATTCTTTTGCGTTTTTCTCTAATAGAACAGTCACATTCATTGACCATCGATCGTGCTTGTTCTACCCAAGTGTCCAAGTTCTCTTCACCTGCAGGGGTTGGGCTTATGCCTGAATATGCCTGCAGGCATCGGTAAACATTACTTTCTGGTGTAGGTTTCATGGTTTTGGCAAGAAGGTCTCCCACCGCTCTTATGATGGAATCAGCTAAGTTATCAGATGTAATGTCGGTGAGGATGGCCTCAGGTTGAGCTCTTTGTACATTAGGAATGGAACTGTGGTTAGCTGAAAGAGGTAAGTCTCCTTCATCACTAGTAGGGGTGGTTTCCTCCTCCTCAGTGAGTCCATGAAGGGTCCACAAGTCACCTCCATTTACCGGTAGCACATCAAGGGGAATAGCTCTTGGGTTTCCTCTTTCATGGCACTCACATAGCACCATAAGCGACTCTGATTCGGGGTTAAACATGCTTCTTCCCAGTGCTTTAATGGTTTCCAGAGTCCCTTCAATCTGCTCCACAGTTGTAGCTAAGGGGACTTGTTTCACTAAGAGGGCATGAACTACATCTAAACCCTCCCCTCAACACCAGTTTTCCAGAACAGACATGTCTTGTTTTTATGAGCTGAGCTATGTAAAATACTGTTTGACTGGAGTTTTAGACCTAACTCAGTCAGAAATATTAATTTGCTGGGTTAATAAGTAACAGGAAAGCTAACAAGTGAAAGCACAAATCTGAGTAAGACTTACTTTAAGGTAGGTTAGATACAACTGTTGCCTGCCATTACTTAGCATAATCCCAGCAGTGCCTCCATTTATGTAGCGCTTCCTTCGTATCAACTGTCTTTAGATACAGCGCCCTGGGTTCTTTACTTTAAACTTCTCGAGGAAGTTGTAGCATGAAATGCGTTTTTTATATGGTCTATCAGTTGCACACCTACCTTTAAAGCCTCTTCTCATGAATTTAACCGACCAGCGCTTAAGTGTATGGATCTCTTTTAACCCTTTGAACAATATTTTTTAACTGTTTTTAACCAGTAAACTCAAACAGAAAATATTAATTTTAAGAATTCATTAAACAAAAATCAAAATGAAAATTTATCAAAAAATAATCCTTCCTATGCTTTAAAGTTTAGCAGGCCTAGAAACCTCTACTTTCAGATTATTAACCCTAAATTAAGACCATGAGCAAATAAACATTCACCCTGTTAGCTCAAATACAGCGGCTGGAAACCACCAGAGAAAACATTAACACCATGTATCATTCCTATTTTCTGCAGCTAATTACCTTAACTCCTAAGCTAAGAAAATCATTGACATATTCCTTTTCATCTGAATCATTAAACAAACACAACATTACGTTTATTATTTAAATGTGGGTCCACAAAAACAAAAAATCCGGCATTGAGGAAAATAACCACAGTTGCAGGCCTGATAGAAACTCCAATGATACAAGAAGGAACGATGGCGGCATCGTGACTGCCACAGGAACTCACCAATTAGGATGCAAATGTTATCAGTCTCCTTACTGAACCAGTGATGAACAGCGATGACCAGAACTCCGTCACAGCCACGGCGAAGTCAGCTCTGTCCTTCGTCTCATCCACCATGCAGGTAGGTCTACACCTCTCGTCTCCGCAGCAGGGAAACAGGCACCGACGTCCTAACCTCTTGCTTAGAATGATGAAAGGGGAGCAGGAGTCCACTCCTCAGACTTGGCCGTGAACCGTTAAATCCCTCTCGGAGGAAAGCTGAACACAAAAGTCAGTTCAGAGAAGAAGCGGCACCGTCTTTCGCTCCGTGCCAGCATAAAAGTCCGGTCGTTAGCTCTACGCTTACATGCGGCTAACTGACTGTAGCCTGATGGATTACAGTCCGTTGTTCCAACACAAACTGTACACACAGAACGCAGTAACACTTAACTTACTCACTATGACAATGAGCAGGCATTGACTCACTCTTATCTTACAAAAATTAGCCTATGGATAGCTGTTAAGCTAAACTGTAAACTGCGTTCTCCTCCAAGAGCCAGCGAGAGAGCGCACACTGCTACGTGCATCTCCCCTCTCTGACGTTTGTCCCGACCCTCAGCCAAACACAATTAAAAAGACATGATGTCTCTCTACACTGACAAGTTAGAAGCAGGTATCAACATACATCAAGATAGTTTGTCACACCTTGTGTTGAGGGAAGTACCTTTCAAAACAAACTATACATACAACATTCTGAGTTTTAAAGTGACAGTCTACTGTTTTAGTAACTGTCAAATTTATGCTTCTAAGCATATTTTAATGCAACAAGTTTTAACTATGACTTTTAAGTTGGGTTGTTTTTTGTTTTTTTTACAGATTTTAAATTACATCTTAACTCTGGGATTTATCCCGGGGTTACATAGTGAAATAAATACTCTAATAAAATGGTAATACTATCCTAAAACAGTGACTAATGAAGACTTATGAACTACAACTGGAAAACAGGTGGCATTCGATGAAAAGTCAGAAACCCATTTAGTTTGGATGCTTTAGTTTGAATGCGGGAGCTCCCACTCACATTACCTTGTATATTGTAGTAGTTTTCATACTACAAATCCTACGTTAGTCCAGAGGTCAAGCAAGAAACAGAACCTTTGAAAGGAAGTTTCTCACGCTTTTGCTCGCTTCCCCCTTCACTACTGCAACTAAATATACACCTGTTTCAGTCAAAGATCGATCCTCCTCCTGCAGTTAGGTCAGAATGCTGCGGTTTAGCTCCTGACCCCTCAAATGTGCGCTCATCACCCTGGTCTTAGCTCCCTACACAGGCTTCCCAATTTCTTTAGTTTTTAAAATCTAAAATATTTTAATTACTTCTAAGGAGCTCCATATAATGAGCTCCAATGAGCCAAGACACACTTGGAGATCCTCTGATGGGTTTACATTGAAAACCAGATGGAGCATTAATGCAGTAATAACCTACCAGATAATTCCTTCAGACACATTTTTATTTAAAAAATAAAGCTTTTAATCTGTGACCTCTTTTTTTATATATATGTATTTTAATGTAATTTACATAGCACTTAGATTTGTTTGGATTTTACAACTGACTCAAGCGAAACACTCTGTTTTTTGTTATTCTGGCAGTTTTGAGTTTTTTGTGTTTTGGTTGTGCTCTTTTCCTTTTTTCCCTGCAGTGTAGCAGAGGGAAGCTGAGATACCTTTTACCTGAACAGTAATGAGGCATATCTGGTGATAATCGACCAATCACCTCCATATAAGCCTGCCTCAGAAATCACTTTTTTTTTGCTTTCTGTGTGATTGGCCTTTGTGTTGTTTTGTTTTGTTTTTTTTGTTTGTTTGTTTGTTTTTTTGGTTGTTGTTGCAGTGCTGAACCTCACTCTACATGCTCGGCCTCACCTCCCTCCTCACTTTTTTGCTGTACAGTTCTGGACTCTGTGTTAAGAACAAATCTTTTCTGGTTGAACTTTGACCCCCAAATTCCACCGAATGCGGAACGGCTGCGAGCGGAGCCGATACGTTTCAATTCTAATGTGTGCTTCCACCGGCTGTGGCTCCGCTGCGTCACAGCTCCGGAACAGCTCCGGCATCCGGCAGCACTTCGCACCAGATACGCAGAGTTCTAGTTTTGCCGGATGCCGGAGCACGGCGCATAAAACAACCACAGAGCAGATCGCGCGGGACGGAAAATTGGGCACGGTAACAAAATAACACATCCGGTTTATTTTCAAAATAAAATACTCCGTGTTCACGGCGGATTGTACTTCACACATTGAAGACGTCATAATGGGCGGGGACAGACCTGAAGTCAACGGGCCAGAGGCTAGCGATCATTCTACAGGAAAAGGACATTTTTATTTTTTTGAAAACAATAGAATGGACAAAAACACAACATTCTTCATACAACTGGTACTGCTTATGGCCAAATGTCATATCCACAAAAAATGGACAGAATCCAACCCCAGTCTGGAACAGTTCACCGAAGAAATCCACCAATATGCAACAACAATAAAAGACAGTAAAAATAAAAAAGCCATGAAAACAAACTTTATTTTTGAGAGGCTCAATATAGCCCAACTTAAAGAACAATCTAGATATAATTTATGTACATTTCTGGCAATGTTTCCTTTTCGTTTCTGTTTTTGTTTTTTCGTTTTTTTTTCTTTTTCCCCATTATTTTATTGTGTCTTAATCCTTTGTTTCCCCTGTTTTTTTGTTGTTGTTTTTTTGTATGTATATTAACCGATGTGTGTATATATATGTATATATGGTTTCCTTAATTGTTTTGAGTGTGCTGTTATGCCTAGCTTGCCTAAATAAAGAAAAAAAAAAGTCAACAGGTCAGAGGTTTTCAGGCGTCATTTCACCCCGCTGACACCATGGACGAGTGGATGCTGATTCTGGAGGTCCAAAATCACAGAATCATCTATGACACGTCACATCTTTTTTATAAAGACACCCATAAAAAGGATGCGTCGTGGAATACCATTGCAGGAGTAATTGGAGTGGATGGGAAATTACTAATTTGGTCCAATAAATGTCCTCTGGATGGACACAATAAACAGTTGAAATGGCTTTGTTGTTCTCTTTATAGAAACTGCAACCGGCTATATCGCGCAATTATGCGTGAATTCGCGAGATCTCGTGAGTCCTCGCGACTCCCGCTGTCCGGCGGAGCCGTAACAGTGCGCATCACAGACGGATCCGGTGCGTGCTGTCAGACGGCGGAGTACTGAGCCGTTCCGGAGACGTTCCGCATCCAGTGGAATCTCGGGTTCCCGCTACTCCTGATCCATTGTTTTCCTCCCGGCCATAACACATTTGTTGCCTACATTTACTGTAACTGTACAGTGCAGCCCCCTTCCTGATCTGTCATTGGCTCATGGACAGTAATAAATATAATCAGCATTATTCAGTGGTGGTGAAAAAAATGATTACATTGATTACTATAAATAATAATAAGTTTGATTACTAATTACTATAAATAATAATAGGTTTTGGAAGTTTCACTCAAAAATTCTAATGTTTGCAACTCAAAACATTTTAAAAGCGCAATGGGAATGGCTCCTGTGCTTAATGGTGAATTCATTCAGGGGTGAGTTCTGCTGTTACCTAAATGCCAGGTCTAGTTTCATTTTATAGTTGGTCATTAATATTAACGGTCAACAATATACACTTTCTTGTGGGATTTTAATTCTTTTAACCAGAAAATGTTTTTTTAGAGAACATGTAAACTTCAAAAGTCACCAAAAGTGTCTTGGTCAATTAGGGCATTTATTTTACCTTCTAGGAGCCTGGCTCTCTAATAAGACAAATTCCATCAGTAGCTGGACGCTAACTCAGAACAGCAGAATTTAAAAGCCTCTTTTACACCATACACTACCCTTTTGTCCCTGATTTTCTCACTATTACTGCAGATCAGTAAGGTTAAAATTTACAGCTTGTTTTTATCATGTCACTAATACTAAACAACAGATGTTGGGAAGAAGAGTGACAGAGCCTGCAGCCGTTGTGAAATGAAGTGATTAGCCATCTTAATTAGCTGTCGTCTTTGGCCCTGGCCTTCCCTGCATGATGGAAAGTTGTGCTCTGGGGATCAATAGCGAGTAAAACAACAGCCACCCACAAGCCTCCTCTTAATCAAGCATTCCTCCACTTGCTGAAAAAAGAGAGAAGTTTGTGTAGGCAGGCTGTTTAGGATAGAGGACACTGTGTGCCCTCTCTATTGGCATCTGCTCACCTCATTATTCATCCAGTCAATATGCACTACCCTTCCTGCTTCTTACATCAACTATTGTTGATCTCAACACCTTTGACCTCAGCGATGAATCAATATCAAAGGAAACTCTGTAATGGGTTGATCCCTTTTGGTTCACCCCTGGTCTAATAGCACCATCAGGCCAAAATTGTCCCTCCATGCAATAACTCTGAGGTCACTAATCAAACAGGCAGATGCCATGAAAGTTGTTCTGCATCATGCTCCCTGCATTATAAACTATAATAGTCTATAATATAACTATTATAAAGTTATAAACTACAATGCTGCTAATCTTTAACAGATCAAGGGAAATGAATTTCAAATAAATCTATGTTGGCAACACATCCAATGACATCTTGGTTTTTATTTTGACAGAGAGCGTGGACATGGGGGAGACCTGTGCCAGCTGCAATCAGCACAAAGAAGAGAAAAGACCCGATGACAGTCATGTTGACTTCATGGCAGCACTGCAACACAAACATAAACACTTTATTCTCTATGTCCAGTCTGAAACTTTTTGATGTGATTTTTTTCGTAGCCATTTAACTGTGGCATGTGAAGACATTTACAGCAGCATAGTTAGCGCAAAAAAAGAAGGTTGTGGGTTTGGTTCCCAGCCTGGGGCCTTTCTCTGCGGAGTTTGCATGTTCACCCCGTGCTTGCATGGGTTTCCTCCAGTCCAAAAACATGCATGTTTGGGTTAATTGGTGACTCTAAATTGTCCGTAGGTCTGAGTGTGAGTCTGAGTGGTTGTTTGTCTCTGTCTGTCTTTGTGTGTTGGCCCTGTGATGGACTAGTGACCTGTCCACGATGTACTCCGCCCTTGCCCAGAGTGAGCTGGGATTGGCTCCAGCACCCACCATGACCCGGAAACAGATAAGTGGTAGAAGATGAATGAATGAGAAGAAGAGAAATTGAACATTCAGCGAACCAACAAACATCCTGTAACACAATGGAGCAAAATGCAGTTGTGTGTTTCCATACTAATTGCCTGCATCAAATGCATCACAGCTGCTGCGTAATCTAGAAACTGAGTAGTCTGTCCTATTTTTTACACATGGCAGCAAAACCAAATAGAGAAACGACCCGCTGACAGTTATTTTGACATCATACCAGAAATATTACACAAAACTGACACTTTGTAACAAACTCTGTGTCTAGGCTGAATATGATATATATGACTGACGTGAAAAGTTTATTTTTTAAGCATTTCATCAGCTCCATGTGGAGAGAGTGACATTTTAGAGACATTGTCTGTCAAAAATATATCAGAAATGAATTTAAAATGAAGAGAAATTGAACATTCAGGTATCCTGTAAAATCTATATGAAGAGACAGAGCTGGCAGCAGCAGACACACAGCCGTTGTAGCACATGTGTTTCTCCACAGTAGATGAGCAATGGCAGCTCCAAGGCACATACTGTGTACCAGTGTGTCTGTGGCGTAAGGTTTCCAGTATGTGCTATACACTGAAGCGTTAAGTTGTTAATAAAGTTGTAAGTTATGTGGTATTAGTCTCCAAACAGTCATTAAAAACATTAATTGGTGTTGGACAGCATGAATCATAATTTCTCATGAAAATTTACTATAAAAGATATCTCTTCCAAGTATTAGATTACCTGACATCCACCATCCACCATCAGCCATCTCCTCAAACCTTTAAAAAAAATAATAATAATAATTTGCCCCTTTCTTCATGCACTAATGTTAAGAGGGATGTGGAACTGAATGCTAAAGCAGACATCTCCTTGATATGCTGCGTCCTGAATGGTGATTAATTTGTATGTTGCTTTGCACAAAAGCTTCTGCCAAATGAATTCATGTATATCATTTAATTAACATTTAACTAAGGCGATGGATCAACTAAGAATGCCACTGCACACTCAATAGCGTTTTAAGGATAAAGTGCAAGAGGAATATTATGAACCAAAATAAGTGTATTAATAATCAAAGGAGCACGTATACAGTGGACATTGTACATGTAGTCAATGTAGTCTGCTGTGGATTTAAAAGCTGGACAAATGGGAACGACGTTTAGCATCAATCCAGCCAGTAATGGGTGGAACTGGAGACTTGCGGGGGTAGAACATGCTAAGGTATGCTAGCTATAACTTAACTATAACTAACTTGTAGTCTTTTGATCAGCCAGAAATTTCAGTTTTTTTCTGGTAGAAATTCTGAATGTATTGAACTCTACAGGAAAATGGCTGTAATTCTCACTTGATTTATAAACTCAGTAAATGTTTTCTGAAGAAGTTTCTGGTCTCAGTCTCTAGTTTCAAGTCTTCAGTACAACATGATGTTCATTGTTTAAATGATGGTCCCATTTAGAAGAAAATAGACTCTAAAGCAATGTATACATTAGGGGCATGGCTAAAGTGCAATTGAAAGACTGTACCAAACGATCAGGATAGAATAAAGCGCAGATAGAGTACAGCACATCTCACTACTATATGGTTTTTTCTGCTTTCAAAAAACTGGCTGATGAATTTTAAAGTGCAGGCTGCAGAACAGCAGCTCACACACCAATGGGTAGCACTCTTTTCATTACATATATTCCATATATGTTTACTGCGTGGACCAGGATGTAGGCGTTAATGTGGAGCCTAAAATAATTTTCTTTTAACTGTCTAATGCAAGCCGATTTCTAGAAAGCTTACCTCATCTAGCACTTTGAGTTCCTAAAGTTAACTCCTTGCTAGAGTGTCATCCTCATGCCAAGCACACAGCTCAGCTTAGGCTACTGAAATGTCCCTGGCTGGCGCTGTAGTGATGTTCAGCTTGACCGTGGCTCAGCTGTGCCTCACTGCAGGGGGTCTCATTCGTAAGACTCCCTCCCTGGGTACTGCAAAGCAAGAAATACTTGCTTATATATGGCCCTCAATTAGTTTGGTTACTGTTGGGCTCAGAAAGACTGCACCAGAAAATGTACTATGCCAAATGACTGACACTCTTCTTCATAGCCAGAAAAGATTCTGACTGTTGTTATTGTCCTCTCATTAGTGCTGTGAATATAGAGAAATCACTGCATGATGATAATGTAGTATGCTGCTGAGCTCACACAGCTGGAACTAATGCTGAACCGAATTTTCTAAAAAGAAAAAAAAAAAAACCCCAGAAAAAACCCTGCAGTTTCTTAAAACACAAATGACAGGTTTTTTTTTTATATAACTTGCTGAGATATCGCTTGGGAAAACTGTGAACATCACACCCAAAATGCACAAATGTAACCAGGTGTCTCATGCACCATGTGCTAAGCCCGACTCCCTTCAAGTTTAGCCTGCAGGCTGGCCATTCTCCGTAATTTTCTATCTCTGTAGCTGCTCAAAAAAAAAAAAAAAAAAAGCAGGCGATGTGAACATTTGCCTCCCAAAAGGAAATTCTTTCACTCAAAATGGCCAAAAAACCCAACAAACAACAGGTTAGTTTGGCCAGCACTCGGAGACAAAGAGTGAGCTGTAAATACAGCTATATTTACTTATAAATTGATTACTCAGAGAAAAAGTTAGAAGAGACCGAATATTATTTTTTGTTTTGTCTCACACAGACCAAATTTTTTTGGCAATTTTTTCTTCACCTCAACTCCAAAGACTTTTATTCCAGGTGGCTCTTTATTTCTAAATTCCTGTGTTTGATATATAAAACTTGTCATAGTCATTATGAAGCATTGTGTGTGTTAAAGTCACTGCACTATCTGGAGAGTGTCTGCAATTGTTTCACATTAAAAGCAAACTCATGCATTATTTCTCTTCTGCAGGAAATGTATTAGCTCATCACGAGTTGTTCGTATTTCTGTTACAAGCTGTTCAGATCTGCTAGCTTCTGCAGCTTAGGAATTACCTCGCTGCCAGTTTCCTGCTGGCCCAGTATATATCTGGTTCCACCACCCAAATCTGGCCCATATATAGCATGATATTCAGATGCTGCTCGCACATCTGGACAAAATCTGGTGCGGACACTAGAAATCTTTTGGCAGTCTCTCTGTACTGGATGATAACTGCCAGAATCTGAGCTGAGGTGGAACTGGATAGGGCACATTGGGCAAGAAGATTTATTTTGCCTGCATCCACTGCCAATTTTATTATTTTTACAAAGTAGTTTGAACTGCTGCTTTTTAAAATAGCTTGATTTCACTACATTAGATTCTCTCTCACTCGCCTTACTGTAAGTTTATCCTCTTCCAGGGTGAAGTAACCACCAGTTTTCAAAATTCGCTTCCAAAGCTTCCACTGCCTAACACAACAGATGGGTAAATGTCAGAAGTACACTAAAAGATGGCAGCAGTGTTAGTAGTTAGACTCTGTCATGTCAACATCGCATTTCCATTCAATGATGCCCAGCAAAACGAAATCAATCGGGATGCCAACGTCTTTAGTAAAATGGAAAAGTGTGGATAAATAATCTTTCATCTTACAAAATAGCAGTGTAGGGACAGAACTACAGTAGGGCCAGAGACATGTCTTCAGAATTATTCATTACACCATGAGAAAGACTCCCGCTTCACAGAAGACCTGGTAACCCCACTGGTAAACCCAGCAGCAGAGCTGGAGTGCAGTCTCAACAGTGCACATATGGACGGAGAGCTGCAATGTTATGCTGTAGGGCAGATGGCTCTGCCTGGGACCAGTAAGGTGATTTTTTTTTTTTTCGAAGAACAACAGGGTGGCATTTAGAGTTCCAGATCAACTGCCAGATGAACCAATGCCCAGAGAGCTGTTGCAAGGAAAACCCCACCTGTGGGCTGTATGAAGGAGACAGGTGAAAGTGGTAAAAACTTGAAGCCAGTTACAACCCACTACAATATCGCTCAATGAGTTGTGAATTGTTTTTTTTAAGCTTCCGGTTGTTGCTTTTCTGTTACCTTCTTGTCTTAAAAAAAGAACAAAAAACAAAACACATCTGGGTGGGTGAGATAATGACATCCACATACTATATATACAGTATAGTTCTATATATGTAGGACACCAGGTTAACACCTAAAACTAATGGAGTCTAGTTCTGTTAGAATGGCAGCGTTTGAAATTTATGGTTATTGTGGAGGCAGCAGTTTGTGGTGCTGTAGAACTGTTTTGCATTATCAGACAGATGTTTCTATTATGTTATCCACCCCATTTATTTCAGTGGCTACATAAAGGAAATAGCCCAATTTATAATGACAATACAGTTCAGCAGCAACATCAGCTACATCCTACAAACCATTATTCAGTTGAATCAACACCTATAAACATTATAAAAGTCAAGGGAGGAGTTATTGCAGGACTGTTGTATTAGACTATATTATTTTTTGTAGTTAGGGGCACCAGCATTGACTGAACAATTGAGGTCCAGTTGTTAGAGGGATTTGACTCAACCTCCTCATCCTTAAAACTCAGACCAAGAGCTGTTTTCTGTGTGTGTGTGTGTGTGTTTGCCTATGTGATGACCTTGACCAACACGATAGTACGAAAGATGCTGAATGCAATTTTCCATCATCAGTGAGAGAAAAACCTGTACTGTACCATTTTACTTGCTATTCATTCATGTGTATGTAAAGATGGTAACTGCAAACCCAATATAAACGTCCTGTTCTAAACAGCACAGTTTGACTGTCAACTGGAGCTCGGCACTGCAATCAGGGATTGTCGGCAAGAGATTAAAAGATATTTTCCTCTTCAGGCGGAGTAAATTGGTTTTGGATTAAGGATGATTGATTGCTGCTGAGGCATACAGCAGTCTGTTTGAAATGCTCAGTTCTGAACACACAAGTAATTTCAGCCCAAGCTACTCAAGGAAATCACACCGGATGGAACTGATTGATATAATGTAGCAATTACTAGCTTTGCCATTGTTCAAGGTTATCATTAAAGGCTTGGTATGGTCCAATATATAGTACCATGGTAATGGCACTATGGCAATGGTACTATGTTAGTAGACGATACAGACAGAGACTCTTGCTGTTAAGCTGTTGTCAGAGTGCATATGCAGCATTTGTAATGGCATCGAACAGGTACCT
Source organism: Remorina albescens (assembly GCA_034769265.1). Classification (NCBI taxonomy): domain Eukaryota; kingdom Metazoa; phylum Chordata; class Actinopteri; order Carangiformes; family Echeneidae; genus Remorina; species Remorina albescens. The sequence continues at coordinate 15,385,232 of CM068484.1, read as the reverse complement.
ATAGTATATAACATTTCCATATATATCAGTGCTTATGGCTCAATGTTCCCTGGTGAAAGGACTTGCAATGAGACAGGCCGTCATCATAAGTCTTGTCATACATGTTAGCCTGAACACGTAAACCATACATACTGAGTGTGTACTCCCAGAGCTGGATATTGGATTTTACCCATTTCTGATCATCAAACAAATTATGTTTAGCAAATGCTGAAAACTAATTTAGACCAATGGGTGAGATTGGTTGAGCCAGAAGAAATGAGCACATCTTTCATCTTATGTTTTCTTTGATCAGACATAACACAGCTGTTTCATTTGCAAAGGTATCAAAATAATGAAACACTATTGATCCCAGGGTAGAGTATTAGTTTGATCAGTGTCCTGACACTTAAGCGACGTTCAGAGTTTGCTGGGACAGTTTGATGCTTGAAGTTTATAAGAAGAATTGTAGGGTTGTAGGTTTTGCTTTCGACTAGTAATGGGAAGTTCAGATCTTTTTACTGACTCAGGTCTTTGAATCTCGTTCAGTAAAATGAACGAATCTTTTTTCAAGTCATTTGTTCATTTCGTTCAGTGGAACCAGTGTGGCGCTATAGCTGTCATTTGAGTAATGACTGAAAAGGCACAGCTTTCAAACACTGAAAAGCAACATGGTTTGCTTCATTTGGCATATAATACACAAATTTGCTTTTGTTAAACTATTGAGCACTCTTTTGGGCCACAACCTACTGAAGTTGAAATTACTGATTACCTCATTTGCCGGTAGGAGAGCACTCCGCGTATCATTAAAAAATTCTCATTCTATGATGGATATGCACTTTAGCCTACCTGGTCACTGAAGACCCGTAGTGTATGAATTCGTTCCAACGGAAAGGCAAATTAAACATCCATCCCATAGCTACACAGCTAACGTTAACTTTCGTGCTAACATCCGATAGCTCTCCTCACCAGTAATAACAGCATTGGTCATGTTACTGCTGTAACCACGTGAATAATGAACAAAAGACCTGAAGAATCATAGTTATGAGTCGTGAACGAATCAGTCATTCCTACACTGACAATATGCAGCAGAAAGACCCGTTCGTGAACGAATCTGAGCCTGTGGTGCGCATACATGCGTAATAAATAAATAAACTGTGAAAAACTGCTTGAATGGAATGCAATACAGATTTCAAAAAAGACTGCTTGGGAAGATTGTGTCAGTGTAAATGAATGTAAATGCATCATTGCTTGGAGGCTGCATTTGAAAATCAATCATGTCACAGTCAGCGGACCTAGACTATCTCATTTCAAAGGTTCCTACATATGGAGTCGCTCCACATGCTCCAGTACGATGGACCTTTCATGACCTATTCAACCTATTCATTGCATTTGGGTAAGTTAAAAAATATGGCAGCAAAATAAAGGGTCCTCAGACCTCAGGTTCTTGTGAAAAATAAAGTGGAATGTTACCAAGGTTGCCGAGTAACAGGAGCCATGTGTTTTGACACACTGGCAAGAAGGGAGCAGCTGATGATGCAAATCCTCCGAACTCTGACATAGAACAGACCTCATTCCAGTCACAAAACTGAACACAGCTTCGAACTTTGATGTGGTTTAACCAAGCATCAACTCACTGTGAAATGATCAATTAGTCACTTTGAAACTTCCGGTTTGTCATTTGTCTTTTTCCATCTTTTTTTATTTATTTATTCATTTATTTATTTTTTTAACCAGTAGAAACCATATTTAGAGGAGTAGTTGGAGCTGAGGAGAAGCGAGGGTTAAATCTGACCTGCTCTGTGTTTTCTCTGGCACGGTGCAGTTTGATAGTCATAATGTTACAGCTGATCAATGATTGTAAAAAAAAATTCTAAAATTATTTCAAAAATATATAAAATTATATTTTTATTATATTCTGACTTTTCATATATTCAAGCTATATAATATATATATCAAATCAAATGTATCTATATAGCCCCAATCATAACAAAGTTACATCAAGGCACTTTACATATAGAGCAGGTCTGGACCAAACTCTTTATGGAGTTGTTAAAGAGACCCAACAGATCCCTCCAGTAACAACTTGGCGACAGTGGCAAGAAAAAACTCCCTTTAAGAGGCAGAAACCTCGGGCAGAACCAGGCTCAGGGAGGGTGGCCATCTGCCTTGACTGGTTGGGTCTAGAGAGGGAGAGATGTGGGGTGGGGGGGCAGAGGCAGTAAGAGAGACACAGTGAGAGAGAGCATGAAGGAGAGGAGGTGGGGACTCGTTAGAGGGATGGAGACAGAACAAGAACAGGAGAAGAGAAGATGCAATACATACAGAAAACATACAGTGATTGCAACCTGGTAGTTCTAAATGTGCACTGGTAAATATTAGCAGTAGGGGAGAAGAAGAAGTTAAAATGGGAAGTGAGCAGTAGTGTGTAATGATAACTAAAGGTAACTCTTACAGCAGCAGGTACTGAGTAGGAACATGGAGATGATTCAGCACCTTTAGGATGGGGAAAGGAAAAGAGAGGACAGGAGGGACAGAACACAGACTACAGGAAGAAACAAAATTAGAGACATGGAATGATGGAATGTACATGCGTGTGGGAGAGAGAGAGCCACAGAGATTCAGTCATTTATTCATCTTCAACCACTTATCTGTTTCCGGATCACGGGGGTGCTGGAGCCAATCCCCGCTCACTCTGGGTAAGGGTGGGGTACACCCTGGACAGGTCGCCAGTCCATCACAGGGCCAACATACAAAGACAGACAGAGACAAACAACCACTCACACTCAGACCTACGGACAATTTAGAGTCACCAATTAACCCACACATGATGTCTTTGGACTGTGGGAGGAAACCAGAGTACCCAGAGGAAACCCACACAGGCACGAGGAGAACATGCAAACTCCGCACAGAAAGGCCCCAGACTGGGAACCAAACTGTGCTGCCCAGCCACAGAGATATTATGGTAAATATGCCATGTATCAGAACTCTGTGTGGGTATAAGGGTATAGACAAAGTTTCAACGTGGCAATAAAGCATGACAACCCATTAGACCATTGCAAGAGAAACCTGATTTGCACAACATAGGTGTTGATTAATTAGTCTAAACACCATTCACTGTTCAACTGGGATTATATACTGACATACCAAAACCCCAGGGCTCCCTGTGAAAATGACAAGACAATTATTACTTTCCACACTCATAATTCCCATTGTTACAGGTCTTCTGTCCATTTCTCCATCAAAAACACCAGGTAAGTGGGGTAACTATTTTTAATTGCATTTTTAATTACAATACAGGGACACATTAAGATGTAATCACCGACACATTGTAATTAAGTGTATTGTGCCTCTAATTTTTTTGTGAATCATTAATGGGATCACATTAATTTCTCAATATGAAATTAAACAATTAAACAGGCAATCATTTGCTCCCACATTGTCGATACAATGGTTAAAGCTAAGGAAATTAAACTAACTAGTTTCAGGGGAAAAAAAAGCAACCTTCTGAAAAAGAAATTTAAATTTTCCCTTTCTACATTTATGGGTCTGTTGCAGATGGTTATTGTATGGATAATTGTGATGACAAATACACACACAGAAACATTGCAAATGTTGGAACACATCCAGAAATGTTAATTAAACTTAAAAAATAGTCATTATCCAGTCTTGGCTGTAATTTTGAGCTGCTGTGTTCACATTGTAAACTCTATTTGCTCATCAATACAATTTTCTCTACAGGTTTCCCAAACTAAATGCATCAAGACAGAGAGAATCCTGTTCTGGAAATTGAACTTTGAAATACCATTCCCTCAATGTTAAATTTTAGGAAATAGGGCTATAGTAATGGGTTTGGTTTGGAGGGGTTGTGGTGTGTATAGGAGGTGTGGTTTTGAGGGGCTGCCAGGCTGCAACTGGACTCCCACCTCCATCACGTTGGACATCAGTTTGGGACGGACCATAATCAGGTTTAGCCCATAGTTTCTAAAAATACTCTCAAAGTAAACAGAACAGTATACAACTTTACTTTTAGAATAACTTGAAAAAAGTTGTGAATATATTTAAGTGTTATATAATGTACAAGTGAATGTTTGACCAGTTGTATATCTGGATTTCAAGTACAGGGTAACATGTCTGAAGACATAAAGACATGACATAGAGAAATTAGACCTGATTTGGGATCAAAGTTCTAAATTCACATAGCCTGTATTCAGAAGCTGAACTTTAATACCAAATGTCAGGACTTTGTGATGTCACACCAAAGCAGTCACTGACCTCACGCATGCCCCAAGCCCAGATATGATTTCATGTCAGTTGATTTTTGTGCACCCATCCATGATTAGGGGAGTGGTTCCTGGACCCGATCCCAACAATTAACCTAATGTTCATGTATTCAGACTATTGGAAGAAGCCAGAGTACTTGGTGAGAACCCATGAAAGCTGAGGAGAAGATCCATCCATCATCATCTCCACTGCTTATCTGTCAGGCTTGTGGGGGAGCTGGAGCCAAACACAACTGACAGTGGGTGAGGGGGAGGTCAACCCTCCATAAGTCATCAGCCTATTGCAGGGCTGACATATAGATACTAACACCCATTCATATTCACACCTATGAGTCATCAGTTCACCTAAACCTGCATCTCTTTGGACTGTGGTAGGGAACCCCATGAGGCCCTGTGGCCAAGGTTGGAACCTTTTTTTGTGAAGCAACAGAGCCAGCCACTGTCCCACCATCCCACTCTAATATACAGCCCAATGGGACATAATCTAAAGCAGATCTTACACAATGAGAACATGCAAACTCCGCACAGAAAGGCCCCAGGCCGGGAACCGAACCCACAAACTTCTTGTTGTGGGGCAACAGCGCTAATCAGTATGCCGCCGTGCTGACAAGCCAATAACCGGGCTCGGGGGGAGCGGCCATCTGCCTTGACCGATTAGGTTGAGAGAGAGAGAGACATGGGGGGGGCAAAGTTGGGTAAAGTAGGGAGAGAATGACAGCAGGAGGAGGGGATATTCAGTACAGGTGCAGTAGGAACATATGATGCTGTATGAAGTTCATAGAAATATGGGAGCAGCAGGCATTGCAGGAACATGGAGTAGCGATGATTCACCACCGCAGGATGAGGACAGGGAGAGAGAGGAGAGGAACTCGGAGTGACAGAGACTTCGGGGAAAACATGGTTAGAAAATAGTTACACATGGTTAGAACTGGGAGAAACAGGGAATTCGGAGAAACATGGTTATGTTGGTGCATGCAAGGGGGAAGGAGAGAGAGAGAAAGAGAGAGAGAGAGAGAGAGAGAGAGAGAGAGGTGCTCAGTGCTTCCCCCAGCAGTCTAAGCCTATAGCAGCATAGCTAAGGATTATGTGAGTTTTGACTTTTTAACTATAAGCTCTGTCATACAGAAAAGTTTTAAGCCTGGTCTTGAAAATTGCTAAAGAGTCTGCCCCCCAGACCGATACTGGAAGTTGGTTCCATAGAAGAGGAGCCTGATAACTGAAAGATCTGCCTCCCAATTTACTCTTGGAGACTCTAGGAACCACAAATAAACCTCCATCTAGAGAGTGGAGTGGCCTACTAGGACAGTAAGCAACTATGAGCTCTCTGAGAGAGACAAGAGAGACGTAAATTTAAATACATTTTTATATTTAATAACATGTTGTCAAATCATATTTTTGTGCAATGTAATTGATAAAATAAGCTGGAGAATGTATTTCAATTTATTTTAAATCGCTTATCCATCAAGGTTGCAGGGGGTGCTGGAGTCCATCCCAGCAGGCATTTTTGGAAAGGCTAGGGGGCTGGGCAAAAAACCATTCACACTCATACCTACAGGTAATTTAGAGTCACCAATCAACCTGTCTTTGGACTGTGGGAGGAAACCCACGTAGGCACAAACACCACATAGAAAGGCCACAGGCCCAGGAATCCAACCCACTGCCTTCTTGCTGTGGGACAACAGTGCTAACCACCGTGTCACCCACTATAGAATGTTTACAGTAACTAACTGAAACAGATGTACATCTCCATAAAATAACAAGCATTTTCAGGCTTTTGATTTCATTCTTGAAGTTAAAATGGCCAATGTGTGGAGCTGTATATGTCTTTGATTCACAAATTTCACTGATGTTTCTCAGTGAACCCATACAGTATCATGTATGTATACATTTTCAGTCTTTTGAAATGTTGAAGCATTGTAGCTTCTCTTTGAGTGCTGTTTTTCTTCCACTTGTCACTGCCCATTGTCTATAATTTCCTGCTCAGAATCAAAGAGAACAAGAACCTTTAACCATACTGTCAGCTCTTTGACTGCAGCTGTGCTCCTTTTATATTCCAACTAAATGAATAGGCGCTTGAATTAAGTAATCTCCATTAACTCTCGGTGGAGTAATAAGAAGGGTCAATACTCTTTGGCCCCGCTATTCTTCAGATTTGGAAGGCTCCCTTCTGACATATTACCAGAGGTGATTCTCCAGACTCTTTTGTGGGGAGATGACTCTGGAGCTTAGTTCCGCCACTTCTCTTTTGCTGAAAGATAAAACTGGACTGCTAAGGGAAAAGTTGCCATTAAAATTACGTATCCCTTGACCCCACTTGAAGGTTGTATACTGGTAGCAATTACTGAGTGTGTCTTTAAAGACAGGCCCTGCTGGTCATTAGTGTAGACTGTCCCCTGGCCTCTTCCTCCTGGTGTCCTCTTGGGTGGGAGTAAGTGTGTGTTTGTGTATGTGTGTGTGTGTGTGTGTGTGTGTGTGTATGTGTGTATGTGTGTATGTGTGTGAGTGTGTGTGTGCATGTGTGTTTGCGCGAGGGGCTGAAGGACCATAGAGCAATATCCACTCCTTAAGGTCCTGCACTGCTTCAGATGACTCCACTATAGAACGACGACAGCAGTGAAGGACTGGAGTGTCCTCTAGTAAATGAGATTCTCTCAGAAGGACAGAGATCTGAAATGTTACTATTGGGACAGACCCTCATATCTGGAATTATCCCAGCTCAATACCAATATTCAAAACTTTCTCAACCTAAAGCTACTTCATGAAAATATTTTTTTTCCACAGTGTTGTTTTGCTTTGGATATAATTTTCATTTTGGGGGGGTTTTTCAGTATTTGGCACTGTGCGCTACACCTTTTTTGCCTGGCTGCATGCAAGGTATACTAACAGGATGCAGGTGTCAAATAAAAGACAATAACAATAACAGATTAGTTGGCAGGTGAGGAGAGTATCCAGGTATGAGGTCTGTGGCTTGTTTCCTCATTCTTCATGTAGTTATATTTACAAGTTTAGCCAAAGACTTGCCAGTCTACTTTCATGTTTATGTCTTTAAAGGATGCAAAACATTGACAGTAAGCTTCAGTTCAGTCTACCAAAATTTTTGCCTGTAAGATTACTTTTAGGCTTATTTTGCACAAATTATCACTTGGACTCAACGACAAACTGTTTAGGCTAGGCTCAAATGTCAAGGTCTACATGACCTGCAAAAATTCTGACAAAATTTCAAATAGATGGTTGATATTTTGTATAACTAAACAGGATGTTATCAGAAAGATGTTTGGCTGGAATGGCATACAACTGCCATGTAGTAATTCTTGATTCCTCCTAGGGTAGGAAGAGGTAACCATGGAAACATTCCTAAACTTCAACTCAAAACTAGGTTCCCAGACTGGAGAGGGCGCTTCTACTCTGACTAGTTATGACCACTTGAGTGTTGTTATTGGCAGATTTGGTGTGCTGGCTGCACTTTGCTCGTCTCGGGATGCTGCATCTTGGAAAGCTGGCTGAGGGTCCAGCGTCAGTAGTCCTTCCTGTTTTCTTATTCTGCATCCATGAGAGAAATGGCCTTCTGGCCAAATGTGAAAGAGATCAGTCAATTATCATCTGCAAATAAATTCAAAATGACAATGTCCTTTCAAAAAGAAGAGACTCTTTGGCTGGAATGCTTATTATTTTCATAATTAATGAAAGATGAAGATCTTCACAAACCCCTATTATTTTTATTTATTTTATTTTTTTTTTACCACTGTTGGTATGCTTGTATTGTGGAGGCCACACAGACTGTCTGCACAAACATAGCAATGGTCGTCTCACTAGATCCTTGCATACTCCCTTCCAAAGGTGCCATTTTTGATACACAGACTCTAGTGGACCTTTGCATTCCTGCAGATCCTCAAAGTATACCACTGATGTATGCCATCTGGATGAGTACCTCTTCTGTCTGTCCTGATCATCACATTTCTGAGACCATCAGACATCAATGAGACAATCCTCCACCCACCATCGTAGGGCTGGTGGTCTGTCAGTGTATCATGCAACTGTCATCCATATCACTGTAGGCTGTGGGTTTATCTCTATATGAAGGAGTGGGTTGTCTGTGATAATCACTCTTTTGCCTACTCCTAGCTTGCTTTCCACAATGTTGCAGGTGCTCATTCTCAGATCCAAACTGACGCAATGCATTTAGAAAAAGATGTTACCCAAACATTTTAATTACAGTTCTCTCAACATGCATCAACTGTATTATCCCTCTTGACCTTGAACTCCACTGTAACAACTTGTCATTTTTGATTTGAAATTCTTCAATATTTACATTTTCAATGTATCAAAGTTTAAGAGTTTCTTTGAAGATTTTCATTTGACAGTAGGACTTTATTGTCTTTTCAACTGTTGAAAGTTGATAACCTTGTGCAACCGTTTTAAGTGAATTTTCTAATTGGCTATAGTCTAACAATAAACCTGTTTTTTCTGGATAATTCTGTACAGGCTCTCAATTTTAACTCCTGCATTTTTAACTACTACATGGCCTTTCAAAATATCCCTAACCTTTAGGTGCCCAAATGTCCCTTTTTTTCTGGGGGCAGCTCTGGTGCCCTGACCTTGGTTAGAGCTGTTCTTGAAGGTTTTTACAATGATTATAAACAGACTTCTAACGAAAGACCAGCAGCAGAGAAAATGTCTTGACATCCTGTTTTGGCCAACAGACGGGGGCTGGCTGTTATTTATAGTAGTTTGCAGAAGTTAAGCTCAAACCATTAAAATTATGAATTTATCCAATCAAATTTATATATATTCGAATCCATAAACAGGTGATTTATATTATACTCTTATATTCTGTATTTTACCGTACAGCAGGAAGTACTTCTCAATCCCACATCTGAGTTGTTATGATGTATATTACATGTGCCGGGTCACTCTAACGAGCAAATACCTAGTTTGATTCCAAGCTGGCTGGATTCTTTGCTGCATGATGCTCCCTTTATTTTCTGTTGTCCAGTCTGTTATTCCAATTAATAAAATGCTTAAAAATGCTGAAAAAAAATGTATGAAACTGGCTGATTATGCTTTTTATTTCATAGAGGAAACATTGGATATTTTCTTCATATATTGATCATCATCATATATTGTTTATGGGTCAAAGCCAGGCTTTAAAGCACTGAAGAGATCACTCTGGTAGGCTCATATTAACTAAGCTTCTTATCAAACTTAGCTTAAAATAGTTGACCTGTAATGAAAGCCCTTTAAATGAAAGCCCTGAATGATGAAGAGACGTTACAGGACTTTTTTGGAATTGTGTCCAGCCAAGGACTTGGTGCGCATTAGCCTTTTAGCTTTTGGTAGCCTGTTGAAATTATAATTATGGGTTAAATTTAGCAATTTTGCCTGTTGGCCTTAATATTTGCTTTGCATTTTTCATTCATGTTTCTATCATAAGACAGAATTATGACAGAATTTTATTGTTAAAAAAAAAAAACATGCAGAATCAACACAATATATAATATGAAATTAAATCACTCTCTTCATTTCATGAGTTAACAGTTTTATGTACCCTCCAGTATTTTGTGTCCATTTTTATGTGGGTGAAAACAGTCTCAGGGCAGCCTTCCAGCTATTTACACTCATATGAAAAACCACTGTGACTTGTGGTTTTATGCCATTAAAAACAGCATACACGGAATGACAAACTATTGCAGTACACCATTTAATAACTGCAATTCACTGAGTGCTCTTCTAAATGCTTTTGACCAGTGGGCCCTTATTAAGTTCTATAGCTGAAAGTGATTAGGAGGTCTAGAGACTGCAGTTCAGCTACTGTGCGTATCAAAGCTTGATATTTATTTTTAGAGTGAGTTGACTTATCTTGTTTTACTTTCATGATATTCAGTTTTCAGTTTGGTTAGATCTGCGCAATTGTTGCTAAGTGTTCACTATCACTTGGACTCAGGTAAACATCCTGATAATGGTTGAAAATAGACCTTTTTGGCAACATTAACCACATGGAAGAAGCCTAGCCATTACTCTTATCCTTAATCTTATCCTTGGTTGTAAATGGCTAGTTGACTGGAGCCAATCCCAGCTGACATTGGTCAAGACAACGGTACACCCTGGACAGGTCGGTAGTCAATCACAAGGCGGACATGTAGAGACAAACAACCATTCAGACCTTCGATCAATTTAGAATCGCCAATTAATGTGCACGGACTGTGGGAAGAAGAGTTCCCAGAGGGTGCTCACCCATGCACAGGGCTGTATCCAAACGCCACACAGAATCACAAGTTCGATCCCAGTACAATTTTTTTGTGAGGTAACTGCTTATCACTGTATCACCATGCAACCTACCAGGGCTATTACAGTCTGATCCACCCTGGATGTAAAGAGGATGTTTGGCTAAGTATACTTGATACTGGCTCCCCCTCTTGCTATATCACTCCTGTGGCCTGAAAGGTGTGCACCACTAAATACTGGAAAACATGAAATATTCTAAATACTAATAACAATGACAATTTTTTTAAAACAATTTTTTACTCTGTGTGGTGGATAGAGAGTGAATTTTTGTCCATCCGTCATCTACACCAGTTATATATTCAGGGTCGAATGGGGGCTGGAGACAGTCAGCATGACAGTGGATGAGGGTACGGTATATCCTGGGTCGCCACTCTATCACAGGGCCGACATATATGGGCAACTCAGACTCACCAATTAACCTAAACCTACATGCCTTTGGACTGTGGGAGGAAATGCAGAACCCACACACGCACGGGGGAATATACACACTCCGCACACAGAAAGGCCCAGGCTCAGGGTTTGAACCCTGAACCTTTTCACCCAAGCTTAAACTGTCCAACTGTAGAAGTCAGTGCTGACTGCTGCTCTGCTATGCTGCATAGAAAAACATTGGTTGGGAACTATTTTCTGCGGCGGACTAACCCACATTTGGTTCCCTAGTTAGCAATTCAGGCAACAGTAAGGTGTAAATAAGTCTGACTCATAATAAATTACAGTGTGCTTATGGTAATTGCAGAACAAGTCAAGCACTACAACGGTGTGGCTAATCAATGCACTGCTAATAGTTTTTGGATGACAATGAAGCTTTATTACAGGAGCATAAAAACAACACTTTATATGCAGGCGCAATACAACAATACAAGTTAATAGGAAACATTAATTGCTTGTCGTCAGCACACAAAAAAAGTCAAATATAACCAGATTATAGTGTTTCAAAGTGGAACTCATGGACAGAAATACATCTACTGATACACCTGTGCATCCTAGTAGAAAGGAAGCGTTCTGTCACCATCGCACATTAATTATTGCTGTGGCGACATAAATAAAGTAACATTTTAGTCTGTGTTATGCATCCAGACATCTAGAAAAACTGTGTGTACAAATGTGACAGCATTAATATATGTGAAAACCTTATCCTACACTGCTTGTACAGAAAATACCCCCAAGTGAACAGTTTTTTTTAAATGTCAAGTGTTCTCTTTTTTAGCAGTCTATGTAATTATATGGGTGATAGGAGTGGCACTGATTGGCATTATAAAAGCTGTACTATTACTCTTCACTTGCTCCAAGCAGCGCCCCCCACCCACCCATCCAACCACCCCATCACCACCACCAACCTACCCGTTCAAAGTTGCCATCACAGGAATTATTTAAGATAAAAGACATGATGAAAAAAAAAGATTTCCCCCTGACAGATATTATCATTACAACCATAATGGAAAGTACTAAGTTACCCCCCCCCCCACCTCCCCATCCCTTGCTCTCTCTTTTTTTTCCATCAGTGCCGCTCACTCTGTCTCTCTTTCTCTGTCTCCGTCTCCCAAAGGGTGGAAAAAAGCGAGGGGAAGAGAAAGGAGGAATAGAGGAGTGAGTGAGCTCTGTCAGTTGGAGTCAGTGCACTGCTAAGTCTGGCTACACTACAAAGGTTAGCAGATCTGACTGTCAATAGTGTCTTCTGGGGGGGGGGGGAGGGGGGGCAGACGTGGAGGTGAGGTGGTAGGGATGGGGAAGGTGGGGGGCGGTCGCTTTGAGAGAAAGATACTTTGATATTTCGGAATGTTAGAAGGGTGAGTGTGGAGAGCTGGAGGTTTGGGATCTAATTACCGGGCCATAATTGGGGGCTGGGGAATAGGTTGCCGTCCTCTCAACTCGCTGCAGATCAATTATGTTAAGAGAACATCTGTAAGTAGAGCTTAATGAGGTCCATTAGAGCAACATGCGCTGCCTTCCCTAACGGTGCTTGTCAGCTTCTTGGATGAGCTGGAGTGTGCTGCTGACTGGGGACCTGGTGGATGGGCTTAAATAGGAGAGGAGGCTCGACTCTCCGCCGCTTTTCCCTGCCAGAGAACCAGAGAGACAGCCGCAGACAGGCAGCCAGGGGAGGGAGAAGGTGAGGAAGATACAAAGGTGGGGAAGCGAGCGGTCCTGGGACGCGCCTAAGGGGGGGTGGGGGGTGGAGTAAAAAACAGAGAGTTGCTCTTTCTTTGTTTTTTTTTTTTTTGTTTGTTTGGTTGGTTTTTTGTTTTTTTTTTTGGAAGGGGGGTGTTTATTGTTTTGTTTTGTTTTGTTTTTATTATTTTGAGTTTGATATGACAAAAACTTGAGAACAACTTGCGCAGAGGAGCGACTGTTCCCAAAACTCTTCTCGCAAAGTTTTCCTGCAGAAGATCCGGAGTTTGGTCGGGCTCTTAGAAAAGTTGTCTTGTGGACACTTTGGTCCAAAGTCAGGAGAACAGAGAAGATCCACACCGCTGCAAAATTTTGTTCTGGGCATCCCCGGCTGCACTTCAAGGTAGGTAGCCCTAAGTCCTCTTTGTTTTTCTTGTTTATGAGTTTTTAGCGACAGCTGAGCGTGGAGCGTCAGGCGAGATACCAGCGTACAGGAGCGGATGGGGTGAGGACGGATCGTCCCCGTATAGGGATCTTCTTTCTCCGATCAGCACCCGAGAGCCGCCGCCAGAGCTGGGGGAGAACTATGAATGGGTCGGTGCAGGTCCACACTGTCATTATATTTCTTCATTATGAATAGAAACGGAGGGGGGGTTGTTCGGAGTCAGGCGCAAACACATCAGACTTCTCTTTAAGTACGCGCACGTACGCGTGGATGAACGGATACGTTTGCTCCCGTTGGATGTTGAGACTCGATCCACGCCATGTGACGGTCTCCTCCGTCCTCCACCACTCCGCGCTGCCCCCCGTCTCCGTCTTCCATCCTTCCAAACAGAGGATGAATAATTCGCAGAACGCGGCGAGTGAGAGGAGAGTGGAAGGGCACCGGGGGAGAGGTGGCAGCCTCACCCAAGGCTTATACACACTCTGCAGCAAATTGCATGATTACCAAGATAGGCCGCCTTGAAATAATTCAATCCATGACAAAACCTAATTACTGGCAGGTAATACCCTGTCAACTTTAATGCATCTCATCACTCATAATGGCGCGGAGAGCATTTTATGACCCATCTCATTATCGTTGCATTTTAGGCTGGAGCCGGATGCCAACTATTAACTTGTCAGGCTGTGGACTGGAACACAGTGAGGTGCGTGTGTGTGTGCGTGCGCGTGTGTGTGCGCAGCAGCACGTCGTGAGGTAGCGGAAGAAAAAGGCGGAGGTGTGTGTGGTGGTGAGGTGTACCCGAACATGTGGGCCTGATCGTGGCCTCATCCGGGAGAAGAATAATTCTTGGCTTTAATTAGAGGAATGATTTAAATAAAGACTGCAGAGGGGAGATAATCAGTCCGGGCAGCCTCAGTGGAGCACCCGGACCTCACATGACGCGTGCGCGCCTGCGTGTGTGTGTGTGTGTGTGCGCCTGCGTGTGTGTGTGTGCGCGCGCGCACGCTGGAAGTAAAGAATGCTAAGAGGAAGAGGAATCAATGTCCTCAGCAAAGATTGATTTAGTTGTCCACATTAGACCTGCTTCTTGTTTCCACTCTGATCTTTTTATTTTCTCAGATTAATCTCTTATTGATCCTGATAGAAAAACACATCGCATGGGAAAAAAACCGGAAACATACGTGAATGAGGCTGACAGGAATTCTTTGTACTCTACACACTAAGTGTTTTAAGATGCGTGGTTGGGTGACTGCCTCTCAGAGCGGCACCCCAGGAGATCATCTCTGATATCATCTGCAAAGGGAGAGGTGTCTCGTTTTTTCCCCGTGCGCCTTGAAAGCAACACTTTCAACCAAAGTCTTCCATAATAACAACTTGCAGTGACGCCCCGGCAGCTCGGCGTGCACCCCCAAACAAACCCACCTGTGTTTGCGTAACGTCACGACCGCCGTGTCTCCGTGCGCGCCTTAGAGTGAAGGACGTTGAAAAAAGTGGGCGTTCCGAGAGGGGAGGGGAGTGTGTGTGTGGGGGGGGGGGGGCGGACGCACACGCGCGTGCTCTCAGTTCTAGTGGAGCGCCTTGTAATAAATGAATGACCTTATCTTGGCGGTGTAATGGCTCACCGGTGAGGGATTGGAGGGGGTTTCGAGATAATAAAGCTTGACTTCCCCCGGTGTCTCAGCACTCAGTCGCTGTTGCGTGGGGACATCGGCCCCGGCTTTCTGCATGCTCCCTCCACGCGGAGGGCGGATGAACACCTGTGGCTGGGTAGTATCCTGCTGCCTGCTCGGCCCCTGATCCTTGTGGAGCTTGTTATCTCCATCCTGAAGATCGGTGCGGAGCAACGCGCCGCGTCCGCCTGGCAAACTTTTTCTCCTCATTGTGGGGGGGTGGGGTGGATCTGTAGCTGGACCCCACGGCTGGAGTTGAAACTTCTGTTTAACTTGTTGAGAAAGGTGAGCGAGACAACACGCTGCGTCATTGTTGTTGTTGTTGTTATTATTATCATCATCGTTATTGTTACATCATTGTTATTATTCGCGATTGTCGCAACATTCTGTTTGGCAGCACTTTCGCTTGGATGTACGAATGAAAATAATGATTCCCGTTTCACAAATGCATGTGTGTAACATTTAAACGCGCGGGTGCAGCCGGACTTTTGACAAGACAGGTAGCCTATTCAGTGGTTTTGCAGGGGGACCGGATTGAGCGATCTGTCCCTACTGGAGGTTCAGTGTGCGCGGTGACCGGTGGCACGTCAAAGCGCTCATTAGCGGAGCAGCATGCAGCAGCAGCAGCAGCAGCAGGCTGTGTGATGAGCTGGCCAGTAGGATTAGATGGTCCCAGCACCGCGGAGCAGAATCATCTCTTTGTCGTCCTGTCATTTGCTGCCTGCCTTTCTCTGCACGCACAGCTCCGGACGGTGATCTAAAAAAAAGGAAGGAAAAAAAAACGCTCGCTCAAACGCTGTGTGACGCCCGACGGCAAAGGAACAGCTCGCTTCAGCTTTCCCCCGCCTGCTTTTTTTTTTTTTTTTATGCCGGTGCTTCCCCCCTTCTTTTCATTCCTCTTTGGTCGCCGTGCTGGATTGTTCCCTCTTAACAAAGCCCGATCCCAGTCTGCCTGCGCAGAGCTGCTCTCCGGACCAGGCGGCTTCTGGTTGCATGGTGGTGCTTCGGCTGCTTCAGCGGCTCAACAAATGCAGAAAAGGGAGAAAAGTTTCGGTAAGGCGCCTTCTTTGCGCTTTGGGCTTGTATGAACGACACGTTTGTGTGTGTGTGTGTGTGTGTGTTTGTGTGTTCTGCTGCGACAAGTTCGGCTACATCTCTCCGTGTGCACATCTTGATCGGGGGCATAATACGTGTTATTCCGCTGATAAACTGCCGTTAGAGGATGAGGGAGACGGGCTCCAGTGTTGTGTTAGGGAGCGTTCAGCTGATGTGACCGCGCTCATAACGGCTCCGGTCTCTGTTACGTGCTCGTGGAAGCTGCATGGCAAATTGAGTCTTGGTGTTAAACCCGTTACTGGCCTTTACCGGCGCCGCGCTGCCATGGCAACAGTAATTAAACTGATAAGGTGAAATGTCAGCATCTCGGTGCCGAACAGCTGGGGCTGAAATAGCAGGCTGCTCTCCTCTCCATCATCATCATCATCATCATCATCATCATCATCACCATCATCATCCTCCTCCATCCGTTCTGGGCTCGTATGATGATACATGTGGCTGAGGACGCAGTGGCAGCAGCGGCGGCAGCTCCACAATGAGAGGACGGAGAGGAGGAGGTGCGAGCCACCTAGCAAATAAAACAGAAATCATTAGGGCTCCAAGCAGCTGTGATTTCCCTTTCTTTATGGAAAACTAAGCTTTTGTTCCGCACTGCCCCCCGTCCCCCGGTCCCCCTCCTCGCCTTCGCCCACCCCCCGGGCAATCGGAAGAGTGAAGCAGCTGAATTCCTGCCATGCTTTTCTCCTTCTCCACTGAGTTGATTGCATTGTATAAAAAACCACAGCAACACTTACATACACACGCACACACACACACACACACACACACAACAAACAAAAAAAGGGGAATCGAAAGTCTTCCTGCCCCTTTGGTTTGGTAACGAGGCTGCCGGGCGGATCTGTGGCTGAACAGGCGGCGGGCGGAGGAGCGGAGCAGCCGGCCGAGCAGTGGTGCGCGCCTCGCTCTAAATCCAGCCAATTAACAGATCAACAGCCCCAACGCACTGGAACAAATGAGCCGAGCTGTTCGCTGCACTGCAACCTGTTTGATGTGTTCTCCGCAAACCATTTCTCACTCCAAATGTATTACTTTTGAAAGAAAGCGTGAAAGCGCGAGGAGGGGGAGAAAGTTGTTATGTGCGGGAGAAGAATTTGGAGTTAAAGGAACATTTAGTTATTCTCACTGGATCTTAACGAGTTTCAAAGTCTGTTTCGCTAAAGTCTTTATTCATTTGACAGAATTAAGTTTCAATCAGCAGAAACTTTAGGCCACAGTTTTCATTCATGTCTTTACAACAACATAAAATGATGTAACACAACAGGACTTTAGCTGAGATAAACAATTTACAACTGTAGTAGCATCACTGTAAAGAGGGAGGGAGGACGAAAACATCCAGGAAGTAAATGACTCATCAGTAAGGATTGAGTATGAGGATAGCTCACTAGAAATCAATTTGCCAACTGATGGGTTCGAACTAAAATTGTGACTAGAAAGTTTTGGTGAAAAGTAAAGCTGGAGCTAAAACAAAATTTAAACTGAAGCTAAAGACATATTGAGAGTGTGTGTGTGTTGTGGAAGGAGGACAAAGGGGAGTGGGGGTGTGCCTGTCCCCAGGGAGTTGTAGGAGAATACTAATTCCAGCCGGGTGTGTAGCCACATTGCCCCCTCCCCTGCCCCTTCCTCCTCCCTCTCATCCTCCTCCTTCTCGCCCCCAGTGGGCCTACAAAGACTCTCCACAGTTAGCTCAGGCCAAACAATACAGGCTGCTGCAAAGCTCCTCGCCTGTAGCCACGCCCCTTTAAAGACAGAGAAGGTCAACATGAAAATAAAAAAAAGTGTCCAGGAGAAAATGTGAAACTGTGGCTTTGCATCTGTGTGGGCTGCCTGTTGGTCTCATAGCTCTTAAACAATTAGCAGTGCTGCTGTTGGTCACAACAACTTGCGTTCACTTCGTCTTCTTGTTCTTTGTCTGAATAAATGCATGAATGTCTGTTTTCTTCAACTAAGGAATGGCCTTCGATACATTTTCAAAGTCAGTTAAAATGACCCCAGTACAATAAATTATAGGTCAGAATTTTTTAATTTAAGTTAAGATCTGCGAAAAGTCTGTCTCCTCTCTCACCTAATGCTACCTCCTCCTTTCTGAGCTATATTTTTTCCTTTGCATTTTGGCATGGGATGTCTCCAGGACACCGTACTTTACTGGCGAGGATGTTTTAATTTTGACACACATGGACTGAAATGAACACAGAAATTGTGTTTCACACAGGTCCGACCTGTGTTCGAAACTCTTACACCTGAGTTAATGTTGTAGGAGATTTTTCAGTTCAAAAGAGAGAAAACGACATAAAGTCAACCAACACAAATTGATCCGTGAATTTTTCGGAGCTGCCTATTTCCAACCTTTTCAAAATTTGAAGTGCCTGCACTGATACTGATTATTCTTTGCTCCAATTATCCAAATGCAGTGATTTTTCTATTTTCATTCTAATTGTTATGCACAACTTTTTTCTCACTATATTTAATTCTGTCATACAGTACATTAAAAATAGTGCACACCTAAGTTTTAATATACTTCAAAACTGTCTGATCTCCATCAAATCTTATCTGATTTTTACAGAGCTTTGTATCAAGGAGCAGTCTGCACCCTGTTTTTTTTTAGGATGCTTACTTTCAGGATCAAAACATTTCATAGTCAAAGCTTTCTGAGAGTTGTACAGTGCTGTGGGACAAACCTTCAGACTTTTGTGTACCAAAGATTGAGACCCACATTTTAAGATTTGAACTTGCGACTGATGAAAACTTTTATTTTTACTCTCAACACATAGAAAATGTCAGTTGCCTTCTTGCAGGTTGTAATGCATCCTTTATTGGAAAGTAATCCATTATTATTGTTATATATATATATATTGAAATAGAGGAGAGCTGCAGTGTGTGAAGGCCCAATCTCACTTTTCTCTCATTTCTCTTTAGAAATTATCATTAAGTAAATAAATGTTGCTTAATTTTAAATGTCAGAATTAGAACTTTATTTTAGTATTTGTTTTGTTTTTTCACTGGCATCAGCAAAATGTAAGTGAAGCATTTAACTAAAACCTCCTCGCTCTTCCCTCAGGTATACAAATGCTCTCCGTCCAGCCGGACACCAAGCCAAAAGGCTGTGCCGGCTGCAACCGGAAGATCAAGGACCGCTACCTACTGAAGGCCCTCGACAAGTACTGGCACGAGGACTGCCTCAAGTGCGCCTGCTGCGACTGCAGGCTGGGTGAGGTGGGCTCCACGCTCTACACCAAAGCCAACCTCATTCTGTGCCGGAGAGACTACCTACGGTAAGAGACAGCTGACATTTTCACAGCGTCTGTGTGATGTTCAACAAGCGCCGCGTAGCATCCAGAGGAGTCTCGGTCTGGTCGCAGTGTGCGTGAAGGTTAACCCGTTGAAATCCACTTTGAGTTCCAGTTGCGCTTCTTTTTCTTCTTTTCTTCTTTTTTAAATTATTATTAATTAATTAATTTTATTTTTTTTTGGAGCTAAATGGAGCCAGGTTTTTACTTCCAACAGGGCTTTGTCTCGGTTTTAGTGACCTTGTTTTAAGGCCTCAGAATTTCTCGCAACTTTTAGACCTGGAATTTGCTTTCCAGTCCCAATTTTAATTAGCTATTTTAATGCATATTTTGTTATTATCTTTTAAATGTATTATTTCATTATTAGCAAATATCAAAGGTGACCTCATTTCCATAAATTGCATTTTCTTTGCCATCTCATTTATGTGCAAAGTCTAATTAGCTTCAAATATTTCTGTTGTGGCACATTTTTTGTGGTGGGTGGGGTGGGGGTGGGATTAAGAAACATTTAATGTGAATAGTCACGATTTTAACGGATAAAAGGAAGAATTTTGGTTTAACTTAAAAAAATTCAATTATAAAACATGACAGCTCATTAATGAGCAGTAATCCAACTTATCAGGGGAGTGTGTGAATAGCTCAACACATGGGTAGATAAGCAGCAGTTCTGTGTCATGTTTGTTTTTAAAGTTTAACTTTTTGATTTCCTATAGTTTCTGCCTTCATCTTATCCATCCTGACCTTGGCAATGACACAAACTAACTCCAGCATAGGTATTTAATAAGTAAAGTTCAAGTTTTGTTTTACCGGGACTGAGTAGAATCTGCTTGGGTCATGTACTTGTGCTTGCTTTTTTTTTTTTTTTTGAGTAGGGTGAGTCTATCACGGTTTTATCATCAGACTGTTAGCAAAAATAGTCATGTAATCAGGTTTGTCCTGATTAACAAGCCAAACTACTGACACATCTGACTACAATCCTTTGAAATCCACTGAACTGAATGGTTCATATGTTTTCTAATGCTGTAAACTACTTTGACGAGAATGAAGGAAACCCAAATCTTGTTTTTGCATCAATGAGAAATGTTCGCTCCTACAGTGAAACACAAGGATGAAGTCAGCTTATGTAGTAAAAACAATCATTTTAAATCCCAGTCAGTGATGCTTTTTATATACGTATATATGTATATATGCGTTTTTTTGGGGGGTTTTTTTTGTGAGGCCAAATAAGTTTCTGGCGTCATTCCAAACAAACAAATAAAAAAATGAATTTGTATTTTATGGAGACTTTCTGAATTGTCTTCATCTTCTTGGTTATATCCACTGACGATAATATTTCACAACAACAAGCAGGATGTGTTTTTCCGAACTGATCAGGATTAAATATATAGATCAATTTGATTAAGAATTTTAGTGTTGAAGGTTTGATGTCATGGCAATTTTACATTCATGTCAATTCAAGTCTGGGAGCAGGTAGCCTAGAATACTGTAGCTGACACTGTAGCCAATCAAATGTATTTATATATATAAATATATAAATATTTTTGTGTGTGTGTGCTTTGTCTCAGTGTTGTGATGACAGAGTTGCTGTCAGGTGTGTCAGACAAACAGCTGCTGTGACAGAAATGAAACATTATGGGCCTCAAACTCGCTACCCCAAACAAGTCGAGCGTTTATTATATTCATGCTAAAGCTTGTTTACATCTACCTGGGCTTTTCTTAAATATTTTAAAAATATAAAAACATAGCCTTAAAAAATAAATGAGTGTGATGTATCGTCGGCAGCAACTTGGCCACCTATTCCACATGCCAGCATGTTCTTGAGCAACGTCAAGTTGCCTTGAAAACTAAAAAGAGGATTTTAAAAAAAATATCGTATTTGGTGGGAGGCAGAAAAGAGCTCAGCAGGTCATGGGATTCCCTGTTTGACGTGATAATATTAATACGTATATGATCTATGCTGTTTGTGAATTGTAAGTGATGACGCTGGCTAGAAAACACACCACTAAGGTTTGATCTTAAATGTAGCAGAGTCCTTTGCCATGTCACCCCCACCCCCCCACCCCAACTTCCTTATCTCTCTCCCACTGCAGCTGTAACAATTAAAAAAAGGCCTGAAAAATAATTAATGACCCTGCCCTGCGACCTAATATCTGTGTTTTAACGCACTGATACCCTGTAATATTTTGTGAGATTTGTGTGTTGTGTCAGATGCACTCTCTCTTTAGCCAGCCAGCAGCTGCACCTTAGGTTGTTAGGAAATATTTCACCTTTTCAGTTCAACCCTTTTAGACCCACATTAAGGCTATTCCATTTTTCGTGTCTTTGTGTTTTGCTGTTATATAGAAAGTGCTACACATATTCAGAATCACCACAACCTCAGCTAATGATATATGTCACTCAGTAAGACTCACTTGAACAGGGGATAGCTCATAAAACTGTGTTTTTCCCCCTTTATTTTCCACATGTGTTTGGGTTTTTCTAGACCTTACTTCATCTGATCAGGAGTTCTGCTCATTCTTTTGAGCATTAATGATGAAAAACCAGCTCCAAGGCTGCTAAAGCTCTAAATACCTTGTCCATGTCTCTCTGTCATTATTCTGTCAAAACCATAACCTCAGACCAACTTCTCCTCACTCTGAGATCAGAAAAAGACAGGATTCATCCCATAGACTTTGGCTATATAAGCAGCTGACAGCTAGGCCTCTGAATGAGACAGTAAGATTGGCTACGACATCACCCACTCGAGCCAATTGGAGCATCTGATTTATAGGGTATGCACTTCTGTGCACTTAAAAGGTGTTAACTGTGGTTAAGTGATCAGAAATCTTACTATTGTGAAACATCCTGATTTACAGTAAACTGAATGATTCAGGTCTAATCCTCCCTAAAGCCAAATTATCAACGTAGAACATCCCAAACACTCCCCTTCTTTCTCTCTCTCTCTTTGTTCACAAGACAAATATTAACTTCCTCCCAGTGACAAAGCTCACGCTGAAAAAGCTGTTTCATGGGGTGACATGGTTCTTAATTACTATGAGGACTCAGTTTTTACTTGATCTTATATTAACAATGCTTTTTCGTGAAACACCCAGTAGACTATCAAATGTACTTTACTCTGCCGGAACAGACCAATTCCAACATGTTATTCTTTCATCTTCAAAAGTTCAAGGTGATTGAATTGAATTTGTGCCTGCTTTCGCATGTGTGGCCTGCGACGTGAATGCGCCCTGACATCTCCTCTCTGTTGGCTAATGAATGGCAAAATGTAGCAAACCGCAGCAATTCACATCTGATCTGTGGAGCGACAAAAAAGCCTTGCTCCATCACTCAGGCAATCGATTACTGCAGCATCACACAGCAATACAGGGTGTGTGTGTGTGTTTAATAAACACACACACGCGCATATACGCCCCGTTTACTAAAAAGGCAACGTGGAATATATTATTTCTAGTCATGTTTATCTCAGTCTTTCAGCCTAGGTTAGTGACAGGAGAAGAAAAAAAAGATGACATACATTTGGTCCATTTTTACATTCCATTGGCTTAAAAGCAAATTATTTGGAGTTTCATTATACACCCCCGCATCCTTCTCCAAGTCAATCCTTCTCTGCTTAGCAGGGTGGCATGTTATTAGGCCTAGCATAATCAGGGCTAACAGAATTCTTTAGGGGTCGACAACGACAAGCAAAGTGATCCCACCAGCAGAAAAATAATAATCCTCCGAAAAAAAATACAAGGAGAAAAAACTTAAAGCTTCAGCAGTCCCTCTGTGATCAAATGTGATGTACAGAATGAGAAAGTGTGTGTGTGTGTGTGTGTGTAACCAAGCCATCCCCTCATAAACCTGCAGCCACAAACATAATTACAGGTATTATCTACTATAGCTTGATTTGTGCTTTGCTCTCTCTCTCTCTCTCTGAATGTGGAGAAATTTCAGCGAGAAAATTTTATCAACAAATGATCCCTTTGAAACCAAAGCTTCCATTGATGATACTGGTAATGGCGTGACGCCACTGTTTATGCTGATGTGTGATTTTCACAGCACAGGGCGATAAATGTTTTGAAAGCCCAGAGGAGGGAGGAGAGCAGACAGACTGACACATTTAAGTTAAAAAATAAAAAACACGAAGGAAATGAAGACTGCGGCACAGTGGCCTGCTGAGTGCCACACACACACACACCGCAGCACTGACTCCAAGGCCGGGTTCAAAAAAAAAAAAAAAAAGCTGTTGGGCATCAGTTAATGAAAAACTGTAAATTCCAGACATCCATTTTAAAGACAGCACTAGGAGAACACTTATTTATTTATCTATCTATTCATTCATTTTTTTTTAATCCAACTTCAATTTTCCTCTACAGTGGTTTTACTAAGATTGTATATGCAAGCAAACTCACAGAGCTGTCAACATGGCTGGATTTATTAACGAAAAGCTGGCTATCAGTGAGAGATAACCAACATGTAGAGCATGGTGCAGTGTAATAACTCATATTTTGCTCCTTCTTCAGAATCAACTTTGTAGTCTGCCGCCACCTTCTATAACCACGTATGTAAATGCAAATGAAAAATGTATCTTTTTTTTCCATCTCACATGGCGCTTATGAAGCATTGTCAGTTTGTGTGTTGGCATCAGGCGTGAATGTGACATCAAGTCAAGCTTTATCTCCAAAGACTGGCCTAGGCTGTCTGAAACTCATCATTTCCTTTCAGAAATCTCATTTAGATATGTTCTTCCTTATGAACACGTGTCACACCTGTAATGTGAAAAACCATGATTACTTACTAGATTTTACAATATACTTTTTTGAAGTCCAACCTATTCTTTCTTTCTTTACTCTTTTTTTTCCTTTTACCTCATGGCAATGTTCATCTCTATCAGAGCTTAATTTCCGCAATCTATTAATTAATTATTCATTTTATTAAATATGCTGGTTCATACAGCTTTACTGTGAGCTGAAAGCAACCTTAATGTGCTCTTGTCATTTCATATTTTCCACCTTTATGTAACTGGTTAGCATTTGGCATACTGTGTGATGTGTTAAGATGCCCAACACTGTTAGTATTGTGCCATATTGTAACAAGGCAACTTAGCCCTACACAAATAAAACAACACAAAATGATAGTGTGCTAGTGTTTGAGCTTATGAACACAAAGAGAAATACACCAAAAGGCTGTGGAGGACTAGTATGTCATGCACAGCTATATACATAGATGATATCTAATAATATATTACTGCCGTGGCATTTACAGGTTAATGTTTATTCAGCCTGAAGCTGACCTGAGCAACCAATGAGGCAAATGTGCGATTGTAAGTGGCTAACAATACATAACAACTGTGTATGCCTGCTTGGGAGCCTGTGTGTGTGTGAACCCACTTCCTTTAATGATTTGGTGTCAAAAAGACTAAAAAAAATTGCACTTTTTTTGATTTTGCTCACTTCGAAACACTTTGAATTTGTGTCAGTGCATCTTTGCCTCACTTTGTGCTGCCCACAGCTAATTCACAACATCAGCCTCTCTTTGCACCATCTCTGAAATGAGTTTCCAATTCAATCTTGACATTCCTTTTAAGTAATATAGCTCAAATCTTTTTTTCTTTTTTTTCCCCTTGTTATCAGGCACTCAATTCCTATTGACTTTAAAAACAGCTTTACGTCTTCACAGAAAAAATAAATTTGAATAAGTATAAAAAATGTCCAAGGAAATGTCACCTCTGCCTCACGGCACTCACCATGTTCCACGACAAGACAAAATAGCACCAGCTGTGAGGACGGTGAAAAATTCAGCTGCAACATATTAAACACTAGTTTGAAACAACAACCTTCTGCAGCATAAGTAAATGCAGTGGAAATGTGCTGGTGCCAACTGGACTCTGGTTACGTTAGCATTACTGATAATGATGCCAGAGCAGCAGGTTGCCTCGCTCATCGGTGACTGGATGTAAAAATGAAAGTCTTGCCCCACAAAAGGGAAGACCAAAATGAAGTGGTAATTGAATGCTTATTCACCATGAATATCACTTTTGTTTCAACCCAAACAAAACCGGCCTCATTCCACTCTGGACTTCCCAGCTACTCATTATTAAAGCACTGATGGATGACAACCGCCACACAAAAGGCTGAAAGCCAGTGAATTCAACTACAAAATAACAAAATCCCTCTCACTTGATGATGGCCGTGCTCTTGGGAGACTTGAGGGAGTCTGGGTGTAGTTTGTCATAGGACTCTCCTCCCAGATTCTCTGCAGGCTGAAAGATTCAGGGCAGCTTCTTCTTTAATGACTATCACAGATGTTCAGCCCTTCTACCAACCAACACCGAAGGGCACAAAGACATCCTGGACCGTGCTCTCCAGTAACTCCAGAGCTTAGTTACTGACAGAGCTGCAGTACTTTAGCTGGAGACTAGAACCAGGCTAGTGCTTTTACATTTTTTAGTCAATATCTCGCTTTATTGTTGACCTGAAAAGACCTAAGTTGAGATTCCCCTTGAAGGCTTGAAGGCTTCCTGTTCCTTCCTACGGACGGATAGATATTTATTTGTCCGTTGCCTCAAAGAAATTCAATCAATCATTTTTTAAGGGTTTGTTGTATTACCATACCTTAACTATATTCTCGTTGCAATGGCCAGCATCTTCCCTTACATTTAACCTAGCCCTAGTTTGTGCCTCTCATGTATTAGCAAACATTCAGGTCACAGACATAACAATAATTTTTTTTCTGAAAGATAATGAGTCAACAATATTTGAAATTGTGCAGTTCATGAAAAAAAAATAAATAAAAAAATTCCTTTTGAAACCTCGAAGAATACTCCTTGAGGGGGAAAAAATTATCCCATGGGCCATCATCCACTTCTGAAGTTGTGCCTCTGTTTCTAAGTCAAAACAAAGATGGCAGCCAGTCAGATACCTGGTTATGAAGCGGAGTTGCAACTTTGGAAACTGATTAAAACACTGTTTTATTGTGTGGTGGACTGTTTTGTTCTTTTTTTAATAATTTATGTCAAAAATAAATGCTGAAAAGAAGCAATGTTCACCGTCGGATTCACACGGGGAACAAAAATATTTGTCTTTGGACATCTTTGAAATTTCAAACCAATCGAGTTAATCTAGAAGAGGTGCAGTGTGTGTGTGTCTGTGTGTAGCTGAGACTTGGGTGCATAGCAGTTTCTGTCAGCATAGGCTCATCCACCTGTCACTCAAAGCAGCCACTGCAGTGTTGGCTTCATCTTTTGATCCTCTGTGGTTACTACTTGGGTCAACTAGAGCTACTTACCCAAATGACCCATGGGAGTAATTATTAGCGGGACTGTTTTCACAAGTGCAGACGTTTTCTAAAATAAAGATGATAGTTGAAACATGGTAAAAAGTGGTTGCCTAAGAAACCAAGAATGAACCAGCTCTAGAAAATCTTCATGAAAATTGCTTTCTAAATCAAGGACAATTTTAATTTAGTTGTGTGAAGGACCTGTTTAGCTCAATGTGTCCTCTGTTTAACAGATCAACTTCAGCGAGCATACAGCATCAAAGATAATGTTCCTTTCTTTTTCTCTCTCTCGACTGCACCTGGCTGTGCTTCTTTTACACTCTCTTTTTTCTTTTTTTTTTTGTCTTTTTTTCGGGGGGGGGGACGTTGTGTATTTGAAAGATGCAGTTATCTAAAAGGTTACAGTGCCAACTGTGCCAGTGAATGCCATCATCATTACTTACTCTGTCCTTGTGCCTGACCACATTTTCTTTTCTTTCTTTTGTAAGAGGGCAGCAGAAATGTGCTTTTCTAATGGCTGTAATTGAAATATAAAAGTCTGAACAGGCTTTAGCTCATCCACTTATTTGAGTTCTCAGATTAAGTACATTCCCATTTGTTATAATCACCATTTTTGATTCTATCAAATGGCACATGTGCTTTGTGAACATCTTCATATTTAACTCAAAGATTTGTCTGTGAACAAAATGTTTTCTGAGGCCTTTAAAAGAGGCAGCCTCTATTTTATATTTATTTATTTTTTGAATCCCTTGAGTACTTGAGGGGGAGAATTTGCCTGGACGGCATCGGTTCATTCAGGCGCCAGATTGAATCCTGTCTCTGCTGCTTGTTATTACAATAGAGCACTCAGCATGCACAAAAGGCCCCTCCTGCTCAAGCTTTTAATGGGACCTCTAGGTGGAGAATGCAGCACTGAGTTTTTCAGCCTTACCACTTTACCTTCTTATTCCATCGTCTTTCTAGACACATACACTAACACACCTCTCTGTCTCCCTCTTCAGTCTGAGCCCTATTGGCCTTCTTTGATGCTGCTAATCAGACTCTCCATCACTTAAGAATTGATAGATGATTACCTGATTCTAATTACATACAAAGGGGAGAAGTTTGTTTGATGTCCTTTGTGTGTTTTGTTCGCTGGCTTCCTATAGTTTTCACCCTGCAGTGCACATATCGTTCTCCTCTACCCATCTCACCCCCGCTCTCCCCTATCCCCCCAGAGACTCCTCTGTATGAGGCTAGATATACACACAGTGGCACGGCGGCCTCAGCGCTACAAGGTGAACTATTCCCCGGCACATGTTATTATTAATAACTGCCAGCGAGAAGGGTCACCTAAGACTACTCCTTGAAAAGAACCCAAGGCAAGGCAAGTAGGCCGCAACTGGCGGTGTTGTAAAACAATGCCCCCCTTTTTTCCTTTGAGGAGACATGCTGCTTAAAGCAAGAATAATGCATAGGGAAGAAAATGGAGAACTGCATAGCCACATTCTTCAGACCTGAAAAATTAAGATGTCACCACCTGGTGCTTTTAAGCATACCTTTACCACTGAGCTGGGAAGGTATTAGAATATGAGTAGGTTGGGGCTATCATTTTCAACACTCCCACTCTGTCTTGCAATGTCTCTCCCTTCTCTCCTTCTGCACCCATTCGTTGTCGTTAAGCTTCTGATGGCAGTATTAAATCCGAATGGATGGTGAGTACGGACGCACTGGGAGGGGCCGGCTCAAAATGGGAGACATTCTAAATGTCAGTCTAATGATGTGACATCTGCAGTAGGGAGGTTTCACAGGGCACAGCACCACAGATTCAGTGTAATTCACTTGCTGGCTCAGAAAACATTGTCCTTTTTTTGCTGTTTGGTATAGAACAGCTACAGCACAAGTTAAATTAGTAAATTAGCTTGTTTTGACATACCCAAATAAATAATGAAGTAAAGTCCCCTGCCATTCTGATATTTAGCACGACATCATTTGGGCTCATGTGATTTTACGTACTTAAAGTGACCAAACAGAAAAAGTGCAGTAAAACATGAAGTATGTATGTACCAGTGAAGTTTCTGTCTTCACTGGTCATGCTCCCAGCCCTTCAGCTTGACCATGTTATGGCAGGGTCTTCACCTTTACTCTTGTCAGAGCAGCTGACTGCCTCACCCAGTGAAGGAAATTCAGCCTTTTTACCCTGAAAAGCTCTTTGGCTGCTTCATGTGTGTGATAAGATCTTCGGGTGCTGAGTGATGACTTGTCGTTCCAGTCAGTTTTGATGCGTTTGTCTGAATCGGAGCTCCTGTACTCCTCTGTATTCACCTCCATCCACCATCCTCAGAACACAGCAAAAACTGTATCTGACATACAAGTTTGTTATTTGGGGTCATGAGCTGTTTTCTTTTTTTCCTCTTTTCACCATTTCACTGTTTTGATTGTTGTTTTCAGCGGGTTGTTTTGTAGTTGTTTTGGTGGGTTCGAGGTTTGCAGAATGCCCTGTGTTATGAGTCGATCTAATCTGTACTGAGGAACAGAGCATTTTCATCCTCCCGTGCTGCTATCACACCTATAGTTTTCTATTTTCATGCCTCAATGCAAAGACCTAAAATGACTGTACAACTTTCTCCTGTTTGTTTCGGGGGATTTGAAGGGAACCGGGATGTGTTCTGCTACACTGATTCCTCCCACACGGTCAGTGATACGAGAGTCTGGTGGTTCAGGCTGTTACATGAGAGGGATGATCTCAAAAACTGTCTGGTGAGGAAAGCGCCTACATTTTTTCTTCTGTTAACTCTTAGATCCCCAAGAAAGGTTTCTGATCCTCTCTAAGACAGGTATTTGGGCTTTTTTTTTTTTTTTTTTTTTTTTGGTAACCACATACTGCGAGTAACGAATGAAAAGATACGATCAACTTAAAGATTTAGTGTTTTGAAGATCAGGACACTGAAAGATGAACAACCACAGAGGTGTCAGTCATATTCCGTATGTGGCATAAAAGCTCATATAATGATCATATCATGGCCAATGACAAGACCCAGATAAAGAAGATGGATAAATGTGATGATGAAAAAGAATTAGACACTAGAATTCAGCTTGACCATTTGAGAATATGTAGTCATTTTAATTTGAATGATTTGAAAAGTTCTGACACTAAACTGTCATGTTGAAAAATGCTATTGTAGATAACAAAGTTTCCTTAGCTTTCATCCAAGACACTGACTAGTTGCAGTATTTTTGGGTGTACTTGCAACAGTGATCTCTTGAGGTCTAAAAAGAACAACTCTGTCGATTGTTATTGAATAACGGTTTTGAAATAGTACTCATTACTATTATACCATGTAGAAAAAATAGACCATAAAGCAGGGTGTACATGAGGGTGTGGCTGCTGTGGGATTGACAGACAACACAGGCTGATCAGCGCCACCCCTCCCGCCACCTTCTACTCCAAATTTGGTTTCAAAAAACCAAGATGGTTGACAGCCAAACTGGACACTTTAGAATAGCACAGTTACCATTGTTTATTGTTTTACATGTAAGGTCATTTAAATTATATTCTCTCTGTCCCTCCTTTTGGTTTCCCTTTCTCATTGATATGGTGTGATTTTTAACAATAGATTTTTTTGTAGTTTTTGTATTTGGAAGTTAATGGTGATCCTTTTTTTTTTTTTTTGACAAAGGCGATCAGACACACTGGGAACAAACCAGCAGCTTATAAAATCTCACAACCGGAGGTCAAAATGAAAGTGAGTCCACCTGAAAATGTTTCATTTCACAGGAAACCTGTGAGCACCTCCTGCTATTAAGGACAGTCGGTCAAGGGTGGAGCAGGAGAGAGGTCTGGAAACATTCAGACTGAATTTATTTGGTGAAGATCGCAGAATTGCAACTGGTAGAAAAAAGCGAGCCATCATCTGAAACATACATCACCTATAAATGCAGATTTATTTAAATGGTACTGGAGCTGAGGCAGAGAGCAGGGTGAAAAGAGCCTGTGTTTAAGCTGAACCAACATCAGCAATGAGGGAGCTGTGTCAACTCATGTGACCACAAATTAACATGACAAGAGCCTTTCATGTCAATGAGTCTGTGCCAGAACCAGATTTAGTCCAGAAACTAGATCATCAGAATAGAATAAATTGAATCCACATTATCGCATTATATGACTTTCAAACACATTTATGACAAGGTCATATAATTTAAAAGTGGAAAAGATGAAACAGAAATACAGAAGGAATTGTATCTTATTGAGATATTACACAAATTGTCTGGGGGCTCAGTTTCTGCTAACCTGACACACACAGAAGAATATCTATTAAGAGGCTCCATTTTCATTCAGGGCAGCATAGTGGTTAGTGCTGTTGTCTCACAATAAGAAAGTCACGGGTTCGGTTCCTGGGCCTGGGGCCTTTCTGTGCGGCATTTGCATGTTCTCCCCATGTTTGCATGTTTAGGTTAATTGGTGACTCTAAATTGTTCGTAATGGAAGAAATTATGAAAAAAAAAAGAAAAGGGAGAAAGTTTCAAAGTAGCTAATATGGTATTGCTGGGGCAGTGATGTTCTCATCATTAAAAGAAAAACATTGAAGAAGACTTGAAAATGTAGGACCATTTTCCCATCTACTTCAATACAACCTATGGACCCCCTAATGGTCATTAGATAGAATGCAGGATTGAGAGTTCATATTTATAGACAGTTTTTTTTTTTTTTTTTTTTTTTTTCCTCTTTCAGCTTTTCACTGCTCAGGGTCTCCATGGCAAGTCAGCTCTGTGACTTGCATGGTTGATTTGGCTACAGTTTTGTTGCGTTTTTTTACGCTGAACGCCCTTCCTGTCACAACCCTCCCCATTTATCTGGTTTTTGGACTGGCACAAGCACTGGTTGTGCCTGGGGTTTGAACCCAAAGGCCTCTGCATTCAAAGCCCTCAAGGCCCCATGTTTATAGACAGTCTATACACATATATAAATGAACCTTCCCTTCATTAGCATAGAGACTAATAATGACTGAAGATTAATTCAGTCATTTTATTAGTATTCAGCTGATAAACAATTAATGATTGTAAATTTGATATTCTTGGAAAACAGAAATAGAATTTAGTTGCAAAATCATCCATGTCCAATATGTAAAATATGCATGTACTACATTGGAAATCGACCATTAAAAAAAAACAAACACCCACCATTTTAACATTTTATTGGTTAAACATACCACATTTAAAAGATTATTACAGTTATCTGCCACACTCTTATCTTGGCTATATCGCTTTAAACTTGTTAGTGCTTTGCTATTGTTTGTTTGTTTGCAACAAAAAACACTAATAAACTGCTCACTATCTGCTTTTCCAAATGCTTTGTGGTTCAGTGTTAACATGGAATTGTGTATGTGTAATTATGGTAAAACAATAGAGTGTAAAGTCAACCCAAACCTCGCTGTATTTGTCTGTGATCCTATGAGTCTGTTGCCTTTTATACAGCCTTTGGGTCCAGTTGATATACATCCTCAGCTCAGTGGCTCATCAGTGGACTTATCTTATGCACATCCCAAACACACCAACCAGGCTGATGAAAAATTCATTGTGTCAGGTACTTTGTACAATTGAACACATCCATCATCTCTTGATACTCTGTAATATTGTAAATCATGCGACCGTCCCAGTCATGAACCTTCTTCTGACCAGGCAGACCTCTTTGTAATGAATATTGACTTGCTTTGCGTTAAATTCATTCAAGCAAATCAAGTCTTTTTAAATGTATGAAGCCTGTAGTATCCTACTCTGGTCACAGGCACTAAAGTGTCAGCATTAAATTTCTTTCAAGGTTTTCATTTAATTTTCAAACAGTGTAGAACCTGATGTTGGAAACTCCATTACTTGCTGACTGGACTCTGGCTAAATTTAACTTCCTTCCACAGTGATAGCTCATGTGGATTTCTTTCCTCATCCCAACTATTTGATATCTTCTCTCCATCCAGATTAACCTTTATGGCCCGAATAAATGGTCTATATTGACATCAAAGGGATGGGAGGATGGCGCTGTGCCTTATGGGAAAGGGAAAACGGGCACACAGAAACAGCCTGAGCTCAGCTCCCCTTCTGACCTAACAGTAATCATGGCTGTCCACTTCCAAATTATGCTCTTCTTTGTCTTTTTAATTAAACTCCAGTGCAGTTTGGAGGCTATTTGACCTTTGCTGCCCCCTCTTCATGGGGAGTGCCGCAGGTCATTTCCATGCATATATTAATGGCCCTTTTCCTCCTAGGCAATGATCCTTAAGGCTTTACAGATTAAGGAGAGGGCATGTCTGGAGTATTACGCAGTTTTTATCTGTTATGTGGGAAGTTCTTTGATAGAGGAAATGCAAAATGTTCAAGGCATTAGTGAAAATGGTGGAGGAAAGTGTATTTTAAATGACAGTGTTTGGTCTGTAGCCACGATTAACCTCCTACATCAGCTTTAAAACTGGGGGGGATGCAATTCTATGTCTATGCACTGTATCTGTGTGTTTCATTGTCATTCATGGTGCTGAGCAGAGCATTTCAAGACTTCTTTTGCATGCTGGGGAAGGTAATTTTAATATTTGATATTATTGAGTATTGTGTGTATATTTGTGTGTGTGTGTGTGTGGGGGGGGTGTTAGATCAAATATGATAAATCTATACACAGTTTGTGAGGACACTAGGTGTCATCAGAGTTTACAGTGATGCCATCAGTGGTTTAAAATGTGCTGAAGCCAAATCTTCACATTGTACAAAAGTTTGCATACATTATTCAATGCAGAGAAATTAAAACCAAGAAACCAGATTTAACTCTTCAGTAAAAATTGATGCCAGGTTAATTGAATATCAATGCTATTTCAAAGCTTTCAAGCTAGAGTGGTTTAATTCTGTGGGATATATTTAAAAATGTATTCTCTTTATTTTATTAAAATTTCCTTAAATTAAAAAAAATCCAGCAAAGGCTCGATAGTGAGGACTTGACTTGATTTTGACTTCATATTGTACAGTGATTAAGGGAAAGCCAAAAAAGCACATGGGTGCCATTGGTTATTAAAGACCTGTGTGTAAACCTAGCAGCAGCAGCAGCCGAAGTCCCTGTGCGTTGTGATTTGTTGTCATGTTTGATGCTGTGTGTGGGTAAAGATCCCTCTGCAGTTACTGCCCTATGCCTCGTCTGGAACACACCGCTGGCTGCAGCGCCACCACATATTTGGCTGCCACCTCTCCTCTGCAGGCATGTGAGCGCATGATAACAGCCTTGTTGTTTGACACACAGTGATATGCAACCCCTTCCCCCTCCCCCTCCAAAACCCGCCTTTTCTCCACAGCCCCACAGGCTTTGGCACACATCGGTTTTGTTTTGTTTTGGGGCTATGTGTTTGGGAGTCATTCACAGTTTTCGGCCTGTATACAATCACACACTCATAGACAATCCAAAAAAAAAAAAAAAGAAAAACACTCACTTCTGGAAAGTTGCGTGCAGCAGAGGCGTAAGGTGGAACCTGTCTGCAGGGGAAGACAAAACTGTCCGCTGTGAACCTGAAATTCTCTTTTTAACCGTTGATGCTAAATAGCTCCAAGTGACAAAAGCAGGTGTGTTCCGGCAGGCGGGATGCATGCATGATTAATGTAGCCTGTTGGAGCATACCGACAAGAGTGTTGCTTTGTGCCTGCTAGAGAGCAATGGAGAGGGAAAGGATGGTGGAAATGATACCCAGAGGTGGAGGACAAAGAAAGAGAGCACCTGTTAGTTAAACACAGCCTTTCTGCAAAGACCTTTAACCTCCGTGTGAGTGTGTATGCAAAAACAGTTGCAACACCACAGTGAAGATCCAAGCAGATGTGGCTGTGGGGCCAAGAGCAGCTCAGAGAATGGGGATATGGTCTGGGATCAGCTGACGCCGAAGCAGTTCAGAGCAGTAACTGTGACCTGAGAACTCCATCTCTCCCCCTCCGCCCATTCTGTTCAGGGCTCAGCCTCCACACACTCTTTGCTCCATGTTCCAACTGTGGAGCTGAAGCCTCAACAGTACCTGGATTAGTGTGAACTCTGATTGTGTCCATGTGCATATCAGTTTGCACCAACAGATCCACATCTACAGCAATGTGGATTAAGATCCCAGTCCACGAGGCTGGGAGTGTGACTGTGGACACTGAAATGTCAGAACAAGGGAAAACTGTAAATTCTCTATATCACCCAGCAGCTCGAGGTTAGCCGTGAAAACTAAATACATGAAGAGATCAACTGTGTCTTTCATGACATCACTAAAAAAGTACAAGAAATGTGATGATGAGATATATATGAGAGCTAAGACACAGTCCTTCAACCACAGGTCACAGGACGACTTCTGCTTCATCTTTGACTTTGTCGGTTAAGACAGACAACATTGTGGACATTGTCAGTCACACAGTTCTCCTGCAGCTTCCATGTGTTAGTGGTGGTGTTTCAAAGAGGTCCCCTCTTATTGTTAATTAAAAGTGTGAGAGATGGAGTCAAGCTCTATTATGGGAGCATGAAAGCAGCATGTCTGCATGTGTTCCACTGAATCTGAGCTGCGGTCAGTCAGCTCAGCTGACAGGTGGTGCTGTGTGTGTGTGTGTGTATGTGTGTGTGTGTGTGGGTGTGTGTGGCGGGCTTCAGCCAGGCCTTCTGTGGCACCCCTGGTTAATGAGGCCTTTATGGAGATGAAGTGGGGGTGCAGGAGAGCAGGATGCGGCTTCAGGGTGAGTGAGGGAGACTGGGGCTGGTTGCAGCTGTTAGAACAGTGAGGGGTGGAGTGGGGCAGCACTGTGGAAAACAGGATTTCAAAATGCTGATTGGTTGGTGTCAGCCCCACTTACAGGCGTTATTTGGATGGTACAGGCAGAGCTGTGAGGCCTGCGCTGAACCCCTGAGCGACTTCTCAATTAGTGGGCGGCCTAGCGGAACTGCCAGACACTATTGTGTGCCCCAACAACCCCCATCCAGCCCTGATCCAGCGGCTGCCTCCCAGGCTGCATAGCATGCCAGATCTCTCCACTGATCAACACTGGTTAAGTTATTCAAGTTATTGAAAAGCACTTTCCAGACTCCTGTTTATATAGCACTAAAGCTTTGTGAACATAACATGATGGTTTTGATGTTGTTCTCCGCTTCGTGATAACAGTGCTATGAACTGAGGCGTTTGATGCTCTGTGATGGGTCAAACCTGAATCTCTGTGATAACACATGGCACAGCGAGGAGGGAGAGAGCCTAGCTTGTGTAACCAAGCTGAGCGAGCCGTTGTTGCTGTGCCATGCTTGTGTAAAATGAGATGTAAATGCAGCAATTTTAACAGCCTGATTTATTCATTGGGAAGCCAAAAGAAAGAGAAGAATGCTAATTCTACACACTGCTTTGCCCTTGGCCAGGACATATCGACAAACAAGTCACTCAGCAAAGGAATTAACAACTTCATTAAGTTACCTGACAGCGCTGGCACATCCAGCCCTGCATCATTGTGTCTGTGCTGGTTGATGCAAGAACTATTTACAGCTTCAGATGAGGACAGAAATACATTTTCAGTCTTAATATGACCCAAGAACAGTGTGAGTTTAAACAACTTTTATATGAGAATGTTTGTTCAAATGAAAACACTGACAACTGCTAGAAATCACTGTGACTCATTATGGAGAGCCCATCTGATCTATGATTGGGTTTGGGGGGAGTAAAAAAAAAAAATCAATGCATTGCTGAGACTGTGTCTGTCTCTGGTGTATCTGCTGTGCATCTGAGAACATGGTGGCAGCAGGACACAGCAGTGACTGCAGAGAAGCTGCTGCCGCATTGATTGCCCGTTCCACTAGTTTTCCATATGCTTTTAATCTCTGAACTGCTAAAGAGGCAATCAAAGGCGTGCTGTCAAAGCAGTGTCCAGGTGATTTCTCAGCCACCTACACTGCATTAAGAAAGTCTGATCAACGGGTGGGGGAGCAGGGCCTTCTGCTGCAAACAGGCAGAGGTGGTGGGCTGCAGAAATCATCATGCCAGCTGGCTTCACAACACATCAGACAGGCCCAAAATAACAACTCCGCTTTATTTCCTGTGTGCTGTTAGGATCTGACAGGATGCTGGGTATTTTTCTCTACACTGAACATGATGGATGCAAATGTGTTGGTAGATTTCTCAGGTTTAGATGCTCTTTGAAGAAAGTTAATAACAATGTGTGGAAATGTAGAGAAACTAAAAATGGTAGTCCGAGCATAAATGACCACATTCAGATGGATAATGTAAATAAATGATTATGCAAGACGGACAGAATATATAATATGAGATATCAAGGTTAGTCAATAAAAAGAGTCTAATACAATTACAAAGAAATTCCATTTACGGAAGGTAATTAAATTGAACAACTAAACTGTTCCAGGCAGCACGGTAGTATAGTGATTAGCGCTGTTGCCCCACAATAAGAAGGTTGAGGGTTCAATTCCCAGGCCTGGGGCCTTTCTGTGTGGAGTTTGCAGGTTCTCCCCATGCCTGCGTGGGTTTCCTCTGGGTACTCTGGTTTCCTCCCACCGTCCAAAGACATGCATGTTTGGGTTAATTGGTGACACTAAATTGTGTGTTGTGAGTGTTAATGTGAGTGGTTGTTTGTCTCTGTCTCTCTCTCTATGTTGGCCCTGCGATGGACTGGTGACATGTCCAGGGTTTACCCCGCCCTTGCCCAATGTGAGCTGGGATTAGCTCCAGCATCCCCTGTGACCTGTAAATGGATAAGCAGCAGAAGATGAATGAATAAATGAATGAACTAAACTGTTCCAATTACTTTATAATGTATTACTTGTAATACCTTCATACAAAACAATATAACTGTGTCAAACATAATTGTCCATTTCAAATCATAAATTATTTCTAATGTTTTGTTAAAATGCATTTGGGTCTGAAAATGTCCATAGCTTGGTAAGTTGATTAATTTTTAAATGAATCCACAGCCATTTTTTGCTAATAGCATCAGACATCCTCTCGGTTTTCAACTCAAGGTCTGAGGATTTATATCATTATAGATGGGATCAATTTGAACTGCTTTTGAAGTTTAATTTCAGTTATTCAAAGATCTACTGAAAAACAAATTGAGATATCATCAGTCGTCTGTGTGTTTCATTTGTCTTCTGCTGTTTGAACTTCAGTTCAGGCTTAAAAACAAAATTGAAAATGGAAAGTGTACTCAGCCCATTCTTTTGATCCAAAAGCAAAAAAAAAACATTGAATCTATAATCAAACATGACAGAGAGGAACTTAAATATATAGTAAAAAAAATGCAATAGCTAAGTTGGGTTGTTTTTTTTTTCCTTTTTTGTTCTGAAACTTGTTCACACCTCTGATTGTGAAGACCCCCAGTAGTGTAAGGGACACTGTCATTTAGCTGTTGCTCTGATGTTTCTTATAATCTGTATCAGATATAACGATTTGCATGGTGCTTTGTCTCATTTGACCTGTACTCATGGAGGCAAGGAAAACTTCACCCACTAATTATCAGGTACTTCTCTTTTAACTCACCTTTGTACAGTAGTGGTCTGAATGACCTCAACATATGAGTGGTCGACAGGAACACATTAGGATAAATCCTACCTGACTGGAAGCTGAGCAAAAGATTTGCATCATCTAAATATCAGACTTTTTATGTTTTCTTTCACCTGTATCGAAGAATGAATAACAAAGAAATGCTGTACTAAGTGCTTCATGAAATAAAATAAAAATTATTACAAACATTCAAAATGAGATGCATAAAATTATAAAAAAAGAAAGAATTGAGACAGCATTTAAAAGAAATGCTAATAATAAGAACAAATTTTCACATAGTAACACCCAAGTAACTGCAACCCCCAATGTCAAATCCAATGCTGGTTCCAATATAATTATAAAACATTTTTATTAATGGATGCCTTTTAGGGCACTCAACGATGCCTTACAACAAACAACACAATGTTTTTTAAATTTTTTGTATTGAAACAAAACTTCAAAGTTCTTAAAGTGCAAAGACCATCACTTATGCAAAACTGTGGAAAATTATACTTTAATTGTTTATGAATACAGAAAATCTTATTATTTCAGTCCCCAAATTAGTTATCCAGCAGCAAATTAACTTAAATTTAATGCAGAATTTTTTCCTGAGCACAAGATCCTGTAATTTCTACCAATTTTCCTGAATATCAGAATTCAGGAAACAATAACTGTCAGGAGGATATGTTGACCTTTTTTTGATAGCAGATGGATTAGGTGTGTCCTCTGATATGTAGCAGATAGCATCATAAGAGAATAAGAGGAATATGAAAAGATGCTACTGCTGACAGCTTGTGACAGTTGCCTTGGAGGCAGCGGGGGGAATATTTATAATATTCCCATCCATGACCGTGTTTCAACAACACGTCGATCAAGCAGATTTCACCTGATGGGCCACGTGTCATTGTGGCAGCCTCCAGACACATGATATAAAAGTTTCATTTTTGGAGTTTAGGAGGAGAATTGTCAGCTGCTCTGATTTTTTTTTCTTAAGAAAATAACGCAATCTGTAACAATTTAATTTGAACTGTTAACAGGAAGTTGCCTTGCATGTCCTTGTGCGTGTTTTTTTTTACACATTCTACTAAAGTGAAAGTATAATGCTGGTAAACATATCGTTCATTCTTAAATTCTCTAATTTGTTATATTTTTTCTCTGACATAAAAGTTCAAATGGCAGAAAATGTAATAAAAAGAAACCTGTGTGTGCGTACTTAAGCAGCTTCCACTTCAGTTTGCAGTTTAATGAGATGGCACATAGATGTTAAAAGCTCTGAAAGCACACTATAATTGTTATGTTGTGCTTGGGAAAGCTTGGCTGCCATTAACCTCCCAACACCACAATTCTCTTCACACATCCAGCAATTACCTCACCAATAATGCCCCAGCTAACAAATGTGTGTGTTCTGAAGTTCTGTAATTAAATGGGGCTTTTCACATGTAATCTGAAAATGCTAAGGGGTCAAACTGGGCTCCCGTAATAATGAGTGATTGAGTCTGAAGGGGGGTCACTCATACTGAAGGGTCCTGTTTCATTCTAGCACTTAATTGTCCTCATGAGAGGGGTTACATTTTCTTAAAGAGAGGTTAAGAGGGGGGCACCTTTGTTTTGGTTCCCAAAAGCACAAAAGGAATGTCATTTGATGGCAAAAAAAAAAAATCCTCAATAACAATATAATTTAGCCTGGATTTGAATTACAACCTTTATGATATTGGGGAGAAAGCTATTAATGTCTTTTGTCATTTCAAATATCAAAGTAAAGCAACGCTGCCATTAATGAAGAACTAAAACCCTCTCAAGGAGGGAAGCATGGCTGATTAATGCTAATACATGCTAAAGCTTATGTTTTCTGAGAAAGTTAAATGGGTTTTTTTTTTTATTATACACGAGTCTTACTGAGATCTCTAATTGTAAAAACCTAATTCTTAGCAATTTTCTTCTTTCTGTAATGACATTTTTAAATTTCACAATCATTCGAGTGTGATATCAGTTTGACCAGATGAAAATTGGAACAGATCTTTGTTTCTGTAATCATAAATGCAACAGGCGGAGCCTTGTACTCATTGGGGGAATCTGAGACACCCTGTTGTCCTATTAATAAACTAAGCTATTGTTTGCTACTCTAGTCTAAAAGCAAAAATGGAAAAATTGCCTTGTATAACTGATAATCAGAAAATGAAATCTGAGATGTAACATTTGAAAACAGTTTCATGTTTTCCATCACATGATAAAACTCTTTTGCTGCCTGATAAATTGGTAAACAAATGTAGCTTAACTATGTTAACTGTCACTGAAAAATAAGGGCAACAATTCATTCTGCAACATAGTTAAGAATTACATTATTTCGCTTTTCATTTAAAGTGGAAAGAGGACTGTACTAAATACAGCACAATGCTATATGTAATATACTGTATAATATTAACACAATATCCCCAAAAATGTGCTTTCTAAATTGTATAGTAATGTTTATGTGAAGTGTTGATATCTAACCATTTACCATCTTACTGTAGTTTTGCATCCCCTCTGTCTGGTTTCTCTCTGGTCAACAGGTCAGTTAACCATTTAGGGAGGATTCGATCCTCTCCTCTGATTGGCTAACTGTTGTCTGTGTTTTTGCATGAAAATATACCAGATTCCAGGTAAATAGTCAGAGGAATCAAATTTCAAAAGATTTGGATGGTAATTGCAGGTGGGTGTGGCTTGGGGCTGAGAGTGGTTACTGCTCTCTGACAGGTGGTTCAGTCCAGTTTCTGAATATGGACTGTGGGTATTTCTCTGTTTTGAGGATGGACACCTTTGTACCTAGAAGATACTAATATAGAACATAGGCCTCATTTTACAAAATGACATGAAAATGTATGTAATTGAATAAGGGACCTTTAAAAACCACACATACACAGTTTAATTTTTAAAAAAGACTTGCAGAAGCTAAGAGCCGCAACAAGGGTTGGGATACCAGATAGAACAGATTAAAATCCTGCTAGTTTTTGTCTTTTTTGAACTGTAATTGTTTTCCACAGTTTATAGACTAATGCAAGGATCCATTCCTTTCTATATTACTACATCTTTTGTGGATTCACTCAATTTAGAGTGATGCCTCCTTTTTAAAGGTGCCATGATCGTGCACGATTCTTTCTTGTTTTTCTCGTTGTCCTGAAATAACAAGGCTTCCATTTTGTCTCCATGTGGGACACAACACCAGTACTTTCATTTTAACTAAAATGTCTCTGTTCAGTTGCCTGGACACATTATTTTTTGGAGCGTCCCCTCCAGTTGAGATTAGCTAAATTAGCTGTGAAGAGCAATGACTCATGGGACTGTGCATGTTTGGTGCAGATAATTGCAGGGCTAGTGTGCTACAGCTTGGCACCCAGTTTGGGATTGCAGGTGGGTTGGCGAAGGGAAAGTGCCTATCGAACTGCACATCTGGCCCCTGTGGGGGTCAAAATCTTTCATTACACCCTTTCCAAAATGGACCCAAACACAGCACTGCCAAAAAAACTGTGCTGAAAGCCTTTTCCTGATTACTTTGTTTTGAATACACTGAGTGAAAAAAAGTTGTTTCTCAA
This sequence comes from Remorina albescens, assembly GCA_034769265.1. Taxonomy (NCBI): domain Eukaryota; kingdom Metazoa; phylum Chordata; class Actinopteri; order Carangiformes; family Echeneidae; genus Remorina; species Remorina albescens. The sequence continues at coordinate 15,343,743 of CM068484.1, read as the reverse complement.
AAAGTGTAAATTTTTTACTATAAATTATTCTATCCTTGGGAAAGGAAGTCAAGGGTTAAAGATAATGAATAATCTCTTAATGGGTCAAGGTAGTATTTGCTATTTGCTAGTATTTTTCAAAAGATTTTTCGATGCATTCACTTTGGATAAGACAAAAATTTGATTATCGTAACACAACACACAACTGCCACCAATGTCTTATCTCGTCTCCAAGAGGTGGGCAATGTGTAATGTTCTTTAGCCTTTTCAAGGAGTTTCTATAGGAGCCAATTATACATCTCTCTACTGCTGCACTTCAGGTTGACAGTTCAGGAGAATGTTCCTAGGTATGGTCGACGGTCTCTCAAAAAGCCGGCCATAATTCATCATTAGGATATCAGAGTCCAGGTGCAGATGAGAACTGATAGAGCCGGCAGCCAGGCAAGTCGGGGCACTCAAGGAGGAAAATCTTATCCCAGGGACAATTCCCAGGTCAAGCCCACAGTAATTGAAATAATTTTGCCCCTAGAGCTGTTTAATCACTGACAATCACACATGCAGGGAGAACTAAATTGAGCAATGCATGAGTCTGATTACATCTGCCATCCTTAACTATCTCCTCTCGCCCCAACCACCACAGCTCCCATCAGCACCTCGGATTTCTGCAGCCCCACCTTTCAGTTACTGTTCTCCTGCTCTTGTCAAGATTTCCCTGTAATGAAGCACTGATGGGCAAATCAAATCAATTATTTCTTACCTCTCTCACCCCCCTTTTGTGGACAGACTCTTGAAACTTTAGCACCTCCTCGCTGTGATTAAATTCCAAGCGGGACACCAGCTTTGCTCCGGCCAGGATGGATCATCAAACGGACAAAGCACAATCCCATTAAAAAAGCCTACGTTGAGATGCAACAAATCATTTGTCCATTATTAACCCTGAGCCTGTAATTATGCAGATTGCCATAGATTTTCCCTGGGTGCCTGGAAGTGAGATCCAGGTGTTGTTCTCAGCATGGCAGGCAGATGAGGGAACGGCCGTGCATTACTGAACTTGCCACATTCATCATGTTGACTGATGGCACAGGGAGTCGGTCCCCAGGTCCCGGTGGTTAATGTAGTGGGTAATTAACTGTCATTTGCCTAGTAATAGGCCGATGATCAATGGTTTATGAGGAAACAAATTCTAATCCAGCGGCTGATAAATGCACGCCGAGGCTGGAGCAATTGAAGTGGTGGGAGAGATGGAAGAGAAAGGGGTTGGGGCTAGGAAGTGGAGGTGAGTGCTAAGCGCCAATGTAAAAAGGTCCACACTGGTTGCAAAGTTTGAGCAAAATTTGTTCAATATTCAGCATTCTAAAGTTTCGTTTTAAAGGGTCACTTCAACCAAATGACATATGCTATAAATATAGAGATACAGATAGAGGTAAGGATGCAGAGGGAGATAGAGATATAGGTAACAGAGACTTAGGTAGAGAGATATAGAGACAGTACAAAGACAAATGGATATATTTATATTGAGGGAGGGAGAGAAAAAGTATCTTTCTCTCTTCCATCTTGTGGTATCTATCCATGCAGATAAAGGTTTAGTTTGTGTCTCTGCCTCGCTTCAGTGATACGACTTTTAGCTCCAGTGATACGACTTTTAGCTCCAGTTAGATCCTGAAACCTGCAGTGTCCCTCTCCAGAGTCAGTGTCCCTTTTATATCAGTTCATTTCCTTGGGACTTGGGACGTTCAACCCATTGTTGTACCTGTGTCCCTTAAGTTGAGGACTGTTTTTATTTTTCTTCATCCACACAAAAAGACACTGCTTATTCCTTTGATAATGTCCCCTGGGACGGTGAAATGTTATTAAGATGGGTATTAACAGTTGCAATGTTCTTGGTAGAACAGAGTTTGCTTAAATGCAAGATATGATTATTTGTAACGGCGTAGATTTACAAATGTCGCCAGAGCATAAGACAAAATTCTTCAAATCAAAAGTGTTGCAAATAGCAACATAACAAATGACACAGAGAGTGGGAGAGAGTAGAATGCCTGGGATTGCTTTCCCCAGCATACAGGTGGACAACTGGGATGACTGTCGGATCATGTTTCCCTTATATAGGAAGTGTTGTGAGGGACAGGGCTCCCGATGCCATCCAAAGGTTCTATGCAGAATATGGAGAGACTATGTTTTCTATCGCTGTGTGGCTACTTCCTCAAAGCCAGGTTTGTCAAAATCTGAAATAAAGATATATAGATATATATATATATAATAGTTGTGGCTATGCTTGCTTGTCTGGGTTTCCTCTGGGTAGTCCGGTTTCCTCCGACAGTCCAAAGACATGCATGTCTAGGTTGATTGGTTATTCAAAAATTGCCCGTAGGTCTGAGTGTGAATGTGAGTGGTTGTTTGTCTTTGTCTGTCTCTGTATGTTATATATATACGTAGATAGATAGATGATTAAAGAGAGTGAGAGAACAGCTTTTTCGAAAAGGATTCTGACACACAGCTGTAAGTATGAAGCAGAGATAATTCACTTTATTACCCACACCTCAGTAATTTACCTTAGGGATGGGGTGGGGTCACTGTATTTCTGAATTAGCTTGACAAACATGAGAAAAAGCTTTGGAATGACAACACTGCAATTTCCCAAGGCAGACCGAGGGGACGCTTGAGGGGGGCACATTGCACACTGCACACTCTGACTGGGTTTTGGGGTCCACTGGGCTAAAGCCTTGTGGAATAATTTAATTGGCATCTATTTTTCTCACATCAAATAGGTACCACTGAGCTGTGCAGTGAAAGCCTTTTGACTGGAAAAAAAAAAGGTATTGGGTGATGACTGCCTCCATTCTCTTTCAAATTCAGATTTGAGCAAAGCTTGAATTTAAATTTCATGTTGTATCTTCAGCCTCTTTAAATATACATGCTGTTTTGTCAGCAATGGATATGAAGTGTATGTCAAGCTTGCAATTCTACATATGTTATTCTGTTTTGGTTTCCTTAGCAGACCCAAAGATAGCTGCCTTCTAGATGTAGCAGACAGCTGAGCCATTGTCAGCCTGAGAAAGAGAGAGATGCCTTCCAAATGTATATATTTATCACAAATTAACATCCAGGGCTAAAAGCATTGAGTCCCAGGCCATGGATGTTAAACACAAGGCCTCTAAAACCATCATCCTTGAATTGGGTTTTTTTTTTGTGCCTTTGAATTCATTATAACCAAACCATGCTTAATTTTCCTCTTCCCTTGAGAGCCATTAGCGTCTGTAGCATCAAACTGGCGGAACGATGAAAGACAAGTGGCAGGTACGCTCCATCTATCTTCCCCTCCCCACAGGGCGAGCCCCGGCTTCCTGCGTGCAGTCAGTTTGAAGAGCGTTTGCCACACAAGAGCCCAGCAAGCCGCGGCTGCCTGGATTCTTTGGCTGCCACAGACGTAGTTTGGGTGAACCTCCCAAGACCGTAATCAGCACTTTTTCAGCTCAGCTTGTCAGAGACACTAGAAAAATTGTTTGATTTGAGGAAGCGATGAAAGTATTCCCATAAGTCAAGCACAGGTTAGGAGGTTTAATCATTTAAAGCAGTGGTTAAAGTGGCACAGAAAGGTACACGATGAATTATGCAGGAAACAAGTGGATCAGAAGCAGAAGACAGAAGTTTGGAAGTGCTGCTTTTTGTCAGAATGATATATATATATATATATACATCAAATATGATGTAGTGTGTGATGTTCTAGTTCTGCACTGAGGTGTTCCTGTTATTTATTCAACTGTCACTTATATAAATGGGCTGGACAAAATAATTGTATATGAAATACAGTTCAACACCACAAACTAGAGCCCAATATATTTATATTCAGAGTTTGAAAACATCTTTTTAAAAAGCTGCTTGCAGGTGATTCAGTTGAATATTGTTTCTCCACAATACAGAGCATGGAATCAGACTTTAGAGATTATTCTTTTTATTTAAATTAGGCAACCTTTACTACCACGAAACTACAATAACACAAATTATAATTTTTTTATTATTATTTAGGTCCGTTAAATGATTAGAGTTTTTGATCTGATTAATCACGGGGTAGCTGTGGATTATCGTGATTAATCACCATTGCTTCTATATGTTGTTGGAACAGAAAGATAGATGCACATATTTGTCTAACGTTTGCTTTTTATTTATGACCAGTCCAAATGAAGAGCCACTGCTCCCTTTTGGCTTAGTAAGTATAGGTTGGATGGATCCTATATATATTAGTTTTTTGGGCCGTATGAAGAATGTAAGGCAGTTCTCAACAAATTTTTTTTAATTTCAAATTTAAAGAAGTGTAATAGGCCTGAGGGAATATAATGTCTACTTCAGGAATATGGCTTAAATAACCTTAAATATGAAGTAATTTAGTTTAGCAAGCTGCTAATTACTTTTGACTTATCTAATAAGGCTTTCTGTTTCTTTTTCTTTTTTTTTTCTTTTTTTTTTGCTCACTGTTAGTGAAATGAACTATCAGAAGCAAATCCTTGTTGTTCATCCCTAAGACGTCTGTAGAGTCAGGAAGCAGGAATCTTCTGACTGCTAGACGGCAAGTTAAGGCTGTTGCGAAGGAATAAAATTGCAGAACATAATTAATGCAATTTTAAAAAGTAATGCGTTAATCGCGGCCTTTTAATTCATTTCAATAATGGGTTAATCCTGACAGCCTTATCATTATTATTATTATTTTTGGGCCATTTTGTGCCTTCATCCCTTGATAGGAAAGTGAAAGAAACATGGAAATGGGAGCGAGCAATTGGGTCAACAGAGATAAATTATCAGGTCACCCTCAAATACAGTAAGAGTCCGATAATGAAAAACAATAACACGAAAATAAACTAAACAGCCAACAGCCTTGACAGCAAGCATTAGTTCAAATGTACATATGTAGAGTCTGACACTGCTTCTGTAAGACATGCAGTTCAGTTTCTGTTCATCCATAACTTCTACTGAGACAGTTATGGGTAAATACAGAGAGATAAAACTGTTATCACAGCAGTGCTAACAGTGACATTTTTCATATGAATGACTTAAGACTGTTGCCACAATGATAAAGCACACCATGCAAAGGTGATGTGTTGTGCCACACTAACGTTGTCATTCATATGTTGTGTCATTTACGAGGTTCACCTTCTTCATAAAAGACAAGCAGGGCTGGACGGTAAGGACATAACAAGAAGAGGTTTCATATAGAATATAATGCAATGTCACCTGTTATCAGAGTTTCTACTTTTATTTCCATAGTTTCTCCACAGTTAAGTTTAGGGAAATGGCATTAAAGGTAAATTACAGGTGTTTTCAAGGTTGGGTTATGGTTTGATTTCCTGTTGGAGTTTTTACTTCGTTGCTTTAATTTCTCATTTAGAGCTCTGTCACTGATTTTTTCTTTTTTTTTTCTTTCTTTATGATAGTTTTCCATCCAAGCTCAACTCGACATTACTGAAAAGTCGCCCTGTTGGTTTGGGGGGGTGTTTAGGTGTTTGGTGATCTGTGAATTTAATTTTAGTGGCCTTGTGCTGAAAAAGTTTGCAAAACACTGATGGAGAGATATTGATGCGTCAAGAGGTGACTATGTGGGTCCCATAATACCTTGTAGTACCAGCCCATTTCAAGCACTGGACGTAAAGAAAGAAAACACAATAAACACAGTAAATGTTACATCACCACATCGGAGTGCTTGGCACTACAGCAGACAAACAGATTGTTGTTGATTGTTGTTCTGAAATACAAAGACTTGGACCCAGAATATTTCAGAGCAAAGCAGTGTGACAGTCCCTTTCAGCAACACGGGCCGGCTTAAACTTGCAAGAGACGAGAGAGGAGCACAGACAGACACGAGGAACAGGGAAACAGAACACCATCCTGATTCAAGCTGACAGGCAGAAAGCTCAAAAACGCTACTTTTTTACACAAACGCCCTCCATCATTTATAACCCAGAGCCTTGAGTTGTATTGCTATTTGAAAATGATTCAGGTTACTGGAAGACAAGGACACTCACCCCCTGCTCAGTGAGAGCTGGCTGCATTATGACTCTTTGTGTCATAAGCCGCTGTGTAAAGTACTGCTGTTATGCTCAAAGACTCAGGCTCATTATCTCACACTGTATCCATCATTTTTTGTTCTTTCAAAAAAAAAAAAAGATTTCACTTCTTGCAAAGCAGAGTAAGTAAAAAAAAAAAAAAAATTATAATTTCATCAGTTTCATTTGAAGCCCCTCTGGCTGTGCACATTTGTGCTGAAAAGAGAGGACAAGCAGCATCACAAATGTATCTAAATTTAAATTGCTCAAAGGAAGAGGCATAATTCTTTTAATTAAGTCAGAACTAATCCATAGGATTGGCCCTCGATGTTTTCACCCACCTACCATGTTCCAAGAGATATCCTTCATTGTATCTTGCTGTGTTGACAGTGGTCCTTAATTCTGTAGGTATTTATGAAGGCACAATCTATCTGCTTCCTTTGCCTCTGGGAAACATACTTTCTGAAGGTTAATAAACAACCCTGCATATCCCAGGCCCCAAGATCATTTATCAGATTGCGATCTCTAACAGACTCTGAGAGTGGCATGCCGTTTTATCATTTTAACAACGACGGCTAAAAGTGCCTCAAGAAGTCCGCCTAATAGGTTATTTTGTTATATGATTTCGTTATCAGATATTTTTTCCTTGCTAGTCTGGTCTAGGTCGCTGTGTAGTAACAGCCCTGAATCCCTAATGAATACTCACATTAATGTCCCTGGAGCAGGCAAAGGAATAATAGGGTCCTCCCAGGGCATCAGTGCTAGCCATGTCGCATCTATTTCTCTGGCACAAGCTGCGGCCCTGCTATTTTTTCCTGTGCTACTGTAGCTCAGCTCAGTCCAGCCTATTTTTGTAACTGATTAAGAGGCCCCTCTCCGTCTCGCAGATGTTAGTGTATTTAGCAAAATCACTCTGACAGCTGTCACTCTCATTGCTCTGAGTTGCCAAGAAGCAGCAGAAGCAGATGTACTCCTGCTGTTCTGTCTAGTGTGTATCCAAGAAACGTGGGATGCACACTAGACAGAACAGCAGGCAGAGTGAGATGTTGTTCAAAAATTTAAATGTACTGTCCTTATTTGTTTTAGTTCACAAAGTAACTGGACTCAAAGCACATAAAAGATATCAGGATACATCTGGCCCATACACGGGCCACATGCTTGTAATTCTTCTGGCCCAGTATACTCGCTGGCTCCACTGGCCCACATACAGAATGACTGTCAGATGCTGCTTCCACATCTGGACCAATTCTGAGGCGCACACAGAAACTGGAGCACAACAGACAGAATATAAATGTTGTATAGGCTGCATGATGGGTGAAGTTTCATTTTCAGGGCCATGACCAAAGATGGCACTGAACAGATGATCTTGGGTCATTTTTATTGGCTTTTATCACAAATCCATTGGTGTGATTTGCTTTAAATCTTTCCTTTTACTAGATATGACGTCTTCAATTTTTTCCTTTTTAATAACATCATGCAGTGACCAGTCAATGGCAAAACAAATGCACCTATGCATCTATGAGACAATGATTACAGCCATTTCATGTGTCCAAATGTGGCTTTCTAATTTGAGTATATGGTGAGATTAAAGGAAGAGTCCTCTACTTCACCCAGAATTCTAAGAAAAACTGGGTATGTCTGGAGTAAAAGCTCCTGAATGCCCCACTTATATATGAAAATACATTTCAAATGATGTGACCATGCCTACCCACATGCAGAGGCAGTGCTGTCGCGGCCGCAATGGTCTGCGATGCCACTAAATACATCACATAACCTTCCTCAAAGCGTTCCAACCCTTTTCAATTACATGTTACTTGTAAAATTTGAAGGTATAGGGACAGTGAGAGATAAACAGGAAAGTTGGGGAACCAAGAGTGGGTGAATTGCAGCAAAGAACTGGAACCCAAACCATCACGATAGGGACTAAACCCACATGGGCTTGGACCTAGAATGTTTCAGAGCAAAGCAGTGCAACAGTCTACCGGGTGAACCACCATTTTTATTGAGTTCTTCATTTTGGCCATGGCCATGTCTCGACTGAGTTACTGGCTGAACTGCCCCCATGATGTCTGCTGGTACTACTCGGTTTGAGCTATCAGTGCATTAGTCTGGGCTGTGTTTTGCCTATAAGACTGCAAGCGATAGGAAACTGGAATTCAAGCAGCTCCGGAGCTGGTGTAATTATCCACTTATGGTTATGTTGCATTGCTATTAATTATAGGTTCAAAAAAACAAAAAAAACAAACAAACATATGAAGCCTTTTAGTTTTGTACTGAGGATTAGGAAAATGACTTGCATCCTGCGTCTTCTTTATGTGTTTCAGGTTGTTTGGTGTAACAGGGAACTGTGCAGCCTGCAGCAAGCTAATCCCAGCCTTCGAGATGGTCATGAGGGCCAAGGAGAACGTCTACCACCTGGACTGCTTCGCATGCCAGCTCTGCAATCAGAGGTGAATGATTAGACCACACCCCCAGTCCCTCTCCCATACCTGTGACCAAGGCAGATGGCCAGTATGGGAGGCAAAATGGCACCACAGTGAGTCCCATGCGTGGCTCATAGTTGAAGAAAAGTCCCATACCTGTGATTTATCACTCTAACCAGTGGCCAAATAGACACATCCGAGGCCTTAAGGACACCTGCCGGTCCCAGCACAGTGATTAGGATCCTGCAGCACTACTGTACAGCGTCAGCTGAGAGTTACAGGCGCAGTTACATGTCTGTACATATGCTTCCCATCAGTCTTCATTACTGGGCCTCTACCTGCATCAGGATGTGGTCAGAGTTACTACAGCACCAAAGAGAAAACAACCCCCAAAACATATCTGTCTCTATCTCAGCTCTTATTTTACATTCAGTATTTGTTAGAAAGTATGCTGCATCTGTAATTGAAGTCCTTCCAATATTTTTCCCACTCCCATTTACATACATTACATACAAGGAAGTATTTGATGTTTTTTTTATCTTTATTACTTATTTTCCATTATTGTGGTAAAGCAACAGTGAACTCTGGTTCACTTTTCAATATAAAACGGCATTAAAAAATGTTTAAGCTCAATATGAGAAGTGACATGCGTCCACACAACACACTTGAAAGCACACACTTACATGACCACTCAGAGACACTGGGTTTGTGAGATTGTGTAAAGAGAAATGATTGCCTGCTCTTAGTTGTGCTCAGCTGATTAGTTAAAAGAAACACTATGAATGATGATCAGTGAAGGCACTTTTTGTTATCAAGTAGCTGAATAGTTGGCCTGCATTTGTCTTTCCAGGCTGACTTTGCCTGCAGGTTGTTTGTCAGTATTTTTGCCCATCCAGATTGCAACACAACCTGGTTCTCAGCATTAGCATTAGTGTTTCCAAAACTCCAGAGTAATGAGGACAGGAAGCAATAGAAATTCTTTTAAAATGAATATTTAGTAGGGTGTACGTGTGCCAAGATGCTAATGCAACTAGAAGACACAAAACCCCTTTCCATCTCCCCACCCACACACTCATTGTAGTGCTCCGAGGACCAAGTGGACACTTTGTCTTCCAACATCTGAAGCCCCTGGGTTGCTTCCCACTACCTCACAGTCTCTGTCCACCAACCTCACTGGATCCATGTTCCCAGACAGTCAACACATGACCATCATGAAGAAACCAGAACGTTATCAAAAGCTTTTTTAAGGTTACGGAAAAAAGCACCCAACAGAAAATCTTTGGGGAAAGGTGACTCAATGGCATGCTTCCTGTGTTGCTCTCATACTTCATCCCAAACTCCACTTTGTTGCAAACCCACAGATGGCAGTGCCCACACGCTCACACAAACCAGACACATTGTGCATGCTAAAGGCAAAGGACCCGGTTACGCGCAATTAGCACTCGGTTATTGTCTTGCCACTTCAGCCGGCTGCACCAGACAGCCTCCTCTAATGGAAGAAGTCAGCTAATCTTCATCGGGCAGGCCCAGGCAGGCCATCTCTGCTCTCCTACATTAAAACCCATTTAAGCACGAGCAAATCTTTCTTTTTAGATTAGGACAGTTGCTGAACTGTTGAATAAAATTGGCATCAGTGTGTTTCACGTGGGCCGCTGTGGCTGTTTAAGTGCCCATCACAATTTCACCAGGACCTGGCTAAGATTTATCACGTGGCACCGGCTTTAATTGAAGCTGTTCCTCTCTTTTTGCTTTCCAGTTTCTTTACATTGGTAAAGCTCTTGTGTAGGATAAAAAGTTATAAAGTTAGTACATAATATAAGTTCAAACTTTGATCGGTAAATGACAGCTCAAACTCTGATCTGTTTTCATTCCTTCATTCAGGTCAGCCTATTGCATTTATGCTACATTAAGACATAGTAAATTCATAAATTTAAAGCTAATGACAGATCTAACTGGTGCGATTCAGAGCAGTTGTAATGTATCCTCGGTGATGACCACAACATGACTAAATAAGTTGAGTGTAAGTGGGTTTCTCCACATTTTGATCGTGATTAATAGAATGACCTTTACAAAATTTTCCCAGCCTCAGCTTGCGATCTATCTGGAGATCTCACTTGAAATTCCCTAATAGTTTCTCAACATCTTGTAGCAACCATCCTGGAAATGGGCTGCTGCTCTTTGTCTGGCATACCGATCTGCTGCCTTGTTCATCTATACCAGCCTCCCCCCAGCGTTTCCCAGTCTCAAACAAACATGAAAACCCAGCTCCACGCCCCCACCACACCCCACGGGCCCCCCTTTGATAAAGCAATCTAATCCATCTCACAAATGGCCCAGAGATTTCTCTGCGGAACATTGTCATAAAATGTGAAATCTGATAAACAGAACAGGCAATCACAGAGGTCACTGAGGGTCACGCAGTGTAATTATCCAATGCTCCTGCAGGTCAGCCGCAGCCCACGTTGACGTTTGAAGGTTGAATTGCTACAACCTCCTCCAGGCCTACCACCGCATGCTTGCGCACTCTCTCATGCATTTGTCCCACTTTGTGGGCGCATGTATACCACAGAGCAAAGACCCAAAGCCAGTGATCACTCAGATTTCATCAGGGACTCCCGCAGTACTTGACCGTTCAGTTATTATTAAGGGGCCTCGCTTAAACAATGGACTAATTACTACAGGGCGGAGGTGTCTCAGTAGCTGCTATTATGACCTGCAACCGCTTTCTTGTCCTCTAACTTCATCGTCACCATTGATTTGCCACCAATCTCTTTCTTGCCACGACATTAGACTTCAGAGTGAAATAAATGAAACGGCCTAAACAGTTATCTTACTTGTGGATCTACCAGAGCACGAAAGGCTCAACCCCTGCCCCTCTTTTTCTTCACACTGTGCATGACTTTGAAATGGTATCAAGCTGAGGGCAGTGAATAGCTCCTGTTCCTGGTCTATCAGTGAAAATATAGGATCCTACATTGGCTTTGATTGCTCATGTCTGCACCCACTGTGGCCTTACTCTGTTAAACTGGACATAAATCTACCATCGTGACCTTCCCACTAGTCAGACCTGTTATTTTCCCCACCATAGCTGGAGAAAGGAGGCACCATCGTGGTCTTAGAGCCAAGGGGGCGGGGAGCTGATTCTGAGGAAAGGGGAAGTGTTGAGGAGGGCGGGGGTGTTGGGGAATAAGGAAAGTGATATGAGACTCCATCCAGCAAGCAGTTAGCCACAGATCAGCCCTGGGGGACAGCTAATCGATGGGGCTGTCGTCCAGCCTCATCATCTAGCCAGTGTTGGCCCAATTTCCCCCTGATGAGCTGGAGGCCACAGTCTAGGGAGGCTGGAGGAAGGTTAAAGTAGAGGGGAGTAGAGGAGAGCAGGATGGGTGACAGTGCAAGGGAAGGTCAGTGCTGATATGGAGAGGAAGCTCTACACTGGAGCTTTGAAAGGAGAAACTGACACCAATTGGGTTCAGCACAGCTAAGCTCGACCACTGGTGCCTTGTATGTCACGAGTTAGGCTTGTTAGACAGGGGCCTAATAGGCAATAAGGGACACAGTTGTCACTTTGTGTATGATTGGTGTTGAGGACTGAGAGCCTGTGCAGCAAGCCTACCAGAGAACACAATACAACAACATAATCCTGCACTATGGAGGAAAATTGCTAAGTAAAAATAACAAAATTCATACAAATAAATGTCAACTCTCCTCTGCTCATGGAGATAATAGACTATTGTTTCAACTAATATCTGGTTTATACCTTTTCAGCTTTCTAAAAGTCCTGGCTATATACCATGGATAACTACATCCGTCAAAGCTAGCTTTTTAAGACTGAGTCATAATTTTGTTCAAGTAGAGGAATTTGCATGTTATTAGTCCTTATTAAGGTCATACAGAATCTAAAGGTAGACCTCCATGTCTTCTTTGATTATAAACCAGGTCCAGGTTCTAAATTTATAAATATATATTAATACAAAGGGGGCCACCCTCAGCACATCCAAACCTGGCCTACCTGGATGCACCCTCCAACCTTGCAGGAATATTATTATTATTAGTGTTTACTTCAAATCTGTTATATACTCTAATAGTATGCTATTAGAGTATGTAACAGTAAGCTAACCAATAGAAGATCGGAGTCTTTATTCTGATTGGTTCATCAAGCGCTCCATTAAGAAGCCTCTAAAAGGAGATACATAACTACATTGTGGTGATTTTTGTTTTATACAACCAAAAATACTGGTTGTATAATAATAGCTTTTTAGGGATACAAACATGTCAAATAAAACACCAGAAATCGGGCAAATCTGGGACCTTTAAGGTGTGATAAGGAAGGCCATGGACAGGAAATATGAGACAGCATTTAAAATGGGGAAAAAAAATTCTTGGGCCAGAAGTTTAAGTTCATTTTCCTGTGTTTAATGTCTGATACTACAGTGATTGCATATTGGGCTCGGAGCAATTCTTGGACTGAGTCTTTTAGGTTTATGCTCATAGTAAAGAGGAATGTGCTAAGACCAAACACCTGCGAGTTCTCAACATCTTTGATAAGGGGTGTAATAAAATCCTGGACTGATTTTAGAACACAATAAGAGGGGATGTTTAACACCAAAGATGGAGACAAAATAGATTTCAAAACAATTCAATCTCTTCCTTCTCATATGTGAAATGATATTCTCTAGGTTACATTCCCTGAAGAAAAACCATCTTCAGCATGTCCTTGCGCTGCCGCTGTCTCGTTGCCCAGCAGCAATCTGCCAGAGAAGATTTACAACATACTGCTACAATTAAGCATCAGTGTCACAGTGTCAAAATGTTTCTGAACCTGTATGCATCCTATCAGTAATTAGATTTGGTGCAGTTGAGACTATTTTCTCTCTTTGACAATCTCGCCGTTTCTTCATTTGAGTAGAAACTGAATACTCTAGTTAACACGAGCCCCCGAGGCAACTAGATGGCATCGCAATACATCTTTTAAGTGTGTGTCTGTGGAAGGCATTCTTCTTCTAAGTAAAAGAAGATTGTGGGAAGAAAGTGGAGGCAGCACAGGTAGAGGAAAAGATTGTAAAAGTAGGAACCAGGATAAAGTCGCCACACATATTATTATAGATACTAAACTTGTGATAACAGATGTGATATTAAAGGAGTCTGTTAACGAAGGCTGGGCCATCGCTATGTCCTATAATCAGTAGGCTACGGAGCAGTATGGTGACATACAAAAGTCCAAAAATCTGTGCCTAAGTGAAAAAAATGGAAATGTGTGGTTTGTTTCTAATGTGAATGCAATCGAACCCACATGCTGTGATGCTGACAGTCCCTAGATTTCAACCTAAATCCACACAGATTTGAGATTGAACATGTTTTGCTGTCAGAGGATTTCAAATGAACCTGTCTAGAAGATACTGGATGTCTTTCAAAAACATATACAAGAAAAGATGTTTTTATTTTATCTGTTTTCATGGCAACACTGTAGATATGATGTAAGATGGCAAGCCTGTTTTAAAAATCTCTGAATTATCGCCCACTGCACATTGAAAATGTACATAGATCTGGTGTTGCGCTTTGTTAAAGTGCATCTTTCCTTCTGGAAGAAGGAATTGTGTTACACCTTATGTATCCAACCACTTCTAAATAAACATTTGTCAAAACATATGGTGACAAATGATGATTTTGAGGTCGGCAAGATGCAAGTTACACCTTACAACAACAATCTCCTCTGAAACATAAATCCACAATTTTAAGTACAACATCCAAGTGAAACATTTAGCTGAGCTAGACTGTGTCATCACATTATATTTGTATTCTTTTGGCTTGATCACACATTTTGCCTTTGTTTATCATCTTCAACAATTCCTCAAAATTAAAAACTGATAAAAATCAACTGGATTTACTTAACATAATAATACAGTTTTTAGCTTTAATATTAGTGTTGCAGAGCTTTTTAGTGGTGCATACTACAGCATCCCCCAGAATTCATCAGCGGATTAATTAATAACTGCAACGGCATTTTTGGCGAACTTCTATGTTATTCTTTTACAGTTGCAGACATCTAAATTTCTAAAAACATAAAATATCAATAAGAAGACATACAACAAGTTTAACAGGAGACAATACAAACTTTGATATTATATCAATATTTATATATGCTAAGTCATGAAGATGTGTTACCGTGTTACCTGAATATTTCTATTTATCCAATGGAGCTCTATAAATCCAAAGTAAATATCAACAGTGAGTGTTGATACCATATATTCACTACCATATATTCAGATGTTTATTGGAAGCCTAGGAGCATCAAACTAATATGTCAGAATACAGTAATAGAGAGCTGTATAGAAGATGCACCCTGCAATAGTTTTTTTAAGAAAGTGGAAATACTAGGGCATCACAAGGTCTTTTATTAGACATGCCTGTGATTGGCCCAGTGTAATATCTTCATCATAATTGGTGCACATATGTCACATATTCTGTTGACATTTCACTGAGCAGAAACAATTTGGCTGTGTGAAATAAGTGCAGGGCAGGGATAGGAGCTGTGAGAAGTAAGGGAGGAGAATTAAAAAGAAAGCAACATGGTTCCCGCTAGTGGAGGGAGGGTTTAAAAAAAAAATAAAGGAAGATAAAGCTAAAATGGGAGTGGGCACGGTGTCAGTAAAGACAGACACCAATAGATTCTGGGAGAAAATATGTCATTTAAACAGGACATTTTTATTAGAGTGAATGACACCATTTCGGGAGATATGGCTTTGCCTGTACCAGATGGCCCAGATCAATGGATATGAGTTGTGTACGTTTAGTTTGCTAATGAACGCACAAGCATCCTGAGATTAACCAGATATGTAATGAAACAACAGCAAATGAACAAAGCTCATCATAAGGTCCTGGTGTACATAATCATAATTGATTATAGTAATTATATTAATATTATTATAGTTCATCAAGATTTAGGCAAAAGCAGTTAGTCACTTTGCTACCATTTGCTAAAGTCAAAGTTGTATCAGAGTAATACGAGAGACTATTAATTCAACTTGTGCTGATTTCAATAAATAGAAAAACATTTGATAAGATAAAGATTTACAAAGGAAATATCAGAACACAGTCCACTGTCTCCACCCACTCCACCCTCGAGCTGACTTGGATAAAACAGTATGACTAATGGAAAGATGAATGTTTTCTCCCTCTCCAAGCAGAAATTTGGACAACGAAAGAACTGACAGTTACAATTGGACAGCCATTATCAAGATAGCTTTCACCTTAGCCGCAAAGTCTACCTTTCACTGGCCCTGCTGTTAGGTTTAAAGGTGCGTCCTGATCACTCCTTTCCTTTGACAAAGCTAGCAAGAATGAGTGGAAACGTACCACTTTGTTCACTTCTTACAGCACTGGGAAGGTTGGCTGCATGGCATCCTACTTTGTACTTTATTCTCATTTCACCTTTTCCATTTGATCCATTCCATGAATTAGAAATAATACTATACATCATATATATTTCAAAATAAATGTCATTTCTACCTCAGAATATTTGGCTTTATTACGAGAAACACATCATTCCCACACTTAGTATTTTGTGCCAATACCTACGGTGCATTTGAATCCTGCTAATTGGTCCCAGGTGGATGCAACAAATCATGCTCTCAATCTGCCCTGCAGCCCTGAATAAATGCTACAAACAGCCCAAGCCTGTCAGGTACCAGAGCTGCATCCATTGTGTGCAGCTCGCAGCACTGAACTCAGCAGTCTTGACATCCAGGGAAGTCAAACGGAGGCGAGACTCACTGTCCCCGTTATCCCCCCCACCCCAGCTCCTCCTTCCCCCGGTAAACACTGGCACTGCTGCTCACCGACCTTGTCCAACCTGCACATTGAGGGAGATAAGCAGCCCTCAGGACAATACAGCGAGAGTTACCACTGTTACGTGTTCAACATAATCTCCACTTGGTGCTGTGCTAAAAGGTCAAGCGTAACTATGAGCCCCCCCTGGCTTGAGCAGGACAGGATCGCCGTGGTCGGTGGGGGTTTCTGTAGTAGCTGCAGGTGGAAAGGAACCCTGGCCTGAAACAGAGATAATTCCATTCGTATACACCAGAGACTCTCCACCCCTACCCTCCTCCACTCAAACTAACAGCCACCCCCCAAGCCTTGCATCTCCCCCCTTGTAATTGAGTTGACTGTTTCCTAGAGGAGGACTTCTTGTCTGCACTGTTGCAGCTGAAGGGAGGGTTAGGGTAGCTGTGGTAGAGATTTACTCTGTAGTCAGGAAGCTACCACTGCAGCTGGCTGGGCTTACTAGCCTACAGCTCAGTACTAATGATGAGACTCTACCTTTGATGCTTATGTAAACCCCCACTCCCTCTCTTCTGTCTCTTTGTGTGGTGCAGGTTTTGTGTGGGAGACAAGTTTTTCCTGAAGAACAACATGATCCTTTGCCAGACAGACTACGAAGAGGGGCTGATGAAGGAGGGCTATGCTCCCCAGGTCCGCTGATCCTAGCAGGCCAACGCAGAGGAAGAGGAGGAGTGGGAGAAACCGAGATACTGAAGGGGAGCTTGCAATCACACAACAAAAAGCACTATTGCCTCCTGTTCATCTCCTGTCCCCCACATGTACATAACTAAGTAAGCCTCCCTGGGAGGGGACAAGTTCTGCTGTACAAAATAGCCATAGAGATGCCAGCGTGGCAGGGAATGACCCTGGAAGCATACAACAAACTACAACTATGAAAAAAATAGTGTCCATTTCTTTGTTTGTGACTGATGGAGGCTGCGTCTTTCCTTCTGGCCAACAAACAGCGGCCTCAGAGTAAATTTCTTACCAACAGGTGTTCCCAGTTGTTGGAAAAAAAACACCCACTATCAGACTTGTCTCATTTTATCTGACAAGGACAGACAGTGTCACACCTGACTGCACAGTCCAACAACTTCTACTTGAATCTTAAGTATACTGAGGTATTGTCAATCAATGTAATTTTGCGATGAAGACCTTTTTACTGTATGATATCAGTTGAAAAAACACAGTGAATGTAATTTAAAAAGCGGCAAAAATAATGCCTTTGGATGACTGGTTTGTTGTTGTGCGTGTGTGTGTGTGTATGTGTCTGTGAGCATGTGGATCCTTCTTCAGGATGAGGACTTCTCTGCCGCACAGTCTCACAAAGCTTGGTCTGGTACTTATAGTTTTTTGGAACCCGATCGAGTATTGACATGGCTACCAAGCTGCTTAGCTGCTTTGGCTAACGGACAAACAATCAGACTTTGTGACATAATAATGCTTTTTTCTATGGATGGATGAAACTGCATAAACATTGTTGAGATCACAAGACCCAATCACCATCAAGCCATTGTATCAATGATGACTCCGATCACATTGGTTTTCTATGGTTGCATCATTCCAGAGTTCATCAAGTAAAAGTATCATTGGCTGCTTTTGTAAATAGGAAATTGTTCACCAATGTATTGCTAGTACAGTATGTCAGATGTTATATTTTCAGCTTTTTCTGCAGCTCCCAGTGACCAAAAAAATAAACAACAACAACAAAAAAACAGTTAAAGCAGCTTTAAACATTATGGACCAGACTTACTGCCTGTAGACCAACACCAGGCTGTGTGAGACTTTTCTAAAATGCATTCCGTCAGAGCTACTTTCAACAGTATTTGGGAAACCTAGGTTTTGACTATGACTCTTCACTCTGCTCTTGTGGACGAAGGCTGTGTATTTGGAAACAGTCCTTCTATTTATTAAAACCTTTGCTTTCACACTGGTCAAACAGAACTGGGGAGATTCTCATGGAGACAGGTTGTTGTAGCGATTTTAGGGGTGTAGGGATTGTTCTGCAAACGTGGGGGGTTGGTAACTTTTTTGTACACTATTTATTTGATAAGCATTCGGTGTATCACCAGTCGTCCAAAAATTTGGCATTGTTCAACATGCTGGTACTTGAGTCCCATCGATGAGTTGTCTCAATCACTGGATTAAGAAAGCTCTATAATTTTCCACACAGCTTTTTGGGTTGATTTAACTGCACTCTCCAACAGGTCAGTCACATTAAGACATGGTCATCTCGGTCAATATGACACCCTGCTGTAGAGCAGTTACATCCTTCTCAAACGAACAAACCATCAATATTTCTATATTAAATTATCAGTGTCTGAGCTTGTGCAACAGCGGTCAGCACAATTTCTTAGCTGGAAAAGAAAAGATCCTTCTCTAATTTGTAAATTATCGGTGTACATAAAAGAAATATTCATTTTTGCTTGCTATTGTACAATGATTTCTTTTTATGTGTCATCCAGCATGAGATGTTTATTTTTAGGACGCCTGTAAATACTGTAATTGTAATAATTTTAAGCACAAATGTAATACAGTTTTATTGTGTTACCAGTGAGTGTGGTGTCTTTCTTCTCTCATTCTTATCTTTTGCTGTGTTTTCAGTGGCTGAAATTTATACCATATTTTATATATCCACGATAAGCCACTATGATTACTGAAGCAACTAAGGTTAAGCATTGAATTCAGTGCTCATTGAGCAGAGCATTGAAAGGGAACCATCACCCAGAAGGAGCACGTTCTCTGTTCATTACCCTAACCAGCAAAGCAGGTTGCAGCCTATGATATATGATTGATCCAAAGTGCAATCATCTCCCTGGTTCATTGTTTCTGCTGCTTGTAAAATGCCCTTTTTTGGGTTTTTATACAATGAAAGGGAGCTCACAAAACATCTGAGTGAAGTGTCTTGGTTCCAGGGTTGAAATTTTCCATTCAAATGAGATCTTCACCCATTTTTTGAATCCAGCTTTTGTTCAGCTCTAAAAACACAATAGGATTTCATCTTGTCAGAGTAAAAAGTGGTTTTTCTATTTCTGTACTGTCATGTGTCACACATGGAACAAGAAGGGAGAAAAAAACAACACTTCATTTATACTTTACCATTAGCCGACTTCAAGAAAGGGTGTCATCTATCTCTTCGTGGGTTATTTCAACTAATTACCTGGATTTCAATTTAGAATCATCTGGAATGTCTAGGTAAAACATTTGGATTAAAGTTATTGCTCTCATTAGCGAGGTGCTTCTAAAGTGCCCTGTGAAGTTTGTCGACACCACATTACAGAGCATAATATCCAGGCCAATTAAGCTAATTGAATTTCCTTATCCACAGACACAAAGTGGAGAGAAAAACTCTTTGATTAGGCTCAAGCTGTTGAAAGTCCTTTAGTAGATGAAAACGCTCAATAGATGGAGATTACAGCCTCGTCAAATTAAAGGAAAGTGTGTGGCAACCATATGAAGAATTCCCACTAATGGCAGACATGTGTCATGTGCTATTATGGCTGATCAACCCCAGACTCAGATGTTAACCTCTGAGCCCTGCTGCTGATAATGCGGCATCATTAAAGCCATGTTGTCTGTGGTCACAGGGATGATGCAACACAATGTGATAGCTGTGTCCACCATTCCAACATATGCAGCTAAATGAACATGGTGTTCCTGTAAACCCTCAGGCTTCTGTTGGCCAAGCAGAGATTTCTTATAGAATTATATGAGCAGTTGCCAAGCTATAACTTGTGGTAACTAACATTATGGCGTGGCTGGTGAATGGCAGTGAGGCTAGTTTATGGAATGAAACCATCAGTAACAAATAGTTTGTATTGAAAAAATGTGTTGTATTTCCCTTAAAATAAGATTTGCTTCTGCCTAACGTTAAATTCCCCCAATTTAGTTAAGTTCACCCAAATCCAAAAGAACTCCAGAAGTATGTCCGGATGTTTTTGAATTTATTTTACCAACTTTTGGATTATTCACCTGAAAGCCTAAAAAATACCAAAAGCGAAGTGATTTATATCCAATTTATTGAGAAATTCCACTGGATTAGGGAACAGTGTACAGGTTAGTCTGGGTATTCTGGTTACAGTGTACAGACCACACTGCCTGAGACTAGAACAACACAACAGACCTTACCCAAAATAATACAAAGCTGCTGCTGCTAATGAGCAAATCAATCTTAGCTGTAATGGGTGACCAGCTCTCACTGAACTTCTTCATGAGAACATTTTCATATCTCTTGGATTACATGGATTACACAACAAAATTTCCATCATAAACCTTACTGTCACCTTGTAATCTAAATGTACTGTCCAAATAAATAATATATAAAACTGCTGTAGAAATTATCTAAAGGTGCAACCACTAAACCCCAGGAATCTAATTTAATTAATGCAATTTAAGTTTGATAAAGAATTTGGACCTGGTCTTGATACTAGCCCATCTGATGTGAGTCTAGAAGCAGTATAGGAGCTGTCAACTGTTCATCTTACTTTTCCAAATCTTGAATATTTTCCTGTCTAAATAGTACCAGGTAGGGTTGAACCGGATGCTCAGCTGAAACGAGTATCCGGTACGGATATAGCAATTTTGACAAGTACGAGTACCATACGAGTAATACAAGTCAATAGCCATGCTCGGGCTGAAGGAAAATCCTCCTCAGGACGGCCTGTGATAGAAACAGCGCAACGCGTCATACTCTGAAAGCCACGCCCACCGGAGGGGAAAACAATCAGCAGCACAATTTAAAATACACTGTCCAGTAGTTAGCTTAAAACATTATTTCAACATGTCTGAGTATTTTAACATGTTAGTTGTACTGGAGAAAAAACGGTACAATGAATAACTCACATATGTGGGTCTTTCTCATTGCCCCTTCTCCTTGCCAGCAATTCAGTGGGAGAAATGATCCCACTGAATTGCCGGAGGTGACATACATCGATATTTAAAACTACCTGATCAAGTCCCAATTAGAAGGTCGCGGGTTCGGCCTGGGTCCTTTCTGTGCAGAGTTTGCATGTTCTCCTCGTATCTGCATGGGTTTCCTCCAAGTTTTGCATAAGGTAGGCTAAATCCACACTACATCATCATTTCAAAATAGCTTTTCATAACCCAAACATTTCAAATCAGCCCCACTTTATAGGGTTATGAGGTAAAAACTTGATTCGTAACAGAAGTGGTGCTTGTGTGACGAGACAGGGCTGCATGCAGCTGGCATCGCGTTTCTCATTCTCACTGTTTTTTCACCGGGTCAGGTTTTTTTCCGGTTGACTCACTCTTCTTACCTTGGTGTAATGCAAATTGAGCTGTAAATAAAAATATATTGAGGTTTACAATAAATATAGCAACTTCTGATCAACCCATATCAATTTCAGGCTTAAAAATACAACTTTCGTATAAACCACGCCCACTTCTGGTTTAAGTCCCGCTCCTTCCGAGTACAAATATGGATACAGATAATGTAGATGGGTTAACAGATATGGATACGGATAGTGGTGTACTCGCCCATCCCTAGTACCAGGTCTACCTCTTTTCGGAAAGGGCAGCATTGGCCCCTTCGGGTATGGGCATATCTAAGCTCAAGAAGCCATTGAAAAGGCGCTGGCAATATTTCTATCTATGGGTCAGCTTTTCTTTGCTGGAGATGGAGTCTTGACAAGCAGCACTAAAAGGCTTAAGTAGCCAAAAAAGGATAGTTGCCAATAATAAATGAGGCAGAGGTTCCTCTTGTTCATTACAGACAGAAGTGAGTCCCATTGAATTGATTGTTTCCTTACCCTCCACCGATATGATAACTCCTCAAAGCTCAGGGAAACGTCTTGGACGAGCCTCCCCAAAAATCCTTCCCATCAGCTTTTAGACAGATCTCTGACAAAGATAAGATGTTGATCGACTTGTTTGAAAGCCACTGTCTGAATAGACAACCAGACCTTGTCAAAATTCCCTTGAATTCTTACAGGATTTTTTGCTGGCACCAATTCCAGGTCACAGCAAAGGTAAACAGTGCTATTATGCACACTTTCTCTTGATATAAAGCTAACCTGCACTTCACGCTACTGAAGTGCACTCCTTCAAATTGAATGGGAGGTGCTTCTGCATTCCAGACTCCCAGCATGGGGTGTTGTGACCTTACTCCTAGTTTCTTATTGGTGGTGCAAGCTGCAATGATATCTTTTTACCTTTTGTCAGGTTTGAGGCATCTTGCACTTGTCCCATACCTGACCAGTATTTTGGATGGTTTGTGAATGGAAGTTAGGACTCAAGGATGCTTTTCACTGAAGTTGTACAGACTAAACCTTCATTTTTCAACCAAAAATTGTGTCTCATCTTAGTCATAGCAAATATTTTTTTAAAGATTTCTGTTGAACATCCGTTGCACAAAACTTTGATTCTGTTTTTTACAAAATGTCTTTCAGCGTTTTACAGCTCCTCGGCTGTCAGGTCACTTAGTGAATAAGGGATCTGGGTATGCCTATTCTGTGCTTCTCAGCTGGACTGTGACATTGCTTGACCCAAGCTGAGCCTTTATCTCCTCTTTACAGAGCTCTTCGTCAGATGGCTTTGGCTCCGCTGTTGAGCTCAGGAAGGGGGGGGTTGATCAACAGAGCTCTTTTTCTTTCACTTTTGAGGTTTACTGACCTCTTATGATGAGGTCAGCTGGGTGAAGCCTGCCACAACATAACCTGGATTCTGGTATGTTCATTGACTTTTCCATTTCCATCATGTTATTAATGACAAACTTGTTTTATTCTTTGTGGTGGACTATGATGGAATCAGAAGGGTCTAGATGGACTACATCTCCAATTACTTAAAAAGTTTGTTTCCCATTTGACCTGCAGCCAAGCCCCAATTAACTCAAGAGGGAACAGCTTTCTTTATTTGTGCTAGCATATCCATTTTTGAGGTAGGTCTTAGACAGCTGCTCTGACTGTCCAATATTTCTGCTGATGGACACAAAACTGATTTATTTTGTTTTCTGTTTTTCTCTGAAAATGTGCATTGGGCATTTGAGCTGAAGCCATAAGCTTCAGGTTCCAGTGTGAAGACAAACTCCCTTGCAGTCACTATACTTTAGGTATGTGGTGGCCATGGTCTGTGGCAGCAAAGGACAGGATCCTTTTTGCACTTGTGGTCAGTACAAAGATGTCCTCGACATCATGTGAGCTGGCAAAAAAGTTGTCCACGGATCTGTGCTCACAAGACAAAGGGTGCCGATACAAAACTAATTTTGTATCGGCACCCTTTGTGGTAAAGTGTCATGTAGTATTAAACACTACTGCTCTCACTTTCTACTGTTTTTTCAGTTTCCTACACATATTCTTTACTGATTCACACAATTATGTGGCCTGGACAGCAACTTGTCAGTTTTCAGCTCCCAGTTCTTAGAATCTCATGCTGGTCAATCCTCAGATTGTCCGGGAGTTCGGGTGTGTCTTAATAGTGTGGAAAATATCTGCTTCACGGCACCCTTTGCTGTACTGTACCTGACTGACGTGTCAATGTCATCAACCTGCTCCTCACTTTTGTTGGGACGCTTTCCCAGATTGCCTATACTTGGTTCAATATCTGAGAGTTTCCTCAATGCAACTGCACTTTTATGGATACCTACCCAGCCTAATATGGACAGACCAGGGTTTTTGACAGCCTCTCCCCTCTGCTAGACACTATTCTCCAATGTTAGTCAGCATCTGTCAATACTGACACCTCTGGTTCTTCATCACTGTTGACTGAAACTTCTGCTGAAAGGCAGCCCCCCTTCCTCTGGCCTCCGCTGGATCTGTTCTGCAGGAACCTGTTTGGCAGATCATTCGAACACTGTCAATCTCAGGATTTTGCTCTTTATTTCCACTATTCTTGGGGATTCTCAAGAATGAACTGGTTAGAATACTGCATTCAACTTTTACACTACTTTCAACTTCCTGTTGTAGGTATGGACAGCCTTCAAAAATCTATTGAGTAACGTCATATGGGATCATCTGGACGAATGTGATGCACAACAAACCTCCCTATGCATCTGAAATCACTCCTATCGATCACATTCACATGGAGCTACCTAAAGGCAAAAGCGTGAGGATCTTTATGTCTCCTTGGCAGCAGCAGTCAGTGCTGTCACGAGTTCAGACTGTCCATCTATATGTCTCTATGTCCACTCTTGTGAACATGATATCTCAATAATACCTTGAGGGACTTTCTTCAAATGCCTAACAGCTGTTCACATAAACTCGGAATTGATTAGGTTTTCATGGTCAAAGATCAATGGCCATGGTCACATTAACACAATTTTTTTTAGCCTTGTGCATTTAATAATCCCTACAGATTACAGAAAGTAATCCCTTCAAATTAAAAAAAATAAAAAATAATAATAATCAAAATTTAAATCATCTGACTCAAGAGTATACTGCTCCATGTTCAAAATGTAAGGGTTAATCCACGTGTAGGTGTGCTTCAAACGGTTTTAATGCACGACATGGAGGCAAAGAACTACCCGACATTAAAACTGTTTGAAGCACACCTACTCGTGGATTAACCCACTTATACCATGGTCATTTTCCAAGAATATAGAAATAAAAGGATTCGCCAAATTTTAGTGAAAGTTTTGCACTCAAAATCGAAAGTTTTTGAAGCAAGAGCTTACCATTGTCATGACAAGGAATAAACTAGTCCCTTTTACAACCACACCAGTTACAGTAATCACAGTAGGACGGGATGAGCACTGTGGCTCAATCGCTTTAACAAAGCCCAGTTTGACAGCTGTGCTCGTTATGTTGCTATGGTTACAGGCGCGGATGAATTTAGAGCAGTTAGCCTACAAAGTTTAGCCAAACTACATGTGCATTAAATGGTTTTAACGCACACCTGCCGACCAATCAGAAAAGAGTATTCACACTGACCATGGTATAAAATGTATATACACCGCGATGTTCTCGGCCAGATTATCTTGATATTCTTCAAGTATAGCTCTCTCTGCTTTTCCTTGTGTATTATCTCAGTGTACGGGCTTGGCCTACTATCTGTCGCATTTGACTGATCACTTACATCACCCAGTAGAGTATGACCTCTACTTTTACATGTAAAGTTTGTCCTGGTATTGAGTTTTCTCTCTGTGTGTGAGTCTGATCACCCCAGTACTGTCATACAAAAAAAGGGTTCGAATATAGAGAATTCTTGCTACAGCATCCACATTTTAAGCATGCCCACTTTCGTGCACACAATTTTGTACTCTGTTACTATCAGCTGTATTGGCCAAATGTAAAACGATACAAAGAGTCCGATTGTTTATCAACTTTATTTCTATGAATTAATAAATCACATATCAAAAAGTAATTTTTATCTATCCTGAAACCATTCTTTGACTTAAATTAGGGAGCACAAAATGTAAGAAACTGATTTATGTTCTATCCGATCTTTCTACTATATTTAAGCCAATATTATTTATACATTATATTCTATGTTTAACTTTCTTGCATAATTTACTGTGACTATGTTTTGCCTACAGTAATCTGCTGTGAACAAATTGCCCTAGTGGGATTAATAAAGTTGTTTATATTGTATTGTAGATTGTAGAAAACCTCAGAAAGAGCAACAGAGGAGGGGTTCCTCACCAGGGTCCTACTGAAGCTTCTCTTGTATTTTAATGAATCCAATATTTCAGAAATGCCTCTTCTAGTTACCGTACCTCATTTTTTATTCACAACATAAATATAGAATGCTTTCATATTTGTGATATTTTACCCTTTATGTAGTTTTCACCATAAGCTGCTTATGAAAGTTGGTGTGCCTTAAACCTGTATTCTATTCAATGACCATCAGTTGATGACTGGTTTTAAAAAGAAATCAGATTGTATTGAAGTCTAGGGGAAAATGTTAGGATCACTTGTTTTATTATCTCAATAAACATCCGGATGAGTTTATAGTGTCAGTTTTGAGTTTCAAGTTTCTTCAGTACAACATGATGTTTTCAATGATGGCCCCTTTTAGAGGAAAATCAACCATAAACCAGGACATACATTAGTTTGTGGCTACTGTGTGATTGATTGACTGTACCACTCAATCAGGACAGGCTACAGAACAGTTCAGATCAGCCCTCGCTACTCCTCAGCTCCACCTTCTCTAGGTGGACCCTTTTTCTAGCTTTGAAAAACCAAGATGGCTGATGAACAACTGACAAACTGGAGGCTTCAAAAGAGCAGTTTACAACCAATTGGTGATGTCGTGGTGTGTTGCCACTTAGTTTTCAGAGATCCACAAGTAATTGATAACATCACCGCTGGCACTCTGGATGTAGCTTGGCGACTCTCTACAAAGAAAGATGAAATTTTTCCACTGAACCAAAGTATCTCAGATTTCTGTATTGCTATTTCGTACTTGTGATATCATGTGGAAACACAGTCTGTGCAGTAGTGATTAAGTGGTGAAATTGTGGTATCAAGTTCTCGCCCACCTACCCAACTGCCCCAATTGCAAGGTAGCTGCAACTCACATTTCCATTTTAAAGCATCAAATAAAAAATAAAACCAGACTTTAAAAAACTTGTCCGATCCACAAGCATGGAGGGGTTAAGTTTAAATTTTATACATCAGTCGTTCACAGACAAGTATTATTAAGTCTTTGGACTTGGATGTGAACATGTAGTGAACCCCTGTGAACATTTCCTCTGCCTACAACTTACAAGGTACTTATGTCTCAGCTATAGTCAGCTTCTTCTTGCTCCCATGTGTCTGTCTGAATTTTGGGCTATTCCTTCACAAAAACATTAGCTTTACCAAAGGGAAGGCTGAACTGGGAGGCACAACACTGCAAAACTGTGTTTTATTTAAGAGTCTTTATTACAATATAAACTGCTCACAGCTCAGTGGGGCCGTGAGCTCTAAGGGGCTGTAAGATGTGTACTCCCCTCCCTCTAGAAGAGAAGAAAAATACATCAAAGTAGAAAAAGGCCTGCGAGAAGTAAAGAAACTGAGAAAGAAACTACTTGGCTGTGTCCCTGGCAGCTATAGAGAACTGACAAAGCACAAAGAAAAACAGACAGCCCGAACTCTCCCACATTAGGGTCCATAGTCATTAAGAACATTTAGAAAAAGCATTAACTGCCAGGCTGTGTATCGTTACTGTCTTCATTCCTGTGTCACAACTGACCCTGGAGTAAGCGCTGGGTGTGCAGTTAGCCCTGCACTCCTATGCCAAACGGCTCCAGGGGCAAAAATAATGATCTTTACAGACATGCCAATGC
Organism: Remorina albescens; assembly: GCA_034769265.1. Lineage (NCBI taxonomy): Eukaryota > Metazoa > Chordata > Actinopteri > Carangiformes > Echeneidae > Remorina > Remorina albescens. The sequence goes on along the minus strand of CM068484.1, from coordinate 15,316,267 downwards.
TATCTGGACCAGATAACACTGCTTTAATGACTCCTTATCCTTTGGCCCTTTCAAGGAGATGGGTGCCCTGGCAAATATATTCCCGTTGTTGGGTCATTAACTCTTTATTGCAGGGATAATGGAGTTTTGTATTTTTGGTCTGATTTGACTGTACTACTCAAGTGAGAACAATCCTCCAAAAGATTAGCCTGCCCCTACTAACGATACACAACACTCAGGTCACCATTACTGATTCACCAGTCGCAACAAATTATGAAATTTTGCTTTATAAAAAGAAAAGACAACAACTGGATGTGTTGTTGTTTGGATAATGATTATTTAATTACTGCCCTCTGCAATTGTTGTTTAAGGGCTATCACATTTCAAATTATGTAAATGTTCTGTCTCTCTAGTGATGTGTGAAGTACATTAAAATTACATCCACTTTGGCTCTGTTTAATGCCGGTTGCAGTCATTTTGGGGCTTGAATGCCAGTCACAATAGAAACAGAAAACTAATTCCATATAATGTTCTTTTATTTTACAAGCAACACTCAAAAATGACAGCTATGGTATTAGGAATGCAGCTGAAGCTACACCTCAGTCATGGCTGTCAAAGTTGCTTTCCATCAGCTGTCAAAAGAGCTGCTTTGACATCCCTGACTGAAGTGCATAGAGATCCCAAGTTGAATTTAATATGGATATTTCCAGTCCCCATAGAATGTGGCCTACTAAACCTGGTGACCCTTGTTCTGTCACCACATGAAAAGGTCCATCAGGTATCCTTAAAACTAATGGCTTTATTTATGTTACATTTTCTGAGGAATTATCTTTTACCTAGAGAAAGAAAAATTGAAAACTTACCAGCTTCTATGATAAGATATAACACGGGATAAACTGGAGCTGGAGCCAATCCCAGCTCATACTGGGCGAGGGTGGAGTACACCCTGACAGGTGTTTAGGTCACCATCAGGCTGAAAATTTCACACACAAGTCGCACACAGAATGTATTAAATGTTAAGGAGATTTATGTTTAAAGGAGCTATTTTTGAAATTTCATATTGCTATTGCTGATAGCCAATGGTAGCATTAACAGCTGTTTACTTGCATGCCTTTCCAAGACTTTCAAGGAACAACATTCGAAATAAAATTTGCAATGTTTATTTTGAGACTGGTGAGTAAACAGCTGTGAATGTTAGCGATGTAGCAATATCACTAAGCACAGTTACTTGCTGTAAGAATGTAACATCATCAATAGAAACTCCCTCAATCATCGTTTCACTGTCTCAGTGCAGTGAGGAAACCTGAAGCAAATATATGTTAAATCTGATTAAACTTTTATCAGCAGCCAGTTTGTGATTACTTGTGTTGAGACCAACTCTATGTCTATGTATTACTTATCCACTTTAATGCTGGACAGCCAGGATAGAAAAACATGGAAGGAGGACGGGAAAAAGGCAGAAAAGAAGAGACTGTGTCTAACTAGCATAACTAATCATGCTTTAATGCCATCTCTCCATACAGAAGCAACATACCACTCCCATTATCACTGTGGCTGCTAGTGCGTCACCACTTCAGAAAATATCATGGAAAAATTTTTTTACAAACAAAGGTAGGCCTTTATCACATGGGGTCCAACACACTCATTTGTGCAAGGTTCTGAAACAACCTCTAGTCTGGTTTCCAGCCATACTCTAACCAGTTCTTATGTCTTCAGTGAAAAATGCCATGCAGTGTAGAGAAAGGTCAGATGATGCATTCAACTTTCACTAAATACTGTTGATAGTGCGGAAAAGCACATCTTCTGTAAGCGCAGCTATTTGTTTACCTTTTATGGAAAATAAACCGAGCAATTAATTTAATGCCATAACAGCTGTGGTTTCAACAGTCCTCTCCATATCGACCATCTTGGCTCAATGAAAATGCCCCTCCGTCAGTCATTTTGTCAAACCTGCCCATTGTAGATGAATGAGTATGATGGACCTGACATGTCTCAGAATGGATGGAAATGTGTCTTAATGGAAAGGTATGAATTACCATCACTCTGTTTTGCAGTCTAAACTTGGTTGCCTGGATCGTTGGACAATAAGTGGACATATTTGACCTGCCCACTAAGGCAAGGTTAGATAACATTACATGGTCCAATACAACTAATATGACATCATTCACCATACTGAACCCTCCACTTCTCAGACTGAAGTTGCAGAATGATGGAAATTTGCATCTTAGAGTTCAACAGAGATGAACCCTGCAGAAGCACATGAGGCAATGATGGCATGACTGAGCTTCAACAATGGGTAAATCAGTGCATTGTTGACTCTCTTGAACGCATATGTCTAGTAGGCTGTAATGTACAATGAACAGAGCCTTTCAGAGTCACCAAAAGAGCCTCAGAATTTTCAGATTAATTTTCAAAAGCCTACCTGTGGTTCCTGATCAAACATAGAAATGTTTAGATTTATTCTACACTGCTTTTCACAGTACACTACATTTGTTATTTTGTATGATTATCGGTCTAATTTCATTGTAATTCTGTGCGGTATCATGCTGTCTCTTCACAAAAAAGCAACCCAGTTGATTATTGACATTCTAGATAGCAAAAGATGTTGATGTCTTTGAGACAAACAATTACCACCTACAAACACTACATTGATTGTGTAGCTGCATCTCAAACACATGTTCGAGCACTAATCTGGCCCAGTCAACAGATCCTCTATTCAGAGAAGGCATTAGGCGAGTTATCGCCACAAAGGAATCTGCCTGCCATTAGCCTGCCTGCAGTCAGGGGTTCTGCAGAGATTCAGCCTCCCAGGTCTCTCAAATCTCTCTTTTGATGTAGCAGGTTAACTTCTTGCAGATGCCCTTTTAGGCCTCAGCCGACCATATCAGCCATGCAAGGAAAATTACTGCAATTCCCTTCCCACGCACACACACGCACAAACACACACACACACACACACACACACTCACCACAGCTGACCAACAGAAGCTTTTCAGTGAAACACTATTTTAAGTATCTTAGTGATAAAAGTCAGGCTATAGTAGAGCTAAGAGAAATATTAATGTTCTTTTCAGATGGTACCGCTGATGTCGATACTGACATATCTGAAACACTGCGAACTCGTTTGTTTGTTCAGATATGATTTATGTTGAATCAAAAGAAACAGCTGAAGCCGTAGTGTGTTTACTGATCCAGCTACAAATCAAACATCCAATCTGGTCATGCTGGTACGGGAGGAGGGTGGGGGGTTCGCCTTCTTTTTCTCCCAGTTAGTAACAGAGATCTGTGGATTTCTGTTTGTTTGTTGCCCTGGTTTTCTCCCCCTGCCAGTGTCATGGCAATCAAGGCTGGATGCACCTAGAACAGGGGGAAACGGTGCCACCCTTTCCATTCTCCATCACTGGCATACAGGCACTGTGTGTTTACGATGTGCTGTTTCCATATGACCTAATCTCAAACAAATTGGAAAGATGATTGTCATCTGCAGGGGGGCAGGAGCTGCATTATTCTCAACAATAACCTTCAGAAAACCTCTCAGGGGGAAAAAGGGGAAAAAAAAATCAAGAAGCGGATTATTCAAAAGGCAATTTTCGCCCAGCTCATTTGGTGGAGAAGCATTGTGTGATGAAACGTCTTATTTTGTTGTGTGAAATGGTGGCGGAGACTCAAAGGCAGTGCTCCCTCTCTCTCTACTCCCCTCTCTCTAGAGGATGAGTGTAATCAAACAGGGCAGATGGGGGATCTGAGGAGAAATGTGTGTATCAGCGATAAACGGAGGTGCAGTTTTAGAAAATACAGAAAGCAATAGGCCTCCTACATACACATTACGCTCACTCACTAACTTTCAAGTTATATGTATAAGCAAGAAATGGAAATAAAAACGCATGCTTTATGGGTAGGACACAAACTGGTCAAACGGGTTAGGACGCCTATATAGTTTGCAATTTTTTTAAAAGGATCATGGGATTGTAAATCCTACTTTCTCCTTTTTATTAAAATGGTTCTTTCTACAATGGAAGTGAAGAAAAACAACTCGACCACCTTGAAATAATCAGTATAAAGCAGACATTAAATGCCAATTCTCTCATATGATGTCTGTGTAACGTCCAACTGACCTAGTCTGTTAGAGAACAAGTCAATGTCCAGTGAATTCACAGTGGGTGTCTTGATGACATTGCGATCCTCTCTCTTGAAAGTTCTACCAAGACAGCTTTTTTGGGAAAGCATATCCCAACACTGAGATTCAGATTAATGTTATGCACTTGGAGGTTGCTTTGCTTTCACCTTCTGTCCAGTTTAACTGAAATGAACCCAATGGGGTTCACATTAAAGTCACTGTGCTCCATCGTCTAATGTAGCCTTTCTCAAAGTTGACAGTGTCCTTGGACTCAGAGCAACTGACTGACTGACTGACTGACTGGCTGTCACTGTCTCCTCATGTAACGTCATTGGTCACAGTCTATTTTTGACATTATACATTAGAAGTGATCAGCTGACATTAGAGAGAGAATGTGCATGAAGCTCCCAGTTAACCAACAGTTACCCAGTTCTCTGACTGAGCTAAATGCCACCTGTTATCAGCAGCCTGTTAACTATCAAAGATAAAACCACTGACCAGAGGCTGAAGACCAGATCAATTCTAGTAGTAGTGTAGTTGTCAATTGTGTTGTCAAATAAATGTAAAGCAATGTACATATTTTTTTTTCTCAAAAGTAGTTAAGGAGTAGGAGTCCAACGAATCTGTACAATGTAGTTAGTCCTGCAAATTTCAAACTCAAATGTTCAGTTCAGTTCACCTCAATAGGTTTAGGTTTAGGGTTATATCTGAGTAGGTCAATGAAAAACAAAGTTTCAAAGATGTACATTGTCATACAGTTGAGAATGAGGTGGTTAGCAGCAGTGTCAATTAATGCATTACTGAGGAAAAAAGATCAGCACCAGCTGCACTTTTTACAATAGCAAATTGAAAAGGCAAAGGAATTATTTCCAAAAGGTTGGATATAAGATCCTGAACATTGGACTGGATGGCATCCTAAACCCATTTTAGAGTACCAAAGTCATGGGCTTCACCAAATGCACGTCTTGAATCGAATCAATGTGTTTTTGCAGCCAATATAAATCAAACCTGTAAAGGCATTCAGCTCGTCATAAAGGATGTTTCAGTAGGCATAGCACAACAGTTGTTTCCGGGTCTCACTGCCGAACCATTACAAAAGAGAATTAAATCTAAATTTGGAATGAGAATTTGCAAATCGGGCCTAGGTGATTTAACTGCCTCAACCAATGCCTGGCAGTCATACATAACTAGAAGGTTCTGATTCAACCTTGCCAGATTTAAAGTGGAGCTGTATGAACAGAAATATTTGAACTGGAAATAATGATCGCCCGATAGCCTGATCTACAAGCAGCTGTCATGTGCTGGGTGTCACAAGTGTTCACAATATGTAAAACAGTATAGGGAACAAAGGCTTTACATGTAGAGCTCATCACAATGGGGGGGCAACTTTTCAGTTAAGAGAGCTGTGGCAGCAACAGCTCACAAACAAGCTGGCATCCCCTGCACTGCAGGAGGCAGCAGAGAAGAATATAAAGCCACAGGGCGGTAATGAGAGGCATGTTTCTGAACCACAGAGCCTGAGATGAAGCCCGCTCTCTTATGTACATACAGGTGGAAAGGCTACTTATAGTCTGAAAAGTCCAAACTTGCTGCTGATAGTAGGAGCTCTCTAGATGTAGCTGCCATCATCAAATTGGGTCAGGTGCAGAGTTTAGTGTGGCAGCAGGCCTATTGGAGTGGAGTTTTGAATCAAATCTGGCCAGTAATTGGTCATGCTGCAATTCTGCATAATATGTGATGGAGAAGCAGTAGACAGGGGTTTTTCTGTGTCTGGAGATTGATGAGGGCATCCATTTTCCAAAATGTTAACCAAATAAGTAACACCAAGCTGATGAGAGTACAGCTTGGCCATATCTGACCTTAGGTTATCACTGAGTATGTTTTGCAGGTTTTCAATAAAGGAGTAGAACCCTAACCCATTAAGAGATCATGAACATATTGAAGCAATGCAATTTCACTAAAATCTCCCCTAACCACTGGTTCATATATAAGAAGCAACTCCCAGACACTCTTGACGGAGAGGGTCAGAGTGACCCTCAAAGGTGAAAGCAAACAGATGCCAGCACTGCGGATGGGATGGAATGCATGCAACACAACGGAAAGCTGGAGATGACTATGAAACATAGAATCCACTGCTGTATGAACATTTAGACTGGGTTATGACTGGGTTTTGAGCAGGGCAAAAAGTAAACCCTAACCCTCTTGAAGGGATTGTTTGACATTTTGGGGCAAAAAGATTATTTATTTGCCTCTAGAATTGTAAGATATGACTTATGTCAGTAATTGATTCATTGGCTGTTGAAGTAGAGCTGTAATCCAGCCTTGTACTGAAAAGGGATTGGGATACATGTAGGGTGCATCCTGGACAGTTTTCCATTCTACCACAAGGCTAACATATAAAGACAAACAACCAATCCCACTCACACCCAGAGGTACTCTAGAAACCTGCATGTCTTTAGCTTTCACAGGCAAAGATGAGGAGAAACTGAGTGCTGCAAGGCAAACTGGCTCACAGGGGTTTAGCCCACAACCCAGGTGGGACTGATGTCTACTCGGGGGGGGGGGGGCAAACATCTTGAATGTGGTACATTGTTCAAGTGAAGTTTGAAGCGAGTCTGAAGCAATCATAACAAGCAGCTATTCAGAGGTAGATAACAAACATAAACAACCCAGTGGGGATGCTAGAGGCGCCGTATGCCTGTACATGTGTGTGACCATGTTTTCCTCTGTGTGTTTGACCTGTGATCATTTCATTGTCTGTCAGTCAGTAATGATAAATTTAATGGGCTGCATTTCATCATTACTTGGATTAGTCATCTCCAAATTGAGAAAGCAACTGACAAAATATGCAGCTGTAACTATAGATGTGGTAACTCCCTTTTTAGAAGTACTTTACAAGTACAACTTTGAAATACTTGTACTTGCAAAGAATATTTCCAGTAAATGCCACTTTTTGGACTGCTCTTATTTCACCACATTTTAGTTTGAAATATTGTTTTCATACAAAATATTTTGAATCATATAAAACATGATGCTTTATTAAGCATTGTACCTAATGTGTTATTGAAGTTGATCTGAAAAGATTGCATAATTCATTTAGCAGGTGATAAAATTGTGTTTTTTTTTCATATGTGATAAGTGGATGATTTGCAGCTTTTCTCTGTAATTTTCAATTGTTAGAATTAAACAATTTTCTCAAATTTCACAAACCATTGTAATAAGTACATTACAAGATTTCTACAATGTGGTATTACTACTATTAGTTTGTTGGGGGGGGTTTTTTCCCCCCTTTTTGGCTTTTCTGTATTTGGGGTCGCCACAGCAAGTCAGCTCAGTGACTTGCATTGTTGATTTGGCCACATTTTTTACACCGGATGCCCTTCCTGTGGCAACCTTCCCCAGTTCTCCGGGCTTGGGACCAGCACAAGCCTACCACTGGTTTGCCTTTTGGCTGGGGCTGTGTAGTGTGGGCCTCTACATGCAAAGCATACACTGTACCTGATATATGATGAATATATGTATTTATATATATAGAAAGGCCCCAGGCTCGGTTCCCGGGCCTTTCTGTGTTGAGTCAGCATGCTCTCCCCATGCCTGTGTGAGTTTCCTCCAGGTGCTCCGGTTTCCTCTCACCGTCCAAAGACATGCATGTTTAGGTTAATTGGTGACTCTAGATTGTTCTTAGGTCTGAGTGTGAGTGTGAGTGGTTGTTTGTCTCTGTCTCTGTATGTTGGCCCTGTGATGGACCCAGAGAGAGCTGGGATTGGCTCCAGCACCCCCTGCGACCCAGAAAGCGGTAGAAGATTAATATATATATATATATATATATAAAATCAAATCAAATCAGATTTATTTATATAGCACCAAATCATAACAAAGTTACATCAAGGCACTTTACATATACAGCAGGTCTAGACCAAACTCTTTATAAAATTATTTAAAAAGACCCAACAAAGACCCCCAATGAGCAAGCACTTGGCGACACTGGCAAGGAAAAACTTCCTTTAAGAGGCAGAAAACTCAGTCAGAACCAGGCTCAGGGGAGGCAGCCATCTGCCTTGACCGGTTGGGTTGAGAGAGAGAGCGAGATATGGGGGGGGAGCAAAGTTGGGTAGAGTAGGGAGAGAATGAGAGCAGGAGGAGGGGATTCAATACAGGTGCAGGCAGGAACATATGATGCTGCATGAAGTTCCTAGAAATGATGCTGTATGGAGTTCATGAAGATGTGGGAGCAGCAGGCATTGCAGGAACATGGGATGGTGATGATTCACCACCTGCAGGATGAGGACAGGGAGAGAGAGGAGAGGAGCTGAGAGAGACAGAGACTTTGGGAAAACATGGTTAGTAAATAGTTACACATGCTTAGAACTGGGAGAAACAGGGACTTTGGAGAAACATGGTTTTTGATATGTCGGCACATGCAAGGGGGAGAGAGAGAGAGGGGGAGAGAGAGAGAGAGGGAGAGAGAGAGGGAGAGGGAGAGAGAGAGAGGGAGGGAGAGAGAGAGAGAGAGGGAGAGGGAGAGAGAGAGGGAGGGATATATATCCAGCTTTACAAACATATGCACTGGGAATATAGTACGACATCACAGAGGGAGTTCCATAGGCCAGAAAAAGGAGGGGTAGAGCTTCATCTCTTTTAGGTTGTGCAATTGTTAGAACTACTTTAGATGAAATTCTAGAGAGACAGAAACATTATGATGACCAATAAACTGATGCTGAGCAACAGCAGAAGACAGGGTTTTCCATCATTCACTATGGTTTGCTTTATAATTTAACTGTGTACAATTGAATTTAACTGTACAGTTTTTACCTTTCTGTTTTAAATCAAGTATGACTTTCAGGAGTCTGTTTTTTTGTCAGACTGGATTTCTCATTAGCTCATCAGCTGTATTACGAGAGCACACTGGAAGCCTTTTGCAAGTAAGGACAGTTTCTATGTATTTTCGCAGTTTCTGATCAGAGAAATCAGCTTGATCTGGATTTTGTCTTCACCCTTGATTTTGTATGGTGAGCAGAATTTCTTTACAGCTAGGAATTTTACCAAACTCAAAAGCATGCACACTCCCCCAATCCAGCTTTCCTTTTCATATCTTACCCTTGCAATCATTCTGTGTATTTTTCTTGGGACAAGTACACGGTTGGCCATTATCCCCTCATTTTCTCTTTTCACATCTAAGGTAAAAGACAAAATACTCTTCTATTTATTTTGTATTTGATTAAGCACAGCTACGAGACTGGATTAGTGCAGCCTCACCACCTTTTCTTCAAGGGAAACGCAATACATTTTCCTCAGTAGAATGAACACATATTTGGCTTATGTGTTTTAAATCAATATCAATATGGATTTTTAAAATATTCTCATGTGTCCATGACAACCGCTTATAAATCACATTCAAAATTGCATGAATATGATCATCAAAATGTACTCAGTGCCCAACTAAATTTGGCTTATAGCTATAATGGTTGTGAAATCATTAGCATAGATGTAAAAGGATGTGTAAAACTACAAAACTAAAGACTGAAACAACACAAGTTCAAGTTCAGAGTAGCAATAGGCCTGAGCTTGAAACAAGAGCAAATGAAACAGTATAAGCTTTGACCAGCACTCAAGACTTGTGAAGGTTTTTATTTAAAGTTCACATGATATAAACTTTAAAGGGCCTATTTGTAAGTTTTCTCTAGCGCCCAGTGTTGTTTCTTTTGCCAGGAGCAAGTAACAACTTAGGCCGCCATTGCATTTATAAGACAAGAGGTTGTAATACTCCCTCTGAGCAGTGCTACATCTTCAGGGCAGATTGGAGCTTACAGTTAGTTGGGCTTGGAAAGTGACGAGATGGGTTAGCTAACCAGAACATGCTAAAGATAGACATGAAAGGTAACAGCGGTGTTGCTTTCCATTTCCCGAGACAGCTCTTGGCAAGTAAAGTAGACATTTCTTCTAGACTGGTAAGTAAACAGCTGCTATGCTACTGTTAGCTATGCAGCAATAGTAAAAAAAACTCCTTTCAAATCACTTTAGACAATACACTGAACTCGATGGCAGTACAGCAAACATTTCATTTAAATCCAGCTAGTAGAAGAGGCTTTCGGGTAAGAAAGCATAGTTTATAATCATAAAAAAAAAAAAATTTTACACTGCTGATTTTAATTCCTGACTTTCCTACATCGAGGTAGCAGTGTAGAAATGTGCCATACATGTATTTGTTGGTCATACAACGCTATCCTGTGAGAATCACCACTTCTGCTGAATCACAGACATTTAAATTCCAATACTTATTTTCAATAACTCAAGCATATTTGACAATCACAGAACACTAGTGGTGATAATCTGCTTTTAAACTGACAATAAATGGAAATGGTTGATTCATAACAAAATATAAAGCTGATAATCACCACAGAGGACACATCGGTGCATTTTGAGTGTAACATACACACAACCACCCTCCGGCTATCTCTTACTCTTTGCTGTGGGTGTTTTGGTATTTCTGTTTCTGTTAGACCTTGTAACAACCCTGAATCTTACTTACATATCAGTAGCCAGTGACTGATGGATGCACTAGATGCATATTAGATTAGGCAGAATTGGCAAGTTAAACAAAACAGTACATTCGGTGCAGTTCGAGATAACAAAAATTGATTAATTTATAAGTGAATGTGAAATCAATAACTATGGCTTCTTGGCTGCTGCTGATGATCCTAAAAAACAAGTCAGTTTCTACACAGTTTGATATATTATTAAAGGTCCCATATTGTTCTATTTCATTATAGATCAGATTTGCATTCTATATTGACACTGTGAAAAGATCTTCAGAGAAATGCTCATAGTCTCTATTCAGAAACTGAGTCTCAAAACCAACTGTCAGGACTTCTGGGACTTTGTGATGTCATAACAAAGTATAACAAGTCTGGCCCACATGGTCCCAAAAGTAAAACTACTCTGAGATTATTTTAAAAACAGTTCAAAACAACAATATTTATCTTCTCATGGATATCAACACTTAATATCAAATCCTGTATAGAATATGGAACATAATTATGACAAGATAATAATAATACACAGAAAAGAGAAAACAAATGGAAAAGGACATCAAAACCTTCTTGTACTTGTATACAGTAGAATCAACGTGAGAATCTGTGAATATTCCTTCCCTTGTAATCCTCATAGGAAACTACAGCTAGGACAAGGTCATAGTTTCTTCCTTGAAAGACACATTCCAACTATTCTCACACCAGTTATGTAACACTACAATTGGATATTCTGGTAAATGACCATTAAAAGGCACTTTAACAGTGACTCAGTAAATTGTGCTGCACGTTAGTTTGGATGCTCATACTTTTATACTCCATGTTACACACCAACCCTTATTAAGAATGTGCCCTGCATTGGATATTAACCCAAACTATCCTCATTGAAAAGCCTGCAGACGTGTTATTGTTTTTTCAAGAGTAGGACCAGTGCACCACAAGGCCAGGATCTCCCTCTTCCAATCAGATCTTACGTGACATCACACCGAAGCCATAACCCCTATCATTAACTCACCCTGCACGTCTCACCCTGCTGACTGCCAGTCTGCTAGTTCTCATTACTGAGTGCGTCATTAAGGAGGCTGTGGACTGAGGAGACGCTAACAACAGTGGTGAGCTCCTCAAATGAGTGGGCCTAGCTGTAATTGTGCAGTGGAAGTGCACAGAGGTTGGCTTGATCATGACACTGGGCCTCTGTCCTAATGGGTCCTCTGGAGACTCCAGGGCTGTGCTCCTCCTGCCAATATAGACACATGGGGATCTTGACAGGGACTGGGGCCTTGCTGTAATTGCTGTTCACCGTCCCGTCATAGAACCTGCCCCCCCTAATGCCCTGGAAAGCCTCAGTCTGAAAGGCCAAGGTGGCCCACAGAGGCCTGCAGTGGCTGATGCAGCCTCACTTCTAATCCGTGGAACAGCAGTAACAGAGGAAAGTCAGTTGGATTGTGAGGCTGCTGCAGAAATCGCAGAAATCATTAGCTTCATCATCACTGGAATCTGCATTGTAGAAGTACTGATGTGACAGTTTGTTATAACAACTGAGTTGTTGTGAAATAATCAATTGTGTTTAGATCACACCATGTTACCTTTCATAGTTTCTCATGCAGTTCCTGTCTAATGTTTCTCATCTGCTGTAATGTTGGTGTAGTGGTGGAATCATGAAAGACATCTATTGGCTGCCTCTGCCACTGAATCCTTGACCCTACTTGCACATTTTGAAAGAGCACGCCCACATGCAGCACTTGTAGGGTGTAAATCACTTTGGGTTGAATATGTGGGCAGAACAGGAGAGAAACAGAATTTGAGAGAAGAAGTGAGAGAGACAAAGTAGCTGCTGATGGAAAATGGAGTGCTTGTATTTGTCTCTAAAGATAGAGTGGGCTGGCTGAGCAGGACTGCCTCTGGAGAGCGACTGGGCCAAAGCCATCGCCCGAGGCTTTACCCCAGGGCCTCTCAGCCCCATACAGCACTACAGAGGCATCAAGACTTACCTGGGACTGCCTGCAGGGACAGCAAAGACACCACAACTATGAGTACAAATTACCAATATATGGCATATATCTTGAAAATATAGGACTTAGAGCTGTATCCATCATGCTAAAGGGTCACACCACAAGTACAGTGGCACTCCTTTTAACACTTCACAAGAAAAGTCCTGATTATAAGGTATAGTCATAGACTCAGCGAGAATACACAACAAAGTGAGCAAAAATTTACATCAAAATACTCAGAATCTGTTTTGTTTTGGGTTTTTTTTTAAAGAAGTTTCTTCAGCCATCAGGCTCATGTCACTGGCTGGGAAATTGTTCGTAAAAACAGATAAATAAAAGTCTAAAAAGATTTAATTTGATTTGTTAGACACCCAAGTTAAAGGGATGCCCAACTATTTTTAATAAAGCCAATTGATTTCCCAATAAAGCGCTCTCATGTTTGACATGTTTGTCTGTTTCTATTGTATGAACTAGTCTGAGATGGTGGCCTGTTGGACTCTGTGGCAGACGCCTGGCTGTTCACACCAGAGGCCCCTTTCGCTGTTGCCAGTCAAAAAGCTACCTAGCGCTTCAGAGATGGAGCTGAGCATTCTAATAACCTCATGAATTTTATAAGATAGAGATTTTTGTTTGTTCCTGCATACACAGGGTATTGCACCTTCTGCAACAATGAAGTTAAAAGGACCATCGCCTTGTGTGATGATCTGCCCAAAGGGGCTTCTCTCCTGCATCCTCCTGTGTTTGTGTCTGCTCGTCTGTCCCATTGTCTGTTTTATTTACTTATTAAGGGGAGAGCGGTGCCGACCCACTTTAACCCCATGCTGGTGACTCTCTCTAATGGAAAGTAGATCGAACTTGTCCTAAAGCTGTTTGTCATGCGTTTGTCACAAGGTGCTTTGTTGAGCTACAAATAAGTCAAGCTGACAACACTGCAGGTTTTTGGTTAATTTGTTAATTGGTGACTCTAAATTGTCAGTCTGAGTGTGAGTGATTGTTGGTCTCTGTCTGTCTCTGTGTGTTGGCCCTGTGATGGACTGGCGACCTGTCCAGGGTGTACCCCGCCCTCACCCAGTGTGAGCTGGTATTGGCTCCAGCAACCCCCGTGACCCGGAAACGGATAAACGGTTGAAGACGAATTAATGAATAAGCAGCCAGTGGGGAAAAAACATGATCCCCTGACTCATATAGCTGATCAATAGTGGAACTCTATCACTCAGTCACAGGCATTCACGTTCATAGGCCTGGCTCCACCTATAAAAGTGGATGTGAAGGTGAAGCCACTGCTGAAGAGCTTTAAACCTGTCTAATGATCACCAGGGGTTGACTCTTCTGGTTGTAAAAGAATTGGAATTGTATTGAAGTCTATGTGAAAATGTCACTACTTCTCACTAGATTAGCTCAGTAAACATTTTCTATAGGTCACATCATGGGTAACATTTTCACTGGAGTTGATTATACTGTAGATGTGGGTTATGATGATGTACTAATATACTAATACTGTCAATCTAATGATCAGACCGCTATTGTTTGCAATTCAATCTTTATATTTTCAGCCAGTCCAGAAACAATTTTACAGTTTTGAGTTTGAGTTTCTGAGCCTAGGCCCATGTCTACCACAAGGTTAAATGTTAAAGCAAAATTATTTAAACCAAAAAGAAACTAAATTACAGACAGGAACCTCAATGAAGACAAGAGAGGAAGATCTTCTCCATGGTTATTTAGCAGGCAACATCTGATTAATTTTATTTATTATTCTGACAATTATTTCCCTGTTCGGAAAAATGTCAAAATCACATTTATCTCCAGATTAAGGTGATGCCTTTAAAGTGCTTATTTTGTCAGACCAACAGTCCAAAGATTAATATCAGAAAACAAATGTTCAAATTTGAGAAGCTGAAACTGAGTAATTTTGACAAATTTAAAAATCTGCTTGAAAACTGATTTATTTTCTGTCAACAAGCTAATCTAGTGATTGCTTAAGACACAACTCAGCTAAACAATTAACATTGCGGTACGCAAAAAAACAGGAAAATAAATGCACACATTTAGTGTAAAGCAACCCTGAAGTGTAACAAGACAGACATTCAAAAAAGTGTAGAACATGAGCGTATTTTTGAGAGAAATAAAGATGTAACAATGTTGATGGAATTACTTGCACAGCAATGGTATGTTTTAAGCCTTTCATTCAGCATTTAGAGCTCATCATAGCATTGAAGCAATGACCTATTCGTGGCATCTAACAGTTAAATCAAATTGCCAGCTCTCGATTCTGTTCTTACTAGATTTCAGAGCTGTATTAGACATCACTGAGGACAAGATTTTATCATAGACTAGAATTTGGCGATTAAAACACACTGCAGAAAGCTGGTGTGAGTCTTTGTTCGTGTTAACAATGACCTTTCTCAGCATGTAATGGAGTTCCACAGAGGTCCCACACTTCCTTTACACAATATTATCATACAACACCACATAAATTTCCATTGCTATGCAGATGGCACACAACTGTATTTACCTATGAAGGCAGATAAAATTTATCACAGTCAAACTTCCAGCATGTATTTAAAAAATAAAGCCCTGGATGATGTGTAGCTTTTTTTTTTTCAACTAATCCTATAATTATTTTGGATGGAAGTTTTTCTGCCTTCAGTTCTACTGTGAGGAACCGTGAGGTCATTTTTGACCACTCACTTGATCCTGCGGCTATATGTACTCGCATTGATAATTACTGCTCCTCTGATTAGCAATAATATTATGATGCTACTCTCATCTGTCTTCTTTACATGGCAGATGGCTGGCCTAGCATTAAATGTAAGTTTTCCTTGTCACTGTCACAAAATGCTCATTCTTGGTTGGAATTGTTGGATCTCTTTAAACAATAGTATAACAGGAAGGTTTAGACCTGCTTCACTTACAATGTGCCTTGAGATAACCTTCGTCCTGAATAAGCGCTCTGCAAAATAAACTGACTTGACTTGACCACGGGCAGCATGACAGCATAGTGGTTTGCGCTGTTGCCCCACAATAAGAAGGTCGCAGGTCCAGTTCACAGGCCTGGGGCCTTTCTGTGTGGAGTTTGCATGTTCTCCCCGTGCCTGTGTGGGTTACCTCCCACCGTCCAAAGACATGCATGCTTAGGTTAATTGGTGTCTCTAAATTGTCCGTAGGTCTGAGTGTGAGTGTGAGTGGTTGTTTGTCTCTGTCTGTCTCTGTGTGTTGGCCCTGTGATGGACTGGTGACCTATCCAGGTAGTACCCCGCCCAGTGTGAGCTGGGATTGGCTCCAGCACCCCCCGCGACCCACAAACGGATAAGCAGTTGAAGATGAATGAATGAATGACTTGACCAGGACATGTCCTTTGCCTCAGACACAGTTTCAACGACTGTCCTTTTGTACCTGTGCAATGCTGCCAAAATTAGAAAAGTAAAATGTAAATGTTTAAGATGTAAATAAGAAAAATAAATAAGATGGAGCACTTTAGATGTAAGCACACAGTGAGAACAGGACTTACTGTTCCCTCCACCGGTCCCCTCTGATTAAAACATCTCAGCAATGTTCAGCTGTAACAAACATCTTCTGCATCGTCAGCAACCTGCTAAATTCATTACCATTTCTAATAAAAGTTGAACAGAAACATCTAATGCAGTTCACCAATAAAGGCAGTTTTGCATGGTTCGCATTGGATGTTTTTTATTTTAAATTTGGACAGAGAAGGAGTTTTCCCATAAGACAATATTCACACTCGTACCCTCAAAGTACCCCAATCAAAGCAGCTCCTCCAAGACCTATTTATTGGGACTGCTTTTAAAAGGTATTCTTTTTTCCTCCTTATGCTCCCCTCCCTAAACTTAATCAAGCAATGGAATGAGGAAACAAGGGGTAGTACATAAAAGTGTTGGGAATGGTAATGATGCCAAGTAATGATTTCCCTGGAGGAAATCTGATCTATTGCCACAGGGAAGAGGTGGAGAAGAAAGACCTGGGGGAGGGTGGGGGGAACCACATCAGCATTTTATGCAGGAGCACCTAAGCCATAGGAGAGGGGAGAGACCAAAATAATGGAGAGGAAAGCTTCATTAGCACCCTCTCCTTCTATTCCCTCTCCCTCTCTCTCTACCCCCCTTTCCAGCTCTCTCTCCTCCTCTTCCTATTCTCTTCATCACTCCTCTGTACTCAGAGCAGATAGCATGCGTAAAGACAGAATGCTCAGGGGGAATAAAGGTCTGGCGCAAGGTGAAATTAAACAGCTGAAAGGTATGATTTAACAATGTTCAGCTGAAAGGTATGATTTAACAATGTTCAAAACTCAATAAGTGCAAAGTAAACAATAAATTAGATGCATCTGTGTCAGGAGGAATGGAAAAGGAGGCAAAAATCTCTTTATTGATCCCATCACCCAAAATGAATCTGCTTTTCTACTCCTCCTGCAAAGCTTGGTGGACTGTTAAGAAATCAAAGCGGTTAGTGGAACAGCCATCATCTTCACCTTTTCTCTGGATGTAGTTTGGGAATTTTCATAAACAGTAATCCAGATATTTATGTATTGATTTATTTTGAATTATGGTTAATGTCTCTAGGGACAATTGAATTCAAACCCATATGTTCTTTGATGTGGGCACAGCCTAGAATAAAAAAAAAAAAGCGGCTTCCATTTATGGTATTAGAAGAAAACTGATGCTGTTAAATGTACCCCACAGAAACCCCAGTCTGATCTATCATTCATTCATTCTCTCATTGTTGTCAGAAAACTATTTAAAACACATCAGTAAGCCTAGCTTTTCCATTGAATAACATGTACCTTCCTCGGGACGGGGAGAGATGTCAAGGGATTACCCACGTTATCAGTAATCATCCATGAATAGTCTTACCCTGCAGCATTCAAAGTTAGGTACAGCATGAGCCATTTTACCATGACATTTGGTATAACGAGCAAGATGAGGCCCATCCCCCTCCATCACCCCTCGATTATGTTCAATGTTGACTTTGAAATGCCTAAAGCTGTGATTAAAATTATTAACCAAAAGAAAAAAAAAGAAGATATAATCACCAAAGTTGCAGTTATTAAATTTCTACTTAAAAGGCTACTGTTGAGCTTGAAGTTTTAACCAGTTATAGATCAGCTTCAAGCCTCCCCTCTACTCTAAATCATTTTTAAAAATCAGTTGTAAACCCATGATGTAATTATATGCACAGTAAGGGTTTGTCTAAATGATTTTCAATCAGGACTTTGAGCCCATCACACCAATAACCATTAAATAACATAGACTCATGTCCACAATAGTCTAAATAGAGCTTAGTGTAGTATTTGATGAGCTACAGAAACTGCATGAGGCTGACAGCACCACATGAATTTCCAGCTTTATTTACCTATGACAACAGGTGAAATGTATGTCTTAAGGACATATAGGCATGCAGTATTACCTTATTACCTAATTATAAAATTTCCTTGGATGGACAGCATTACCTTGGCATTCAGTTCCACTGTAAAGAACCTTGGAGACATGTTCTTGGCCTTGTTCTACCTGGGTAATACTACGAAGAGACATCCCGTGTCAAAGGATGTCACTAGTCCGTGCTTTTCCTACGTGTAGACTGGACCACTGTTCATCATATTATCAGGCTGTTCCAGTTTCTTTTGGATCTTTCATCTGCAGCTTGAATACAAACAGGAATCAGAAAAAGACTTAATATGTCTCCCATTAGCTTCTCTACATTGGCTCCCTGTAAAGTCCAGAATACAATTCAAATCCTCCTTCTTACATACAAAGCCTTTACTAAGGACCACTCTGTCTTTACAACATTTCCTAGGATGCTGTGATTCTCAAAAACCCTCAAAATGCATGCATATGGTTTCTAGAGTTTCCAAGAGTAGAATAGGAGACAGAGTCTAACCCAACTCAAAATTTCTCCCACCTTCATTCATTTTCAACCGCTTCTCCGTTTCCAGGTCATGGAATCCCAGCTCACATTGGACAAGGGCAGGGTACACCCTGGACAGGTCACCAGTCCATCACAGGGCCAACGACCACTCACGCTCACACTCAGGCCTATGGACAATTTAGAGTCACCAATTAACCTAAACACAAGGTCTTTGGACAGTGAGAGGAAACGGGACCACCCAGAGGAAACCCACACAGTTTCAGAACATGCAAACTCCACAGAGAAAGGCCCCAGGCTGGGAACCGAACCCACGACCTTCTTATTATGGGGCAACATCGCTAACCACTATGCCACCGTGCTGCCTCACCTTCATCCATCCATCCATCCATCCATCTTCTACTGCTTTTTCTGTTTCCGGGTCGTGGGGGTGCCAGCCAACGTTCTGGGCGAGGGGCAGGGTACACACTGGACAGGTCGCCAGTCCATCACAGCGCCAACACACAACCGAACCCGCAACCTTCTTATTATGGGGCAACATCGCTAACAGCTATGCCTCCGTGCTGCCTCACCTTCATTCAGTTAAGCAAAATAACTGCATAAACCTTTTCAGTTTGCCCATGTCTTCATTGTGTATCCACTCTTGCCACTTACTAATTGTAACACAAAATACATTTTTTGCATGAAAATTAATGGTTAATTTCTTAAAAATATACCAACAGTAGGATTTTGTGTCCAGCTTTTAACCCCAGATTACACAGCTACTTTCTGAAGCAATACTTGAAACCAAATTTAGAAGCTAAAATTAGACCAAGAAATAAAAGGGCACTCGTCTTCTCAGAGGCCAAAATGGCGGGGAGAGTAGTTGTGCACTGAAGTTGGGATCAGACAAAACCCATGCCCTGAAGTTTTTTACAACTTGAATGTGATTCCATGGAATGAATCACTGCAAAATGAAGACAATATGTATTCAAACAAAGTGATGCTGGGGTTACGGCATTGTGGCAGCCTGCATAGAGCAGCAGTTTAGCTCTCATTCCTGAACAGTTCAGCATCTCTTTTCCAGTAAAAAAATGTATCACTAAATAAACCTCTCCTTCCTGCTACAATATTGCACACCATAATTATGGAGTAGCCACAGTGAAGCAGACAGGGATCTCGGCCAAGATGGTTCTCTAATCTGTGAAATGGAGGATTAGGTCACACCTTCAAGGGACAGGACAGACCCATGGTTTATACGTTGGAGGACATGTGAACCATTGACAGAATCCCAGCATAGCAGCTAATATTTGCACAACCAACAGCTCTCTACATCCATCCCACTGAAGGAGACAGGTGAGCAAAGCTCTACCAGGAGCAGCAATTTATTTTGCCTCCAAATGAGTTTTTGTCACCATGCTGAGAGTTTGCAGTGTGTGTAGTAGCTATTAGCCTCACTCCATTCAATTATTGATTTACAAATGCCACAGGGTGAAAGCCAAAGCCTACCATGTACAGGCCAAATAAATCTGTTTACACTTTTTTAGCCTTTGTCTCCATATTTCTCCCCCTCATGCGGCTGATACCAGATCCTATATTTGCTGCCAGGCTCCAACCATCAGCACCTCTGATTTTCCCCAAGTGCAGCATCACAGTCCCACTCGCAGAATCAATGACATGTCTACAACATATGAGAGATCTTGCCATGACAGATTCCCCAGCTCATCCTCACAATCTGATCTGTCAGAAGGCTGGCAACACAGCTAACACTGAAATCATTCTGTGCTCAGTCTTTGCCTTCCAGGAGCGGTTTTGTCTTTGGCTCCTCAGCCTTGAAGAAATGCTGAAATGATCACTCAAACTACCATAATAGAAGTTACATCAGTGCAGCACAAAATGAGCAACCTACAGCAACATCACCATCCATTACTTCTCAAGCAATCTCATTGTAAAATAGTTATAAATACCTTTATATCAGAAAATATTGAAATATTAGTCTGCTTAAAGATTCCTGGAAATGGTCTATTAGTTTTATTTTGTCTTTTGGGTGACTAACTAATAGAAAACCCTTAGTAAAGATTAACTTTATGGTTACGAAATTATATCATATCATATTATGCCCTGCGACAGTATTGGGTGTCTTTGCCCTATGGCAAACTAGAGAGACCAGCTTATACTGCCAACATTCAGCCATGTTACAGGAAATATGGTGAATGTGGGGTTACAGTACACTTGACCTTGATTTCTTCAGGAATATCATTCCAGAGTTTTGGGCCTTGAGTGCATACTGTGTCACCTTACTTTTTGGCTTAGTCTCATGAGAACTTTGCCCAAGGACCTCGGGGTGTGCACCAGTTCGATTTTCTACTGGGAGAGAAGCCTCAAATAGCTTTAAAAGTCATCAATAAAATCTATTCCAAAACATACTGGGAGGCTAACACAGGACATCAATAGATTTTTGGGAAAGATAAGTACAAAAAACAAAAACAACAACAACTGTATAATAAAAAAATATTTCTAAGATGGAAAAAATCAATTAAAGTTTTGTGGTGTTTTGTTTTAATCTCAAAAATTAGATTACTGGTGAACAGGACGTTTTTTTTTTTTTTACCAAAGTGTTGATGTGACCTGACAAGGAACCAACAGATGGAATCAGTTGGTTGATTGTGGTCTGGGGCCAGAAAAGCCAGACCTCCATTTTGACTGAAGGAAATTCCTAAACATGCCATTACTCACAGCATAATGAGTTATCATTTTTTTTGTTAGGTAACACTTACGTTCAGCAATTGACCACCAAATACTAATAACTTCATCCAAGTTAAGCAGGAGAGTCCGAGTGAATATTTTTGTCAAGCATGATGATATTCAGTCAGTCCTGTCTCTACTGATGTATTCCAAGGCTTGGGTATTAAAAGTGTATATGTCACATCCTGTGACCTTCACAAACTCAACCCACTTGTACTTCTATAGGACATTTTGGGTATTGAAGTTGTAAAACCTTCATCCTGCATTTACATGTAATTTGTGGTAAACTACTGCCCCGCCCCCGCCATTGCTCCCACTACAGTCATACTAATCTACTGAACTACTACTATTACTTTTTCTAGAAGGAAAGACAAGGTTGATGGGGTTGAATAAAATTACTAACTAGCATAATAGATATGTTGAATATTCAGCAGTGGTGACCATGAATTTGTGATGGATTTGTTTGGTTTTTTTATACTTTAACATTGTCTTATTTCTCCTGAAGGTTATATTTAGACTTTATCATAAAAGTGTTGCTCATGAGTATTATTATATTCGTATCATAACCTTTTTCCTCAAAATTTGTTCCTGCCATCAAAAGGCCAGTGTAAAATATCCCATTGGCTTTTTGTTGAAGGAAACAGGGCAATACTTAATTGGCCTTCAAAAATACACAAAGAACAACTGAGATTTGCAAACACTCACAATCCAATAGTCAGGCAGTATAAGCTGCAAATTTAGTTTATTCATTTCATATTGTAATTATAGTTTTGAACTGTGTGAATTTTGGTTTGCAGTTTACATTGGCTGGTTTGGGATTCCTAAAAATTTCGCTCAATTTAAATAAACTAAACCTGTGAATCTGACATTACTACCTCCTGTAAAACAAATACATATTAAGATGATAAACTGATACTGGAAAAACTGTCAATTTCTCCATTTTTACTTTTTCCTTTTTCGAAAATGCATCCAAAAAACTTTCTTGCTTTAAATGGGTTTGACCTTAGTGTTATGGGGCTGTAACACCAGACTGCATCTGAACACTTCGGCATTGGCATCCTGGTACTTCTCCAAGGAAGCTAATGGATTGTGGTCTGAATAAACCACTATCTTGTCACTACTGGCAACATATGCCCTAAACCTCAGTATGCTTCAGGGCCAATGCCAAGGTCAAAGCCTTTTTCTCCAATTCAATATTCATGTTGATGTTTAGTTTCTTAATGGTGTGTCACTCTTACTGTCCTCACCTTACTCAATGAGGGTTTGCACAGCTTGAACAGCCCCGGGGGGCTGGAGAGAAAATAGCCTAGATCTCAGCTAAAACCCTGATTGGGAAAAAAAAAATCTTAGGGTTGGTTTTTGTTCCCCAGACATGATTTTAGCAGTACTTGAAATGAGGAATGAGAGTCTTTTGCCTTTGTCAGTTCATTCGTCTTTATAAAATCTGTTGTCCATCCCTTCCTGCGCAGTTAACCACACATATGAAGGAACGCCACCTATAACTAATTCTCTACAATTCTGAACGTTTAATCACCAGTCTCTTTTCTACAATATTGATACCAAATCACCTCTTCATATCCCACACCTCAACCGAGGTTCCAAGAAACCTGGGTCTCATGTTCAAAAACTAATTATTCTCCTCTGACCATGTTGCGTCTGCTTCTTGGTCATGACACTTTGCTCTATAAAATCAGACCTTTCCTGACTCAGTCTTTCGCCTCAACTACCGCAACTCTAACTCTGTCAGGCTGTTCTTTGTCTTCAGTGTGACTCTTGCAGATGGTCCCAGAATGCAGCAGCCCATTTGGTCTTGAGTCAGCCTTAAAGAGTGCCTCATTGCACTCACCAACCTAAAGTGACTCCCCAAGTCACTAATGTTGCCTTCAGAGAGATTTCTGGGTTGGCAACATCAACTCAAAATCAATCATCCAGCTCCTTCTCAGCCACCGTGTTCCTCAAAGAATGTCATCTGGCATTGACACCACTTTAAATGAGTCCATCTCAGTCCAGACTGTTCGGGTCTGTGGTTCCCTGATGGTGGGACCAGCTCCTGAATCCTGCTGAAGCAGGGATGTCCCTCTGTCTTCAAGTAGCTTTTGAAAACTCATCTCTTCAGAGAGCACTTCCTAAGCCCAAACATCTTGAACTAACTCTTTGTTGCACTTTCTTATCTGATCTCTTGCACTTATTAAATGTTGGACTTAATACTTACTTCAAAGGCTCTGCTCCACTGAAGCTGCGCTGATGTCCCTCATTGGATGTTACTTTACATTCATTCATTTTCAACCGCTTATCCATTTCCGGGTCGCGGGGGTGCTGGAGCCAATCCCAGCTCACACTGAGCGAGGGCAGGGTACACCCTGGACAGTTCGTCAGTCCATCACAGGGCCAACACACAGAGACAGACAGAGACAATTAACCACTCATGCTCACACTCAGACCTACGGACAATTTAGGGTCCCCAGTTAACCTAAACATGCATGTCTTTGGACTGTCGGAGGAAACCAGAGTACCCTGAGGAAATCCACGCAGACACGAGGAGAACATGCAAACTCCACACATAAAGGCCCCAGGCTGGGAACCGAACCCGCAGCCTTGTTATTGTGGGGCAACAGCACTAACCACTGTGCTGCTGTGCTGCCCGAGTAAATGTAAATGTAAATGTAAATGTAAATTTAAATGTAAATTTAAATTTAATTAACACAGTCATTAGTTTCTGTTCCAATTGAGAAAGAAACTTCAAATCTTTTTTAATGACTTTCATCTTATTAGATGGATAGTGATATTGATGTTTGGAGTGGCTTAAGCTCATTTAATAACTAGTAATAATTCAGCTATAGACAACATGAAGCAAGGCCTGTGAGTGGCAACATTATGACCTTTTGCCTTTATGAAACTCTTTGTTATTTTTGTATTTCTGTCCACAGTTTTAGAGAGTATATAATTTAACCTTCAAGTAGTCTTAACAAACAGCTGGCAGCTAATTTAGTTTATCCCAGTTAATAACACTGACTAATTATAAGTGTTTACCAGCCTGCTGGTGCCTCAGATGAAAGTTGCAATGTAGTTTCACTTACATCAACTTACTTATGAAATTTAAACATGCAATTAGTTGAATGGTTGTATGGAGGGAGAGTGGAAGATAGGGATGCACGGTTCAAATCTGTGGAGTCCAGGAGGATGTGAATTCTACAGCAATGATAGGTTACTACAGTGTATTGGGACTCCCTCAATAAGTAACATGACCAGATGCTAACCACTAGCAGTTTGATATCCCTTGTGCAGTGTTGCTCCTGAACATTGATGTGCCCCAGGTTGCATCGTCTATTATTCATAAACACCAGCACGTCATCCTGTCTCTTACAACTTCCCTCGCATACCTGTCTGCGCTCACATGTTGAACGCAGTCCAGATTGACTAGTGAGTCCAAAGTGGATTTGAAGCCGTCTCTGTAAAGCCAGTGATGCTACATTCATGGTACTCCCTCTGTAGTCTGGTCAGCACAGAAACCTCCTCCGTCCTATTTGGAGGGATCTCTGTTTTCCCATAACAGTACTGTAGGTCTGGTTTGTACTGTCTTTTCTTCTCTCAGCACATTGCTCTGATACTGCATCTTCTCTTCATTGTTCTTATTTCAAGTGTAGTTCCAGGCCGAAAAGCGAAGTAAGCAAATAGCAAACTGCTAATTTTGTCAATCCCTCAACCATACTTGGACAAAAGCGACCAAACCAGATTTGCACACAACAGATTGCTGCTTGCGCCCCTGCAGCAAACAAAATGGATCAAGAAATAACAAAATACAAAAAAGTGTAAAACACGTGACACTTTTGATAATAGATAGGAAACTATAGGGTAGGGTAAAGAATGCAAGAGAATTACACTGTAGAGAAATTATGTCATGTAGGTAAAAACATTCAGTTAATGACAATATTTTGTTATTTTGTTAGCTTTCTGATCCATACATTTTTTTCATTTAATCATAGATGTTATCTTGAAAGCTCAGCATCTATTTCCTACAGCAACATTTGACCCAGCAGCTTTTATGTCTTTGATAAAGATAGTTAAATTTATCTATCATCAACTTGGCTTCTCACACTGGCAACATTAATGTCTTTCCAAAATTGGGTTGAATGATTAGTAGTTAATTAGCCTCCCTCAAGGTTATTGATTTTCTTCCAACAGAACCCATTAACTCCAAGCGGAATGCCTGAATGGCATGGTTGCTATTTGCTTCATCATGCTGCGTGTGATGCCAAGGTTGCACACAAAGCTTAAAATACTTCAGATGGATGGAAGTCCTGAGCTTTTGTTTCTGTCTGCTTTATTTCTGGTTGTATTCAAATGTTAGCCAGGGAAGAGGGAACAACTGGGTGAGGGCCATCCACAACTGGATTGCATTGACGACCCCACTGATTATAAAAAACAAGCCTAAGCCAGATTGTATTTAGGTTTATGTGAAAATGTCCCTACTTCTCGCTTGATTTATTAGCTCAGTAAACATTTTCCTGTTGAGTTTATGGTCTCGGTCATGGGTGTTGTAGTGGGAGGAAAAGTGGACCTGACTACCCAGGGCCCAAGTAGGGAGAGGGCCCATGAAAATCCTCATTTTTTATTTTTATTTTTTTTTATTTTTTTTGGGAGGGGGGAAATGTTTGTATTTCGAATGCATTGTGCCCTCCAGTTAATTTTGAGAGTGTCATAATTTATTTCAAATATATTGATAACATCAACTGAGAGAATGAACTTAGTGCCACAGTCCTCCCAACATATTGGACATTCTGAGGGCCCCCTCTTGGAGGCGCAAAATGGTTTAGTCCGCCCGACAGCGGCCGGCAACAAGTGTAACGTCAGTGAGCCCAGATTGAATGACCTGGGGGATACTTATCATGCTTCACCAAAAACATAAATTGGGGTATCAGAAGAAGAGAGAGAGGAAAGAGAAAGAAAGAAGGCAGAATGAGGGGAAGCAGCTGTTGACTGCTTTCTTTCCGAAAGGTGAACCGAGTTTGCTTATTATGCAAAGTCCAATTAAAGTTAACGTAGTCCACTCCAGACAGCTGCTGCTGATGTTTGTATGCTAACATTAAGTCTTCAGCTTAGCTTGCCAACCAGGCTGCTTGCTGTAAGTAAAGACGATTATGGGCCAGCTAACGTTAGTTGTCAATATTAACCAGTTTCAGAAACAAACAGTGGCGCTGCCGCAGCTGGAGCAGCAGGAGCAGCAGTGGCCAGTCCTGGCGGCTCTTCTGAAGATGAGGCTGAGGTTAGGGATGAGGAAAGACAAGGTGAGATTGTTGTTCAAGTGTTCAAGAGCGAGCTCCCCCCTCCGACCCCCCCTTACGTTAGTATGTTGGTTCGCGAGAGAGTGGCCATTTACTGGGATGCAAATTATATCTTTACATCTCATGTCAGCAAGGCTTTATTTCTTTTTCTATTTCTTTTTTCGTAACCCTTCTCATTACAAAAGCAACGTAGCTAATTTAGTTTGATTCTGAGTGTATAGTTGTCTCCTGTTCAAGAATAAAGGTTTTTTAGGGATGTCCAATAATATCGGCCGACCGATATTATCGGCCTGATATTAGCATAATTATGTAATATCGGTGAGAATCGTTATTGGTTTTTCCTCCGATAATGAAAATCCGATAACGCAATGCATGGGTTTCGCCAAATACGCTGGAATCGCTTGTGGGGTCCCGAGACGTTTACCAGCGCGCAATTGATGACCTCATCAAACCGCACCTGGAGGTAAAATAACACCACTGTGTGGCTAGTCGTGGCTAACAAGCTTGCTCACTTGTTGCTACACAAAATGTCCGTTGTCTGGAATTTTCACCACAAGTTTCACCTGCGGATAACAAAAATGCAATTTGTAATGAATGCAAGGCGCTTGTCAAGCAAGGGGGAGACAAGACTTCGTCCTTCAACACTTCAAATTTAATCGCTCACATCAGGAAGAACCATCCTGAGGTACACGGAGCATTTGTGCAGCTAAGTAATGCAAAACAACTAGGAAAGGACACATTGAAAAAAAGCATTGTTTGTACCTTATAGAAATGAGCAGTTTTCAATATATTAGGCTGTCGTACAATACATGATATTTTTGTTTACTTTAAATGCTGCACAAAGTTGTACAGGACAGGTACAATGTTGTTTACATTTTGTGAAGAAGTCAGATTTGTCCTAGTTGTAATGGGCATTGTCAGGATGATCTCAGGAAGAGCTGCTGTTTGAGACAAAATGTTCAAAATAAATATGGCACTTTTCCATAACTTAAGTTGAAGTAGTGTTCTTATTTTGTACAGACAATGTTAATTTGTGGAATGCCTCCAGTGGGGCATCAAAATAAAAGTAGGTAATGTGTTAATTCCATTTAAGATATGTGATGTGACCTAAAAATAGTTTGGGGGAAAAACGGCTGCATATATAGGTATCGGTTGATATCGGAAATCGGAAATTAAGTGTTTGGACAATATCGGCATACAGATATCAGCAAAAAGTTAATATCGAACATCCCTAATGTTTTTAAATTACAATTTGCACGAGTGTCATGGATCAAAACGTTAGTACACAAACCAGATGTAGCCTAATGTTTTAGGTATTTGAGCACAAGTAGGCCAAATGCATTAATTCAGGTGGTGAATGAAAGAACCACTCATCAATATAATCTGATCTGATTGTATCTTAAAACCCTATTTATGCTTGTTTATTTTAAATAAATCAAATCAGATTTACTTGTATAGCGCCAAATCATAACAAAGTTACATCAAGGCACTTTACATATAGAGCAGGTCTAGACCAAACTCTTTATAAAACGATTTAAAGCGACCCAACAGATCCCCCCATGAGAAAGCACTTGGCGACAGTGGCAAGGAAAAACTTCCTTTAAGAGGCAGAAACCTCGGGCAGAACCAGGCTCAGGGGGGGCGGCAATCTGCCTCGACTAGCAGAATAAATACCCCAATTTTTTTTTTTTTTTTGCTCACGCGCCTCGTGCACTGGCTTGGTTAGGGGCCCACTGACATTGAGAGTGTACAGGGCCTAGAATTTGGTGCTACGCCCCTGGTCTTGGTATCTAGTTTCAAGTCTGCTTCGATACACAAATGATGTTAAGTTTTAAGTGATCGCTCAATTTAGAGGATAATAAACCATGAACCAGGGGTTGGATTAGGGGCATGGCTGCGGTGTGATTAACAGACTGTACCACATAGTCAGGTATATGGTAGTTCAGCGGTAGAGTGCATGTTTTGCATGCAAGCCCCAGGTTCAAACCCCAGTCACAAGGCAAACCAGTGGTAGGCTTGTACCAGTTCCAAGCCCAAATAAATGGCGAAGGTTGCAACAAGAAGGACATCTAGCGTAAAAAACTGTGGTCAATTCAGTCATGCAAATCACAGCGCTGACTTGCTGTGGTGACCCCAAAATAAGGAAAAGCCAAAGCGTAGACTGGCGACCTGTCCAGGGTGTGCCCTGCCCTCGCTCAATATGAGCTGGAATTGGCTCCAGCACCCTCCGCGACCAGGAAACGGATAAGCGGTAGAAGATGGATGAAAATGTATATATATATTTATATTAGGGGTGTAACAGTATGGTACCAATTCCTGGGCACGAGATCCAAATTAAGAGCTCCTCCCCAGAACCTCCCTGTTGTTTATGCCATGCTAAAACAGGAAGTGAATAATGGCATTGAATGCTGGGCAGTTTGTCTCCTGCACTAATCATCACCACAGTGTCATATGTGCTTTAGCAGCCTGGTCCTCCAACCAAAGGGGGACCAGAGGATGAAATATGGCAGTTGAGTCTCTCCACAGCCCCTACCCAGCTGCCACCGAGGTGGGGCACCTGACAAGCATAAATTATGTTAATAGAATTTAATAAAAAACACTTTATTCCAAAGGTTTCAGTACTTTGAAATGTCAAGATGATCTAGTGCGCTACCTGGAGAGAATTCTGAAGCTTAAGTTAGAACACTAAAATATTAAAACAAGAAATTGTGATCCCTCATGAGGAATGGCAGCATAATGAAAAATGGAGAATGCGCGAGTGTGTCTCCCAGGTGAAGTTTTCTCCATTTATTAATTGATCGCCTGCTGAATCTAGCCTTCCATTATGGCTCGGTATAATGAAGAAGATATGAAACAGATTTGGGAATATTTTAATGAAAGAATTGCCAGTATCAAATTTTTTTTTTTTTTTTGGGTCAATCCCACTCTGTACTTTACAATCAAACTGTCCTTGTTATCTGAAAACACCAAAATTGTAATTAAGTAAAATAAAATGGGCTTTTGTGTTAAGGTTGGTGATTAGTAATGATGGTCTTTTGAAGAGTGGAATTATCAGAAAATGATTCTTATTAATGCAAAAAATACATTTTGTGTGCTGCCTCCTCTGTCCCTATCCTTTGCTAAGATGCACACACACACACACACAATGGAAAAATAGTGATGGTGAGACTGTGAATTATCCACTGCTGGATGTCAATTGAACATTTCCATTGTTACCATGACAGGCCATCTATTGATTGGCCATCGGTGTCTCCACCTCTCCCCTTGCCTGAGGATACAGACTGACAGAGAGGCCTACTTGTTTAGCATGGAGACGAATGTGAGCAGAGGTAGAAAAGAAACAGACACGAGGGGCTGAAATAATTAAAAGAGGGGATGAAAAATGCTGGGAAAGAGGGTAAGAAAAACCTAGAATGAAAAAGAGAATCAGGAGGTGGGGTAAAGTTGGGCACTTGGCCATGGTGTTCAATTACAGCACGCAGGAGGTTAAATCAATAACATTTAAATTGCTTATGGTAATCACCTGCACTCCAATCACTGGGATCAGCATAAGCAATCTGCTGACCCCAGCCATGCTCTGCCGAAGATTGAAACATATGACGAGAAGTCAGCTGGCTGGAAGGGTCACGCTGGGTTGTGTGTATGTGTCTGTGTGTCTCTGTGTGTATGTGGGCATATGTGCACACATCCACAAGACTCCGGTCTTATGACATTTTTGCAAATGTGCAAGCCGTCTGGTAGGAAAACACTTGTTTGAGAGTTTGTTTTTTTTCCCATCAGGCAGTAAATAGGGCATCTGCTAGAAACAGATTGTAGTGGCACATTGAGATGTGGTCAGGTGTTCTAAAGCATCTAACCTAAGCTATACCTTATCCACCTGCTGTACATTGTGTATTTCCAATTCATGTCAAAATCCTAAATAAATAATTTTGTGTTTTTATCTCCTCTGTCTTTGTCTTCCAAAAGACTGTAAATAAAGATGGACTTGGCTTCTGGGATGTCACCAAATGGTGTCTCAATTATCAACTTGGTGGTGCCTCGTAACTCCTGGCTAACACCAAAACAGGAAAGTTGTGCGTGGGGTTAAGACTTGAGCAAGACGCCCACACACAAGCAATGCATGGTTTGCTGCAGGTATTGAACGTGCATTTGTTTAAAACTGATCATTTGCTGGGATTAGCTTGTTGAACTAAACCGGGGGGGGGGGTTAAAACACTTGTTTATGAGTTCTAGGATATAAATAAATTAAGAATTGCATTCACATCAGTTAACTGCACAACAAGCAATATTGGTATTTGTAGGAAAAAAAAACTAACTAACATCTAGATCCTGAGTTAGTTAGCCATCTTTGACGGCACCCACATGCAATGGCATGTTGCTGTGAGCAATTGTGTGCTTTTGCGTGTGGGGGGGGGGTTCCCCTAGCTTTCATTGAGTTGTAAATACAAAGGTTTGACTCGCAAAGCTTAAAATAATAGTTTCTGTAATTTGATTTGATGTTTTAACTCACACTAACATGAAATCCACACACTAGAGCTGTTGTAGAGCTATGTGATATCAGTTCTGGGCCCACAAAGGTTGTACTCAGGGGGGCAGACATCTTTATTTGCCACAACTGTGACAGTGATTGAACCTTTATGTGACACGTGAACATTCAGGAATACAGTCCACAAACACTTACACATACTCACATACAGAGTAATTGTTTTTGTACGAATTTTACTGTTGTAAAAGAAATATATGTTTTTTGTCACTTGAAATTGTTCCCTTTATTCAAATATCTTTCATTTTTTAATTCTTCATTAAAATTTTTGCATAAACTGGATAGTATGACTTTTGTGTACTGGGGAATGTTGTAACAATAGAACTCTTTGTATTTGACATGAACTCAAATAATAGGGGTTTGAGTTGTTGACATCAAAGTGGGTTTTATTTGTAGAAGACAAATATGGGTGCAGTGTATCAAGCACAAACAACCACTGAGTTACTGGTGCTCAAACAAAAAGGCATTAGTTCCATCCCTGGTCTCAACTACATACATTACTGGTAGGTCTAAATTTTGGTTTTGGTGCATGATATGTAGAATGATAACAAGTCACTCTGTGTATCTATATTTCTCATAGCTTCAAAGTAACGCTGTCTTGTATTCTACCAGAACAAACAACATTAACTAAAGACCTCAGGTGTGCATGTGTCATGTGACCACATCCCTGTTTCAGCAAATCTTAAAGCCAGGAAATACAGTTGTTGGACCTCCCCTGAATTCTGCCATCAGAAAAGGTGTTTCGGCTCCAAGTGATGGTTTAAATGCTTTCAAGGATCATAAGGACGCTTTCAAGTTGGAAAAGTTCATTGGCATTTGGCATGAATTTGCCAGGTGCATTCTCATTCAATAGGTTTGCATACACAAGCCATATGTGTGTTGTTGCATTAAAGGACAGGCAGAGTTGTGGCCTACTTGTAATGTTCTTTACGCTTTGCCACAGCAGACACAGAATCCAGGATGAAAGCAGGCTCAGGTTGTCTCTGCAGAAAATCACAACAGCACAATGTCTCAACGTGGTGAGAAGAAAACGTGGCCTCAAAATGTCCATGTGTTGGTGCCCAATTGATTCATAATTGTCTTTGCCAGCATTGAGTCTGATTTCCTCTAACCATTAATTTTTCAGCACCTCGGATGGCGTTGTATGATATAAATATCTAGCTTACCTGAGTGCCGATGTTGAGTGTGACTTTGAAGTTGTGCTTAATTAAGCGGCTGCACGGTTAACCAGCTGAACAATAAGACATAGGGCAGATCTTAGGTATGTGGATGACAGCTAATGAAAAAGAGCACAGAATGAACAGCCACACAGAGGTATCTTCAGCTGGAGAATGGAGTTCATCTAATCAGGAAAGTTCACACATACAGGCATATGCAAATAGCTGCATGCTTATACACGCATCCTCAACAACCCTGTCTCCCACCGAATATGTTAGATGCTTTAGCAAATATATTTTGATAGAAACAAAGTATTGTTCACTTTTATAATTTCAGTGAATCCATCTACTGTAGTTGCAGGGAAAAGGACATGCCGGTCTGTACAAGTGCAGTACTCTGGTTTGCATCCAGTGGAATGTATTTTTGAGTTTTGGCTCC
This sequence comes from Remorina albescens, assembly GCA_034769265.1. Classification (NCBI taxonomy): domain Eukaryota; kingdom Metazoa; phylum Chordata; class Actinopteri; order Carangiformes; family Echeneidae; genus Remorina; species Remorina albescens. The sequence continues at coordinate 15,283,634 of CM068484.1, read as the reverse complement.
TGGAACACTGTGTCAAGATTGGCAATGGAACAATTACAAAACCTCAATTTCCCCTATCTTGTGCCTGCAGATACGATCAATTTAAATGTCTGATGATCTTGTTTAGAGCACAATCAAGGCAGCTTTGGTAGTCGAACTCAAATGCAAATCTGTGTCACTTCTTACCTATTGATTTGTGAGCTGTTGGTTTGAAGCCTCTGGTTTGCGCTTCCTGTCAATATGTTGTTTTTTAGAAACCCGAAGAAACCACAGAAGGAGAAGGTAGAGCTGGGGAGGACTGAGGGCTGGAATTGACCTGCTATGTACTCTATCATGATTGAATGTTACAGTCTCGCAATCAAACCATTAGCCATTCCACCCAGTCCCCCCTGCCCTGTTTATTTTGATATAAATGGGATCATCATTTAAAAAAATGTAAACCATGCTGTATTGAAGACTTTTGAAAATATTTACAGAGAGCTAGTAAATAGAGGGAATAGTAGTAACATTTTCCCATAGACTTCAGTACAATCTGACTCTATTTTACAACAGTAGAGTTGCCCCCTGACAGTTATTAAATGTAATGCAGATTTAATGCTCTTCAGCATTGGCTTCACTCACAGCACCAAAGTCCACTCACTAACTGTTTTATTATCACTTTTCTGTGGTTACATCCTCAACTGGGATTAAATCAAGGAAACAGTCCTGTCTGTCGTTTCCCTAGCGGTCGTATGGCAAAACAACATGCACTTGGATGAATGAATCAGATGGAGCCAGAACAGAAGAGGTTAAGGTAGATGGATGAACAGTACAATGCTATAGGACCTCAAAACCAGAGCTGTCCTCAAGTCAGTGTTTAATTACAGAAAGAGGGCAATATTTCGCTAACTGTAAAATTGATTTGTGAACCTACAAGTTTACAGGTAATGAAATTAATACATTTAAATAATTAGAGGGGTGCCTGTTTTTATTTGAGCCACTGCCGCCCGATAATACAGTAGGCCCAGTGGCAGTATTGAGGGCCAGTGGAGGAAGAAATGTGACATCATATAAGGGTGAAGAGTGGGTGACAAGTGGAGCTCCGAACATGGCCATGGAAACACCTCTACGTATGTAAATGCAGCTCCGTACATGACAGAGGGTTTCTGCAGATGTGCTCAATACAGGCCCTACATTTCGAGGACCTCTTGTTGACAGAAGCAGCTGGCCAATCAATGGGCAGTTCCAGAAAAATTTTAACAAGGGGCCACGCTTGGCCATAGACTCAGACAACACCTTAGTCCTCCTTTCTTGCACCATTAAATTCATCTAAATAAATTCAGTTGTTTGTATCTCCATCCCAACAAAACCACTGTCTTACACTTCTAGGTGTGCACATTGTTTAAGCCAGCAACTGGTTTATGGTCCATGTACAGCTTTATATCAGGTGCCCCATAACCACAGCAACCACAAGGATAGATGTAGGTGCCATGCTGCATGTATGATATTAAATACTAATCATTTGTCCAGCAATAAAAAATTTGATTTGTTTTCAAAACAATTTCACTTGTACATTTAACATTTACTTTCAAATTGTCCTGTCATGTGTATTGACGTATCCAAAACTTATTTCTTAGAAAACACAAGTTTAAATGGATTATAATGGTTGTGAATAGCATCAGAATTGTGTCTGTACATCCATCCATCTTCTGCCGCTTTTCCGTTTCCAGGTCATGGGGGGGTGCTGGAGCCAATCCCAGCCAACATTCCAGGCGAGGGCGGGGTAGACCCTGGACAGGTCACCAGTCCATCACAGGGTAAACACACAGAGACAGACAGAGACGAACAACCACTCACGCTCACATTCAGACCTATGGACAATTTAGAGTCACCAGTTAACCTAAACATGCATGTCTTTGGACTGTCAGAGGAAACCAGAGTACCCGGAGGAAATCCAAACAGACACGGGGAAACATGCAAACTCCGCACATAAAGGCCCCAGGCTGCGAACCGAACCCGCAACCTATAACGCATAATGCTAAAGCAAAATCGGGGCCTCTAAGCATTTTCATTGGAGAGGAGGTAGACAGATTGGAGCACACACTGCATGATGAGTAAGGCTCCTGGGTGTGTCTGACGTTGTTAGTTATGGGAGATGGTCGAGGGTGTCCCTCCCCTTCCACCCAAGCTGTGAAATGCCTGGCTTGTCTGAGGAATGACAGACCCTTGAGGGCCAAGGGTCCTGAACAAATGAGCTCCTATAAAATTCTTCTCCTTATGCTGGGACAGGACACAATGCAGACGAGCAGCTGCCAAAAGCACCCTTCATGGTAATTTCACTCCACTATTTACAGTGCCCACCCATGGGTTTCACTGCTCTGTGTTGGAGCCAGTCACCTTCATGTTCAGCGTGAGGCATTCATCATCAGCACTGACACATCCAAACATGTTAGTGCAGTTTACTTCCTCACAGGAAACGCAAGTGGGAATCTGATGACGACCATTATTCTTTCGGAAACTGTGAGCGAATTGGGTTAAATGATACCAAAGCTGTTGCTGTTTTATGCATTTAGTTCGGTACCAAGTCCCTGCATAAATACGTTACACCTGGCAGAATGTTTAAAAGCTGCATTGTTGAATATGCAGGGGAATGTTTTCAGCAAGGCTAATGAACTTAATAGCTTGAGTTGAAGCACTTTTATGAGCTGCACCTGGTCTATAAATGACTCCTAATGAGGAGCAACTCAGTTGACTTTTAAAATGCCTCCCTCTAGTGGAAGACAGACAGGCCTCCAAAGCATCTCGTTTAGGTCGCCTCTGTTCTCCATATTCCACAAATACAGCGTGAGGACAGTTCATTTTGAATACTTCCACACCTCTGAATGTAGGAGTTGAAAATCCATGCTATAATTAACACATTTAAAGTGCAGAACATAAAGAACATTTCAGAAACAGCTCTTTCATCTCACACAGCCTCATTCTTTGTGTTTCTTTTATCATTCAACAGCACATTATTAGACATTATTAATTCTGACATCAGCTGCTGACGGAACCAAAATATGATTCATTTTATCAGTCAGTAAAAGGAATGAATAATCAACCAAATATGCATTCGGATGTTAGAAACATAGATAAATCAAGGTTGATACTGATTTTTAGTCAATTTTCATCGATGAAAATCAAGTCTCAATCAAAAGTGGAGGAGCTACATGAAGCTACTGCTAATGCAACAATTTTTAAGGATGTCTGGATGTAAAATTCATAATGATGCAGATGTGTTTAAGAATTTCTAAATTACAGAGAAGAAATTTGTTTGACTTTTTGAGTTCAAGCTGCTGAAAGGGGATACATTTTTCACTTGTGTCATCACAGAGAAACAGTTAGATTTTAATCATTCATACCTCATACGCAGCCAGTGATGAAATTGCCTGTTGTTCACGTTGTGCATCTGTTTCAGGCCAGTTGGAGGAAAGTAGAGAAAAGTAAAAAAAAAAAAAAGTAAGAAAATCTATTAGAGATGGAGGTTCCGTAGTGAAAAGAAAATAAATAATGACAATTATAATTAGAAAATATAGTTTTTGCTTACCTTTATAAAACCAACTTGTTTTAAGTTTTACTGTAATCACTATTAAATACTATTCTGCTATATTTGATTTAATTTAAATATACAAAAATACAAATCTCCCATAAATTATTATTATTATTATTAGAAAAATGTAATTTATTACCTTTACAAATTGTACTTTTGCTGGCTTGTATTATAGCAAAAAAATTATACCTACATATCTGCTGTACTACGACCATGTGATTTATATTTGCCTATAAAAGCTCACCGGTTATAAATATTTGATATTTTGAATCCTATCTGATGTAAATTTCCTAAAATATCCTGACAGGTGAGCCTTTTGTCTATCATCATCACTCGCTTTCAGATGAATGAAAAAGGTATTCCTTGCTGAATAAAGTAAAGAATGCAACTGATTGTTTGTTCATCTTTATTAACACAACAGAAAATTTGTCCAATAAATATTTGAAGTCGTTACCACTTTCATACATGATAGAGCATACTTATAAATCACACAGTCACAATAAGGAATTGTTCTTGGATTCATATTTTTTATCCAGCTGTAGTTGAACATACTGTATCTCGCAACTTTACGCCTTGATCATGATTTTTTTTTTGTTTGTTTGGTTTTTTTTTTGTCTTATTAGGAAAAATACGTCAAATCATGTGAAATGCATGTGAAGGTCATTTAAATACTGTTACTGTTGCAAAAAGGCGTAAGTATTTCCTCATCTTGATCTCATCTTAACCTTTTATCATCGCAGGAAGTCCCAATCTTCATATTTGTAAACCACTGTGTTACAGTAAGAGATTCCATAGTCATCACTTCCTGTGTTTTTATTTTGTATTGAGCAGGCTTTTGAACAGGACTTCAAATAAAATTCTGAATATTTTTATGCATTGATTAATTAATTGGCAGAGGCTGAGCACATTTAAAAGGACAGGGTCAACTTGTTCTCGTAGCCACAGATATGATTCATTATACCTGCTAAGTAATGAGCAACAGCACACAGATTTGATGTCTTGTTAACTCTTGTTAAATGTAACTGTTCTTCAGATTTCAGGTCTTATTTTTTACCTGCGGACTATTTCCACATCTGGATCTATCCTGACCAGCTTTTTGTCCTCTACTGACAAGACAAACTTGGTGTCCTCCAGGTTTGCGAACACCTGCAGGGACATTAAAGCTCAGATCAGATTGCAGTCTCCCTCATACTGTCTTGTATGAATTAATGAAGCTATATTCTACACCACTGTATGAAGGATGACCTTTTTTTGTCAGGCGGAAATAAGAGGTCAAAGGTGACATGAGCATCATCTTCAGGATGACAACGGTGGCATAAGTAGAGAATGACTGGAGGACCTGGCTGTCCATCATTCTGTTGTTACTGGAGAAAAACAGAAATACATATTTAATGCATTTACACTTTGGATGTCAGGTAATCGCAGCCAAGCAATTATAACATATTCTACAAACCCACAGCATAGCAAACATGCTCATATTTATTTCCCACCTTTAACACCACAGTATATGTTTAATATGTTGTCCATTTTCTTCATCATTGTCCTTGTTTCTCTTCACTCTGATACACTAACCAACGATGCTCACTGTGAAAAACAGACCCATGCTGAGGCAATGCTGCAAGATCTACTACAGGGGCCTGGAGCTTCACAAGACCCCATACCGTAAATCAGTGTATCGTACTTTATTTTTGGTATCATGATTTATTGTAAATTTGCTTCAGTATGTAAAATACTAAAGTACATTTTAAACCCTGCTGCTTTTTTATTCAAGAAAAAGGAACAGAAACCAGCATAGCAGAGTAGACGAAACTAAAATGAATCAAGCTTCCTTCAGTGAAAGATAGCATCAGATATTTCAGTTGTGGGTATATATAAAGTAGAACAAGTTGAAAAGTTGTCTTCAACAATGCAAAGTTGAATTATGTCACAAAATGTTTCAATAAATGAATAGATTCCTTCATCTTTGCTAGAACATGGTCAGGTGTAGGTGAGAGTTATCTTGCAGGAGGCAGCTTGTTAATCTTACCTTGTTTTTGCACAGTCACCGTGATCAGCAAACAAGTCCAGAGATCACCTGAACTGGAATCAGTGCATTTAATCCCAAGGTTGTGTAATCTGTGGGAGGAGCCCTGACATTAAACCGTTATGACACTGTGTGGTTTTACTAATAGTTTCAATGAACCTCAAGTGTTCACATGCTGCTTCTTACACTATTGAGCCATTTGAAAATAATATGGGCCTAACACGAATGTTTTGGGGCTTTAAATGATTTTAAAATGAATTTCACATTTAATCATTGCAAAGGACATGTTTACTTGTTATGTTTTAACAGGGCTTTTTGTTATGTATTACCATCTGTTAAAGAGCTAGGCGCAAAGACTTATACTTTACTAAAGGATATTTTAAAAGAGCTCACTGCCACTTTTTCAACCACCTACAGAAATATGTACATGGCCATAAAGTTCATAGAAAGATTTATTAATTTCAAAAGTTCCAGCAAATCAAATTTGACATGTGGGGTCCTTAAGGGAATTCCAAGACTACAGTTCAAAGAGTGAAGAGGTGAAGGTCTACTCGAGTACTTTCTCTAAAGGAGGAGGACTGTGCTGAGCACCCTGTAAGCCATGGAAAAAGTGACAAGCATGCCCACAATCCAGGATAGACCCCTGCTGGGCTGAGGCAGAGCACCAACGTAGGCGATGGTGTGGAAGATCCGCGAGCCAGCAAAGACACGGAAGTGAAGCAGAGCTGTTGAAAGCTCAGGTGCAGTCAGAGCATAGAGCAGGCCGATCACCACGAAGGGAATGATGTTCTCCAGGTCATTCTGGTGACACCTGCACAACAATAAACGCAAACCTGTAGATGTATTAACACATTACAAACTATAGTAGAGGGTTCAGAGTGCATACATTTAGTAGTTCACAAACGACAACAACCTCCTTTGTCCTACTAAAGTTAAAATGCTAAGCAGCTAAGCTTCTGGTACCAAGTCACTGCAGCATCCAGACTGCTCAAAGAACATATGATAACCAAGCAACCAGGAGCCAAGTAAAATTGGTCAGTGAACGGCTGTTAATGCTAACATTACCTGTAAAACAGCAAAAGTTACAACGTGCTCCTGTAAGTGTAGACAATTTAGCATCTTGTTTGGGTTTAGAGAGGGATCATGGTTTGATTTAAGGTCAAAGGGAGGAGGTAATGGAGAGGTCAAATAAAAAGAAAAATCAAAACCGTGGTGATCAGCTTAGTCAGACTTAAGGGAGTAGAAAGTTTTTTGGCCCGGTCCAAAATCTACAGTTGCTAAATGCTACTACACTTTAAATGCATAAAAGTAAAGAAGATCTCTTACTGCTGGGTTGAGTAGTGTTGGGTTATAACTCATGGGAAGAAACATACAATATTTATGAAGATCAAGGGCTGCTTTCTGATGAAATAGTCGAAATAAGATCATTTCACCTCCGCACGCGCTCCACATCTGGATGAGTTCTCAGCAGCTTCTTCTTCTCCTCTGCAGTCTTTCTGCCCACATCTTCCTCATTAGCGAAAGCCTAGATGAGAGTGATAATACATGCATTGACTGTCTATTGTGTTTACCTCTGTCTCTGTATGAGGCTGAAAGTTTCTTCAATGTATCAATGAAGAAAATGAGCAAAGGATTTGGAGTGAATATAATATTTATCTCTGATTCTTTTTTTGGTTATTGCCATTATCGACTTTGGTTTTTTGTTTAGTTTTTTTCCACTGTATGCATTTTTTTTTGGGGGGGGGGGGCGTTATTGCAGGGTGCAGGAAGCACCCTGCTCAAGCTTTATTTCTTGCATCAGCTTGCATCCCATTTTCCAGTATGAAAATGCAACACAACTCTTAGAGGCTTTGAAGCTGTTAGGAGGTTAAGACATCCAACAACTGCTCATACACCCTGATTAAAGCTAAAAAGACTATATATTTTGTTTTAACAGATGTTTAATGCACTGCTCTTGTTACCTACCCCTCTTGTCATGCGAAAATAGCCTGTCATGGGCCCCATCAGCAGCATCTTCACAATGACAATGACAGCATAGGTGGTGAAAGCCTTAAAAATCTCATTTTCCATCAGCTTTTCCATCTCTCTCAATTTACAGCTGGGCAAAAAAAACAAAATGCAAGAATTGATTTAATTTCAAATTCACCGAAACCAATTTTTAGTTCAGAGGTGTAATCTCTGGTATATATAAATGTTTAGACCCTAAATAAAATAGCACACAGCAAAGGAAAAGCAGATGTTACACAACTGCTACACACTCCTGCTAATACCTATGCAGAGAGGCAATGTAAGATAACAGAAAAGTCCAAATAAACACAGCCCTGTTGACTGGGCATTCTAGTTTATAAAAATACACAATCTCCTTCAGAGTTCAACTTACATACTGTGGTGTTTTCGCAGTCTAGATCCACTGCATCGAAACAGTCTGACTTGTGACCCAGAAACTCAGGGGGATGGGGCAAGTACAGTGGGAGGACAATGCATAACTTTGTGTTTGTGTGTGGGTGTGTTTATGGGTGTGTTACTCTGTCACCAAACCAATAAAGATAAATAGATATGTGGAACATGTTTAAGAGGAAATGAAAATCAACATGAAAATCTCACATTTATTCGCCAAAATCAATTGGTTCTTTCTGCAGCTGAAGTCAGACTCCAGCCGGAGTAAACCAGGAAGTGAAGTCTGTTTCTCTCATCAAGTCAGGAGCATTTTTTTCCCTTATCTTTGGCTCAGCTGAGCTGGGAGGGGCAGGACAGGGGGGTGGTGTGTGTGTGTGTGTTTCTGTGGCGGGGGGGGGTTGTTGTCAACAGCAAATAAATAAATGAAATAAACGAAACACACAAGTAATGAAACTCTTTGGTCTGTCTCTTCTGAACAGTCAAGGCATTTTCAATCAGATCTTAACTTGTGCAGCAAAGTGTGTTTTTCATTGTTTCTATCCTGTAGATATGCCCTTGATAAATGTTAATAGGCTTATCTTAAGAAGTGACTAATTATTGTAATTACATTTTTATAATTAACATGATTATTTGAAATTGTGCAAAGTTTGGCTGTTGATCTTGAAATTTTGAAGTTGGCTTTCGCAAAATAAAATCTCTTGTTTTTCCAGCCTGTTTCATTTTCATGTGAAATTTAAGTTGCTAAATTTGACCCATGGCAGCAGTTCTCGTTACAAATTTGTGTCGAAATAACAGTGACTACATTTGTGTATTAGTTCCCGAAGATCCCCAAACCCCTGCCCCTCCCTCTGTGTGAAAACACTGTATTGTCCAATCTGACATTCTTAACATTGTTGTCATTCGTATGTTAAATGTAGAATTCATCAAGTCTAAAATCCATTGTCTCTGTGCAAATTGTCATTGCACTATGATGAAGAGAATTTTGTTTAAATCTGTTGCTTCAGCACCTGCCCCCTAAAATGTCTGTGCATGGCTCTTTTGTGACCATATATTTCTTAGTTTTGACTGTCATGAAATAGCCCTCCTTACATTTCAGGCCAAGTCCAGATTAAGTCATTTTTTTCTCACACTGCTATGATCTCTGTTTTTTTAAATAAACAGCTATTTAGATTAAAAAAAAAAAAAAAAAAGACCCTGTAGAAAACTTATTTTGTCTTTATTCTTGAGTTGCTTATTTCTCCTAAAAGAAGAAATTCAGGAGAAACTGGTGAGGTGATTTGTTTCATTTATTTCTGACAAATGAAAGACAGCAAAAGTATTTAGCACCCATGGTTTATTGCAGACCACCTGAACCCCTCTAATACTGTGTTTCTTATAATCGCCTGGCCCCAGCTATGTTTTGGCAGGAGAATGTCTTGGGTGGCGCTGCCTCTGAGTTTGAGTAGATAGCAGCAGTTTGGGAACAGAGCCATTCTTTTCCTTGAAATATTGGGGGGGTGTCTATGATTAATAACATTAGACCAGACACTCTATGCAAAGCTACATTGGGAGTCCCACATTGAGGTTGATTTTTATTTTTATTTTGTTATGGTCTGAAACTAGTTGGATGAATTCTTATTCGAAGGTTTGAGTGAAATATTGAAGGTGAAACCTAGAGAAAGTTTGGTCAGGAAGGCTATCCCCTCACATATGCCTTTTGAGTCACCATTACAGATTCTCACCGTCTAGAAGCGGTACTTGTTTTCCTCCAATCACAACCGAGCACAGTGACCTTGAAGCAAATCTTTCACCACCTCATGTATGGATCCCAGACCGTCAGAAGGTTCCCTCTCATGAAGACATTCCCAACCCCCACCACCGGTGTCCAGGCTTGGGGAAAGAAAGGCCTGCTTGCATGGGTTTTCACTTCCTGCTAGGGTGTGAGCATCTAAATGTTTTCCTTCTGTTCTCAATTAATTTCCTTTTACTTACATTTCTCCAAATCTCTCATTCCTCTTTATAACAGCCTTCAGGGGTTTGTCTATAAAGCTGGACATAGGCTCCAGGTTTTTAAGTGAAGCTAATTCTGAAGAGCCTTAAACCTGCAGTCTGTATAATGATAACCAGGGGGCGACTCTGCTGGTTGGAAAAATAAGTCAGAATGCGTTGAAGTCTATGGGAAAATGTATTGTGTGAATCAGGATAGAGTATACAGCAGGTCAGATACAGCCCTCACTCCTCTTCAGCTCCACTTTCTCCGTCAAATATGGTTTGTCCGGGTTTGATTAAACCAAGATGGCAAGTGTTTAGGGCAGCACGGCGGTGTAGTGGTTAACGCTGTCACCCCACAATAAGAAGGTTGCAGGTTCAGTTCCCGGCCTAGGTCCTTTCTGTGTGGAGTTTGCATGTTCTCCGCGTGTCTGCATGGGCTTCTTCCAGGTTCTCTGGTTTCCTCCCACTGTCCCAAGACATGTATGTCTAGGTTAACTGGTGACTCTAAATTGTCTGTAGGTCTGAATGTGAGTGTGAGTGGTTGTGTGTCTTTGTGGGTTGGCCCTGTGATGGACTGGCGACCTGTCCAGGGTGTACCCTGTCCCTTGCCCGGAACGTTGGCTGGGGGTTGGCTCCAGCACCCCGGTGACCCGGAAATGGAAAAGCGGTAGAAGATGGATGGCAAGTGTTTACAAACTGAAGACTTCAAAATGGCAGCTCATAAATGAAAATGGGTCTCTCATGAACGACTCCATTGATGACAAAAAAGAGTAAAAGACAGTGGATGGGTGGCTCAGTGTGAGAAAAACAAACCAGAGACAGAAAGTGAGAAAGATACAAAGAGACAGATGTGGCTGTGTTGTGTGTCTTGCCCAGTGGAGCAGACTGCATGGCCCACTATAGTCCTGTGTTTATCATCTTCTTCACAACTCTCCCCCTCCCCAGTCCTTCTGTTCAGTCCAACAGCTCTTCTCCATCTAGACAGTTAGAGTCTATGTGTTAGTGTATTCATTGTGGTTTAAAAACTGTAGCAGCAGAGGGCCTCTTACTGACTCACTTTACATGAAGTTAAAAAACAAAAATGGATCTGTTTGAAAGGAAGTTAACAACCAGGCACTTCATAGAGTATTGCTACAGTAACGCTGCAGACATCACACAGGTGGAGCAGAGCAGCAAGACCAACCATAACTCTAAGTCTACTACACACACCTGTCAGGTTTTAAAACATACTGTAAGCAGTCAGGCGGGTGGTGTGAAAACAACAGGAAGCTTGTTTGAGTTTTTTTAGCAAGTTGTTTTCCCCTGTCATTTTCTTTGGTTTCAAATATAATCAAAGTCCTCAGAGGCTCAGTGATCATAAAAGAGAAACCACTGAAAATCAAATGTATGTACTGCTACTCAGTCCAGCCTGAGCTCTAACTTGTTTTAGCAGTTTTTAAGTTTGTAGGATGCCTACAGGTTGTGTAGGAGCAATGTCTGTCCGCTCCTTTTTATTCCAGACCTCAGCAGGAGGTCCAACAGTTGAAGAGATATAAAGATTTTTGGCAGCCACATTTAATTTGTCTGCAATAACCAGTTTTCAAGTTGAAATAGATTTTTTTTATATATATTATTATTTTTTATTTTTTTATTTTTATTTTTGCTGCCAATGATCAATACGTTACGATCACGTATCATGACACTGAAGCTAAGCGCTCCTAATGGATCTTACATATCAGCAGCCTGGCTTCATCCTTTGTGCAGCAGTTTCTCCAAGTAAAATAATGTCTTGTGATTTCCCACAAGGAGTAGTAATGGCAAAAAGCTGCATTGATTTCTCACCAGCCCTGCCAGTAATTGGGATGCTGGCTGCGATATGCTGCCATTGATTTCTTATGGTAGCCAGGTTTTGCTGCTGGTGTAGGACAACAATGACTAAATAACAGCCTGGCCAATGATCTTAATGCCAGAAGCCAAGCACAGCTATTGATTTCATTACAGAATGCCTCCTAGGGTCGAGGCACATACATTTTTTTATTGATCAGTGGTGGTGTCCGCATTACTTGAAGCACTGTCACATGCAGCCAATCAATGAAGGCAGAATGCTGAGTGCATGGAATTGCATAGGTACAACGGTCTGCAATAAATTTGGCAGCATATAATCAAGGTTTGGAAGGTGACAGTGAAGGTGAAGGTGAGGAAATTGATAAATGTGAGCATTTTTTTTGTTTTTTTTTTTGTTGCTGCAACCTGTGGGATAAACTGTAGATACAGTGTGATTAACTTGTCCAATAGGGTTTCATTTGACCCTATTCAATCCTCTGTGAGCCCAAGGGCAGCGAGAAAATAAGAAATCAGACCAGCACCCAGGCAGAAGAAACTGCTAAGATAAGACTGGCTTGATGACGAGTTGAGGAGTAATTTGTTCAGCCTGAATTACCAAAAATAGAGGAACCATATCAACCGGATGGACGAACAGCAAAATAATGGTTAAGGCCATACTACCAGTAATTGGTTGAACTAGAATGTGACAATCGACTCGAAACCAGACTGTGTTCATGGGTGAAATCTACTGAGGGTCTGAAGGGGGAGGGGTTAGTTCATGGTTTGGGATTTCAAGAAGAGCACAAACTCATTTAATCAACTATAAATGATTAGCTCATACATGACCCTCTGTAATTGCATGTGCCTGCCAACTGTGACATTTATGGATACGTGTCTGAGTTCCTGCCGATTTTGAAGAAAAGCAGCCTTTCTAAGGGCCTATGGGGTTTTCATCACAGCGGTGGAAACAACATAAGACTGGAAAGAGCTTCTGTTAAGCCTCTTCCAACTCCCCACGGACTAAAAGTATGTGAGTAAAATGGCAATTATCACAATGATTGGTTTAATTGTTCAATGAATAAAATGCTTAGATGGTCTTGGTTACAAATGTGTTAAATGAGTGTGTGTGTGTGAGTGTGTGTGCTGTTGTACTTGAACTTTGTTTGTTTTTTTAACTCTCCCCCCTCTTTTTAGTGTTCAAAGTACACCCTTGGGTGATTTTGGCATAGTCACACAAGCTTGTCACAGTGCCAAACGGCTGTAAAATGGTGCATAAATTGCTCCAAACATTCATAACAAGTGCCAACAAGAGCAGTGAGCTGATCTCTTTCGATAACCAGTTTTATGTGCAGGAGGTTGTACAACGGACTGGCTAAGGATCTGCCATTTGTCCCCATTTGTCAGAATGTGTGCCATTTTTCTCCATTATTAGCTAACAATTTGCAGATGCGTAACTATCATGGGTTTGTTTGAGTTTTGCGTTTTGACTGGTTACAGTTTATAATTTGTCATAGCTTCTGGTAAAATAAAACACATTTGTTAGGTATTATTTATCAAGTTCTATGAAGATTCATAGAGTAAATGTTGTCTTTTTTTGGGGGGTATTTCTTATACCCTGGTGGGTGTGCTTCAGAGATAAAGGGATGAAATAATGAAACACACCCTGGGCTCATCATCATCATCATCATAACACTAACCCTAACCCTGATTCGGAGCCTGTTTGTATTTTGATTGTATGAAATCTATGGGAAAATTGCCCTACTTCTCACTGTATTGATTATTTTTTGTTTATTTTTTTGAGAGATGTTGGACAAAAAAATTGGCTGTCTTGTGAGAAGTTAATAAATCCCTTTACTTGTTTTGAGGTAATACAGACCATGAAATGGTGCAATCCAGGTTGGTTCCAGTGATGGAAGGGGCTGTGAAAGCAGTTGTTCTGTTACACATTTATCACAGTGCCACTGATTGCGCATAAATCACACAATGAAAAACAGACAAAGTCTCCTGAATCTGCCTCCTCTGCACTCTGGTCAGGCTCCCCACAGTTTGGAAGATAAGAAAACTAATGCTATTGATGTGTGATGACTAAAAATGAAGAGAAAAACTAAGTGAATTATATTAATCTGCATTCATGTATAGAATATTGTTGTGCTTTGATGCTCATCTAAGTCCACAGCCAGCTTCCCTGAGAGCCAGATTTCATTGGCTGTCAGACATACTGTTGATTAAGAAATCAATAACAAGGGGGTCAGTCTTCTTCTGTCAGTGAGCTGCACTGGACTCTGAAGTAGTTTCGATACATTTGTCATAGAATAGCTGGTATTTTGAGGCCCATACCAAAATACAGGCTAAAAAAAGGAATACCTTTAAAACAATGGAGATTTTTTTTCCATACCCTATCCCAAATCCTGAATTTAGCCCTAGATTTGAACTCCATGGTCTCCCTTTTTGGCATTAGGGCAGTCTGACTCCAAAGAAATGCCACACTCATAATCTGCCTCTCTCCTGTCAGACCAGCTTTTACTAAGGTGGAATGACACCTGCCCCGCCCACCAATTCTCTGTGACTAGGAGAAACTATCTCCTGTCTCAGCTTTGAAAAGATCAATTATTCATTCTACAGCTCAAAGAAAAGTGTGGGGACCTCTCCTAGAATATTTCCAAAATATTCAGTTGATCTCCGGGTTAATTATCTTTTTCGACTAGTACAACTTGTATACTTTATTGCCTCAGTGCTACAAAAACATCCAACCAACACAATGTGAATGTGTTTGCAGGGCACTTCATCGAAAATCGATAAATATTTTTGAGGATATAAAAACGTGTAAGCACCTAAGACTTTTTAGGTCTCATTGACACCACCCACAGTGTCTGGTTCTCTGTTATTGATGGTGATCACTGACTGATTGTTCAATACACAGTAATTAGTTCATTATCAGTTCTGTGTTTATTACTATTTTGGAAGTGATAATGATGATCTCTGTACTGATGTCTTTGTGCTTGTGAGTGTGTCAGTAAAATTCATCTTCAATGTATCACAAACCTCCAATGAAAGATGAACTGCAGGTTATCAACCTGTCAAAGCTGTAGCATTAAAGATACTTAACATGAACATAAAGTGACTGGCTACTGGTTGATTGAACTGTGAGCAACAGCAGGGAGGAGTAACCCTCAAACACAGCACCATAAGTTTAGTGTGCACACTGTGTCCTGCCAGACACTGTGTCACTCAGTGTATTGGTAATGGGGGGGTCGGGGACTGCGAAATAGTTCTTAATGAAAAAGCTCATTAAGGATCAGCGGTTGCTCTCCACTCTTAATGAGGGCCACACAGCTGGTCATTATGCTCAGGCCGTTAGGCTTGTCTCTTCACCAGCCGCTCAGCACCTTCTTTACAGACACCTTTTTAGCAAGTTACAGAGGTGGATGATCAAGGTGCATTTCAGATTCTTGTCTCAGGCTGTTTGAAAAGAGAATAAGTGTCAAATGACCCTCAGAGCTATAGAGGCGCCAATGTTTTCTACGTTCCATAATGCAGAAGAAATGGATAGAACAAACAACTCTTCAATCTTCAGCCTGGTGAGTCTTCAATCAGCTTCAAGAACAAATATGTTTCAAGATTTAATGACTGACTGGATTCTATGTAATCTGTATCTGTATCGAGATACTGATAGGAATGAATCTGATACTGACACTGTATGTCATTAGCTTTATTGGAGGACTGAGGATCTTTACCTCCAATTTGAAAATGTCAAATTTGGTTTGACATCCTAACAGTGTACTTTAGGTACATATGATGAACTGTTGGCTTGTTTCCATCCTGATCATCAATGTCATCACCTTGGAGAGCTCAGCTATTACGCATTGCGCAAGCACACTGTTGGAATAACAGATAGGCTAACAGCCAGAGCTATAAAACAAAACCCCAGCTTTAAACATTTCCCATTAACAACTATAAAAAGATACAATTTTCTTTAATGGCCCTGATCATCATCAGAGGCAATCGGTGTTGAGGTGAGCTGCCATTTATTAGAGAGAAAGCACAGGATGCAGCAGCTGTAATTAGCTGTAACAAAGACAACAATGATTTTGGTTTCCCCACAGATGTTTTTCTGATGAGGACATGATCACAGCTCCGTCATCCCAACTGCTGACAGTCTGAACACTCAGGCACTGAAGTGGTACCCTATGATTAAATGCTCAAGATAACTAAATAATTTCTAACCCATTTAAAAGACATTGTGAGGAGTTCAAAATGATAAGAGGAAGCTTCCTGTTCTCAGTGCCAATGCCTTGAAAGGATGTTGATGGGCAGAAATGAACGGCGAATCTAAATAACTGCTGCTTTAGGTTCTAAGAGATTTAGGATGTGTCATCAAGCCTTCCTTATTTCTGGTTCACTTTGTGCCCTCAGTGAATAATAAGATCTTACTTCGCATTAATAGCTCTGCCACATGCTGGGAGAACGTGTCTACTTTGTGAGCTAGCGGGACAGTTGTTTCAGAGCTGATTAGGACGCAGTGGCTGTGGTCAGTGGATACTGTAAGCAGGCTAAGGTTAACGTGTCAGACGGGGTTTGCACTGAGATATCCTTCCATCTGAAGGCCCTTTTACCCTCTCAAATTATATCACAATTGTTGAGCTGTTTCTCCAGAAAATACCTTAGTCACACCAAACATGTTGAAGCTGGTTTTCTGATCTCTGCAGTGTTTTCACAAGAGTTGACTATGATGTTCTTCTACCTTTGTGTTAGGTGTTTACAGTGTTTATTACATTTATCTATTTCTTAGATAGTTTTTGAAATAAATGTTGTGTTTGTTCCAAGATTAAAGGTCACATCCATAAGTCCATTCATCCATAACTGTACCCATCAGTGGGTGGCTATATAAGGCAGCAGGTGAACATTTTGTCCTGAAGTTGATGTGTTCAGTCAAGAAAAAGTGTGAGAATGAGAGAGACTGTGAGAAAAACCAAACTGTGATTTGTAGATGACAGAGTCAGATCATTGTGAGATGATCCTGGTCTGCAGGGACCAGGATCTAAAAAAAAGTGGTCCAAGGAAGGAAAACCACCAAGGCTCATTGTTGGTGATTTCATGATCATGTTGAGGGAGGGTTGACCCGTGTGGAGTTCATGTCTCACAAACAGGGATGTTTTGGTACCTGCACAATATGAGGCGAGAATTTATTATATTATGCCTGATAGGCGTAGCTCTTCTGTTCAGCAGAGTTCACCAGTGTGAGACAGTTCAGCAGGAACGTCTCAACAGATCCATCCATGTTAGCAGCAAAGGGATAATCAGGAAAACATTGGCACCTTAACACTGGGAACACAGCTGCATCGCCTACCTGCTGTGCTTCAAATACTAATCCCTGATTTATTTAAATTAGAGGATGTTTTATATACTTGCAATTTCATGTCTGTCACATACAGCTGATTCAGCCTAACATAGAAAACTATAGTGAACTTGATGGATGCGTGGAAGAGTAGACCTTTTTTAGAGGATATTTTTGTGCAGTGCAAAAATAAAATACACTCCATCCACTGCATGAAACAAAGAGATCTGTGAAAACCTGTCATGTCTCTAATAAAGGCAATGATGACAAAATAGCTTAGTTTTTTCAAAGGCCTCCTTAAAGAAATAGGGCTAAACTACTCCTGAAAGTACAAATAATTTTAGAAAAGTCTACTCTCTGGCCTTTGTTGGATATTTTGTAACAGTTCAAGAGCTAAAGTCACACCTTAGAAACTAGGGTAGAATGTTTTCAGTGACATCAAATGATTCTTTCGCCAGCATTAAATCCTTGCTAATAGGAAGCTAGCCAGTGGTACCGTTGATATCTAAGATATCTATGTTGTCTGGTTACCCTCACAAAGGGAGATAATTGAAGAAAAGCAATGCACCCTAGGTGGTCAGGCACAGTGCGGCTTGGTGCAGCAGGAAGAGCGGCAGTGCCTCATTAGGGCACTATTTTAACAAAGCCCCCTTTCTCTGCACCGTGGAGAGGCACCACCGCTTGATATCCCATGCTTTCCCCCTTCAGCCCTCACAAAGGGATATAAATCTCCTTTGGGCAGGATAATTACCAAGATAATTTTATCCATAATGATGCTTGTCAGTCAGGAGTGCTGATGAAATTAAAGAACTTCTTCTCTGTGAAATTTCTCCCCCAGATTTCTCCTCCAGATTTATGTGACAGGGGAGGGGGAAAAAAAGGAAAGAGGGAAACTGAAAGTCAGAGAAACTTTTCTGCCTGACTCCATAAATCCATGCTGTGTGAGAGCTGTGTGCATTTCTCATCTGGCCTCAAGCCAGACGTGAAGTGTCTCATCAATTTGAAACAAAGGTTATGCAAAAGAAAACGGTCACTTTTGACACTTATGTTTACATTTTCCCAGCCATAAAATCCTTACAGTGGGTTCAGAACAAAATGTCCTCATTGTGCAACTCCTGTCATAAGACAACATCATTCAGCTTGATACTCATCTTGCTGTTCACACACATGCTGCTAAATATGCAGACATATGTACTGGGGGTAGATCTTGGGAATCCAGGACATGATCCTTTTAACAAAACAGTGCACTTGATCATCATGTACTGTCGGAGAGGAAACTGGAGGAAGTCAGCCCTCGCCCTCGCTGCAGAGAAACTTTCCACTTTGATCTTGAATCTGAATTCTTCTGTCTTGTCTTAGTGTTTTTTGTTAAAAAAGGCTACTTAAATTATTTCTGAGATGCTGTTATGAGGCTTAGTGGCAAAGGTAAGGGCCTCCTGTGGATAAGAGGAGATAAAAGGGGAAAAACAAAAGACATCACTGCCTGAATGTTATAATATTTAGCATAAGCAGCGGCAAACATTTCTTCAAGGAATACATGTCTTGTGCTTTCTTTTAAAAAATTAACATGGAGGAATTGGGACCCTGTTACCCATTGTATCACTCAACAAAGGCAACTGAGCAATCGCTTATGTCAAAGTTTGACAATGACAGAATTAGAGCAGGGTTTTTCTCAGCTCCCTGTCCCCCACAGGGAACCTGCCACACACAACTCAGAGAAGAAGTTTACTTTCGGTGTCATTTGAAATTACACTCATTTGCATTTTCCAGAAGAACGGGACCACATGAAAAACAATGATGCCACCAAGAGGGGCGTGAAGACGTATCTTTGAAATGGAACCTTGGAGCACTTCAATCACATAAACTGTCTGGTGATCACCCCTGCAGGGTTTTGAAGAATCTGTAATTTGGGAGAAGGCAAAACTTCTCCAGATGGCTTCTAGAGTTTTAACCAGTTTAATGTTCCCACCATCCACCTCTAGTCACTCCGACATTTCATGAGAGGCTGCGTGTCACGTGTATAACCACGCTTTACACAAAGACTGGAAACAGGGTATGGATGGCTCTGTCCAATGTTGAAATAAACCTTTCAGCTCATAACAAAAAGACATGTAAGAATCTCCAGTTTTGTTCTTTTTTAGAAACAGTCGTGTGTTGGAACTACAAAACATTTACTAAGCTAATAAATCAAGAGAGAGTAGGACATTATTGATACTGATTCGTCTCAATACACTCAATACTCAATACACTGATGCAAGTGCACCAGTAGAGCAGCCATGACTAGACATAATTTGAGAAATCAAAATGCCCCGGTTTTACTTCTTTGCATCAATAAAATACAATCCAATATTTATTATCAACATTCACCACCCAATGATTTGATATTCTGGACTATTCTTCCTTTGTTACTTTAAACTAGGGAGCAAATGAATACTGTGGCTCCAACACAGGGGTGTGTCACAACAAACTCATGTATGTGGTGAGAATGGAAGAAGTAGAGCAAATACACACGCATCAACATTATGGGTTTTTCAAGAGAGACAGAGACAACTGGACAAATCCGATGCAATGTTACACCGGTGTCTTTACAGCAGTACGACTGTCGAGGAGACTTTGCCTTTTAGGCTGTTATGAAAAAACCCTTTGTGAAAGGTTAAGTTAGCTTTTATTGTTCATATATTAGAAACTGTATTTTGTGGTAAATAGAGAGAGTAAATAATTTGGCTAAGTGAATTACATTGCATTGTAACTTTGCTACGTTCTATTGCATCGAATTGCATTTGAATCTGGCTGTTTCTAGTTTGGGGGGAAATGGTATTGCATCAGTAGTTGATGCTTATGTATTGTAAAAAAAATTTGGATCATTGGCAATGTATGGAGACATGTATAGTATCAGCTAAAGGGCAGAGATCCACAGCCCATGTGGGTACGCTGAAGTCGCACAGTGTAAGGGATACTGACAGGCTTGGTGCTCATGAATCACAGATGCACTATAGCTGGAGACACAGCACAAGAAGTGCAGAGAGGAAGAATGTACTGTTGATGATCACAAATGTTAAATAAGAGACACCTGTTCAGTGCCGACATTTCATAGCATCAGCAGTGCTACATTCTTGTGTGAAACATACTGTTCCACACAAGAATGAAGCACTTAAGGAGGCAGCTGGGAAGGATGGTGGGTGCATGAAGCACAAGACTTGGAAGTCAGCACAACACAAATCACAATCTACGTTGATTCTCCTGACATGTCAGCAGGCACATGTGGAGTTAGACCTCGGCTGGTGCCCTCTTGGTGTCTGACTAGATCACCGCCCTTCATGCAGTGCATTTTTCTTCTATTTCTTGGTCTAATTTAATATTTTACTCCTTTATATTTTGTTTCAAATTTTTTCTTCAGAAAAAGTGGCTATACGATCAGTCCCTCGACGTGTTATCCCTTACACAAAATGTAATATTCTCATTTACAGATTGACTCATAATGCTGCTTCACCTCAGTTCCTGTTCTTATGGACATAGACCATCATCGTAGTTTGAAGGTAGATTGATCGGTTTATTCTTTCATTCATCTATTTATAAAGACAAGATATTTGTTTGTTTGGTTTTACGTTTGGTTGTTTGTTTTTTTTTACTTTGTTTTTTTGCAGTGACATTTTCAGTTTTGTTGCATATATTTAACATCTGTATAAGTGTATGGGTATTGAATGAATAGGTACGTAAGTAGTTTTAATTATGTAGTGTCATTTTATTTCCTATGAATAATAATGAGGGGGGTGTCGTGATCCCCAAAATTTCTGTGCATTTGCCCTGCATTTGAGCAGTACAGTACACCAAGACACAAACAGTGTGCAGTTCATTACAAAGACACTGTAGTGCGCAAGTAAATTTTTCCTTCGTAATTTTTTCTTTATTACAGCCACATGAAAACATAGCAAATTTCAAGCATTTTCCTCTTCAATAATCTGCACGGCAGCATCGGTTCCTAGGCCTGGGGTCTTTGTGCAGAGTTTGCATGTTTTCCCTTGCATACCTCCAGGTACTCCGGTTTCGTCCCACCGTCCAAAGATACGCATGTTTAGGTTAATCTGTGACTCAAAATTGTCCGTAGGTCTGAGTGTGAGTGGTTGTTTGTCTCTGTGTGTTGGCTCCAGCACCCCCCACGAAACAGATAAGCGGTTGAAGATGAATGAATGAATGAATAATCAATACTCCTAATGTTCGACCATCTTAACTAAAAAACTGCTGTTATGCTTTAGTTGCCACATGCAAACACACAACCAGTGTCATGTGTTGACTAAAATTGTTTTCTTTTGATGTCCACAAAAAATGTGTTGCTTATGGTAAAATGGCATTTGTTTATAAATGTATTTATCAAGGTCAGATTTTTAGTCTAAGACGTGTATGAGTGTCCAGGAAAGAAGGTCATGAAGTATCATAGTGTGGTAAAAAGAAGAGATGCTATAGTTTTCACACATAGCGGCCCTTCTCACCAACCTTTTGATTTCAAATGAAGATGGTTGTGGGAGAGCCTGCTGAACATAGGTAAACATTTTTTGTGTGAGTAAACATGCTGTCTGCTTCGCTGCTTAACTCAATTTCTATAAGGAAGCAGCTTTTTCTGAGTTTTCTTACACACTGTCTTAAAAAGCCCAGAGCATGCTGTCCGCTCCTCAGTATGGATAACCTTTTAACAGAGGAACATCTAGAAGAAAGGAAATGAAAGATCAATCAATAAGGGTGGATTTTTGTGTGAGCGGGCCAGTGTGAAAGATACAGCGGAGCGTTTCACATGCTGCTGAGCCCGCCGCTGACCTCCGTGCAGTCACTAGATCAATGGACAGGACAGAGGCCACTGGGATATTGACTGATTAATCAAAGCCAATTTTCTTTTGATCAGCAGAGCCGCCGGATGAACCCGCGAAGGCGAAGTAAAGTGGTATGTTTTATTTACTTGCTCTGGGTCCCTTGTTGACTCGTGCCGAAGACTTCAAATAGACTGTGACGATTCTGTCATGACAGTGATTGACAGGAAAAGTTTGCCCCACATTCCCGGCAGATTCATTCGGAAGTGTGGGTTTGTTTAATCGTAGGTTGTTTGATTTTTGTTAATAAATATCTGAGAGAAAGAACTGTGTGTCGTTCCTCCCAAGTTCTTCCCTTCACAGTTCTTCCTTTGTCTCTTTTAGGATGCGCTGCTGTACATTCTCCACACAGCAACAACACCATGATTCATTTGAAGCATTTCTTTCAATTTATTTATCCTTTTGTTTTTGTATTTATAAATGGAGATCCATGAGCGTATGAGGATCTGAGCCTCTCTTCTCATTGGCTGAGTGATCAAATTGAAATATAGCAGATTTCAGGTAAACATGCAGAGAAACTAAATCCTGTAAGGTTGGATCATTGGTATAGGTGGTCGGGGTTTGGTCACCTTAGGGCGGTGACTGCTTTGTTGTGACATCACAAAGTTACAGTCCTGGTCCTGATTTCAAGCCTCAGTTTCTGAATCCAAGCTATGAGCAATTCTCTGTGGAGTTTGATAATTTCACTAATATTATACCATGGTCAGTGTGAATTAGTGATAGACCGATATGGTTTTTTCAAGGCCGATACTGATACCGATTATTAGTAGTCAAGGAAGATAATAACCGATATTTGGAGCCGATATTCATTTGCAGTAAAAGGGAAAACATTGGCATCAAAATTTTTAATAATACAAACTCTAACACTTCATTTAAATGCCTTTAAGCATATGTTTATTAAACTGCTTATCAGTGTATCATGTTAAAGGTTTTTTTTATCTTAGGCAATATACATCTTTGTTTTAAAATTCTAACTTCCAGGCTCCCAGGCTCAGCAGCATGTCTTCTAAAGTTAATCGAAAACTTAAACAAATAAATAGCTCCCTAAAGTTTTCTACAGTAAATAAAGTTTTCCAAAATTTCAATATAACTGAAATGTTAATCTTTCAGTTATCTTTGTTTTAAGTTCAAACAAAAACAAAAAGTGCAGGGTGTTCCCAGGGTCAGCAGTATCTCTTAGATAGATAAAGTTAACTGAAAATTTAAATAATTTTCTGCCATGACACCCGGAAAACAAACTTTTTTGGCATCATGCGCCAATGAGCAACGTCCGTAGGAATGAATGGGCCCCTCCTCCGACGCTGTATCCAGTTCTCTTTATACATCCATGTTCGAAACATATATCTGCTCTCCGGATCTTCTCCGTTCTGCAAACCTTGTCTCCTCTCCGCCGTGTGTGTGAGCACTGTGCAGGCACAGCTTTCACTGCTGATTGGCTGTTACCCGTGCCGTGGCTCTGCGTGTAACCAATCAGATGATGCTGTGGGTGGGACAATGCTGGAGACAGAGTAGTGACAGCAGACAGAGAGCTGCATCAGAGCCGTCGGATAAAAAAAAAAAAAAAGGCCGATGCCGATGTGCGTCAAAATGCCGAATATCGGCGCCGATAATCTCGATCCCTAGTGTGAATACTCTTTTCTGATTGGTCGGCAGGTGTGCGTTAAAACTGTTTAATGCACACATAGTTCTGCTAAACTTTGCCTGTAACCATAGCAACATAACGAGCCCAGTTTTATTTATATTTTATATATATCATTTTATAAACAAGAACCACACTGTGGAATAATTTTGACCTAAATCAAGCTTAATTTTAACTTTTAATAGCCTACTTTTGGCTTTGTTAAAGTGATTGAGCCACAGTGCTCATCCCGTCCTACTGTGATTACTGTAACTGGTGTGGTTGTAAAAGGGACTAGTTTATTCCTTGTCATGACAATGGTAAGCTCAAAAACTTTCGATTTTGAGTGCGGGTAGTTCTTCGCCTCCACGTCGTGCATTAAAACCGTTTGAAGCACACCTACTCGTGGATTAACCCTTACATATAGAACATAGAACCTGGACCTGATTTATAATCAAAGACCACATGGAAGTCTGCCTTTATTCCATATTGAACTTGAACGTATACCTTTAAACCTCATGGACTTTTAAGACTGATAACCTCTTATAGTCAGACGGAAATCACACCTCTGCAGCCACGTCCTCACATATTGTAAAGAGGCTATACACTGCATTCCAAATTATTATGCAAGTGATATTTTTCTCTGATTTGCCTAAATAGTTGATGCAAATGACAGTCAGTATAATTTTCAAGTCATCAACCATTAGAGTATAATTTGAATTTTATTGAACAAACCTCCCAAAAATAACTGTATTTTTTTCAGAAACAAAAAACTCAACACGCACTGTCCCAAATTAATATGCACAGAAGGTCAAAACATTTTGTAGGTTGAGTACCCAGCGGAAACCCCCGCAGGCACAGTGAGAACATGCAAACTTCGCACAGAAAGGCCCCAGACCAGGAACCGAACCCACAACCTTCGTATTGTGGGACAACAGCACTAGCTACTGTGCCGCCATGCTGCCCGCATTCAGAAGTCATGTTTACTGAAATCAAAAGCTATTTCAATCATAAAACATTTTAACAGGTCGAGATACAGGTTAACATAGGATCCCTTCTTTGATATGATCTTCACAATTCTTGCATCCATTGGACTTGTGAGGTTCTTGAGAGTCTGTGCTTGAATTTCTTTGCAGGATGTCAGAATAGCCTCCCGGAGCTGCTGTTTTGATGTGGACTGCCTCCAACACTCATAGATCTTTTGCTTGAAGATGCTCCAGAGGTTCTCAATAAGGCTGAGGTCAGCGGAGGATGGGGACCGCACCATGAGTTTCTCTCCTTTTATGCCCAAAGCAGCCAACGACTCAGAGGTATTCTTTGCAGCATGAGATGGTGCAATGTCATGTATGAAGATGATTTTTCTACGGAAGGCACGGTTCTTCTTTTTGTACCATGGAAGAAAGCGATCAGTCAGAAAATCTAAATACTCTGCCGAGGTTATTTTCACACCTTCAGGGACCCTAAAGGGGCCTACCAGCTCTTTCCCCATGAATCCAGCCCAAAACATGACTCCTCCGCCTCCTTGCTGACGTCGCAGCCTTGTTGGGAGTGGGGTGGCCATCCACCAACCATCCACTACTCCATCCATCTGGACCATCCAGAGTTGCACGGCACTCATCAGTAAACAAGACATGTATCTCTGGGCCCACTGCAACCGTTTCTGCTTGTGAGCATTGGTTAAGGGTGGCTGAATAGTAGGTTTATGCACAGCTGAAAGTCTCAGGAGGATCCTACATCTTAAGGTTTGTGGGACTCCAGCGGCACCAGCAACTTCAAATACCTGTTTGCTGCTTTGTAATGGCATTTTAGCAGTTTCTCTCTTAATCCGATGAATTTGTCTGGCAGAAACATTCCTCATTATGCCTTTATCTGCACAAACCCGTCTGTGCTCTGTGTCAACCACAAATCTCTTCACAGTACGAGCACGCTCAAATTTTCGTGAAATATCTCATGTTTTCATAACCTTTTCTAAGGCATTGCACTATTTGACACTTTTCGACAGCAGAGTCATCCTTTTTCTTTCCCATATAGGTTGAAACCTGTGGCCTGCTTAATAATGTGGCTACATAATGTTATGACACTTAAATCCAATTTGCATAATAATTTGGAACGCAGTGTAATTTGCTTTATTTGTCCCTAACACATGTATGTAGTCTTCTTTCAGCTTTTCCCTATTTGGGGTCGCCACAGCAGGTCAACTTGACTTGCATGATTTGATTTGGCTGCAGTTTTACCTCCAGAGGCCCTTCCTGATGCAACCTTCCCTATTTGGGGCTTGGAACCGGCACAAGAATACCACTGGTTTGTGGGTGCCTTGTGGCTGGGTTTGGTTCCTCATCAGGGAATCAAACCCTGGTCTTCCGCATAACAGGCAGAGATACTGTCCACTATTCTAAGGAACATCCCTAATACTTATGTATAAACAATAGAATTTATCCTCAAACAGGAGATGCCCAAGTGAATCATTCTGAGTAAATAAAAAATGAAGGGAAAAATAATCTACTGCAAATAAATGCAACTATTTCCAAAAAATAAAAAATAAAAAAATTCTCTGCACACTTAATGAACTCTATTTAATTTTTTTTTAGATAAGTGTTAGTATGTCCCTTATTAGAACCTTGCCTTAAAGAGTTCAACATTTGTTCAACATCTGCTGCTACTATAATATTTTTTATCTATGAAAATTATTTCATTTTGTGAGTAAGAAATTATTTTTAACTGTCAGGAGGAAGAGAAGTTTGGTATTTTT
The DNA here is from genome assembly GCA_034769265.1 of Remorina albescens. Lineage (NCBI taxonomy): Eukaryota > Metazoa > Chordata > Actinopteri > Carangiformes > Echeneidae > Remorina > Remorina albescens. The sequence goes on along the minus strand of CM068484.1, from coordinate 15,257,332 downwards.
TTGATGCTGCGATGCCCTTTTTTTTCTGAGGGGCAAATTATTATTGTGTCTTTTTTAAGCAGGAAATTCTATTGAAATTCAGTGCCAGAGAAGTGCATCTGTTTCCTCTTGCAAAAATTGTGGCCATGTGTGTGTGTCTAAGTTTAGTAGTGAAATAATTTCTTTTATGAAATATTGCAAACTATAACTGTCCTTAAAGCATGTTGCAACTCAGGCTCTGAATTCTTCAATTCACATAAATACTTCAAATGATGTGTCAAACACAGCCACCCTTTATTTGTACGGGTCATTAGCATACAGATAACCAATAAATGACAGAATTGTCTGTTACACAGATCATGAAGTGCATAGTAAGAATTTACCAAATCTTAAAGCAAACTCTTGAAAAAGTGTATTTTTATTAGAAGCAGGTCAATTTTAAGATTCAATAAGAAACTAAGATTGTTTCACAGCATATGGCTTCATGTAGGAGTCAAGTACTTGTATTTAATAAAACATTTCTAAAAGTCATTTGGAAATATTTCCCAGCACGAATAGGAGACGGTTTTGTTACTGCATGATTCATCAATCCTGGGACACAGCTACAGATTAGAACCAGTTCAAGAGAAACATAGGAAAGAACAACAATACTGGATGTGCTGCTTAAGACCTGACAGGTCCTCATCAGGCTTCCAATTGTTTTTCCTAGCATGCACAGGGATCTAGAGCTGGCTCCTGACCACAACATGGCAATCAGCAATGCACATAATGTGGTACACACTGTGGTAGTACCCTGGGAATCAAGGCATTTGAGAATAAATTCAAGGTTTTTAATAGTTTCCAGAGCATTTTTTTTTTTTTGATATTTCATTATAGTGAAGGGATATTTTGCCATCATACTTTTCAGACCACGTTGCTCTCCTGCCTCGCAAGCACAACTTGTTTCATTTTTAATGATCTCCTCAAGTGCAGATATTCAGGTTCTTAAGGACCTTCCTTCGCTTAAGGACCCCCTCCTCCCTCTCCACCTCTTCCTCCCCCAACACCTCAGTTTACTCTAAACTTGACGGCTTCTTGAAAGCACTACTTATAATTTCAGAGGTGAACGCGGCTCTATCTTTCTTCATTTGAGAGGCCCCTTGTTCCCTCCCCGCCCTTGAGTTTCTCCAATGTCAGCGCTCACTTCAAAAGCCTCAGAATGAGCTCTGAGGACTCCATTGAGATTTCCCATTGCAAACAATTATTCTGACCATGGTTCTTTGACAGAGATTTCTCTAGATTTATATTACTAGGCCATGAATCAAATTTCCATCAGTCTCAGTGGTGCCTCGTGCTTCACAGTGGTTATGCTATTGACCCAAAGCTTGAGCTGAATGTAGATTATTCTCTACAGAGGGATCTAGGAGCTGATTTATTCAAATCAGCTCAGTCAGGAGTGAGATTTGAAGAGCAGATTTGGGGGAAAGTAGAGTTAGATGTAGGAGATTTTTTATCTTTGTTTGGCACTTTCACACACATTTGTGTGTGTGTGTGTGTGTGTGTGTAGTTCAAATTAACAACTTCTGTGTAACTCAGAACTTGCTGTTTCTGTTTCAGTCCTCCCATGTTTCCCCTCTTTCCCTGAAATCCTGCAACCTCTCTGGCCGCTGTACCTGACATGTCTACCCACGCTGGGGGGGTCTTTCATGATGTGTGACTGTATCATCCAAAATAGATAAGAAAGCTTCTCTATTGCCACAGGAAGGTATTGTGAAGTCTCCCCCAGCAGTGGTCCCAGCAAAGGCCTCACACGAGCTGTTGATGAGAACAAGGGCTGCAGCTTTAAAGGAAGCTCCAGCACCTCCCTCAGGTAAACCACCCATAGTGAGGAGGTGTACAGATGCAGCACCAATATCCTGGAGGAAAATGAATTTTAGTAAACACGGCTGAATAAATAAATGCATCGACTGTCTTTACTGTGAATTTGAGATTATTGCTGCAGGACTCGCAGGCAAAGTCTGAAACCAACCCAGACCCACCTGAGATACACTGCATTACAGGCAAAGTTGAGTCAGGCAAGTCAGCTCATACATTAAATACACCACTGCTGTGTGCAAAACAGCGCAGTGTAGCAACTGTTAATAGCTGTGTTGTGTTTCATCATACCCCTGCGAACTCCAAATGAGAACACAGAGTTACATTTTCTACTCAAGACAGTTGGTTTTAAGGAGCCTCCAACAATTCCAGAGGGGGATCCTAGATCCTATGGACACATGCTCTCATAAACCATCTGAAACAAAAATCTTATCAGCTAGGTGGTCAGGTGATGTAATTGCAGCAAGTAAATCTAGCAATGGGTACAACTTCATGAAGTTGATGTTAAAGCAGCATCTCTGACTTGTAGTTAGTATTTTCATGGTAGTATCAGCCATAAAATGATGGCCACCTGTCTAACCCTATTTAACCACAATAGTTCTGATCCATCATTGCCTGGACTCCTCTAGACCAGCAGTCCCTGACCCCTGGGCTACGGACCAGTACTGGCCCATGGGTCACTTGGTACCGGGCGCAAAGAAAGAATAAATAACCTATACACTTTATATTTGTTTTTAAATGTTACCATAGCGACCACAGAATGTTAGGGGGCAGAGAGAATGTTACTCATGTTAGGACGCTGCTAATAAAGTTGCATACGAGTACACAGTGGATTCACTTTTATTATTATATTTAGAAGATACCACAGTTTTTGTGCTGGTTGGGGTTAGGGTTATCATTTTATTTTGTTGTATTTATCCACCACACCGGAAAAGAAAATATTGTCTGACATTAAAACATACCATGGCACAAAAAAGTTTGGGGACTGCTGCTCTAGACCTCTGAAGGTGAGCTGCGGTATCTGGACCAAGACTTTAACAGCAGATCCTTTATGTCCTGGAAGTTGTGACGTGGAGCCTTCATATATCAGGCTTGTTGGTCCAGCTCATCCCACAGATGCTGGACTGGATTGAGATCTGAAGAATTTGAACCTTGAACTGGTTGGTGTTCCCCAAACCATTCCTGAACCATTGTTGCAGTGAGGCAGGAAGCATTATCCTGCTGAAAGAGGACACTTACATTAATAAACATTGCCATAAATACATCGCCCCCCGCCTGAGCCTGGTTCTGCCCGAGGTTTCTGCCTCTTAAAGGTTGTTTTTCGTTGCCACTGTTGCCAAGTGCTTGCTCATGGGGGGATCTGTTGGGTCTCTTTAAATAAGTTTATAAAGAGTTTGGTCTACACCTGCTCTATATGTAAAAAGCCTTGATGTGACCTTGTTATTATTTGGCACTACATAAATAAATCTGATTTGATAAACAATATATCCATGAAGGACTGGACTAAGCCGGTGCTATTAATCAGAGTAATAACCACATGAATGAAGGACCCACGGTTTCCCAACAGAACTTTGTCCAAAGACTCACTCTGTCTCCACCAGCTGGTCATCTTCCCATAATGCATCCTGGTCCCATGTCTTCCCAAGGAAAGAGACAAACACACATCCGACCATCCACATGATGTAAAGGAATACCTGATCCATCAGACCAGACCAGTCCAGTTCTGATGCTCATGTGTCCATTGTAGGAGATTATATTTTGTTTAATGAAAGGGTCACTGAAGTTAATTTAATCTGTGGCATATTTCTCTTTCATATGTTTTAAGTTAATGAATAAAAATCATTATCCTTTAGAGTTAGCATGCCATAGCTTGTGGCTGACGCCACAGCGTAAACGATGTCAGTGTAAGTAAACTACGTCTTTTTTTTTTTTTTCAGTGCACACAGCTGTGACTCAGAGTTGGGATACATCAATGCTTGTTGTCTTCTATAATGAACGTGGACTTTGAAAACTGTGTGCTGGTGTTTTTGGAGACAGGTGAGCCCGGACTGTTTTGATCTTTCAAACATGTATTCCATCTCTTCTCTCACCACAAGGGAGCTTCCAACCAAGGTTAGCACTAAAGGCAGGGTGCACCATGGGAAATGAGCCTGAGCAAGTGTGTGCCAGCCTCCCACTTTTGTGGGATCAGCACGGCATCAGAGGGATCATACTGACACTAGTGAAGTCCCCAGGTATCACCTATCACTACCTGTTTCTGCCACAGAGGAAACCAAAGACCTGCTCTAATTGTATCATTAATATCATTGCAATCTTAAGGCCAATTATTCTCTCTTTGAGTTTCACCTGCCTCAACCTTGAATTGGGCTCTGCCTGGATATGTGAGCTCAGACAGGCTGTGGTGGTGATAGAGGAGCTTTCCAGCCATCTGTGATCAAAGCTGTGTGGTTTCTTGAAACTGGCCTGGAGACGGAGCCAAGTTCAACACACAACAGCGTTTCTAATGATAATAAGGAAACAATGCAAGGTGATGTTGAGCATTTAATGAGCAACATGCAGCTGGTGACCTTTGTCTGCACTCTCACACAGATCCATTTGGCTGGATTAGAGCAGAGAAGCATCTCCAGGTAAAAAATAAAACAGAAATGGGCGTGACCAGCATGGCACAAAACCAGGCGCAACAGGGCGCAATGTGGAAGACAGGCAGAGCAGATCATTAGAAGGAACACAGGAGCAGCAGGTGGAGCTGAGGCGAGCTTCAGTAATGACCAATCTCATAAGCTCATCTCATCCCCTTTAATAAGCCCAGTTATCTGAGAGAGAAGTTTGTGCCCACTAAAAAAAAGAGAACAGAATCTGGTGCAGTATCAGCTTGAAACAAAAAAGACTGATGACACTCCATCTCTCGCTTCTTCTCCTCCTCCTTTGCTTGTTAGGAAAAAAAAAACATTGTTCCTCAAAGCACAATAAACAGTCATTAGTATCTTTATTTATCCATGGGTGTGGGGGTCCGTGTGTGTGTGGGGGGGGTGGGTTACTGACACAGCATCTTCGAACAGGCAAATGTAACATAGAATATCGATATTTACTGATTAGGAAAATGTGCAAGGTCAGTTCACATTAAATTGTCGAGTCTCATCATACTATTTAATAATGAATGAAGGAATTCGGCAGCGTACCAGCAGGCGCGGAGATAAGTGCACACCTGTGAATCCGCGCTGGAACTGAGCAGGGAGGGAAAACAAACAAGGACGATCTAGTGAAAAAATGAAGCCTTCACTGGCGTTATCGCCAGTCAGGTCCAGTTCCATCACGGGTTAGCTCTGAGACAGCCCCGCCCGCCTCATGGTGAGCTTTTCCGGTAAGTATTTGTATGCCCTGGCTCTGGAAGTAAACTCGACCTCATATGTCTGAACATGTTTAACGTGTTTTGTTTTTTGTTTGTTTGTTTTGGTCTCTAATCCTTTAAAACCTTGGCAATAGTATAGTTAGATCCTCATCGAGCTGATCGGATGATTTCAATAATTCATCAAGTAAAATTCTTTGAGTAAAATTAGGCGGAGACTTTTCTCTCAAAACGAACCAGGCAGATGAAAAAACACACAATTCCAGCTGCTGCTCACACAGAAAACAGGCAGACTGACTATGTGGGCGATGCTGCTGGTGGTCCACCTGTAACAGGTGATCAAACAGGAGGCCTCACCAAACACCATGAAATATCCGTCATCTAAATTCAAGAAAACTGGCCCACTCTCCGCATATCTGGGCAGGCAAAAATAAAATATAAAAGACTGCTTTATTTGTATAGGACAAACAAGAAACATAAAAGTAGAGACAAAAATCCAAATATGAAAGCAGTGTTAAACACAGATTATGAAACAGATAACATATAATTAAGGAGAAGGATTAGATTTTTGAAGGCAGTGGAGACCAGAGCAGTTTTTAGCTTCTTCCTCAAGTCATTACAGGTTTTGTTGATCTGATCCATTAGTAGCTGGTTTTGCAAGGAGATGCTCTGTGACTGAAAGATTTGACCCGTTTACATTTAACTCCACTAACGGACAAGCTCCTGCATTTCCCAAATATACTTTGAACTCAGACACATGTAGTTGCTCATGAAGAATAAGTAAAGCTTTGAACTCAGTTCTGCATGGGACTGGAAGCCTGCAAGACCTGAGGCATGGACTGATGTGGTCTTTGCTCTTAGTCAGTACCAGCAGTGGAAGCAGCAGCATCTGAACAGGCTGCAGCTGTTAAACCTTTGGGAGTCTTTGGATAATGGGCTATTCATTTTGACTTTAATAGACAAAGTTAAATGATATAATAAGTGCAAATATTTTTCCACACCTGCTCATAATGCACAATGTGAGCAATGGCAATGTAGGCAATGTGTTCAATGTAGGCGGCAATGGCAATTTTCTCTGTGACTTTCTTTTTAAGCTGTGATCCTTCGTATAGGACGCATTATTTGATTTCAGGGACTTAGGGAATAAAGAATTGATGGTATTATTTGTGTGGCTTGGCAGTTTTTCACTCCGTCTGGACACCCAGTTCTTAATTTCAATGAGCAATGAGAATCAATATTACGTCTCCATGTGATTTGGCCCATGGGTATATATTAAGTAACAGGGGACCCAGAATAGATCCCTGGAGGTCACCACAAACCAGAGGGGTGCAGAGGAGGAGGCATCTCTGAGCTTAACATAGAAGAACAGATGTATTTTTCAGATGGCTGATTAAGTTATTGATCCTGACCTCAAGGGGAACTGAAATAAAGCACATGTCTGCATACAGCAACTTGGAAGTGGGTTTCAGGTCATTTTAAAGGCTTGGATAAAAGTAAGCAAACAGCTGCATGTTTAAAATGCTAGTACGTAGGCAGCAGTTAACAATGGTTTAAAGATCTGAACCAGCTGCTTGAAATCCTGCCTTTAAAAAAACCAAGTCAAAGTCAATGCCGTCTGAAGGGCAGATGGAAGATTTTGAAAGTGCCACAGTGCGTTCCAGAGTTGACAGAGATCTTTCTTTGAAGTAAGTTAGTGCTGAAGAGGGGCAGTAGTCAACATCAAGCTTTCTGAAAATCTTTCCCATCTCTCCGGGGAGGATTTGAACAGCTGCCTAAACAGGGGACCAATCACAGTCTTAAAGGAGCTATTTGTAAAGTCATTCAAATGGGTTCTTGCTTCTTGGGCCTCACGCTGATAAGTGGACATCAGATGTTCAGGAGAAGTGGAGGGATCACTATCTTTACCCCTCTTCCATTTCCACTCTGCCCTCCTTTATTGTTTCTTTAAATTGTTTATTTCTTCATTTAACCTTGGTAGAGAAGATTCAAATATTTTTTTTTTTGACTCTGATAGGGGTAGCAGTGCCTAAAATATTTGTGCAGGTGCTATTAAAAACATTGACAAGCTGCTCCACTTCAAGGCCATTATGCTAATGGCTATTAAAAAGTGTTTGAGTCATTAAAAGCTTGACAGAAAATTTGTAAGAGAATTAATTAAAGGGGGTGGGAGTGAGTCACAGAAGGGGGGTTTAGTATCTGGGGAGACTTTATGATCAGAAATGTAGACTGTCTATTAAAATGGGCATAGAGTCCAGGCCTGTAAAGTGAAGCCAATTCTAAAGAGTCTAAACCTGCATTCTATCTAATAACCATCAGGGGTGACTCTAGCAGCTGTAAAAAGAAGTTGCGTTGTGTTAATGTCTATGTGAGAATGGCCCTATTTTTCACTTGATTTATTAGCTCAGTAAATGTTTGCCTGATACGTTTATGGTCCCAGTCCTTAGTTTCAAGCTTCAGTACAACATGATTTGATTTTTTTTTTTAAATATAATCCCATTTAAAGGAAAATAGACCAGAAAGCTAGGTATTTATTAGATGGTGTGGCCGCTGCGAGGTTGACCGACTGTATCATACGCATGGACAGGGTTGCCATTTTGGGCGGTTTTACAATCTATTTTAAGAGCAAAAAATGTGTTTGGGCCGGTGGATAAAAATTGGGCTGGTTTCTGATCAGTTCAGCGGGTTGTTGCGGCCGAAACACCGGCACTTTAGATCCTTCTTCCTGTGACTCTGTTCAGCAGGCAGCAGTCTCACTCATTCACGCACACACACCCACTACCACTCTGGCTGACATGCCCCCTAAACTCACAACAGACACTCCCACTACTTTCTACGGTGGTCGAGGGGTGCAAACCAACATTACAAAATCTGAAACACTTTTACAAAGCTTGAGACAAATTTACATTTCGGAAAACAAATTAACAAAACGTGAAACACTTTTACGAACGCCGATACAAATTTACAAGTCACGAAACAAACCGGAAAGGGAATGTCCCAACTTCTTCTTCTTCTTCTTCTTTGAGGTTTTAAGGCAGCTGGCAATCCTGTTAGTTGCATTACTCCCACCTACTGGAAGCAATTATATCTATTACATAAATTCTTCTTAACAATCCTGTTCTTAAGAGAATCTCCGGCCTTGCCCTCTCTCACCACACTCAAGAATACTTTTAAGACCTGTCCCTATCAGTCCAACTTTTCCCATCCCTGTCATCATGTTCCGTCTTTCCTGGACATATCTTCATCCATCCATCCATCCATCTTCGTCCGCTTTTCCGAGGTCAGGTCCCGGGGGTAGCAACTTCAGCAGGGAGCCCCAGACTTTCCTTTCCCCGGCCACATCGAACAGCTCTGACTGAGGGATCCCGAGGCATTCCCAGGCCAGAGTGGAGATATAATCTCTCAACCTGGTCCTCGGTCTGCCCCAGGGCCTCCTCCCAGCTGGACGTGCCTGGAACACCTCCCAAGCGAGGCCCCCAGCATGCTCTATTGTTTCAGCTTGTTGACAGATATCACACACACCAATTTGATGTTGTCCAATAACATAAAGTGTCCCGTTCAAATTACTTTATACAACAGTTAGTTCTGACCAAGTAATGTTATTGGACAAGAGACATTCCATGAGTGCTTATATAGAGTACAACAGCACTGGGATTGTTTCCAGACATTATCACTCCGCTGTACAGGCATTCTAATAACCGTGGGCACAGGTGAGATGCTTTATCAAATCAAATCAAATCAGATTTATTTGTATAGTGCCAAATCATAACAAAGTTACATCAAGGCACTTTACATATAGAGCAGGTCTAGACCAAACTCTTTATAAAACGATTTAAAGAGACCCAACAGATCCCCCCATGAGAAAGCACTTGGGGACAGTGGGAAGGAAAAACTTCCTTTAAGAGGCAAAAACCTTGGGCAGAACCAGGCTCAGGGGGGGCGGCCATCTGCCTCGACCGATTGGGATGAGAGAGGGAGAGAGACAGAGAGAGAGAGAGGCACGGTGGGGGGCAAAGTTGGGTAGAGTAGGGAGAGAAAGAGAGCAGGATAGAGAGCGGAGTGGCCTACTAGGACAGTAAGGAACTATGAGCTCTCTGAGATATGATGGAGCTTGGCCAGTAAGAGCTTTATATGTTTATATAAACAGACACAAAGTACGATGTCAATTTTGATTCATAGAGAATGTGTCACAAAACATAAAATACATATCTAAATAAAACCTTGTTTCACAGGTCTGAAAACTCAACTATGGATGGAGCAACGTGCTGTCTGATCGAGCTGTTAACTCATCAGAAACACACATCATGGCACCAGAGCGTTTGTCCACAGACTCTTATTTCAGTGGATAACAATAAATGGGTACATTCTGATAAATGTAAATGATACAAAGCGGTTATATGCTGACACAGAGTAGCAAGCTTGTGTGTAGGAAATGTTTATGTGTTGCCTGGCAACAGCCATGTCCTCATTACACTTGCACAACTATTTGTGTTGGCGGAGACAAATAAATGATTAAAACAAGCAAATCATAATCTCTTGTCACTTCTCACTGTTAACTAATGAAATGCGCTTGTAGAACTTTTGTATAAAAGCAATATCACACTCGAGTCGTGCTCTTGTTATTATCTGCGGCCTCGTGCCTACGACCGAATCACACCAGTGCAGATATTCAGCACAACAGCACTCCCTCTCATGTGATATTGCTTAAGTGTCCTATTCTAATTCATTCATTGTTACCACTAGTCTTCTGTTTCCTCCTCTGTATCTCTCAGTATCCACTCTATTTTGTATTGTAAAAAGTGCACACGTTCCTATTGAAAGTTTTTGTATATTAGGAAAAGGTAATTAAAGTTAAAAAAAAAAAAGTTCAACGGGGTGCATGGATAACAGTGGATAGCAATCGTGTGATGTTTTTCCCGTTTTGTGGCAAACACATGAGCCGCTTAACGCAGTTTTGTTTTTTGTGTGGTCGGTCTTCAGGGTTTATAAATGGCGCAGACCAGATGGAATGTGTTTGACACAAAACAGGCAAAACATCACTCGTTCGCTATCTATGAACTACATTGAACTCCAACTGGCTGTGTAGCTCCCGTTATCACTTCCGGCTCAACCCCAGAGTTGGGACATTCCCTTTCCGGTTTGCTTTGGGACTTGTAGATTTGCTTCAGCGTTTGTAAAAGTGTTTCGCGTTTTGTTAATTTGTTTTCCAAAATGTAAATTTGTTTCAAGTTTTGTAAAAGCGTTTCAGATTTTGTAATGTTGGTTTGTACCTCTCGGCCACCATAACTTTCAGCTCATGTCACGCACACCGGTGCCGCCCGCCCCTCAAACACACTAGATCACGGGGTTTTCAAACTTAGCTAGCTGACTGACAAATTGTCAGTGAAATTGAGTCAGCCACCGTATATCCCAGAGTTAGATAAGTGAGAAAAAGCGTTTTGTAACCGACCCAGGTATTGCTCTAATCTGGCAGCGCTGCCGTTATCTTAGTTTAGCATAGTTGCTGTAATGTCCCATTGCCAGTTAGCAAAAGTTCACAAAAGTGATTAAAATAACTCCCGACCTTTCCTAATTACTTCTTGTGACCTGTACATTCACATCGAGTACAAATGACAATGCTAATTAACACGAAGGGATTGCCTGGTCACATATAGATTTGCGACTATATTCCGGCAAAGCACTGCTGCCAGGCGCAAAGACACCACGCAGCACCTGAAAACCCCCAACTTCCATCAACACACCAGCGTGACTACCAGGCTGATACCATACTAGGCTGCGTGGAGTCTTTGCTCCTGGCAGTGATGCTCTGACGGTAACAACAAGTAATTAGGAAAATTCTGGAGTTATTTTAAGCACTTTGGCTAACGACATGCTGACTGGCAACGGGACATTACAGCGACTACGCTAACGGCAGTGCTGCCAGTTTAGGACAATACCTGGACCGGTTACAAAACGCTTTTTCTCACTAATGTAACTCTGGGGAATACGGTGACTGACTCAATTTAATTTGGGGGTGGAGTATCCCTTTAAAGCTTGTTAATGATTTAAATGTGTTTGAATGAGAAACAAGACAAAACAATTTTGGGTGGTTTTTTGTGCATTCTCGTGGTTTTTGACAAGGTTTTGGGCTGGAAAAATTTGCTGGCATCTGGCAACACTGAGCACAGGGCAGGTCAGATCCAGCCCTCACTTCTCCTCAGCCTAAAGTTAATCTTGAAAGTGGTGAAATGACCCATAACCTGTAATATATTTAAGTTGTGATATTGTGCTTTCTCTCTCTATCTCTCTTTTGGCTTTTCCCTATTTGGGGTTGCCACAACGAGTCAGTTCTGTGGCTTGCATGATTTAGCCACAGTTTTTATGCCAGATGCCCTTCCTTTCGCGACGCTCCCCATTCATCCAGGTTTGGGACCAACAAAAGTCTACCCTTGGTTTGCTTTGTGGCTGGGGTTTGAACCCGGGTCCTCTGTCTCTGCAGGGAATGCTCTCTACCACTGAGCTACATCCCCGGGGAAGTTGTGATATTGTGCAATATACCTTAAAACATTTTTGTTTGTGATTTTTGTACTTAACAGTCTCTTGCATAGTTCAGATGTATATACACTAGAACCTTCAGTACAATCTACTTGCTGAGTTCCCAGACACCAATAAACAGCAGCTTGTGTCAGTACACTCAAACATGTATTTACTGTCTCTGTTCTCTGAATCATTGAATGCTGAATTTCATGACTGATTTTTAAAAACAATGTCTTGAAACCTAACAATAAATGCATCCTAATTTTATCAAAAATAAAGTTCATTTTATCAGTTTTACCCATTACTAACAGTTTCTTCAACAGAGAAACAGCCGGCATCCCAGCTCTGCATTTCATCGCTGCATCTCTTACAGTGGCAGCAGTTCATTTTATCATGAACAATATAGAAGTTTTTTTTCCCATTGGATAAATCCTGATGAATATGCCCCTCTCTTGAGTCATGCCTCCCAGATCTCTTTTCTATTTTTCCATGAGTCGAGACTGACAGGTCAGGGTAGGGGGCTTACATTAATACACAGAAATCATTTTAATTGTTGTCCAGTCTCACTTGGCCAATTTTGAAACTTTCGTCTTCCAGTCTTAGTTTCTTTTAAAATCAATAAAATTGTGTATTTTATTTCTGACGCACAAACCACACAATTAAACTGTGGCTCTGTTTTCAGACTTTTTATCCGCCATTATCTTTCAGGAAGACTGAGTTCTTAGTGTCACTCTCCTTTATCTGATTTGATCAAACGTTCATCTTTTTTTAATCTGAATAATATCAAGCATCAAGGTGCTCCTTAATGGTTTCTATGTTGGAGATGTGTTTGATTTTACTAATCTCTGATCAAGTGTAAATTCCCCCATGACATCACCCGAACGTTTATAAACTGAAGTTTCCAATTAGAAATTTGTCTGTCAGACATCTTGGACTTTTGAAACAAGAAGAGACCATATTTGGAGAAGGTGGAGCTAAAGTGGAGTGAGGAGACCATCATTCCTTGCTGTTGTGTTTTTAAGTATTTTAAATTTAAAAAAAATCTTTTTATCTATGAAAGCAGATGAATGTCTTTACTCAGCATGGATGTGCACTACTAGCCCACTGTAAAAATAATTTCAGATCTTTCCATGGGACCTGAAAAAGAACCGGTCTCCAGTGATCTTCTTTTGAAGTTCCTGCAACCTACATCTGAACCATAAGACAAATGTGAGCTAAACAATTATATGATTGAACAGAGTTAAACAGTATACAGTCGTGTAAGTTTATTCCATGTCACAGTACGAGATTGGTCCAATTAAATCTTGTTTTCAGGGTGAATGTCGTAATGTTATTTTCAAACTAGCAGCAGTGATTCAAGTACACAAATCATTTCCTGATTGTTTTGCTTGTGGATGTGGAACATACCAATAGTCCCGCTGTCAGGATTTACCTTCAAGCTCTTCTAGGCCTCCAGAGATCATGGGTTAATGTGGCCCCAGATGTGAGTGTCAGACAACCCTATCTTGGCATTTTCATTTGAATATAAAAAATGCAAATAAAAAAGATGGGAAATAAATGTGGTTTTTGGGAGAAAAAAATTTGGTCAGTAATATATTTTTATTGACTTGTGATTTTTAAATTTTTCTGCCCAATTTATTTATTTCATAGCTGTACTGATTTATTTATGTAAGTAGTTATTAATTTATTATTGAATAAAATGCTACTCCATATTTAATAGTCTTTAAAAAAAGATACTTGTCATGTGAGGGTTTTTTTTTTTTTTTTTTCATAAAGATGGACTGGAAAAAATTTGAATCTATCCTTTAGTTTCGTCCAAATATAACTTCAAACACACACACACTTCAGATGTGTGTGTGTGTGTGTGGGTGCGAAGACATGAAGATGGAACCTCATTTTTTCCCATATAAGAAAAACATCTGTTGGAGACGCTGTGCTCTCTCACTCTTGATGTCTTTTCATTAACATTTCATTGGACACATCAGCGTGCTGATCATTGATAATAGGTCTGCTCCATATTATTACTGAGTGCTGGTCATATGACTGACTCCATTAGCTGCCATGTCTTCATTGCCTCTTCACAGTATGTTAGCTCTGTACCACCACAGGCTGTTGTCCTGGAGGTGGCTAACGAATTTATTTAGCCAAACGGAAAAATTCATTACAGGTTTTGCTGAAGCTTTGAATACTTGTGAGTTTGATTTATGTCTGGTGGATGATTCACACATTTCCTATTAGAAGAATGCTTTAAAATGGGATGACTTGAATGGGATATTGATTCACACTGATGTTGAAGCTGTAGGGGAAATGAAAAAAGACACAAATATGTGAAGCACTTCTTTAACAAATCAGCTATAAAGGCCGATAGCAGAGATGCATGTTGGGTTATTAATAAGAGAATCCACTTGGTTGTGTGTCCTCTGCAGCCACAGCTAGCATGACAAATCAGAGCTGTGGCTGATAATGAATAGTCTGTCCATTACTGACACTGTCACCCACCCGGCCATTTTTTCCTCATCATAAACTATGTGTGAGGTTTAGGTGTCTCACAAAGTGTTATTTTTTTCACACCTGCTTCAGGCTAAAGAAACACTGATGAATTAAACAACAGGAAACCAATCAATCTGAGCGAGCCGATTTGTCAGGTATGAGCAACTGGATCGCCTCTTGTGACAAATTCAGCCCTGCTGCTGTGGGTGTTCATTCAAACCACTGGGAGCCTCTGAAAAAGTGGAAGTACTAACAGATCTGCACACGTTCAAATAACACACTGTCCAATTCACATCAAATACCCAGCTCATGCTGTCCAACACGCCACACTCCAGCAGGGAGGGTGTGTGTGGCCACTGTCCTGATATGTAAGTAGTTATTAATTTATAAATGATCTGAACTGTCCTGCAATTAAATTTTTCAACAACAACAGTTTCTCAAGTGGCTCATTTACTTCATTTTTCTTCATGATTCACAGGTGAGTACAGCCTGATATGTTAAATTAGCTGACGTTTTAAGATATTCTCATATTATTAGCATTATTATAGAAAGGCATGTTTTCAGTGGATGTGTAATGTCACAGTGTGTGTGTCTTCAATAGTTGATAGGTGTGAAATTATAATACAATATCACACAATATTATTTGAAGTGCTGATACATATATATATATATATATATATATATACATATATATATATAGGTGACAAAGTTGTAGAAGTCCTGACAGCTGTTTTCAGACTCAGTTGCTGAGTCTTTGAATACAGGCTGTGAGCATTTCTCTGTGCACTTTTATACATTCAGTATTAATACAGAACTTAGTCCTGATGTGACAAGACCTTAACATCTACCTTTAGACTATATGAACCTTTAAGTAAGCAGAATGTTAATTTTCAGTGTCAATTGGTTCAAATCTTTGGCTTGAAATGTTTATTTTCCAATGTGGTCTCTGGGTTTGTTTTCTTGTAATTGTTCTTTTACTGACTAATAACAATAAAACAGCATTATTCTTTAATAATATATGCCTCTGCTCTGCTCATTGGAAATTTTTTAATGTCCAGTTCTGAAAAATTTAGTAGCCTTGCTGTGTCTGTGACTCTCTCTTAGAAATTAGTTTGATTGTCTATTTTGTTGGTGTTGTTGTCGTGACCCTTTTATATCTCTGACTTTCTTTACGCACCAACAGAAAACAGGGAATACCCCAAATTAAAGTGAGATTCATCCTGGACTAGGCTTATTTAATTCTGCCATCCAGTGTGGACATTCAGCCATTCAGATACATTCAGGAAACAAGTGGTTTGTTTGAAACATCATCAGACTATTACAATGTTTCCTAACTAATTCCCAAAACAGGTCACAGACCCCTGAGAATCAGACCTGAGATCTCAGTCAGGTGCCACACCTACTAAACCTTTAATCCTACAGCAGTCCATTTCTCCATTCTTTGTGTATGTGTGTGCGATCTTTATGGATGGCCCAGAGAATCAATCAAGCAGAATCAAGTTCCAGCCTCCGTGCCTCTGTCTTGTCAAGTGGCAGCGTGCTGACCGATGGTCCAGATTTGAGATGATCTACATGCCTTTATGTAAGTGGGACTAATCCATCAAGAGCGGACCACAGGAGCTCACTCCATCATTCCCACTCACACACCTCACACACAGGGGGGGAGTTTTTTTTTTTTTCCTGTCTCCCAGGAGGAAACAAAATGAAAAAACTATTTTGCTGCAAAGTTGAGGAACAGTTGCAATAATTTTTATAATATTGCAATATGGATCCTCAGCCTTAACTTGTGTCATAATAGTAATAATAATAATATGTATAGTACTTTCAATACAAGGAAAAAAGTGCTTCATTTAAGTCAAATCCAAGACATAAAAATAAGACAAAGTAAAATATAATGAAATTATTAATTATTATGAATGAATAAAATTATTAAAATATGCAAGACCCCACTCACTCACAGCTTATAATTATGATATTAGTAGTAGTAGTGTTACTATAATTTTTGCAGAATTGTGTACTACACTACAAACAGAACCATAAAACATCATACACCTTATCTACTGTGTTTTAGGGTCACAGTGTCTGTTTGTCATGTATTTTCATAAATTACTTGTAAGTGAGTTTCTTTCCTTAGACCACTGTTGTTAGATCCTGGTCCCCTTAGACCAGGATCATCGCACAGAGCTCCAGTGTTACAGATCCTCTGACTCAGTCATCTACACATCGCAGTTTGGTCCTTGTCAAAGTCTCACATTCTCACACTTGATTATTTTTACTGCTTCAACACAAATTCAGGATACTTGTCACTTCACCTGTCAGTGGTCCTAATGATAAAACCGATCAGTGTAAATCCAGAGCTACATGACTGGTGTGTTGTATGCAGGAATGTAGAGTGAAACATTCCTTTCAAAGCTTTGGGGTATTTGTTCTATAATTGGTGTGGATACCAGAGGCTTACTGACCTCACCCCTGCAGAGTCTCCTTCCAAGTTCCTTACCTGACTGGATCTCAGTAAGCATGGCCCCATTCCCAGCCCTTGCACCAGTGCTCTGGGGCCAACTGTCTCCAATGGGTTCTTCATCTAATCCCACATTTTTTCCCGAAAACCTCACATCCTCTTCCTTCTACAATTAATTTACTCATTTATCCTCTGTTCCAGTCAAGGTCAAGGCCTGGGATATTTTAATTAAAGAGGAAAGGAAGAAGAAAGTTTTCTGTCTTCAAACAAAGCCTCAAATTTGTGAGCTGTTCAATCAGTTCTTTTAAACTCACTTAACCCCTGATTAATGCCCAGTGCTCTTCAGCTGGCTGCGCTTCATGCTTATGAAATTAAGAGCAAAGAAAACCTCAATAACAGATTCAGCACACATTGCTGGGATGGATCGGAGACTTGACAAGCGTATGCAAAATCTCACAGGCAGCACCAACCAGAGAGTTCATGGATGATATGGAAGCTCTGTCTCTCAGTACATCTCTCTGTGCTATAATGATCCAGTGTCTTCTTATGTTTGGAGGAACAAAGAGAGAAAAGAAAGGACAGGAGTCACTTATTGCTCCACATATATCATCTTTTATTGTCAGCAAGGGCCAGTGTTACAATTTTAAGACCTTTAAAACTTGTTTTGATAGAAAGAAAGAGTTTACTGACAGGTTTGATTGGGAAACATGAGGCTTTGATTGGTCATTAATATAGGAAGTGTGTGTCTTTAGGCCATAGGCAGTTCATGATAGGCAGCATACTGTCCAGTCACATGATGATAGAGCTGTACAAAAACACGAAAAGGCCCCATTAAAAATAAATACAGTTTGTAACAATTAATTAGAAAAGAAAAGAAAAAATAAGTATGTATAACGAGCGTAACAGGACAATGGTAGTGATGGCAAAATATTACCTACCAAAGTCTACAAAATAGCTTTAAAAACTGATTTTAACTCAGATTTTAATCGCACACAACCAAATAATTCCCTGCATCGGCAATAATTAAGACTTCTTAAAGTTACACAGGAAAATCTGTTACATTAACATTAGCCTAATCCTTAAAATTTCAAGCTGTCAAGCATAAGCGGTGTGTGTGCGTGTAATCTGTGCTCTCACCTGTCTTTCGATATCACCCAATAGGCTACTGGCTCCAAAGCGGAATAGGTGAGGACAGAGCCAATCATTTCCCAGCTCCTCTTTGATCAGACTGAGCCACACCAGTGACTCCTGAGCCGTTCGGATTCCCCCTGCTGGCTTAAAGCCCACCTTAAGGAACACACACCTCCATTAACAAGACACGCTTCACTTAAAGCACTGATTACACTCTAAACTTTCAGGGTTTAATTACTTTAAAGATCCCATATAGTGTAAATTTACAGTACACCTCCATGTGTTTGATTATAAAGCAGGTCAGTGTTCTAAAGTAATAGTGTTAAGGTCCAGGATCTCAGTCCACAGAGAAATGCTCACAGTCTGTAATTCAGAAACAGAGCCTTAAAAACAGCTGCAAGAGATTCTGGAACTTTGTGAAGTAGCCATTTCTTTCAGCCAAATTGAAAGACCCATCATTCAACCTTAGAGGATTTGGTTTCTCTGATTGTTTACCTGAAATCTGCTATATTTTTAATAAATCAACCAGAAAGCAGTCAGCCCGTCAGAAGAGAGATTCTGATCGGCTCACTGACCTGGTGTTATTAGAGCTCCGGAAAGGATCCTGGGAGAGATGTAACTGTAACTACAATGAGATGGTTTTTTGGTTCTTAAAAACACAAATATATCTTCTTTTGGACATTGACACTTCAGATTAAACACACAGAGGATAAAATACGGGACCTTTAAAATTTTACTGATATGTAGAAGAGTTAAGTTATTTTGGCCAAATACTCTCAAAAATATTTTTTTATTTCTAAGTCGTGCCCCATTTGTTGAACATAATGAACACCTTGATCGTGGAACAAAGGAGGAGTTTTTTTTGTGCATCTCATTGGAATCAGAGACTGAAAACGCTGTTATAAAAGAGCAAAGTGTTTCAAACTATTTTTTTAACACTGTAACATGTATATCTCCATGGATTCTATACCTCATGCATATAGCTGGCCTAGTTATAGTTCACTGTGACACTCTGGTCATGCTCAAGAGCATAAAGGGGATTTGGAAGATTTTTCTTCCCAGCATATCAAACATCTCTCCATATGTCTGACACTGCAATGTAGGTGGTTATACTAGAATGCTAAAATTACAGGATCATTAGTTCCAGAAAAATTTGGTGACTGAAATCTTTTTTTTATAGAAGCTTAAATGAGTATCTGTGTTGCATTGAAGACGACTTGCAACTCGAGCCTGAGACCTAAACTCGTTGGGAAATGTTTATTACAGAAATAAATCAAATGAGAAGTAGGGCTATTTTCACATTAGCCTTCAATCCAATGTGACTTCTTTTAATAACAAGTGGTCATTACAATTAAGGTTTCGGACTCTCCAGCATTGGCTTCCCTTTTCAAACCAACAATCAATGTCCATTCCCGTACACAGATTATGTTAAACACAAAAATAATAAAGCTTAGTGGAAGTTCAGTCAGGAAGAGTACCTCCTTCCTTCTTAGTGAGAAGCAATTTCCAGCTAACCATAAGCCCCCCCTCCCCATTCTTGTCTTTATCCAATCACAACCTGACACAGTGACCTTTTAGCCAATCAATTGTACACTGCCAAATTTAAAATTTGTCTGGCTCTCTGCTGTCCCACAACTGTCATTTCAGCACAGTGTTCAATCTGTGACCCACCTCCAACCTTTCGCCACCTTGACCATAGATGCCAGGCAATCTTCATACAATCCATCCATTAAGAAGTTTCCCTTTCATCAAGATGTCCCACCATTTACTTCATTCCTCATCACTACCACCAGTCTCAAAACTCCAGGGGAAGAGTCCTCTGATTGGAAAAAACCTTGAACCTATGGACACTTCCATTGTGATCCCCTTCCTGCTGGGGTCCAAGCGCCAAAATTATTCCTTCTAAATATCATTCCACTTTAATATTTCATACTCTCCTGATCCTCCTATTAGGCTCTCCAGTTAAACTGAAGCATTAACATATTACAGTTTTGATCTTTAATGGAGGAAAACCTTGTGTTGATTCTTTTTGTGTCTGCCAACATTGGGGGGGGAGTAAAAGAGACTCTCCATTGGGTTGAGAACTAGAATGAAAATATTGTATCTACCTGTCTGTAGCCCACATCTATTAATAGTTCATTGTGGGAGAATTGATGAATTTGAAAGTCAAAACTGCATTTCCTTTTTTAAGGTTTGCATAAATGCTTGTTCTTGATTTCCACATCCTGTGGTTACGAAATAGAGCTAATAATTTAGACTATGTCACCAGTAAAGATAGGCGATCGATAGTGAGCCTCCTATTTTCCCTCTTATTCATTAACCAGGAAACATTCATGACATACAGAAAAAGTTAAGTACCATACCTTGTGGCCTGTACGCAAGTAGTAGTCACGGATGGCTCTCACCATCACTATAGCAACAGGGTAAGTAGCATTGACGGCCTCCTTTCCTGTGGACGTCTTAATGAAGTCCGAACCTGTTGGGTTTAAACAAGTGAGACGTAGAGGAGCATATAACACAGTCCAACAGATATTGTCGTGTTGCACTTATCATTCATCTGTCAGTGTGTTTTCTATTCAAACCTGTTTCTGAAGATTTCCCACATGATGAGATGCTAAAGTAGGCAAGCAGAGTCAGCAGGGGAGTCATTGTAAGGGGGCAGACAGAGGATGGACAGCGCATTATTCTGATTGTCTGGCCTGGCCAGACAAGAACATATGCTGCTGCTGATGGCAGCACAGAGGGCAGCTGCATGCTCATCAATAACACTCTTAATTTTTCCTTCCCTTTCTTCACAGCCAATTATGTTTTATCAGCTTTCCTGATAAAAATAGAAGATGAAATGATGCTCTTTAATATATTACCCACAAACTGCAGGCTGCAGGAAAGAAAAAAAAAAAAAATCACCCCCTCTGCCTCCCTGGTGTATAATGACTGTTCATTACTGAACAGAACAAGATGAACATTTTCCAGTTCATTAAAGACATGTTCTATGTATTCTTCCAGTCAGGTCTTTTTTTCAGCTTCTCTCCCCTCTTCTTCAAACTGGCATAATCCTTAAGATTCGTTATGGGGAGTCTTAATTACCAGATAATGGATAACGGTTATTAAATGCGGGTGGCGGTAATGAAGCTCTATTCATTTGCATGGGCAGGGGGATACTGGCGGGGAACGGCAGAGTAAAATAGCCTGCATCAGAGATTAATAGGTGAAATTATCATTCAATTTCAGGAATCTCATACGCAATTCATAGGAACAAGGGGAGATTAAGGAGCGGGTGTGGCGACAAAAGCAATGCATTTTAATAATGATCTCTATCAGGGCCCCTGACAATTTGGTTCTGTAATCGGCTTATTATGTGATGGCTAGTTAAGCATACTTTGTGTGTGTGTGTGTGTGTGTGTGTGTGTGTGTGTGTGTGTTTAACTCAGCAAGAGAGAGGGAGAGGCAGAAGAAAATGTTAAGCAGCAGTGCCACAGGATGGATGACAGTAAGAATTACATCAAGCTCTCAACTACCCCTGACTTAAACCTGAGACTTGGAAAAATCTTTTCAGCACATCTCCCAGATTACCCAGACTCGGTCCAATCCAATAATCCAAGGGAACTAAAAGAATTCAGACCAGTTGCTTGAACATCCCTTGTGATGAAAAACTTCAATATTCAGAAATATTGAAAGATGAAATTGTCTCCTGAATTCATGGCAAATTAGATCCACTTCAATTTGCTTCTCAAGCTGAAAAAGGTGCTGGTGATTCTACGATTTTTAACTTGAAACCTAGAAAAAACTCAATTGACATGCCCAACCTTTGGTTGCTGAATTTTATTCAGTTTTTAAATAAAACCTCATATTTTAATTGAGCAACTTGACATGTATTTTAATCTATTGGATCAGATTTCATTGTTGCTTTTAAGATTCCTGACTGACAGAATTCAACAGGGGGTTGAACAGTCATAAGGTCCAGCACTGTTCTTCTTGGGGTAAATCAGGTCATGGCTGTGCCCCATCAACAATGGTGTGATCACAGTTACTTGGACCTCAATGTGACAAAAACTAAGGAGATTATCATTGATTTTAGGAAGAATAGTTCTAACCTGGAAGCCAGCATAATTCATGGAGAAAAGGTTTAAATTGTGGAGACATACAATTATCTGGGAACACTATTTTAATCCAAACTCTCTCTCTCACTTCTTTTTCTAGTGCTTATCCCCAAGGGTCCAGAGGGGTGCTGGGGCCAATCCTAGGCAATGCTGTGTGCGAGCGCGAGGTACACCCTGGACAGGTTGCCAGTCTATCGCAGGGCCACCACATAGAGACAGAGACAGAGACACTCAGACCTAAAGGTAAATTAGAGTCACCAATCAACCTATACGTGCATGTCTTTGGATTGTGGGAGGGAACCGGAGTACCTGGAGGAAACCCAAGCAGGGACGGGGAGAACATGCAAACTCCATGCAGGTGATCACACCTTCTTGCTTTGAGGCAACAGTGCTAACCACTATGTCGCCATGCTGCCCTACTCCAAACTCAAGTTTGATAAAAACACAGAGGTAATTGTTGGTGCAGAAGCTGGGTTCTTTTCATGTCTCTCAGGACATTTTATGTAACTTTTATCATTCTTTCATTGAAAGTCTTTTAACATTTTCTTTTGTTTGCTGGTTTTACAGATTGAAAGTGTTTCTGATGCTATTCTTGTCCCTCACAGTCAAAGTCTGCTTTAAGATTATTGGCGTCCAGCTCACAGACCTGAGCTCTCTCTGGAAAAAACGCGTAGTCCAGAAAGCACAACAGGTCATAAGTCATCCTGAGCATGCTCTGACTCAGGAATTCGGTTCACTGCCCTCAGGATGGCGCTATCTCATCAAGGAAAACAAACAGTTATTCAAGTTCTTTCAAGCCTTCTGATGTTGCTGATGGTCAAACACTTTGAGAACTACTATATGTATCTATATATTTATTATTTATCACAGTCCCTGCGTGTGGACCCGAGTATTCAATGCTGCTCTGGTTTTCATATGCTACCTGTTATACTGACAGGCCGTCCGAATTAATGTTTTAATGTTTTGCTGATTGAGGTTATGTTTTTAATGAATGGCTGACTGGTAACAGCATTGCCCATGGAGAGATATTAAGAATAACAACAGCTCCTGTGAATCAGCTTTCACTAAGTAGATTGGACATAAACTGAGACTATGACTATAAGACTAAGACACAATGAAATATGTAAGTGGGTTGTGGCAAGACTGACCAGCCATCATGGCGACCATGCTGGCCTTGTAGACATTGGTGAAGGTTCCCAGCTCTCCAACAGCCAGAATAGTTTTCATGTGGGCATCACCACAGGCCTTTCGAAACTGACGGATCTCATCATACAGAGCTGTAGTGGAAGACATGAAGCAATCCATCAACATACTTCATCTGTGATCAAGATATGGACAAAAAGTTCATACACCTCATCACCAAAAATACTTTGAACCTACAATAATTCATAAAACATTTGCCAGCTACAAGTCAGCCACAAGCTGTTGCTCTTTTTTTTTTCCTTTTGAATGTGCTAAGGGCTTTTGGTTTCACATGTCTCAATTTCCAGATCCATTGTCTTATGGACAGCCCTGAGTCTTTCTTTGCACCACTTTTCCAGTAGACACACCTCCTACATGCATCTGATGGAAGAGAAAGGGACTTGGACTAGGCCTCAGCTCCACCTTGGTAAAGACTCCCAAGACTCAGAAGAGTCCAGAATCTTGGGAGTCTGCACCTGGGCAAACCTGCCTGATTGTCAATCAGAGGAGGCAAACATGGGATGCAGTGGATGTGGAGATGTGGAGGAAATCTGTGGAGATTGCCTTGCACAGCAGTTTTTTTGAGAGCGATCCACTTCTCAGAAAAAAGCAGTTTGCAACAATCACTTCTTCTGTGATTTCCTCTTCTCTGAGGGGTTTGCAGGTTTTTCTGTTAATGCACATTTCCCATACACATGTTGACTCCACTAGACTCACACAGGCTCTCAGCTGTTGAGTCAAGCTCACCAACCAAAGTTAATACAAGCGAAAGAGATTTTTCATCTCAAGCAAACATAACAGACCATCAACATCCCCCGCCTCTTCGTGGTCTCCCCACTTCTCACTTCTCACCCATTTGTGCACATTAATGGTGGTTCAGATTCTGAAAATAATGTTTTTACTGACGTATACCCCCCCACAGTCCTTCATCCTTTTCATCTGTCCTCCCATGGGCTGCAATGGGCCAACAATTCAGCTCACACAGCTGCAGAGAGGGCTCTTCACTGGCTGTCACTAATGTCTACACAGGTGACTCAGATGTCTATACCGTTCAAAGTAGCAAAGTCTGCTTGCTATGAACATTAGGACAGTAAAATAAAATAAAAATTTTAAAGAGTATTGCAGTTTCCGGTTTGCCCCCCATTTAAATTCAATAGTTGGTGAAAAACAGACAGAGACAGCTCCTGGAAGAACAGGCACAGATTCAAAAAAGGAGGGTTATTTCTGTCATGACTTTTTGGTCCTCAAAACACAGGTTGAAATACACCGATTCCCTTTTCAACACATCTTGGAATAAATACATTTCACATGCTCACCCAAACACACGTGAAGGCATATGTACATCCCAGCAATGGGTTTAAATCCCTCCGCCATCACAAAATATTATTGTCTGGACATCTCACCCAACACAGGAAATTCCAGTCAAGTTCAGTAAAACCATTTGTTTCTTGGTTACTCACTACCATCCAAGACATTCTACAAGGGAATGGAGCCAGCACCTGCGCTATTATGCAGAAAGGGTTCTAATGTATCTGGAGATCCTGATTCTGATGCCACCTCATGAGAAACTGTGGTGCTGCTGGGCTTTGCCACTGCTCACAGGTAAATTTATCCATGAATGTATTTACCTTCCTTCAGTATGAGAGAAAAACTTTGCCCCCAGAGACAAAAAAAACAACAACAAAAAAAAAAAACCTCATTCTGTCCACACATCAGGCATCATACAGTTATTAAAAGCTGTGTGTTTGCTGGGTATAAAGTCAGCCACTTGCGTAGGTTTCAATGCATTTTCTACACTCATGAGAGTTCTCTACAGATGGTTCGGTCGTTTCAATCTCAATGTACCCCACTTGGCTGTCCCACTCTTCACACCAAAGGACATGGCACAACAGAAAACCTCACTAGAAAGGGTTCCAAGGGAAAGCTACATAACATTTATAATGGTATTTTTGTTCAGGTGGGGAGCGATGAGTCAATCATGTGTTGTGTCTCCGTCGGTTCACATCTGAATCTCCAAGCCTGGGGTCCAGCTGTTCATACCCAAACAAGGGCTGAATCCTATTCCAAATACAGAGGGCATTGTGGTTCTTGAAAACGATGTCCATCAAAATATGGCAATTTCCATGGCACACAGTTGCAGTACTTCTGAAAATAATACTATTCAGCATTTTTCCATAAGTAGGCCAGAGCCTCAGGGCCTAGTTCCCTGAAAGGGAACAGACAGAGGTCTTTGAGCATCCACCGTTTAAATGTTTTTTGAAAGGAACACGAAGATAGCAAAACATGTTTCGCTCAATAACACAGTAGAAATTTCCCCTGGTTTTTCCACACTCTGAACAACCATCCTTTCAAGCTGACAACCAACCTCTCTTTTGTGTGTCCACCTTGATTTCCAATGACAGACTCAGTCCTCCTGGGCATGGATGATACCAGTCAAATCTGTGGCAGGATCTTCCTACCTCACTGCTGATTCTTTTCAGTTGCTTTTTGATGTAGGGGTTTTGTTGTTTTACCTTCAGCTTTAAATTAACTTGGAGTTGTTCTATCGAATTTCAATCATTAAACAACTTTTTTTCCTTTTACAAACTGTTCTTGTAGCTTTTGGGAACATTTGCATGTTGGATAAATCCAGTCAAGCTTCTTGAAACTTGGAGTATACACTCACATCAACAGTATCATGTATAAATGTCATCTACCAACACCTTATGCAGTCCCATATCAGCACATTCCACCTCCATGTTTCATTGTCGGCACTATACAGTTGTTTTGGTAGTGTAGACCAGGTCCACCGAAAACATGCTGAGCCCCATTTAATGACTCTAATGAATCATTTTTGTTTCCTTGGAACAAAGAATGTGCTGCCTCTTGAGGGCTCTTTTCAAATTCTTTGTCAAAGTTTAATCTTGCAGTTCTCTCCAGTTTCTTGGATGTCGTCCATAGAGGTTGTCTTCATCTTCCTTCACAGACAGATTAGTCACTGAAACACCATTTTCTACAATTATATCTTGTGCCAAGTCCAAAGAACTTAACTGCCTGTATTTCAATTCAGGGTCTTATAAATCATGAATTATGCATGGTGTCATTTTTCAAGGACGACAACTGCATCTTCTGTCACTGGTGGATAGGCTCATCCCGTACCTCCTGGCCACTACTGCAACTGAGTTTCAGCTTATGTTAAGTAGCTGCCTACTGATTCTCTTCTACTTTTTCCTATATTCAGGAAATTTAAGTCAGGTTTCTTAGCTGTTCAGGTGATTCTGTACCTTGTAGACCTATGCTGCATCAGACAACAGTGCAGCCTCAAACCTGAGGATAATGTGATAATGTGAACCTGACTTTTATTGGCGTACTCCAATGGTGGTGGAAGGGTTGTAGTGTGTGGTTCATTTTTTAAAGAAGTCTGTCTAAGCTTTGTTTTTAATGATATAACAATTCTGTAATTCAATTTAAAATAAAATAATATTATTAATGTATAAGACACACTGCATTCTCTAATATTTTAGTGATGTTTCACAGGGGACCCTAGTCTCTGTTGTGTTGTGTACAGTAAATGCTCTGCATCACCCTTTCTGGTCTCCTCATTCAAAATGATTGGAATTGTAACAGTTATTTCCTTGAACCCCCCCCCAAGGCTATAAAAGTAATGAGATGGAGAGGAGGAGTCTCATTGCCTCTGTTCAATGCATGCACTGTCTCATTATGTGACACGCAAAGCAGCCTTCAGACAGACCTAACAGCTGCAAGTGCACTATAGAGAGAATTCCCCAGGGATGCCTCTGACAAAACAGCAGCTGTGTCATTGGTTGTGTGAGAAAAGACCACCCACGTGGTATTAATGCACATTCTGCAAGATCCTCGTCCTCCTACACAGCTCCTTTCAGGGGGATGACATGAGATGATATCTTGGCAGCAGCATCACAGGGTTTCCTATTTCTACCTGTGACTTGTCTCAGTTTTCCTTAACCATCTTGGTACTGAGTGATATTTGCCATTGAGAGGTTAATATGAATGTGAAGACTGCTAGACATCACGCTCTCGGGTAAGAAGTTTGCTACAGTGCACAATAATTGTCTTTGTCTGTTCTCCCAGCATTTTGCAGTGTGTGTAAGTCTCACTGTGCCACCCACCCATGATGGGATATATCAAAGTTTAACACATCAAGCCTCTCCAGTGTTCTGCCCCCCATGCTACTGCTCTGCTCAGAACTCACTTAGTTGTTTTACAGTGTTTTACAGTATTCACTTCCCCTGGTCTTTAACAACACGTTTTGAGGGTGGAGAGCATTAGTGCCCTGGATTTTTCAGACAAGCCTCCAGGAGCCAAGGATTAAATTTTCATTTATATGGAGCTTGTGAATGTTTACTACTTGTGGACTCAATGGTGATCAAGTGGGATCACAACGTACCTTCCCAATATCCTGTCAGGGCAAGTTTCCTGTTGATGACAATGTCGATCTCCATGGCACCGTCAGCCACGGCCATCCGGACTTCCTGCAGGCGTGTCTCCAGTGGTGTCTGGCCAGCTGGGAAACCAGTGGCCACTTGGTGAGGAGGGAGAACACACTGTTACACACTGTTATAGCTCCTCCTCACGCACTATAGCCAGTTACGGAGTCCCACAGGGTTCGGTACTTGGACCAATCCTCTTCACTCTTTATCTGCTTCCTTTAGGCAACATTATCAAGAAACACAGCATCAATTTCCACTGTTATGCAGACGACACTCAGCTGTATTTAACAATGAAGCAAAATGAGGTTAGTCAGATAGTAAGACTGCAGACATGTCTTGAAGACATAAAAGTCTGGATGACCCATAATTTTTTACTTCTAAATTCTTACAAAACTGAAGTTATTGTACTTGGCCCTAAGCACCTTAGAGAATCCCTATCTAATCATCTAATCAGTCTGGATGGCATTTCTTTGGCTTCCAGCTCCACTGTAAGAAACCTTCGAGTAACTTTTGACCAGGACATGTCCTTTGTCCCTCACATAAAGTCAGTAGGGCAGCTTTCTTCTACCTGAGAAACATTAGGAAAATCAGAAATATCCTCTCTCAAGAGGATGCAGAAAAACTAGTCCATGCATTCGTAACTTCTAGGCTGGACTACTGTAACTCATTATTAGCTGGATGTCCAAACAAATCTCTGAAAGGCCTTCAGTTGATTCAGAATACTGCTGCACGAATATTAACAGGAACTAGGAAAAGGGATCACATCTCTTCTGTGTTAGCTGCTCTTCATTGGCTGCTGGTAAAATTCAGAATAGAATTTAAAATCCTTCTGTTAACATATAAAGCTCTTACTGGCCAAGCTCCATCATATCTCAGAGAGCTCATAGTTCCTTACTGTCCTAGTAGGCCACTCCGCTCTCTAGATGGAGGTTTACTTGTGGTTCCTAGAGTCTCCAAGAGTAAATCAGGAGGCAGATCTGTCAATTATCAGGCTCCTCTTCTATGGAACCAACATCCAGTATTGGTCCGGGGAGCAGACTCTTTAGCAACTTTCAAAACGAGGCTTAAAACTTTTCTGTATGACAGAGCTTATAGTTAAAAAGTTAGTCCATTTACTTTTTAGCTATGCTGCTATAGGCCTACACTGCTGGGGGAAGCACTGAGCACCTCTCTCTCTCTCTCTCTCCCCTCTCCCTCTCTCTCTCCCCCCCTTGCATGCGCCAACATACCAACAACCATGCTTCTCCGAAATCCCTGTTTCTCCCAGTTCTAAGCATGTGTACTGCATTTACTAACCATGTTTTCCCGAAGTCTCTGTCTCTCCCAGTTCCTCTCCTCTCTCTCCCTGTCCTCATCCTGCAGGTGATCAATCATCGCCATCCCATGTTCCTGCAATGCCTGCTGCTCCCACATCTTCATGAATTCCATACAGCATCATTTCTATGAACTTCATGCAGCATCATGTTCCTCCCTACACCTGTTTTGAATATCCCCTCCTCCTGCTCTCAATCTCTCCCTACTCTACCCAACTTTGCCCCCCCTGTGCCTCTCTCCCTCTCTCTCGATCCCTCTCTCAACCCAACCAGTCGAGGCAGATGGCCACCCCCCTGAGCCTGGTTCTGCCCAAGGTTTCTGCCTCCTAAAGGAAGTTTTTCCTTGCCACTGTCGCCAAGTGCTTGCTCATCGGGGGATCTGTTTGGTCTCTTTAAATAATTTTATGAAGAGTTTGGTCTAGACCTGCTCTTTGTTATGATTTGGCGCTATACAAATAAATCTGATTTGATTTGATTGTCAGTCTTAAGTTGTACTCATTTTCTTGCAAAGTGCAAAGTGCAATATTTGCACTTCCATTTTGCTAGTGTACACACTTGCTGCTGTACAGGCTCCTGTGTACGATTACATTTATTTTATTGCTGTAATATATGTATATTTTTTTTAAATCTACGCTTTTTCAAAGGTATTTTTATACATATTTAGCCTCTTGCAACTCTAATGTACATATTTCCCTACTATTATTATATATTACTTGTTATGCCTGAATGTTCTGTCAGGAGCACCTGTGACACAAACAATTTCCCTCCAGGGATCAATAAAGTAATTCTGATTCTGACTGTGAACATCCATGGTCACCAAGTTGTATTTCACTTTCTCCTCCACCACTCTTACCTGAGGCCACAGGGAGGCTGGAGTTGACAGCTTTTAGTATCATGACAGCATCAGCCACTCGGGATGGATACACACACACAGCTGCTGTTGTTATTCCTGACACAAAACACAAGGCCGACAGAGAAGAGACATGATAAAAAAGTGATCTGTGTCGCCCTCTGCAGGTTGAATCCTGCTCTGAACAAACAGTCTGCTATCCTCAGCAGAGTCCAAATCCAATAAAGGTGAAATATTGTCTTATTCCTGTCTGGTCGACTGAGTATGCTTGACCCCACTCAGCCCTACCCCACTGGAGAGGAGTTATATTTATATCAAAATGCTGTTCATTGTCATTGTCGAATGGACGCATCAACCTCAATCAAGACTTGACAGACACACCATGTGATCATGGCTGAACTTAACAATAAAAGAAACATAAAATTTAAGATGAGAGAAAAAAGCCAGGTCCACAGGAGACAGGACTGACAAGATGAAGTGTAAAACACATGCTTTTCTGTTTTAACTGGTTTGTATGTGCTTGGTACGACTGAAGCAGACCTTTGTCATGCATATCCATCTTCTTGATCAGGTCTTGTCTGACTGGCTGGGTGGCTTTCAGACATAGCCGATGGACATTGGACGGTGTGTCATCTCCAGCAAGAGTTGTCAGGTCAATGCATGTTACAGCCTTCAGAAGCCAGGCGGCCTGCAGGACAAATACATAGTGGTCACATAGTGGCAAGAACAGAGGAAACAGTTTTAACTTCACTGCTCAGAGTTCCAACAAAATTTTTTTCATTGACTGTATGTAGGTTAGGTAATACAGTGTAATTCACACTGAGAGCATAAAGCTTGGTTACTACTGTAATTGACCCACACTATATGACTGGCTGTTAAAGACAATTGAAGGAAATGTTACAAATTCATTAAAGTCGCTTATAATAATATAAGACTTTCTCCTGTGTTCCTTTTTCTGTGAACTGAGCCCTTTGATACTTTTATGGTATTCATATAGAGCTTAGATCTGTTTTACACTGAAATACCACATAAAGATCTACCTTACACTGTATGAGACCTTTAATTTGCTGGAGCACACATAAAAGACATTCATATCTAATTATTATCCTGTAAATCTGTTGTCATTATTTTTGTTTTGACAAAGTTGCACAGAATTGTCATCATGTGAGACGTACCTGCCACTGTTTCTTGGGAGTCTTCAGCCCTTGGATTTGCTGAGCCCTCTTCAAAACGGCTTGTGTGTTCACTCTTACTCTGGATATCCACTCCAGGTCTGAAGCAGGATAAGTAAGAAACAATATTAAATCTGTCTGTGTGCTTTCATTGAAGTATTTTTGTTTTATTTTGTTGTCAGATTGTAAAAAATGTTGTCAATCTTTGAACTTAACCTCCTGACTGACACAAGTCAGAATAAGATAAACTATTTAACAGCCTTTGTTGAGATTATGAAATCGGTGAGAAACAGCAATGGCTGATCTTTTGCTCAATCAGTTGATTTTTTTGGGAGTTTCAGTAGTGTTTGTAGCTTTTTCTGCAGTTATATACACACACTAGGGATGCAAAAAATATTCAATATTTTACTGAACCGTTAAATACGTTTTGTTCGGTTCAACACACAAAGACAGACAACGTTATTTCGGTACGTGACAAAACTTTATCAAAACTTGGTACAGCGCATGCTGTGCAATTAGATACACTATGAGCAGAAACAGTAGGGAGAGCAGCACTGCTCTGTTCAGGCCCAGTGCGACGCTCTGTTCATGCTGCCTTCAGAACCAATCAGAAGTCCATGAATTTCCCAATCAGCGCTCAGCATGCAAATGCTGGAAAAGGGAGTGGAGAGTAAACCTTGAGCAAACATGGTGAGTGAACGGGACCCAGAAAAAAGAAAATTTGAAGAGGCGCCGTCCTTTTACAACACCGCAGTGTGGGAACATTTTGGATTTAGCGTAGACTACGATGACAACGGAAAAATGGCAGTGAACATACAAAGCATGGTGTGCAAGCATTGCTTTGCAGGTTGTAATAAAGTGTGTTGTTTAACTATTTTGAATTGATGCTGCACTTGGTGTCATGTTCACATTTGTTGATTGTTGATTGTATTTGTAACAGTTAAGTAGTTTCTATGAGTGGGTTAAAATTTTGTTTATTTTTATTAAATACTAGGGCTGCACAATTAATCAAGTTTTAATCACGATCAAATTCGCGTGATCGAGCTTTATTTAAAATGAGTCATTTTGTTCATAGAGCGCTCCGTATCATAGGTTTTTTTTCCCAAAGCCAATCTAGTGCTCCTCAGAGTGATAAAGAAAACCCTCTATCTTTAAGCCTCTGGCGCTCCATAAACCACTGTCTGATCACGTGCCTCCATGAGCCAATCAGAGTTGTTGACTGCACCACCGTGCAGCTTAGTTTCTAGATGTATTACTAGTCGACAGTCACTGACAGTAGCAGCGAACATGGGAAAAGCGCCACAGTAGATAGCAGTCGCCGGTCAGAAGGCGATAAACTACCTTAACAAAAAAAAAAAAAAAAAAAAAAAAAAAAGGCTAACATAGTAGAGGGTGAGGCCGAGGGGCTTGTCCCGAGAATCGGATCGTCATCCATTGTGTGGAAGCATTTTGGGATCAAGGCAAGTGACACAAAACAAGAACAGGTCTTATGCAGTTTTCTTTGTTTTATTTATTCTTTAAGGAAACGCACTGAATTTTGGTGAATAAGAAGACCTATTTCATTTTGATGCACATATTAGTACATTAGCAGGAATGTAGCACCATATGGTTGTGAAAGCATTTATAACGAGCCTACTGTATTTGACAATAAAATTTTTTTTGGTTAAAATTTAACAAATAATCGTGATAATTAATCGTGATCTCAATATTGATGAAAATAGTCATGATTACCATTTTGACCATAATCGTGCAGCCCTATTAGATACTACACTTTCTATTTGATATAGCCTATTTTTGATAAAGAGCAGGTAAGATAAGTGCTCCCTTTTTATGATACATTTTGGGGTTTAACTACATCTGTGCTATTCTCTGATATTCTCTTTGTAACAGTTAAGTAGTTTCTAATTATGGTGGCTACAATAATGTTTGCTGTTTATTTTTTATTGAATACTGCTCGGTGTTACATTTTTATAATTAAGTGCTTTGACTATATCTGTGCTTGCTTTTAATTATTTTTACATGCAATATATATTACCTTTTCTAGTGAGTAATCTTATTTTTTTATTAAGATATCGAAACAGTACCGTTACTGTGGCCCAAAAACCATGATGCATTACGAAACCGTGGGAACTGTATCGTTGCATCCCTAACACACACACACACACACACAGTATATTAGACTAATATGCCAACTCATATTTAACACTAATAAATTTTGACTAATTTATTGATTATGTATTTATTTAATTTTATTTTTATGTATTTTTTGATTTTCTGATAATATTATTGTTAATGATTATAAGTCATGATAATTATAATTATATGTGAGATAATTAGGCCTGTAACAATTATTTCATAATTGTCTAACCGGGATTTTTTGGCGTAATTGTGGTTTCTTTGTTTAACTGCAATTAAAGCCATTTTTGGGGGGATGGTGGGGTTTATTTTCATGAGATGGGTCAAAGCATCATAACACTTTTGTTTGCATCCATCAAACACGTTTCCAGTGTCGGTGTGCATCCTGCAGTGCAACAAAAATTAATTGTCCCATCGGAGGACACCTCACGCGCATTGATTTACAGTTGCAAAGTCAAATCAGCTTTCTAACGTTAACAATCCAAAGAGAATTGGGTAGTTCCGTGAGAAGTGGTATTGAGAAATGCCCATAACATTAAGCTGGTACACGTTTGGTTTTCACTGGAGTTTTCCTTTAGTGTTGGTAATAAAGCAGTGGCGAACTGTGGACCCAGACCCTGGGCGTTCAATAGGACCACATGTAATAATAAAAGATTAAACATAGCAATACAAATAATAGCCAGAGCCCTGTCACATGGATGTTCAGCATATTAAAGGTTTATTTGCCCCAACTGGCTTCACAACACACCAAGGTGATTCTTGAAAAACAGACATTCAAAGCTGGCTATCATGACATCATTTAATTACAAAAACTAAATGAAACAAGCAAATCACACATTCACTTACCTCACATATTTGTTTAGCCTGAATGAAAGTAAAATGTCTAGAATAATAATTAGCCACTGTTCAACAACTAAAGATGGATCCAACGCCGATCCAATGTTTTTTGTGTTTGTTTCAGCTTAGACACAATTGAATTTCAATGTAGATTTAATATTTCTGCCAAAAGTATAACACAGACACCTCCTGAGATGAAAAGGAAAAAGCTCTTTGTAAGTTAGCCATTTTTCACTGGCCTTAATGGCTATAAAACTATCTGTAAATTGTAGGTTTAGGCCCACAGTATACTTCTTACAAATTTAGTTTTGTGCTGCTGCTGTGGCTCTGGGTCTGACTCTGTGCTGCTGCTGTGGCTCTGGGTCTGGGCTGCTGCTGCTGCTCTGACTCTGTGGTGCCGGTGCTGGACCAGGGCCCCTTGTCTGGATTTAAAAGCAAACAGTCCCAGCAGTACAGCTTGTTGGTGCGCGGCTGCCCGTTAGCCACTGATAGCAACTGTAACTGCTAGCTTGAAAATGCAGATGGTAGCCCTTGCTAGCTTGCACCAATCCTGGCAGGTCAGGGGATGGTCGACCTTTTTGGATAATGTCTGGATTGCCTGAAAAGGCAATCTTGAAAAAGTAGTATGCAAAATATAAACCACACGGTTGTCTGCTTCTTCACTAGCTCCCACCATTTCCCTGCTCTCTAAATCGTCTTCTCTCTCTCTCTTCTGTCTTTCTGCCCTCCACTCACTCACTGTTTTGGCGGGTCACTTGACTTATATATGTTCTCCTAGGTATTTGCGAATACCCAGAAGATGTCGTGATATGATCCCGCCCACAACTTAATGAAATATGATTGGCTAAGACACCTCTCAAACTCAAATTCATGCCAACATTGACTTGAATTACACGGGCCTTCGTTACAGCCACCGAAGGTCCAGGAGGAGGAATCGCTGATTTAATAGCCTACCCAGATACCATTGGAGAGAAAATTGTGATTGGTCCATTTCTCATTCTATTAACCCATTGTTTCCCAAGAAATATTAGTCTTAGTTTATAACAATGATGTAGAAATTATTACTAGTGCTGACTGAATAAAAATCATTGACAAATTAAATAAAATATATATATGTATGTATATATATCATTAGTAGTACAAAAATTCTTTCAATATTTTTTCTTAGGCCTTCACTGATTACCTCGAAGGCCCAGAGGGTTCCCCTCTGTAACAAAGAAAGCAAGAAAAAGTGTCGCTTGACACTGTCCCGCTGGTCCTGTCATAATGTAGGGAGTCTGCAAGCCCAACTGGTTTCAGCTAAATTAGGATTGGACGATCGGTTATTTGGAGAGGGACTAGGCTGCCATCCTGCTTTCGGCTATACCATCATTTTGATACTGGAAAACGAGACACGAGATGGA
Organism: Remorina albescens; assembly: GCA_034769265.1. Classification (NCBI taxonomy): domain Eukaryota; kingdom Metazoa; phylum Chordata; class Actinopteri; order Carangiformes; family Echeneidae; genus Remorina; species Remorina albescens. The sequence goes on along the minus strand of CM068484.1, from coordinate 15,222,120 downwards.
GATTGTTTCTAAACGTAGTACAACTTCTCCGTTGTGGGATTATTTTGGTTTCAAGCCAAATCAGAGGGGAGAGCCCGCAAATCTGGAAGAGGCGATTTGCCAGCTATGTAAGAAAACAGTCACGGTAAAAGATGCTAGCACAACCAATTTGAGACAGCATCTCAAAAATAACCATCCCTCACAGTTTGCACAATTAAACAAATCGATCAGTGCGTGTAGCAACTGTGTAGCAACATTTGGAATTGTTACAGCTCTAGAGATAATAGGTCTGAGCCTAAGCCTGACCTGGTCAGGTTTGGTGGGCCTCAGGCTTTGTAGCCATTGTGTCCCTGGACATAAGGCTGGGGACATGTTGCTTGATTCTACAATAGACCAGCTTGACCTCACCACCCATCACACACATGACTGTGTGCAATATTAAAATGATAAAAAAAATCAAATTAACATCACCAAACATGTTTAGCTGTATATCATATTATATAAATAGTATACACTACATACTGTGAAACTTCATTCATTTAAATATATATATATATATATATGATTGGGGTAGTAACTATAATTTTATTTGAACCAATATATGAATATTAGGGGGGGGGAAATATAAGGGCATATGCCCTCCTATTCTGTTTGTTGGTCCATTTTATTGTTTTTATTTAGTTTTGTTCAAAATAAAGAAATTCATTCATTCATTTGTTCATTCAAAACACCACAATATTATATTACAAAATTTAAAATGTGGTTTATTCTATATGCCACAATCATATTAGCATATTTTTATTGTAAAAAGTATTTTTTATATTATTATGATTATTATATTATGTGCATGTTTGTAAATGTGTAGATACTTTTTCTTTTTTTTATATTTCCCCTGTGAAATTCATAATACATCAATTATGTCCACCATTTCCTCCTTATCTGCCACAAAAGAAATAGATAGAACACAAAACTCATGGTTGACGAATTTTTTTTTTTTTTTTGCCACTATTATTGCCACAATAATTTGATTATTAGGACAAACAATCAAAATGGACGGTCATTAGATGTTAGTTACATGTATTCTAGATCACAAATATACAGGATGTCCATAAAGTCTCTTTACAATTTAAAAAAATGATCACAAAGGCAATTGATGAGATATTTTAATCAGATTTGTTGTATGTACTCAGTGGTTATCACAGTTTTTAAATCACATTGCATTTGTGTATTTCAGGTAGCCTGTTGATGAAATAGGTAGTGGTAGATGCCCTAACCCTTGGAAGAGATGGCCCGATTCCCTGGTCACCTCGTTGACCAGATATCACTCCCCTGGACTTCTTTTTGTTGGGTTATGTTAAAGATAACCCCACAGAATCGAACAAAATATCGAACAAACATATGGGACATCACTGACCTAAAGCAAAAGATCACTGATGCCATTGCGACCATTGATGAGGTGATGCTACAGCGAACGTGGCAAGAAATCGAGTACCGTCTTGATGTGCTGTGTGCAACTAATGGTGCCCATGTCGAGGTGTATTAAATGCAAAAAAACTTCAATATCTACTCCTCATTTTGTAATAATTTCTCCATATTTTTCTGTTCATTTGCTTTTGTAATAAATTTTTTAAGTTGTAAAGGGACTTTATGGACACCCTGTATAGTCTTCATATAATGTGAGTAGGGAAAAATGCCTTCCACAGTGAAGGTAGGAATGTGTTTGTGAACTTCTGCTATTGTCAGTCACCCAAATGCCCCTCAAAACTATTACTCCTTGGATCTACACGAGTCCTATGGGTGAATTACTTTGATCTCAACACAGCAAATTCCACCTAAGGGTGAGAAGTTTGCTTCTTTCTATTTTCAAGTTTATTATTAATAAGAAGAAGAAGAAGAAGAAAAAGTACTGTGAATACATAGTATCTTTAAAAGTCTTTCAATTGTAGTATTCAAACAGAAGAATCAATACAGCAAAACAGTGGGCGAACAGTAAGACAACACAGCAGGCTGACTTTAAACCAGCCTTAATAAATCAGTAAAGCTGCTGATAACCATGCAGCTGTCGATGCCACTGCTGAAGTGAGCAAATTAACTGGTGAGTTGAACAGGAAGAGACTGGACTGTCATGAGTTCACAATTGGTGTCATGAGTTATTGTGGTTGGACTCATCATGGCAGTCGTGTCACACCATATCTAACTTTATACTGCCTGTACTTAACAGACACATAATGCTACTTATATTTATATCCCAGAGCCAACAGCCCGTTTATAAAATGGTTCTTTCACGGTAGTAACAAGCCTATGCTGTACGTATGTCATACAACCCGTTGTATAATAATAATAAATGTAGGTATTTGCAGCAGGTCAGTGACGGCCACAACGTTACTTATTAAAAATGGAAGGGTTAAGGTTATGTGTCATGGTCGCCGTCTTTCTTGTGTGCTTCACATTTAAAGAGAGGTAGCGACGAGTATGTGGCAAAGTATCCATTTATTAAACGCTACGAAAAGTTGTGTAAGAGTCTCGGAAACACAGAGCCGGGCTCATTGTACTCACCGAGCTGCACGCCTGGGTTCCTTGCCGCCATGTTTATGGATGAGTAATGTTTAATAGCATGCAGGTGTTGAGATTAACGGTAACAGCCAGCTGTGGTCGAACTGACCCGTCAACCGTCACTTCCTGACTACGACGAGCGATGCGGAAGTAAAAGTTTTTTTCCCCCACAACTTTATTAAAATCATGACCAACAACAGTACTGGAAGTGTGTGTGTGTGTGTGTGTGTGTGTACTTTTAAATGCAAAAATATTTTCCTGACAGAGTGGGGCCATTTTGGGGAGTTTTTGAGGGATAATCGGAATTAGAAATAAGGATGACATTTGGTTTTAAGGTTTTAGGGAGAATTAGGGTTTAAATTAGGGTTAGCATTAGCAATCAGTTGGAATATTTCCTAGGGTTATTACATACACATATGTTAAAAATCAACACCGAAACAGAAAAGCAAAGAAGTGAAATAAAACTAATAATAATAATTACACACAAGTAAGCAATCAGTGGCAAACTTGTACCTTTAAATCATAAAAATTATTCCTTAAAACTCTTTGTTTGGTGTCTGGATTCCTGTGTGAGTTCTTCATAAACGCCTTGAGAGAGTTCTTGATATCTATGAAAATTTAAAAAGGCTTAAAATATGTTATGCGCATGTTTTGTCATCAACTTTTAGTTTGTTCAGAAGGTGCTCAGATCCCATTTGAATGTTTCCTTCGTATTTTCTAATGTAGCGAATATTAAAAAATTTATATTTTTATTCCACTATAAATTCTCTTTTAGTACCCCCATAATTACAAAATGTAAATGTATTAAAAAATAACAACTTTTTCTAATTCTATGTCATATTGATATTTGAGTTTTTAGCTGGGATGCCTCCCAATTCTCTTGATCAGAGATGTTTGTACACCAGTAATTTCCAGCCTTTTCTAGCTCATGTCCGTAATGTACTGATAAACATGAACATGGTCAGTTAATACTGTATGTTCACAGAACACATTTCATTCGTATATTTATGATAATGGGGTATTAAAATTTGCCCTTAAAGTAAATAACTGTATCATGCAGTTGTACCAACAAGATAGCGTATATGTTATCATGACTTATCACAGGCCTTAATATGGATTGTGTTCCCACCTCCAACTGTGACAAGGACACATCCCTGTTAATAGATGTTTTCATCTACTTAAATATGGTCATATTTCTCTCTCTCAGGGATCAATCCTGTATTTTTCTGATCACAGATTGAGGAGAAGTTTGTCTGAGTTTATTGTAGTGACTGAATAAAGCATGGGTAATAAGAAATTTAGAGCTTTAGAAGCTTTGGAGTTGATTTTTTTCATCATTACTGCAAAAAAAAAAAAAGAAGCAGAACTCCTGATCCAATAAAGATAGAAACTTCAAATCCGCTTTTAATGATGCAAATACATGTGAAAAAAAAAATTGAAGTTATTCTTGTATACAGTATTTTTATCTATAAAATAAGGAAAAATCCAATGTCCTTGTTTTATGAGCTACTATCCCCTGTGCTAGTGAACAGCCTGTAGTGTGTGATAAAACTGAAAACTGAGGCTGGGGTACTTCTCAATATATGGAGACTTGGCAACATTTTTTAAAATGACAAATTTCAAAGGAATACGAAAAAATGGAAAAGCCCCGTACCATTGTAACATTTCAAAGCAAAAAAAAAAGAAAAACTACGGAAAAGTTGCGCTTTCAGTTTTGTAGAACCCCACAGTTTGGACGGATCCAGAGGGAAACAGTCTTGGATATAGCTGGGTTATGACTGAAGCCCTGCCCTAAGGAATGCTTTGAAACTCAATTCTTGATGGAACAGGGATCATCTAAAAAGAGATTGGTGTGTTATCAGATGTTGTCTCCCTTTTTCACACTCACAGCTCTGTTTAGGGAGCGCAGGGTATATGTACTGCATTGCGTAGGCTCACGATCAAAAAATGTCTCAAAAAATGATCAAAAGGTGTCTTCCTATCTTCCCCTTGTCCAGCAAAAGGAAACAGAAAACGTGAGAGAGGGAGAATGGGGAAGCCAGTACACAAGATGAGATGATAATGAACGGATAACTCAACCACCTTCCCATACCGGTCTCACTGGTCTGCTCACTGAAAAGAAAAGATGGTTAAATCATAGTTCAATAAAATATAGATTTACAGAGTTGCTGGTAAGTTTCAGCATTACAAAGCATAAAGAAAGGTTCTTAACCTACTGGGAATGTCATTGTCAATTCAATCAAATTAAGCCAAGCTCTACACAGCAGGTTTGCAGATGAGCTGGCAGCATGTCTACTCCCTGCTGCTTGGAGCAGAGCCACTTTCTACACTTTAATAACCCCAAGGTGACACGGCTCACCCATCAGCGACCACTAGCAGGGAGAGGAGGCAACATGTGATGTTCCATTGTGCCATTCGTTCACTGTTAGCTGTGTTAGTAATTTATCAATCTGTAAGTGTTGCAATGGATCACAATAAGCAGAGGCTTGTAAGGCCCATGAAGAAGACCATGGAGATTTAGGAGGAGTACTGAGCATATACACAAAGAGATGGAAAAAAATCTAGCAACTATAGGGGACGGTTGCAGCAAGAATATGAAAGAGGAAAGAAAGAAAGAAGTAAGAAAAGACAGACCAGCAAAGTTTTAGGCAATGATAGTGAAGGTGTTGTGATTAGAGACAGATTTCCACCTGTAGTGCCGATGTATTGTCTTTGATATCCTGAGGAGACAAAGGACCTCCAAATGCTAAAGAGAACGTAGAAAGACTTTATAAGTTTCAAGAAAAAGCCACTGATGATATGCCTGGATCCAGCAAACAGAGGCACCCATGTGTAGACTGGTTGGGAATGCTGACAGATGGTGGTCCCATCTCCATGATTTATCACCGTCTGTCATCTGTCATCACCTGCAACAGTTTGGAAGACTGGCCCTCCAACTCTGTTTCCCTCCATCAGCACTGGTTTTCACAATCCACAAAACGATACATGTCAAAACATAAAAAGAGTAACAATGCTGTGTTTCATAATTTATCTAAATAATGCAAATACAATGGTTAGCATTAAATCATTTGGGCTGCAGAAGCATAGCATTTTTCAATGCTGGTTCATGACTGAATTGTTCCTTTGGGCAAAACCCCAGTTGATCACACACACAAGTCTACACGAGACTTTTCCACTGCTCATCTAGACCATGTTGCTTGGCCCCTGTGTCTTGCATCCAAAGTGGTAATGTCTGTAGGGATAAAGATATAAGCAGATAATAATATCAGTGGGGCAGAATAGTGGTTAGAGCTGTTGCCTGACAGCAGGAAGGTCGTAGGTTTGATTCCCGGGCCTGGGGCCTTCTGTGAGAAGTTTGCATGTTCTCCCTGTGCTTGCATGGGTTTCCTCAAGTTACTCCAGTTTCTTCTCACAGTCCAAAGACATGCATGTCTACGTTGATTGGATAACTTAAATTGCCTGTAGGTAAGAGTATGAGTGAGTCAGAGTGGTTGTTTGTCTCTGCCTGTCTCTATGTGTAGCCCCTGCAATGGACTGACAACCTGTCCAGGGTGTACCCAGCCCTCGCCCATTGTGAGCTGGGATTGGCTCCAGCATCCCCACGACCCAAAAATGGATAAGCAGTAGAAGACGAATTAAATGAATGAATGAATAATATCAGTCACACAAAACAAGGCCCAATCGGAGGGGATTCACATTGAAGTTAACGGGCTTTGATGTAAAGGCAGCCGGTCAGCTAGCTCACAAGACAGGACCCCAGCATACTTTCCCATGCTTGAGAAATTGTTGCATCCCAGACATATGCAGAGGCACATATCAGATCTGTGGCTGGGAGAACCTCAGGACTGAGCCAAATCCTCCTCAGTTGCCACGGAGCTGCTGCATATTATGGACACATATGTTAGGGAGCCTTTGTATTGTGATGCACTCCTTGTGAGGAAAAGAAGACATAATAACAATCACTGGAAAGGCTGATATGTATTGTCAGACAACAGATCACAGCCACAACCAGTAGACTGTTAAAACACTACATCAAATTTCAGTGTTAATATTGTACATGTGTATTAATTTTTAAGCTATACGTAAAATAATATGAACTAACTAACTTTAGAAATTTCTGGACCAAGGTTATGTGTCTGTCTCAGTTGCTCTAATTGTGCATGTATTCATTGTACCTCATAATGATTATGAATGAACACCAGAATAGATGAATTCAAAATGATCTTTGGCTTTCCACTAGATGTCAGTGCAATGCTATTTTTTTTTTTTTTAACCTTTTAATCCAGAGCAGGGGCAGCACGGCGGAATAGTGGTTAGCGCTGTTGCCTCACAACAAAAAGGTCACAGGTTTTGGTTCCTGGGTCTGGGGCCTTTCTGTGCAGAGTTTGCATGTTCTCCCTGTCCTTGGGTTTCCTGGTCTTGGGTTTGACTATTTCACTTAAAATGTCTACAGCGCTCATTTGTTTTTATGCAGTTTAGTGACAGTGTAAATGTATATTTCATGAGGGGAAACTGAAGGAACAGATAGAGAAGAAAACGTTAAAACACATAAAACTGCCCCGGTCTTGACTGTGCTGTGTGCATTAGTTATAGATTATGTGTTCCAAACAGACTGCTTACCTTGTACAAAATAGTAAACACCTCTCTCTTCAGCATGCCTGGCCCCTGAGTGAGATGCATTCACAAACTCTGCTATCCTGTTTTTTTTTTATAACACACTTGAGGTGGAATTTCCCCAAAACCAGCTTCAGGTTACCATTGCTGTTTTTAAGCCAACAGAAATCTTTCTCCACCATCATTAACATTTTGGCTTCTTATAGGTGCATACTAATCTCATTTCTCATGAATCCCCAGAGGACCTGTTTTTCCTTCATTCCAGTCCTGTTGTCTTATCTTACTGTGCAGCTGCCAAAGAATTTGCAGACACATCTCTGAATCCCAGCGCATGGCTTTGATTCATGCAGAAATGTGAATGGTGCACCATTACGCCACTTAGGAGTGGTTTTGAGCGGCAAGTGGAAAGGGGTGGTGGGGAGGGCGCCTTGCTGTTTTGGTTCAGTCAGCCTTCAGAGCCTGTGCTTCATTAAATTGAGGTCATGCTCAAAAGCCAGGAGGAGGCAAAGAAGAAGGTCCACTTTCAGAAGTGAAGCAGGGGGAAACTGAAGCCCAAATGAATCACAGAAGTAGGAAGAGGACAGGAAGTTATGGTGAAATAATTCTTCGATTATTGGGATCTGGAGGGAATGACGGGGCGCTGAGTTACTGAGACAAGAAACAAACTGAAGGTGAGTCAGTGGCTTGAAATGATCTGATGTTAGTTACCAGGCATGCATCAAGAGGGGTGCTGGGAAGGGATGAGATCCCATACATGCACACCAAAAGGAAATAATGTTTCTGGGTATGGCAGCACGGTATGCCTCACAACAAGAAGGTTGCAGGTTCAGTTCCTGGCCTGGGGCCTTTCTGTGTGGAGTTTGCATGTTCTCCTCGGGCCTGTGTGGGTTTCCTCCCACTGTCCAAAGACATGCATGTTTAGATTCTAAATTGTCCATAGGTCTTAGTGTGAGTGTGAGTGGTTGTTCGTCTCTATCTGTCTCTATGTGTTGGCCCTGTGATGGACTGGTGAACTTTCCAGGCTGTAACCCACCCTCACCCAATGTGAGCTGGGATTGGCTCCAGCACCCCCCACAAACTGGAAACGGACAAGTGGTAGAAAATGACTGAATGAATAAATGTTCTGGCTATGTTGAGGTGAAAAAAACCTGCTCCCTGCAGTGATAGCCCTGGGAATCATTCTGCAGGGAATACCTCTTCTTCCAAAGATCCAGGAAAGATAATTGGTTTACAAACCAGGTCTTAGGTAGCAGTGGCACCTGCTTTGGTGCCACATCTCCTCAAACTTAGATGTGGCTCTTCCAGGTGTAATTCCTTGCTTACCAAGATGACTCCTACACAGCAGTGGGCTAACAAATTACTACCAGTCAATGGCCCACTATAGGATAATTCACTGTCCTCAGAGAACACACTTTCCACATTCACCTATTCATCCTTTTCCAGTTGGGAGAGGAATGGAACTAATATAAACTGGTCTGCTGTATGCCTAAAAATAGGGGAAGGGTTAGTCTGATTGTTGTTTGTCTATGGACAATATGGCATGGACTAAATTAATGTCTAAATAAATAAATTCCTAATACACAAATAAATAGACAGATTAATAAATATATAAATACATGCAGAAATGCAAAATGCTAGCAAAAATGTTTCTGCAATGCATTCACTTATTTGTACTATACATTATTACATAAACAAGGATTGGCTCAAGCAAACCCCGCGACTGGATAAGCAGTAGAAGATGAATGAACAAAGATGAATAATCACATTAAAACATACTTAATTCTTTTGTCCCTCACATAATTAGCCCATACCAGCTCTTTCTTTCAGGTTCGGCACACAGATGGTCCCACTGCATTCTGCAGTTCATGGGCAGTGAGGGAAAGTCACAGTTCCTTAAAGCAGTGTTCACAGGAAATCCATTTCCCATTCATGTGTGATATGTAAGGATGTATAAAGATGTCTGGTTATGATAGAAAATTTTATCTTCTAAAAACACAGCAGAGCTTGTTCTGTTAATTAATTTTTGTGTCATTTTGTGTGAAATCAAAAGCCCACACTTTTGTTTTATGGATGCCATACACTTTATTGTGCTGAATAAAACACAGTAAATATCTATAAAGACTCGGTTTAGCAAGCAAGCAAAATTTGCAGTGAACTCAAAGATAGGAAGATTAGGTGGATATAGAAAGCAATAAAAGTTAGACACTTTAGAAGACATTTGAAATGATAAAGAAGGCAGGAGGCAGAGGGAGAGCTTGGAAATTTCTCCAGCTACCTCACAGCTAACTACATAATATTGCATAAGGTAAGAAAATTTCTTTTCAAAGGTTATATGTCCAGTATTACCTAATGTTGACTGAGAGGCAGAGAAAAACAGTCTTACAAATTGATCCCCCGCAAAAAAAACCATATATATATATATATATATATATATATATATATATATGTATACACACACACACACACACACACACACACATATATATATATATATATATATATATATATGTATAATAAAAATTCAAGATGTTCCTCCGTCAGCTCTCAGACACTTGGATATTAAACAGTATTTAGGTTTGAAAACGAGGTAAAAGTAGGCCTTTCTGGAGGTAGTAATGTGTATTTGATTGTACTAGAACATGATATCATGAAGAGAAAAGATCAGCTTCATTAAGACTCCCAGAGATGAAAGCTTATCAACAGTGGCTCCTGTGATTATTCTTTCCAACACTGAGGTAATTTCACCTCCAGATAAGATTAGCTGGTGTTTTATACTGTTGTTGAGCTCGGTGGTTTCAATTAGATGTCATCTATAACTGGTATTATCATGTGATCTGTATCTGGAAAATTCAAATTTAATTAAAATTAAATACTGAAATTAAAATTCAGTTTGGCTTAATTCTACATACAGGGATAAACACATTTAGCTGCTGGAAGCATTAAAATAATAGGTATTCCTTTAGATTAGCAAACATGTTCAGTCTCTCGTTTCAAGTCTTCAATACAACATGATGTCCATTTTTTAAATGATGCATTTAGAAAAAAACAGACCATGAAGCAGAGGATGCATTAGGATGCGAACACTGTGGGATTAACAGACTGTACCACCCAATCAGGATAGATTAAAAAGCAGGCTTCAACCCTCACTCCTCTTCTAAATATGGTTTTCTCTGGTGCACAAAATCAACTGAGTTTTGGGTGGCCAACTGGACCAAGGGCAAAGGCATGAAGTCACGACTCTTCTGTAATGCTTTTTTTTTTTTTTATTAAATTCAAGAGAAACTTCAGATCTGTGGTGGACTGGCAACCTTTCCAGGGTGTACCTCGCCTTCGTCCAATGTGAACTGGAATTGGCTCGAGCATCCCCGCAACCCGGAAACAGATAAGCGGTAGAAGATGAATGAAGAAACTTCAGACTGTGAGGGTGTAGATATCTTTTCAAAGCTTGTTTTTTCTGATTCCGATAGGTACAGATCACATAATAATACAGTGTCAGGAGCTCTGTCTGGCTGATAGGTGGTGTGGTGTCCAATAATAATTCAACTGATGAAACCCGTCTGTGTCAAAGCTATTTGTTCAAGGCTACTGATCCGCCTGCTTCAACAGGAGCACACAGTTCATACAGTATTTCTTGATGGAATGATAGCAGCTTGTCATTCTATCTGTTAGATGTCTTCCAGATGTGTTGGATGGTTAGACATACTATTTCCTGCACAGTGTTTGGGTGTTTGTCGTTCAAGGCACCCTAATTTTTACCCGAATTTTCCAAATGACATTTAGACTGACAGAACTGTCATTGCTTACACTACACTACACATCTGATGTTTGGGAATCATACATGTGTTCTGAGTGTTAAGTCCTGCTAGAGCAGAATGAGGAGGACACCACTTTAATTCCTGATTCTTCCTATCCACATGTTGAAGTGTCCTTGGGCAAAATACTGACCCTTGATTGCCTCTGATGTAACATCAGTGTGTGACTATGTGTGTTAGATGCACTGTGTGTGAAGCACTTTGAGACTGGATGAGTAATGTGTGTGTCACAGCTGTTGGCACTGATCTGCGAAAAAACATGTGTGTTCACATTAGCTGCATCAGTGCTGCTACCAACATAGAGATTGCAGGACATGTAAATGTTCAATTTCTCTTCATTCTCTCAAGGTAGCCCAATTGGAAATAAAGATTAAAACTGTGATTTTCCCTGGGCAGATTAAACTTTCTGACTTCAGTCCTCAAAACATGGCCCATAAAAATATTCATTAGAGAACTAGGGTTAGGTTAGAATGTAAGCTGCCACACAAACACTTACACTGTAGTTACAGACGTGCTATGTATGTTTCTATGGCCAGGACGGCCACAGCTGTGATTCTATTAATGGCGAATAAACGCTGACTGGATGATAAGGGGTCAGCTTGCAATAGACCCAGGTGAAATGTGCTTTATATTCAGATTGACACTCTGAAATACTGTGCAGATTGCTGGTCAGTGAGAGTTAAACTGTTCAGTACTGGTGCTGCTGCTGAAGACAGGTTGACAGGATCAGTGTCACTCCTCTGAGGTTCTACCTCTGGCCAAGCTCATAATACCATGTTAACTTTTCAAAGGTTGCCATGATGACAGGTGAAAAATGTTATAATATATCACTAAGTGAAAAAGCAGTTCCATATACATCTGGTTTAACCATATAACATGTCAAGAAAATCACATTTGTGTGAAGTACACAAAACAGCTAATCAAGTATACTGATATCTACTAATAAAAAAAAACATACTCATGAATGCAATATACAAAATCCAAACATATCTGTTTCAAAACCTGAAAGTCACTTTGAAGGTGAGAATCCAAATGCACTGAGATTGGAAGCTTGAATGATTGATACTTTATATAAGGAGCTTCTGTAGTCCTGATATGGATCCTGTTATCTGTCAATGTAACTAAAACTGTGAGTAAACCGGCAAAATCATTCCTTTTTCAAGACTGGAGGTAGGTATTTGTCAATTGAGTCCATTTTATATCAGCCTATTTGAGGTGCTATACATATATAGGTAGTACACAACTCAGGAAAGACAACTATTCAAAGCCGAAAAACAAGCGTTTGCAGTTATATTAGTGTCATACAAACACTGGATCTGTATTAAACCACTGTGTAAATCAGTACAAAATAAATTCAAGTTTGTCAAACAGAAGTCCCAGTTTGTAGATAGTGTAAAATATGTTTCATTACAATGTTTAGATACAAACCAACATCGAGGTGAACAAGAAAAACAGTACATAAAAGGTTAGCTGCTTCCGTGTTTAAGTATAAGAAAAAAAACGACGACTGAATCTAGTTTTTTTCCATAAATCTCTGAAGGTATGGTAAATCAGTGCCAGGGTTCCATGGAGACAAACTCTAAAAACTGCTAGAACTCCTAGAAAAAAGAAATATATACTGTATCAAAAATATTAATTCATCTTTTAGCATGGAAAAAAAAGTGAAACTATGAAAAAAAACAGCATATGGTTTGGAGCTATGGTGCTGAAATATGGAAATATGTACATGTGAATGATAAATTTAGACTGCAGGCTTTAGTGTCTGTCTCCAAAGGAAAATTCAGGCTTTTTCTTTTTAACTGGTCTTATTTTCACAGTTTTGACCATTATTACTGAAGGTTATGATGACATTTCAGTCACATTGCTAATAGCAGAGCTCTCGAGTCACCTGGTAAAGTGATCAAGTAAATTGCATCCTCAGATTAAAATTATTAAAAAAAAAAAAAAACAACTAAAGACTTTAGCTCTATCCAGAGTGTCAACTGTGATTCTGGCTCCGCTTCTCTGGTCAGTGTTTAACATCAGAATGTGCAGTAATAAAAGGTATTGTGTGTATCATCAGATTTTGTGTTCAATTTGAAAACATCTTCTAATTGTATGCTTAAAGCTGAAAGCCACAACTTATTTTTGTGAAACTACTGTAATGTTATTGTTATTAAAATGGATTAGTTTTATAAAAGGTCCCATTTGTCACTTTTCGTGTGTTTTATTTTTGAGTGTTAACATCTATAAAAAGAAACATTTGGGATTTTAAGAACCAAAAACCATCTCTTTTTAATCTCCATTGATTTTCCAGGAGGTTTTGAGCAAGTCAGTAAGCCAATCAGAAGAGAGGATCTGAGCCTCTGTTTTATAGGTATAGATTGTAGCCTAGAACTGTATCTTGGTAAATCTGACAGGTAAATGTAAACAGCTAGATTGTTGCTGCTTTGCTGTACCAAAGGCTATACAAAAACAACTAAGAGATAAGCTCCAAATAGCAGATTTCAGATAAAGACCCGAGGAAGGAAAATCCTGCACCACTCTATGGTGGTCCAAGCTGGGGCCACAGTTGAAGATGGTGACTGTATGATTATGACATCATAGTATTAAGATAGCTCCTCAAAAAAGGAAGCTTTATCCAATATGGGACTTTAAATATTAAGACAGTGGGTGTAGTCCTTGAAACCCATCATAACCTACAGGACAAGGATAAAAAAAGCTGTATTTTCCTTTAACGTTGATGCACATGACTCTATCATGGTCAACCTCCGCTTCTTTGTGGATTTTGGCGAGTTTACTTTACTGAATCAAACAAAACTTTTGCAGATTAGTTGTCATTCCCCCATGACAAGAACAACCGGTGTGACCTCGCTTTAATGTACAGTATAAAGTAAAAACACATGGTCGAATATCTGAACATGCCCTGCCATCCCATGCATTGCTTGTGTGTACTGAGCAACAGCGTTTTATAAGCTGGTTATGCTGAGTCAGAGGTAGTTTGAAATAATGAGAAGATGTTGCCTATCAGTGACTGTCAGGTTTCCTTTAACATGAGGATCCCTGGAGTTACAATGCGAGATGAGTCATCCAATGTCACACTGCTACTAAATCCAGGTATCAAGTGTGTTGAGAGGTAATGCGTGGTTTGTTCTTGTGGTTTTTGTTCTTGAGGTTTGAAAGCAAGGCAGAGCAGGTCTATGGATTTAGTAGCACTGTGACATCAATGATAGGATCAAGGTATTAAAGCTATGTTGTACAAAAAAACAAACTGAATGAACTTAAGATAATGTTAATGTAAATCTGAGCAAATGGAATTATACAGTAGTCTGATGCAATGTGAAACACCTTGGGTGTGGAGTACCAACAGGATGAGGAGGCGTCTAAGTCCACCAACCACAGGGACGAGACGAAGATATCTGAAAATCATGCTGAGATGAAACCGTCCTGGGCAAAGTTGTGACATTACGTGTCAAAATTAAAGCTTTGAATACATATCCGAGGCATGGCTGAACTGGACTCTTTCTGTTAAACATAATTGATTTTCCAACAGTGGGAAAAATAAAGATATTTTTTGTGTGCACAAGAATTTGGGTCCATATTTTAAATCAATGTGGTTTGAGGGACTTAATATGTTCATTTGTTGAAGAATGTGAGCGCAATCAGATTTTTTAAAGTGTAGGTCAAAGGATATGAAGGAGCTGATAAAGGCCAAGGGCTCACTTGGGCTTTACCAGCTTTAACCTGTGATTAAAGCCAGCTAATTTTTGGGAAAATGGGGACAACAAACGATCTTTGGCTAGGTGCAGAGTCCAGCCTGCAGAAAGTACATAAACCTGACAAAAGTCAGGTCTCATTTTGGGATGGTTACTTACAGAACTTGGCATAGCCACAGATGATCTAACACCCTGCTGGTAATTTCAGGTGGAACTACTAAATGCTTCATTGGAGCATAACAGCAATAATTAGTTAGCCAGAATTGGGTGAATTTCTTTAACCTAGAACTGGAAGCAAAACTAGATCACAGCCCAGCCTTAGATTAAAAGATCCTTAAAGACTTTTAATTTATTCGTCGACTAGTAGTCATATAAATCAACCACCCTTTCAGGTGCTGCTCTGAGATTTTAAACAGTCAAGGACATTTTGATTGGATGCTTATTCAACGCTCCAGCTTAGACATAATGTAGCTTCCTGTGTTAATATATTCATTATTGTGCATTAGTAGAATTTACCAGGCAGGATTGGGATTCTTGTCTTTATAATTAACATCAATCCATTTAAAGAATTAGGCAAAACAGATGTCCTGTGTTGGTTCAGCTACAGATTTAAGCAGCTAATCCTGAGCTTGGCTGGTTATTATCCGTAGTTACTTAAAGTACACTTACTCTATCAATAAAGATTTGCACCCTCTCAAGAGCCTTATTATTGGGTGCTGTGCTGTTTTGTTCCTGCATGTGAAGTTAATCTATAGAGAATCTAATCTGTGCCAATAATAGCAGTAATGATTTTTGTTAAGCCAACAGGATGGATAAACTACTGCAATGAGAAAAGATTTCTATGTCCCCCCTGTATTTGGTGGTCTGACACCATATTGACATCGGCGGGAAGGTCAGGGTTGTTTGTTTGTTTGAGGGCCACAAGTGATAAACTGGAACCGCAGACATTTTGTTCTATATCTCTGTATGACAAAAACAGGCTGTTCCAGTCTCTCCTCCACTGTCAACATCTGGAGAATCAGTCAACAAGGTGTGTGATAGAGTGTGTGTACTGCAGAATGATACTGTGGTCCTCATTCATTTGATTGTGGCTGCATTTGTGTGTTTGTTTGTAGTTGATTCTCGTTGAGGAGTGTCGGTTTGTTTTACATGTCTGTTTGTGCCTGATCTGAGTCTGCTGTAAAAGGCAGAATTGAGATGAGCTTTGTTTATGTGATTAGCCAATAGGAACCAGCAGCAGTACAGTCACCAAAGGTTTGTGTGAGGTGTTCCCTTGCTGCTGTGTCCTGAGTCCTCTGTAAAACATTGTGCAAAGGAATTCAAAGATGCAAACAAATACAGAATATCTCTGGCTATTCAGCGACGGATCAGTGTGGATGCACACGAAGACTGAAAAATGAACATGAAAGTTCTGTAACTGAAATTAAACCAAGTAAAATAAAGTTGGAAAAGGTAAAAAAAATAAGTGGTCAAGGCAGTCTTTTCCCTTTGAAAGACCTGACACCTGAATGAGGTAGAGGTTTGATGGTGTGGAAACTCAGTCCTTTTCTGGGGACTCTCCAGCCTCCTCCTCCTCCTCCTCCTCCTCCTCCTCTTCTTCTTCTTCTTCTTCTTCTTCTTCCTGCAAATAAAAACAAGATGAGCCATGCCATTTCAACTCTTTTGGAATCAATAGTCTATTGTATGCGAAAGGAAATACAAAACACAACACAAAATGCAATTAGATATAACTAGTATTGTATGTGGAGTGTGCTAACATATGTGGCCCCCTCTCAGCGCCACTCACATGCAGACAATGGAGACAGTATAAAGAAAACTACTAAACATTTACCATTTAAACATAAAAAACTGAATAAAAAAAGGATACATTATAATCATTTAATAGCCCTCTTCACTGATATTAAGTCAAACTAAGTTAAGATCTTGTTTAATCGAAAGGGCCAAAAAGCTAGTGGTTAGAGTTTGAGGACGTGACGAGGTCGGTGAGGTATTTAAAAGCCTGGCAACACTATTTTGGGCAGTTTGTGAGGAGAATCAGTTCAGACAGGTACAAAGAGTTAATATTAATCTAAATGTGATGCAATAAAAGCATGTACTGACATCTCCAGGAGGATTAACGATTATGTGACTGAAAACTGTTATATCACACATAAACACAGACACACACACACACACACACACTGTATATTGTTTTTCTTTCCTTTAGTATAAGGTGTATAAGGCTTATAATTTTGCAATTTTCTGATGGAAACTTGAAAAAACTTCTGATTTCTGATACAGCATTGGATGGTTAATCCAGCTACGATGCAGGACGGAAACATACAGAAAATCCTTCATTCCCACTGCCATCAGACTTTACAACTCCTGAGCTATTAGAAGATAAACTACTACTATAGAAGAATTTCATTCCAGGGATCAATAAAGGATTTCTGATTCTGATTCTGATTCTATTTCTATGGCGACAGGAGTGCTATACCTTGGCTGTCATGGTTACAATAATAAACACACCAAATGTATTGATATCCATGTACCTTCCCTCTTTACTATGTTTACTTCACCAGGATTAGATAATCTTGTCATGGATACTATAATAACGTTTACTTAGCTCCTGTTACCATGACTACGACTACTAGATGTTCTCGACAAAACCGGACACAGGACAGCGTCTGGTCTCCTGAGGTATCACTGAAAACCAATGTGTCCTGAGTTTCAGGACCGACTCTTTTCACGTGAATGAATGTTTTCCTGTGTCAGACCAGACCCCTTCACATGAAGATGAGGATGCCCCCAACCACATCTGCTCAGTCACCTGTTCAGTGTTAATCAAGCAGCTAAATGCCACATGGTCCCGAGTTGAATGATTAACTCTGACAGGAAATGGTCATGTGCATGATAGGAAAGTCCATACCTGATGAACAACCACCATAATGTAGAGTACTGATTCACCATTTAAAGTCAAGGCCACATGTAAGCCACTTAAAACTAAAGAGGTTCTGATTGGACACATGATGAAGAACACAGGCTCACTTTGCCTTCTGCCCTTTCTTCAGATATGCATCCTATGTCGTGTCATATGTCATATGTTAATGTTCAGGGTGTTAGTTTTCTTATCAGTGTCACACCTCCAAGATATTTTAATGCAAAAACCTGTCTAAAACATGTGAATGTAAATGAACTCACTGCTGCAGTGTTAATGGAGGCTCCATTTTCCCAGAAGAAATGCTGCTTGGTTTGTCTGTTTACCGGCCACTGTGACAACCAGCAAAGATGTTCCTCTTCCCTCCACAGGTTAAATGGATTTCATTTTCCACATGGCTTCATTTTATTAGGGGAGGCTAACTGATACAATTTATAACCAACTTCCGTTCCCAGACCGCGGCAGTGCAGCCCATTCAGTAGAGGTCTGCTGCCGGAGCCTGTCTGCATTCTGCAACTCCAAATCCATTCATTAGTGCTCACACACTTCAGCCTTGAATGGACCACAAAATGCTACCATGTGTGACAAGGGCCAAGTGAGAGCAGGAGAGAAAAAAAGATGGCGGTGGAGGTCGACCAAAAAAGAGCTAAACATATCTTCACCCACCAATGCCAGCTAACACCATCATTCTACAAGGAAGATCTCCACCATTAAAACATTCAGTAATCTCATTTATTGTGATCACTGTCAAAATCATTTACCGAGGCATCATCATAATGAATGGGACAACCAATGATGTTTGTCTCTATTTGTACATGTATTCAAATATATATGATTAATTTTTATATTCTATAATACATATCACACAAATATTTCAATTATATAAAAATGTATTTATGTATGCATGTTTATTGAAATTATTAATGTAGAACTTCTTGGACTGTTTACATATTCTGATTAATTTTCAACTTATGTATCTTCCAATTCTGGTAAGGTGGACATTTGGACCTTACTGTGGTATATTAACGCATATTGACAGGTTTTGAGATCAAGATATATTTATATATAAAATATTATAAGTAAGTAAATATAAGTATACATATATTAACATGCATATTTGGCTTGGTTCGACATATATCACAATATATGGCAATGGGTCTATTTATGCAATCTTTCATCTAATCTAATTTTACTTACTTTCTTTTATTTTTTTTGTACATAAGTCATATATGTACTGTTAATATATTTGCATGTATTACATATCATTTTGTTTGACAGTGTCCATTACTGTTGTCACTTTGTTTTCTGTCTTCACGTAAATCACAAGTTTAGTGTTTGTACCTGTTGCAAGCAGCAGCAGTTGAATGTGCAAAACTGCTGGTTATTTTTTTAAGTGAATTTTCTTGGTATTTTACATCTATTACTACACAGGACAGAGTAGAGAGGCAGGCAGGAACCGAGGGCATGGTTGATATACAGGAAAGAGTCTGGCCAGTTAGGACTCAAACCAGGGACTGGTCTAAGCTTGTGAGTCAGTGTGGTAAGGGGCCCTGACCACTTGGCCTTGGTCGCCCCAAGGTGCCATAGGTGAGAGATGCTAGAACTGCACACTTGGACAATTACCTCTCCCAGGCATTCATAGTGTTTGACAAATACTGCATATTTTTTTAGGTTTCACACACCTGCTGCTTATGAACAAATGTGAAAAGAACAACATTTTCTTGACCTCCTCCAAAAAAAAAAAAACGTGAACACTTCCTGCAGTTCCTCTTATTCTCCTCCCAGTCGTCTCATTGACCTACACTCATTAAGTTGACTCACATACATTTGAACTTGTGTCGCCTGAAGCCATCTGGCATATGTTTGCGTCAGTTAGCATCTTTCCATTGACTTTGTACCATACCCATTCATGGCTGTGCCTGCCACTTTAGCATTGAATGGGAATGTCCATCGTTCTCTGGTTGTACAATACTCCCTGGTCGATGCCTTTTGCCCATTCCTGATGATTCCACTGATCTTATATTCATTGCAACTGTGGTTTGTGCTTGCTGTCTTAAAAAAGCTATCATCTTAGGGTCGGTGTGTGACAAATGCCTACTCAATGTGACTTAAGGAATCCAGTTAAATCCAGCTGACAACTGAAAGCAACCACTAGGGAAGGTTGGGTTGTCATACAAGTAGGCAATGACTTCTCTCTCCCTCCCTCTCTCCTGCTCTCTCTGCTCAGCCTATTATATATTTACTTATGCCTTGGTCTCCTTCATTAGTCATCATACATGTAATAACCATAGTTGATTTGCTGTAATAAATGTGAGGCCTATAACAAAAAAATTCAGCCCTAACAGGTTGTAATTACCAAACCTTTGTGGAGAAAACAGTCTCTGAAAATCTAGAGACAACTCTAACACAATTAATTTTGAAAGATCAACAGCAAGTCATGTGGCATTCGGCTGACTAATTGTGGAAATATGATCAGTCAGTTAGTCAGTCAGTCAAAACAGAGCTGACCGAGAGCAAATTAGGGGCTTTGTGTCGGATTATGACCATCAACGTTCGGAGAGTCGCCATAGTATGTCATGTATAGCCTGGTCTGAATTTAAACTAATCTCTCCCACCGCATGATAGAAGATAGCTGCATTTCAAGTTATATCTACCTTCAGATTCTCTATGAGCACACCTCTCCCACTCCTACTGTTAATTGGCCTTAGTTTGGCTGAGCCACCACTGAGCGTGATATTCAGACTGTTAAACCAAAAGACTATTTTAGAGCAAAAGACAGCATGGTGAGGGGGAAAGCAGAATATCTGGTAGCAAGCAGTAGTTGAAACTTTATTATGAAAATGTACTATTTGCAAGTAGCTTCCACTTGGGTCATGCACCAACTTCACCAAATTCTGGAATGAAAGGGGTTTGAGGTTTTGTACAGAGTGACAGAGGTGGGGTTGACATAAAGCAGCCTATCAAAGTGGGAGAGCTAAATGACATTTTTATGGCTTGCGGCTCCCAGAGCCTCACTGCACCTCCTAACTACCTCAGCACTGTTCCCACACAGCCACAAATCAGAGCCGAGTTATGCATTCACACCAAGAAGTGCCCCACACCAACGAGAGGAGGGAGGCTGGTGGATTCCTGGAGTGTGAGAGAATGCTGGGGGGTGGGGGTCCTGTGTCATGTTTCGCTCACTTACTACCATTTTTCTTTCGCTGGCCCTCTAATCTGGACACTCACACCAGCAACACAAAACGATATCTAATTATCTACTACATGCCAACAGGCAGACACGGAAGAAATGCATTTTACTTTGGAATTTCTCACCAGGAGCACCAGAAATAACTCACATCTTGTTTCACCTCTCACCAAAACTGCGCCTATATTTACAGATGTGACTTTTGCCACAGTTCTGATCTAGGCCAACATCTCATATCAACTGTTTAAACTTTAGCTACAAGCAAAGGCACTGCTGCATCAGCGACATAGACACTACAAGTCATTACAAGATATCACAAGCAAGATGACAGCCATGAATCCATCACAGCCTGTATGTGGTCACAAATAATATGACAGCCACAACTGCAGGGGGAAACAGAAGTTAAAAAATGGCCTTAACATGCAGACCTTTTATTTCCAAAGAGTCACAGCATCAGTTGGGTCATGCTGGATTTTGACATCAACCTTTTTGACACTGGATTCATGTCCGGTACCAGCCAGGATGTGTCTAATGCCATCTATTGCTATTTTTTATAAATGTCTATATGATTCATCTTTACATGGTGTAGAAAGTTGTGTTATATGTGTTAATAATTTTTTTCAAATTCTTCATGCAAGTTCATTTAAACAATGTACAAAAATTTTATATACTTCATATCTTAGGGCTCAGTGGGTGGAGTTAGGGTTAGTGGGTGGAACCCTTACCCAGCATGCTCTGAGGCATTGTGTTTCTGGAAATTAGTAGATTCTGCTCTTGATGGTATCTGCACATAGTTTACAGTCTGACAGGTCTAGTCAATGATTCTGCGGTGTCTGTCGTCGCTTACAATCCCTTTATAGAAAAAGCAGGTTCTTTCATCAGTGCAGTTAACAATAGGAAAAGCGTCATTATACAAACGTTTTTAATAAAAGGTACTGGTTTTAATATGCATATTTAACATATGCTGATAAACTGATGTCCAATTATCCAAGGGATGTATATATATGGCAACATATATGGCAACATGCGCTCCACCACTGAGCTACGTCCGCGGGCCATGACCTATCATAGATATTTTATATAAATCAGATTCAAATCAAATCAGATTTATTTATATGGTGCCAAATCATAACAAAGTTACATCAAGGCACTTTACTTATAGAGCAGGTCTAGACCAAACTCTTTATAAAATGATTTAAAGAGACCCAACAGATCCCCCCATGAGCAAACACTCGGCCACAGTGACAAGGAAAAACTTCCTTTAAGAGGCAGAAACCTCGGGCAGAACCAGGCTCAGGGGGGGCAGCCATCTGCATTGACCGGTTGGGTTGAGAGAATATATATATATATATATATATATATATATATATATATATATACACAGACATAAACACACAAGTTTGTGTGGACTGGACATATATTTCAAAATATGGAATTGTTAATATATAGTGAATTTTAATATATTTATTTTTATTCTATATGGACAAAAATTTGACATAAGGAAATTAAATATCCTGCACATACATGTATCATATTTGGATGTGGGCTGGTTCTCATTATACCTAAAAACTGTTTGCTAAAGAAACCATTCAGTGTTATGTCCAGTACAAACAATGTCATTTCATCACAAACTCAAATGACCAAATACTGTGAATTGTGTGAGTGCTATTTAACACTCCACAAAAAATAGAATTAAAGCAGTGTATTGGAATACAGAATAACAAATATTGTATTGAGTGATGCGTACTGCATGTGTACATGCATGGTCCGGAGGGTCTCTTACCTGAGCAGGCTTTTTCTGGACGACTTGTTGAGGCTGCAAGAGAACAACATGGGAACAGTTAGTGACGTTTCTCCACTTGCTGTCATGTACAAGAAGAAACATGAGCACCTTCACCTAATCAAAAAGGTGAAATGGTCAAAGAATAACTCATTTAGATTTTTATGTCATGTAATATAACATTATATAACATGAATTCTCCAAGATAATGCAACGTAATTGTATCTTTACAGTCCCTAAGTTGGAACTTCAATTGCATCCAGGCAAAACAAAAAGAAACAGCACCAACATTTAATGGGCATCAACAGACCATCTGGCCAAGAGTGAGGAGCGATCAAAGTTAATTTGTCAAGATCAAAGTGTTGAAGTCAAATAAACAGTAAATAAGTGATCTAGAGAACAATACTATCTAGCATATGCAATTATGAACTGAGCAGTAGGAACACTTATATCTCTAATGTCAGCATGGGGCCTTTGTGCCAAGCAGAGTACACTGAGCCATTCAAAATCAAATCAAATCAAATTTATTTATGTGGTGCCAAATCATAACAAAGTTACATCAAGGCACTTTACACATAGAGCAGGTCTAGACCAAACTCTTTATAAAATTATTTAAAGATGCCCAACATATCCCTCCAAGCCAAGCACTTGGTGACAGTGGGAAGGGAAAACTTCCTTTAAGAGGCAGAAACCTCGGGCAGAACCGGGCTCAGGGAGGGCAGCCATTTGCCTCGACTGGTTGGGTAGAGAGAGAAGCAGAGACAGTGAGCGCAAGTGTGAAGGAGAGGGATGAAGACAGAACAAGAAAAGCAGAAGAGAAAATGCCATAGAAAATACAAACAAAATATACATACATACATTCAAATATACAGTCATTGCGACCTGGTAGTCTGAAATGTGCACTGGTAAATATTAGCAGTAGGGGAGAAGAAGAGGTTAAAATGGAAAATGAGTAGTATTGTGTAATGATAACTAAAGGTAACTCTTGCAGCAGCAGGTACTGAGCAGGAGCATGGAGCAGAGATTATTCAGCACCTGTAGGACAGGAACAGGAAGACAGAGGACAGGAGGGACAAAACACAGACTACAGGAAGAAACTAAGTTAGAGTCATGTAATGATGTAATGTACATGCATGGGGGAGAGGGAGAGAGAGAGATGGGATGGAGAGATTGAAGAAGAGGACACATATATAGACATACAAGAGATAAAATGACCTCAGCTGTTAGCAGGCTTTGAATTTGTAAATTAAAATTTTGACAGTTGCACCAATAAAGTCCCTTAGTTTTGTACTTCTGAAGTCCTTGCACAACTGTGTGTTGACTCCGTCTCAATAATACAGTATAGAATGAAAATCTGGATTATTTCAACAGGTAACCACAGTCTGACCTAGTATCAAATGGCAA
Source organism: Remorina albescens (assembly GCA_034769265.1). NCBI lineage: Eukaryota > Metazoa > Chordata > Actinopteri > Carangiformes > Echeneidae > Remorina > Remorina albescens. Next base: position 15,198,179 of record CM068484.1, on the reverse strand, counting down.
TTTGCAGCATTTGAAAGTATTACTGGGCAATAGAAAAATTCCATTGGTGATCAGGATCGCTGAGCTCACACAACCAATCAGATAGGAAGTTGTGTTCAACCTGGTCAATAACAGTCAGTAAACAGTGTTGTCATTGTGGGCAAAAAGCCAAACAGAGGCAGCAGCACACCACAGAGAATTTAAGGTATTAGTGTCATGATGGATGACGTAGCGTTTATGAGCATGCAGCTGACTCCCACACCTCAAAATCAAACTTCAATGACAGCCGCATGAAATGAATCCAAGAAAAATATTGGGAATTATATAATAAAGTAAAGTTCAATTAGCTGAGTTATCCCATTTTGGAATAGCATTGACTCACCAAACTAAACATTTTAACGTGTGACTCAAGACCCACCACATACCAGCATGTAATAAGCAGCCTGATGTTTCAGAGGCTTCTCCAACAAATTTGTATCCTCATTGTGCCAAGAATGTGTACGGCTGTGTCGTGCTGAAAAATTAGAGCAAATGAAGATTTGTATTGTATTTGAGTGTGAAATTGTGCACAAAGATATATTTATTTTCCTTTGTGCAAACAATAAGATACAATATCTTTTTCACTGCAAAAAAAGCATATCTAAATTAGGGATGATCGAACAGTTGTAACTAATGTCTGCACTGTTTTCGCCATACATTTCAATTGAAATAATTTCAGACGCTCTTAGAGGTGCAAATACAAGCTGGGTTTTTAATCTGACTGCAGCCCTTTTTTCATTTTGGCCTTTGACAGCACACACACGCTACAGGAAGTAGCTCTGGACCAGAGCAGAACAGCTGAGCACTCCAACAGCTCTGAGAATGCAGAATAAAAATGTAGAGTCCCTGGTGCTTGTAAGCCCGACCAGCTGCTGGCCTCGAATTGAGAGTTCCATGCCCCCCCCCCCCACACACACACACACACACCAAATCAGTTCAAACAGCTGGTGTTTTCTTTGCCAGCTCTTGGAGGAATGTCAGTGGACTCAAACACAGTAATGGAGTCCATGTCAACACCGGATGGGCCCTGCATGAGGAATGCAAGCAGGAGTGGAGGAAAGATTTGGAAACTGGTACACACAGACAGGAGGATGCTGACTCTCTGAACATTGTCTAGGTCCCTGCTCAGACCTGGTATTGTGATCCTATCACAGGTTGAAAGTGCACATCTTTAAAAAGAATCTGGACGTCTGGAGTTACCAGATCTCACTTACTCATTTTAAATGCAAATATACAGGTATGTTGGTGCTTTGAGACGATCAAATTGACAGGTCTGATGTCAATGTGTTCATGGGCTGTGCAAGTGAGAGAAGAAGCAAAAGAGAGAGTCGGGCAAGGAGGGATTGAGCAAATGAAGATGCTGCACACAGCTCTACACTGGAATCAGGTTTTATCAATTTTATGTTCTTGTGTTGACATTTTTCACACTGAAAATATTGTCTTACTCATCGGATCTTCAATCCATCCTGACTGAGATTTGGCTGTGTTCACTCTAGAGATTAAATAATAAATTCTTCAAGCTTATATATGCCTTTATTATTAATGTTTCATTTATTTTAAACACATCTATCGTCCCATAATGGGACTTTGTGTAATTTGTGTAAATTGTATATTGCAAGGCTTTAAAATTTATGCATATTAATATAATACATTTTTGTATGAGCTGGAAATACAATATATCAATATATGTTCCAAATTTTAATACGTTTCATGTGTTATTTTTTACGTCTTGTATATCTTGTACAAATATTTCATGTTTAAATGTATGAAATATCAGTATAACTGCAGCCCAGAGAGCATGTGCTGCAACTTAAGTCAGAGTTAAAGTAAGTACTTCTATAGGTAGACCATATGCTTTGAAGTTTCAAATTGAATGAGCATAAAGCAAAAGAATGATGTGTCCTATATATTTCCATTCTCTAATTATATCTACAGCTTCAGTAGCAAGGCATCTGGGACAAAGTCTTCAGAGACATTAGCAGAGGGCACTATTTAAGTCCAGAAGGCACTGCTGCTAGTAAAGCCTCTGTTTCCCCACTCCACTGACCCAGACCCGTCTCTTTCTGTAACACAAAGGGGAAAGCATTGTCTTTTACGAGCAGATCTTTGATAATACTGGGCACTAACACCATGAATCACTTGTAGGCTTAAGCAGCTGCTCAGCCCTACAAGTAATTTGGCAGGAAGCTTGAGGCTTAGCATGAGTGCAGGGTGGGCAGCTCAAACTGTTCCAAGTTATGATAAAATAAAAGTAGCCCCACAGTGAGGACCCCATTTCGACTGAAACCCAATCCCTCCGCGGCTCCAAGAATGCAGTGCTCCAGGCTCTCAGCTCGAAAACCACCCAGCAGCCTCTTTCCAGGGTCTTACGCTGATCAAAGACAGAAATGACTCCACTCGGCTGAGCACCTTGTACAGGCTACCATTCACCCAAGCCCCACCTATTACAATAGGCGGCCCCTCGCTCCGCTCCCTCACCATCATAACCGTAGCAGTCCTCAACACTTTCCGCTGGGTCTGAAACTGACTAACTTGATATCTGAACTCTCAAGCACATCACAGTAATGCTTCCTGTCGTGGAACCCTCAAAAAGAATGTAAAGAAAAGTAAATGAGCAAAGAATTTGGTTACATAATGCATGAATGCTTTGTAACTGGGTGGCTGGTGATAAAGGCCATTTTTGTCAGGGTCTGGCACATTCAAAGTCCAAAAACTTTACCACTTGCTATGAAGAGTCTGAGTGCATCCCTATCCAGTGAAAGTGTAACGTTAATATACTGCTTGCCAATGTTAAAGTGCAGGTAAAAATGAGCCTCAAACTAATAGTTGGCTGCCATCTGCAGGGACACTCACTGAACAGATGAAACACTCATGTCTTCAAGAGAGCCAGTGATCAAGCACTTCTCCCACAGTTTGAATAACATGTGGTTATGCCTCACTTCTTAATGGATTCGCCTTCGAATGCCAAGAATATCCTTAGCCAGTATGATGGGATGTTTAGCTTTTGCAGGTAAAGATGACCTGCTGAGACGACCGCTCTCCCGTCGGTGGGCAGTCCACAAATGCGGCTACAACCTTTCACAACTTTTAGAGTCTGGAGAGTTCCTGAGAAAACATCCTGACTATCTCCAACTCATAACCACCTCTAGCTTGAAAATGTCCCAGTGTTCATGTCCTCCCCATCTAATCCTTTTTTACACCAAAAGTTGTTATTCAAACACAGTGGAGTCACAAGGAGGTTGTAGGGGTCAATGTGGTACAAAGTCCAGGACTGTCACATCGGAGACTAAGTTTTTCATCTAAAGTCCCATCTGTAATTAGACTTAGGCAACAAAAGCACTTTGGTAAAGGTTAAAGATTTTAGTGTGGTTTGCTAGAGAAAAAGTTTATTGTGTCTTCTAAACCACAAAGCGGTTTCGCCTCATCAGCACTCATGCGTCAATTTTCAAAGCAGTGAAAACATTGGAAGTCTCTGAGGCTATCCTGCACATTAAGACTGTAACTGTTATAAGTGTCGCCAATGAGTCCTAACCAGGCACCAGAATGGGAAAACTAGAGAGACACAGCCCTGTATCATCATCTTTTTGCTTCTCCTCATTGTCTGGTTCATGTTTGTCCTTTAGTCTTCAGCAGGCACACAAAGCTGCTGCCTGTCAGATCGACTCACGTACCACATACTGGCCCCGGACCAACTGACATTAAATAGCTCATACTAGGGCTGCACAATTAATCGATTTTTAATAACGATCACGATTTTGGCTTCCCACGATCAAATTCATGCGATCAAGCGATATTTAAAATACGTCATTCTGTTCATAGAATATTCCATGTCATAGGTTTTTTTCCCAAAGCCAATCTAGTGCTCCTCAGAGTGATAGAGAAAACGTTCTCTCTTTAAGCCTCTGGCGCTCCATAAACCACTGTCTGATCATGTGCCTCCATGAGCCAATCAGAGTTGTTGCCTGCACCACCGTGCAGCTTAGTTTCTAGATGTATTACTAGTTGACAGTCACTGACAGAGTAGCAGCGAACGTGGGGAAAGCTCCACAGTAGATAGCAATCGCCGGTCAGAAGGCGATAAACTATCTTAACAAATTAAACAAAAAAATGTCTAACGTAGCAGAGGGCAAGGCCGAGGGGCTTGTCCCGAGAATCGGATTGTCATCTATTGTGTGGAGGCATTTTGGGTTTAAGGCAAGTGACAAAAAACAAGAACAGGTCATACGCAGTTTTCTTTGTTTTATTTATTCTTTAAGTAGAAGCACTGAATTTTGGTGAATAAGAAGACCTATTTTATTTTGATGCACATATTGGTACATTAGCAGGAATGTAGCACTATATGGATGTGAAAGCAGTTATAATGAGCCTACTGTATGTCACAATAAAATTTGTGAATTTTGTGTTGGTTAAAATTTAAAAAATAATTGCAATAATTAATCGTGATCTCAATATTGATGAAAATAATCGTGATTATCATTTTGGCCATAATCGTGGCGCCCTAGCTCATACCCACTACTACACCTTTAAATTTCTTAACTTGGAATGTGCCCAACTGAGAACTGAGATATGCGGAAGGAGGCCTGCCCATGATGTTGATATGCTACCCCATATGGTACGCTGGGGCTAATGACTAAGGATGACCAGGCTCCAAATTACAACTTAGTCACCTTTTAGAGCCATTAGAGCCCCAACACTGTGGAACTCTGCCCAGGAATAACACCAAGTTCAAGGTGTTGACTGGGCTCCAAATTCCCAAGATTTAAATCCAGTCGAACATCTGTGGGATGAAATGGACAAAAAGGTCTGATCCATGGAGGCTAAACCTCCCGAAAGGGACCTACACAATATGAGGCAGGTGGTCATAATGTTATGTATGATCAGTGTGTAACCAGCACAGCAACACTAAAATTCATTCATTCATTCATCTTATACTGCTTATCCATTTCCAGGTTGCAGGAGGTGCTGGAGCCAATCCCAGCTCACTCTGGGTGAGGGTGGGGTATATCCTGGACAGGTCACAAGTCCATCAAAGGGCCAACACACAGAGACAGACAGAGACAAACAACTACTCACACTCACACTCAGACCTACGGACAATTTAGGGAAGAGGGGAACCCTCTGGGCCTTCAAAGTATTCAGTGAAGGCCTAAGAAAAAATATTGAAAGAATTTTTGTACTACTAAATATATATATATATATTTAATTTAATTTGTCAATGATTTTTATTCAGTCAGTACTAGTAATAATTTCTTGATCATTGTTATAAACTTGGACTAATATTTCTTGGGAATGGGTTACTATAATAGAACAAGAAACGGACCAATCACAATTTTCTCTCCAATGATATCTGGGTAGGCTATTAAATCAGCGATTCCTCCTGCTGGACCTTCGGTGGCTGTAACGAAGGCCCGTGTAATTCAAGTCAATGTTGGCATGAATTTGAGTTTGAGAGGTGTCTTAGCCAATCATATTTCATAAAGATGTGGGCGGGACCATATCACGACATCTTCCGGGTATTCGGGAATACCTAGGAGAACATATATAAGTCAAGTGACCCGCCAAAACAGTGAGTGAGTGGAGGGAAGAAAGACAGAAGACGATTTAGAGAGCAGGGAAATGGCGGGAGCTAGTGAAGAAGCAGACAACCGTGTGGTTTATATTTTGGATACTCCTTTTTCAAGATTGCCTTTTCAGGCAAAACTTGATATCATCCAAAAAGGATAATATAACATCAATAACCATCACCTGACTTGTCAGGATTGGTGCAAGCTAGCAAGGGCTACCATCTGCATTTTCAAGCTAGCAGCTACAGTCGCTATCAGTGGCTAACGGGCAGCAGCAGAACAGGCCCAGAGCCACAGCAGCAGCACAAAACTGAATTTGTAAGAAGTATACTGTAGGCCTAAACCTACAATTTGCAGAGAGTTTTATAGCCATTAAGGCTAGTGAAAAATGGCTGAGCAGAACTTACAAAGAGCTTTTTCCTTTTCATCTCAGGAGGTATCTGTGTTATACTTTTGGCAGAAATATTAATCTACATTGAAATTCAATTGTGTCTAAGCTGAAACAAACACAAAAAACATTGGATCGGCGTTGGATCCATCTTTAGTTGTTGAACAGTAGCTAATGATTATTCTAGACATTTTACGTTCATTCCAGCTAAACAAATATGTGAGGTAAGTGAATGTGTGATTTGCTTGTTTCATTTAGTTTTTGTAATTAAATGATGTCATGATAGCCAGCTTTGAATGTCTGTTTTTCCAGAATCACCTTGGTGTGTTGTGAAGCCAGTTGGGGCAAATAAACCTTTAATATGCTGAACATCCATGTGACAGGGCTCTGGCTATTATTTGTATTGCTATGTTTAATCTTTTATTGCTACATGTGGTCCTACTGAAGGCCCAGGGTCTGGATCCACGGTTCGCCACTGATTTAGAGTCACCAATTAACCCAAACATGCATGTCTTTGGACAGTGGGAGGAAACAGGAGTACCCGGAGGAAACCCACGCAGGCATGGGGAGAACGTACAAACTCCACACGGAAAGGCCCCAGGCCGGGAACCGAACCCACAGCCTTCTTATTGTGGGGCAACAGGGCTAACCCCTATGCCGCCATGCTGCCCAACACTAGAATTAACAAGAAAAAAAATACAATACTGGTCAATAATAACTGTATTTCTTCAACAAGGGGCTAACCCTCCTCGCTTTTAAACAACTGACAACAGAATACAGTATCACTAAGGCAGGTACAAACAACACTCACAATCACATCAAAAGCAGAGAAAGTTCAGCACTGTAGTGCTTATGCACAATGTTATGTTGCAAGGCAACACGCATTATTGACATACCCCTCCGGACTGTGAATAACAACAAGGTCAGCCAGTGACCACAGGCTTGACAGCTGGATGATGAATATTGAGTGGCTTGAGGGCTGGAAATGCTGCATTTCAGACCAAGCATGAACCTGTTGGTCACACAGCATTGTGGGCTTGCTTAAGTAGATGTAACCTTTTCTTTTGTTTATTTTATAACGTTAACTGACCTTCAGGCTAAACAAGTGGACCTAGAACGCTTGGTCTCACCTCGCCACATAGTTTCTGATGATGTATCATGATCTCACCTAAACCTCAGTCTGTATATGTATGTTTACCCTCCATGGTTCGTTTGTAAAGAGTAAAAAAGTCCCAGAACAGACCAGAACTATAAGGCAACAATGTAAAATAAACTGAGCTAAGTGCTTTTAATGACATGTCTGCACGAGAGACGTCTCGGCTGTGTCTCACTTCCATCCTAAACACTTCTGATGGGACAGATTTGCTCCTATTTTAAACAATCCAGCTGTCTGCATGGGCCACATTACTGCTCATGCTCGGTTCCCCCCTTATTCATGTGAAAGTGACCAAAAGCTTTAACACAAGTCCATGTTTGTTTCCTATCATGCTCATTACTGTAGCGATGCCTGCTGAGCTCTGAAAATTAAGCTTTATGATCCACTCTTGTTATTTTCAGTTTTCACTGTCACACTCGACTGCATGATACCAAACAGACAGAAGCCAGTGCTGTAGAAATGTAGTTGCAAAGCAAAGTTGGATGGCAGCTTCAGTAGTACACGTTACAAGATTATCTCTCTTATTAGCTGTTAAGCCCATTCAACGACCTCTATGTTTGGTCATGTTTTATAGAAATGAACTTGCCTTGCCTTAATGTATTGAATTGCATGAATGGCATGAGGAAATATCTAACTAATGGAATATATATATACATGTGTATATATATATATATATATATATATATATATATATATATATATATATATATATATATATATATATATATACACCCGCTAGTATCCTAGAGACATATGTGTAGCATACACATGTCCTTGTAGTGTCAGTATTAATTGTCTGATAAAATAGGTGTTGCTGCTGTTTCTTCTGGTTAACCATTACCAGGCCTGCTAACCTTTGGACCTCCTTTGAAGCCAAATGTATAATTCGACCTGCTAAATTCAAGTTAATGTATGCTGGCATGAAACAGGCTGCATATGAAATGCTGAGCAGAGCGTGAGGCTGTTAAAACCAGAGGGGAGCCCTCTGGACCTCCAAGGTATTCAGTGAAGGCCTAAGAAAAAATATTGAAAGAATTTTTGTACTACTAATGATATATATATATTTAATTAAAATTTTCAATGATTTTATTCAATCTGTACTAGTAATAATTTCTTGATCATTGTTATAAACTTGGACTAATATTTCTTGGGAAACAATGGGTTAATATAATAGAACGAGAAACAGACCAATCACAATTTTCTCTCCAATGATATCTGGGTAGGCTATTAAATCAGCGATTCCTCCTGCTGGACCTTCGGTGGCTGTAACGAAGGCCCGTGTAATTCAAGTCAATGTGGGCATGAATTTGAGTTTGACAGGTGTCTTAGCCAATCATATTTCATAAAGATGTGGGCGGGACCATATCACGACATCTTCCGGGTATTCGTGAATACCTAGGAGAACATATATAAGTCAAGCGACTCGCTAAAAGAGTGAGTGAGTGGAGGGAAGAAAGACAGAAGCCGATTTAGAGAGCAGGGAAGTGGTGGGAGCTAGTGAAGAAGAAGACAGTGTGGTTTATATTTTGGATACTCCATTTTCAAGATTGCCTTTTCAGGCAAAACTAGATATTATCCAAAAAGGTCGACCATCACCTGACCTGCCAGGATTGGTGCAAGCTAGCAAGGGCTGCCATTGGCATTTTCAAGCTAGCAGCTACAGTCGCTATCAGTGGCTAACGGGCAGCAGCAGAACAGGCCCAGAGCCACAGCAGCAGCACAAAACTGAATTTGTAAGAAGTATACTGTGGGCCTAAACCTACAATTTGCAGAGAGTTTTATAGCCATTAAGGCCAGTGAAAAATGGCTGAGCAGAACTTACAAAGAGCTTTTTCCTTTTCCCATTTCACCTCAGGAGGTGTTTGTGTTATATTTTTGGCAAAAATATTAATCTACATTGAAATTCAATTGTGTCTAAGCAAAAAAACACAAAAAACATTGGATCGGCGTTGGATCCATCTTTAGTTGTTGAACAGTAGCTAATGATTATTGTAGACATTTTACTTTCATTCCAGCTAAACAAATATGTGAGGTAAGTGAATGTGTGATTTGCTTGTTTCATTTAGTTTTTGTAATTAAATGATGTCATGATAGCCAGCTTTGAATGTCTGTTTGGTGTGTCACCTTGGTGTGTTGTGAAGCCAGTTGGGGCAAATAAACCTTTAATATGCTGAACATCCATGTGACAGGGCTCTGGCTATTATTTGTATTGCTATGTTTAATCTTTTATTGTTACATGTGGTCCTATTGAATGCCCAGGGTCTGGGTCCACAGTTCACCACTGGTTAAAACCCAGAATGCTTCCCACTTCAATTGTTAAAATGTAAGGTTGCTAAACATTTGACTTATCTGGCAAGTCTGTAAAAACAAATGGGAATTTTGGGTATGCTGAAGTCAGTTGTCTATCTGGGAAACTTTTGGGGTATGGAGTTGAGTTATTATGGAGGTCACTCTGTGCCAAAAAGAAAAATTATAGCCTGGTTTACATAATCCTGTTTGCAAATAATCACTTGAAATTAATAATTAGATTCACACTTCAGTTTGATTACAATTTTTAAAATTTGTATTATCAACTACATAGTGCCATTATGTAACTGTACACACTGGTGAGCATGCTGGTGGGCGGTGGGGGGTTTCTATCTTCAGATTCTGGGAAAGTGGACGCGACTGCATATAACATCAACATATATGTAAATTTTCAGATATATTTTTAGGCATATGGTTTTTATGTTCACTTATTCCACATATGGTTATTCAATATATTTAAGTATTTACATGTGAATAAGTAAAGTTATTCAATAATAAAAAGAAGTTATCTACACATACAATGTGTAGAAGTACCCCCAACAGAATCTAAAGCCTGCAGCCCCCCCCCAACACACACACGTGCATGCTTTCGCCTTCTCTCTGTTGCTTCTTTCTTTGTCTTTCTTAAAAGGAATTAATGGTTTATTAAAGTCTTTTTCTTCCCCTGATGGAAACAGCAGTCTACCAAACATTGGCAGACCCACATTCTGCCCTGGAGGGAGGGTCGGCTTACGTAGACTGACCCTCTCGGAAAAATTGCTTCCCATTGTCTTCCCAAGCTCTCTCCACGAAGCCTGTGTCTTTGTAGTCTTGGGATGATTTATTGTAGAGACAGAGATAACAGGCCCCCCACCATTCACCAAGAACCCTGCCAGACCTTTAACTTGACACACATTATTAAGTATGAATTGACAAAAACAGCATATCATCAGTTGGAGCGTCTCAGCAGGGCTGGTTGTTGTCTAGGTGCCTGTAGACCAGGCAGTCCTACTGGTTCGTATAGGTCTTCTTCTAAAGATTATAGAATATACAGTATTGTATGCAAAAGGTTATGTAAAGGTTTTGTGTAAATTTGGAGGAGTTCTGTTGACTCAGTCACAGCTTAACCCCTTACACACAGAAGAAAACAATCTGAGCAACAAGAACAAACATTCAGCACAGGGCAAACTCCACCTCAACACCACGACAGTGAAGAGGAACTGGGCTACCCAGAAGTTTTCCTTTAAAGCTCAGCCAAGAATCTGCAGACAAGTAGCTCTGGCCTCACTGTCTTCCTTAAATACTCTTAGTATTTCCTCACTGGAAGTTGCCCGTCATCCACCTTGTCCACTGTGCACCACTTTTACCCTTCTCCAATCTCAGCCACCCCCAAATTTCCCCCAAACCCGGTACAGCCACTGCCCCACCAGAGTTATGAATTGCACCTATCAGGGTCCAACTAAATCCTGTGATTAGGGGGAATTTGCCGAAGGGGAAAATGTCTGTCGTTGCAAAGAATGTGGAAAATTCCTTGCAGACAAGCAGCCTTTTGTTGGGAGGGTGTTTTTTTTTTTCTTTCTTTTTTTTGGGGGGGGGGTTGTTCTGAAAAGAAATAAAGGCGCAGACAAATTGGACCGGCTCCATTTAGGAGCCTTTGCTGTATGAAGTGAAATCTGTTCCCAAGTATCTCAAAGGAAAAGCGGAAGAAAAGAAGGGGAAAAAAAAGGGCAATCCAATATGTCTACTCAGACTTAACTAACCCTCCTTTGCTTCTTGGTTATTGAATTTTGCATTTACAGAATAAAAACCATTTAAGGAATAAAAACAAACACAAACAGAGTTCTGTTTGGTTCATTGTGTGTTATGTGTGTGAACTCAGCACTCTTCACTTTCTTGGAACCATTTAATCCAAGTGCATGTGGCTCTTTCCCAGTGTACATGTGTGGCTGTTTTGAAACAGGAAAGACTCAGCACTGTCTTGTTTTAACAGAGCATTGCAGATGTTATGAATTAACCTGTAGTGTCTGGAGCAACTCACTTCCTGCCTCATAATCGTGGTAGCAGAAACACTCTTAAGCCATAAATGTCCATATCTATTTATGGAATTTGAAAGAACTGCATTCAGAAAGGATTTAAAAATAAGAAATCAAAGCCATCTCTGCAATACAGCAACAACACAACAGTGCGCATGGCGTGTGTTGTCATTCCAGAATTTTGTATTAACAATGCATCGGTGTGATTTTTGTCAACCTGCCAACCCATATTTCACTGTGTCTGAAATATGTGTGAAAACTAACTATAGCGATGACCTAAATTTCCACCAGGGGGGTTCCTGAAGGAACATCGAGAAAGTTACCTAGCTTAGCTTTTTTATTTATAGGCTTCATTCCCCAGCTCAAAATCAATATATGTTGGAGTGACCTGATAGCCAAATGTGCAGACACCCCAGAAAATTTTGCCCATTACCAAATTTCTTTCACACTATACGACACTATTGAGTAAAGATGTAAAAATGCCCAAAAAAATTGGATTTGTTTCTGTTTATAGGATATACTTCCATATATATTGTTCATTGCAAACATTACGCTGTGTGTGTGAGATATTTACATTAAGTCACAGTTTTGTTAAAATAGATGGAATGAAGGACAAAAACATGAAATCATTGCAATTGGATATTGTATATTATTACCCCTGGTTAATTCCATGTTATCTCTGCTTCAAACTGCAATGTTTTTTCCTCTCACTGCTCACTATCATGTTGCTGTAGCTAAAGACTGAAAGCAAACTGTTTAAACTCCAAAGGCTGCAGCAGAACAACAGGGGTAAGAGCTGGGGGGAGGGAGACTTGGGGACCTGCAGACATCCACTAAGATCTCAGAATACTCCTTGTGTTTGTCGTTGTTGAACCCCTGTCTGAACAAAGGCCTCTAGTGGCTGGAATTCAACCTTTTCGCCGGGCAGCAGCCTTGGCTGGAGGAAGGTGGGGGGTTGAGAATGTAGGGAATGAGGCAAAGCCTCTGCCCACCCCCAACTCCTTTCAGAGTTTCTCTGTGGTCTTTGAGGTATTGCTTTCTCTCCCTCGTACAAATATCCTGAGGAAGGAGTAGGATACAGCAGGAACCTAAAAATAACTAAATCCATTGCGCACAAAAACCATGCCACTACAAATGAAATTAACCACGACCTTAACACAACAACTCCTGTCTTCTTCATTCACACAAACAGATGGACAATTTCATATTCCTCACAAGTCTGAAAAAAGCACTTGTGTACATTTTCTGAAGGCAAACCTTCCATGCCGCATCCAGCGTGACACCCCATCAAGATTAATGTGAATGATCAGCGTTAAGATAGACATTAAAAGTCCATACAGTCTAAAAGTGGATCAACATGGTGAGCAGACATTTACTGGGTCACTGGTTCAATCTCAGCATTTATTTTTGAGGGTCAAGATGCATTTTACTGTAAATATTTCTCAGCATTTCTGTTTCTGGCAGAGGAAACTACAGTGAGAACACAATGATTTTTTTTGCAATGCATTGGGCTCTCATAGCCACTGTAGAAATATGCTCTCCAAGGGCTTTTTAGGTGCTGCCCTAGATCCATCTTAAAAGCCCCATACAGTCTTACTATATGGGGCTTATATCCATTTGGTCTTTGATTATAAAGCATCAGATATATAAATACAGTGAAAGTATCAAAGGTCTCAGTCCACAGAGGAATGCTCACGGCCTGTATTCAAAAACTGAGCTTTAAAACCAGATGTCAGGACTTCTGATTCTGTGATGTCACATAAAGGCAGTCAGCCACATGTGAAGCATGGGAACTTTAAAGCAAGTCTGTCAATGTACATATTGACGAGGAAGATTTTTCCCAAAAGTCATTAAAGTCGAAACATCATGATAGCAAAGGCTTTCAGATTTTGTTATGAATTGCAAAAGCAGAGTGATCTCAAAGATCAATGATGATCTGGTTTCTTTATTACAGTTAGCTATTAAAGCAGAGCAGAAAGTTAAAATGGTCCATGTGATGACAGGATAAAGTATAAGTGAAAGGTTTTTTAATAAAGAAACTGTCTCATCCTTTTAAAGACTCTTTTTCAGGTGTTTATCTGAGTAAGGCTTCACTGTGCATAAACAAAGGCCTGACAGATGAGAGCTGCAGCAGTTGAGGTGAGAGATATCCAGGACCTGGACCAGGAGCTAGGTGGTGTATTGAGTCAGGTAAGACCAGACTTTCTTGATGTTGTATAGAGCAAAAAGACACGGCCAATGCACAGATCCCAAATTGCTAGTACTAAGTACAACATCTTTTCACACAGAGATCAGCTGAAAGCAAATTTACTATAGTTTTGATTGGAGTGTAAGAGGTGCTAGGAGAGATCAGGGGGATATCCCTGTTTTAATAGGATTTAGGAGTTGGTCCCACCATCAAGGAAGCACAGACCAGAATAGTCTGTACTGAGATTGTCTTGTGCCGATGAATGGGGATGAGAGACAACGTTTCCATGGGGAAACATAGTGTTTGCATACATAAATTCATGCTTTTTTTGTCGAACATGGTTTGTGAGGTCACAGTGACCTTAACCTTTCACCTTTCACTGCCAAAATCTGATCAGTTTATCTTTGAGTCCAAGTGATCGTTTGTACCAAAATTTCCTTCAAGCCATTTCTGATATTTCACATTCACAATAACCTGAAAACATAATATTTCTGGCTCTGACTCAGGCAGAAAAACTCATCAGCGATGCAGAGAACAGGAAACACTCTTCTTCTTATGTGTATTTTAGAAATAACTCACCACTGCTTTCAGTAGTGAAGCCCTTTGGTCTTGTGAACTTGCTGACAAACAGCAGCTAGCATTAGAATGGTCCTGTCCTCCAAGAATGTAGTGAGGCCAGTAATATCAGAGCTTTACAAACAGAACAAAAAAAAAAAAAAAAAAACCAGACAAGACTGAGCAGAGCCAACACGTAGATCTTAGTTTCTTATTTTAATCCAAAATAATCAGATGTTAAAAAAATAAGTGGAACCTGGCTTTTTGTTTTTTGCTTTAGTTGCATTACAGAAAATCCCTGATGAAAGTTTCAAGCTTCAGTGTAAACAGAAGTGACTCCACTGCACATGAATGAACTGATTTATGCCTCTTGTCTAAGCAGAAATACAGGCTTAAGACTGTTTACCTGAGATGTGTGTGTGTGTGTGTGTGTGTGTGTGTGTGGTACCAACTACTGCTTTGCCTGAAGCAGGTTTTCAGTGCTGTGATAGATCAAGCAGGGCTGTGGGCACCGGCCAGCCCTACCTTACATCACAGATCATATCCACTAGTACTTATCTTTTGTAGTTGCTGCTTCCAAACTATAGAACCTTTGACATCAGATGTGCTCCCTCTCTATCTATTCTTGAATCCAGGCGAGCCCTTTTTAAAGTGCAGTCTATGAACCAGGTCATCTGTGAGTAAATTTGTTCAATTGCCTTGTCTTCAATTTAAAGTTTGTAAACTGTCAAGAGTGACCACAGAGCTGCTCAGTAGTTAAATGCTGTGTATTGATAGGAGGTTGAAAGTCTATTAAGACTCAGTGGGAAGTGACCAGTTTTACTATGATGTTGTCACCATGACTGAGACTTGTGGCATGTTCATATAACCTTTGTTCAGAAAAGTGTTAAATGGGATGTAACGTATAGAGCACAGGTTGAAGTCTTACAGTTGCTGATAAGGCAAACATTTTGGTTTTTTAAGACACCAGTTCAATTCCCAGTCGGTTAGAAACTTTGCTGCTTTGTCACTAATCTATCCAACGAATCAAAATAGTAAACAATCCACCCTAAAATTCATGACAGCTTTCCATTCAAACTTACCAGAACCCTGCTGAATTAGCAGTCCAAGACTTTTATTCTATTGACTGAGACCTTGATTCCAAATAGTTTGAGAAATACATATTGCTCACTGGTGTTTTTAGCTTTATACTCTTCTTACGTTAAACCAGGGGCCCGATTCTTAAAACTTTGAAATCGGAAAACGATAAACATGCAGCCACATCACAATTTAAGCTGAGGCATGCTTGGAGACAACAGATACGTCTAAGAGCAAATTCCATTTGCAGATTTTGAGATGTGGTTAAAAGCAAACTTTAAAGGGTCAACACTGAGCTTTTATTCTCCAGAATTTATAAAACATGTCTGTGCACCACAGGCCTGAGTCACTCCTGAGGCCCCTTGAGGCCAAGTTATTTTCTGTGAGGCGTGCCGAGGCTATAAAAAGCTTTTAAATGTCTGACAATGTTGCAGCTTTTTTTACAGAGAAGGAAGAAGTTTTTAACATGTTGCTAGTTGAGCCCCTTTCTGGCCCCTAATCCACTTTTTCAAAGCTGCTGGACAAACTCATCAACTTGGCCTGACTTTCCCTCTTCCCTCCTCCTCGTCCATTGCTCAGCACCTGCCTTCACTCTGACCAGAAGCCAACAGCAGCAAAGCCATAAGTGAGATGGGAGTACACCTCTCCCCCTCACACTACATCAACTCCCCTAACACACACACATGCTACAGCACTTGTGCTTCCTTGTCCATTCATCTCATTTCCGCACATTTAATGCAGAGGGCATTAGTGTCACAGAGGACTCCATTTAACACGAGGCTTTGCATTGACACAAAAAGGGGAGATGGGGTGCGAGTGTGTCCTGGATGGTAGTTACTTGGGATGTGGCTGCAGAAAATCCAACACAAAGGGGCAGCTGTGTGGACACGCCTGGGCTAGCGAAACAGTTTGGCTTCTAAACCGTGGCAGAGAGGAAGTGGCTGACCAGAGGAAAGGGGAAGAAGAAGAATATATTCTCCTCTTTACTGTCTCCTCCTGTCTGTGCTCTTATAAATGGTGAGATTCCTGCTCTCGTTTGGTGGAACAATTATTATCTCTGCTTCATTTAGTCTGCTGCTCTGGTTAAAACATATATGTGCCTGAACCAGTCCTCAAAGCGGATCCAGTCCTCCAAACTGAACCAGTCCTCAAACCGGATCCAGTTCTCCAACCTGAACCAGTCCTCCAACCTGAACCAGTCCTCCAACCTGAACGGGTCCTCCAACCTGAACCAGTCCTCAAACCGAAGCCAGCTCTCCAACCTGAACCACTCCTCCACCTGAACCAGTCCTCAAACCGAAGCCAGTCCTCAAACCGAAGCCAGTCCTCAAACCGAAGCCAGTCCTGCAACCTGAACCAGTCCACCACCTGAACCAGTCCTCAAACCGAAGCCAGTCCTCAAACCGAAGCCAGTCCTGCAAACTGAACCAGTCCTCCAACTGGAGCCAGTCCTCAGACTGGAGCCAATTCTCCAACCTGAACCAGTCCTCCAACCTGAACGCGTCCTCAAACAGGAGCCAGTTCTCTAACCTGAACCAGTCCTCCAACCTGAACGGGTCCTCCAACCTGAATCAATCATCCCCCTACCACTTCACCAAGTTGCATTCTAATAGCATGATTCTACCCACATGAACACAAACCCACAACACTGGTGTGAAAATATTCACCAGTCAAACAGATGGGCAAATTGTGGCCATGTGTTTCTGGGAAATACCATCAATGAGCATCTCCTAAAGTTGTTTGCATTATGACCATGGCAGAACTTTAAAATATATAAAGGGAAGGGGAGTAAGCAGGAGTCTCTTTTAAAAAAAATATGATATGACCCTTTTGCCATTGGCTAATAGGTTGCTTAGCACTTATCCCATACTCATACGCCCATACAGACATTGAAGATTCACATACTGCAAGAGTTTCAACAGTGAGTTAAAAGAAAGGGCCTGGTTTTGCAAACCAACTTCAACTAAATTGAATTTATTTCCTCCACAAAACCATCATTACAGGGCAGTAGCAAAATCATTCCCAGAGGAATGAGGGAAATTAAATCCCTAAATATAAATAATGCCTCTTTAACCAGGTTCATTAGGGGACCAAGAACAATGGACCAAAATAAGACAATCACAAAGCTCTCAAAGTTCTGCTGTTGTTCCTCCAGGAACTTCATAAAGACTTGAGAAGTTACATCATGGCTTTCATTTTTGCTGCCATGACAACAGAAAAGTCTTTTTCACATTTTGAGGATACCAAAGCTTTACTGTAACAGCAGCAGAGAGTTTAGCTCGTCAGTAGAGGAAGCAAAGGAGAGCAGCCACTTTGCAGCAGTGAAGGGGAAGTGTTGTGCACAACTGATGAATGTGATCTATTGGAGAGAAGAGTCCCCCTTCAGGCTTTTACTAGCAGAGGAAGCTGCTCAGCTGGTCAGCATCTCCGCACCTGCACATGGAAGAGTGGACCTGCAGCCAAACACTGGAGGAACATGAAGACATACATACCAATGAGGGACTGATCCTGGATCATCCTGCCCCTAGCAGTTTCTGCTAGCTGTGTGCTGACGCTACAGATGGTGACAGAGCATGTGAATTTGAACTGCTCAGATACAAGAAACAGAAAGATTACAACTGACCTCACCTCCTATTCACTTGAATTTAAAGAACCCATATTTTACACTTTAAATGTATATATTATGCTATCTGAAGTTTTGATGTCCATAAGATATATTTGTCGTTTTAAAAACCAAAGACTATCTCAGTGTAGTTTTACTTCTCACATCTCTTTCTTCACTCTAGAGCTTGAGTAACAACAGACCTGCAAGCCAGTTTGCCAGCACGGTGGGTCGTTTTGGGTCATAGCTGCTTTGTTTTGACATCACAAAGTTACAGAAGTCCTGACAGCTAGTTTTCAGGTTCATTTTCTGAAAACAGACTGAGCATTTCTCGGTGGACTGAGGCCTTTGGTACTTTCACTGTATTAATGCAGAACCTAGACCTGGTTTATAACCAAACAAGCCATGGAGGTTTACCTTAAGTCTACGTAGGACCTTTACTGTGGATTTAGGGAAGAGTGTATGATGCTTTATTCCAGAGGACCTGTCCAGGGTCAATCCTGTCTCTCACTTTATCTGTATTAGGACCCCTGTTTGTCCATATGATATCGCCTATTTGTTGTAATTACATCTTTGTCTTCAATCTCACACAGATCAACCATGCTAGAACTATAGTAAAGCACCACACACAGTGGCCATGATAGCCCAACATAATGAAACTGAAAATTCTATGCTTTCATAGAGTGCAGTGGGTTGAGTTCTCAATGTAGTTGGCTCTGCAAGAAACAAAAGGTTTTAAAAAATATTCAAAACAAGTTAACAGTAAATGCTGAGATTAAATTTCATTCCTTTCACACACAATTTATGAACCAACAAGAGACACAATAGTTCACAAGCAATTTTCTTTAATACAAATTCAGGATCAAACACCATAGATGCGGGCAGCATGGCGGCATAGTAGTTAGCGCCATCATCTCACAGCAAGAATGTAGAAGGTGAATGAATGAATGAACACCGGCTCATCATCCACACTGAGATAGCAAAAGAAAGCCAAACCAGCTCTCAATCAATGGTTTAGTAGCTAAAACTAATGTAGTCTAATACAACACTCCTGCAAAAAACTTCTCGTTTTGTCCTGGCCAAACTGTGCACGTAACACAATAGGGTTAAAGTTAATAACATACAAAATTTATAAATTATTATTTTGAGGAAATATTTGTGTGACAATTCCAAAAAATTCCAAGTAGATGGTTAAACCATTAAAACATAAAAAAAAAAAAAAAAAAACAAAGCCACAATAAAACGCATTGTCAGCAAGAGATTCCAGCTGGTAGAAGGAGCATGGCAGTAAGTCATGTTACCTTCCATACACTCCACTCAGTCATAACAAAGCAGCTGCGGATGCCTAGTGTCTCTCTGAAAGTTTCCCTCACCTGAGGGCTTGTTGATGCTGCTGAGGGAGAAACAGGAGAACCAATGCATGCTGGGAGATGCTCCTCTGGGTTTGTACATAATTAATTTCAAGACATGCAATGCTATATTGATGCAATAGCATCATCCATCAGGTGGATCCTTAGCAGCCCAACCTTTTACAGGTTTATTGTGCGTTGGGATTGAAAGTAAGCTGACACCAAGAAACAGAAGGTTACACTGTTAACTGTAGGTATTATGTTTCAGGTAACTGTACCACTGTTCAAACCAAGGCCCCTTAAAACCTCAAACCTTCACAAAAAAAAAGGTGTGTGTTGTCAAAGTTGCTAGGGAACAGGAACTGCACTTTAAAGCCAGGAAGAACTGATTACGTAAAGTCAAAATCCTCCATAGACTAGACTGTCTCATTTCACCTCAGCCTTTGTGGTGTATAATGGCCGCAAAGGGCCACTCCCTCATCTGCTGAAGGACGCAGCCCCTGAATCAGGACACACCTAAATTGGAAAGTTGCCATGGGAACAGAAGTATGTAGAGAAAAAAATGATGATTACGGAAAAAACCAAGACTGAAGGTCAGTTTGTCTTTTCCTCACATGATGCTCTTTGACATTCAGAGGGAATTTCTAATCTATTTAACAGTCAGCACTGCTGGATCCTTTAATGAGGAGCTGTGCTTCAAGGCAACATTGAGAAAAGCTGCTAAAGAGACAAATGATCCTGCTGACAGATCATTGTGCTAGTTAAACATTTTCTCGTCTACATACATCAGACACGGCACCTTGGACAAACGTGGCTTCCAGCATATGCCGTGTAGCAGTCAGAGGGCTCACAGTCTACAGGACACAACTGGCTGGTCTGCCAGCGGTTTGTCTCTAGTTCCGTCAGAGGGTTGACATAAAGCAACAGAGGCCGCCATGTTGGTGTGTGTGTGTGTACTTGGGACATGTAGTAAATCCCAACTGTTTCATCAGTGCAGTTCAAGGGTTCAGGGGCTGCCTGCAGCTGAGTGGAGCTATGGCTTTTTTGATGCTGCCAGTCTGACAAACAGCTGCAAGGTGTATCTGATCAAATCTTAAATACTACTTCGATTGTAATGTATTTACCCAGTCACCATAAATCTATTGCACTGACCAACACTGAAGATCTTAAATTTCTACAGACTATTAAGAGTCTGCCTCCGTCAGTGAGTCACTCCCATACGCTCCTGTTTTAAAATAATCTTGTGTACAGCACAATTACCATGTTCACATCCAACAACTTTATTTATCTCTATACCTAATTTCCTCCCTCATGATGACTGTACGAATCTGAATTTATATGTAACCCCCCTATTTGAGGGCATGGCTTGCCTTCACATGCCCCTTCACATGCCCCACCCCTTACCCAATTTTTGATCAGCTGAGAGTAGAGGCAGAGTTATGCACTGCCATCAGCAGAGTGGCTCACGCTGAATTTAGCCACTCTTCAGAAATTTGAGGGTGAAAAACAACAAAAAATAAATAAATCTGATCCTGACTTCACTGAAGCTACATCCATTTTGTTACCTATAGTCATTGTTTCTTTGTTTCTAGTGTATAGGTGCAACACACATTATCAGGATGGAAATTATTGTTATTCATTCATGCATTCATCTTCTTCGGCTTATCCATTTCTGGGTCGCAGGGGTGGTGGAGCCAATCCCTGCTCACACTGGGCAACGGCGGGGTACACCCTGGACAGGTCACCAGTCCATCACAGGGCCAACACACAGAGACAGACAGAGACCAACAACCACTCACACTCACACTCAGACCTACGGTCAATTTAGAGTCATCCGTGTCTTTGGACAGTGGGAGGAAACCGGAGTACCCGGAGGAAGCCCACGCAGGCAAGTGGAATTACCCAGGAATTGAACCCGTGACCTTCTTGTTGCTGCCAGCAATTATTGTCATATATACTACATATATATATATATCATCTCAAGGGAATATAGACCAATCATTGATGTTATCATAAACAGATACTGTAATTCTGATGAAAACAGCAGACGACAAAAACATGCATATATATCTAACCAGTCTCAAACCACCACAAAGCCTGCAGTTTGCATCATGCAATCGATCCTGAACGTGTGGTACAGTCTGTCGATCACACAGCCATGCCCCCTCTTGTATTATGGTCTGCTTTCCTCTAATTTGCACCATCGTTTAAAAAAATTACATATTGCTGCATTGAAGAAGACTTGAAACTAGAGAGTGACAATTAAAGGAATCACAGAAATCTTCTTCTTTGACGTTCTTTTATGTTTAAACTGTACAGAGGAAACTGCTTTACATTAAAATTATTTCATGTATGCACAGGTTGAAAAGCACGAAGGGATTCAGCAAGTCACATAGTTTGCCTACTCTCAAAAGTGGCTGCATGCTACTGTGACCTCCTGGAAGTTTCTCCACAGATATTAGACTTGATATAAAGGCTCAACTGGCATACTGGCAGCTGCAGACCTGCATGAAGGGCGTGAAGGCTGAGGATTCGATATGCTGCATGGAAGCACAACAGCTAATTGACTTGCTGTAGATTTTAAAGTTGCCACATGGACCGAACAAGTCCCAGCATGAGCGTGCAGAGTGTTGACAGTGGAGAATATACTGAATCTGCACTGCTGATTCTTGGAACACACCATTCCTTCCAGGAAAAAATAAATCTAAAACACACACACACTCTGTTATCAGGGGCTTTCACTTCTTTTTTCCCCCCTCTGGCACATAAAAATGCAAACATGGTATATGGATCTCTCCTCACCCTTCCTGGTGGCACTTCTACATGCCAGCTGCTTTTCCCTGCATTATCAATCAGCTCTGTTACTTTGGAGCTGATAAACACTGAGGCCTTCAAACTGACGGTAGAATCATTTCAGTATTCCTGCGGTCAGCATGGAGAGTAAACATTTTCTTTCACTGATAACACAAACATGTTGGCCATCTGCCTGAACACACACAAACACTATAAACCAGAGAGTAAGGATATAATTAAAGTTAATAGCAAGAAATGGCTACAAAAGAATTCATTTCCAATAAAACAATACCTCGGAAGCAGTCATGAGATCACTTGCTGAAGTGTTTCTTCTTCTCTCACAGGCCTTTTCCATGCATAGTTAGCTCCTGCCACAAATAGATTTCATCAACTGTCAGCTCTCTAGTCGCAGCTCCTCTTCCATGGTGTGTTGCGTTCGATACATGTACCAGAGTCCAGCAAAGCAGCGGCTAACACACACAAGCTCAGACCTTAAAACTGCTACACTAGTATGGGGCTCATTTTTAAAAATCATTTAGCCCTGGATCAGAAACAATCTGTATCCGGATTCCGGACTAACCTGACTGAAAACACACACATACCCATACATGTCCAGTCACAGGCACTGGGTATATGAGTAGGTGTGAAAAGGCAGCAGATTTTCCCCTCTCAGGTGATTGGTTGCAGAAATTACAACAAACGTGGAACAGCACACAGCGCTGTTGCATCAAAACGAGATTTAACAGAACAGTAGATGCTAGCAAAGCCAACAAGGTCAGTAACACTTGGAATAGTGTTAAGACCCAATTAGCACAACTACGTCATCATTTCCAAAGCGCTTTGTCTTTGCCAGACTTTTCAACTAAAATCAGACTGACAGTGTCTCCAAATTGCTCCGGAGTAATGTGGACAGGTGAAGACAAAGCACCAGAGATGAATTTCAAAGCAAAAGCACAGTGGAGTGGATGTGTTCTCAGAGAATCACACACTCACCCATTTCCTGGGCCGTCCCCTGGGTCTTTTCACTCCAGTTGCCTCTGCTTTCTGTGAAGACACAGGAGAGACTTCATGACATAAAAGACATTACCATGTTGTTATATATATTAAACCTGATCATCCAAAGAATTGACACATGCGGTAGTGTTTAAAGTGTTTGTCCTCATTTGTTAACAGTTCTACACACCAGCCTTGGCTACTGTGGTTTTGGGTTAAGTACAATGAAAAACCATTAACTGATACGGATTCAGGACTTTTTAGTCTTAATTGAAACTAATGTATTAAATTCTGATTGAACAAGTGAAGTTAAAGTCTGTGAGGCTCACAATTAATAGAGGTTTATTGCAACTTGGGCCGTATTTTCATATCTCTGGCCTTTGTTTCTATCAGTTAGAATAACCGTGAACTCTGCAGATTCATTTCAGTAATCTGACAACAGAGTGAGATCATTATGACACAACCCAACAGGTCAGAAAAGAGGAGTTGCATGACCAGACAGGCTGGACACTCACTTTATCTCTCTCTGTGCACACTATCATACACTAAGCTCCAGGGATCTGTAAACTTTGACTCACATTAGTTCTCTCCTCCAAACAAGTTTGACTAACCTGGGGATTTGCCAGCCGGTCTGGCCATCCAGCTCATGTTATATGACTTTTAGGACTTTTTGTGAAGTCACTATGTTCCCAGACGTCAGGTGTTCGCTTCAGTACACTCTTGTCCAGATATCCAGATTTCCAGAATCATCCATTATGTATGAAAATAAATATTATTAATAAATGTTATCTGAATTTGTTCATATCCACTACAGCATCAAAATGCGCATTAATCCGCCATTTAACATAGTTCCCAACAAATGCTCAATTTCCTCCTGTCTGAGTGACATTTTCTAAATCTACAGTGACCAGGTGTTTCAAGAGCTTTCTGAGCATTTGAAACAAATAGATTTTTTAAGATTTTAAGATTCACATCTTTAGTACGAAACAACATCTTTATCAAAAGCAGCCATGCTGCTGCACCAGATGGCACATATGCAATGTTCAATTTCTTTTATATGCCTTGGTTTCATATCTGTGACTACAGTGGACTCAAAAACCCTTTTGTGATGCCACGATCTATCAAGGGGAAAAAAATATGGTGAGAAATATTATTAATTTTGTACAAGCAAAGAATTGCAATTAATCATCAAACATGAAAGGTTCATTTGTTTGTGTAAATATCCACGACAACTGAGGTATTCCCTTTTTAGGGAAATCACGCAGCCTTTCGTTGAAGAAAAAAAAGGCATTTTTGAAGATTTCGGTCTTCAAGGGGAATCAATGGGCTTAGCATTCACAGGGTAGGAAAAGCCATTATTCTTGACAACAGAATAAAAATAATTCAAATAGAACACAAAAATCCACAAAATTATTGTCCATATTAATGTGTAATTGTAGAAACAGCCCTTTTTCCAATAGCAGTCACTGAACTGCTTTCCTGCTGCTTCCACAATGTGACAACACAGAGCAGGAAACGGGAGACTGGCAGGCACGCAGCTGGATGTGCTGCCTGTCAGTGTCCTTATCTGTTAGGTCACTCAGTCAATACTCATCCACCTCATTTAAGCTTGAATAGAATGAAATTCCACAACTGAAGATTTACTCTGATAAGAAAAATAACTGAGTTACTAACTTGTTGGCAGTGGCAGATTGAGGTACGGGACTGCTGAGGAGGTGCTTGTACACAGTCAACTACCTATGAAACTTCCTTCTAAGTGTTAACCGTAGCAGGTTTAGGGGTGCAACAGTACAGGTAGCCCACAGTACGGTGCGTATCTCGGTTTTTCGGTCACGGTTTTGGTACAGTTTCAGTACGTGTTTTGTTCATAAAGAGACTTTTTTTTTCTACCAAAATGATTTATTTATTTTGCTTGTCAGAACAAGTTCCAAACAATTCTGGTACTGAATAACACTTTAACAGTTGGTTAACAAATACAACACTTAAACTCAAATAGTAGACGTGTCTCTTTTTCCTTGCCTACTACTTACACCATAGCATAAAATATGTATAAAAAATTAAAACATACAAAAATGTAAACAAAGAACACTTTCAAATGTTGAAGTGCCTCTTAGCATTGACTACTAGCATACATAAATAGTAGCAGTGATGGAAATAACGGCATTAAAATAAACGGCGTTACTAACTGCGTTATTTTTTTCATTAACGGGTAATCTAACTAATTACTATTTCCACCATTACATCGCTGTTACCCTTACTGGGAATTAAATGTGGTGCGTTATGAAGTGTGAAGTGAAGCAACTCACTGAAGCTGCCATCCGACTTGGCTCTCAGCCAGCCAGCCACAAGAGCTGCAAAGGTGTTTTGGTTTTTTTTTTTCTTTTGTTGATGATTGGCTAAGGTAGAGTAAGATTTGTTGGTAAGCCAACCAGAGGCGGGTGTTGTTTACACACATTCACACACACACACACACACACACACACACACACACACACACACAGCACCCTCACACAAACTGTCAGAGATAGCTTGCAGCAATGGCAAGTCCGGAGGCGATATTACGAATCCTACTATGCCACAATACCACGCCAAGACCTGCCTTACCCGCCAATCAGAGGCAGAGTAAGGCGGGTCTTGGCGTTGCCATAGTAGGATTTGTTAAATCGCCGTCTGGAGCATTCAGAGGTAAAGTTGTCGTTTTGAAGGTAGAAGTTTTCCTGCTTCTCTGTGTGTGAGCTGCAACAATGTGATAGGTTAGTCACTGTGAGTGGGCGGAGGCACAACAATGATTGGACATTAACTCGCGGGGGAGGGCTTTCGCCTGGACAGTCAGGCACTCACACACACAGTAGCCTGTAAAGCAGTAAGCGCTGATGCAACGTGACTTGTACCGAAAACCGGGACATAAGGGCGTAATGTTCCGTGCAGGGTGTACCGAACGGTTCGGTATGCATCCCTAAGCAGGTTTGTGTTTTCCTTGCATTGGGGTAATCATTGCCTCAACACTTACGTCATAAGCTCTACCACAATGAACAATTCAGAAAAATTGACATACCGGTTGACTTGTGCAGCACAAACATTTTAAAACTGTCTATCTGAGCTGCATCATCATACAACAGTAGTGGAACAGAACAATGGCCAATCTCCTCCACAATGCTCTTCCGGATAATAGAATGACTTGAAGTTTGTGGGTGACACTGTCTGGCACAACCAGAAGGCAAAGCCCTGCATTCACCCTTATCAACCAGACCAGACCTGTGTCAATAATTCATCCGATATATCCAGGCTCCATGGCTCTTGGCTGGGAGTCAGGTGAAATCTTAGTCAAAACGCTGAGCTGCAATGAATTTTGCAGATGATGACCAGCAAAAGGCCCATATCATTGATACCGTGGTGTTGGGACATGTGTGTTGTTTTGGTTTAGGTCCTTTGTCATCCTCACACTCAGTACAAGAAGCCCAGGCAGGTATCAGAGGTTTTAATATCTCACCAGCACCATCTTTTATGAGTTGATTTGCAAAGTAAATTTTTTCATTGATTCATCAGTTACCCCTTATCTGTTTCCGGGTCACGGGGGGTGCTGGAGCCAATCCCAGCTCACACTGGGCGAGGGCGTGGTCACCCTGGACAGTTGCCAGTCCATCACAGGGCCAACACACAGAGACAGACAGAGACAAACAACCACTCACACTCACACTCAGACCTACGGACAATTTAGAGTCACCACTTAACCTAGACATGCATGTCTTTGGACTGTGGGAAGAAACCGGAGTACCCAGAGGAAACCCACGTAAGCTCGGGGAGAACATGCAAACTCCGCACAGAAAGGCCCCAGGCCTGGGAATCTTGCTAATTGATTCAGTGCTATTATTCACATTCAACTGAATGTGAATCATTCAGTTGAATATTTGAATTGGTTCATGCCTCTCTGAGTATTTTTTCAATGCTGCAACTATACAAGCAATTTATTAAAGCCCATGGATAGTGACCCCAGGCTGTGTTATCAGTGACAGGAGCATAAGAGGAGGTCAGGTGACCTTGTACATAGAGCAACAGAGTCCATGCTAGGACGGCTGAAGGGCTGATGGATGGGTCAACTGTTGCTTAGCTATAGTCAATATTGTTTCTTTTATCCATAACTGTTCCAGAAGTATAACCATAACCACATGTTTGTACTTGTAACCATGACAATGAAGTCCTGATTTTAACCATGATCTTTATTGAGATCTTTTTTGTGCCTTAATCTGCCAGTCCTTGACCTTAAGCCTTAACCACAGCTGTGTCTGATTCAGGGGCTGCATCTGAAGACCGAATACGTCACTGTCAGCGTGACTAGACTGTTCCATTCATGTGTGGCTGACAAATGTGGCTTCCCTGTCCAGGGAAACAAAGCCTACAGCAGGTGGATCCTTCATGGCCCAACCTATCCAAAGAGTCATTGCACACAGCAAAAACACCAGCAGAGTCTCAGGATTACACTTTGAAATGTAAATATTGAGTTTTGATTACAATACCAAAAAAATGGCAAGGAATAAAGTTGGACCATTATGTGCCAAAATGAAAAAGTTTTAAGTGTAGATGGGTGAACCAGGGGAGGGGGACTGGTTAGGACCCTTCAGTTCAAGTTGTATGTTGAATCCACAACATATTGATGATGTGTCATGTGATGTTCATTAGCCAGTCGTCATCATGATACTTCACATTGCTGGTCAACTAATCTGTGTACTGTAATCCCAGTTCTCTGTTTGGGATGATGCATTTTTAATGGGGAGATTTAATGGTCTGAAAGACAACACCCTGTTTAATTAATCATCAATGTTTGACGTTTGAGCAGAGAGACGCGGCGGGTCGACAGAAGTCCTGAGTAAATAGGGTATTTCAAGCAACCCTTTCACTAGAAGCTATGAACAGCAATAGCCAAAGTGAAACTGAACTACATTGCACCAAGGGAATCCCTTTCTTTTTCCAAGCAGATTTTGTTTCACCAAAGTACTCTATTACTGCTCGTCCTAAAAGTCATTGTCTAATTTATTTTTTGAAGAATTTGAAGAAAACTACAAAATGACCTAATGCAGTTATGTTTTGGCAGGTCTGTTTATAATGTTTGTCTGTTTATAATATAAGAATGGATAGCAAATTCAGACTGTTTTATGGATTTTTCAATGATGCATAGATGATCCTTCCCTTTCATGTTTCGGAGGATAAACTACAATTTGTTTGTCAATGCCTCTCTAAAAACAGCGCCACTAAAAAAACTATTCATATACTGCTTAAATTGCATTATTTTTGATTATGTAACTGGGCATTCAAGCTGCTTTAACTGCGCCTGCTTTTCTTAAATTTTCCAAAAAAAAGTCCAGGAGTCAGGCCCGTGACACACACTGTGTGCTTAATCAAGTGCAACACCAAAAATGCCTACAGGGTTACACCACTCCTAATTGTACGAATCATCAACCTGGACCTGCCATCTTTTCTTCCTGCCTTAGATCACAGCCATTCAGATCAGATAAGACTTCATTTTGTAGGGCCGTGTTTGTTTCAAGCAAAATAAGGCATTGTACAATCTTTGCCCCTTAATCTGTCCACGTGAGCTGCAAAGGAAGCTATGAGACAGTGAAACTATTAATTTATTAGCAAAGACTACTCAGATTTTTAAAGCAGCAATCTATCCTGGCAATGTTTCAGTGAGGACAGGCGCAGATTTTCAAGAGAATCCTGGGATATCGTGTTCCTGTTTAACCCTAGTAAAACCTTGTTGACTATGTTTTGTGGTAAGATTAATAGTCCAGTCAAGGTGTGCAGCACAACTGCGCCTTCGGCCAAGCTGCCATGATGAGTGTCAGAGATTGCAGCAGTGACTGATATGGGAAGGGGAAATGAACTTTTAAAAAGTGTATGTTACAGGTGTGGGCTGAGCCTGGATGTCTTTCATCTGAAAAGACTAATATGTGCAGTGTTTATTATAACAATGTCAGATGAGACTGGACTGGATTATGGCCAGAGCAGAGTGGTTCATAACTTTTCAAAGCAGTGCTGAGAATGTTTATAGTGGGTCATGGTGGCAACTGAGCACTAAGGTTGCTGTCATCCTGAGTCTATCACAGCTTAATCTAACTAATAAATGAAGACACAGGGAAGTGTAACACAACCTAAATGGTAGGTGGGATATTGCTGTAAAATTTCAAAGCTTTTTGCTGGATTAGTTTTCCTTTGCAATTTTAACCTTTTCTCATTCATCATCCCCACATTTCTCTTGCACACTGTCTCCCTGCTCGGTTGTGGCTGCAATTGTCTATCTGTGTTCATGTTTGCAGCTTTTTTACAGCTTGAGTGGGCTCCTGTTGTTGGAGGATCTTGTTTATTGAGGTATTTTGCCCTTTCAGACTAGAAATAGCTTCTGTTGACTGCCCATAAACATGCGCAGATGTTAACTTGGAGACATATACTTTCTGTTACTCGTAACACCTTTCCTTTGTATACATTTACAGTGACGTGTCTTTGCAGGCATATAACTTGAGCCTTATACTGTTGAATCAGCATCAGAGCTCAGTAATGTTTCTTAAACACAAAAAAGTCAGCATGTTGCAGAGGAAAGAAAATGTCCAATATTAGAACCAATCTAACGCACAAGTCTTGTTAAAAAGAAGAACACAGCAGGTATTTTTGCAGCTATTCAAAAATGTCATATCTGACCTCTATGTCTTTAAATCAAGAGAGGCGTTGCCATAGACTTATTTTATTCTCACATGTATACATAAATATATGAAAATATATTTCTGTAACACAGTACTCGAGTTGTAAAAAAAAATCAGGGGGGATGGTGGATTTGGTTAAAATAAGAGGGCAGTCACCTAGCCTCATATTCAATTAGAAAAAATAATTACAAGAAATGTAACATGTTACTGACCAAACACTGTAATAGGATAGAGAACCTTTTAACACTTATTTTAACAAAAAAAAACAGCATCATAAATATGTTTTAAAAATTATTAAAAGCACAGCAGCTTGTTCTTCCAGTAGTTAGGAAACTACATATTTTAATAAAAATGCCCAACATTCAGATAACAACAGCTTTATGGCTGAAAATAGTTTTCTCACCTAACTTTTAATACCACTGTTTAAACATATAACAAAGTACTGTGTTTTCACAGTGTAGGGAGTTTTCAGAGACCCATAGAAATGTCAAAATTGCTTGCACTGGCTGGCAACTTTTAAGGTACATGCTGGCAGGGAAAGAGTCAAATTATCATAAAATTAATAGTTATCAAGCCTTCAAATCTCTCGGCACAAGGTTGGTCCTGGCTTGTTTTTTTGATCGTCCTGTCATTGTAAGTGCGCGTCCCCTTCGCCCACAGTATTTTACTCAATATGCGCAAAAACAAAAAGTTTAAATAATATTTCCACATTCATTGATAAAATAACACAGGGGATGGGAATGGGGGATGGCCGTTTCAGAAAGGGGATGATTTTGACCATCTTTATTTCAGGGGGGATGCCATCTACCCCCCCTCAACTCAAGCCCTGCTGTAACATATATGAAGTCAAATGTGTGTGTCCATAGTTTAAAATGGTCTACATGACAAAAGCACAACATACTGTGAGCACAGTTTTTATAGGCAAGTTTGCATAAACAATTTATACATGTTATTTCTTCCTAATTTGTTGTGTATAAAATATAAATATCAATCTTTTGGATGGATGTATATTATCTAACATCTGTTTATAATAAAAACGTAATTACATAAACTGACATATTTATAGGGGATACACATATATAAATATGTTAAATTATTCCAATTGATAATAGGTTTTAATATTGTGTAGTTTATTTTTACATATATGTCAATTATGGAAAGTTCATATGAGTTCATATACTCAATTTTATATAACTCGCCCACACTGGCCATTTTCCTCATATTTATTTGACCCAATCCCAAGAAACAAAAACACCTGGCTATGTAGCATTATCTAATATACACCCACCACTGCTGTAACTATATTTAAATGCACTCATCTTTAACTCAGCTCTCTAAAGTGCACTAACAGGATTTATTTCAGGGTTGTGACTGGAGAATCTGTTCTTGCACAGGTGAACATTATAACCAGTCAGTTGCAAGAGCTCATGCAAGAGAGTCATTCAGCATGCGTGTCTGTTTGTGTTGTAATTGAGGTTGTATGGAGGTTGAGTTGAGGTTTGCAACTCAGGAATTGAGCTAATGAAGTGCTTTCATTCAAATGCTGCAATGAGATCAGTCAAACGTTAACTGGGTTCGGGCAGAGAGAGAACACACATGGCAGATTGTTGCTGGAGAAAGTTTTTCTTTCTACTGCTATCTGTGATGTGGCAAGTCTTGAATGAGAATGAAAACTTCTGAGAACAAAGAGTCTGTACGAAGGTGCCTGTGACATTCATGCCATGAGGCTCCTCACCTTCTGCGCTGCCTTGGAGGGGCCCTTGTTCTTACTTCCTTTGGGGCGGCCCCTTGGTCTCTTGGGGACAGGCTCTCCACTCTGCTCCTGAAAGGGAGGGAGGACATGACATGGGTGTCAAGGACAGGAAACAAAGCTTTGAACCCCCCCACCCCCCTTGGGTCAGTGCATGTTGTAGGGACATAAATCTGTTTACACAGCCTCAACTTGCTTTTAGGGACAAAAAGCAAGACTCCCCACAACAGAGCCTGAACCAGCACGTGTTGGTGGAAGACCTTGTTTCGGGTTAGGATAAAGTTTAGTTAGCAGAGTTATGTGCACATGTGGCCACACATCATAGGAAACGGCGGACTGCTGCTTATTCTGCACTTTGAAATTTCATAATGAACATCGCACAATTTAATAACAGTGTTTTTATTCACCAAGGACCAATAAAAAGCTTTCTGGTAATAACTGGTAATGGTTTGTTTATTTGTTTTGTTTTCAATAGCTGCAGGCTACAGAGCCCCAGTGTCCAGTTTCTGACACTGACTCTGCAGCCTGTGTTTCTTTGGACATAAAATAATGATCCGTGAGATTCATTAATCTGCAAACACTTTCATGTCAACTTCTAATTTGAAGATCTGCACATCTAAACCCACTCCTCTTCACAGTGTTGTCAGTTGGAGACAGACATAATTCCTGAGAAGCTGTACAGGAATGCAGAGCTCCCCAACAGCAGTGGCCTCGGTCTGAAACACAAACTGTGTTCAACAGGAGCCTTGAAAGTATGGGGGAAGTTTGCACACCCTGATTTCATGTAAAAAATTAAAAAATTAAAAAAAAAACAAAAGCAGCACGATCAGCTCGTTTTCACTCGGAATTGGGGTCTTTTGCATTTTCACACAGCTAACAGACACGCTGCTGATGTCAGAGATGAAATGCCGAAACTGCAGCAGCTCCTGCTCCGTCTCACTGTGCACATGAACTTTTCCTGCTCAGACATTTCATTCCTCACACTCACTTTCTGGGGCTTCCTCGGTCTGCCCGGCCTCCTCTTCTGCGGCTCCGCGGCCCCTGTCGGCTCCTGCGAGCCGGAGCTCTCCCCGGCCTCGACCCCGCGTCCGCTCATGGCTCCCGGTGCGGCTGCTCCGTTCTCCCGGTGAACACGCTCGACTTCAGCAGAGGAAGGAGGGGACAGAAGGAGCGGACGGCGGTGGTCTCAGTGGCGCTCTCTCTGGTCCGCGGTCTTCTGGTGAGTCCTTCTCAGACCGGACGGCTGGCGGCGGACAAGCTGATAAGACTAGCCCGGGAGCAGCTGGAAGGGTCGGCTCAGGGAGCAGAGGACAGGACACCGGGGACATCGGACTCTCAGACGCCGAGCAGCTTCGACCGAAACTCGGCTACAACGCTCCGCAGCGCCGGGCAGGACCATGCAGCGGCGGGACGTGACAGCTCAGTCCGGATCGGCAGGGAAGTGTGGGCAAGAAAACCACATCCACCCTCTGGAACCAGGCTCCACTCAGTAAGGATGGAGTTTCAAAGAAGAAGAAGAAGAAGAAGAAAAAGGAAAGAAATCACCTCTCTCCTGTGGGTGGATAACACAGGCGGTGGGGGGGGGGGGTCTGGATGGGTGCCAGAAAAAACGGATTCCTGGCCCAGATCCAGACCCGACAGGCCCGTATTTATGAATTTAATTCACATTTTCAGGCGTTTCAGTTAGATCCGGATTCCATTCAGAGTTGGCCTCTGTGGCTGCTGAGTTTAGGAGAGACAGCTCACAAATAACCGATAACAGAAGATTTAGTCTATTTACAGCATTTGGTTTTGGCACGCTTTAGTCAAGTCCAGCTATATATATAATCTTTTAGGCTGTTTCATTGTGTTGAGATACTGACGATCTCAGTTCACAGTTTCTGTATTGAAAAACTGAGACTTAAAAACTTGCTGTCGGGACTTCTGGAACTTTTTAATGTCACAACCAAGTCCAACCATCAACTTCGGATGGAGCCGGGTGGTTTCTCAGAGAGTTTATTTGAAAGTTATAGACCGAGATGTTTTTTTTTGTTTGTTTGTTTGTTTTTTTTAAGTTCTGAAAACCACAAACACAGGAAAAGTACAATATGGGACCTTTAAGTGAACTGAGAAAATAAATGTTGCATATATGACATGAGAACTCTCGGTGAAACGATATTTTAAATGTGCAAGCTGCAAATTATTTTCATGTGTAAAGCCTTTACTTTAAAGTTTTGTTTTTTTTCTTATACAAATTTTCACCCTTTTCTTTTTTTGTGACTGCTAAAATATACACATCCCTGTAACGTTCCCTTCAAGTTCCTGTCTGTTAATATTTCTTTAACCTTCACAAAATTATTTGCTGAGCACCTATGCACACCCCCATCCCCATTCCCCTCATCATTATACAGTACATGGGGGGGTATTCAACCCTGACGTCATCTTACATTGTTCACATCCACAGAAAATTATTTGTTCATTCCTTTCAAAGGTTTTCAGAGACTGTGCCACTGAATTTTGGGAAAATTATGCATTATAAACTAACATTATTTCCATTTGATGTAACAGTGTAAAGAAAGTGTGGTGCTTTGAAAAAATCTGCTGTGGACGTGGAGTGAGATCAAGTACACAAAAACAACAAACACAAAGAATAAAGCGCTTTACGTGGGGGACCTTTCCCACGATCCAGCAGCCTGCTCTCCCTGCATAACATGAGCACAAGCAGTTTAACACACGGTGAAGATCAGCCGTTTTCTGCGCGTTGTGTCATTTAACAGAAATGTCATCAGCGCACACACAATGTTTCACAAAACATTTATTTCCATAACTGCATAACTTCCTCCCCGAGAATCAGCCAATTTACGTAGTGTGTGGTTAATTTGTAGCCGCTATTCACTTCATTCATAAGACCCATTCAAAGCCTTTGGACCCCCAAAGAAGGGGTTTCTGTGCAGACCCCTCCCTTTCAGACAGAGCGGCGTCAGCACCGAACCAATACAATCAATGGCTGCGCAGACCCATTACCTCAGGGTGCCTTCATGCGTTCATCTCTGCTGGGCATGCAGCGCGCTCAAAGCCAGCAGAAGCACAGTGAAACACGAAATAAATGTGTTATTGCACTGAAACAGAACGTTTCAGTGTGTGTGTGTGTGTGTGTGTGTGTGTGTTTGTATGAAAGGGGGGGGGATATATTCATTTCAGCAGCAGAGACACACACAGGACTGTGGTTATAGCTACTACGCAAGCCAATGACCTTTCACCTTCTTTAGCAGAACTGCCCCTTTGGACCAAATAGACACACTAGACAATGATAAATAACATTTCTATGGGCATTAAAATGATTATCATTATTGTTGTTGTTGTTGTAGCAATAATAGCAATATTGAATTGTTAGATCTCTCTCCAGGATTTTGGTGAGTTTATGTCCATCATAAATTTACGGCAATAATTTAATCATATTAATCATTATGAAAATAAACAGTATCAACAATATTATCGGTTATTAGCTTAGATACTAGTTACGCCACAGCATCTAAAACTACATAATATTTGTGTATCTGGTTAGACCTACTTCCAGCGACGTGGATGATTCAAACACTTCCTGTGATGAGTGAGGCTTAAATAAAATAGTACAGAGAGTAAATGTGTTTCTGTTGTGAAGTGCATGAGTGACCATGAGTCAGCTATTCCTCATTACTCACTAGATGTCCTCCTCACATCATTCATTTTAATACTTGGTCGCACTGTGTGGCTGTCTCATGTGTTCCACATCAGCGTATTCAAAATCCAAACTTTTACTTCATGCCTACAAATAAAATATTGGAAAATTGTTTGAGACAAAGGTCTTTATTGGTGGCTATATTAACTGACAAACTGGCGGGGTGGGGGGTGCTTTTTATACCTTTATTTTAGTTATTATTTGGCAGAGAGGCTAACAGGAAACAGGGAGAGAGAGAGAAAGGGGAAGGACATGCAGCAAATGTCTCTAGCCAGATCCAAACACGGCATGCGCTCTAACCAGACAACCTCCAGAGCCGAAACAGAATTTACTTTTATCATCACTACTAATGAGCCTCTCCTCTGATGTTAAATGAACATTGTTGTCATATGTTGACAGCAATGTAAATCAAAATATACATATAAAACTTATGTTTACTTACATCTTTTTTTATTATACATTTCATATTAGTTCTTAAATTACAATACGAGCCTAAAATTCGTAAACACACATTTGTGTATGACTAGATATGCATGTCAATATATGACGTCTCAGTTTCCACCAGGTTTCCTTAATACTTTTTACAAATATGTTTTAATTTTACATGTATTTATATGAAATCACATTAATACACACAGTATTTCTTGGGGGAAGAGAAAGTGTTCACAGATGGACCAAAACATTGAAACTTTTGGTGTTTTTCGTGGAATTTGTTAACCATAAGAAAAATATAGAATATCGCCAGACTTATCCTTTAATTTTAGAATATCCTCCAGATATGTTCCTCCCAGTCTCTATCAAAGCAGCAGCACATATGTGACGCATTTAGGGAGCTGAGAGGCCATCTGCCAAACACTTCAGAATGTTTAAGGATTTCTATTTCTATCTGCTATCAGATTACATTATTTTTACAAAATATTTTCTGGACGTCCCACTACAGTGGTGTCCTCAAGCCAATTAAGACCCCATTTGTCTTGATCCCTCTCTCTTTGAGCTTGCTCTATTCTCTGGACAACATGTAGCTCCTGAAGCCTCCTCACAGCTCAGGTCCTGTCTCTGTCTCTCATTCCCACCCTCAGAGAGGAAATTGACAAATTAAATATAGGAGCTGGTGGGAGATCCACATGTTAGTCTGCCTGACAGCAAGGGTGAATGTGTGTGTGTGTGTGTGTGTGTGTGTGTGTGTTTAGGGGTATGTATGTCAGAGGTCCAAACAATTGATGATCCATGCCTGATGGCTTCTTTCTGGACAGTTAGAGCACAAACACATATGAAGGCTAACCACAGTGCTCTTGTGAAATCCAGAGTCTCGCCTCTTACTGTTTCTTTAACAATTCCCACATTTCTCAGCACTGAGTTCACTTCAGCTGCAGCCACATCAGTGGTCCATCCACTGATCATGGGACCAAGCACAGAGGACCAGCTGACTGAACAGATGATCTGGACCACAAGGACCAAAAACTGTTTCATATAAATAGATGGATTTAAGAATATTGACAGAAGTGAAAATACCAATCCACAGAGCAGTCACTAACGGACCCATACCACTGTCTTCAGTATCCAGATGGCCTGCCTTAATGACTACTGTCAGTTATTTAACCTCCTCTCTTTTGCTTTTTCACAACGTAAATTGATCAAATATCATCAAATCTTTCAAATTTCATCCATAATCTCACTCAAACACGTTATTCTAAAAACTTTTAGAAAAACCAGAACATTTTACAACATGGTCTGATGACTTTGAATTTTTGCTGAGGTATCATGGGAGAGTCAGAAATTGGCTAGTGCCCAAATCTGTGAGCCCACCCTGTTTCATGTCCAGGCTGATGGTGTAAATGTTTTCTTGGCCCCTTTGGACTTATACCAATCAATGGTGGTTTCAATTGTTCACTGATGATGTACCTTTATGTATTTAAATGATATACAAAATATATTGCAGTTCGTTTTATTCTTCCTTTGTTACAAGCTGTAATGTAGTTTTAATCAAGACTTTCAATAAATTGATGAATCTAATGTTTGATGTTGATGCTTTGCTGTTATGAATGAGACAATGCGTATTCATTTAATGACATCAGTTGCCTTTACAATTAAACCGTAACGGATGCATTTCTATTATTAAAGGCTTTATTGGGGAAACAAAAGGAATCTTTGGAAAGTGGACAGAGAATTTAATGTTAGATTTAAAATTATAGTTAGATTTACATACAACAGATGGTTCATCATGTCAGAGTGACAAAATCCTCTTTTACACATATTCAACCTGTTTTGACTGAGTGACAGACTGATTTTTTTTTTTTTCAGTTGAGAAATGAAACACAAATTCCTGATTTACCTTCATTTTGAAAACAGAAGCTTACTAAAAATCATTTGATAGAGGTAGAGTTTACAGACACTGGCAGATAAGCAATCATACCAAGATGAGAGGAAAAATAAAAGCTTTTGTCCCATCGAAAATAATTTATCATCAGTACACACCGTGATTTATCACAGGATGAAGTAAGGAGTTCATCTGAATGGCCGGCCAATAGATCACTTCCTTCCTGAAACTACAGAGAAAGTCCTCACAGGTTGTCTCACTTCCTGTTTCCAAGCGCTCAGACCCTCTTCAGTTTTCTTATAACAGCTGCAGAGGCAGAGACAATGTAGTGCAGACTGTGCTGACTATTACATGTAGTATCACTGTTGTTATTGCATTATATCACATTTAGTCATCATACATTTACAGTCTTAAAAGAATTACTTACAATGAGGGACATCAGCCCAACTGAATGTTTGTCGGGGGTTTTCAGTCCAACATTTATGAAAGAAGTGCAGGCTTTCAGATAAGATAATAAAACTAAGGTTTGTAGTGGTGGATTGTTAGACCTATGAAAAACGTTAATGGGTTGTATTAAAGGAGGTGCTCTTGAAAATGATGAGTTTTCAATATTTTCTTGATGACGGAGAGACTTCCCTGCTCTGACAGGATTCAGCGCGGCTCCGGAAAAACAGTGACATAAACAAACTGTCACATGAAGGAGAAGAGGCGGCGAATGTCTCCACAGCAGCTTGGTTTTGTTTTTAGCCCAGAGCTGGTGCAGACGCAACGTGTGCTTTCTGTCACAACTTTGTGTGTTTACTTCCTGCAGGAGATACAGTGCAAACTGGAAAAACATGGCCTTTAAAGAGCTGCAGTTGACCTTTAGTGGATTTGCAGTGGAATCCAGCCACTCTACCCACAGAGGTCAGAGGTCACCTTGCAATTTATTAGTCTTTCCCAAGGGCTCTTTGTTAGCACCCTAAGGAGAGGTCTGAAAGATTCTGACTCTTCTTCAGGTCTGACTCTTATTTTTATATGATCAGGTTAAACAGGAGTAGCGATAGCAGGACTTTGCTTTTTAGTTTCTAGTTAGTCTCCTGCTGTCACGTCCTTGTTGACAAGCAGATGGCTCCACCTGCTGGCCCTAAAACCTCCACGGCATCTCTAATCTCCTGGCACCATCAACCTGCTCACAGAGGATTAAATACAGGAAGTCACATGCTGCTGGAGCGTTGCATTTTATACATCCTTCATCCAACACTCCCTTTTCCTCTGTTGTTCTTTTACTTATACATTCCTACCTACTTGTTACACGTTTTTGTTTGTATTTCAGTGATATTGTTTTAAACAAAGCTGCCTAATTTAAAAAAAGAAAACATGTTTCTTCAGATTTTTGAAATCATGGAAGACTAATTAGCATTACACAAAACAATGGGATGAGATTATTAGGGACAAAAAATGGCATAGCGACGAAGAAACAAATGCAAAAAAATAATGCTAAAGGTGTTATCTCTTCATTTATTTATTCCTGCATTTTCTGTATTCCATTCTGTTTTCTGTATTCATTCATCTTTGTGTCTATATGGAGCTTTACCTTGACTTGCCAAAATTGTGGCTTTTCAAACCTTAAAAAGATGGGTTTTTTCATAAAACACTTAGAAAGAAATCTAGAGAATAATGGGACAAAGGAAATGTAGAAATTAATCAATCATTTTGTATTTATTTATTCAAATGCATTCTTACATCCATTTCATCCTTCCTAGCTGATGTAGAGTGTCAGTATAGAATTAAATTAGTTACTAAGATGCATCCACTTCCAGTTTTTCAAAACACTCCAGATCTGCAGACACATATTAGTTAACCAAATAACCCAAATGTTAATCTGCTATCTTTTCTAGAAAAAATTACCAAGTCATCAGGATTCATCGTCAGGGAACCATGAGTTGAGTAGTGGAGCAAGTAGCTGATCAGACACCATCATCCATGAGAGGCTTCACACACATTCATTTCTATCAGAATGAACTGCGTTTTCATTTGAAGTACTGGAAGTGAGAGGCACGTTCTGCTTCAGACGACCTACAGCCTGTAATATTTGGTTCTTCATAGGCTCCACCCCGTAGAAGGCACAGGAACTGTTGGTTATCGGGCAGCAGGCAGACATGATGAAGTGACAGCAGCAGCTGCAGATCAAACACACAAAATTCAATCCAAAGCAACATGTCTTTCTTTTCAAATGTTCCAGGTCTGTCTTCACCGGAGGATGTTTAAATTTACAGTAATCCACATTAAGAGTGTTCAGGTCAACTTCCTACACACGCACACGCACACACACACACACACACTTCCTAACTAACCACATTCATTCCCCTAATCACAAACTTAACTCACAACAGACTTCTAACCTTAGGACCACCTAAATAATTTTACACAAATATAATATAATTATTTCTCCAATAGCATGCACTGTACATCATTATTTGTTTATGTCAATCTTTACAGCACCAAGTATGTGTGCTCATGAGGCACATCCTTATGAATAAAGCGGAAATTCGAATTTAACTCACATCAAACCAACATCTTAAAGTCTTTTTAAAAGCTTAATTAGAAAAAAAGAACCCAATGAATGGCCTGACCTGAACAGGTACATTTTACCTCAAATTCCAAAACACTTTATTTGTCCATGAGCGGTAATTTGTAAGGCACGCAGAGTAATATTAAGAACAGGAAACATAAAAACAATATTGGCTTTTTGCTCATTTACAACTCTGTTGTGAAGGGAAACAGGTCAGCCTTTCATGGGCAACATGATTAGTTAGTCAAAGTGGTCAAGCCGTGCCTGGGGTTTTTCAAAAGGCTTTTCCATGCATTATCACCTCAGTTGGTAAGAAGAGGAAACAGGTTTGTTTTCTTAGAGTTGTTGTCCAGAATCACAGAGCAGCAGCAGGTCCATCTATTTCCTCTACAACTCTGCCAAACACATGAATAGAGGAATGGAGGGTCCCATCATGCTCTGTGACAGTTCATCATCAACCTCTGCTTGAACTGCACCCAAACCTTCAGGAAACAGCTTACTGCCAAGTGTAGTTTGGGAATGTTAGGAATGTGAGAGCAGACTTCTTGGAGTCAACAAGGTCATAACCCAAACAGTAGCAACACTCAGCACTCAGGACAGACATTATCAATACGCTGTTCAAAACGGAATGGAGAACAGACATGTTATCAGTCTTTTAAGTTTTTCTTCTGCTGGCAAAGGAGCAAAGAGTAGGAGAGGAGGTCACAGTTACACACAGCAGTCAAAAGATGCACTTGCAGGTTTTATGTCAAGCACAAGAGTTTCTAGGTTTATAGATTCTTTCTGACAGTTCCTAGTCCTAACTTTGTCTCTTCAACAAAGACCAATATTTATAGTTCCTCATCGCCAATAATGTTGTCAAAATGGTTTTGGTTATACCTATGCACTTTGGTTCATATTAGGAAGGTCTGGAGTCCACAGTGACATATTTTGGACATATCTTATCCTCCCTTTTGATTGGGCACCTATTTTCTGAGCATTCCAATAAAATATTTCAGGTAAACAGACCTAATCCTGCAAGGCTAGATGTGAGTCCAGGTTGGCCATGCTGGGGATAGCTGAGGCTGGAGAATGTTTCAATGTAACACCCCTCATGGAAATCTTGATGGCTTGTTACCACAGTTTTTAAATACAGACTGCCTACAGTTGGCCCATGATTTAAACGCTGACACTTTCAGAATATAAAACCTTGATATGGCAATAATGACATCAGTGGCGTGCACAGGTAGACACTAGGTGGTGCTATAGCACCTGCCCTTTGCCCTCTGGACCAAGCAAGTGCCCTTTTGAAAGTTCGATTTTTTATTTATTTATTTTTTTTTTTTACAGTGTATGTGGCCCATGCTGACATAATCATCTATAAATGCTCAACGATTAAAAGCGTGTGATAATAATGCCTCAATTAATATGCCCCCCTCCCTGCACACACCTCTCTTCCTCTGTCAACATGAACATACAGAGTGGACACAGCAGCAGCAGCGCATGCACATCATAGCAGCTATGATAGGTTGAATTTACTGTTACTTTTCTAGAGGACACCATTTCTGTGTGTGGGGGTAGCAGGCTCACTGTGATGGTCTCACTATCCACTGTGTCCTCTGGACCAAGCAAGTGCCCCTTTGAAAGTTCCTTTTTTTTTTTTTTTAAACAGTGTATGTGGCCCATGCTGACATAATCATTTATAAATGCTTACGATTAAAAGTGTGTGATAATAATGCCCCAATTAATATACCCCCCTCCCTGCACACACCTCCTTCCCTGCCCCACCAGCCAGTGAGGTAATCAGAATCTTTAAAGACATGGCACCGAGGAGGATGCTGCTTTAGAGATTGGTTTAACTGCACTCTTCACTCCTTGCTTCAAAATGACACTTTGTACACTTTTTTTGTTCTGACAGGAAAAAAAAACCAAACACATTTTTCTTATTTTGCAACCAGTACACTGATCTTTTGTTGTAGCTGCCTAACTTGCTAAAAACCTCTCCATGTGTGTTTATGCCAGAGAAATAAAACAACATTGATTGACTGATCAGTGCTATGGTCCAATTTAAAGGTCAAGTATTTTTATTAACATATTGACATAAATAAATATGCAATTACATTCAACATGTGCTGCCTGTAATGTTTGGTTTTTTTTTTTTATATATCACACTGGCAGCCGGCAGTTCCACATGCCACACAAAGTGCCCTAATTTTTCACTGAGCACCTGCCCCCCAAAATGTCTGTGCACGCCACTGAATGACATTGACATGTACATTTATACTAATAAGGACTTTTAAATTGTTAGTGTTAATTAACAATTGTGACAGATTATTTTATATCCTAATTAAATCTTACATGAAGTTTTAAACCTAAACATTTGCAAAGCAGGTGCACCATGATGACCAATTAGGCTCTGCAAAAAGCTTTGATGGTAAATAAATGCTTCACAAACACAGCTGTGATATACATCTACTCATCTCTCATTCACTTTGTATCATTGCCATATATGCTGACTGTATTCTAAAGCATCCTCAGGTTGTCACAGTGCTCCTGACAGAGGAGTAGGCATGGTGACTTGCTGTCATATCTGTAAATAACTCTTGAGTGGCCTCATCTCATTTCTCCTTGAACTACTCCTGGAGGACAGACACCCCAGTGGTGCCATTTACCCGGTGAAGCCCACAGAACTTCCCAGCCTCATTTTTGATCCCTGTTTCTTTTGCTAAGTGTCCCCTGCCTTTTCTGCCCCTTCACCACTCCAAGTCTCGAAAGTAATTGAGTAACATGAGGAGGCAACAAGAATAACTTGCTTCTCACTTCTTTTCCAAATCTATTTCCACTCTGGTCCCCATCCCTTATTGTAATCAGTGCTCCAGCTTCCTATGACAGACAAACCCCTCCTCTGTGTCCCTTCATTTCAAAAATGTATGTGAGCAACTCCACTATTATTTCCGCTCTGTTCAATGCGCGTTTAGCGGCGCAGCAATGAAAAGGGTCCCCTGTGAAACAATTTACCAACACGCTGCGTTCTGGACATGTTTAGGCCATTTAAACCGGTGTTACCAGTATACATATCATTTTATAAAAGTTTGGTCTACACCTGCTCTATATGTAAAGTGCCTTGATGTAACTTTGTTATGATTTGGCACTATATAAATAAATCTGATTTATGAAAATTTCATATCATAACAAATATAAAAACCGGTTTTCGGTACGAACCGGTATACCGCCCAGCACTAGTTTCAGACCAAGTCCAGTCCTTCATGGAAAAGGTATTCTCAAATGTCAGTGTCCTCTTTCAGCAGGATATGTAAGGGTTAATCCACGAGTAGGTGTGCTTCAAACGGTTTTAATGCATGACGTGGAGGCGAAGAACGCGCAGCGGAGGCAAAGATAGTTCTTCGCCTCCACATCGTGCATTAAAACCGTGTGAAGCACACCTACTCGTGGATTAATCCGCTTATACCATGGTCATTTTCCAGAATATAGGAATAAAAGGATTCGCCAACTTTTAGTGAAAGTTTTGCAGTCAAAATCAAAAGTTTTTGAAGCAAGAGCTTACTATTGTCATGACAAGGAATAAACTAGTCCCTTTTACAGCACACCAGTTACAGTAATCACAGTAGGATGGGATGAGCACTGTGGCTCAATCGCTTTAACAAAGGCAAAAGTAGGCTATTAAAAGTTAAAATTAAGCTTGATTTAGGTCAAAATTATTCCACAGTGTGGTTATTGTTTATAAAATGATATATATAAAATAAAAATAAAACTGGGCTTGTTATGTTGCTATGGTTACAGGCACGGATGAATTTAGAGCAGTTAGCCTACAAAGTTTAGCCGAACTACGTGCGCATTAAACTGTTTTAACGCACACCTGCCGACCAATCAGAAAAGAGTATTCACACTGACCATGGTATAATGCTCCTTACTGCACTGCAACAATGGTTCAGGAATGGTTTGAGGAACAACCAGTTCAGAGTGTTGACTTATTCCAAATTCCCCACATCTCACTCCAGTCAAGCATCAGCAGGTTTAGCTGGGCCAACCATTCAGATCCATGAAGGCTCCACCTCATAACTTCCAGGACTTTAAGGATCTGCTGTTAATGTCTTGTCCAGATACCACAGCTCATTGGTCCTGATGAGTTGGGACCGTTTTGGTGGCAAAAAGGGATCTAGACAGGGCAGGTGGTCCTAATGTCATGGCTGACTAGTGTGAACCAGTTTTAAATAAGAACAAAAAAGTCAGTCTCTCTAGATATTTTATTTATCCATTTAATATTTTAAAGCAAAGCTGTGAAAACTTAATATATTCTCTGATGCCAAGGACTAAAGAAGGAACAAATACAGGAAGTAACAGTGTTAGTGTTAAACCTACAATAAGGTGCCATCTGTCCCCACTGTCACAGCTGACAAGAGCACTTGCATAGGTGATATCGGTGAAGCAATGTCTCAGTATCAAACATAATTTCTTAGTGATGTATACAAATACATAATTGTGCATGTGTGGAAGTGTGTTCATCCAGAGCTGGGGAATTAAAGTGACAAACACTGAGGGCTCTCTTTAAGGCAATCAGTTTAAGCAGT
This sequence comes from Remorina albescens, assembly GCA_034769265.1. NCBI lineage: Eukaryota > Metazoa > Chordata > Actinopteri > Carangiformes > Echeneidae > Remorina > Remorina albescens. The sequence goes on along the minus strand of CM068484.1, from coordinate 15,153,596 downwards.
GTCTTGCAGCATTGACTCTGACTACGACATGGCTGTTTTGGGAACATGCTTTTTCTTTTGTGAGATTAAACATCAGAGTATTTGGTCTGTGCCTGAGGCCTGAGCATATTTCTTCATTTTGTAACAGACTCACCTCACTCTATTTTTACTTTGTGCATCAGCTAATTTATGCATGAGGATATTTGGAATCTCCCTGCAGAGGCCCAGTCATCAGTCTGGTATGGTTGTCAAGTCCTTCTTTTAGAGCTCGGTTTTCCCCTCACTCACTGAGCCACCAGCTGCTCCACCTTCAACTGCTGAGCTGGAGGTGGAAGAGGCAGGGGAGGAGGAAGCTGCTTCTTTGGGCTGGAAGCCCAGCGAGGCTGAGTTGATGCAGTAACGTTTCCCTGTGGGTTTGGGTCCATCATCAAACAGGTGCCCCAGATGAGCTCCACACTGAAACGCAGCAGGAGAGACTGAAATGTAGCTTTTTGACACGCCTGTCAATGCCCATAAAAAGTATAGTATAAGTATCCCCTAGGATTCCTGTTGCCTGTAGGAATGAGTGTGAGTGGTTGTTTGTCTCTGTCTGTCTTTGTGTGTTGGTCCTGCAATGTACTGGCGACCTGTCCAGGGTGTACCCCGCCCTCGCTCAATGTGAGCTGTGATAAGAGCAGAAGATGAATGAATGAATGTATATAGTGTAAAATGAATGTTTGCATAAATATTCAGCCCCGTTACAGACTGACTTAATTCAACAGAGCTCCAGTTAGTTGATGCCAGCAGTGTCACAATTACTGAAATGGAGATCACCCGAGTGCAGCTTATACAGTGATTGTTGTATAAAAAACACCTGTGTCTGGGAGGTCCAGCCTCTGGTTCATCAGTATTCCTGCTATAAATGCAACATGAAGACAAAGAACACTCCAAACAACTAAGAGAAATGATCATGAAAAGTATAAGAAAGGAGATGGCTAAAAGAAAATTTTTCAACTTAATGGATTTAACTGAACTGTGGGATGCCCAGTAATAAGAAATGGAAGGAGTATGGCACTTGTCTAAATCTGCCTAGAGCTGGCTAGCCTCACAAACTGAGTGGTCGGGCCATAGAAGACTGGTGAGGGAGGCAACCAAGACACCTACGACCTCTCTGTAAGAGTTAAGAACTTCAGTGGCCCAGGTAGGAGAGACTGTACATGCAACAACTGTTGTCTGGGTTCTTCAGCAGTCGAAACTCTATGGGAGAGTGGCAAAGGGAAAGCCACTATTGAAAAAAGCTCGAATGAAATCTCGCCTGGAATTTGCCCAAGACATGTGAGAGACTCCATGGTCAATTGGAAGAAGGTTCTTTGGTCTGATGAGACGATAATTTAGCTTTTTGGCCATCAAACTAAACGCTATGTTTGGTGAACACCAAACACTGAACATCACCAAAAACACACCATTTCCACCGTTAAGCATGGTGGTGGCAATGTCATGTTCTGGGGATGCTTCTCAGCAGCAGGCCCTGGAAGGCTCGTAAAGGTAGAGAGGAACAAGAATGCAGAAAAATATCACCAAATCCCGGGGGATAATTTGATTCAATCTGCAAAGGAACAAAAATTTCGGAGAAGATTTATTTTCAGAAAGACAACGACTCAAAGCATACAGCAAAACTACATAGAAATGTTTGAAAGACGACAAGTTGAATGTTTCTGAATGGCCAAGTCAAAGCCCAAATCTCAATGCAATTGAGAATTTGTGGCTGGACTTGAAAACAGCTGTTCATGTCCGATCTCCAAGCAACCTGACAGAGCTTGAGCTGTTTTGCAAGGAAGAATGGAGAAAAATTGCAGTGTCCAGATGTGTCAGTCTGATTGAGACATAACCACACAGACTCAGTGTGATGATTGCAGCCACAGGTGCATCTTGCATGCACAATAAGTCCTGGTTCACAGTGACATAGTTGTTCAAGATTACAAATTTTTTATGTGGAGGCACCATGAGGAAGTCGCAGTGTTTGGATGTATGGTCCAATGTATTGAACCATTTTTGTTAATGGCTTTTTATAGGGCCAGACAGTCAAAAGGGAGATATCAAAGGTCCATGTGGTCCAAAGGTAGATGTTATAGGTCCATAAAGTCTAAACTAAACGGTCTTGATGAACAAGACCTGGTTTTTTTGGAATTGGATTCCCCCCACTCATGAATGAGGTCATAGTTTTTCCTCTTCAAGACCAAACAAAATTTTAGTGGCTATGAAATATTTAGATACAGCCAAAAGGTTAGACTATGTGTGTGTAAAATCAGAAGAAAGCGGCAGAATTTCATTCTATTCATAGAGTGGCTTTGTGTTAAAGGAGAAAACAGCAGCTTTTGTGGTATGGTCCACAAATAGTACTGTACCTGACTGCAGGTTGTCTCCACTCTATGCATCCCATAGGAGAAATCATCGGTCAGAGTCACAGAATCCTCCTTCACCAGGTCGTAGAAGGACGGCCAACCTGGGAACAGGCCGACATCATGTAAGAAAGGTGTCAGCACAAGATAATAGATAATACGACATGTGGTGATAATTCAGCTCCAGTCATACTGGTCATCTGATGTAAAAGTATCCTGTTAGTAACATGTTTACATCTGACCGATATATCAATTTACGAGCACAATGTAATATAATCCAAGATATGACTGGGGTAAATTCTGACTCAGAGGGGGCTTAAATTACCTCTTTATCATTGTTTTTTAGTTTGTTCCAATATATTTCTCCTTAAACAATTTGACAACATTCGAAGATTCACTCAAATTTTTATTTTTGAAGAGCTGGTCTAAATTTAAATATAACAAATTCTGCATAGATATTCATGATGTCCAGATGATGAATCTTATTTTGTTCATGTTTCCACTTATGCTGAACAAATATATAAACACAACTCCCATTTTTCATAAGTCAGTTAAAGGGCTAGGATACACAAAAGGATTTTTCTCTCAGATTGTATTCATAAATGTGTTTAAATCAGTTTTTGAACTTTTCACTTCTGCTGTGATCATCATCCAGCAGTTGTGGGCTATAACAATGCAAATTACATAGAATGAAACAGGACTGCGTCTTATGTCCAGACTGAGGAGCAGCACCCTCTGCTGAATGACTGTAGTTAAAACAGATACTAATCCACAGCCTATAACATTCACAGCAAACTGACTGCAAGATCTGCCATCACCTCTGATTTACTCTCAGACCAGTGAGAACCACTGTGGTGTGATTTGATACAGGTCAAGAGCCTTCATCCGACAGAGCAGATGGACTCAATGTGATTTCTCTGGCCTATATCTGCACTAATGAACAGCATTAAGGTACCTAGTTATGAAACCACAGAGAACAGCATGAAAATGTTGCTGAACCTGCACAAACTATAAACACAATGTTGTTCTAAGCCAGAGAGTTGAACTCAGCGGCCCTGAGGCTCTATATCATTTATATCATGTTTGATAGTTTTCAGGCCGCTCATTTATTGTATGACCAATGTGCAACCTAACAGCTTTTGCTGTGGTTTAACAGGTTTTAAAAAGTGTATACAGTGTGTCTCCTGAACAGTGAATATTATCAAAGGGAAAATCCTTCAGAATGCCAAGATCTGATACAAAGACAAGACTAAGTAGTTTTTCTGATTATATTGTACATAAAGATAACCATATGTAAATGATTAAAAAATATAAGTACATTCAAAAACATTTCAGGCTTAAGTAATGCAAAAATAGATCCAGAGTCAAAAAGAAGAGTTATGTGATTAAACTTACCTGATCCTGAGTCAAATTTTGTGTTTGAGCTGCAAAACAGAAAATTCAAATAATATTAGTTTATTGTTTTACAAAGACACTGCATCATATTTCATTATTCACATGATTCTAATGCAGCACTGTACAGTGGCTCTGAGGGCTCAATGCAATTTAACAAATAGCCAAAACACAAGGTAATTCAAAAAACACCCACAATTTGTTATTGTTCCTCAAAACAGGGACCAGAGAGCATTATCCTACTGAAAGAATCCACTGCCAACAGAGAACACTGTTTCCATGGAGGACTGGACTTGGTCTGGACAAGGTTTAGGTCTGTGCTACAGGTCAAAGTAACTTCCACATGAATGAAGTACCCAAGGTTTCCCAATGTTGATGATGATGATGATGTCCTAACATCACACTGTCTCCACCAGCTTCTTCCCATAAAGCATTCTGGTGCCGTGTCTTACCCAGGCAAGACACACACCCGGCCATCCACATGATGGAAAACAAAACCTGATCCAATAGACCAAACCATCTTCTTTCACCATAGAAGGCTTTTGGTGGTGGACAGGGGTCAGCATGGACACATTGACCTATCTGCAGCTACACAGTACCATACACATCAGACTGTGAAGTTCTGTGTGTCCTGACAGCTTTCAACCAGAACCAGCATGAACTTCTTCAGCAGGTTGAGCTACAGTAGCTCTTCTGTTGTATAAAATCACACTGATTTTTACCTGAGTAAGCTTTTACCTTACTGGTTCAGTGGTTTTCCTTCCTTGGACAACTTTTGCTCAATCCTGGTCCCTACAGCTGTGCTGCCCATAAAATCCTGCAGACCAGGATCAGCCTGGTCTGCAGGATAGCATAGCTACAAATTTGAATAATCTCTGACTCAGTGGTCTACACATCACAGTTCTTATAAAAGTCTCTCTCATCTTCACAGTGGACCATTTTTCCTTCATCACATAAACTTCAGGACTAAATGTTCACCTACTGCCTCATATATCCACCCACAGATCGGGGCCATGGTAACCAGATAATAAACGTTATTTGCTTTCCTCTCTCTCTCTCTGTCTCTCTCTCACACACACGCAGTGCACTTCTTACCTGAACAGCACAGATCCACAGACAACACAGGCGTAGCTCCCCTCATCTTTATGATGTGTGAACTCACCAGTAAATGCACTGTGAAGAACAGCTTGGATGGTAAGCAAATCAACACTGCTAAAGTTTAGTGTATAAAATGGAGATTTAAAGCAAGCCATGATGTTTATTTTGAATTTCTAAGGAAAACTAGATCCAATGATCAGACACCGGTGGTTGGTCATACCTTTCAGTTCCTTGTTCTTGAGTGACGTGGTACTGCATTGGTGTGAGACGTTTCTTCAAATCCTCCTGAGAGAAGCTTACTGGCCATGTCTTCTTAGTCCTGCGTGCTCCTGAGGGGAGGACATAAATAGTAAGTAGCCACGCACCAGGAAATTTAAAAAAGAGGCACTGCCATTCACTGAAACACTCAGCTATATCCTTGTGCACAGAAATATGTAAACTTTTCACATCACTCAAGCTTTTTCCTCACTATTTATATTTTCTACATCCTAAAACACAAAATATCCATGAGCAAAAAAACCTTTCAAGTGTAAATTTACTCAACAAAACCACAAACCAAAGCCAAGCAGTGACTCATTTGATTATTGTGTTAGTATTTGAAAGTTCAGCTGTGTGACGGAAACACATGACTTGAGCTACAAACTCAACAGATGCTAATATGGACCATTTCAAAAGGGTCCAATGTGGACATGATGACCACTGGTGGTGCTACTGTTTGAGTCTGAGACCGAGTCAAGAGTGAATGGGTGATGTGATACAGGTGACTAAAGAAGAGTCTAAACAACTCTAAATGGCAGCTTCTCCAGGATGTGAATGTTTAGTCTATTAAGGTCTTCAACATCTCAATTCAGTAAGTTATTTGTTTTTTAAATCTCGAGCACATACACACAGAAATGTCAGTTTGGATCACAAACAGTGGTACCAGTCATTTCTTTTTCCAGATTTAAAGCTTGGTATGGCTGGAAATTTTAATTGTGGCCCCAGGGCAAGATTAGATGTCAAAACCAACAGTGACATCACCTGTTGGTTTGTGAACTGCAGTTTTGAAGCTTCCAGTCTATAATTTGTCCACCACCCATCTTGTTTTCTTTTGGGGTTTTTTGTTTGTTTGTTTGTGTTTTTAATAACCATGAGAAACCATATTTGGAGGTGGAGCTGCAGAGTAGTAATGGCTGGATCTGATCAGATCTGTTTGGTACAGTCAGTCAAACACACAACAGCCACACCCTAATGCATGTATATGTAAATGGGACAATCATTTCATAAATTTTACATTGTGTTGTATTAAAGACGACTTGAAACCAGGGACTGGGACCATAAACGCACAAGGAAAATGTTTACTGAGCTAACAAATTAAGTAAAATTAAGCCAGAAATAACTGGTCCCTGGCTTTCTCTTTGGAGCTTAGTACAAACACAAGACCTAGTGATTTATTGTGTTTTACAGGGTCTTTTTCCACAGCTCTACATTCCAGATTGCATAGCAATTTATTGGAGTCAAGCAGCCACAAAACGACAGGATAACATATTCTCCAAAACAAATGATGTCAGGAATGTAATATTTATAGGAGTGGTGTTGAAAAAAATATTTTGAAACACTGACAAAAATGCGTGTAAAATCTAAATGTGATCACAATTCAAAATATGTGCTTGACCACAGTGGTTCAGTTGTTAGTCTTATTCATTTGTATCCAGCAAGGATCATTTTGGCTTCATTACTTCCTGTTGAATGTGATGATTCCTGTGAATCCATTTAAAATAATGACATAATTTCTCCAACATATCAATATTTGGCATCTTTAAATTAAACAAATACCAACAAACTAATATTTACATCTTTGGGAAAATTTTGATTGCAGTCATATTTCAAGATATGAGGATTTAATTTCACAATTGATTTTCACACTGTCCAGAAAATATGGACTTTGAAACATACAAGTTTTTAAATGGCAATATGACAGCTGTATCTGAACTCTGCCTAAAAAAAGTTAGACAACGCCTCAAAAATGCAAGATGCAATACACTTATTTGTGTTTGCTTTTAGTATTTAGATTTAATGTGGTCTAATTTAATGAAAAATGTTTATTAAAAGGGCTATTATTTATGTTCCAGGCCTGTTAACAACTGAGTGAATTGTATTTCACTGTAACCTGCATTTCCCATGCTTCATTAAAACTAAATCACAGCACAGAAAAAGGAACTGGTGAATTTCATGTCAGCGTTTTCCAGCAAACGGCAACTTTAACCTGCCAAGACTAAATGCTAAGCAGTGTCATTAGTTTAGCATAGCAGAGGTACAGGCATACTTTTTTTCTTTGAGTTGGAGAAGCACCTTCCATGCCAAGATGAATCAGTATGAAATAAAAGTAGACTAAAATCCGACAGTCTGACCAAGCACTGTGAACTAGAACTACAACTAGAAATAGCATAGCTAATGATATTTCTAAAATACAGATCATTAGCTACTTGGATAGGTATTTAGATCCAATACCCAGCCCTGTTCAGATTTGGTCCAATGATATAGCTCTGCAGCACAATTCAATGCAAAACACTGACTGTTGTTCCAAATCAAATGTGGGAAAAGAAGTGAAAGCAGCTCAAATCATTCTAAACAAACACAGACTGGGACAGTAAAGACATGCTGACACACCAGCCAGGTGTTAAGGCTTTAGAGAGGCAGAGCACAGCAGGCACACAGCGACCAGTCAGTGGACCTGAGGGAAGACTGCAGGACCTCAGAGTTACAGGCTGACTCTTGGTTATTAGGTGCAGCAGATTGAAGCCCGACATGGCTGCTGGATAGAGGCTCTCCACCCACCACTAGAAACAAACACCCCTCAGCAGGACTACGAGATGGACCAGGCTAGATGGAGGGGAGCACATAGAAGGAGAAATAACACATGACAATACAGGTTTACCACGAGAAGACATGATGTGGATAAGAGTGGGTCATTGGGATCTGTTTTGAGGGGCATTGGTTAACAGACATGTGAAACATGGATTCACACCTATGGGCTGAATTTCAGTTCAGGGGCAGCATCCTTCAGACTCTAAAAACAGACTGCATCACATATGTATGACTCAGCATTGAAGACCTCCATCCTTCTCTCCTTGGGCAACTATGGAGGACCCTTCATGGCCAAACCTTCCTCCAACCTAACATTCATTACAGCTCAGTTCAACAAAACAAATGTGATACTCAAAGGCCTTGCAACTGCTGAGCAACACCGATCGAAAATCCTTCGTAAACCTGACCACTGGTTCCTTCCTTAAAAAGTATACAATGGCTACAAAAGGGCCATGCCTTTGTCCCCTGAAGGGCCCCCGATTAGAGACACAGCTGGTAATGCCTTCTCCTGGGTAGGTGACCAACTCCATTGCCATCAACATAGACACACTGATGAAATGTTAAATAATGCATTTTTCATTTTATTTTTTATTTTTTTTAAATGAAAGACAACTCTTCTGAATCTCCTTAACCAGGCAAAAGGAATGTATACTCTAAGCTTAATGGATTTTCAACTGGTTGATATTCTGGAATAGTATCTGTCTATAATTCATCATATACCAAAATAGATCAACTTGAAAATTGAAAGAATTTGTTTCAATCGTTGCTTTAAATATTTGCAATCTGTGCAGACTCAATAATGACTTGAAGATAGAGCTCTGGGATACACAAACCACAGAAAATATCCCCCACAAGAATAGTAGAATAAAGAAAATAATTGGAGAAAAAAAAAGTATAGAAATTGTTGGGTTTTTATGTATAATCATTTAAAATCAATAGCATCATCTGTAGCATTTTTTTCCCACTAACAGAAAAATTGCTCACCTTGGTTTAAGATTGGATTACTTTGGAAACCAATCTCATACAAGCCACCTGCACAAAAATGGTTAGAGAAGAATCATCTTGTATCTCACAGTTGAACTTTTGAATTAAAAAGTATTATATTCAGAAATCAGGAGTTCTCAAATCAAGTTGGTAATCAAACTTGCTCTGTGGAAAAACAGAATAATACATGACTTATTTTCTCACCAGGAGTATTTTTAATACTGTAAGTCTGGGGACACTGTTTAATTCCTCTTCCAGAGGAGGAGGGCATGGAAATCAACATACTGCAGACTGAAACAATTACAGCACATACAATTACACAAGATAATGAGAACACAAACGAATCAAGTGTAAAGTCTGCACCATTATTTACAAGAAAAACAGAGGGATTGGGACAGCAGCTGTGAGTAGAATGATAGAGGGACAGAAACACAAATATGCATCATAAGGTTATTTCATCAAAGCCACACAACACAATAGGGCAACAATCTGCTATTTTCAGACTTCATGTCTCCCACAGTTGCTTCCTGGATTTGAGTTGAAGCTCCAGTGTAATGTGACCAAGAGGTGCAGAACACACATCAAATCGACACACAATTGTCTCTTTTTTGACTGCACTTCCTACTATTTAAATTAAATGAACTTGTTTTCATACTTTGCCCCCTTAACTGAAAAATTGCAACCATCTTACAGCTCTGTTTAGTGACAGGCTCACTAAACAGAGCTGTAAGGTGATATCTATAACACCATTGATTTTTTTAGCATACAAGAAATTCACTGTAAGTTAGTGTATGTTGGAGCATTGGGACTTCTTGTGAGCTCTACAATGTATGCTTGACACACCAGCAAAAACAGACCTGGTGTCTACATCCAATGCTGCAAGAGGTGCTATGTTCTCATGCAGGGAGCTTCTCCAGGCCAAAGAATCTTCCATTAGTAAAGCTTGATTCCTTAAAACACACATTTTTTGCTGCCCCAGCATCAAACACCATTGTGTGTGTGATATTAATATTGTTCAAAGTAATTTTAGGATTGTATGTCACTGTTAAGACTTGGAAATACGTACAGTTACAATTGTGATAACTAGAGCTATCCATATGATAAGCTCTGTAGATATATGGAGTGTCCACATACTTTTGGTCAAATATTGCACGGTAGTACTCTACATTGTATGCTTTGCCATGTTATGCTATGCTAAGCTATAAAGTAGGCACCATATATGGGTTTAAACAGTCCTAAAACTAATACGTTCCTTTAAATGCACCACATTAATAGTGAAGCTATTAAGTCACTCTACCTAGAGGAGCAGCAAGCAGTGCAGGGCGGAAGACTGAGCTGCTGACAGCAAGACGCACGGCCACAAACACACAACGTCTGAAGAGGACACCCATGAGACAAAGCGTCAAACTAGAGAGAAAGAGAGAGAGAGATAGATAAGGCAGCCAATTTCTTTGAATAAATATTTAATTACCTTATTAAACATACCTCTGAACAATGACGTTTGCAATGTAGTTAATTTCTGGATACACATGGCAAAAGTCACAAAAGGAAGTATTCACATTGTACAAAGTGATACTCAAAGACAGACACCCAAAGTCCAAGAGGAGAGTCTCAGTCTGTGCAGCTCTGTGATGAGAAGCTCTGCAGAGGTGACCTTATATGGCCGTGTCTCCAGCAGCTTTGCCAGCTGTGCGCAAATATGAACCCTGTAGTTTTCTACCAGAGGATAAACAGTGGCCTCAGAAAGTACTCAGACCCCTTGAACTCTGCACGCTTTTTCGTGCTGTATATTTACAGGCCACATATTATAGAGCAGATTTAATATTTTATATATATTTATTTATTTATTTATTAGGGTTTTTTTTTGCCAGATATTGTGATTGCAATATACCATTTGAGTTGGACTGATTTCACTTTCACAGAAGAAAAATGTTGAAATGATGATGATGCAATATGAGACAGACATGCAAGATCCCTTGGCCGGGGCATCTCTGGAGCTAAACAATGCTTTGGATGTTGCACTTGGTCATATTGTAATTTCAATTAAGTTTTTGTTACTTGTGAAGCTCTAATATAAATATTATGAAGTATCAAAGTGTGCAATTAATGAACAAAATGCACACAACCCATATCTAACCAGTGTTTCTTTAAACGAGCCATCAGGAATTCTGTAACTTTGTGATGTCACCACAAAGCAGTAAGCCATGCTCATAGCTCAGCCCACCTGAATCCATGGTTTAATTTGCAGGGCTTTATTCCTCCCAATGTATCCCTGAACTATGCAATATTGTTATTCAAGCAGTCGGAAAACAATGATCAAGTCACAACTGTGTGTCAAGTAATCCTGACCTAAAGAAAGTAAACAGGAAACACAATCAGCTTAGCGAAGAATGAAAACTAGACAAAATACTTTATATTTTCCTGAAAATAGTAAAAGAGAAAGTAGGACTCAGGCCATATGGCAGATTTCCTGGAAAAACTGAAGAGACACACCAAGCAGTGTCTGTGGTTCAATGTTGCCTGATGCCTTCCACAGTGTCTTGCTGGCAGCAGCAAAATATGTCTTGACTGGCAGAAGTCACTCCACATCAAAGGCTGACTGGCTATTTAAAAAGACTGGCAATGGTGTGCAGATTCTTTTGTATTGTTCTGTGACTACAGATTAGTTGCTTTCTCACACAGGAATTGAACAAACACGTTCTGGCCGTTTGCTGACTCCTAGCTGTACTCAGATCCAAAACAAAGGTCTAATCAGTCAGGTTTCACTGTACTTGGTATTTTGAGGTGAGTCAGGCCCTCTCGTATTAAAGACCTCAACCTTTTAAATTCTGTGTTTATACCCTGCCCACTTTAGCTTTAGACTGGACCTGCTTTACTTGACACACAGTTACAATTAGACATTTTGCATTTTTAAACAGGTAAATGTGTTATAATGAGTCCTAGATATAGATATCCAATTTTGGATATCTGTGTGGCACACATTTCAGGTTTCCCTTAAATGTTTTCCATCTCACAGTGTTTTTTGGTCTTGGCTCTGTGCCGAACAAGTCCAACCCTAACAATCTCAAATATTCTGCCATATTCAACTTCCTCCCCTGGCAGCATTTGTAATTAAAGCCAGGAAGGGCAATTAACTTTGCTCTGGGACTGCGTAACTAAACCACATTTACAACAAATACTTTGTGTGACAGCATAAGAGCTCTTGACATTTTGACCTCATGTAAACAAAGCCTCTCAGCAATAATTCATATTAATTCCACTGTGCATTATTCAGGAGCAGCTCATTAATAGGGTGCATTTATGTCTGCAGTGAAGTGCTGAGGCAGTCACCTCCACTAGATGCCAGTTAGGTGTAAAGTCCTTAATAACATCTTGAAATACAAATCATTGCTGTAAAGTTAAAGTCATCAAAGTGAGTACTCATGAACGGTTTCTGCCTGACGTCAGCATGAATGACTCTGCCTACCTTAAAAACATCAAACACTACGGGGCTGAATTTTCTGAAGTCCCTGTGAGCTCCTTCACTAGAAGCCAGTAACAGTAGACCAAAAACACACAGGGTGTGTTGTTGATGTTATCTCACCCAGAAAGCTCTTGTCTAGCAAACGTCCGTTCAGCTAACGTTGTTAATGCCGAGAGACCTCAAAGTAAACAGCACACTGTCCAACACAGCGTTATGTAACGTTAGAAGCCTGCCGCCATTGCTAATTTCAGCCCTACGAGGCGAAGCCCCCAAAATAACATTTCGTCCATGTGAATGTTCTGTTTCCTTTCCTGGCAGAACGTTCTTCAAAGACTAGCCGTAATGCCACACTTGTTTCATGTATAGTTTTCTGCTGCTCCGTTCCCGCCTGACGGAAGACTCGGTGAAATGGTCTCCATCCCCCGCTGAGCTCCAGCCAGTGCCACCGGGAATGCTAACCGTGCCCTTCAAAACACACCCGCTCATAACACACTGACGTACCAGAGGAAAGCAGCAGAAGGAGCGCGACGCTCACAGCGAAGACGTGTGTCACCGGTAACGGTAATTTGGTTGGGGGAGCTCGGCTCATGAGCCCGGGCCAGGAGCAGAGACACCGGGGACCTCACCGCCGCACGGTCCGTTACCGCTGAGCAACAGGCCGACCAGCGACCTGCGCAACTCCAAATATGGCCAAGACCCCACTCAGTTTCCGTTTTGCTCATGCATAGCAGCTACGTCACACTTAATGAAGACGGACAACAACCAATCAGATTCACCCTTTCATTTGGGTATTAAACTTCATCAACCGGCTTCATCAGTTTCTCACTCACTTATTTGTCTACCGCCTATCGTTTTTCGGGTCGCGGGAATCCCGATCAACTCTCTGGGCGAGTGCGGTGTACACCTTGCACAGGTCGCCAGTCCATCGCAGGGCTGACGCATAGAGACTGACAGAAACAAACAACCACTCGCACTAAAAGGCAAATTAGAGTCACCAGTTGACCTTGACATTCACAAGTCTTTTGGCTGTGGGAGGAAAGGTGCAGAGCCGTAACAGCGCTAACGACGCAGCAGCCGCCGTGCTGCGGTTCATTCGTTTGTGACTGTATTATTATTTCCCGTTTAATTTATACTGACGTAGAAGAAGAAAATAGCTAGACAGCGGAAGCTAAATTTAAAGAAGATATGGAGACCCAAAATTGCCAATGTAAATAATCATGTCACTAAATTATTGTTAATTAATAAAAATGAAGAAATAACTTGTTGGATTGTTGAGTTTGTGGAAACGCCATTTTAAAATGGAATTAAATACAATTAATAAACCTGAATACATTTTAAATTACAAATTAGCTGAGTTTTTAGTTTTTATTTATGGGTCTATCTATTTATTCATTTATATTTACACATGAACGTCTTATTTATTCAGATAACGAATAACCGACACACACACAAATCCATAGTGCAGTTTATACTACCTATAACAATAAATATATATACTTTTTTGTAGATCTTACCGTGCGTCTTGGTATGTATTTTTACAGGAACAAATGTTTTAAATTTAAATCTTGTACGCCGATATTTGCAAATGACAGAAAATGACGACAAACAAAATGTAAAAACCCCTGGTAAATCTTTAATTTGAGCCGTTTGTACATTTGACAAATTACATTAAAACATCTATTTTTTTTTATATATATATCTTGTATATTACACCCCCCCTCCCCTCCGGCTAGCAGGTTAGGGATACTGGGAAATCCAAACATAAAACGCATTGGAGATAAAGCTACATATAATGGTACATACTACACTTATATCAATGTACAGTGTTTACATAAAATACATCAGAGGAAAAAGATGCATCCATGAGGATGTATTTATAGGTGAAGTACAAGTCTGGAGAGGTGCTGTCATATCAAACCAACATTTACATTCAGCCTCATAGTCAGTGTGAGGTGAGAATCTGCAGGTGCACCATTATGGTGGAGTACAAAAATAGATTACAGTGATGCACTAACAACTGGCTTATTTCTTAAAGTGTTCACTTTATTTTGTTGTTTTAGACATTCTGACATTTGTTTGGAAGTGGATGTAAAGTTGATTCTTGATGAAATAAAGTTATGAAACATATGCAACAGGTACTTTATAGTGACTTTAAAATAATACATCACAATGGCTGTTTAAAAAAAAAGAAGAAAAAAAAAGAAATAAATATAGAGAAGCATTTGGTTTAATATCAAAGGAAACTGCTACAAAATACCAAATCTGAAGATGTAAAACTCTAACAAAAAACTACATCTATGGCAGGCCTTACTCACCCTTTGAACTGTTTCTATTTCTTAAATCCAGTATTGTCCAGTAATGCAGTGCCAGTCTTAAAAAAGCACAAATTTAAGGCACTGTTGGGTTGGCTGCGGCTTACTGCAGCAATTTTTGAACATTTGAAATGTGCATCATTTGTACAATTTCACACTGCAAATACTGAATCCAACTTTTAATTCACTGCATTAAAAAATGTTATGTCTAGCATATCCTGGATTCTTAGTGTTTTCCACTGTAAAAACACACAGGCAATCGGGAATCCCTAAGTTCACTGAAGTCTCCGTACAGAAAGGGGTGGGGTCAGGATAGACAGAATAGTGCATCACAAACTGTCAACATTCTCGCAGTACTCCTTATGACAAACAGAAAAAGTTGTGGCATCATCATTACAAGAGAGATATGATGAAAGAGCTGCAGTGAAATAATCAGGCTCCTTCATGGCAGGAAACACATACTATGAACCGGTCATGAAACATCCTGATTTCACTGTTTTACTCTGCTTGAAGACCCAGCTTGAAAGAGGTAAATAATAAATATAATTAGTGATAATAACTTGGGGATATATTGGATTATATCTGCAGTAGAAAGTTTCTTGTGACTGTTAAAAGGTACACCTGATTTTCTTATTTTGCTCAAAAGCTGGGGTTATGGGAATACTGATAACAAAACCAAGGACAAAGGGAAGGAAAAGCCCATACATGGAGTACACGGAGTGAACAACACAGTGGCTGCATCAGCGTTCCTGTCTGAACTATTCTGTGTGTGCGCACTATTGTGGCCTCTCAGGGAGTGTTTGCCTCTGGATACGGATGTACACTGGTGAGTGAGCAGCAAGTTAAAATAAAATGTGAGCTTATGCTTTGCTTTTTAAGACAAAAGATGTAATAAAGCTTGTGCCACCATTCACTAGTATTTACAGGACACCCTCTGTTCATGCCTTCCTCACTTGACTAAATAATAATAATCATAATAATAATAACAAGGAGTACATCAACATCTTCAGGAAATCAACATCCACGCTGTGTTGCATTGAAAAGCTTACGTAGAGGCATACGCTGAAACATGCAGCCGTTTCCATACAGAGCCCAAATTAACTCCATCATGGGATCAGTTAATTATACTGTGGAAAAGGAGGAGGGTGGGTCAGAGCATCTGCACACATCTTAAATATTCGAGAAGAGCTTTGTTTCCTTGTTAAATCCATGACATTTCTAATACAAAGATTATAGAAAACAAACACTGCAACGCTGAACAGCTTTTCTTGCAAAGATCCTGTGTTTGGAGGAAAAAAAAACAAAAACAAAAACAAAAAGAAAGCTCTCCCATTGCACAGACTTAAGTCTTCCCCGTTATAAAGCAGTAAAGGAGCAGCAGCAGATTGGTGCTGTGATGCTGGGAGGGCACAGAAGAGAACGTTATTTCTAATGCTTAACGGTGATCTCATGAAAAGCCTGAAGAGTTATCTGAGCAATGGTGCTGCAGGCCCGGCGTGGAGTCCATTCTGCTCGAGGGTTTCAGGTGGAGGCTGGAGGCCTTCAGGGGTGTGTTGCAGCCCTGTGCCTGAGGGAAGCGCTGGTGGTATCGGTCCAAACGCAGGTACTTGACCGTCACCAGCTTACCTAGCAAAAAAATGCAGGAGATCCGTCACCGTGCCATCACTACAATGCCCTTTAACAAATGCAGCTAATTATCATATTAGCATTCATGAGTCCACAGCTACATGTAGGATGCTAAAGTTTGCTCTCAAACAAGTGACCCAAATCTTCCCACACACTGATCTGTTTCCAATCATAAAATGCCACCTCACCACAGTTATCCAGACAAATAATTAAATTGAAATAAATATAAGAAAAAATGTAATTAAAAGTACTTGCTGTATAGCTTTCATGAACGAACACACAGACACACACACACACACACACACACACACACACACACACACACACACACACACACAGACACACACAAAAACAAACAAACAAACGAGGAGGTGGGCAGTTTGGCAAAAAAGATCATGACAATATTTGTGGCTAGAATTGCAGTCCATTATGGTAATCACAGTCTGCATCCTGTCTCCACTGGTCTTAATCTGTAAGTCCTAACCAGAAGTGAAGTTTTGTATCTTTCCACTGCTTTGAAGTTTCTTTCTGATGTTTGTACTCTTGCTGCTATTCTCCACACCCTTGACACTCTTCAAAATTATATCTCAACCAATCATTACCTCTTCTAAGCTCATGTCTAATATTTGTTTGGATAGAACTGTTACTTATTTCTGATTAGTTTTATGTGAGTTTTAATTAGAAAGGTCAGTCACTGCTAACTAGCCAGCCTTAGCAGAAACCCCCACCAGACTAACTCTACCTTAGACTGCAGCCAATGTCAGTAAATAAATAAAATGATATGTAGGATTCATTTGAAAAATAGATCATATAGTTTAATATTATTATCAACTACTAAGAGACATTGCTGTTAGTAGAACTGTTTACAGTGCATTCAATACAGTTGTTTAATTTTTTTATCAATATGTACTTATGATATTCTCTCTCTCTTCTCTTTGACCATAGACCTTTTACCCCCCAGAGGGAAAAAAAAGATGTAATGTGTGCTCCTAATATTTGTCACATGTTTTACTTTTACCATTCTGGAGTCATTATTTTATGATTCTCTGCCCCCAATTGCATTCATTTCCTGAGGCAGTGAACTGTAACCTCTATAACTATTATAAAGTGCTGGTCAGGACTTTCTGCATATAGTCATGCAATGTGCTGAAAATGTAAACATTATTAAATGTGTAATTTACCATCAAACCAGGAGCCATGAAGTGCCTTGAATGCTTTCCCTGAGTGCTCTGCAGAAAGACACTTCACATAGACACATCCCTGTGGGAAGAGTGGGAAGCACAGTGTTACATCACTGCAGCCAACTGCATAAGGAGGTTTGTCATCACATGGACAATGGTGCTTACCTCTCGGGAATTCTTGTCAACAGTGATGTGAACAATGCCATCATTGTCACTGCACTTCTCGAGGATCGCCTGTTGGATGGCTAGATCCCAGTTCTCCCCAACCTCCCTGAAAACAAACAAACACATCACAGGTTCCCATCATAATGAGCCTGATATCTGCTGACAGCTCAACAAGCAAGGACGGGAAGGCAAATACTCACATGACTGGGTCAAACATGTTTCTGATCTTCAGACATGGAGTCAGGCTGTTGGGGGGTGAGTTCCTCCGGTCCAAAGGGAATGCTGGGAGAGGGAGGAAAGCATTTAAATGAACTCAGGATCATGTCAGAGCTAGCCAGGCTCGATGCCTCCATTGCTGTCTAAAGTACAGGGTCAGATCTGTATTTACTGCCAGAAAATATGGCTGGGCAGTGATGCTGTGCTGTCAGCCCTAGGTATTCCTTTACTCAGGCTAACTTGCATTTTTGGATTTCTGAGGGAGTTGTCACTACTATACAAGTGAAATGAGCACGAAAGTATTTAGTGTACGTTACCTTTTCCCTGCCAGACTTTCGAGGGCATTAAGGAAGCCTTGTCACAACTAAGAGGTGGTTGGGTCCATCTCCAGACCAAGAAGTCTGCTCCAGCGATCATCTGTTTCTCTTCTCGAATCCTGGACTCATTAGCTGAGACAAAGTTCACAGCCCGGCTCCAAACCTTTTTCATTTTCTTCCTGTGACATGAGATACAAAAATTTTTGACACATTTTCATCTGAGAGATCAGCATGATCAGGGAGTTTGAAGTCAAGTCTCTGAGGCCAACATTTAATTTTGAGTTCGAAGAGTTATGATGCTCTAGACAAAGTGATATTTGGGAGCAAAAACACTTTTCAGAGTGTGAAGGAAGCCCAGTAAATTAAACATAAGAAAACTCATTCATTCCAATTGCTTTCTGTATGTTTAACATTTAATATCTCAATGCAGCAAAGCCCAAACATCATATTATATAATTATACTGTTGCCTGTAAATGTATAGAGTATTTAGAATATTGTGCTTTATGAATCAGGTGTTGTATATGATATATTCAACATTATAAAAATATTTCATATAGTGGGAAACATTGTGGCATTCCATATTGTTAATGATCGGCCCAAGCCTGATGCCAACTGTGAATCAAAGGTCTTAATATATTGATCTTGACCCTGTTGAAGGTTTCTGTGTGGATTTAGGTCCAGCTGGGGTTGTTGGTACTGACCGGTCCTGAGGCTGAACCAGGGAGTCTCTGACGTGGGGGATGGGTAGGTAGGGCTGCAGGTCCTGGTTCTCTTGGCAAGCCTCATTGTGGCTCCGTAACACATCTGAAAAACAGAAGGTTGTTAGAGAATAAAAAGTTTAATAGGGGGGATGAAATCTGCACATCAGACCAATTTCTGCACTAGATTTAACACGCAAATAAATACATACTGACTAAATATTTGTACAAATGTATCAGAAATCAAAAACAGTATTCAGTCACATTCTTCCACACAGATCGCTTCAGGTTGTATCAGACAGAATGTACAGTTGGTGAACTGCCATCTTTAAATGTCTTTTGTGAAACTAGGGAAACTGTCATGTGACCTGACTGATGCAGTGCAACTGAGAATCTGCAAATTAGTCTACATAGTTCCCTCATGTTGTTGTTTCATTCCAAACATGGAGGAAAAAAATCATAGGACCTAATGAATGCACATGTACACATGTCCCTAAACTGAATTTAATTTGAAGATATATCTCCAAATGTGTTATTCTAGACTGAGTGAAGAATGATTGGGAAAATGCGAATTTATCGATTTAAAATGACGCTGACATCACAATAAAGTAGACAAAGTGAAGGGTCTATTTGGTGAAGCCACTGTGAATAAACTTAGTGTGTGATTCAATGTCCCTGTATGTTATTATTATTATTATTATTATCATCATCATCCGCACATAATGCTCTCTATAGACATGGACTTCAATAATTTCTGAACAAAAATCAATTCATATCATTCAGTCATTTTGGAAAAGTATGTCACTTGCTGACAGCCCCATTTGCACTTTTCCAGTGCAAGTCCATATAGAATATGTGGTAAATAAATACTACATGGACTTGCTATAAACAACATTCATGTCAAGGTTGATTGGTGACTCTAAATTGCCCATAGGTCTGAGTGTGAATGTGAGTGGCTGTTTTTCTCTGTCTGTCTCTATGTGTTGGCCCTACGATGGAGTGGTGACCTGTCCAGGGTGTACCCCGTCCTCGCCTGGGTAAGTGTATTCATACAACATGATAGTTTATTGTTTACTGTTTCCAGTTTACTGGAAACAAATGTTGGTTTAGTAATTGCCGTTAGCTAGCCAAAATATTAACAATTAAAAAAAGTTGAATTACGCAATTTCCAGCCAAAACAAAGATTAACAACAACCGTCACATTGAACATCACAAAAGTGATGATAGCATGTAATTGAAATGTAAGTCAACAAATGGAGACGTCAGATCAGAAATGATTTCTAACTATTAAAATTCCCTAATCTGTGTCCGAATGTGAGCACTGGATATGAGCGCATTTCTTACCGATGATCCTCTCCACCATGTCATACATCTGTCTTGTCTCCTCCTCCTCTTTCCTCCAGCGGTACTTCATGTACCAAACCACGCTGCACACACATCCGACTGCTGCACAGAGACACACAACATACACAGATACTTGGGGCACTTGATTCCTGTGTCTCTAAATGTCATCTCTAAACATAAATATGACCACAATAACTTAAAAACAAATCAGTTATCGTGGATGGATTTATTGTCACCTTGGTAACAGATATCGGCAACTCATCCACTATTGTGTTGTTTCTGGAAGTGTTATTTGAATGGTCCATTTGTTTCAGTTACATTCATTGACACTGGCAGTAGATATTTTTATATCCATACGGGCATTTTGGAGAAACATTTGCTAGCTGTGCTGCACTCTATCTTACCAACTGCAATGAGGAAGACTCTACTGATGACAGTGACAAAGGCTCTGCGAAAGCGACATGTGAAGGGCATCTTGGGGTGCGTGGACTCTAGCCGGGAGATCTCTGATACATCTGTCACTGGATCATCGGCAATGTGCCCTGTCAGCCTACAGACGCAACACAGACACACACACACAGTGAGTACAGACATCACATTCACAAACAGTGAGGGGGCTCTGAACTGCTTGTGTTTTGTTTTACCTGATGCCAACATCCTGGCCTGCTCGGATGATCCACTCCAGAGAGGTGAGAAAGAAGTTTTCGAACTCCTGATTCTGGGCCTAAACAAGACACATATTGTTGATTAACAGAGAAACACAACATGCATCAAACTGTCAATAATATTATATGAGGTCCCATATACTATAAAGGTAGATACAGTTTGGTATCAGTCCAATGAGAAATGCTCACAGCTTGTGTTTAAACACTGAACGTTAAAATCAGTTGTCAGGAATTCAGTGACTTCATCACAAAGCAGTAACTGCCCTCAGCCATACCCCAAGCCCTTTTCAACTGGACCCACCTTCCTGTCGTACAGGATATAGTTTGTCAATTTTCAGAATTTGTTAACCCGAAATCTGTTACATATCAATTTAATCACTCAGAAAACATCTGAGAGAGGAGATGTAAAACTACACTGAGATGGTTTTCGTTTTTTAAAACCACAAACATATCTTAGGAACATTCTTAGGAACATCAACGCTTCAAAAGGAAAGACGAGAAGTTAAAATATGGCCCTATAAATTGTTTTTACCGACAGAACACAACACGCAAATGTCCTCTTTAGTAAATATAAGCAAACATAGTGAATGGTGGCCTTCAAGAAGCAGAACACAGGCAGGGGCATAAATGCATTGTGTATATTACTGAGCTGCTGCGGGGATATCTGTGTGTACTGACTGTGAGAGATGACCAGTGCTCCAGATATAAACACACTGCTCCTCTTGTGCTCTCCACTTATTGGTTTGGAAAACAAGTTTTTTCTGCTGCAGAATTCCCAGTCTTGAATCTCAGAGGTTTTCCTGATTCAAATGGTTATTCCAAGAATTTCCCTTGAGAATTTCAAACATTCGTGTGTTGTGTTAGAATCACATTTGTGATGATGACAGTCTGTGTTCCAGGGGTTGTTTAACAGGCCCTGGTTGATGTTAGTGGATGGAACGTACCACTAAATATGCGGAGGCCTCGTCCATGGTCAGACTCCGGTTTGGACACGTCTGGTCGCCACAGTCATGCTGGCCTGTAACAACAGCGTCAATCAGCAGGCTGATGAAAACAAAACAATCAATACAACCATACTGTTTGCATGTTCACATCAGAGACTTAACGAGAGCAAGCACATGTCTGAAATATTGGGTAGTATATGTGTCCAGTATACTAGAACATCACTGAGAACTTCATTAGAAACACCACACTATGACTGTTTAGGATCTTCCGCTGCTCCTAAAATGCTGATATGCGACTGGCTGATTAGAGTCTGTCTGCTGCAGTTATGTGACTCGGATCTGAATGCTGAGTGTAGCCTTTTCCGGTGCCAACAAAGCCAAATGTTAGCAGGTCATTTTGTGCCACTCATACTTGTTATAGAGATAAATAAGGCTCTCACCACACCGTGAAATGAGCCCAAAGTTGTGTCAGCATTTTACATGAATGTCCAGTAATTATCTTTAAATCATGTTGTAGATCAATAGACCTGTGACTATGAGTGAATGAAAACTGAAACTGTGATTGGGGTGATCTTAAAGTCAGTGATGGGTTCAGGTTACCTAACCTACCTGCGATGTGGGCAAGGTGGTCATGTAGATTGAGCAGCAGCTTCAGGATCAGGTCCTTCTCTGCTTTGTCCTGCAAACACAATAAATACTTAGTGGACAACCGAACTGCAGTAGAGACTCACTAGTCTAGTCTATAGTCATGTCTATATCTTACTAGGCATCCACCAAGTCCAAGACCACATCCTATCTACTTAAATGAAGTGTTTATCTATCTATGTATGCGTGCCTAAGCCAAATACTGGCCTTCTGTTTCAAGGTCATTACGTTTAAAATCTTAAATTATTGTCTTAATTAGACCAGATGTTATGAGTAAGATCCCTGAGAACCTGCAGTTTGACACCACTGGGTGAGAGAAGATGTATCACTTTGTTAGATTTGTAGGAACAACCACAAACAAGGAGTTGCAAACAGGCTCTATCACAAATTTCACCAGAGAGCAGCAGCAGGGTTATGGCTGATGTTACGCAAGGTCTGCTGCTCTCTGTGTTGCTTTTTGTCAGTGATTGTAAACAGAGTTCAGCGTCTGAACTCACTGGTCCCAAGTCACTCTCCACACTTTCATACTTGCAGTTCTCTCATATAAGCAGCAGACTGCTGCACTCTAGAGGCCGGCTGTCACGGAGGAGCACAGCACTACAGCTCTAACAGGCCGTGGTGCAAGAATCACAAAGCAGCACAGTAAAATGGATTTTAATCGGCTTTGTTTCAGCATTAAAATACACTTAATTAAGGTCAAGACCTGTGCACAATCTACGACCTGAGATTTAGTCGGCTCTTCAAATTAATTTGGGAACTTTTGCGAGTTATTAATTGTGTTTTTTCAGTTTAGATGAACTGGTTCTACAGCCTGAAGCTTTGATCCGCCCTTGATGATACAATGCGGGTGGACGAAGCGTATGGAACACCTCCCAGCAAGACAATGTGCATATCACAACAAATAATAAGAGTGTGGGAGGCAGTACTGCTTACAGCACTTTGCCTGCGTTCACTACTTACATCCATTATGTTTGTAATCTAATTCCAGGATAAATGTACTCACTGTATTTCCTGTGACGGATTTATTGAACAAAACTTTGTTATAAACCTTTGTTGTAATTACAGCTTAAAGAAGAAAATGTATACTTACATAAGAAGAGTCAAACTCTCCCCCAAAAGGGTGGCTCTTAACTGCAACAGAAGAGAGCAACAAAGTGAGGGGACAGAAACACTCTTCAACTAAAGACACACTGGAACAGCAGGAGGAAAAAGTAGGTCTTTAACAGGAAGACGACATGATGTGAGTGGAGCTCAGACATCACATGTGACTCAGTGTCTGTACATGAGGCTCAACCCTTGAAACCTCACCACATCAGCTTGGCACTTCAGGCCTGGATTCATTCAGCATAAAATTCATAAACATCAGACATCAAGGCAGCATTGCACAAAATGATTTGTTTGCGCAGTGTAAAATAGAGCATTTGTAGCTGACAATGTGCGAGAGGTGTAATGTTTGAGGGTGCATTGGTGTTTCAGGACTCCACATTTAAGGATGGATGAAGAAGCAACTTTTTGTTTTCTATGAAATGGTCAGAGCCGCAAAAGATAATATTTGCAACCTGACCTTTGATTTTAACCATGTGAGCCTTTCAGTGATAGAGTATCATTGCCCCGTCGATACTAGTTTGCAAAATGCATCATTTTCTTGACTCCCTGAAGCCTCTGTGTAAGTCTGCATAAATTTGATGAATTGTGGCTTTTAGCACATTTTGGGAATGCAACTTTTAAGTGTGCAGGTCTGCATGTGCAGAACAGTCCAGAAGGAAAAGTGAAAGCCAGTTAAGTGTTTTGGACACTTGTTAAGAGATGGATTATGTTCCTGCTGGACTCTTGCAAATGCAGGACAGACAGCAGGACCTGATATGTTCTCCTACTTAGGATTTGTTCATAGAAAATGTGAGCTCTTTTTAATTAAACTTATTTGAGGTAGTCTGAGCTTGAATTAATAAATTTATTATTCTTGTGAATCTCATGAAACTTGAAAATAATAAATACTTTTTCAATTTTCAAACAGATGTGCACCTAAAAGGAAACAGTAGTGCCACATAGGAGTAAAACACACTGAAGAGCTGAAACACTGGCTTTGGACAATGGATTGGTAGTGGATAATGGGAAAGCCCAAACAGCATATCAACATCTGATGAGATACTTACTGACTGCATCCACCTCTGGGGACCCAGAGCCCCTCATTCTCAGATACATGAAGCCTAGCAGCAGAAAGAACAGGCAGGCTGCCGTGAGCAGGAACATTGAGAGGTAGTGAGCACTGAAGCTACCAGAGGAGGCCACCTCTTCCCTTTTGAACTGCTGGAGCAGCTCATCCTCCGGGACAGACAACTTGTGCTTCAGCGCTGTCTGGCTGTACGAGTGGTTGGGGGCGGTGTGGTTGGAGTGGTTGCCCCTGTAAGGCTGGGACAGGCTGCTGTAGTTGGAGAAGCGCGGTCTCAGTCCGATGCTGAACCTACTGGAGCTGCTTCTGAACGATCCGTCCTCGCTGTCGACGTGGTTGTTTTTCCCGGCCTCTTTTCCGTGGTTCTCGGTGAGGGAGACGTAGATAGACTTCCTGGGAAAGTTGTGGCTCCGCAAGCCTCCCGATGGGTCCGAGTCCCGTTTCTTTACCTCGTCTTCCTCCCCCTCCTCCCTCCGTCTGCCCACCATGTTTAGACTCGCAGGCGAGTTAACCTCACTGGCTGCCCCTCCCGTCTGAGACCCTCGGCCGATTCCGTGGGTAGGGGAAGCCGCTTTTGGGTGGCTCCGTCTAGCCTCCAACCTATCCCGCTGTCGCTCGGCGGCGCCAAGGGCCCCAACCTCCTCCTCGTCCGAGTCTGAGTAATCCCCGGCTAACTTGCTAGTGATCAAATGAGACGCCCCACAGCCATTTACAGAGCGAGAGTTCTTCCCCGTCTCCCCCTCATAATCGTCTTCTTCTCCCGACTCGTCGTAATCCCTCCCTTTCGCCTCAGGGCTGGATCTGGCACGGACCCCCCAGCCCAGCAAGACACCTTTCTGTCCGTCCGGACCCAGGGAAGAACCGCTGCTGTTCAGAGCACTCCCAGCGCCATACCGACTCCTGATCGCCACAGTCGGTGTTGTCGCGGGCCGTGTTTTCGGTTGCTGTTGAAAACCACAGCTTCGCTCCGTTCTGCCGCTGTGATTGAGGCCCTTTCTTTTCAGTGGCGTTTCAGCGTCAGACTCGTCGGAGCTGAAGCCGAGGACGGAAGACTTCCGGCCCGGTCTCCTGTTCGAGCTCAGGTGCGTGACGTCATGGCTGGCTGGCCTGGATCCCGCCGTGTTGCCGCCGCCAGTGGTGCTGTTGATGGCCCCGCTGCTCCGGGTTTTACCAGACCTGGAGTTCCGCTGCTGTTGCTCTTCCCGAAGCTTCTTCAGCTTCTTCAAGTAAACCGGGCGGGTGTTTTCAGTAACCGGGCCTGGAGTGAAACCAAAGCGCTTTAATTCGGAGAAAAGCTCCTCATCCGTTAACTGCATTGACGCCATCTTAGACAAAACTCCCAGGGAAGGTTGTGTGACGGAAGTGACGTTAGGGTGAAGTGGCAGTTGACCAACTGTGCTGCGTTCAAGAACACCAGCATCCAGTTTACAAACTGTTGTTAATGACTTCTTGTTTTTATTTTATGGCGGGTTGCAATCTTTAACTGAATTGTAAATTTAAGTGGAGCAGATTAAAATCCATAGATATGCAAACAACATACACTATATTATTTCTAAACAAGAAAAGTTAATCCATGTTGAAAATGATCAGGAGTTCCTACCATATTATTATTATCAATTAATCAGAAGAGGTCGACTAGAATAATGTGAATAATATTTAAGTCCTCAACAAAAATGATTTTTGGAAAGCGGAAGAAGAGACAATGAAACATTTATTTAATCAGTTTGATATACAACAGTCTGCTTCACAGAACTGGATTGTTATTTTTCTTAAAAAAAAAAAACATATTGAGTTTGAAGCAAGAAAAGTCTGTTTTATATTAAGACAACAAGAACAATAGAAATACCGCTGTCTGGCAATGCACTGGGCTTATTTTGTAGCTTTCATCCAAAATTTGTCAAAATGAATGATTAAATTATGAATCTGTTGCATATCAAGTTATTCATTATTAATATAATTTATTGATAAGACAATAACTGCTTTCTGTATTTAATTCTTATAAAGGTTTTTTTTTAGACTTGCATTTTTATCTATTTACCTGCTCAGCTTAATTTATATTGATATTAAGATTATTATTTATTGCTGCTGTACTAGTAGTGTCCATTGTTTTTATTGTTTCTATTTGTACTCCATTTTATTGTATCCTCTGTTGACATTTCATGCCTTAATTTATCCTCATATCCAACTATTGTAAATCTAAGATTTTGTACTTCAACAGCATATTGGTTGTTATGTCACAAGTGTTCTGTTGATGTCATGTTGGTATGATTTGGGCCATTTTAAATCTATCTAAGTGGGAAGATTTAAAAAACAAACATGATGTTGCATAAGTTGATGTGTTCTTTACATGATTTGTTGTGGTGAGGAGTCTTTGCTCAGTATCAGCGACTTTTTGAAAATCCGTTCCAAACCTTTGACAAGGTGTCAATTTAGATGATTGTTATTATAACCAACGTGTTTGGTTGCAATAGTGTGTGAAAAGCTTGTGACCCTGTTTAGAAAGTCCAATGTCCAAACAGGGAGAGACTGGTGAAGAAAAGAGTTTTTCCAGCTTATTCCATGATGCCATCAAATTTGTGATTATGGACCAGATGCAGTTCCTCCTTGGTACAAAACAAAGGTTCTGACTGTAGCCTGACATCAGAATATTATGCAATAAGTCAAATTTGTGAAATAATATAATACGACTATCAAGAGTTTCATCTGGGTTTGCATCAATCCCTGCAGGCCTTTCTTAAGGGGCTAATTGATAACAGACAGAGCAGTAGGGTTTTTTTTGTTGTGCGTGTGTGTGTGTGTGTGTGGGGGGGGGGGGGGGGGTTGTTCCTCAGAATGCTGCCCATCAAACTGCAGGTTATTATCTCAAAACATTTCTCTCGTAATGAGAGAACACACTATGAAGCATCTTATTTATGTTGGAGCTTTGCATTACAAAACCACAATGATACCAGTAATATAGAAGTGCAGATTAAGAGGTAGCTCCAGCAAAGTCAACAGCTGGATGTCCCACTCATGCTGACTAATCAGCCTCTTCCCCACAATATCAAAATCAAAATCACCTCTTAAAGATGCAACAACCCTGGGTTTTTTGTTAAATTACTAGTTACCCTTTTCTGACCATGTTGCCTCTGTCATGGCACTTTGCTCCATATGTCAAGTTTTACCTGACTCAGTACTCCTCCCAGCTCTTGGTAATCTCTCACCTCAACTACTCCAGTGCTCCTCTTTGAGGCCTTTGTTTGTTTTCAGTGAAACCCCCACAGATGCAAAATGCAGCAGCCTGTCTGGTCTTCAATCATTCCCAACACTCCCACAGTTTTTAATAGAAGACATGAATCAACAATCACTTTAGAGTCCAAGTATCAATCTCAGTGCTTTCAGTCCTAAATGAAGTATCCCCCTGCTGGCAGGGAGCAACATCTAAAACATTTTTTATTTTATTCTGTGACGCTCAATTTCTGGGATAATTGTACTGTTTTGGAAACACGACTTGTTATATAAGAATGACACAATTATAATGTACCAATGCCACAAACAGCAACAAAAACACAATGACCACCTTTTTCCCTTGCTTACCTTGCAAAGTTTTTTCATGAGTGTTCACAGGAAAAGACAGACAGTGTTATCCTGCAAAAGATGGTCTCTCACTGTTTGTTCACACGAATAATGACAGAAATCATATCAAACTGGAGAGAAATTTACCAGAACATTTCACATTGTCTTTATTAAAACAAACACTACAAAGATTTAAGCAATGCTTTTAGAATCATATAGTATTTATTTACTTTTATGATAACATTTAATAGTGTAATACAATTACACTATGTACAATCACATATTTTAATAAACCCCAAACATGCATCTAAACTGAACAGACGATATGTCATCTTCTTGCTGTGAACTTTAAAAAAAAATCAAGATCATGAGAGGACATTGGCAGTACAGCACACTTCTCATATACACACAATGTTTAAAACAAAAAGTAGATTCGGCAGCTCTGAATCACTGAGCTACTGGAACGCTTCAATGGAACAAGGGGAGCAACCATTGTGCCAGGTGGGGTTGCCATTTGGGCTCTATATCAAATTAAATTGTGTAGGTGAAAGACACCGAGCCTGTCTCATAGCATGATGGTTAAATCCAGTCTCACTGATTTACATCTGCTTCGCATAATATAAAAGCACAATCAGCTTGGGTTGAATAAAAACCAGTAGTTTCAGTTATTATTGAAGAGTATTCCCTAAAATCTGCTTGGTTCAGGACAGAAAAACTCACAAGTACAGGTTAATCACAGCACAAGCGTATGAGAGTTTCCACTGACAACAAGCTGGACACTTCAGTGCTTCTTCAAAGAGTCCAGGAGCCGCAGGATGTGCAGGAAGAGGTTGACGATGTCCAGGTAGAGGTTGATGGAAGCTAGGATGTGCTCCTCAGGGGAGAGCTGCTTCATCAGTAGGTGGGTGTCGTAGATGATGAAACCGCAAAAGACCAGAGCTCCGGCTCCAGACAGGACCAGCTCTGTGGTGTCACTGTCGAAGAAGAACTGCCGAGAGAACAGTCCATGTGAAGTCAGCTAAGGCTGAACGCATTTACACTGTCACTGTTTCTTTCTCACATCCTCACCAACATGAAATAGCCACATTAGTACAGCAGCTTCCACTCACCCTCATGAAGCTGGCAATGATGAGGATCCACAAGCAGGCAAAGAGGCTGGAAGGTCAGAGATGAAAAGACACTATAAGTCTACTGGGGCTCCCTCTAGCGGAGGGATAAAACCACTGAGCAGACATATGTAATAGAAACTTTTCTCAATTCTGAATTATTTGGGACAAACATGAAACTTCACAAGTTCAGTTAAGTCCAGACTCCTAAGATCTGAAGGACTATGAACAATTGGAAGAGTGTGTTCTTCTTGATATCAGCAGCTCAAAATAATAATCAAAATGACAGGATAATCTATAGATCCACAAAAACTCACAAGACACACTGAAGAGAAACATACATTTCATATCCAATTCATAATATATTAAAAACTGTAATGAAACTGAATTGAAACCCTACTGCCGTTCATTTCCTTTCATAGTTATTTATTACTACTCAAATATGGTGCTGTAGTTGTACATATTGGGTGTGCTACTGTTGCACAATTTGGGATTGTTCACTTCAAGCTCAAATTCAAGAGCAGCAACAAATGTAATATTTCATTTCAAAGACCAAAGTTCGTGTTCCAGAAGAAATATTCCACCATATATCAATATGCAGCTGCAGGAAGAACACCGTTCCAATAGGATTGTGGTGCTCACTGAATGGCAGGCAACCTCGTGAGCTGGGCAATGAATTGCTGATGTCACCTGGCAGGACGCTCAAATCGATGATATTTGGATAAACTGATACATATTCACACCTGAGAAATATTAACGTTAAATGAAGCCTGGATGAGTTTCTGCTATCATTTTGTGTGCAATGCATTCTGGGATATTTAGGCTATCCCAAGTCCCAGCAAGTCATGTCCCTATACAACCAAAATGAGAACACTTCTGGATATTTGATATGTACTTGAGAAGCTATGGACTTGGATCAATCACTGGACAGTGACTGATGAACTTTTACAGGAACAGAGAAAAACACTATAAGCTGCAACACACTCACCCTACACCCATTTTGCTGAAGTCTCTCTTGGACTGGAAGGTGTAGGCTGTCAGTCCGACAAACACAGCACTGGTCAGGAACAGGGCTTGCAGTACAGTGGAGTATTCATAGAAGGTCACTGTGGGGAGACAGATTTCAGTCAAGAAGCTTGGTCTTCAGCTTGAAACGATGGGAACGCACAGACTCCTTGAAAAAATACTTACAAACTGTGGCCACAGAAACTGCCTCCAGGAGGGTCTGCAAACAACACACGACTAGTGACACTATCACAAGCAACCAATCTATCATGACAATACAAAGCTAGAGGTAAGTACACACTGGAGACAAAGTGTGCTTACAAACACAAGCAGCAGGTAGAGGTTGACTGGATGTTTGTGTCTGTACACGGCCAGGGCCACCAGAAGAGCCAGGGAGCCCAGCCCTGAGACCAAGACCACAGCAGGACTGAGGAGGAAACCATAACAGTCAGACAACACTGCAAACAAGTCTCAAGATATAATTGAGAGAATATCTCCACAAAGTGGAACGTTGTGTATCCAAATCATCGGCTTTGAATTTGTCTCTATTTGTCCATTAAGCAGGATCTGATCAGCCTGGGCACACATGTACATAAACACAGCATCACTAAGCTGATATAATACAAACTATTGTAATCTGCTGGTCTTTATGGAACACACCCATGGCACATTTACAGATCTGGTACAAAAGTAAGTAAAACCTTAGATTCAAACACTGATCAAACCTGTTTTGGCATCAGTGACCTGAAAGATCTTTCAGTAACTGCTGATCAGATCTGCTCAATGTTCAAGAGGAATTTAGACTTGACCATGTTTTGTAAGAATGTCTCTTCATTTAAGGTCTGAGTTCCGATTTCATTCATTGCTTTAAGTCATTCTGTTGTAATTTAATTAATGGTAAAGTTCATTATCTCGCTGCATCGCACAACTTCTTCTGTGTTTCTGCAGGTCAAGCCAATCTGAAATTATCCTGTAAGAGACATTAATAAAAAAAGTGGGAAGTCTTTGCCCTCAATGTTGATGAACTGCCCATGAACCACCCCACCCCAGATTATGATGCTTCTCCACAGTAACTCAGCTTTGGGAAGATGGTTTCATGTTCAAAGAACTGGTGAAATCCAGTTACCCTAGATTCAACTTCCTCAGAACCAGGACTTGATGACTGAGAACCTCCACACAGATCATCAGTTTCCTCTGGCTCCATGGTGTTAACGGCAGGACACCATGGTTCCTGTCTCCATGCACTCTGATTTCCATCCTGCTCCAATTCTTCCTCTAAGCTTTTAGCTGTTACTCTGAGGTTCTATGCTGCATTAGGCATTTGGTGTCATTTTAGCTGGACATCCAACTCTTTTGATGACTTTTCAAACCTTTGAATTTCATGCAACGCAAAAGCTCAAATACGTAAGCCCTGTGAAATCTCCCTTTTGCATTGCATGTGTCACATTAACAGCCTTTTAAGTCAACAGTCCTAACCCACACCTCCAATCCAGGTTTGAATTCTGCTATCTTTGTTTATTTGCATTAGTCACTGGATTCACTAACTTTTCACAGTCTATATTAGAATATTGTTTTCATTATAAGCAAGGACATCTCAGTGACTTTTTTGTCATTCGTTTGCTTGGACTGGTAACTTGGAAGAGGTTTAGACTGGTTTGAGCTGATGATTATCCTTCAGTCTTCACCAGGGGATGTTAAAGAGCCAGACTGAACGCTTCATAATCTGAAGGTCTTTGGCTCCAGACTTCCAGTGGCTTAAGTACTCCGCACCCAAGTTTGACAAATAACCTCACCTGGTGTGAACATAGTCCTTGATGGTTTGAGAGAACATGAAGATGGCAGATGTGGCTGTGGTCAGGATGATCTGGACGCTCAGGAGGCTGTACACCTTCCTCAGGAAGTCTGATCAATGGAAACAGCAGTGTTGAGACAGTGTTGTATTATGGCAGCTGAGGCAGGGGACACCATCAGCTGCCTCATACTGATCCACAGGCAACAGTGCGACCGAGCATCAACACGTTTAGCTTGTTTAACTGAGCAACTGAGCTACTTCAAGCTAACAATCGGGTAACGCTTCATAAAGTTACAATAACCGAATATCAACTGTAAACAATTACTCAAAGCTAACGACGCTGCTAGCGGCTCAGCCTTATACTTTATATATTGATGCTGGTGCTATCGGGCTAATGCTGGGCTAACGTTAATTAACGTCCAGTGACGATAAGGTTGGCGTTGAGCAATCCCGGCCAAACACGACTTTACTCACCCATCCGTATCTGGACACTGGCCGTAGCCACATTGGTGCCATAGTTAAAGTCGTCTTCAATAGAAGACCGCGGGTATTTCTCGGTACTCATCGTGTCACCGGAGCGTTTTCTCAGCCGAATTCCCAAAGTGACAGTCGGTCGAAGAGAGAGAACACGGAAGGTACTGGCGATTCCGACGCTGCGCTCGCTGTCGAGCGTCAAATGACGTCTGCTACGTAACGCAGCATGCCAACATCTTCAAGCCAGCCGCTTTGAAAATAAAGGATTCCGCATATCTCAGGGGCGCAACGCAAAAATGTAACCAACAATCCTGAACTTTTAATTCCAGTGTATTTATTACTGTCATTAATTTCAAAATATATACTCACCGTGTAAATTAAATGATCAGTTCCTGAAATATGATGCATTGCCACAATCTAACCAATTCCGTTTTTTGTAAAAAAAAAAAAAAGAAAAAAAGGGGGGGGGGCATTATTTGATAATTTGACATTAAAATTTGCAGTATCACTTTTGTGTTGTGTTCTCATTTACATAACTACACAAATCACGACAAACCATGGGCTAAGAACATGCAGTAATATATAAATTATTATAATATAAGTAAACAACAACAACAAAAGACTAAACCAAACAGCAAGTTGGGAGGAATGTGGTGAGTGAATTGAATGTGAGCTGTCCTTAATATATTGAGTTTACTTGAGGCACAGCACTGTTAATATAAAGGGCAGGCAATTTACTAGTATATTATATGCTGATTGTAATCATAATTGTGCTAATTTAGACTGGGCTGTTAGATATCAATCTAACAGCATGTCTGTAAGGTTGCAAAATATAGTTTTGTATTCGTACTCTCTATTCTTTTGTCAGTGCTAACATAAATACTTGCCCCTAAATGGTCAGTGAGCACAACAAAGTCCACAACATCATTGTGCTTTAAAGAATAGCAGTGTTGTTTCGCAGTACAGATTCTTAGTCAGGTCTATGAAAAAAGTTGATCCTGCGTATGTGAGATTTTTTTTGTATGGGTCCGGAGCAACAAAGCATTACACAGTGTAGTTGTGAAGAGATAGTCTTTTATTTTAAACCTGCTAAGATGTGTGGAACAGGGCTGGTGAAGGACTGAAGACAGGTCAGTACACAGGCAGAAATCCACTGAACACGTCCATGTATTAATAGTGAGTCAGTATTAGAGCGCCGCCTACTGGACACAAGAAGTCACTCTCAATGAGCCATGCCTCATAGATAAAAGTATCCATCATCCAATCTGCCCCAAATTTTCCACACTTGTCCAGACGGTTACTGTGTGATTCAATATTGACACACGGACTCGTTCAGAGAGCACCGCCTTATGAGACCTGTATCACAAGGCGGTGCAGGGCCTCTCCAAAACCAGGGTCAGAATTGAGATGACCTTTGGGGTCATCAGGGCCCATTTCAGCTGTCTCCGTGGGCTGAGGGTGGCCCCAAACTGGGCATACATTGTAATTTCTGCATGCATTGTTTTGTGCAATATAGCGACCATCCAGAAGGAGAGGACCCCTCCTGTAAACCCCCTAGGCCCTGATGTGGTAGACC
Source organism: Remorina albescens (assembly GCA_034769265.1). Taxonomy (NCBI): domain Eukaryota; kingdom Metazoa; phylum Chordata; class Actinopteri; order Carangiformes; family Echeneidae; genus Remorina; species Remorina albescens. The sequence goes on along the minus strand of CM068484.1, from coordinate 15,119,663 downwards.
CCATCACCCTTCATTACTCCTCAAGAAGGGCAGTAAGACAGGCCATCACTGAACATTTTTTTAGTTAAGCACATAGTGAAATAAAAGAAGAAAATAACTCTTTCAATATCTTTTGTCAAGTACCTGTAAAAAAATATATATATTTTAGGTTCATTGTTTGCAATGACTGAGAAAGTAAATGACTGAATTAACTTTTTCTTTTGCTCTAGTTTTTCCACCTCAAGTTTAATTTTTTTTTAATCTTCAGTTTTTACACTCCAATAGCTCAAGCTCCAATTTTCTTTTGTAAAGTGCTCTCAGTGTAAGCACCTACCTGAAACAAATTAAATACATAATACAGTGGCTTTAGCATAATAAGTACTTAGCCTGTTGTATGGCTCACTTTAAAATAATGCCAATGTCACACTGACTATCCTTATGAAATAACTTTATTTCATAAGGATAATTATTTACACCCCCCCCCCCCCCCCAATGTATGGTCAGCAGCAATACATTTTATGTAATGTATATGGTAGGTTGAATTTACTGTTACTTTTCTAGAGGACACCATTTCTGTGAGTGGGGGTAGCAGGCTCACTGTGATGGTCTCACTATCCACTGTGCCTTCTGGACCAAGCAAGTGCCCTTTTGAAAGTTCGTTGTTTTTTTTTTAACAGTGTATGTGGCCCATGCTGACATAATCATCTGTAAATGCTTAACGATTAAAAGTGTGTGATAATAATGCTCCAATTAATATACACCCCTCCCTGCACACGCCTCTCTTCCTCTGTCAACATGAACGTGCAGAGCGGACACAGCAGCAGCAGCGCATGCACAGCTGCTGCCCACACACACCTCCTTCCCTGCCCCACCAGCCAGTGAGGTAATCGGAATCTTTAAAATCATGGCACCGAGGAGGATGCTGCTTTAGAGAGCTTCGCTGCACTCTTCACTCCTCACTTCAAAATGACACTTTGTACACTTTTTTTGTTCTGACAGGAAAAAAAAACCAAACACATTTTTCTTATTTTGCAACCAGTACACTGATCTTTTATTGTAGCTGCCTAACTTGCTAAAAACCTCTCCATGTGTGTTTATTCCAGAGAAATAAAACAACATTGATTGACTGATCAGTGCTATGGTCCAATTTAAAGGTCAAGTATTTTTACTAACATAAATAAATAAGCAATTACATTCAACATGTGCTGCCTGTAATTTTTTATTTATTTATTTATTTATTTTATCTCAGACTGCTATAATAAGGCAGCCGGCAGTTCCACATGCCGCACAAAGTACCCTAATTTTTCACTGAGCACCTGCCCCCCAAAATGTCTGTGCACGCCACTGGCTACAGCAAGTCATTGGTTCCTCATCATTTATTTATGACTAAAAAAAAAAAAAAAAAAAAAAGTACACATTGTGTCACTTTATTAATTTGGGGCGGGGTGGAGGGCAGGTTCTTTGGAAATGAAAAACATGACAACGCCACCTGGGGAACGGCACTCTAGGAAATATCTTTTAGCTACTGTTAGATCACGCGGGTTCTGATACCACAGGTAAGAGACGGTCTTAAAGGTTTTAAAAGAAGTTATTTTATTAATTAAAACGAACAACAACAACAACAACAACAACAATAATAATATTAAGGTACTGGAAGCAAATTACGATGGCTGGGACTGGGGGAGGACAACGCTTACCACGGGAGCAGTGGATGAGGAAAAAGGGGTCCAGAAAATAAATCACCTGTGACACTGCACACCAACAAAAACTGGATCGTGAAGAAAACACCACCACCAGGGAACCGGACTGCCGCCTAAGCCTGCAACACCTGTCCAAGGAGAGGAGAGTTAACAACAGGCCAGGGGATGCCAAACATTAAAAAACCGGTGTGTACTCAAAAACAAATGTAATAAGAAAATCCCAACAAATGAATACAAACTAAGTCACAACTTTCCTCATAGTTAGCAAAGACGTTAACGCTAAGCTAAACTTAGCTAGCTAGCTGCTACACCGGTCATTCGCACTCACCTCTCTGAAGTTCTCGGCGGACTGAAGGTTCGTGAGCGTTGCACCCGTTTTTATACGGCATGATCATTCTGGAATTCAGTTGGTACCACTGAGCAGCATTACTTAGGCACATAATTTAGTTTTATTTTTCATTTCATTTTTGTATTATCTTGTTTTCATTACATTTTGTATTTGTTTTTTCAATATTTACATATTTTATTATATGTTTAGTAATGACCCACCAATTTATTAATGACTTGAAAGACTTGGTTAGGTTGTAACTGTCTAGTTAGAACCAGATGCTGGAGATCAATGATCAACAAGAATCAAAACCAGGGCTCATCGGGGATTTGAACCCTGCAACCTAAGCGAGAATCATACCCCTAGACCATGCATGTCCAAAGTCCGGCCCGTGGTTAAATTTCATACAGCCCGCAGCCTCTGTCATAAAATGCATTACTTGTGGCCGAGTATAAATACATACGTAAAAAATTAATTTTATGTTTCACCATAAGGTGCCAGCAGCGTCGTGTAGCCGCCTTACTGCATTAACTCTTCTGACCAATTTCTAAAATGGCGACTATAAATAAGAAAAGGAACGTTGACTGAGAGGGCTGCCGCTCTCAGGACAGGTGGAAACTGGAGTATTTTTTTCATTGAAATGCGGAACAACTGTGTTTGCCACATTTGCCAAGAGACTGTGGCTGTTTATGAGGAATTCAATGTCAAGAGACACTACCAGTTAAAACATGTTACCGCCTACGACAGGCTAACAGGGAGCGACCGCAACGAAAAATGGAAGCATCTCGAAGCTGTTTTGACGTCACAGCAGTGTGTTTTCCCCAAGAGCCCGTGAGTCAAATGAAAATGCTACAAAGGGGAGCTACAAGGTGGCAGCGTTAATTGCTAAACACTGCAGAGCATAAAGCCAGACTTTTCCGTGTAACGAAGGTGGCTCTCTTTTAAGATGGCTATATCACCATGGTAACTTATGCTGCGAACATAACCTGGTCCGGTCCAGTTTTTGTTCCGAGTTTCATTTTAAAGTCGGCTATAAAAAGCGCCTTCCTTTCACTGATCATCCTCCTTGAACATGGCCTCACCGTTTTTGGAAAATCCAGTGGATTTAGGTGGCCGAATTGTTAAAGGTGCTCTTCGGAGGGAGGGTTTTTCGAGACCGGAGTGACCCGTTGGCGTTTTCTGACTATATTCTCTACGAGCGATCTAGATTCTCAGCTGAGGGAACACGTTACATATGCAATCTTGTTGAACCATTTAAGTAATGCGACGAAACGAAGCCATCAGCAGCAGTTTTTCACCCAATAAAAAAACAAAACAAAACACCAATCACAGGATGTGTTTTATTATTTATTAAAGTTCTGCTTTTTCTGGGAAAAGAAAAAGTCATGAGTATACAATGTCAATCATGCTTAAAAAATATTTTAAAGTACCATTTACTGCAGTACCTTTTTCTCATACTCTAGTTGCTCGATCTCAAGTTTTGGTTTCTTGATTTCCAGCTCTTTTTTCTGATTATCCAGCTCTAAATGGTTTTTATAAAGGGCCCTCACACTGTCTGCTCCAACCTGTATTAATAGGACATTGAGGTGTTCATCAAGCAACAGAGATGAGTGAGATAGACTTTTCAGTTATGTTGGTGTACTGTGTTCATCATTCACTTATGCGTTCTTGGTAAGGATTATTTAAAAAAAAAAAAGTAGACATAGGACTGCTAGAAATTATGAAACCCTTACCCCTTGTTTTTTTTGTGGGGCTAGAGGTGGAGGCCACAGGCTGAAGGGAGGGTTGCACAATGTCCTCTCCCTGTGACATTAATGAGCAAGAAACTTCATTGTTTCTAATTTAAAAAGATGAATTTAAATTTTAAATTAAATTCTTATTTAGATTATTAAGATATCTACCCCCAAAGGTACCTCTGAATACACTGAAAGTGTCTCTTCATCATTGATCTCCACCTGTGGAATAGTTTAAGAGAAATGAATAAAGTGGATTCAACACAGCAAACAAAGATAAGAATACATGACCACTTTGACAGTTACCTCTGTGTGGGGGCCAGCAAGGGTGTATGCTGGCGGCTTGAGCAACACTACTGTCTCCTTCAACTGTAAATTAGATAAAGACTTTTCTCATCTGAGAAACAATAAATATGCCTTTAGTATTTTACCACCAAAGCACTTATACATACCCTGGACAAGGAGCTGCCAGCACCAGGGTCTGATTGAATACCCCCTCCATGATTGGCCGCCCATCATTGTTTGCAAGGGCCAGCTCCTCTGAGGCTGTGTAATCTGCTGGAGCGGGGCCCCCTCCAGTCTTTCTCCTCTCATTTTTCTTCTTGTTTGCTTAAGATAATTTTAACACTTAATATGTTACGCAGTTTATCATCCACATTACACTAAAAGAGTGATGAATGCACAGCAAATACATAACACTTTGGATTTATATTTTTGTGTTATATTTTGGTCCTGATTTGCTGCCAAGACCGTTTTGCACTGCTGGCACTACAACTAATAGAACACCAATTAGAAAATTGCTTAGACTTTATCACAAATAAACCAAATCAAAATAATTTCACTTTGATTTGGCCCTAATCTAAGTGATTTCCATGTATCCTTTATTGTGAGACAATGTCAGGGAGGGAATTAAAGTTATATAATGATATATAATATTATATATTATATTACATAGGCTATATTAACTTATGCATTTACATGATCTGCAATTTTTTGCCAGCCTTCCTCTCTTGACTGAAATATGCGGCACGTAGTCGGTCCATTTTTCTGCGGAAATAGTGTCAAATGACGCCTAAAAGCCCCTTTTTATGTGAACGCGCACAGAGCCTGATGAGGCAAGCCTGGGTCGACAAATCAAGCTGATAACCACCGTTGTGATACTCGTTATCTGTGGTTGGAGCTTTTGGTTTTGTTGAGCCAGCTCACCTAAAGAAAGCCCGGCTCTGTTGAGCTTCCTTCGTAGTATACCCCCCAGATCTCAGCATCACCCTTCACATTAGTGCAGGCAAGTTATTTGTTTTGGTAATCTGAGATGAATAAATTGTAAAATCTCAGTTCATTTAATTTATATTTTATTTGGTCAAAAAAGTTATAAATATATTTGGACACGGGGAATTATGTCTCTTAATGTTTTGTTAAACCCCCAGTGAGTGATTCGCTATTTCTTCCCACCTGATGACCGCAAAGACATGTTAGTTATCACTGCTCACTGGGCTAGCTAGATATAGTTATCTTTAGGGCACGTAGGGCAGGTCACAAGGTTGTTGTTAAGTTTAGGGAGTTAGTCACTGAGTCTGGTCCATTTTTTGTAGCACGTTTCTTGTGTTTACTTTGAATTCCTGGTCCACACATGCACGCCACAGGCTCAGATTCGTTCATGAACGGGCATATTTTCAGTGTAGGAATTATTGATGAGGGAAGCGTGTATGTCCTTCTCTCCGGTGAGAAGTAATGCCAGCTATAGCCACTGTAAGCTTTATAGTCAGTGTGATGAAACTCAGCCCTGCAGCCATAAAAGTACCGTGTTGTAATGTTGGAAGGAAGAAAAGAGCTGAATAAAGCCCCAGTCCATGTGTTCAACTACTCCGCCTCTCCTCTTCTGTGTGCGCGAAATTAGCCCGGACTGCTACCAGCGTCTATGAGCCAAGCTGAGGTGAAACAAGGTTTAGCTTTATAACCAGCTGTTCCATACTACAAAGCTGTGGAGGTAACAGCAGGCTCTGTGTAGAAATTAGCGATTCATGACTCATAACTACAGGTCTTCGGGTCTTTCGTTCATTATTCATGTGGTTACAGCTGAAACATAACCAATGCTGTTATTTCTGGTGAGGAGAGCTATCTGACGTTATCACGAAAGTTAACGTTAGCTATGTAGCTATGGGATGGATGTTTAATTTGCCTTTCCGTTGCAACAAATTCATACACTACGGGTCTTCAGTGACCAGGTAGGCTAAAGTGAATAGCCATCATAGAATGAGAATTTTTTAATGATAGGTGGAGCGCTCTCCTACCGGCAAATGAGGTAATCAGTAATTTCAACTTCAGTAGGCTATGGCCCAAAAGGGTGCTCAATAGTTTAACAAAAGCAAACTTGTGTATTATATGCCAAGTGAAGCAACCCATGTTGCTCTTCAGTGTTTGAAAGCCGTGCTTTTTCAGTCATTACTGAAATGACAGCTATAGCGCCACACTGGTTCCAATGAACGGAATGAACAAATGACTTGAAAAAAGATTCATTCATTTTACTGACAAGATTACACCAATAGATTAGATTTCACAAGATCAAAAGACCTGAGTCAGTAAAAAGATCCAAACTTCCCATCACTATAACTAGCTCTCTCTCTCTCCCGGTCGCATCTATGTACACTTTCGACCACCCCACTCTCTCTCTTTTTCAGCCGGCCCCCCCGCGCCACACACTCTACACACACACACACACACATACACACACCACGCACTTATCGAATACAGTTTGTTGGTGTTATGTTCCTGTTCATATGTCTGACATACAACATTTGACAGACAACATTAATTGCCAACAATATGTAATGTTTAAAATGAGCCTGTGAAATATTTCAGCTTCCTGAATTTTTTTTTCTCAAGACAGATTTTATTTCATCTTATATGGCTTTCAGATATTAAAGGCAGAGTGATTTTGGTAAGACCTGTTTAGATTTGTCATACATGTCGTATGTCGTTTGCAATAAAATTTCCATAAAATAGTTAATTTGCATTTAATTTTATTGGTACAAGGAATGTCTCACACATGTTCACCTCATCAAATCTGGCACTCTGAAAAAAGTTTGGACACCCCTGCCCTAGATCAACAAGCCAATGGGCTCAGGCAGTTACCCTTTTAATGTCAGCTATATTGTCTTTGAACCTTTTTGTTTTGTTTGTCTGTTTTTTTCAGAGTCATCAAAATAGGACTGCGGTTCACAACCACTGAAACTGCACATGTGGCCAAGAACCCTTCCAATCTAGTTGGGTACCTCCAGAGGCCCAGCTCCGTCCTGATTCTGTTTGTTGCCCTCAGGTGACCTCACCTATGAAGTCCCACCCTTCTCCGCTTCTGATTGGCTGCTTCCAGTCCTGCAGGAAGGCTTTGTGTGTATTTGAAACTCCGCCCTGTATTTCCCCTCCCGCACAACACAACCTCAGAACACACGGGTACCTTGAGGGAAGGCCTTTATTGAATGAGTTCATGTACAATGTCTAGAATGGAATAAACAAATTAAAAACAACAGGAAACAGTGAAGCTATAGACAGGAATACAGCTCATTCATGCAGTCTTTACAGAGTCATCACAAGAGCAATGTGTCTGGTTCATTTACATTAGTCTATATAAATGTATACTTAATTATACTACGTTATGAAGTATAACACCACTTTCCTTTCCTGCTGAGTAATAATGATATTCATAAAATCAAATATGTCCAACTGTTTTTGTGTCACAAACCAATTCAAATTACAACACTTCAGTTAATTGACAGCCCACAGTGCAGATAGATCAAAATACAAATACATCCAGGGTATTAAAATACAGATATAATATGTTAAACTATTGGAAGGATTAAAAAAAAAGACTCTCAGAGTGATAAATCATTGACACATGATGAATAAACAGAACAATAAACAGAAATTGCCCTGAATACAGTCAGTCTGAGGAGAGAGAAAATAGTTTCAGCCAGGCAGATTGAAAAAAAAGAGAATACAGTACAGTACATAGATACAAGAGAAACATGAAAAAAATGTATATTGCTAAAAGAGCAGAATTTACTGGAAGAGATGATGTAAGAATCAAATGTTTGAAGGACTAAGAATATAAAAACATGTCTGACTTGTTTTTGATTTGGTGGAATTTCCCGTCATCAGCCTCAATTTAGTTTCAGTTTCTAGTATTACCATTCTGCTGTTATGACCTACTCCACGGGCATCAGCAAACATGAATACAATATTAAAATACAAAAAAATGGCTTAGAAAGGGCAATTTCCACTTACTGCCCAATTGTGTGCCATTGGCATTCTCCCTCAAGAGATCATTCAGTGAGCACTGTCATACAGAAAGGTTACTCAAACTCCAATAGGTGAAACAAACATAAACAACAATAAATAACATGAATACAAAATGATTGGTCAGCTCCAATATGTGAGCATACAAAGGGAATTTGACTCCAGTTTAACAATCCTCTCTAGTACTGACATAATTACTGAGATAAAGGAACTTCAAGTAAAGAAGTAGTGCAACAATTGTCAATATACAAAATTAGGCAGAAATAGACTATATACAAGAGTTATGAGTAGTTGTATACAGTGTATACTATACACCATGACTTGTCTTTCCAGGTCAGCTGCTCTGTATGTTTATACTATACATGGATAAAAGAAATAGAAAGCTAGTGCGGAAAGGAAAATTAATTCTTACTGATGATGTATGTATCAGTAATAACCATAAACTAATAACTTGCTGCTGTAACACAATCATTTTCTAGCTTGGGATCAATAAAGTAAATCTGTCTATCTATCTATAGAACAAAATCACGAGAGAGACACAAAGACATAAATAGAAGATGACACATGGAGAACAGGAATGAACAGCAGGAAGAAGTTCGAGAAGAAAAAGAGAGAAAGGGGAGGTCAAAACAATCACAATGGAGGGGGACAGAGAGTGGTCCATGATACTTTGAAACTGTAGGGGTTGAATTCATACCGGACCTGATTCCACAGTCTTTCTGCAGTTTTTAGACAATACTGGAGATTCAGGGAAATACCAAAAACCTTCCCCATTGCACTATGAACCAAACCTATTTGGCCATATTTTACCTAGTTACACCGTAACGGAAATTAACGATTGGCTGTCGTCATGCAGTGGGCAGGCTTAGTGCCCTGGATTTAGCGCTACTCTCTCATACTTTCACTTTAGCTTTTCTCACGGACGCAGACAGAGGCACGTCTTATCGAGCTCCTCATAAACAAAGAGTTCATCAACAATGAATTCACTGCTGTGTGTTTTTCTCCTGGCAGCTGCTTACTGGGCAGTGGATGCTAAAGATAGTAAGTACTGATGATCTCTGCACTCATTTCAAATCCAGTTTACCGAATAATAGCTGAAGTCTTTAACAAAGTTCTGTTTATGGATGAATGATTAAGCTTTATATTTTTATAAACAGTATTGACAATATAAGATAAAAAATCCTGAAAATTTGTGAGAAAAAACATGATGTTTTATTTCTTTGGTGGAACTCCCCTCATTTTGTTTCGATTTCCTGTAATGCCATCTCTCCTGTGACAGCACCCTCCTCTGGCAACGGTGTGATAAACATTGATTCAGGATCAACCTATAAAGTCTCAGTGACATAAATCTTTAAATGGTCACAAAGGAGCAATTAAACTATTATTCTGTTACCTGATGTTAAATCAAGAGGACACTCTCTGTGTTTCTGTATCAACAGTTTCACTTTTGTTTAAGTGTGCAAATTCATTATTTTTGAGTTCGAACAAGCGGGTAAAAAGCAGCTGTTTCACGACAAGTATCCAGTTAAAAAATCTGTTATATTTTAACAGATATAACAGATTTAACTGACCTGCTCGGTGTCTTTTTTTGTTGTTTTTTTTGTTTTATTTAGTTTTATCCAGGAAGTTGCATCAGTTAAAATAGCTTAATGTAATTTCCCTATTCATGTTTTATTTTTTGTTTGGTTTTTTTTTTCAGACCCACCCACGGTTCAGGTGTACAGCCATCAACCAGGAGAGTATGGGAAGGAAAACACTCTGATCTGCCATGTGACCGGATTCCACCCTCCTGACATCACCATCGACCTGCTGAAGGATGAAGTTAAGATGCCTAACGCCCAGCAGACAGACCTGGCCTTCAAACAGGACTGGCACTTCCATCTAACCAAGAGCGTGTCTTTCACACCAATGGATGGACAGAAGTACACCTGCAGAGTCACTTACAAGAATGTCAGGAAAGACTATGCCTGGGGTTAGTTGAAATCAAGACACTGAGGAAACAAAGACTGTATCAGCATGAGATACAGCCAAATTAGGCAACAAAGACAGGGATAAGAATAATTTCACTCTTTAGAACACATAGAAAGCCCATAGATGTGACAGGTTACTCAAATGTCCTCCAAAGGGTGAAGACAGTTCAGTCACAATAATTAATCAATAAAAAAGAAAAGTTCCTTCCTTGTAGGTCTGCAGCAATTATAGGTGTCACGTGGTAGGTCAAGAAAAGCAACGTCAAACACGTTATTGAATGTGGTGGAAATTCAAACCTTTTTTAAATTTTTATATATTTTTTTGTCTTTGTTGTTGCAGAGTCAAACATGTAGATGTCAGCAAAAGCCCAGTTTGGTAAGTTATGTCTTCGTTGTACAGCTACTCGTCCATGCACCAGGGGGGTCGTGTTGGATTTTGCCACAGTAGATGCTGATTTGTTGAAGATGCTATAATGTAATTTTCTCTCCCCAGTGTACTGATGTTTTGGCCTCAGCTCCAGCAGAAATCATTCTTCAGATCTTCACATCTCCAATCAACAAGATCACATTTACTTGTAAATTTCTCACTTTACCATAATATCAATATCTAACTGGGGGGGAATGTAAATGTTAAGTAACATTTAAGAGAGCAAACATGGGCTGCAGGTCATTTTCTCTTCTTTTATGTAATTTACAAGTATATTGCTTAGAGTGTTTGCACCTCATTTTCCTTTGAGAATTAAATTGTGTGTATATGATGCTGAAGTAATGAAATGTTCTTGTTTATTCAGCATGTAATATTTGTATCAACATGCAAATGATGACTTTAAATGTTTTTCTCTACATAAGTCATACTCTCAATTTGTAATCGATCAGATTAATACATTATTGCGATATAGGATAAATAAAAATGTATTAAGTAATTTCTGTTTGCCACTCCATAAACATTTGTAAATTCCTTCCTCTAAATAAAATCTTTTAAAAGTGCTGATGTGTAATTCATTCAAATGCCAACATCTATAGCGCAATTATTGTCAGGATCTGGATCAATCTAGTATTTAAAGGCTTGTCTTTTTAAATAATTGTGTAGAAAAGTGAGTCCCAAAAATGTTACCTTACTCATACATTTTAAGTGTGATGGTACCACTGGGTGATCTAATACTGATCCCATATCTGCCTTGTACATGATGTGAGTTGTTAATTTCTCATATACTGTGAAAGGTACAGTGCATTTATAACTTGGGTAAAACGTGATAAAAACAAAAAATGTTGAATAAAACCAGTTCTCTCTGGATATCAGGTGATGGCAATATGAATTGTCCAGCTTGTGCCCGGGTCCTCGGCCTGTGTTTGGCCCATATCATTCCACATCTGGGCAGATTTGGGCTGTAGAATATTGATAGACACGTTGGAAGACGAGTGTGTGCCAATATTGGTCCAGATGTGGATCTACGGCCTAACTTTCAATGTATGAACAGTGGAAATAAGATAATACTGGGGAGGAGCAAACAAGCATGTGGCTCAGTTACGGGCTGTATATACTCTGTATTTTATATTTACTAATATCTTTTTCAGTTAGATGACTACAAATGTGAAGCTTTTATAGTTACACCTTTCCATCTATAGCTGAGATTAGGTGAAGGTAAGCATGACATTTTCATTTTAAAAGACAAAGTTTCAGACATCCCATCAGTACACGTTTGTAAGGACAACATGGACGTTGATAGATAGCGCTGATGGGAATGAAGAAGGAACGCTTGCAGATCGAGTCAAAATGCGCCACACCGAGCAACATGTCGGACTGATGTCTGCTTAGCAGCAGCGTTAGCTTCTCCTATTGGACGTAAAATCTCGATGGGCAATAACCTATGTAAACCAGAGATCGTTGAAGTGGGCGGGGCTAAAACGGTCCTCCCGGCTGCCCGTTTCACCGCCTGAAGCCCCGCCCACCAACCCCTCCAGGAAGCACCCCTGACAATAACACACACATTTGCTTTCGATTTGTAATCAGAAGCTATCTTGACGTGTTTTCTTCAAACAAAGACATCCAACCATGGAGATGTGGCAATTCACCGTTTTTCTGAGTTTGATTGTTGTCGGCTTCTCAGCAGCCAGAGAGCGTAAGTGAACCACTGTACTTTATATACACGGAGAGAATTACAAATGGCGCTGCGTCACCAGGAGTCCTGGTGCGGCAGGTTCCCCGTTTCAAGACAGGCATGGCCTCCAGCTTCCAACCAACAATCAACTGAAAGCAGAGTATGTGTGAGTTCAGGTCTTCATTAGTTTCTGTCTCTTCGTGTAGTTCTTCCTAAGGTTCAGGTGTACAGCCGTGATCCCGGATTTTACGACAGACCGAACACCCTGATCTGTCACGCGAGCGGCTTCCACCCTCCAGAAATCAGCATTGACCTGCTCAGTGGCGACACGGTGATTCCTGGAAGCAGTCAGACTGATCTGGCCTTCGAGGAGAACTGGAGCTACCATCTTACCAAGCACGCACCATTCACTCCGAACAAAGGACACCGCTTCGCCTGCAGGGTGACACACATGGGGAGGACCAAAGTATACTCATGGGGTTTGTGTCTGACTCTCTCCTACATACTGACACGACCATCACTAATTACAACACTGGTAAATCAGGTTGTCCAAGGTTTACCCACGATGTCATAATTCAGCGTAGTAAGAAATGAATACTGCCCTGTAATATTATATCGTACTACACTACCACATTGCTATGTCTACCTGAAAACACTACTGAATCACAAATATCACTTGTATGTTTAGCTCTTTTTATCACTCAGGTATTACGTATTACAAAATAATAATAACAATAATAATGATTTTATATAATACAAACTCCAGAAAAGCAGTGACACAAATGTGAGCATTTTTATTATTACATCAAAAACACAAAAACAGTGTCAAAGCAAAGGCAGGGTCTGTCGAACAATCAAACACAGGAAGTGCTTGGTAGGTTACCTGATGGCATTTCTGAATGTTTCTGATTATGGGTGTTTCTTCTCTCTCCCCACAGAACCAGATATGTAAGTTCTTCATTCCACCCTGCCCCAGGTATGTACCGTACTCATCAGTGTAGTCATTCAATTCAGTAAACTGGTAATCTGTGCAGTAACACCTTGTTTCCTTTGACCACAGTGCTTATGGTCCACCTGAAGAAGAAGAAGAATGGAGTTGGTCATTGATAATCTTCGTTTTGAGTGTGAGAAATTCCAAAGTCGCAGCAAGCATTCATTGCTTGGATTGAAGTCACAATTAAAAGCCTTAAAATGACTAGTTCACATGAATCAATATGAAAAATAGTATCACAGACTCAACAGCATTGCTGACGTATCAGCAAACACTCATCTATCTAGTAAAAACATTACAATTAAGACATCACTTGCAGAATTTCCCTCCAGGTATTAATGTTCTCTGTCTGAAATAAGACAGAAACAGCTTTGTAGCTCAAAAATAATGTGGGGAAAAAAGCTTAAAAAGAAAAAAGAGAGTTCAGTAGCTTTAGGTTATTTTAGGTTATTTTAAGTGTGTTAATGTGAGGTAGTCACTTGTAGTTGGTGTGTGTAGATTCAGCTCAGAGTTTAGAGCAGCAGCTGGTAGCACCACTTAAGGTGAGTGATGAGCTGCTGTTATGGTCATCAGAAAAACATGTTTTAGAGACTTGAAAATGGACACAGAAAAAAAGCTGAAATTACTCTAAGTGTTTGTTATATTTGGAATATTTTCATAAGATCTGTCTTGCCATCAATCAAACCTTTGGTTTTGAAACAAAATTTTTCTCATCTATTGAGCCAGTGTACTACTAAGCACACGCACCTACGCTAATAAAGTGTGAAGCAGTATGGTAACTCAGCAGTTGACAAATTGTAGTTTCAAACAAAAGTGTAGTTTGACAGCAAGATACAGTAGTGACAATATTCCAAATATAGCCTCCACTGAAACTGATTTTTCTGTGCCTTTAAGTATCTAAAACATGTTTTTCAGATGATATAGGAGCTTCCTGTAGCTTCTCTAAACTGGGAGCTGGGGAAAGTACCTCACACAAGCTCATGTCAAAGAATCCAACAGCTCAAGGGGATTTTGAAGTCTATCAGACACAATAGATACCTTTTTATACTATCATACATGAATGTTTGCATTGCTATGTGTTATTGATGCCTGGTTTAGTGGTTTTCATAGCATTGGTCTGGGGATCCCCAAAGGTGCTTGAAGGGGCTCCATGGGGTCCCCAGCAAAAGGAATCATTTATTTTTACTTTTCCTGTATCCACAATAACATAAATTTATCAGATCAGATTGGGGTTGTTAATCTAATTTGTGTCAGCTTTGGGGTCTTTAATGTCAAAAGGTTTGACAACCACTAGTTTAATCTATGCAAATATATATATATATATATATGAACTATTAATGTGGACTGTTTGCCTATTTAAATAATCTGACATGGTTGATAATGTATCACTATTGCCTCCAAAATTGAGCTCACATTTTGTTTCTGCACTAGCGCTTATCTCAACACGAACTATCAGACGTGTATTGTAAATGTAATTCATGAGCTGCTTGGGTAATTAAAGTATGGAAAACTCTTAATGTTGAGTTTATTTGAAAAGAAATTTTGTAAATGTAATTCATGAGCTGCTTGGGTAATTAAAGTATGGAAAACTCTTAATGTTGAGTTTATTTGAAAAGAAATGTGATATGTCTGTCTGTCATCATAGGACAGAGTTCCACAAGGAGTTTTAAAACATTGCATGGCCTCAGAGTGTCAATGCTGGGAGGATCTCTGGTGGGTCAATCAGAAAACAAAACACGAAAACATTTCTGAAAAGTTTGGAACTGTGATCCTTTCTCGTGATTGAATATGACCTAAATCATATATTTAAAGGGAAGACCACCAGTCAGCTGACTGGTGATGGGTGTATAAAGAGAGGCCTGTGTCATATTTGGTTGAAAGAATGGAGTAAGATCACAAGGAAAGCATTTAAGAGACAAACATGATGTCACCAACACAGGAAGAGGAGAACGTCCATGTAGTCATCAAAGCTGATTGATAGGAAATATGAGCAGGAATGTTGCCAGGAGATGTGAAGGGTGACACATGTTGAGTGTGAGTGCTTGGTAAACTAGATCCATGTCTCAGACATAGGTTTTTATTAAACACATCTACAGTGAGCCTTGGACTTTATACTGCCACCATGTGCCAAAACCAACCACAATAGAACACCTGCAGCAGCTGTTGAAGAGTGCACTCATCACCATATAGACAATATAGTGTAAATCTACAGAACAGCCCTGATGCACTGAGACTTGGATTCTTCTATAGGCCTCTGAAAGTGAGCTTTGGTACCTGGACCAATACATTAGACATGGAAGTGGTGTTGTGGACCCTTTATGAATCTGGACTTGCTGGTCCAATTTATCCCACAAATGCTGGACTGGATAGGATCTGGGGAATTTGGAGCCAAGCAAAACTTTGAACCTCAAACCATTCCTGAACTATTGTTACAGTGAGGCACTGCTGAAAGTGGCCTGAACCTGGACCTGGTCTGAACCAGGTTTAAGTCGATACTACGTATCAAAGTAACATCCATATGAATGAAGGACCCAAGGTGTCCCAGCAGAACAGTGTCCAAAGCATCACACAGTCTCCACCAGCTGGTCTTCTTCCCATAATACATCTTGGTCCCATGTCTACTTCAGGTAACAAACAAACACACCCGGCCATCCACATGATGTAAAAGAAAACCAGATCCATCAGACCAAAGGTCCGTTTCACAAAGCAGGTTTACTGGAAACTCTGAGTTTGTTAACCATGAAATGAGGGAAACTCTGAGTTTTCCGTTTCACAAAGTATATTAAACTTAAATAAGTAAAGTTAATTTAAAGTGAACATTGACTTGCTAAGAAATTAAATGTTTCTGTTTAACATATCAAATGTTTTAGTTAGTTCTACCTAATTTTAATTAATACTCAAACAAAGATACTGAGTAGAAATAACAAAAATAAGAGTTTATTAAACTTAAAATATGTACTAACTTTCACTTAAAATTACCTAGTAAAACGTACTTAACCAAATATGTTTATTTAACTTGCAAAATTGAGTAAGTGTCACTTAAATTTTTTATGTAATCAGTTAAAAAAAAATTTTTGTTGAATTAACTTATTGGATTTTACAGTGTACTTGTACTTGGACCGCCAGATTAGGAGGGTAGATCTAGAAATTGAAATACTGGAGCCCAGGTTAGAGGTGGGTGCATGGTCACAGGTTAATTATGTTAAATATGTTAACTATTGGAACATTAACTAAACTAGCTCTTGTATTTGTAGGAAATAAAGAAGACCAAATGAAATGTGTATTATGTCTTTATTTGACTGCTGTGGTGGTGGTGATGGTGACTTAATCTCTGAAGTGATTATGGCATATGGTGTCTCTGACCGCCCTGCATACAGTTGCCTTACTCAGGTGCTCTGCATCTCCAACATTGTACAAAAAACCCTCCCATTTGGAAAAAAAAAAAAAAAAACCCCAAACACTTTTTCCTTGCATGTGAGAGCATGACTACGGTAGGTAATGTTGCAAATGTAAGGACGGATTAGGTTGTGTATGTAGATGATGGACTGTGCCGTGAAACGGTACCGCTCAAAAAGATAATTGTTTGGAAATGCTAGAACATCTATGTGCGGTCTGATAACCATCTCCCGACGAATATTTAATTCTCTGCGCAGTAATGCTGCACCTTCATCCACGGGATCGTTATCAAAAGGACACGCCATGGCAGTGAAAAAATTTAGCCTGCTGGGGCTACTAATATTGGCCTACTGACTGATTTTATAATGAACAGACGTCCGAACTACGCTACACCAAAACTCGCCTGCTGACTGAATGAATGAGGAAATCAAATACAATGTGTGGCTGAAAGAGGGCGGAGACAGAGAAACTTGAGGTTCATTGGGAAAAACCTGGTCCCGACCAGATTAGGTTCCTAGAGTCTGTTACTACGGTAACTGACCGAGAGCTTAAGTTACCTCTCTTTAGGAAACAGGCTAGAGTTACCCCGCTTTCTCCTGTTTGAGTTACCTCCCTTTGTGAAACGGAAAACTCAGAGTTTCCCTCATTTCAGGGTTAACAGACTCAGAGTTTCCAGTAAACCTGCTTTGTGAAACGGGCCCCAGACCATCTTCCTCCATTGTAAAATTGGCCAAAATACACACAGTGAGACTGAGAAAGCCAATGTTTCGTGTTTTAATTTTTACAAAATTAAAACAAGAAACATATTTTTTATTTATGCAGTTTTTACACCTTTTTACCTAAATTGTGCTTTAAATGATTAGTTGGTGAAATTGCACCACCTTCCTGGCCCAGCAGAGGGCTCCGGACCACAGGTTGTTTTCTACATGTGTGGAACTGCAAGTGTTTTCAGAGATAGATAGATAGATAGATAGATAGATAGATAGATAGATAGATAGCAGGGACTTAATGTGCATGTCCCCCGTACTTTTTCAAAAGGCAGTTTTGGTCCCCTGCAGTTTTTACCGTCCAAAAACAATGTTACGCTATATTAAATGGAGACGGGTAAAGCAGTAGGACCAAGCGGAAAACGGCCGCTCAAGCTGAAGCCTGTTTCCCTTTAGACCTACAAGCTCATCGATTGGTTCTGCCGTTTCTTGCTAACGTGTGATTGGCCGCTCCTGCTGTCACTCCATCTTTCACAAACAGCGCCTGGACTTGCACACCGGTGTTTACAAGAACAGTGAACTGAAAAGTAACAATAGAAAACTAGAAGAACTACTAGAAAACACAGTGAACTGAAAGAGTTTGAGTTTTATTTAAAAAAAAATTCCATACTTGTTTCTGTCTATGACAACTTTGTATTTAAAAGCCTCTAGGCTGTAGTTTTATACATATTTTGAATTTCATATTGCTTTGAGATGTAGGGTAGATATCAGGGCACTGTTCAGACAGTTCAAGCCCCCCGTACTCAAGCCAGTTGTGTTCCCACCTCTGAAATCAAAATTTCGTCCCTGATAAATAGATTCTGGAAGGAGGAAGTGCTGCTGGCTGAGTAACTAACGGCTGTGGGTTTCTCTATCTCACAGAGTCCGGTTGACTCACGGGAGTTGGAGACGTCATCTGTCTCCACACTGTGTGAACGGCTACAGGGAGTTTCCGTATTTGAGCAACAGTTGTTGCTCACCGATGTAACAGTGGCAGTGTGTCACAGAGACAGCAGACTGCAGATGGACACCTTCACTCTCCTCTACGATGTCCCCCCGTTGGTCGTCGACAGCCTGTGCCGTATCCTGGACAGCGGGGGGGACAGCATGGGATGGCGCGCACTAGGTGAGAATCCACTCATTTAGTTATCATTATATAACAGTCAAATCCAAATAAGGCTGAAAAAAAATTCATTAGATCAACGAAGCTCTGTGGAATTTAAAACTTCAGCACTCATAGCCCCACTCTTTAAGCTACACAAATGTTTTGTTTTTTTGTTTGTTTGTTTTGTATGTCATTATTAAATCACTTCTTTCTGTAAGACTATCTAACTGCCCCCCCTGAGCCTGGTTCTGCCCGAGGTTTCTGCCTCTTAGAGGAAGTTTTTCCTTGTCACTGTCGCCAAGTGCTTTCTCATGGGGGGATCTGTTGGGTCTCTTTAAATCATTTTATAAAGAGTTTGGTCTAGACCTGCTCTATAAGTAAAGTGCCTTGATGTAACTTTGTTATGATTTGGTTCTATATAAATAAATCTGATTTGATTTGATCTATATAAGCCAGTTCGTTTCAAAACAGTAATTCTGTGGCTATGTGGGTAAAAGCAATGGAAGAATGGCTGAACACCTGTTCATATTTATGTGTCCACACTCCTTTTATTTTGGCTTCTTTTCATGTCCATCAACTTTTCCCGGCCTCCAGCCACCCGAGTCCTACCCAGTCTGTTGGAAGTTCGTATGTTGGAGCGCTTGGAGGCTTCAGGCCGGAGTCCAAGCAGGGAACTGCTTTGGACCTGGGCCCAACAAAATTCAAGAGTGAAGGACCTGCTTGAGGTGTTGCAGGACATGGGCCACTACAGGGCCTTGCAGCTCTTCCAGAGTCCAGCTCAAGGCCCCTTACCAAGAGCTAAAGGCAAGTACAAACTACAAGTAGGACTATGATTGTTTACTTATTCAAATACACGCACACAGATTCTGACTGAATGCAGGGATTTTGTTATTTTTAGATAAAGAGAGACAGAAAAAGGAAGAAATAAAAAAAGAAGAACAACTTAGTTGCCATTTGCACACCTGTACACTGTCTGGGTACACAGGAATTCTCGTGTAGGAGCTCTGAGTCATGCCAGAAAAAAAGGGAGGTTAGAGGAAAGACATCACAAATTACCAGTCATTCAGTTTTCTCCTTGTAGAGGGTTTGGTGATAATTGGAATTATATGGATCAATTTGTTGGTTAATGTAATTAAGGGAAGACTGTGTTGTTTTGTCGCTTTTATAAAGACTTTGATTGGGTGCTTTGTAAAAACAAAACCGGTCCAGAAAAAAAAGATGTAGTTTGGGAACATAGCATTGAAACATTGGTCTGCTCCCACCATTAAGATCGTACATATGTAAATATCTCACAGATAATAACTACAATAACCATGATATGCATAATTTCAAAGGGCTTACCAGGAGGATGACAGATGATAGATTTACTGTCCTCACAGGTGTTGGCTGTGTTGGTGCACACTGCTGGAAGAACCCACAGCAGGAATAGGGGTCAAATTTATATTGATTTGATAACACATTCTACAAATAATCTGCTCTCTGTATCACCCATTAGCGGAAAAATTAAATAGCACCAATGTCTCACTATAGACCAGCTACATGATTATACAGGGAGGCAGACCAACCAACTGCTGATAAGAGAAGACGTAGATCCCCACCTGCATTCTATCTAATGACCATCAGCAGCTGACTTCACTGGTTTTAAAAAGAAGTCACATTGTATTGACGTCTATGGGAAAATTGCCCTATATTTCATTTGATCTAGTAGTTAAGGAAAGTTTTAATAGAGCCACAGTGAGAGAGAGAAAAAGGAAAGTTGGGATTAGAGAACATTTGGATGATTTACAGGAAAGGACCGCAGGTTAGACTCCAATTTAGGCCACTAGAGTTGAGACAAAGCCTCAATTGTACATGCTCCAGCAGATGAGGAACTGAGGCACTGCTTGAGGATAAAGTTAAGATCTGAAAATGCATTACATTGCCACAGCTTTTCCGAGAGAGAAATACAACCTGCAACACTTTTGTGATGTGACTTGTAAGTGCTGTGGTAAGTGATATTTACATGGATACTCCCTACTAACAGGAGTTATTGGTGTTTTTATTTAAAAAGATGTCCTTCTTAAACAAGATTGTTTAAGAGTGAGCGAGTTGAAGGGAAATCATATTACACAGGAACCAAGCTCGCTCTTGGTTCCTCTTGGTGGTGCAGGCCTGATGTAAGCAAGCCATGTAGATTTGGTCATCATCTTTTTTTTTTTTTTAGAATTACCACTGTGCCCCAGTGTCACGGTCGCAGAGATTGGAGCTAAAACGAAGGTTAGTTCAACTGTTGAATCTGTTTAGTCTTCAGACGATTGGGGGCCTAACTTATTTGTGAGCTGTTAGAGGAATTGATGATTATGCTGTCTGTATCTTTTCTGATCAGGAACTGCCTCAGCCAGAGGTTAGCTCTTCAAGTCAAACTTCAAGCCCCAGTAAGTGACACACCAGTAAAGCGTTGTTTTGCTTTGAGTGAATTACTATGATTGGTTTACAGCCTGTGATTTTTAGTCTTTGTGAGGGACAGTGTGATGTCACACTAACATGTCTGTGTTTCAGTATCCACTGAAGACAACCAGTCCCCTTTCATCACCTTCCAAAACATCAAAGAGGGAACCAGAAATTTCCACCAAGAAATGAAAATCTCAGATGGTCATTTTTCTCAAGTCTACAGAGCACAGATTGGAAATAAAAAATTTGCAGTCAAGCTTTTTAAACAGGTGATTTTCCCTACGTCTACCTTGATTTATTAGCTCTGTAAATGTTTTCCTAATGAGTTTATGGTCTTAGTCTCTAGTTTAAAGTCCTCAATATAACTTTTTTTTTTTTTTAAATTATGGTCATATTTAGAGGAAAATAGACCATAAAGAAGGGGATGTATTAGGAGGTGTGGCTACTGTGGGATTGACTGGACCACCCAGTCAGGATAGAGTACAGAACAGGTCAGAACTTCTCCTTAGTTCCACCTTCTCCTCCAAATATGGTTCCTTCTGGTTTCAATAAACGAAGTTGGCTGACAGACAAATTCCAAACTGGAGGCTTCCAAACAGCAGCTCACAGACCAATGGCTGTTGTCATGCTGTTAGATGTATTTAAGCAAGTCCACCAGGTGTTAAATATTTAAATTGCTTCAGCATGTAGTTAAAAGTTAATGTTGTGGTTTTCGGCTGACTGAAATCTTTTCCTCATCTTTCTCCAGATAAATAACATGTCCTGGAAGAAGCTGTGGGATATCTTCACTAAAGAAATGGAAGTTCATCATTTGTATGTGCCAACCCTCACATTCAGAATACATTTTTACCTGTGTGTCTGACACCGTTTGTCCATATTTAGTTTGCTATGTGTCACACAGGTATCAACATCCAAACATCTTAGAATTGTTGGGCTGTTTTTCTGATGAGGGACACTACTGCCTGCTCTATCCTTACCTCCCCCATGGATCGCTTTCTGACAGACTACACTGTCAGGTAAGATATTTGATGGCCTATTGCAGCTGTTCATCCTGTGATCTGTCCGTTGTGAAGTCATTGTAAAACAAATTCCTGTTTGTGTCATAGCCATAGCCAAACAATTTCTTGGTAGTTCTTTCAATATCAGAAAACAGGAAGTAGACTTGTGGTTTAAATATGTTCAGTGGTTTTGCTTTTGCATATTTTGGTGAGTCTCTCACAATGATAACCCCAACCCCTAACCCTAACCCCAGTAATACTGTGTGATGTTCAGCGGCACTTTTGACCTCACTGATAATTAATAGTGAGGAAATCTCTTGTGCCCGTTGGATTCAGCTGCCATGAGTTTGTTTGGCCTGCCCTTTGTTAATGAACTACACCTTCTTGGACGATGTATGATGTCCATCATCTAAGCACACACACATACCTAACTCTCACTTTACCTAAAATTTGTTTTGCGTGTTTTATGGTCACAATGTCTTCTATGTCACTTAATGTTTGTCACTTATTATGTTTTTCTCGCCATTACAAAAACAAAAAGTTAAAGCAATATAATGCAACTATACCACTGCTTCAATATCATCTTAAAATACAGAGGATGGTGCCTCTTTTATTCCAACTCTTGGCTCTAAATGCCTATTCTTGCCTTATGAACCTTGGGTTGTGTCTTGAGCAAGTTCTGATATCCTGTGACACAATGTCCGAAACATACAGTAGAGTTCCATGTTTGCACTGACCAGCATTAATTCTGTTTTAGCCTCTTTCCCAGGTTGCCAATTGCTGCACAGGTCATGTGTTGTTTCTATGCCTTACATGCATGTGAGGGCTTCCACATCCATTTTCAAGTAGGATTGATTCTTTCAGTTATGTGAATATAAGTGGTACATTGTCACTGTACAGGATGGAGAGAACCCTCTGTCTTGGCAAGAGCGTCTCGCCATCAACAAGGGAGTTGCAAAAGCTTTGCATTACCTCCATACAGCCCAGCCCTGTCCAGTGATCTGTGGAAACATCTCTAGGTAAGAGCCACCAAACGCACACTCACTTCACTATCAACTTGCCCATGCTCTAGTCTTGAAACGCACAGAAAGTGTGCTCCATCCCAGGGATAAATGCAGATATGTTCAGGAGCTTTTCCAAGTCTTATATTAGTTTTGCATTAACTTAAATGGGTTATATTCTTTTAAAAGGGTTGTACCATTGAATGCATTGTGGGGCCTCCACTCATAGTTGCCATCTCTTTCATCTGTGTTGTATCTCTACTATCTGTGACGTTCAGAACTTGACGCACTGTCTGTGTGACCTTTTTCTACAGCGATAACATACTCTTGGATGATGCCCAGCAGCCTAAGCTGTCTAACTTTGGGTTGGCTCGTCTACGTCCTTATTCAGCCAATACAAATTGTACCATCACTCTCAATAAAAGTTTCCATAGCAACCTGGGATACCTCCCTGAGGAGTACATCCGAGATGGAAAGCTTTCCTTCAGCCTGGACGTTTACAGCTTTGGAATGGTGATTGCAATTCGATTATATGAGTTAATATATGAGTTAAACTAAACACTCTTCATTCAGTGTATCAGCTGGGTTTTTACATCATCAGATTGTCATTAGTTACTGCAGGGAAAACTAGAACAAGAAAGTCATCAGTGATCAAAGACTGCCAAACTCCAGAAAGTTTGGCATCTGATTCATTGACACTGCCACTGTCTATGGCTGTGTTTGTGTCCTCCTGTGTTAAGACCTCCATGTGGTCTTAGATTATGAATCAGGTCTAGGTTCTATATTAATACAGTGAAAGTATGAAAAGCCTCAGTCCAGAGAGAAATGCTCACACACTGTATTCAGAAACTGAGCCTAAAAACTAGCTATCAGGACTTCTGGAACTTTTTGATGTCATAACAAAGCATTTTAAATAAATTTTATTTCAAGGGACACTTTTCACAGTAAATGTAATAATTTGATCTGCTGTCAGTATAAAATACTGATTTACTCATGTCAATAGTATCATTATGAAGTACTACTTGCAAAATGAGGTTAGGAACGAATATAGTATTGTCCCTTGTTGTATCATAATATCTTGTTGTTGTTTTTTTTGAATAATCACTATTACATTTGCATTAATATGAAGACAGCTTTGCCTTTGTAGCAGGTCAAGATGAAACTCTTTCACATATCGCTATATCATTGTAATCAAGTGTTTCATTTGTTGACTCAAAGTCTGTGCACTTCAAGTGTTTGTGTTTGCTGTTGCTATTATTATTATGTAGAGACAGACATTTTTAGTGAGGTCATTTTTGTTTAACCGGGAAGAGCCATAATATTGCTCCGTGAACGCCACCAGACTCCGCTGGCAAAAAAAAAGTACATGGCCCAACCAGGGTTGCTGCTCTGTTATCAATTTATTCTGTCAGTTTCCAGCATTGACTGACATTCGGTGGTGGAGGAAGTATTGGGATCCTTAACTGAAGGAGAAGTACACATGCACGCACACATGCACAAATACACACACACAAATCAAATCAGATCTGTTTCTATAGTGCCTAATCATAACAAAGTTACATCAAGGCACTTTACATATAGAGCAGGTCTAGACCAAACTCTTTATAAAATTATTTAAAGAGACCCTACAAATCCTCCCATGAGCAAGCACTTGGCAACAGTGGGAAGGAAAAACTTTCTTTAAGAGGCAGAAACCTCGGGCAGAGGGGGTAGAGTAGGGAGAGAACACAGAGAAAATTTTGTTATCCTTAATTAAACCGCACAATGTAAATGTAAAAACAGCACTGGTGGAAACATTGTGCATCTTTTTCATTCCCATTAAACAGACTTTTTTTGGTTTCAGGTCATCATGGAAACCTTAACAGGACGTAGAGTCATAGAGGACTCGCCAAAACAAACTCTGCTGGTGAGTCAACACAAGTAGGAACTTTTTATTTAGCCTGGCTCTATATGCTACACACATCGGTTTAAAGCTTTTAAATCAAATCAGATTTATTTGTATAGCGCCAAATCATAACAAAGTTACATCAAGGCACTTTACATATAGAGCAGGTCTAGACCAAACTCTTTATAAAATTATTTAAAGGGACCCAACAGATCAGTGGCAAGAAAAAACTTCCTTTAAGAGGCAGAAACCTTGGCGTATTGATGATTCACCACCTGCAGGATGAGGACAGGGAGAGAGAGGAGAGGAACTGGGAGAGAAAGAGACTTCTGGAAAACATGGTTATTGGTATGTCAGTGCATGCAAGGGGAGAGAGTGAGAGGTGCTCAGTCCTTCCCCCAGCAGTCCAGGCCTATAGCAGCATAGCTAAAGAGTAAATGAACTTTAACTTTAACTTTTACACACACCTGATTGGCTGATGAATCTGTCAATCAGAAACATACATTTGATTGACAGCTTCATTAGCCAATGGTGACATAGGTTGACCTGCGACGTGAGGTCAGTCTCAAAATTAAATGTACAGATTTAGTAAATGCACATTCAGCAATTCGTACGCTCTGTGAATTTGTATTACAAGTGTGCCTCAAAATTACATTTGTGAAGTCCGAAATAGAACTACGAAACAAAGCAGGTGCATTCGTGAAAAGCCCCGCAAGAGTTCATTCATTATGAGACTGTTCTGACTCCATACAGATCAGACCCCTTCTCCCCCTCCCTCACTCCTCATCAGCTGTACCTTTCAAAAAAGTGGCTGATGTCAAAATGAAAGCTCACCAACCACTGAATGACATCAGGTTGACAACTTTGTTTGCGTTGTGTGATGAGTGTGACTCACTAACCACACATGCTCTCTGTCACTCTCTCTCTCATGTCCTTTTTTCAGAGAGATTTGCTTGTCACTGAGGTGGAACACAGTGGTGGTGTGGACTCTTGTCTGCAGTTTTTGGATAAGGCGGCCGGGAAGTGGCCGACTGCCTTGGCGCTCAGCCTTCTTTCTCTGGCCTTGGACTGTACTGCCAGTCGCCACCGGCAAAGACCAATCATGGAGGCTGTAAGCATTAATAATCTGTAACAAAACACACTGAGCTCAAAGATTTTTATGATAATCATCATGATGGCAGGTATATCCACTCTGCTGCTGGGGCCATTTCAGTAACTGTGGATGAGATAAACGCTGTCAATCTTTGTCCTCAGGTACTTCAGACACTGGGCCAGCTGCTTCCTCTGCCCCCATGCCCACTTGCAGACCAGCCCCACAGTCTGGATAATGGAAGCCCCAGAAACAACCCTCAGAGCCCTGTGTACTCCCTACCTGTGGAGCAGGATGAGCAGCAGAGCATCTGTGCTCCTCCAGCAGAGGAGGGGCCCTCTGAGTGCAGCCAGTCTGAGGTGACCTATCTGAGTGAGGCAACAGTAGACCTGTACAGCAGTTGGCCTGTGCAGTGCAGCTGCGCGGCTGAGACAGGAAGTCTGGTTTGTGAGGACTGCAGGGCCAACGGCTTCACCGCCCACCACACAGAGAGTCCTCAGAGTAAGGCTTTTTAAGATACTCAGTTCCTTATTACACAGGCAGGATCTGAAAGACTGTGAGACTCTTTGGTTTCTCCTCAACAAAACTGCATATGATCTCACTGATCAGCAAACTGTATTTAGACAGCTGGGTTAACCTCTCCAGTTCCTTCCTGGATGTGACAAAACACAGATAGCCCACAAATACACAGATTACCCAGCTGTAATCCTCATTTGAGCCTTTGTCAGGACTTCCTCCTACTGTATCATCCTGATCAGACCTGGTCAGAATCAGTCATTGCAATCATTTACAAAGTAATCAATTGTTGCGTTGTGTGTTCCAGATGACTTCAGTGTGGTGGAAAATGAAGCCAAGCAGAGAATGAGGACAAAACTGAGTCTGTATGACAGGGGGCTGATCAACACAGGGGAGCTGCTCTCTGACACAGAAATACAATAGAGACCAGGATCCCTCCCTCACACTGTGACACCAAAAAATGTTCTCATTAAGAGGCTAATTGCCAAACATATAGAATAACATTGCCTACTTCAGTATTATAGTAGTATGTTATCAGAAAAGCCCCAGTACATCTTTTAGTTATCAATATTACTACCACCATTTAAAAAGCTAAGATTACAATATTGCCAATACTGTTGTTACTACTAATGTGTCATTAAGACTCTTACCCAAATGCAATATATTGAATATATGTAATATATGAACCTATTAGAAATTTGAACAATTTCACATATTTAATCCTAAAAAGCATCAAACAGACGTAAAGAACAGCTTTGGGCAACTCAACGCTGCTGTGTTTCTCTTCATCGTCAAGCTAAAAATGAGGGTAACTGCAACAGAAAAACACACCCAAGAGATCGTGTACCTGGTCTGACGACTTGATGCTTCACCCCCTTTTCCCCCTCTAAGGTGAACCACGCACTGTGACTGAGTGAAATTGGACAAACTAACAGAAAGTTTATTTTTGGATGCTCTACTTTTCCTTTACCCCTCCTAACAACTCTTTCTTTGAAGTCTGTCAGTAGAAAGGGATAGAAGGTATTTTATTTATTCTGTATGATGCAGTAGTCCTGTGCACAGTATGTTTGTTAGTATAGATTATTGGATCAAATGTATGACGAATGGTCATGTACCCTGTGTTTCAGCTGGTAGACAAGGGAATTTACATGGAAAAATATGATTAGATTTTTCAGCAACCTGAAAATTCAGAAACAACTTCAGAATAGTCAACCAAGATTTGAGCAATGCTGGAGGGAGTGAGGAAATAAACAGGCAGATCACTATCACATCTTCTGGGACTGCCATTAGACCCTACTGGTTGGAAGTAATAAGAAAGATTAATGCAATAATGGGGTTTGAGATTAAACATGCCTTTTCTACAATAAATCTGGGGAATATTTTATCCACAATTAATTCCAGTGATAAAAACGGAGCCAGTAAAAAGGTAATAATGAGAAGGTGGCTCTCTAAAAAACAAACAAAAGGGAATTAAAACCATGAAAGAAATGTTAATATGGAAAAGCTAACTTTTCCTCAGCCCTGGGAAAGGCTTGGGAAGCACCAGGCTCGCTCAGACTGTGGGCTTGTTTGTTTTGTTTTGGACTTGTGATGGAATTGGTACATGGGAGGATCTATTTCTTTGGTTTTGGGAAAAAAAGCTGTCTACCATGAAAATGTATGTTTTTGTTAAAAGAAGGATCAGGCATTGGACTAGAATGCTTACTTAAGATTGACTGACCTACTTTGTTGTTAGCTTTGGACTAATTTGTTTCTCTATGTGTATCTGGGCTTTTTCCTGTACTTTACCAGGTAATGTCAGGAAAGCAGTATTATGTGTCTGCTACATGCTTGACAGATTTGTAGACTATTATTAAGGTTTTTTTTTTCTTGTTTTTTTTTTTTTTAAGTCAAAATAAAAATCAGAATGACCTTTTGTGGTGGTCTTTCCTCCACCACACCTCAGTCTTTGGTCCTGACTGTGAGGCCTAACCACCATCTAAACCTCACACAGTGACTCCACATTATGCACTGTCACCTCAGAGGAATAAACACAAGCTCCAGCAGTCTGACAAAATGTATTTTAATAAATTTTATTAAAAGTCAGCAAAGGAAATAAATGAAACAATTTAGACATAAAGATTTTTTCTGAATCATTCACAGAGACTCATGTTGGACTTCTGGCTTTGATGTTAAAGTTACAGTGACCGAACTCATTGCCAATTCAATTCAGGGATACATCCAAAGTTACAACAGCAGACCTGACCCTTCCTAAGGTCACCACATAATGGGTATTACTGTTACTATGATTATGAGAGTATGTGTAGGATATTAGTAGTATCAGCATTTTGTATATATAATTATATATTTATTTTTCTATCTGTCTCCAGATAATATCTCCCTGATATTATCCAGAGTTCACTGCCTCATATTTTCTCCCCACTTTTGTAATATCAAATATCTGATCCTCTGTGGTTAATCTTTGATCAGACATCAACATTTCTGTAAATCTTCTTCTCCTTTGACAAAGTGTTTGGATTGGATTGAATTTCAGTCAAAGTTTATTGTGTCGATCTGTAAAACCATGACGGTCTAATAGAAAGAAAAATAATTTAAAGACAGATTGACTGAAATGATAAGATCAATAGATAATAAATCAGCAACTTTCAAAATCTTTAAACTTCAACTTAAATCTTAAAATTATTTTACAAAACTTCTCAAACTTAAATGGCTCCAGCTTTAAATGACTATTTGCTCTGTTCACCTTTATCTGATCAACTTAATCAATACTAAAACAAGCAAATATACAGATGTCATTTTTTTTACACCACTTTGACGCGTCTTTATTATCTCCAAATTTCATGAGGAGAAAGTCAGTGGCACCACATTCATGACTGGGCTGCAGTATTAAACAGTACAGTGAAGTCACCATCAGCGGCAGTGATTGCAACATGCATGTCTGCACTTTTTTATTTAAATAAAGCAGGTACTCTTTTTAAATTCATACTGATGAACATGTGTGTATGGACTTTTTGCTGCGTGAATGGAAGACACTCCTCATAGCTCCAGACTGTGAGCATGCAGCGGCGCCTTCTCCTGGATGAGGGTGATGAACTCGTGTTTCTCCAGGCAACCTCGGCACTCTTCTCCCCATGAGGCCAAAATTTTCCTCAGCTCCAAAACTCGCAGCTTGTTCAGCCCATTGCTGCTTAGGTCCTTCAGCTGAGGCTCTACAAATAATAAAATTCAAAGATTAACTTTTGTCCATCCCACAAACACACACTAATGAAGAATCAGACTCTGTTGTGTATTTGTGTACCATAT
The DNA here is from genome assembly GCA_034769265.1 of Remorina albescens. Taxonomy (NCBI): domain Eukaryota; kingdom Metazoa; phylum Chordata; class Actinopteri; order Carangiformes; family Echeneidae; genus Remorina; species Remorina albescens. The sequence goes on along the minus strand of CM068484.1, from coordinate 15,090,100 downwards.
CTAAGCTGACAGATCTGGGTGTCTCTGCTGCTGAGGCGCTGACAGATCTTCTCTGTGGGGACGTGGGAGGCTAGAGGTCGAGACACTGATGCCGTCACACGTGTTGCTGCATCAGGACTTGCTCCCAGGTAATAACACTGGGATGACACAAAGACACAAAACTCAAATCTGTAGCTCACGATGAGAAAAAGGAGAACATTCAAACTTGGCAAGGAAAGGCCCCAGACAAAGGGATCAAACCCACAACCTTCTTGGTGTGAGGTGAAAGTACCAACCACTGCAGCACCGTGCCGCCCCTTGAATATCTAGTCGTAAAACAGCATAATTGTGATGTGTGTAAAAGCTAATGGACACTTCACCTAAAGTGCTGGTGTTAAAGGGCCATGTGCTGCTGTCTGAGGGTAGGGCTGTACTTCCTGTCTGGAAGGCTGAAGAGTGTGTATATGTGGGCCTGTGTACATATGCATATGTTTATAACATACATACATAAACATATAAAACACAATAAACCAGCCCTAAAATAAATAGTTAAACCAATAAATACACTTTGCTTCCATGCTGTGTGCCTGTGCCTTGTTAATGTGAGTGCTGGCTGCTAAACAGACTCTCTTTATATCACATTAGGTCCATGAATCTTTCTCCAGATAGGAAGAAGCTAACATTTGTTTGTTGGGATCTTCGTGTAAAATGAAGCTTGTGTACAGGGATGCTATGTTGAGCTGTGATCCACCTATCACGTGCTGGACCATTTAACTATCTGGTTAAGAAAATTGTTGGTCCTTCAAGACAGATTTCCAAGATCATATCTCATGTGTCCATGTTTGTCCCTGGACTGATGAAGCAACCAGCTAGCAATCACCCTTGACCCTGGACTGCACTGTCTTTCCTCCGAGAGTAAGTGACAAGTGACAAGATTTGAGGAACAGTCACAAGTTCCTCATACAAGTCTCTGAACTTTCCCTCCAGCTATAAGCACCCTTGACATTATTTTTATAATTTTCTATTTTAGAGCAAGCTTTTTAACTAAACATAAGCCTTCTGTAACATAGTAAAGGAAGAGTCTGGTGTTGTCCTGCTAAAAGAACATGAAGTGATATACCAGACCAGAAGACTCAGTCTCCACTTGCTCTTTTCTAACTTCTTCAAAGGACACAGAACAACCCAGTAATGACTGTGTGCTGATGGCCAAGGATTGTTGCTAATAAACTCACAGATGTCCTAGTGTCAGGAGAGGAGCTTCACCTGGTTGTGTGTCTTCATTGTTGTTCTATCTCTAAGTGTATTGTCATCCTTGCACAGATAGTGGATGGATAGCCAATCCCACCCCCACCTTGCTGCTCTAGCTGTCTAATCTGATGTTATAAAATAAGACAATCCTTTATAAGTCCCTCAGTGGGGAAATCTCATCTATACCACCTGTACTCTCCTGTCATTGAGAGCCGATAAATCAAACTTAAAATGAATTCAATCGCTTTATGCAGGTGTCTGTTACTGTATCTGCAAGGCAGAGATTGAGGTTTTGTGTATGCTCTCACCAGCCTTGCCTCTTTCCCCTGGGCCACGCTGCAGGCCTGGACCAGTTCTTCCTCCACCAAGGCAGGAGTGAGCTCCCTGTGGGCTGAGTTCAGACTGCCATAGAGTCTGTGGAGAAAGGTCACACACACTGCACACCAGTTCACTGTCAGCTGTTCATCAATCCTGCTTATTTCTGCATTTTCAGTATACATCACATCTGTTAGTGTGTGTGAGCCATGAATATTATTCTAATGCAAACATGTGGGTGCTGCACGGCCCAGCCTAGCTCTGAACTATAACTAAAGAAATTAATGTGAATAAAATTAAGTATCCTGGCATGTTCACTCAGAACTTAAACAGCATTTGAAGGTTCTATGTTTTACATTATACTTGTGTTTTATCTGAAGTGTTGATAACCATAAAAAACATATGTTTGTGTTTTACAGAACCAAAAACTTCAGTGTAGTTTTACAGCTCCTCTCTCAGGCTTCTTTCGGTACCTCTAGGAACACCAGGTCAGTAAGCCAATCAGAAGAGGCTCTGAGGGCTCTCGTCTGTTTGGCTGACCGCTGGTTAGGTGAATCAGATTTCAGGGAAACATGCAGGGAAACCAAATCCTGCAAGGTTGGATTGGAAGGCAATGCGAGGTTTTGAGTGGGACTGAGGGCAGTGACTACTTTTTTGTGACATCACAAAGTTCCAGAAGTCCTGACAGCTTAGTTTCTGAATACATGCTGTGAACATTTCTCTGTGGACTGAGACCTTTGATATTTTCACTGTATTAATATAGAACCTAGACCTGACTAATAAGACCACATGGCCATCTACCTTGAGACTATACAGACCTTTAATATTTTGGATTTCTTGTTGTAACAAGGAAAATTCTGAAATGGTTTAATGCTGATAAATTTAGTGGCTGGTTTGAGGACATTGACCGCATTGTATGGAAAAAACTCTGTTTTGGTCCGACGTGGAAGACAAACATGAGTGAAATAAAATGTATTCATTTCTTTATTCGTCTGTTCTGGTAAACCCCTGAAGTTAAAACCTATGACATAAGTCTGTAATCGTGGATTAAGATCCCACGATTGTAACTCGTGTCATTGTAAATGTTTTCGGCAAACCTCAGAGGTTAGATGGTCCACCGTTAGCGCGTGTAGGGCGGTTGAGGGTTCGACCACAGGCGTGCTGGGCTCAGTCTGACGTTCGACTAAAGTTTTGGTACCTGAACACAGCAGTCAAACTGGGAGCGGGGCGGACTGGAAATAACTGTGTTCACACCATGCAGTCTAACCTTCACAGTTGTCTGGTGCAGAAAGAGTGACGCCTCTGAAAAACAGAAGAACGGCAAGGGACAGGAGCGACATGGCAGCAATGATCGTTATAATTAGCATCGGTTCGCCCCTACTGACAGCCCCCGCCCCCCCGGGACTGGAGGGGGGGGGCACCCCTGAGCCCCAGCCCCCTCTCATCAGAGCTAATTCAGGCCCACAACAGTCAAAGTCCGATTAATATGACTGTTGCAGAATTTAAGCACTTCAATCAACATGAAACATTAATCGTCCCGGAGTAGAAGTTTCCATTTTCTATTATCTAACTCGAGTCCCCGTTTTCTCCTTCGGTGAATCGACGCAAAGCTTTTCGGGTATTGTAGTATTTTATCTACTAATGTGCTAATGAACATTGGCAAAACATCGGTAGAGTTCATTCATTCCACTTCCACCGCTTATCCGTTTCACGGCGGTGCTGGAGCTCACACTGGGTGAGGGCGGGGTCACTCTGGACAGGTGGCCAGTCCGTCGCAGAGACGAACAACCACTCACACGCAGACCTACAGACAATTTAGAGTCACCAGTTAACCTACACATGCATGTCTTTGGACTGTGGGAGGAATCTGGAGTACCCGGAGGAAACCCTCGCAGACACGCCGGCCCCAGACCCGGGAATCGAACACGCGACCTTCTTATTGTTGCCGCTAACCACTATCCCGCCGTGATGCCCCATCGGTAACGTGTGACACGAAAATGATTTTCTCTATTACTGAACTTCCCAGTATTTGTCTTTTATTTATTTATTTATTTTTTGATCAACAACATGACGTTGTTTTGTTCACTTTGACCGCCTCAATATGTACATCACTTATTCTTGCATTATGTGAGGTGTGCTCTTGACGGATCTTTTCTTGTCAAAATGCAGATGGATAATGATCACTGTTCTCTCAATGTATTTTAACAACTAATTACTGTTTGTATGTATTTGTTTAAGAAAAAAGACCCATCGAGCTTGATAAAGCTGATCATTTACAGACCTATCGGATATTAAAGGATGTGATTGTTGTTGAAGTTTCCTGTGCTAACTGTGAAGCATACTTCACTGCCTCCACCTGCTTTTGTTTCATTGGATGCAGGAAGCTTGGATTTCCTGTTCCTTACGGAGACATGGCAGAGAGAAGGGGAGTTCATTCATCTAAATGAACTCTGGCTGCTCGGTTTTCGGGATACCCCGCCCCTCTCGTCGCGGAGGAGGTCTTGCTGTGGTATTCAGGGACAGTTTCACTTGTAACATGATGAACACTCAAACCTTCCCTTCATTTGAATCACAAATGTTTAAGATTAGTTCTTCAGACTCTTTTTATTGTGTGTTGGTTTATCGCCCACCTGGCCATGCTGATGCCTTTTTAAAGGATTTTAGTGGCTCTTTATCTTCAATAATTAAGTTGGAAAATGTCTTAATAGTTGGTGATCTTAATATTCATGTTGATGATAACAATTCTTGCGCAGCAAGGGAACTTTTAACATTGACTGAAATTTTTAATTTTGAGCAGCATGTTTCTGGCCCCACCCACCAAAAGGGCCACACTCTTGACTTAGTTTTTTTGCTTGGCATTAATGTTGCCAACCTCTGTGTAGAAGATGTCCACATTAGTGATCGTTGCTGTGTTTTATTTGATCTGTCCTTCACTCCCAAACCTGCGCCCTCTGAGATTAGCTCAAAGAGGCTCCTCCTATACCTGTTTTTTGCAAAGCTGATAGCAATAGATTTTTAAAGTATTTTATCAGCAAAATTCAGGATATTAAGGCTAAACTTCCACTGCGCTCGTTTTGTAACCCTGTTGTTTTTGAGCCTGCACCTCATAAGTAGTCCTCTTTTAATCCGGTAACCCAAGCTGATATCTTAGCTTTGGTAACTAGAATAAAGCCCTCTTTCTGTCCATCCGATGCTCTTCCCTGTAAACTCTTTTTAAAAGTGTTCGATGCCATTGGCCCCTGGGTTATCAAGCTGGTAAATACCTCACTGTCTTCTGGTGTTTTTCCCAGCTCTTTTAAACATGCCTTTGTGGAACCACTTCTCAAAAAATCTAATCTGGATCCCACTGATCCAAATAGTTTCAGGCCCATATCAAAGTTTTGATTCCTGTCCAAAGTCTTGGAGAAGGTTGTCTCTGAACAACTGACTCCCTTTTTAGAGAAGTGTAACATTTTTGACCCTTTTCAGTCTGGTTTCCGCAAGCATCACTCTACGGAAACCGCTCTGTTCAAAGTGTCTAGTGACATTATAGTGACATGTCTGCAGACTCTGGGAAATGCACTGTTCTAGTCTTGTTAGATCTTTCCTCGGCATTTGACACTGTCGATCATGAAATCTTGTTAACATGACTGCGTGATTTAGTTGGAATGTCAGGACCCGTTTTAGCATGGTTCGCTTCCTATTTGTCAGGTAGGAGTTTTAGTGTTTCAGCTAACCAGATCATGTCTGACTCTGCGGATTTGCTGTGTGGGGTACCTCAGGGTTCTGTTTTGGGCCCAATTTTGTTTCTGCTGTATGTTCTTCCCTTAAGAAAGATAATCCAGGAGTTGATGTGTTGATGTTTCGTACCATTTATTTGCCGATGATATCCAGGTGTACTGCTCCTTTAAGGCCTCTGAGATCCAGAAATTGAACTCCTTAATGAGCTGCCTTGTGTAAATAAAACAATGGCTCAGTGCACACTCTTTGCAGTTAAACTCAGATAAAACTGAGGTGCTGGTGATTGGCCCTGATGATGCCATTTCAGGTATCAACCAGTATTTAGGTGATCTGAGCATTTCATCTAAATCAAGCCTCAGAAATCTTGGCGTTATCTTTGACAAAGAAATGTCATTAGAACACCACTCTAAGCAGCTGACGCAGCTTATCTTTCTAAAGATGATCTTGAGTTGATCATTCATGCATTTGTGTCTTCTCGTTTAGACTACTGTAACAGTTTATTTTCTTGTCTAAACAAAAAGGAACTGTCTCGTCTGCAGCAGGTCCAAAATTCTGCAGCAAGGCTGCTGACTCGCATTAACAGAAGGGCTCATATTACACCAATCCTAAAATCACTTCATTGGCTCCCGGTCCCTTTCCATTTCAACTTTAAAATCCTGGTGCTGACATTCAGAGCTTTGCATGGTCAGGCTCCCTTCTACATCAGAGACTTATTATGTCTCTACACTCCCTTTCGGAGGCTAGGGTCGTTGGACCAAAACTTGCTTACGGTCCCTTGCACACGTTTTAAGACACGAGGAGATCGCTCCTTCCAGGCTGTCGCGCCGAGGCTCTGGAATGATCTCCCGCCGTCTCTACGTTCACTTGACTCCATTGATGTTTTTAAGAGCAAACTTAAAACCCTCCTGTTTCTCCAACTGTTTTAACATCAATTGTGAGAAGATTGTTTCATGTCCACCATGTTGATTTTATGTAAAATTTTTAGATTTTATTGTATTTTTACATTTATTGTATCGTATTTATTCTTTTGTAAAGCACCTTGTGACGTTCCCTTGTCTGTGAAAGATGCTATAGAAATAAACTTTACTTACTTACTTACTTTCCAGGTGATATTGCAGTCAGACGAAAATTTCCTTTTAATCATATTTATGGCAAAATGGAAGACAGCGGCAATTGTATGCGAAGATAATGGATTTGCGAGAGCATGCTAACTTATTCTCTAAAATTTAAGACCTAGAATACCGAAAATGAAAAATTTATATTTCAGTATTCGAATTCCGCCGGTTCATTGAGCTTGGAAGCTTTTGTTGTGAAAAGACCGTCCCGGAAGCTGTTGGTGGGAGCGGAACCCGACCCCACGCGCGCGTAGACAGGCCCAACGAGCACGGAGCTTCCATCATGGCAGCTATAGGAGTCCACTTCGGATACACGTGTGCCTGTGTGGCGATATTTAAGGTGAGTTTGACCCGCCGGCCTCGTCACACACCGAGCCTCTCCTTTTCTGAGGAAATGTAGCTCAACTACAAAAACCCCTGCTGAAATAGCAACTGAAACTCCATAAGTGCCCTGTGTCACATTGTCCGGTGTAGTGTAGCTATAATGTTACAGTCACATTTGGTTTGGGACATGTCTTGATTTAGATCACTTTCTTTTGAATTTATTGATTAATCAACAATGAACGGGCCTAGCTCGTTGCAGGCTCACTATGTGTTGACTTAATGTGTTTTATTACTGTCTAAAAATGCTGTTTGGTTCCAGTTATTTATTTTATGAAGAGGAAACAGAGTGTTGGAAATGAATTAGGCTCCATATAGCTGATGCAGTATCAGTTGGAGGCATTGCTGTTTAGATAATCATTTGCAATTACAGCTGCAGTGCTGGATTATTTAAAATATCTAAAGCTTAAAAGCCATCCATTCTTGTCCTGTGACTTTTGTTCCAAGTAAAAATGGCAGCATGCTATACAGGAGCACAGGTGGACTAGTATTTAGAGGATGTCCTAATTAGGTACCACCTGCATAATCGAAAATCATCATCATCATCAAAAAGAAAATCTTCAAGTCAGATGAATTGTGTGTGTGCAGGATGGGAGAGCTGATGTGGTGGCCAATGATGCAGGAGACAGAGTAACTCCAGCTGTGGTGGGCTACAGAGACACTGAGCAGGTACAGTCTGTTTCCCTTGCCTTCACAGGCCTTTTCTACATGATCTCAAGGCTGTGTCTTCTGGCCTCTTAGACCTGGTATGTAGCTTGTGCTAGCAGACCTCTTCAAGTCAGGTTCATGTCATGAGTATTAATTACGGTCAAGATTGAACTACAGTTTCCAACGTCACAAAGGCACACATACTAGACATATATCATGGAGAGTAAAATATTTCAGCAAAAATATATGGACTAAAGTTCAAGTGTGAACTTTAACTCATTGAAAGATTTTGGGATTAAGAGTTTTGCATTTGTCATTCTGCTGCCTATTGACTGGATTTTTTGATTGTTGCAGATTGTTGGCATTGCAGCAAAACAAGGACGGGTCCGTAACGCTGCCAACACAGTTGTCAAAGTCAAACAAGTACTGGGGAGAAGGTGATACACGTTGTCTTATTTATGATATTAAAGCTACAGTTTCATCTTAACTATGTTCACTTGGTAATGTTCAGGCCAAAGTAAAATATCAGAAGGTAGAATTTGTCTCAATATACATTTAAAACAACATATGATAATGCTAAAGTTGATTGCTGGGTTTGGAGGCAAGCCTGATGGCAGTTACTGGTTTGATATAAAATCACAAAGTCCCAGAAGTCCTGACAGCTGGTTTTAAGGTTCAATTTCTGAATACAGACTGCGAGCAATTCTCTGTGGACCGAGACCTTTGCTACTTTCACTGTATAAATACAAAACCCAGACCTCATTTATAAGACTTGGAGGTTAAACATTAGACTCTATGGGAGCTATAATTTTGCTAATTTTGCTTAATTTTGCTTCTGGATACAAAATGTATCACCATTAGCAGTCTGATTATTGACTTGAGTGTTTCAGAGGATGGTTATTTATGATATAAAGGACCTGTATTCAATACTATCAGTAAACGGATATGATCATCCCATGGGTTCCTCTTGTTGGCAGAGATGCAGTATTTCTCTGAGTAAGTTCACAGTCACCTTTAGTTTTTCTTTTCTGCTGTATCTTGTTGGTCAGTTTTGATGATCCAGAGACACAGATTCACAGAAAAGAGACAAAGTGTCAGGTGAGTTTACCATATCCTCTGTGTGTATTTCCTAGCCCATGTTTTATCCATAAAAAATATTTATTTATCTATAAAACCAATATATCATGTAGTTAAACTTTGTTTTTTCTTCATATCTATTCAGTTGAACACCTAATGTCTTGTTAGTTTTTTCTCTGAGTTTAATTTTGAAAAGATGCTTGAATCAACAACAACTGACAGCACTGGTAAAGCAGTTAATCCTCAATCTGAGCAGTGATTGTCATTTTCAGGTAGTGAACAAAGCAGAGAAGCCTTACTATGAGATCACAGCAGGGGATCACCCCCAGTATGTTGCTCCAGAAGATGTAGCAAAACTTGTCTTCCACAAAATGAAAGGTAACACGCACACATGCACACTATGGCGGATGATAACTGAGGCCTGATAAATGGATGTCTTGTTCTGGACTCCATTTATGAAAACAAAGTTAAGTTACTGTTACTGCGCTCAAATAAAATCAAATTTATTTATATAGTTCCAAATCATTAGAGTTACATCAAGGCACTTTCCATGTAGAGCAGGTCTAGACCAAACTCTTAATAAGATTATTTAAAGACACCCACCAGATCCTTCCACGAGCACATGGCATCAATAGACTGGAAAACTTCCTTTAAGAGGCAGGAACCTCAGAGAGAACCAGACTTGCATCAGGTGGAGACATCTGCCTTGACTGGTTGGGTAGAGAGAAACAGAGGGAGAGGGAGAGAGGTTGAGTAGGGAGACAACAAGCAGAAGGGGGAAAATACAATAAAAATGCAAGCAAAATCTTACAATGTGTTGTAATGTGGTAATGCGAATACACTAAACTATTGTTCATTAAGGTAATTACTTTTGTTCATGGTATCAGGGGGCTTAGAACACAACCAACTAGGTCAGGTTGAATCACATACATGCACCTGAGACCTGCACTATGTTATGACGCAAGTGTGTTTAAGTTGACTTATACTTTCTGTTTCCACAGAAACGGCTCAATCAGCTCTGGGCTCTGATGTAACGGAGGCAGTCATTACTGTCCCTTTTGAGTTTGCACATGCTCAAAAGCATGCTCTGAGGTAGGCCACATTACTATCCCCTCAATGGCACAGTTTTGTTGAGTTGCAGTAACTCTCTTTCCAGTTGCAACTGTAAGATCTAACACTTTGTGTTTATTTGGTGCAGGGAGGCAGCTGAAGCTGCAGGGTTCCACGTATTGAGGCTGATCCATGAGCCTGCTGCTGCTCTGTTGGCCTATAACATTGGACAGGAGTGTCATTCTGGAAAGTGGTAGAGTGCAGCTCATATGGGCCTTTTAATAAGATATGATTCTCGATTGTGATTAATGATTTTTATGTGATTAATCACATTTTTATGATCAAAATTAAGTAATTCATTCAAAAGGAGTATAGTATGCATTTTCATTCTAAAACTAATGCAATATGAAGAAAAGTGAAATAACATTTTATTTGGTAACGCTTTCCACAAATGAGGTGCTTTTTAGCAGTAGTAGTAAACTTTCCCTTCATACGGTAGCAGTTAGCAAAGATATTTCTTGAAAATCTAAACTTAAACATAATTATAAAATCAAATCAAATATAAAACCAGTTATTTGAAGCCAAGTACTGTGATGATAAGAAAATTCAGCTTTGCAGTGATTACAAATAGCTCTGGTATTATCAAATCCACTGTCTGAGAGGTTTTATAATGGTGATGTCCATTTAAGAGTCTTATACCTTTCTCCATAATTCTCTTCCCACCGATTCTTTCATTGACCGGTTCATATGACGCCACAGCAGTCTTAGGCCCAGCCCAAATTCTCTTATTAGTTGCGAAGCACATTTAAACCAATCTCAAGTTAGTAGTGCTTAACATTCCATGTGCCAATTGCTGTGGCCAATAGTATGGTGTCCTTCAAAAAGCTTCCCAAGAAAACAGCATGAACAACAGTCATGTGTCCTGAAAGAGTCTGCAGCTTTTGTCCTGTCATGTGATCATTTATGTTCTGTATTACTTTTTCTGGTTAACTTTTTGTTTGTATAATGTCCACTTTTAATGGAGTCATTATGACATCAGGGTGAGTCACCCTCATAATGATCTGCAATTTTTGACAGCCACGTCCTGGTGTATAAGCTGGGTGGGACATCCCTGAGCGTGACAGTGCTGCAGGTTAACGGCGGGATGTTTCGGGTCCTCAGCACCCACACTGACCACAGCATCGGAGGAGAGAGCTTTACCCAGGCCCTCGCCCAACACCTGGCTGCTGAGTTCAAACGGTAGATCCGTGTTTGTCGTTATTGATCCTTCTGCATGCTTGTTTAAAAACGCACTGTGGTACACCGGCGAGTGATTCAAAATTAGAATACATGTGTATATAATACAAAGTATTAGCTTACAGCTACAAAGTAAGTGTTATCAGTCAGAGATGGGGACTCGAGTCACACTTAAGTCGCACTCTTCAGAGACTTCAGACTTGACTTGGACTCGTACTGAAAAGACTTAACTTAAGACTCAACTCGGACTCGTGAACAATCATTATGTTCTCTTTTTCTGGCTTATAAACATTGAGGAAACTTTGAAACGTCTGACCAGCTTAATGTCACAACCTCCTTTTTGTCACGGTAATAACCATATTAGGCATCGGGTGCGCGCCTCACGCACTCCTACCTCAGATGACGGTAACTATGGCGACCGGCACACCTCCAGCTGCTTCTGTAACGTTACACTTTGTAATTACGTTTGGTTATAAAAACTTTAAAAAAGATGGCATCAACTAAAGAAGCGCAGTCTGCAAAGTCTGTGGTACCAAAATTAAGGACGCTGGATCAACTACTTCAAATTTTATCAGGCACCTGAAAACTCACCCGGATCGGTAACTTTCGTTAAGTCACATTAACGCATAATACCGTTAGCAAACATGTTTAGCTTAGCATCAGCTATGTAACGTTAACTTAGTTTGCTACTAGCTTTGTAACTGAAAATTTGAAAAGATATTTTGCTAACAAGTTGTTTGCATTTAGCTAAAGTGTGATGTTTTGCACTAATTTGAAGGATGTTAATTACAACATCTTTGACTGGGTGAGGTGTAACATTTTCGTCCCACTGAGCCTGCACAATAGCGGGCAAGATATACTGTAACTGTATGTTCATGTTGGAAGAATACAGTTTCCTTTAAAGGAAAGCTTTCAGTGTGTGTTTTCTTCCTATTGCGTTGCAATAGCCTGTTTAAAGTGATCATATAACAAACAACTAGTCAGTACTGATACTGTATGCTCATAGATAAAGGAGTGATAATAATACAGTAAATGCTTTGAATTTCTCAGATATAGCTGTGCAGTATTCTTAACAGACTGGATAGCAGCAGATGATAGAATGGTCATTACAACCAGAAGAGACATGAGACTTTTATTTTTTAGAGACTTGAGACTTGACTTGGACTTGCAAAAAAAGACTTGTGAACATCTCTGGCATCAGTTTGATACATATGATACTTGCCGATATCAGATTCTTAATTTTAGTTGGAAAATGATCATTTGTGATAGTAGTACCAGAATTTGAACATTTATCACTTTAATTTACTTTGTATATATTCAATTAAGTATATAAGATGCTTGTCTCACATAATCACAAATGCACTCTTCCATATCTGGATTACGTCTGTGTCCTCTCTGCTGTCTTCCTGTTATTGGTCTGTGTTTGCTCTGCAGCACCTTCAAACACGACGTGAGCAGTAATGCTCGGGCGATGCTGAAGCTAATGAATGGAGCAGACATGGCCAAACACTCTCTGTCCACTCTGGGATCAGCCAACTGCTTTGTCGACTCCCTGCACGATGGCATTGACTTTGAATGCAATGTCTCTCGGTAAGCTTCTAAGCTAACACAGAGCCTGCTTGAAAAGATACAAGACTGATGTGTAGAGATAAGAGGCAACCTGCATTCTATTCTATATAATGACCATCAGGGCAACTCCACAGGTAGCAAAGAAGTCAGATTGTATTAACGTCTATGTTAAAATGGCCCTATTTTTCCCCTGCTTTATTAGTTCAAAATGTTTTCCTGATGAGTTTATGGTCTAGTGTCTAGTTTCAAGTGTTCAATATTACATGATGTTCATTTTTAATGATTTTGCGGAAAATAGACCATAAAGCAGGGGAAACAGGCTGGCTGCTCTGAGATTGCCAGACTGTACCGACTGACTGTGGTGTAGTCAGTAGCTTTAACCAAATATCAGGCTCCTTTTATGTAGGACTGAGGGCACACCCAAATCATATGTGCCATAGTGTCATAAAATGGTATTACAAGAAAGGATGTAACTGCGCTGCTGGTTAGCAAGCTAAAATAGGTAGATTTCTCTGAAAAACAATAGATGGAGGTCTTGGTTATGTTTGGTCTAACTGGAGTTGTGATATTTTGCAGCTTTATTCAAGTCACACATTGTCAGTACAATAACATATGTTTGGAGCTAATGACATTTGTTAGCAGAGTCTGGGTGTTTTTTTTCCCCAACTAGACAACTTCATTCTTTTGTTTCCTCAGAGCTCGATTTGAGTTGCTCTGCTCCTCACTCTTCAATAAGAGTATCCAGCCAATCAGAGCCCTGCTGGAGAAGGCCGGCCTCTCAGCCAGCAGCATCAACAAGGTGCTTTGTGTGAAGAAGTTGAATGATCTGAGTTAAACAGCGCAAGATGTGCTTGTGATGTGACGTGACGTTTTTGCTTCAGGTAGTTCTCTGCGGTGGATCAGCCAGAATCCCTCGTCTGCAGCAGATGATCCGCGAGATGTTTCCAGATGTGGCGCTTCTCAGCTCAGCGCCACCTGATGAGGTCATCGCTGTGGGGGCAGCACTGGAAGCAGGTTTACTGGTGGGCAGAGATGGCCTTGCTCCAGAGGAAGAGTCTGTCACAGTGGATGTTTCTGCCACTGACATACTGGTGAAGGTACTGCTCCAACAGACAGCAAGGACATGAGCATGTTTCCATTCTGACTGGATCCAATAATCATGAATTTTACAAGTTTCTCATCTGTTCTGTCTCTCTCTGTGATGTGTGGCTGCTGCAGGAGTTGGATGAAACCGGAGCCGAAGTGTTCACTGTTCTCCTTCCGTCTGGCACGCCCCTCCCTGCCCGCAGACATCACATCCTGAATGGGGGAGGGCAGCTGTCTTCACTCTGTTTGGAGATTTACCAGAGAATGGTTAGAGAGGAGCCAGAAAAACTAGCTAAGGTAGAGAAGAGCACCAACACTAGGATCAAATGTGTGCCTACATCTTTGTCCTGACTTTAGTGAGCAGTGATGTTTTTTTAAGCCACATGTTAACTGCATGTGTTCAACAGACTTGACTTTGGGAACACCTGATTTTTTTTAAATCCACATCTTGTATTTGTGTCTGGACTGGCTGCACTTTTTCTTTACTGTATGCCAGCAGGACAGAAGTCCTATACAGCTGTCAGGCAAAAAACTGTTTGAACCCACAACAAATAACCCAAAAGAAGAAGGCATCAGTCTAACTTAATTGTGAAGGTGGAGCCCTGTGCAAATTAGTTAGGAAGGTGACATGAACAAGATGTTAGGTTTCCTGAGTCCAAAAGTTCTTCAACATTGTATATCATTAACATCTCACAACAACAGCTAGTTGCTCTTCTATAGTTAAATACGAACATTAATTCTTCAAATGTTAGTACAGTGCCCTTATTATTTCAAGAAACTCAGTTTAAAAGACTAGGTCACACATGTATATGGTCATATCTTCATTTTATAATCACATTGTCTGAGCAAATCTCTAATGAGCTCACAGCCTCTAATCTGGATCAACAATAGTTAGAGATCAAGAACCCAGAAGGTGTAGGTGACACAGAAAGAAATGGTCTTTTTTGTACTCAAAAGGTCCTGATACTTTGTACATGGGCCAGGCCACTTGAGAATTTCTATATTTTCTTTCTTATTCATGCAGAACTTGTGCAGCTGTGCTTCTCTTTACATTTTACTGCTTTATTAACTAAAAAAATATGTGGGAACTTCCCACATATTTTGCATAGAACTGCATGCAAAGCTCTGAAAACCCACATCATGCACAGAAAACACTCGCATTGTTTACTGAATGTAGGTCACTGTGATGGCAACATCAGGCTCACACCACAGGGTTAGGTTATGTTAGAATTAGAATTAGATTTCTTTATTGTCATTGCACACACAAGATGCTATGAAATGAGTTCAGTCTCCACTTAAGGTGACCCCATCCAAAACACACATAGGCGTACATACATTAATTTGAATGGGAAAGTGTGTGCAAGTTTTTGACTGGTGATGTACGTACCTAAGAGAAAAAAATCTGTACAAGAAAAATACTGTACAAAATACTTGTGGTTGTGAAAATGTTACCTTGATCATTCGTCTGGAACTGCACACATCCTGCAGGTTACACGTCACTGGCTGCGAAGTCATAAATGGGTTTTCATAAGGCAAGTTATTCCAGTCCGTGACACTGCCTGTGCTTCTCAGTTGCTGCCATCTTCTTTTGTGTCTGCTCTTGTGGACTGAACCCAACAGTTAATGTCTTGGTAGATCTATTCACAGTAGAGTTGTGGTTATAACTCCACACACTATAAATCCATTCATAAATTCAAAAACTCTGTAGTGTAGGTTCCACCTGCATGCTCCTCCTTGGTGTGGGCTTTGGAAAACAGGAAGGATATTAATTCAACCTCTCCTAGCGTAGCAATGTTGCGGCACATTTCGGATTCTCTAACCTGGAAGTAAAGAACAAGCTCAATCAGAGCCCAGTTATCTGTCACATTATCTTTGATGATTTATCTGCTACTTAAATACAAAGTGAACGTGACGATGGCATACATAACAAGGAGAGCATAGACACAGTATCCTAGCTGAGGTCAAGGCAGAGCAATTGACAGATGTTGTAATTTTTATCACTAACATTTGATCTGCTGGTGTGTGTGTGTGTGTGTGTGTGTGTGTGTGTGTGTGTGTGTGTGTGTGTGTGTGTGTGTGTGTGTGTGTGTGTGTGTGTGTGTGTGTGTTGTACAGATTATCTTGAGAGACCTGCAGCCCAGAGAAGAGAATCACGACATCGATACTGTGGTGACAATGAAAAGGTATGTGCTGCTTCAGTGCATGGAACTGTGTCATGTGACTCCTCTGTGTTCATCATTGTCTCTGTGTTCATCATTGTGTTGCAGGGATGGCTCTGTTCATGTTTCCTGTGTAGAACAGATCACTGGAAGGTCAGAGGTCATCACCATAGCAGCCTCATCATGAAGCCGTTGAGTTTCAGTTCACAATAGTATCAGTGCAATGTTTTTTTTCCATGTTTCACTTAATAAACAGAATCAGACTTATAACCTTCAGGGTTTTTTTTGGGGGGGGGGGTTTACACATTCAGTTGAGTGATGCACAAAGAGCAATATTATGACATGTATCACTGGTCATCCTTCCTATAAGATCCTGATGGGAAACAAATTGGAAATTGTTAATGCCTATGGAGAGAATAAATATAAAAACATAAAAAAACTACTCAATAATGAAAAAATAGGCAAATTAATGTTTGAAAACAGAATAAAATTAATGCATTCATTCAGAAATAAATATGTAATCACACATTTAAATACATTTATGCATAAATGAAGCAACCCATAAATATGAATGTAGAAATGTAATAAATGTAAAAAAATACAAAACAGTTTTTCATTAACAAAACTCATTTATTTAGCATTTATTTATATAATAAGTTTTCTATGCATATAGTCATTTCCTTATTTACACTTGTTTCATTTTTAACCTCCATTAATTCCTCTGTAGAAGTGAGAACTATTTTATGTTATTACTATATTTAAACATGCATTTTACAAGAGTTTATAATGTACTACACCTGTTCCATGCAACCCATACTCAACTTGCATTAGTCCACACTGTTTAACATCAGGCATGAAGGAGGGGGAAGTGTCTTTGGATTCCAGTAGCACTTCATGAACATATGTTTGCATCAGTTAACATCCCAAACAGAACAACAAAAGCTACAGCTTTAATAGTGCCTCCACTGACTCCTGATCCTCAGCAGCCATGCTCTGGGACAATGCGACACTTCAGGATCTTCAGGTAGTTCTGGACCTTGTTGGAGTCTCGGCGAAAGCAGTAGAGCAGGTCATAGTCCCTCATCAGGTGCCATTCAGCACTGTCGGACGGCAACAAAGCCTCAGGAGACACCTGGCTGCTGACAGAGTTACTTATTATCCCCAGCATCTGCATCTGGAGTAAAGAGGGGATACACACATCAGACTTTAACACACTGCTACAGTAGACACATTCAAATAAGCCATGACAGTTTCTGAGCACAAACAGCACAACCTCAACAAGATGAGGAACTTTACTGATTGGGCAAAATAACAGGAACACCTGCCAGTATAATGGATCATTTTGTGGAGATGTTTGAGGAATGTGTCTTTTTTTCTTCAACTTAGTTTTATCTCTTCATGTATTCATTCACTTAGAGTAAAATTTCAATGTGGTTTGTGCTGATACAGAACAATAAGAGGGTGAACAACAGAATTTGGATTTTTTGCATATCCCCCATGCAGAAATGCACATATCGAATGACCAAATATGACACACAAATACATGTAAGACATGAGCACAAAATAGAAATAAAAATGATATATAAAACTGATTAGAAATTCCAACAACTATTTCAAATATTAAAATGTATTTCTAGCCTTTAGAAATGTGTATTTTTAGGCTTAAATGCTTATATTTTAGACATGTTACAGAAATATACATCTACACCTGTTCTTGTATGGTGATATTTTATAAAGTAGGTCCAAAGTCTGAGATGATTTTACCAGAATGTGATAAACCTTTTTAAAACTAATATATGTTTAGCAGAAAAACATTTATCAGCATATAGAAATAATATGTTATATGATCTATAAATCGCTGCACATAGATATTTTTTATGTTTGCACGAGTACTAATTATATAAAAGTTATTTTATATACATAAAATTCCCTGGGTATATATGTACACACACACATATGTGATTATGAGATAAGTCACATATATGGTAACATTAGTTGACATAAGGACACATTTGTAATGTGTAGAATTTTCGACTTTGCTTCCTGCTGCATTTACTGGGAATACACAACCTAACAAGACAAATTGTGACACACCAGCTTCAGCAACAAAAATGATACAAGCTGTACCTTATCAGCCACTTTCTCTACCCCTTTGCCTAGCTCATGCACCATGTCGCTCATCTCTAGAGCTTTATTGGAGCTGAAGTTGTTAAAGTCATGGTGGTGAGCCATGTCCTGGTGGAAACGCCACAGAGGATCCCTCCACGCCATCAGGAGCTTCAGGATCACCTCCGTCAGCTCCTCTCTCTACATGGGCAACAGGACAGGTGGATGCATGAAACATTTGGATGTCAATTCCAGCCGCAGGTGTAAAAGTTGTGTGAGTTAGGATGAAAATTTGTCACTGTCAGAAACATCAGCAAAAAAATTTAGTATAAAGTTACTGTAAATAAATCATATGAATATAAACAGCATAGGTGAATATGAACATCCAATTCAAACATCCATGCAGAGTTGTTCTGCACACTGAAACTTGCGAAGGATGAGAGAAAACTGCATTCTTATTGTAAGTCTACTGAGGACAACTTGTGTAAGGTTAACTCACCGCCATTCTCTGGGCATTCTCCTTGCCATTTGGGGTGAGGATTGTAGAAGTGTGACAGTTGCGACTGACCCGGCCAATCTGGTTCTTACTAGGCAGGAAGTACTGCTCCTGAGAGGACAAACATAGAAGCACAGATGAAATGTCAGAGCTCAGGTGTCCTCTAAATGTTAACTGTGGCTCAAACATAAAACTGATGAATGAGGGATGGTAGAATAGCCTGTTAGGGCGGATAATCATTATCTCTGTCTGTGTGTGTGTGCCAGTTGTATCTAGCGAAAATCAAGTCAATCGGTCCAGTCACATATTTTGCATTGTTTGGCAGCACACAGCAAATCATCAAACTCATTGATTCAAAACACTGTAAGACAATTGAGGAGACTCACAAACTCAGAGTGGAGGTCGTTTGAAATGCCGTGCATCCTGGCTGAGTGTTGGATGACCCGGTCAAACAGGTTGGCCAGGGAAAGGGCCTGGCACCCAGCCTGGGCATTGGTACAGATAGGTGCTGCACCTATGCTGGTCAGGTTTCTGCAGAATACCAGACAGACCAAAACCATCCACAGGGCATGCACTGGGAGAGACAGAGGGAAGAACATAGGAGATAAAGGAAACCACTGCTGCGCTGAGAAAAACATCCAAAACACACAACCCATATGTTATTCTTAGAATCTGTTTTAAAATTAGGCAATATGTTTGAGAAAGAATGGAAAAATTGATAAATAAGGATACAAATGTAGTCGTTCACAATGGACGGATGGATGGATGCAGAGAATAGGATGACATGCAGACAGAAGTGATGGTCCTTCATGCAGTGTTGTGTACCTGATCTGATGTATCCGGGCATCCTGCAAGACGCAGAAGAGCTTTTGTCTCAGAGCAGAGGGTGCAACTGCTCTTCTATTCAAAGACCACTGCGATCTCACCATTTCACTCTTACACTTTAATATCTAACAAAAAAACAGAGGGAGTGAGGCAGAGAGAGGGAGAGAGAGAGAGTTAGAGAGAAAGAGAAACAGCCTGAGTGGGCGGAGGCAAGTTAGGGGAAAGGTACCACTTTTATAATCATCAGAAGCTACTATCCTGTCCTGTGAGTCACATGTAATCAGCACATAGAAAATATCCTAGACTGTCATAACTCCTCAGCCTGTGACATCATTCAAGCCTAATAACTTCCTCCATATATATGTGTGTATGTGTGTGTGTGTGTGTGTGTGCTCTAAGTCATATAAATATCCACATGAATGAAAGATCCAAGGTTTCCTAGAAGAACAT
The DNA here is from genome assembly GCA_034769265.1 of Remorina albescens. Lineage (NCBI taxonomy): Eukaryota > Metazoa > Chordata > Actinopteri > Carangiformes > Echeneidae > Remorina > Remorina albescens. The sequence goes on along the minus strand of CM068484.1, from coordinate 15,070,640 downwards.
TGTCCAAAGCAGCACACTGACTCCACCAGCTTGTCTTCTTCCCACAATGCATTCTGGTGCCATGTCTTCCCCAGGTAAGAGACATCAACATGATGTTAAAGAAAACCTGATCCATCAGACCAGACCGCCTTCTACCACAAACCTAACTGTGGTCCTGGTCCCTGCTGACCAGGATCATCCCACAGAGCTGCAGTGTTGGAGATGTTCTGACTCAGTCGTCTAGACATTACAGTTTGGTTCTTGTCAAAGTCTTTCCCATCGTCACACTTGACCTTTTTTCCTGTAATATATCTATATCTGTCTAATTATCTATCTATCTAGCATGGAAAATGTACATAATATGTAAGATGAAACTACTGTTCTATTTTGTAATTTATTAAGTTTTTGAAAAAATAGCTACAACTTAAGATTCCTTTCAATGCAAAGGTCAGTTAATGCCTGGGCTCTGTCTTGTGTGTGTGTCTGAGTGCGTGACTTGTCTTGATGACGTGACCTAAGGTTGCCTGCTGCAGTGATAGCGTCACCAGCCTACAACGTCATTCCAACAAAGCCTCAGTGAATGGTCTGTCTGACAAATCTGGGCAGTTTTGACACTTGAGTACCTGAAGTGAAAGTTTATATGTCGTCCAGGGTGAGCTCGGAGCACTGTGGGTCCTAACAGGAAGAGAAGTGTAAGCCGGTGATTGAGCTATATAGAAGCTCAGCCTGACACCACAGGGCAGCAGTGAATGGATGTCATGTGGTTTAGAAAGCCAGTTGAATGACGTCAAGCATCCAAGCAGCAGTGTTCAGTTCTTCTGTGTTATAAGTGGTTTTCTGTGTGTTGGAAAGGTATCATTGGATGACTAATAGAAGCACAGTAGAAAAGGTCATGATAAAAGTATTTACTCACAGTAGAAACTGTTGTTGTTTAGTTTGCATTAGCAGCAGTAGTAGTAGTGAAGGTAACAGTCTTGACAACAATAGTTGCATTAGCTGTGTTGGTTAATATTCTATATGTTCCAAATTTCATTCCAAAATAAAACACAATTTGCACAAAATGTGAAAGACAATGCAACATCATGGAGTGTGTGGTTAGTTTTAAAGATCAGTTTCTGATTACAGACTGTGAGCATTTCTCTGTGGCCTGAGACCTTTGATACTTTCGATGTATCGATAAAGATTATATCTTATAATCCTGGAGACACCCTTAAAGATTCAGCTCTTACCTTATTATATCAGCATTTCAGTTTAAAACAGTGACAATATACAATAATGAGTAATGCATATAAAAAATCTGCAGCTATATGTAAAGTGTAAAGATACGAAAGAACATTTTATTTGTAAAAATATAATCATTTGTATCATACTATTAATTATGCAAATACTATTATTATTGTATTTTATTGATGTCACTCCATTTTCCTGTTTTGTTGCACCATAAACACATTTATCAACGTTTATTACCTAACCTCATCTTGTTTTTTTACTTATCTGTCCTGGTATTTCCCATCAGTATTTTTATGTGTCAACTATGTATATACAACATAGCTGTAATTTGCAACCTCCAAATGAAAGCAATACATAACCAACTTTTTTACAACTTAAAAAACCTTCAGCCCAAGTTGCTGGACAAAAGATAAAGATATTCACTTTATGACATATATATCAGAATACCACTCTTCTAATAAACCAAAATCTCACTTTAGCTGGATAAAAGCAATAATATCAGCCCACTGTGATGCCAGTGGTTTGTGAGCAGAATTTGACTCGAGACTGAAAGCATAAACTTATTAGGAAAATGTTTATTGGCCTAATAAATCAAGGGAGAAGTAAGGTCATTTTCACATAGACTTCAATATCCTCTGACTTTTTTCAATCAATAGAACTTCCTCCTAATGGTCATTAGATAAAATGGTGGTTCGAGGCTCTTCAAGTCTTTGAGTCAACATCCATATTCTTGAAAGTTGGCACATTTTTCAAATCACTGAACACACTAACTGTATGGATTATTATTCCTTTTATTGAAACTGTATTTAATATGATTTTCTTATTACAACGAGCCACAATCCAATGTACATTACAATTCCCCCAGACATAGAAGATGTGAGAGGTTATGGTATTATCAGTCACTCAATTAAATGATGGATGAAAATATGAATAGGAAGAGACTTTTGAAATGTATGTGGCTGTACGCTAGAGTCAGACACCATGGTTGAAGGATCTTTAGGGCAGTGACTTCAATGCACTGCTGCAGTTGTACACGCAACCTTTAGTAAATGAAAGTATCAGAGATGACTCCAGGCTGGTCCTCCACGTGATTCTGTTGCACATTCGCATACACACGCACACAAACACACACGCATGGATTGCACACACACACACAGCAGTGTAGTGTTGTTGGGCAGATGGCCTCGTGTTGTCATATTCAGGCTGACCTGCAGAGTAACAGGGTGACTGTTACAGCTGACCCATGGGCCAGCACCTTCACAGGCTTTAACCTATTGCTCCCTTTTTACAGCACAAGAACTTCCTGTATGAGGACAGACTGCCAACTAAAGCTACTACAGTACAATGCATTTTCATTTATCACTTTCTTTTTTCAGAGAAACTAGGGACCCAATTGATTCTCTTAGTTGTGTCAACAGCTGTAATTTATAATTGATTAGTGGCAATTTTTTAATTGTTCACTCAAAATCTCCTAAACATAAACCTGTATGAAAATGATGACCTCTGTATCGGTGGTCTGTGGGGAAGTTTAACACCACAGTACAAGCAAGAAGAAAAGACTGATGAACACACTTTATAATGTACACTTACTACAGGTATCTGTCCATCTATCTATCTATCTATCCAATATATATTGTCAATATATATATAAATCACTGGTATCATTGGATGACTGATAGAAGCACAGTAGAAAAAGTCACAATAAAAGTAAATACTCACAGTAAAAACTGTTATTTATTAGTTTGCATCAACAGCAGTAGCAGTATATATATATATATATATATATATACACTGTGTCATAACTGAGCTCAAAATGGTGGAATTAATTGTTTATTGTTTATTTGTAGCCACCTCTGTATTATGATTATTTACAATGCCCATCCACAAGCTTCCAGCAAATTCGGTAAAATACAAGATGACTGTAAAGAGGCAGCATTTCATTTTATATGTTACAAAATGCTGCTCTGACTTGTAAGAAGGGATATTGTCCCCTATAAAAGTAGGATACACTGTAAAAAAAAAAAAAGTAAAATTACAGGAAATGTTCTGTAATTTTTTACAGATTTTTCCTGTTTTCAAATAAAAAAATGAAATGCCAGTAGATTTACAGATATTTTCAGTAATTTTAGGTTTTATTTTTAAAATTACAGTTAATTAACCATAATTTAAGATTACATTAAAATTATGTTTTTAATGACAATTTATAGTATTTGTACATCTTTAACTGTAATTTTACATACAAGTTTCTGTATTTTTTTCCAGGTTTATTACCATTTTCCACAAGACAATGCAATAACTGTAAATTAACAGATACTAGCAGTTATTTACAGATTTACCTTTGGAATTACAAGTGATTAACTATCATATAATATTACATTATCATTCGTTTTTAAAGGTAATTTAACATATTTTTTTCATATTCAAATGCAATTTTACATTAAATGTGAGGTATTCATTTAGAGATTGCTGTCCACGATAAGGAAGACATACAAAATTACAGAAAACCAGTCATTCAAATTGTTTTCCTTAAACCTTAATTAAGATTCAAATTTCAAAGTTGGCGCCTATTTCCAGTTTGCTTGGCCCCGCCCATAATGACCAACTGGCTGAGTCTGAAGAATGACAGTTAGTTGGATTAGCTCTGGTGTCCGTCCAGTCAGTCATGCAGGGGAAAGACGTGCCCTCATGGTCTCATGATCTTCAATGAGGATGTCTGAGACAGCCACAACAGACATGTCGACCAAACACTGTTTGAGGTGAGTGTCCAGATAACGCCTGTCAGGGACGATTCTAGGATCAGAGCCTTAGGGGTGCAGAGCACTCAGAGTGCTGGCCGGCAAGGCAAGATAAATTTCACAGTTTTGTACATTTTAACGCAATTTTGGACCATCATTCCCACATTTGTTAAAGAAAAGCATAACACATTTTGGGTAGAGGAAACACTGTGACTAAACCAACAAATCTAAGAAAAGTTATTTAAATGCTGAGCTACAGCAAAAGAAGAAAGGACTGGAATCATAAAAGAAATGTATAACATAGAAAAGCAGACTTCATCCCTGAACCTATGTATGGACAAATTTACTAAGTTCTGGAAGAAGACAACTCATTTTGATACAGCAGCTCCTCAACATATATATATACACATACACAGAAACAGTATATATGTATGTTTTTGGAGTAAAACAACTCCCTATAGTGAGTACCAAAAATACCAAAAATGGACCTTAGTCTTATTTTTAGACTTTTATTTGAAAGGCAATGTACAACATGTAAAACACATTAACAGAAATTGACTTCAATGTTTGTCTCTGCCTTTTTCCTTCTAGTCTGTATTATATAATACAAATACATAAATAAAAATCAACTTCTCAAAAGAAGAAAAGTGCTGGAAATTTTCAAAATAGTAATACTAATAATAAATAATTAAAATAATAAAAGAGAGTCAACCCTGCCTAAGGTACAATGTTGACTGACCACCTGTAACGTTTCCTAGCAAGAAAAAACGTCAGCTAACTCCTACCTGACAACATAAACAGTGATCTACAACTCAGGCAGAAATAAGGACTGGTGATGATAATAAGGTGTTGGTATTGAGTGGTAGCAGTAAAGAAATATGTCACATATCCTGGTTTAGGCCAGGTACTTGCACCTCACACTCTCGATGGGCATTGTTAACAATCTCTGCAGATGACAAGCTCAGAGCGGGGGATAGCGAAAGGTGGGAGGGATGGGGTGGATCAAACCATTTTCGAAGCTTGGGGGCGGTGCTGCTTTATTTTTGTTGTTAAAATATTACGTTTAAACCTTATACTGTATATGGTTTTGACATTTCTTCAGCTTATTAAACATGGACATACAATAAAAAAAAATTAAAAATCTCTTAAATTTTAGGGGTGCTGGGGTTCAATTTAGGGGTGCTGCAGCACCCCCAAAAACGGGCTAGAAACGCCTATGACGCCTGTGAACGATATTTTAATTCATTTTCATACCTCCACTGGACAGCCTCGAAGCTAACGTTAGCATCCCTCTGGTAAATTGCTACCCTCACATAAGCTATTGTTAGCAGATAGCTATCGTTTTTTTATGGTTTTGTGACTAAGTGACTGATGGTCGTTTTATTTTACAGCTAAAGCTTTCATTGTTAACGCGCTCTTTCGGTCAAAGCCTTTTCTAACATGACCAGAGGTTAGTCGTAATTGTGTTGCTCTCTGCTGATGTATGTTCGTGATTTGAATGCGGTCAAACTGCTGTATGCTGCTCTGTGTAATGTCCCACTCGTCCTCCGTGAGTTCCGTAGAGACCTGAGATGGTTAATTTAAGTTTTTTAATTAGTTTCGTCCTAGCATTAGCATGCTAAGTTAGCCTGCTCACTGCCGTCTTCCCTCGGTAGTCTGCTCCTTTTTTCCACCAGGAGAATTTATTTTCGTCTGTCGCCACAGGTGTGGAGATGTTTGTTCGTTTGTGTTTAAATGTTTTGAGTGTTAATCTCTGGGTCTATTTGCTCTGTACATGTTGTTGCTGCTAAATGATACAGATGGCTGCTGAATGTGATATTAGTCCATTTGGATTTGAATGTTAAACTGAGGTAGTGAAATGTGTTTTCTGGTTACCATATTAAGTTTGGTCGGATTGTTTAATTTATAAAAAAAAAAAAGAAAAAAAGGCAGAATTACTGATGTCATTTATTTTTGGGTTTCCTGTTGAACTTTAAATGCGGAAGCAATGAAAGCAGAGACTAACCTGTTTAAAGGACCAATTTGTGTTTTTTTTTGGTAATTTAGTTTTACTGTGCAAAATTGATTATGTTATTGTAACATTTCATATGTTAAAAAGCCTTTTCTAGCTCACACACAGCTCACAATTTCTGTGTTTCTGTCTGTCACCACAGTTGCCAAGTAAAGATCCAGAGATCCAGTCCTGACTCCTGCGTATCCTTTCCAACTTGGGACACAACAGAGACATAAAGTGGAGACGGGTTACATATATTTGATAACTGATAGAGGATGACTCCCAGTGAATACTTGTTCAGTTTACTAAAATGGTTGTTAAATACCCTAAATTTACAGATAGCATCTTTAAATATACCTATTGATGTATTTTGATGTACAGTGTTTAATTTCCCATTGTCCAATTCTCTAAAATAACTACTGTAATACTGTAAATGTGCAGAAATTCCTATTTGATTAAAGGTACATATTTTGTTTATACATTGTGTCACTGTTTTTCCTACTTTAGGAAACCACAATTATGCAGCAAATCAGTGTAGATGGACAAGAAATGACTACTAAATACCCTTAATTAACAGGGATTGTCCTTATATGTAGATATTTTTGATGTATTTAACTTGTTTTTCCACTGTCCAGTGGTTGCTTTTTAATCTACTAATTCTCTAAAATGACAGATAAATACTGTACATTTGCCGACATTTATCTTTAATTTTATGAACCTGGTTTGTTTTTATACGTTATAACGTTATTGTACTTGGGAAAATAGTATTTTAACATGAAATTACTGTAGATAGACTTGGCTCTTTCCTAAAATAAATAATGTATACCGTGAAATTACACAGATTAAACTGAAAGGTATCTAATTTTAATGTTTTTTGACAAATGTATGTTATTTTACAGTATAATGGGAATTTATCAACTATAATATACCACATTTTAATTGATTTTGACTGTAAAAAGCTGCTCTGTATTTTTACGGTTATTGTATGTAGTTCTGTGATAGTTATTTACTGTAATTTTACAGTATCTCTTTGGAAACTTTGCTGCCAGTGCTTTTACCCTTTTTTTTACAGTTTTTTTTTTTTTTTTTTTTTACAGTGTAGATCAATAGATACACATCTAGATTTTTTTTGTTAACTTCTTTATACAGATTAAATATGTAAATTTCCATATATGTCATACATGCTCATAATAAAATATTTTCATAGACCTTTTCCTGGGAATAACAGATAAATGTTAATAACTAATATTAACTTAATTTATCCAGAGGATATATATTTGGGATAATAATTTGTGACTACATCACTTGCCATACATTTCTGTTGGAGGTTGGGTTTGAGGTTGAGCGGTTGAGAGTGAAGGGTTTACTACTACTGTAATTCATGTTGTATAGTTTGTGGTGTTACTGTATTGCCCTTCATTTTATTGAAGCACCGTTAAGTGTTTCATAGCTATTGACCAGTCAGTAGCTGTTAATATCAGGGAATGAAGCAGCTAAGACTGTGAGCCATGGGCCAAATGACAAAGGAGTGGTGAGAAAATGAAACTGGGGAAAGAGGTGACTGATGGATGGAAACAGTGAACTCGTCCAGCGTTACAGAGGAGGGATCATGGGCAAGTGTTTATTCACATCTGATATGTGCAGCGGAAGAATTGAGAGAGAGCTGGCAGATTTACACTGTACATATCAGGTTCTGGTAATAGACAACCCAACTTGCAGATTTATTGCAATCACTAAAGACATTTTGGATCTAACGCAGATTTCCTTCAGCGTAGTGGCACAAAGCTGAGTCATTACCAGGGTTTAGGTCTTCTTAGGTTGAGCCGAAGCATTCAAACATTTTCAAAGAAGTCAGCAAGTCATAATTAAAATTTCCTTTCATTCATAAAAGATTATTATTTTTTTAGGTGAAACTGAATGGATATATGTCATTGATATCATTACATCATCCGGGTCCTCCAGCCGGCTCCTCCAGCTGGCTCGTTGGTCTAGGGGTATGATTCTCGCTTAGGGTGCGAGAGGTCCCGGGTTCAAATCCCGGACGAGCCCACCTTTTAATGCCACCCCCAAATGATCTGCGATCACTTTTGCGAACGACATGCTAACTGGCAACGGGACATTACAGCGACTATGCTAAACCAAGCTAACGGCAGCGCTGCCAGATTAGGACAATACCTGGACTGGTTACAAAACGCTTTTTCTCACTTATCTAACTCTGGGGAATGATTCGATTTCATTGACAATTTGTCAGTCGGCTAGCTAAGTTTGAAAACCCCGTGATGTAGTGTGTTTGAGGGGCGGGCGGCGCCGGCGTGCGTGACATGAGCTGAAAGTAGTGGGAGTGTCGTGCATTTAGGGGGGACGTCAACCAGGGCTGTAGTAAGTGAGTGTGTGAGAGTGTGAGTATGAGAGTGTGTGTGTGTCTGTGTGTGTCAGTGAGTGAGTGAGTGACTGACTGTTGCCTGCTGCACAGTCTGTAGTGCTGGTGTTTCCACAGACATATAGACGCCGCATCAACTGCTACTGCCTATTTGTGCTGACGAACCGTGGGGCCGCCATCTTGGAGCGGTCAACCGCTACACTCAGTGTAATCTGTTTGACTGACTCAATGAACTGTCAGCGCATTTAATCAATCATAACTCGCTGAATACTAAACCGATTTTCATTGCCGCAAACGTCATACATGTAGCTATGATACAGGACACATGGTTCGGCGTATTTTAATACTCATAGTGGGTTTAACAGCAATAGAGTATTCTGATATATGATATATGTGATGTATGATAGGTATTTTGCAGAACACACACTATATATACACTAATTTATGAGAGAGAAGCAGAAGCAAATAGTGGCAGTAAAGTCAGCTATTTTAATATGTTGAATAAACAATATATGATGAGGCTATATATAAATATATAACAAGAGTAAAAAAGAGTGACTAGAACAAAGCCTGGATAACAAATGGGGAGGGGACAGCCTCTCATTTTGCTTTTCAGACTTGCATAACAAAGCAGAGAGAGAATAGAAATGTAAATTCTCAAGTCAAACACAAGAACACGACACATCCCCACCCCAAACTATATTTACACATGTACAAAGTTGCTCATGAAAGTTTTACATTAACTAAAACCTCTGAAAGAGGACTGTCTTGCAGAGCTTTTTTCTCGTGCTTCCTTTCTGCAGGTCAAGAGAGGTGAGTTTGGCAATGTGGTGTAGCCTTATCGTAAGAAACACGGACACAACCAATGACAAGTTGGAATGATGGTTGTCGATGCCAAACTGTGTCTCCTCAATGTGTTCCCCCAGCAGAAAAACATCCTCCATTCCAATCTCCTCCCGTGATGTGCGTGACTGTCGACAACTTTGGAGCTTGCTTTGTTGAAGCTCGGCAGATCAGCCTCTCTGCAGCTCTCAGCACCTTATAATAATAATAATAATAATAAATACATTATATTTATATAGCGCTTCACACAGTGTTCGGAAACTTTACAGAACAGAGAAAATAGGAACAAAGAACAAAGAAACTTTAATATATGATGATTAAAAGAAAAAAACAAAACAAAACAAGATAAAATCAAACCTTCACTGTGCCTTGTGATGGAATCACTAGGCTGCCGTTGTTTTTCAGGGCTAGAAGGTGGTAGCTCTCGTCAAATGATGATGGTACAGGATCTCTGACCAAGCCCGCATGTAATACTTGAAAAGAATATATATACACACACACACAGGGATAAGTATCTCACCCTGCCCAGTGATTGATAATAGAATATTTACATTTATAAATGCTAATAGCCTTATGATGATACACCTACTCTTTGGAGGTGAACCGGGAAGCTGAAGATGGATGGAATAACACCATCTCTGAGTCGGACAATCTGACCTGTCCTATCAAAATCACCCTGCTTAAAATGTTCACAGCAAAGCACTGAAGAATCACTTGCAGGGAATCCTTCCCTCCTCAAAGCCACTTCCCACTTCTTCCTCACATCACTGTCTTTGGGAAACCTTCAAAATGAAAACTGGAGATTTGGGAGAGTCTCCACAAAAACATTTTACAAAGGAGGTCAAGCTTATTTTCTTCCTTCAAATTTCTTACAACCTTTCTTCAACAAAACTCCTATTTTGATGCATATCTGTTGATAAGGAACCAAAGCTGCTGAAATTGGGAATGCTTGTTTGCAAACTATTCTACAGTCAGATGTTCTGTTGTCTGTATTTTTAAGTGGGGTGGGTATGAGACATGAGAGGTATCTTACTTTTGTTAGGGTGAATTACATGTGAATAATACAGTCTGTGCCACCTGTGTAAAATTCGCTCGTCAGTGTTATACCAGTAATATTTGTTTTATTTGTATAATAGCATCCTTGTGTCCGTTGTAAACTAAGTCAGTGTTATGGAATATGACTTATAAAGTCTCAGTTCATAGCCGGGTGAACACCGGCACTAAACATAGCCTAGCTAGCTGGCTACGATTTCGCTGGTGGACATAAATACAGTACAACGATATTCTATTCACAAAATACAACCAATAGTAATGTTCAATCTTACTTGTGAAAGGTAATCCCGGGAGCCCTGTTTTCGATGGTCCGCCGATTTAATCAGGAATATGCTGCACAGTGCTGTGGCATCTTCGCTTATTCTGCTGCTAGGCAACTTGTAGGTTGACCGTCCCAAGATGGCGGCCGCATTTCTTGCGCCCCAGCAGCCAACCCGGCGTCTACTCTTTACATGTCTATGGTGTGAACGGGTGGATATCCGTGTGTCTCACGCCGAATGCGTGAGACTTGAGAGCCCTGTTTGAAACTGTAGTATAGTAAATAAAAGTAATATTTTTATTGTTACAGTAATATATTTTATTTCGTGGTGTACATTTTAGTATCGCGTGTTGGACACATAGCTGAGTAAATGAAAGTGTAAAGATAATAATTTGGATTTTAAATAACGTCATTGAGTGTTGTATTTGCGCCACACTGTGGGGAAGTCGCATGAATAAAAAGTCATCGGATCTTTCGGGGTAGCTCTCCTTTGCTGTGAAGTCGGGATCTTTTAGCCAGTTTAGCAGCTTGCTGCTACTGAAAGGTGGCGGTTGATGTCAGTTACCGTGTAATGGCGGCGCTTGTGCTGTAACAGGACGCTAGCTGAACATCTAGACTGAAGGCTGTGCTGCCTCTTCCACAGGGTCTGACTGATCAATACTGGTGCTGGCAGTGTCATTAATTAATGAAGTAGTAGTTTAAATAAAGTACCATAAAATAATAACTTTTTTCTGTTTACGAAGTTCATCAACTTGTCTACGTCTTCAATAAGAAATAAATAATGAAGAACCAACGCAATGTCGCTGTAGTGAAAAGATGCTAATGTCTAGCACTAATAATAACTGTCAGCTGTACCACTCTTGCTGACTCCAACGTGAGGAGGGTTGTGTGTTAAATCAGAGTTCTGTAGCTGTTAATCATAGCCCTACAGTTGGCACATATCTGGGAGAAGAATGGTTTTTAGAAAGGACATTAAAGTTGCAATATTCATTTAGCCCTCAGAATACTGAACAGTGAGAACACAAAGAGATGGAGTGATAAGAAAGAGAAGGACAGGAACAGAGACAGGTGAGGGTGGGAGGACAGAAAGAAACAGGAAAGGGGGGAGAGAAAGAGATGGGCAGGAGCAGATAGAAAGACAGGAGAGGGTGGAGGAGCAAGAGGGGAGGAGGGAAAGATGGGAGAGAGAAGACGGAGGGACAGAAGAAGATGGAGAAAAGAAGGCAGAGGAGGGAGGAAAGAGTAGCAGGAGGGGAGAGGCAGGCAGGAAAGGGAGCAGAGAGAGAGGAGAGGATAGAGAAAAGAAGGAGGAGCAGGGAGGAAAGAAAGCGACAGGACAGGAAGGAGAAAAAGAGGAGGAGAAGGGTGGGAAGAGAGATGGGAGAGGGAGGATAAAAATAAGAGGAGGAGGAAATAGACATGAGGAGAAGGAGAGACAGGAGAGAATGGAGAAGAGGAGGAAGTGGAGGGAGGAAAGAGAGACAAGAGAGGGAGAGAAAGTAAAGGGAGGACTTGGAGAGACAGGAGAGGAGGGAGGAAAGAGACAGGAGATGATGAAGAAAAGGAGGAGGGAGGAGAGGGAGAGGAAGGAGAAGAAAGAGAGAATCAAGTAGAAAGAAAGGGACTTGTGTCCAAACTGAAAATGTCTACCTGGAACACCAGAGGGAGCAAATCATCAAGGCCATATCGAAGACCTACAAGAAGGTGGAGGCCATTAATGCTGGAGGTATGAAAGTCAGCTCACACTCTGGACAACATGCTGTTTCTGACAGTTGCATGCTCTCTGTATCCTGGCTGATCTTTGGTGCTCTGCTTCTTTCAGAGGGAACTGCCGAAAAGACGGAGGTGAGGGCATGGAGGCAGCAGAGTAAGAGAATAAAGCTGCAGATGAAACAACAAAAGATAAAATATAAGAAGGAGAGAGAGGAGAAAGGTCAGGAGGACGGAGATGATGACAACAAAGTGGATATGCTTTCCAAAGTTAATTATATATCATTCTCATGGTTTAGTGACATGAACATGGCTGTTCTTTAAAGTGCACCTGGTGAATTCATCACAAGATGTTTCTAGTTAGTTATAGCTTCAACTCCCAAAACAAGGATCAGAAGCTTCAGTTGCTTCATTTGTTGCTGTTAAATCAATCAATCAATGAAGAAAAGGTAACAAGAGCAACAACAACAATAATAATATTATAACAGTAATATAACAATAATAATAATGAACAGCAACAAATCACTTCATAGGATTCTTAAGCTTTAATCTACCATGAAGGAAAAGAGAACTTTCACAACAACAACTATGAGAAACAGTTTGTTTCCTCACCTAAATCATACCTGTTATGGACGTGAATCAAGAGCTGAGATGAACATTGAGAAGACTGAGGAACAAACATTTGTTGCTATGCAACAGAAAATAATCCTGTAAATGATGCTGTCAGCACAGACAGAGGAAACACAACTGCCTTTGTTAGTGAAGCTCTCTGATGTTGGATGCAGAGTCTCAGACAGAGAAAAGCTGTTCCTGTCACTCCTGTCCTTCAAACTGAAGACCAGATCAGAGCAAACACTCAGCAGACAGAACAAGATTTTAATGATGGTAAGTGCTACTTCTGTGTCTGTTTCATAGAGACACTAAAACTAACCAGAAGGAACAGAATTGAGATTCTAGGTGTTTTTGGCCCTGTGTCAGTGTCCTGAGGGTTGTACTACGAAGGAAGTTCAACAGAGCCTTTGGGTGAGCTGGCTCGACAAAGCCGAAAGCTCCAACCAGAGATAACGAGTATCACAACGGTGGTTATCACCTTGATTTGTCGACCCAGGCTTGACTCATCAGTCTCTGTGCGCGTTCACATAAAAAAGGGGCGTTTAGGCGTCATTTGACGCTATTTCCGCAGAAAATTGGACCGATTACATGCCGCATATTTCAGCCATAGGAGCAGATTATGATAATGGAGGGCTATGAAGAGTTCAGACCAGTAATAACAGCTAAAAGCAACACTGTTGCTCCAAACAAGACAAGAGAGGAAGTCTGGAAAAAAAATGCAGATCGTGTAAATGCGTAAGTTAATATAGCCTATGTAATATCATATAATATTATATATCATTATATAACTTTAATTCCCTCCCTGACATTGTTTCACAATAAAGGATACATGGAAATCACTCAGATTAGGGCCAAATCAAAGTGAAATTCATTTGATTTGTCCAATTTTCTAATTGGTGTTCTATTAGTTGTAGTGCCAGCAGTGCAAAACGGTCTTGGCAGCAAATCCAGTCCAAGCACAAAAATATAATCCAAAGTAGTGTTTGCTGTGCATTCATCACTCTTAGTGTAATGTGCATGATAAACTGCGTAACATATTAAGTGTTAAAATTATCAGAAGGAAACAAGAAGAAAAAATAGAGGAGAAAGATTTGAGGGGGCCCCGCTCCAGTAGATTACACAGCCTCAGAGGAGCTGGCCCTTGCAAAAGATGAAGGGCGGCCGATCATGGAGGGGGTACAAGGGGTTATTCAATCAGACCTGCTGCTGGCAGCTCCCAGCAGCAATTCTTTGTCCAGGGTATGTATAAGTGCTTCGGTGGTAAAATACTAAATGCATATTTATTGTTTCTCAGATGAGAAAAGTCTTTATCTAATTTACAGTTGAAGGAGACAGTAGTGTTGCTCAAGCTGCCAGCACACACCCTTGCTGGCCCCCACACAGAGGTAACTGTCAAAGTTGTCATGTACTCTTATCTTTGTTTGCTGTGTTGAATCCACTTTATTCATTTCTCTTAAACTATTCCACAGGTGGAGATCAATGATGAGGAGACACTTTCAGTGTATTCAGAGGTACCTTTGGGGGTAGATATCTTAATAATCTAAATAAGAATTTAATTAAAAATTTAAATTCATCTTTTTAAATTAGAAATAATTAAGATTCTTGCTCATTAATGTCACAGGGAGAGGACATTGTGCAACCCTCCCCTCAGCTTGTGGCCTCCACCTCTAGGCCCACAAAAAAACAAGGGGTAAGGGTTTCATAATTTCTAGCAGTCCTATGTTTTAGTTTCTTGAGCTGGAAATCAAGAAACTAAAACTGGAGTATGAGAAAAAGGTACTGCAGTAAATGGTACTTTAAATTTTTTTTGTTAAGCATGATTGACATTGTATTGTATTTTTCTTTTCCCAGAAAAAGCAGAACTTTAATAAATAATAAAATACATCCTGTGATTGGTGTTTTGTTTTGTTTTTTTATTGGGTGAAAAGGTGCTGCTGATGGCTGCGTTACTGTAAGTGCATGGATTTGTTTGGTCGCATTACTTATATGGTTCAACAAGATTGCATATGTAACGTATTCCCTCAACTGAGAATCTGTATCACTCAGAGAATATAGTCAGAAAACGCCAACAGATCACTCCGGTCTGGAAAAACTCTCTCCCTCCGAAGAGCACCTCTAATAATTCGGGTACCTAAATCCACTGGATTTTCCAAAAACGGTGAGGCCACGTTCAAGGAGGATGATCAGTGAAAGGGCGACGCTTTTTATAGCCGACTTTAAGCTGAAAGTCAGAACAAAAACTGGTCCGGACCAGGTTATGTTCGCAGCATAAGTTACCACAGTGATATAGCCAGCTTTGAAGAGAGCGACCTTCGTGACACGGAAAAGTCTGGCTTTAGGCTCAACATACCTCGCTAACGCACTAATCTCGCTTCGTAGTACAGCCCTCAGGTGTGTGTGAGGGCCAGCTGATAACACAACAAAGAGGACGATCAAACCAAAGGATGCTCCATTATTACAGCAGCTGCAAGTACTCTAATTGATGAAGATCATTCAGAATTAACATGAACGCTGTAACTGTTATTTTTAATTTGCATAACTAGAATTTATTTTTTATATTTATTAGCAAACAGGAACAACACCAGGAAATTTTAATTGTGTGTGTGTGTGTGTGTTACAGAGCTGAAGAAATGACAAGATGACAAGAACAAGGGACTTTTGCACATATTTTAATGTTAATAAAGAACATGCTTATCAAGTATATTGTGTGTAATTTTGAAGGTTTTTTTAAAGGTTAAAAATATATCTTTTCCCTTGTTCGCGTCATGCAACTCATTTAACTTCTTTACTATTATTTTGATTCATTCATCCCTTCATTGTTTGGACACTTGATTTTGTCAAGCTTGAGGTGCAGCTGACATTTTAAAACAATTAGGACAATATAATGTAGAAGGCACAAAGTAACATTGTGCAGTCCAGGTAAAACTGTTGAGTCAAAGGAAACAATAGCATCATGAATTCTAAAAGCACACAAAGGATCCAGCTCCATAAGGTTTGAATCCTTCAGTAACTTCTATGAAGAGGGAGCAGAATAAGTCAAGCAGAAATTACTATACAATGTACCATTGACAGATAAAAGTAGAAAACTGGACAGGCCTGCTCCCTAATTAAGTGAGGACCCAACCTTGATTTATATGTCGAACCTAAATTCTGATACTAACTGTAATGCAAAAGTGTAATATTTTTCTTCCAAGTGGTTATGTTTCTCTAATACAGCCTTGTATTAAAGATGCAGAAAGTCAAGCAGTGTTTTATTTTGAAAACGGCGGACAGGAAAAGGTTGGCATGGAGCCTCGTTATCTTTGCCGACGTAGCAAGAGAAAGTTACGCTTGTTTTAAATGCCTGTATGTCGCAGAGATACAGTGGGGTGGAGCAATTGTTAAAAAAATATTCACGTTTACATACAAAAGCACGCCACGCAACCAGTAGCCTGGCCGCCCGCGCGTCACGGGCAGGCCCATAAAGGAGCGCCCCCTTTCCGTACCGTGCGTCAATATTTGTTGACAACGTCGATGAAGAAAGATGGCGGCGCTCACAGCAGCGGAGCGAACTACGGGCAAACTGACAGACGCCTTTTCAAACCCCGTGTACAACCAAGATGGCAAGTCCGTGTCACCAGATTCAAGGACCCTGCAGGACGTTGTGGTGGATTTCCTGGAGAAAGATGTCGGCAGTGACCTGAAGTCCTTGAAGAATGTGGGCAGCCTTCTGAAGAAGCTGATGGAGGAGAACAGCGTCCTGGAGGATCAGGTGAGCTCTCAGCAGAAGCCGCCTCAGGCTATGTTCATGTGAGCACCAGAGCACTGGAGACGGCCCGTGTCCTTTACATGTCGTTCACAGCGTGTCCTTGGCCTCGCCGTGCTTTTCTTTGGACAGCTGTCAGAGCCACCCTCAGCTCCAGACCAGGAAAGCTTCCCTCATCAGTCTGCTGGGGGTGGTGTCTTCACCACAACCTCCACATCCATCCATCTACACCCTAGGCTGAACCTGCACATTTCTAGATTTCATCACATTGTTGTGCTGTTTCAAAGTAATTTTACACAACCTAATGTGTGATAGAACAGTAGAATAAGAGTTTCCACATTATGATACACCGCCCATTCATTTTTCTGAATCAAACCCGTGAAATGAAGGGCGGGGGGCATAAAAGGTAATTAAGTCATGAGCCTTTTAGGTCTATTGGCGTAGAAGAATATTATTAAATATTAAGTTATATCCTCTTAAGACCCGAACTCTTGCATGGCATGCATTTTTAATTTCTCTTTCGGGTGTGTTGTTGGTTTCTAATGTATTATACTTTTCTGCCACCACTAAATGGAAATATTATGGCCTCATGTGTGGACAGCAGGCCCTTGTGGAGAAAAATTTTGTATTGTGGTCTAGATGACCCAAAATGTGATGTCCACATATGTGGACGCCAGGTCCAAGGAGAATATTGTAATATAAAAGATACTCAATCAAGTTTATTTACTTGCATTTTGGCTTCGCCCAAGTTTATTAATTTCTGCCACACTAATACTACAACTACAATAATGGGTTATGGTTTGTGAGCTTTTGTTTTGAATCCCCGATTTTGGAATTTTTCCACTGGACATCTTGGTTTTTAAAAACTGCATTTGGAGGAGAGGTGGAGCTTAGAATGAGTGACAGCTGGATCTGCCCTACTCTGTACACTATCCAGGTTGTATGATACAATTTTTCAGTCAACCAGTAGCCACGCCCCCAAACACATGCCTTCTTTTATGGTCTATTTTCCTCATCACTTAAACCCATTGTTTTCAAAATGAACATTATATTATACTGAAGAATGGAAACTAGGGACTGAGACCATAAACTCATTAAGAACATTTTTAAGGAGCTGGAAATGAACAGAGAAATAGAGCCATTTTCACATAGACTTCAATAAATTGTTTTTACAACCAATGTTTCAGACAAAGGTCATCTTCTCATTATTTCTGCTTTGATTTGACCTTTTTATGGTGAGTCACATATTTGACCCACAACTGACATAAATGTCATGTCTTCTCTCAAATCTGCAGCTGTTCTTTTCCATGACATCAACAGCAGAACAACACACCGAAATGACACAGACAGACACACACACACACACACACACACTCACACTCTCTCTCACAGTTAATATGCAGCCCATTAATGTTATAAACACTGTCCAGTTGCCACAGTTAAAGTTGCTCTACAGAATCCTCGTGCAGCTGTGTTTGAAGGACTGCTGCAGTGCATGTACATGCGCTAATGGGGGAAAAAAACATACACTACTCAGTCATGCTATAGTGATATTCATGAAATTATGGAATTTAAGTATAAGCATACACTGGTAATTTTTTCATCTCAAACAATTTGTTGAAATAAAAGCTAACAACAGTGGTGAGTATACCACAACAAAAAATGTCAATGTCTGAATAACTTTTGATGCTTCCTTAAGCGTGGTTCATCTGGTTCCTTGTCCAGCGGAAATGATCCTTGGCCTATGCAAGATGACAAGTCCTGTGCCTGGTGGTGTGGTCAAGTACCCTTGCAGGTCATCTAATACGCAGACCATCCTGATGTAAGCGATTTCGAATGGTCTGACATGACATTCGGGTGCCTCTCACCTCCCTTAAATTGGCCTGGAGTTGAGTGGCATTCATCATCCGGTTCCACAGGGCACTGTTCACAATGAAGTGGTCATCAGCATGGGATGTGGCCAAAAGATGTCCACTTATATGCCTTTCTGTGACTCTTCTAGTTTCTCTGTGTCTCTGTTGCAACCTGCTGATGACAGTCTGTGACACTCTGAGCTCAGTTGTCAGGTGCCGTCTTGGTTGCCTGGTGTCAAAATGTGAACACCATGACGAAGAGGACTGTTTAAATACAAATGTCATTGAACCAGAACATTTAGCGGTTGATTCATGGATCAGACACCTGTGATTAATGGCCTTGTTAAAGAATAGCATGTTCTGCCATAAGTACCAAAAGATTAAACAGTTGGATGTGTGCATTCAAAAGTTTAAAGAAAGGTCCAATTAAGTCCGACTGTAAAGGTTAAAATTGCTTATTTGAGCATTCTGACATTCACCCAAAAGCTGAACAGTGTATGAGGCAGACGTGTTGGAGTAATTTTAAGTAGCACTAACACACACACACACACACACACACACACACACAAAAGTACATGGGTATGCTAAGCAGTGTTTCCTCTACATTCATTTAGGAGTGGCGGGTGGGGATCCTATTGGAGTTAATAAGACGTTAATTACTCGCGAGAGCACGGCCTTGATAGTGACATCCCGTCAGGCACCCAGGCACCAGCTCAGAGAGTCAGAGGAGTGTTGTCCTTGAAAATAGGGCATCGACTTACTGGAGGAAAGGTAGACTTATTAGCTTAAGATAACTCATCATAGATTTTACAAGTTAAATAGGCATTCGCAAAGTATTGATAGCCAGCTACCGTTACGTAACATACCGGTAGTTTAAGTTAATTGGGCCCGGTGTCAACTCAGTAAAGTGGGTAAACTAATTGATAGCATTAAGCTGACATCTACACGCCATGATGTATTAACTGCTGACTGCATTTTCGGATGAGTTTGTTCAAACATTTTTCTAAGAAGAGAAAGACAACTGGTGAAGATAACGGTAGTCATGTATCATTAGCCTTTTACTGACTTTTTTTTTTTTTTTTTTTTACATTCAGCCTTTATTTGACATTGTATATGGCTGAGATGTATAAGTTGTAGTGGTTGTAAGGGAAAAAGCCATTTTCAACTTGCCAGTCAATACATAGGTTTTAAAAGTTAAATCTGCAGTCCAGTGTAATTTGTTTACTCTGCCACGGCCCCTCGGAGAGCCTGCCCCCGCTGCTGAAAAAAACCCTAAAGGAAACACTGCTAAGTATTCGGTCAACCTTGAAACGGAATTTCTTAATGACTGTTTCCTTCCATTCAGTTGCAGCTGCACCACCTGGGCCTGTTAATGAAGCCTGACGCACTGTGTCAGTCACTACTACATAAAAATTATTTCATGTTTAATTATTAGTTTTGTCTCCACAAAACTAGATAAAAGAAAATTACACACCCTAATGAATGAAAGTCAGCATTACCCAAGTTGACTATATGTTTTTTTGCAGTCGAAAGCCAGAAGTATTAACAAGTTTAGTATGTGACTGCAAAACGTGTAGTTTGTTGATGTATTTTCTGTGTCTTCTTTCAATCAGGTTCTGTCAGTCTCTAGCTCTGTGCCTCCTAAAGTGTCTGCAGCGCTGTCTGCTGCTGAGGAAGCCCGCTGCTCCCTGGAGAACCTGCGGAAGAGGGAGCGACTCATCTCCAACACACTGCACCAGGTAGTCACCAACAAGAAAGGCAATATTTATTTAAATTATACAACTAGTCCTCTGTCCAGAACCACTCTTCCAACCTGAGCCAGTCCTCCAACCTGAGCCAGTCTTCTAATCTAGTCCTCTAACCTGAACTAGTATTCCAACCTTAAGAAGTCCTCTAATCCGAACCGGGTCGCAACCCTGAAGCAGTCCTCTAGTCAGGTCTCCAACCTGTGCCACTCCCGAAATCTGAATCCATCCTCCAACCTTAACCAGTCCTGTAAACTGAACCAGTCCTGTAACCTGAACCACGTTTCTAACCTGAACAGTTCCCCCGGTCATATTGTCCATTGTAAAGATATACTCACACTTTGTCTGAGTCCAGTAGGCACAAAGTTTGAAATATATCTCAAAGTTAAGCCTTGCCCTGCCTTCATAAGACAGCAGTGAGTTAACAAGCATGTATTGTAAAGGAGATGTTTCTCATTTTAATCATGCTTGCACATCAATCTACAAAACACAGAAGAGCTTAAAAGCCACCGAGAATTAAATACCACATATTCATAAATCCGTTCATTTATGCTGTCCTTTTTCTTGTTCATGATTTGGTCTTGCAGCATCTGCAGGAGGCCCAGCCTTGGATGGATAACCTCAGCCAGACGCTCAACCAGGTGGACACCATAGAGAGACACATGAAGTACCTACTCTGCCTTCAACACATAGAGGAACTCAGGTACTATAAACAAGGGCAAGGGGCTGAAGACACTGGCACTGATTACTGAAAGACAAATAGAGAAAGAAAGAGTTGGAAATGTGAGCAGAAAAAGAACAGAAGGTCATAACAATTCTATGATTATAGTCGAAGTCTTTCACATGAATAAGAGTAAAACTAATCCAGAGATGCTCATCCAGCCACTGAATAGATTTTTTTAATGGAATTGAATACTTCAGTGTAATTGAACTGAAACTGACGATATTCACAGTGGCCACCAGCAGAACATCGATCCCTTCAACGACGGCACTCAGTTCAATCATAACTTTTTCTAGAACCCTGGAGAGAAAGGGCAGTGAGACATGCCGAGTTTTTCTGTGACCTTTTCAGAATGGCTCTCCCTGCCTTGTCTGCTGTGTGTTGACCTAAGGCAGATGTAGTAATGTGTAAAACATTGTGTGCCTGCAGTGCTGCAGTCCAGCAGTGTCTGATGACCAGCAGTGTCTGGGAGGCCATAAGGGCAGTGGACAGCATGGCTGCACTGGATACTGGACTAAACCAATCCCAGTGCTTTCACCTCCAGGACTTCCTCCGAGAAACACTTAACTTCTGGCACAAGATTATCAAAGACCGGCTCACCAGGTACACCTCCACCATCCCCCCACACAGTGTTCCTTTAGTTCATACTTACACATACTGAATCCCTGTCACTCTATCATTACTCTGGGTTTACCGCCTGAGCTAATTCCTTTTCTTTAATTCCTCCGTAGTGACTTTGAGAAAGTATTGACTCAGCTTCATTGGCCGATCCTCTCCCCACCGTCTCAGTCCCTGACCCCCACTACCAATGGTCAGGAAATCAACAGCCAGCTGGAGCTTCTGGTCACACAGCTACTGGCACTGCAGACCTCGTATCTTTCACCTCGGGCTTCAACACATCTATTTTCTGTAGACACCTGTCATTTATATCTGTTGTCTTGACACAGACATGCGCACACACACACACACACACACACACACAATGATATTGGTCCTGTTTGGGCTTGGAATCATCATGTCCATGTCTGAGCTGATTGTGCATGGACAGCTCGTTAAGATGTGTTGAGGATGCTCTTGAGAGCAGATCACTCAGACCACATTCAAAGGTGGTTTCAGTCTGTTAGCATCCATCCATCCATCCATCCATCTTCTACTGCTTTTTCCGTTTCCGGGATGGCGGGCGGTGCTGGAGCCAATCCCAGCCAACGTTGCGGGCGAGGGCGGGGTACACCCTGGACAGTTCGCCAGTCTATCACAGAGTCTGTTAGCAGTGTGAATAAAATTATGTCCTGGAACACACTGATGGACAGTCTCCTTTGCTGCCACCTGTTGCCTCTGTCCAAACACACTTCAGAATGAACTGTATATCTTTTTCTGTTTCAGAAGGCAAAATCTTTATCACTCTCACTACTTAGTAAAAAAAAAAAAAAAACACAAAATAAACACAAAAAATTAAATTAAAACCAATGCTGAGAAACTATAACATATGGGACCTTCAAATCAATATTCAGAAGTTTCAAAAATTCAGTTTGAACTGATATTTCGTTATAAAGCGGCAACACAACAAAATGCAGGGATCTGAACTTATTGGCTGAACTGTAGGAAGATGTGGGTACAGAACATTGTTCCTGCTTTTATCTTTAACTTTTTCTGACAGTGATGACCTATTATCCACGAGGGCTTTGACCTCTGGTCAGGGTGCACCATCTACCCAGTCTGCGTTGTGGACCACGCCTCCATCCCAAGCTCCTCCCCTCTGCCTGCCCATCCAGATCATGCTACAGCCGCTCAGCAGGCGATTCAGATATCACTTCTATGGGAATCGACAGACTAACTCCCTCAGCAAGGTTTTTAAAACACACATCAAAAATACAACATGCAGACTTGAACCCTTCTGTTAATATAGTAGCCACAAAGGAATACTAATAATTGCATTTAATTACTGAATTATTGTGAATTAGGTGACAGTTTCCTCTCTGATCCAAAACTACAAAGAATCTATCAGGAAACAAAACACCCACTTAATATTTTTAAATATGACAAAAGCAAACTACAGTAACTAAACTTTCTGAGTAAAAAAAAATCAGGGAAAAGGTTATCAAAAGAAAACAGCACCCCCCCCTCAGTAGCTCTCACTTGAGCTCTGGACATCGCTAGGAACAAGGGGCAGATGGGTGTGTTCTTGCATACTTGGGATGCGCCATCCATGACAAAACAAGATGTCAGTAATGCAAGGCATGGTACCTTTGATTAGATGATGGGCTCTGTAATTTTTACCACAGGCAACTGGAGGCTTATTGCCCACACAGAAGAGTATTGCAAAGCTGCAAAACCTTAAACTCCTCTTGTATCTGTGCTTTTTGCAGCCTGAGTGGTACCTCACACAGGTGCTGATGTGGATGGGGAACAGCGCAACCTTCATGGAGGAAAAGATCCAACCTATCTTGGACCGGGCTGGGGCTGCCATCAGTGCCAGGGTACGTTGTTCTATCATGTCTACTTATGTCATTCTAGTGAGCAGTAGCTAATTTTTTTGACTAGTGTTCATGTCAAGTCAGCTGACAATATGATAATATTTAAGTCACTGCTACATACCCACCTCTTCTGTTTGGCTTTTAACAAGGGTTGAATTGGGCATCTCATTTGTGTGTGTGTGTGTGTGTTTAGTATTTGTTTATACTTGTATAATAGTGTGAATTTTTAAAAGAATGTTTAAATTTTGGTATTAGTTGCTTTGGCTGTGCTTGTACAGCACTTCTGTCAACTTTGGTTGTTTATAAATGTGGTGTACCAATAAATTTGACATTGACATTCGATATTTTCTGATTTGGTATGAACATTCCCTGTGATGAAATGATTAGAAATTTAATGGTCCAAGTTTCAGGTAACTGTGTTCCACACTAATAACCTACAGGTGGAGCTGTGTCGAGGCCTCTTGTCTCTGGTTCAGGACAAAGTGGCCATTGATGCGTCCAGGCTGTTGTATGATGATGTGCTCTTCTGTCACCTGGTGGAAGAGGTGCTGCAGTTTGAGAAGGAGCTGCGAAGCAACCAGTCCTACCCAGCAGTGCTGCCGGGGCTGCTCCATCTCCTGTTGGAGGATGCAGTCCTTCAGAAGTGGCTTACCGTGGAAAGGAAGTGTAAGTTGTTAAGCATTAGGGTAAATAATGTTTCTTATTATTATATGTGTGATTATGAGTTAAAGGTATGGTTTAGTTATTATTAGGACAATTTATACACCTCCTCCCCTGGGACTGCTGGCACAGACATTTGTCGATGGGTTGGCTATATGACTGTCATCATTTTTGTCAATACTGTATCTCATTAACGCTGGAGAAATAGCTTTTCATACAGCACAAATAACAAAGAGCAGTTTGCTAGTTCAGGAGATGCACCCTTCAGAGCCTGCATATGAAGACCAACAGCATCACACCACCTTCTC
Source organism: Remorina albescens (assembly GCA_034769265.1). Classification (NCBI taxonomy): domain Eukaryota; kingdom Metazoa; phylum Chordata; class Actinopteri; order Carangiformes; family Echeneidae; genus Remorina; species Remorina albescens. Next base: position 15,046,340 of record CM068484.1, on the reverse strand, counting down.
ATTTCATTAGCTCCTTCCAATGCTGCTGAAAAATGTTTCCTACTTGTCCAGGGCCCAACCTGTTCCAGGATACATTACATACCAGTGATGAAAATAATATGGCAGTAAGGAGTACAGACAGAGCCTGATCGTTCTACTATATTATTAAACATAAGTGTTATTTTTCACCTTAGTTCATCTGCTAACAAAGCCTTAAAACCTCAGGATTTTGTGGGAAAAGTCACATGTTGTTACAGTTGTGAGGTAACAAAAGAGAAGTTCTATGGTGCAACGTTAAGGATGAGCACAGCTCTTGATTCAACAGCGAAAATCCTCTGTAGACCAGACCAGGTGATTTTGGCTTGACCTTTGTGGTCTCCGTGTCTTAAGTGGACTATGGTGGTCTAAGTGAGACAGAACCAGTAACATGAGGCAATAGCAGGATGAATGGGGATATTGTCAGCAAAAACACAAGTGTTTTGGCCGTATTTTTGTCAAGTATATTTGTTGTTGTACCTACTTACAGCAGCAGTGTACAGTTACATTCATGCTCTATGTACATTCTAAAGCATTCATGACTATTGTTATTCTTACACATTAACAAAACTAACTCAATCTGTCTGGCACGTCATAACTTCCCATAAAAACATACTACAGCTCACGTGATAAGACACACAATGTGTCTGGTGTCAGTAAGTTTAACCCAGTATTCCTCTGTATATTCAGTGGCGGTAGAGAAAATGGACGCCATGCTGTCGGCGGAGGGAGCGTGGAGCTCTCAGTACAAAGACATCAGTGACATGGATGAACTGAAGGCTCCAGATTGTGCTGAGACCTTCATGACTCTACTACAGGTTATCACTGGTAAGAGTAGTAACTGCTGTCAGTCAAACATATGTGTAATACAGTAGGTATTTAGAAGTTACTATATGGTAGCTATATTATGGAGAGAAACCCAACAGTTCCCACAAAGAACACTTAGTGACATGAAGGAGGAAAAACTCCCTTTAAGAGGAAGAAACCTCCAGTTTACCAGCTGAGAGACAAGAAAGGGAGAGTGGGGTGGCAGTAAGGGGAGGAGAAGCGAGAGATCCAAAAAGTAGAAGATGCTGTATATACTGTTGATTGGTCATTGTGGAGTAACAGTGAAGATACTATCACCCACAGGTAATGATGTTTTAATAATATTCATGGAGATAAATAGGTGGCAGATCTGCATCCTGTAGCTCCAGAATCAGAGATAACAGCACAATTTATTCACATAAAATCTATGAAAATGAGCTGTGACGATGCTTAAAAAAAAAAAAAAAAAAAACAAGACATAAAAGGAAATATAAGCCGAGTAAAATCAAACCCTGGGGCTTTTCCGTGTGGAGTTTGCATGTTCTCCCCATGCTTGTGTGGGTTTCCTCTGGGTACACCCGTTTCCTCCCACAGTCCAAAGACGACATGTTTAGGTTGATCAGTGACTTTTAATTGCCTGTAAGAATGAGTGTGAGTGGTTGTTCAGGGTGTACCCCTGCCCTCGGCCAAAGTGCGGTGCGATTGGCTGCGGCACCCCCTGTGTCCAGGAAATGGATAAGTGGTAGAAGATGGATGAATGAATGAATAAAACTTAACCCACAGTCCCACAGAAATATCATCAAAACCAAATGTGAGACTAGACTTTAAGAAAGTTTTAACATTAAAGTGAGATTTCAGACATGACTTAAACTAATAGTATGTAATTCAGAGACACTTAGACGGATTGTGATAATACTTTTGTCCCATCAGCGCTGAACCTATCGGTAGGAACTGGCAGGAAGTCCCTGCCCTCTGACCTGATCACAAGTCAACATCACTAATACAAATTCAGCCTGTGTCAACTGTGTCAAATAAAGTAAGAATGCTTTCAAAAATAGAATAATATACTAAAATCAAATTTGGATTTGAATTAGATTTCTCTTCAGCTCATTCACTTTGCATTTTGCTAATTGATACAAATAAATTATCAACTTATTAAAATTATTCTAATTTTACAGCATTTTTTCACACCTGCCCTAAACTTTTGCACAGTACTTTAGTTAAAATGTTTTTTACACTATGTTATAGGATGGGAGCATCTTAGCCTGCTGCTGTCACACAAAAATCTATGGATAAGGCCTTGTTGTTGTCACAATGGCTGTGACTAGTGTAACCATTGTAATTGATTCTAAACCTGTGTAAGCTCACAAGATGTTAACTTTCCTGTGAGACTCACCTCTGTGTCGACATAACTGGCCATGTCAAGCTTCTCACACCCCAGCTCTTTTTGGGAGAAGAGTTAGAAAGGTTCAAGGTGCCTGCAGTCAGTTTTAGCCATTTAACACACAAGCTTGGGGATGTGTGTGTGTGTGTGTGTGTGTGTGTGTGTGTGTGTGTCCCCGTGTGTGTGTGTTAGGGGTGCAACGGTACAGGTAGCCCACGGTACAGTCAGTACCTCGGTTTTTGGTCACGTTTCGGTACGTGTTTACCTTGCTTGTCCGCAAAAGTTCCAAACAATTCTGGTACTGAACAACACTTACAGTTAACAGTTGGTTAACAAATACAACACTTAGCAGTAGACTTAATAGTAGACTTGCCTCTTAGCATTGACTACTAGTATAGATAAATAGTAGCAGTGATGGAAATAACAGCATTAAAATAAACGGCGTTACTAACTGCGTTATTTTTTTCATTAACGGGTAATCTAACTAATTACTATTTCCACCGTTACAACGCTGTTACCGTTACCGACAATTAAATGTGGTGCGTTATGAAGTGTGAAGTGAAGCAACTCATTGAAGCTGCCATCCGACTTGGCTCTCAGCCAGCCAGCCACAAGAGCTGCAAAGGTGTTTTTTTTTTTTTTTCTTTTGGTGATGATTGGCTAAGGTAGAGTAAGATTTGTTGGTAAGCCAACCAGAGGCAGTGTTCAGTTGGGCGGGTGTTGTTTACACACAAACACACATGGGTACAGCAGCCTCACACAAACTATCAGAGAGAGCCTGCAGCAATGGCAAGTCCGGAGCATTCAGAGGTAAAGTTGTCATTTTCAAGGTAGAAGTTTTCCTGCTTCTGTGTGCGTGAGCTGCAACGGCTCCAGCTGCAACAGTGTGATAGGTTAGTCACCGTGAGTGGGCGGAGGCACAACAATGATTGGACATTAACTCGCGGGGGAGGGCTTTCGCCTGGACAGTCATGCATACACACACACACACAACCACAGTAGCCCGTAAAGCAGTAAGCGCTAATGCAACCTGACTTGTACCAAAAACCCACGGGACATAAGGGTGTATTGTTCCGTGCAGGGCGTCCCGAACGGTTCGGTATTTTACTGAGTACCGTTGCATCCCTAGTGTGTGTCCCCATATAAAACGTGCTTGAATCCTATTTATCTCGTCATCTTGCTGCAGAGCGGTACCGGGGCTTGCCCTGTCCTTCTGCACAACTGAAGTTTCTGGGTCTACAGAGAGAACTGGTGGATGATTTTCGCATTCGACTCACCCAGGTAAGGATGACAAAAATACTCTGGTATTAATAATGAAGAAGTACTAAACTAATAAAGGACAGCCAATGAGGTTTTTGAGTAACACTGTTAAAGAAGGAGTGAACCATTGAGTTTGTGATTATGAAAAAAAAACACTGAGGAAATGTGGAAGCGAGACATTAGGTAAATCCCTGTCACACTTAATACAGAAGAATCAGATCAGACTCTCATTAATGCTTTTATATTGTGTGAATCTTGAAGTGTTGTCCTCCACCCACAACTAACTCCACATAGACACCAGTGATATTTCTCCAGTGTGTTTATAGGAAGACTAGGTTTCAGCTCACTGTCATAACAGCACAATCTCTTTCCAAACCTGAAGTACAACATGATTAACACTGTAAATAAGCCATATTCCCCAGTTTATTCTCAGTAAACTCTTACATTCTAAAACATATTTACAGTATGAACCATTGTATTGTTATAACAAGACAAGTTTGGATCCCATTATAGTGTGAAAAACATATTTTTAGAGGAAAAAAAATTTTTATCTTGATAATGTGAGAGTGATATTATATTTGTATTTACACACTGAATTCAGTGGTAAACGTTTGTCTTGTTTTTGTTTTTTTTCCCCAGGTGATGAAGGAGGAGTCCCGCTGTCCCCTTGGTGCCCGTTATTGTGCCATCCTTAACGCTGTCAACTACATTTCCACAATTCTGGGAGACTGGGGAGACAATGTGGTGTGTGGAGGCGTTTATTACATTTGATTTATATTCTTATACATTTTGCCAGTTAGGTCACACTTTTCTGAGTAAATTTTAGCTTTGAACACATTTTATAATGTTTGAAATCACAATTTGATTCAGAACAGGGAAGTAAACAGCCTCCTTTTCATGAGGGATAAAAATTACATCAGTATAAATAAATAATCAAATAAGTAAATACAAAATAAAAAATTGTATTAAAGACAAAATTCTACTGCTGTATTTTTACATTTATTTGTTTATTTGTTTAGCATAAAGACACAGAAATACAGAAAAACAAACAAAAAAAATTTCCCATGCCTTTTACCTCCTTTACATCTGTGTTCACCTGCTTCTTTTTTTCTGTTGTCAGTTCTTCTTACAGCTGCAGCAGGCAGCCGTTTCACTTGGTGAAGAGGCGATACTGGGAGATCTTGGAGTGATGGAGGTGGGACGCCTGGCTTCACTGGAGGGCTCTTTATTTGAAGGTCTGCTGGCACTGCTGGATCGACTGAAAGGAGACATGATGGGAAGACTGCTGGAGTGGACCATGAGAGAAATCACAGAAAAAACCAAACCATATTGCCAAGACCGGTCAGACATCAGAGGCAAAGTTTCTGTTCCTTTTCTTTCTTGTCATAATCTTACTGATCATTGGCTCTCACTTGTTTTCATCTTTCTAGGTGGTTGTCTTTACCATCCCAGCAAGACCAATCCACCATGACCCTGTCCAGTTCAGCATGTCCCATGCTGCTATGTGTGAGAGACAGATTATTGAACCTTCATCAGGTGCTGAGTCTTTCTCTCTTCCAACTAGCCTGGCAGGGCCTGGCAGAGAGACTCGACAACTTCCTCTACCAGGATGTAAGAAATGACCTCACTGAAACATCAACACACTGTGCTCCATAATCATTTGTGGCAGAGTTTTAAAAACAAACCTCAAAGTAGATATAATAAAGTGATAGTGAAATTTCACCCTGCCTAAATGTCTCACCAAACTACCCCAAACAGGTGCAGGAAAGGTCTGCTTGTGTTTGGAGTTAAACAACTAATACATGTGATTTTCTAGCAATGGAGTCACAATAAGCTAAATATCTCCCTGTCCCTCTGTCAGGTGATCCTGTGCAATCATTTCAGTGATGGCGGAGCAGCTCAGCTTCAGTTGGACATGACCAGAAACCTGTTTCCTCTGTTTGGTCACTACTGCAAAAGACCTGAGAATTTCTTTAAGCAGTGGGTATATCTATTTGTGTGCTATGCTTTTCATTACCACCAGTTCATGATGCACAAATGCACATACTTTTGACTATGTTTCAGAGAAAATAGATGGCTGTAGTTTAACTCTTGATTATATTAATCATATATTAATCATGGCTTACTTGATTTAAAAAAAATACAGGCGTAGACAAAGAGACCTAATCAAAGGGGAAACTATTATATAATATAATTTGATTTTACTAGCAGTAAGATTAAATTTTCTCTATCTGCCTGGTCCACAGTGTAAAGGAGGCTTGCATCATCTTGTGCCTGAATGTGGGCTCTGCTATCCTTCTGAGGGATCTTCTGAAAGACTCAGAGGAGACAAGAAACGTGGCAGGTATACAGGATCCTCCACCTGAGTCTGCATTGAATGAGTTGGGGGTTTACTGCTTGGCACCCTGTGATGTGCTGATTCTCCTCAAGCTCAGAGCCTCCTTGCCCGGACAGTGACATCTCTTATTTGCCAATGTTTGTTGCTGGTGAGGAATTGGCATCAGATTGAGTGCCTGTTGGAATTTTCTTAATACATTTTTATCACCAATTTAATTGTCTTTGGAAACAAGTCAGTTAATATGTAAGTTATATCGAATAGATAATGGCTGTTCATGTCAATACTTTGTGACATTACTGCGTTGCATCTATTTTGGTGGACCTACTCTGTATCACTTCAGTGGACTAACAACAGCAACCACAAAAGTATCTAACACTATGTAAGTGTATATAACAATTGTCCGCTATCTGTTTATGCAATAAACCCAGCTTTCCTCTTCAGTTGCTGTGTGTTTTCAGTGCATTGTAAATGACTGAAGGAAAGCCTTTTAAATATTAGTGAGCCTGCTATAAATATATAGCACAGTCAGTCCAAACTGCTGATTATAATATGATTGTGTTGTCAGATGCTACCGTCCGTAAGCTACTTGCGCTCCGCCCACTTTCCGTGACCGATTTCTTCTGTCCTCTGATTGGTCAACAGTTGGACTTCCGCCATATTCAAAAAAAAAAAAAAGTCACGAGTCCTGGCTGTATTTTGTTGTTGTTCTTCGTCTGTTTAACCCTTTCGGTAACACGTAAACACCACCGTTATATTTTACTGACATTTCAAATGGGTGAAACCGTTGAGGTCCAAGCTCCTGTTACCAATTCACAGAAGACACAAAGGCAGCCGAGCTCCAGGAGCCTCAAAAGGAAGTTTTCAGCCGAGGACGAGTCTCCCTCTGAGAACAACACCTGCCGTGTGCGACGGTGAGCCATTTTTTTCCTGCTCTGCCATGAAACATGGGCTTTATAAAACCAACCGGACCCGTCGGCAGCAAAACGTACTGGGCCGTTAACCGTGGCGTAGATCCTTTAAACAACAAAAAAGGTTGTTCATAGCACATAGTAAGATACCGAAATCAGCTATGTCGTGGTGCCCAACATTAAATAGAAAAATATGTTATGTTATCTGGAATATTTAAGTGTGTGGAGAAAATTTGAGCTGCGTCAATGCGCCACTAGATGACAGCAGATACCCGTCCTCTGTGTGGAGAAGCCAGCTGAACCCTTTTTCTGTTTGCTTTGCATTTAATATCCTCATTAGTTTTTTGTTTGTTTGGTTTTTGTTTTTTTCACTTCAGATATTTGAAAGTAAAATGTGAAGTAGAGATGGTTAATAATCTACAGAAATGGAAAAGATTGGTGTTTTGTAGTTCTTGTTACAGTTGTCAGCAGCTTTGATTATTCAGATACACCAGTGTGTTTTAATTCTGTCTAAATCAGATGTTGACATTTGACCCTTTAAGGCTTCCTACAAATGCATCATGGCATCATGTGCGTAAAAAGTAGGATTTATCTATCTATCACACGTGCATACAGTTTGGCATATGTTAATGTCCCTCATGCTTCTCTAAAAAAGCTTGCAGTTTGACAAATAATACTCATATTAGCTTCAACTAAACTCTAACCTGAAATTGTTTTGCACCTGTTTGACAATAAGACAACTTATAACCTGAAAAGGCAGGCGTGTGCACATCTTGTTTAACCTGCTGTTGAATCTGGTCTTTGAGTTTAACGGCCTAGAAATACTTCAAAACAACGCTGGTTTGAAGAGCGTTTGAATGTTTGTTATGCTATAGTAAAATTTGATACAATCCAATAAGTACATTATACTGTCATATTTATTTAAGAAGAATAGAGACCTTTGGAATTCCCATGGCAGTACTCATAATAATAGGCCCTGTGTTTGTGCATTGTCTTCACGACACTACCCTTTGAATCATCATTCCTCATTCATCATCAAAAAGTTGTATCCAAGCAACACAAACATTTTTGTCCATACAACTGGGTGTTGTCCAGGTGTCCTGGGCAACATTTCTACGCTGAACTTTTTAATGTTACATTCTCAGACTGCAGGCTAAAATCAGAGTAATCAGTATGTTTTGGAAAAATAAAGCCCTGGGGAGTATTTATGTCAGACTTTTTTTTAAAAATCCTTTCCATGTTGTGTGCCAAAGTATCTCTGTCCTGCCTGGTGCCCAGCTGGTTCTGCAGGCAAACATGGAAAAAACATCACCCCATATTTGACCTCCACCCAATATTTCACTGCAATAAAACAGTTAATGGAAAAAAAAAACACAAATGTCAACTGAGAGGAAATAAGTCTTGATTTCCCAAACATAAAAATGTAAGATTGACAGTGGATTTCTTCATTTCTCAGGGGTCTTGTTGCCCAGCTCAAGCAGAATTCAAGTAAGAGACATTAACAAGGTTGTTTGAAAGTTTGTTGTCCATGTAAATCAGCATGAAATATCATGATAAATTGGTGCGATATAAGTGTGTTTTAAAATTGAAAACACCTCATTTAACAATGTAACATGCACACTGTGAGGTGATCTTAATGACTTCTCAAGGGGACTGTTCTTATGTCTGTCCTCTGGTATCGGTTGAAAAGATAGAGGAAGGCATGTGGGTGGAGATGGGCTCAGCAGATAGTTCATTTTCAGAGATAGCCAGCTCCGACAAAGAAGGGTAGGGCTAAACTGGATTGTAATCCATTGACTCATGTGGTACACTTCCCTTTACACACAGGAGCAGGTACAAGAGGTGAATTCACCTTTGTCCCCTGGCTGGCAGCAGTGAGGAATGTTTAGTGACATCAATCACGTATGCATGAAAAAAAGTTAAGACAGAGAGAATAGATCAGGTTTTAAAATAGCTCACCATGAGAGACGCAAGAGTTTGCTGTTGTGGTGTGCATCCATGCAATACTGCACTACTTCTAATATGACTCATTGGATCTTTCGCCACTTGAAAGGTTTATAAGGAACAAAATAGATGAATGAAACACGGAACATAAATAACACCAAAAATGAAAGTGAATCTGAGTGAACTGCTGATGCACATGCACTTACAGTCGGCCTTGGTTTGACTGTTTGCTAGTTATGTTAATGTGCATGCATGTGTGCCTCTTTGGGTTTGTTCAGAATATAACAAACGGTAGTCCACAAACCTAAAAGCTATTTTGAACGATTAAACAATAAACAAAGCAATGTATTAAAACAATGCAAAACACATTATAATAGCAATAATACATATAATATAGGATGCAAGTCACTAAAAGGAATAAAAGCATTTACTGAAAATTGTAGTTAACCATTCATTCAGGAAACCTACGCAAACATAGGGAGAACATGCAAACTACGCACAGAAAGCCCCAGGCCCAGGAATCGAACCTGCAACCTTCTTGTTGTGAGGCAACAGTGCTAGCTAACCACTATGCACTATGCCACTTTAGTTAACTATGTTAATGTTAATGTTGTTGAGGACTGTTCTATCAGCTCAGAGCAAAATGTTTGAAATCTAATATTTTTGAAATTTTAGCATCATAAATAACTTTATAACACATAATATATAACATAAAAATAACATTAATACACCAAAGTAAGTTTGCATATTTATTTTGTATATTTTTGCTGCTTTATATCAGATTTTATACCATGGTCAGTGTGAATACTCTTTTCTGATTGGTCGGCAGGTGTGCGTTAAAACTGTTTAATGCACATGTAGTTCAGCTAAACTTTGTAGGCTAACTGCTATAAATTCATCCGCGCCTGTAACCATAGCAACAAAATAAGCCCAGTTTTAAATTTTGTTTTATATATATCATTTTATAAACAATAACCACACTGTGGAATAATTTTGACCTAAATCAAGCTTAATTTTAACTTTTAATAGCCTACTTTTGGCTTTGTTAAAGTGATTGAGCCACAGTGCTCATCCCATCCTACTGTGATTACTGTAACTGGCGTGGTTGTAAAAGGGACTAGTTTATTCCTTGTCATGACAATGGCAAGCTCTTGCTTCAAAACTTTTGATTTTGAGTGCAAAACTTTCACCAAAAGTTGACAAATCCTTTTATTCCTATATTCTGGAAAATGACCATTGTATAAGCAGATTAATCCACGAGTAGGTGTGCTTCAAACGGTTTTAATGCTCTTTGCCTCCACGTCGTGCATTAAAACCGTTTGAAGCACACCTACTCGTGGATCAACCCTTACATATAACGGTGCTCTGCCTCCTGTTGAAGTTTATGAATTGATAGTTTAAGTTGCTAAATGGGATTCAATGAGGATACTTAAACAGAACAAAACTATCCCATCCAGGAGCATCACATTAATTCTGCACTTTGGCAGTTTAATCTGGACAACCTGCAATTACCTTTAACCCCTCACTTCCTAGAACACCCAAGGAGCTTATTGTTTTCCTTCTCTCTTTAGCTATTGCTGTTATTCCACAACACATGCTGTATATGCAGAACGCCTTACAGGAGCAGCAGCGCATACATTTCCACCATGGGTGGTCTCAACAGGAATTCTAAACCCACCTCAGTCAATTAGTGCATTGGTCCTCAGTTTAACACTCAGAGCTCTAAAAGAAGTGTTGGCTTTTAAATTTATTGTGAATGTTTAACTGGGGAGACAGCAAATATGTCCAGTTAACCATATATGCAAACAATAATGTGCCCCCCCCCATGAGGGCCAACCTCTTCACTTTAGAGTGTGACAGATAATATATATGTCATGTGTTAAGAACCAGTTCTAAGAAACTAAACACTGACTCTGCCAGACAAACAGTTGTTAAGGTAAAACGTCTCACTTCCTATTCAGGGGCCTACGGACAGCAAGGCTTTGTTAACTGCTCCCAGGCATTATAGTTATACAGGCACTGTCAGTTGAGGTGCTGGTACTAATTGCTTGCGGACAAATTAATAAATGATGCTCTGAGGTCTGTTTTCATTGCAAAGCAATAAGTATACTAATTAGGATAATTGGAAGGAAACTGAACTCAATAATGGGCCTTTTTATGTCAGTTACAAGTTCTCAGCTTTCTAATCTGTTTTTATTGTTTTCTCTTGGAAATTGACTATTGCTAGGTATATTTAGGTTGTGGGCCATAGGTCAGACAAAAAATGTGATAATATACTGATGCCCCTAAGTCTAAAAGACAAGTTGTCATACGCCACCATTTCCAAGACTGAGATTATTTCCTGCCATGGTCCTGGTTACAGGAAGAACTATTATTTCATTATATAAAGTCGGTAACTCACCACTATTACAACAGACATTGTATTCATGATTTTGCTGTTGTATTGACATTTTTATCCTTGTGTTAAATTACCCTTGCTTCCTTTATGTATTTAATGTTGGGCTCATAGTAAAGGACTCACTATCATATCAGTTTAGTGCTTCCTGTTTGGAGCTGGAGAAGTCGGCAGTGCTCACTTCACTGAACTTCACTATTTCAACGAACCTAAATCTGTCTAATCTTATATGGTTGATCTTATTTGAACATTAAGGCTAAAGAATTCATTGAATCTATAAAATTTAAGTTAAGTTTTCTTTGTTTGTTTGTGAAAACCATCAAATGCTGATACTGCACAAGATAATAATGAATTATTACCCAGCTCACCCTGAAATGTCATTGTCACATATTATATAAATATAAAAGTCCTCTTTTTCATATTTTCTGTACAATGTGTAACAAAAATGTTAGATCTTGCTGAGATGAAATGAAAGGTTATGTAGTAAATTAGTATGAATTATTATCTGGCCCACCCTGAAGCATGTGTATGAGGTGTTCAAGGCTGCAGGGTGTCAGCACTGCTGACTGCTGGACAGTTGCTGTGGCAGTTGATGCCACCTGAAGCAACAGTAGCAGAGCAGCAGCATGACTGGAATGAAGTAGCCTTACGAGCAGCAATTGGCAAACACACACACAGAACAAGTGTTTCTGGGCAGCTCGGCATTCTCTGGATGCTCACAGTGTTTTAGGTCCCACCATCAAAGACACACATGACATTAATCTCCAATTTTATAAACTCTTCTGACACCATTTCTAATCTTGTGTGAGTAAGTAAGTTATATAGGTGGTGTCAGTTACTGTGCCTGCAGAATATGTTGAGCCATTGTTGTGTAATGGTTCCTTTAAACACACTCCAAAATGTCTTAACATTTCATCTTTTGTTTGCATTTTTCTATGAGTTCAAATATTGGATCATGGTGCTTTGAAAAATCATCGGAATTAAAATTCTTCATACTAGTGCTGTTTTGAAAAGGTCTTTATCAAGAAAACTTCCACGTTCTCTTTCATAAGTTGCACAGTTATTTTGTCATATATGGCAGTCTGAGGTGCACTTCTAATTGAAAGTATTTCATCAGTGTGAAATTGTACTTCAATAAAAAATATGTTTATTATTCGTTCAAGACACATTAGGTGCTGCTTTGATATTTTTCTTCTTGCTGGGTTACTACCAATTTACTGAGTGCAATGTGTTGTATAATGGTCCTTGGTGCCCTTATCTAGCGTAATCTTTCTGTAACACTTCAGTAATCACACGGTTTGAAAATAAATAGTTTGACATAAGAGGGATTTACAGTATGCATGACTGCTTTTGGGGGGGTGGGAGCATTAAGTTCGGACTATCCCACTGTAGTGAGTCCCAAAAAAGGCAAACCTCTCCCCTTTCATAGGGTCCCACCAAAAAAGTCACTTGGTTGCTGTCCAGATATTTGGGAGGAGGAAGGTGTCAGATAAAGGACTCCTGCTTCAAATGTCACAGGGGACTTCTGTCAGCTTAGTGGCTGATGAGGCTTCTTTTGGGAAGCAAACTGGGGTCATGTTCTCCTCTCCACTCTGACTGGGACCTTTATCTGTCAGCTGTGGTCAGGACCAGAGGACATCATGCTTAGGCTATGGTAGGTAAGAGGAGGTGGAGGTTTTCTCAGGACATCTACATTCTCTGAGTCACAGTTCCAATCTTATCGCCTTATGAGTGCTTTGAACTCACTAGGTCACTGGCCTTACTCACTCTGTGGCTGGTATTTGAGGTCAGACTGGACTCCACTGGTGGTTTGCATCCACTTTGGGCTTTGTGAGAAGTCTCATAATAGTGTTGGAGTCATGTTTATTCATAGTACAGTGGGCTGACATCTTGAAATCACAACTGGAAATATAGTAAGAGGCCATTACAAAGTGGCCCTGTACTGTTGAGGGACATTTCTGATGCATTGTGAATTTGCTGGAATTCTGACCCTTCCCTGTGGTCATGCAGGTCACTGCGAAGAGGAAGCTCCTTCACCTTCCTCACCCCAGGAACACAATGGGACTTCAGTCTAGTAAGTAAAAGACTCTTATTTTACAGTTTGCATATTAAATTAGACCACTTGCAGGATGCAAACACCAAATTTGCAAATTTCTCACTAATCAAAATAACCTATAGCAGATGGATGACTTGGAAGTGAAAAAGATAACCTATTATGTGGTCCCCTGTCAGGATACAAGGTACCACACAGCAAGAAGATGCTTGCGTTATTTACACTAGATATAATATTCTGTGCAAGCACATTCAGCCTGCACGTACTGTATCTCTGGCTTGGCTTCTAGCTGACTTCTGTCCTAACATGCAAAGGCTTTTGAGCACTACTTCCCATCATTACAACATTGTGTGACTCTAAACTTTAGTCTTAAAGTTTCCATAAGGTCCGGGAAATGGTATCACTGTTCACCATCAGACCTCCTCACTTGTCCTCAGCCACTGTGACCCAGACAGATCGTCCAGAGTGGAGAAGAAAAAATCCATTGTACTACTGCACTATTTCACACATATAGAACATTATCCTGAATATAAAAGTAAACAAACCAACCACATTAAATACAATTAAAGACACAATTGTATGTATGTGTTGTTAACAGTATATCAGCCCATATTCGTTTTTCTTTTACAGAAAACATGGCAAACAGATTTTTGAGCATTCATTAATGTGTGAAGCACACAGGGACTGTCCAAATCAGCTTTCATTGTCATTTATATGTCATCATTTCTGCATTACTTTTCAGTCTTTTATATAATCCCTCTAATGCAACCTGTAGTCACAAGCTGTTTTAAAATATAATGATCATACATTAGCACATGAATTCTGAAAAGTGTCTCAGCTTTGAACTTTCACAAAAATGAACAATGAAAAGCAGACACGAGAGTTGTTATATCACCATGAGTATAATGCTAAACAATTAACAGCCCCATAGCTCTCTCATATTACATCGGATAGCTTCCTGGCTAACTAATTTAACAATAGGTAAACTGCAGATATATGTTTAGCAGTACTGCCAGAACAGTCTTTCTGTCTGCTTGACAAAAAGATGTAAAATCTAGTTTGTCAAAAGGCCAAAGCCTCCATCACTTAGTGCAACACAACTGATATGCTTGTTTTCAGACCGTTTATCGTTAAAATGAACACCTGATTATAAAGACACAGGTCTGAAAAAAAAAAATACACATACCAAATGTCCTGACAACATCTCTTTTTTCCATCAGATTTTTTTTTTTTGTCTTTGCTTTTCACACCAGATTAAAGTGGCTGAGCCTCAATGTGAAGACATTGCTCTGGTGCTTTTAAACCAGAGTTCAGCAAACAGTGATATGACAACGTTTGTGTCGGTAACCAGCACTGTCAGGCAATTTTGTTGAAACCACACCCCCCCAAACCCACATTCCTGATAATTAGACTCAGAATTTTTCCTGTTAGATCAATTGTGTGGAAATATGCACACATATGTATGTAAAACATCAGACAATAGATGATGTAACAACAGGCTTACACATTTTGCCATTGAGATCACTGGTTCTCAAATGGGGCTACGTGTACCCCTGAGGATACTTGAGGGCACTACAGGGGGTATGTGACATTTTAAAAAAATATATGTTAAAAATAGCAATCAATTCAAAAGCCCTTTAAAATGGTTTAGGGTTCTTTTAGAGAAAACCACTGATTTAGATAACTAAGATTCCTACTACTATCTTGTGTTTTGTCCAGTGTTGCACCACTGCTTTACATTTCAACAATCAGGCAGTAAAGTGCAGCTGCATCGGTGTGAATGTGAGTGGTTGTTTGTCTCTGTCTTTCTCTGTATGTTGGATCTGCGATGAACTGGCAACCTGTCCAGGGTGTACCCTGCCCTTGCCAAATGTGAGCTGGGCATGGCTCCAGCACTCACTCCCAATGAGGAGCAGCTGTCCCTGACCTAGCTTTTTGAATCTGTCTGTCGGTTATTTGTAGATATGGCCCCCAGCCTCTGTGTTAATTGTTTCATAGTAATCGGCAGCCTTGAACCTGGTAAGATTTACTCTAAATGCAAGGCCAGCCATCCTCCTCAGTGGCTATAAGCATTGGGCGTGTATCAATATCTAATACCCGACTCAGGCACTGTGATGACTGCATTGTTATTTGGTTCCTTCACAGCTGAACCAAGGCCTTTTCATTTGGCCAGAGACTAAAAGCTGGATAAAAGAAATCTAGCTTGCTCTGATTTCTTATCCTCTGTACCTGAGGAACATAATGACCCACAGAGAGCTGCTGGATCTAATAGACTGGTCTGCTAGGGTTTAAAGTCAACCTTAGATGAAATGAGCTGATTAGAAAACAGAAAAGAGGGTACAAATTAGACAGCGAGCAGCATGACAAGTATGTAGGCATTCCAGTGCTTACAGCTGCCTAAAACACAATCCATTGCTCATCTGAAGCCAGAAGAACAAAATAAAAGCAAAGGGGGGGGGGGCGCCAACAGCTCTTTATCTTCTGCCAGCCTTCTGCCTTTGATTCACAAACATGCCAAGCTTAGCTCATCCACTAAAACCATGTGCACTTCATTAAGTTCCCCCTCACCTCCAATTTAACCGTCACTCATAAATCTAACAGTGGGCAAAGAAAGAATTGTGGAACTGGCTTTGTCTCGTTGCCCCCACCCATGCCACTTGACGACTGAGGATTTTGCCAGACCTTCAAATAACATTTTAGCCAGGTCTTTAGACTTTGAAGTGGTTTGGGGGTATTTTTATTTACTGTTGACTGGAGCAAGACTGGGTATAGGTGGATTGGCCCTGATTCAAACCTTCAAAGTAGTCGAGGCAAGCATTCCTTAGAAGTTTGGTGTATTGTCTCAGACTATATCAGACATGAGACCTTGATGGGCTTTCTGTCATGGCAAGAATGTGAATCAGGTTCCAGCCCAGTGCCAAGGTGGAGCACATCAAACCAGACTGCCATTTGTTGGAATGTTAAGATAATTAACAAGACCAAGAGTCAGACCCAGAGCTTTTTGTCTTGTCGAGTAACAAGTTCAGACGGCCAGAGATGTCAGCCTCAAGAGTGGCTCATCTGATAAGAGGCATTCCAGCTTTAATCAGAAGACGTGATTTAATGTGGCTGTTGGCTGCTGACACACAGTTGGATTTTCATACAAACATTGATAATTATTGCGGGAAGGATTTTTTTTCGCATTACCCTTGATAACACAAAGCATCCCAAGGTGCTGCTTTCCAGCAGATTTTCATACATTACATCAGAGACAACGGCACCATCCCTCTAAGGATAAATCACACTTTGATGCTGCATTGCCAGTATCTTGGATTAATGCTTCTTAATAGTTGATAACATGTTACATTAAATGAAAATTTAAGCTGCTTCACCATCTCTCTTTAATGTTCCACAGGCTTTTGAGTTGAATTATTACAATGTACACAATAAGGTTAAAAAGTCAGAAAGGAATAGAGATTATGACTGTCTGTATGAGCCTGGTGGAGTCATGACGATAGTAAATTGTTATTGCTGTTGTGATTCAAGGTAGTTTGCTGACTTGTAGTTAATCTGGAGTTTGCATCTATGAGCACTGCGGAGTAAATATGCACAGTTTGTTTTTGTTATGGAGATAATATGTCTAATGATGTGAAAGTCAACAAAACCGTGTGAGTTATTTTACCTCAGACTGTCTCTGCTGGGTAACCAGTCAGTCCTGTATACTTGGTACACTGATACAGGGCTATCAGCTAAAAAGATCAGCCTGACGCCAGTTGGTGTGGCACTGACGGTGATGGGCACAGGGTCACAGGATTAGTCCACACTTTGAGCAAAAATGCTCACCATGCACAAAAGTATTTTAGCTCCATAGTTTAGGCTGATAAGACCCAATTAGGGAGCAACCATGGGCGATTAAGTAATCTTTTATAAAGGTGTAGACTATAACACAACCGAGTATCAGCCCCTAATGATGACACCCATTAGTTGGTGAGCTGTGCATTTTGAAGCCTTATGTTTGTAATTTGGCTGTAGCCATGTCCTCATGCTTGTTCTACTTTATGATCTATTTTTCTTCACATGGGACCATTAGTTAAAAAAAAAAAAACTTAACATTTTTTAAAGAAGAAGACTTAAAAGTAGAGACTGAGACCATAAACTCGTTAGGAAAATAACTCTTTCAATCTAAAATGCAGTCAGTATTGTTTCCAAAACTGGAGTTATGTGGATGGGAGAAGTGGAAAGCAGAGATGATGAGTTTTAAAACAAAGCTGTAGTAGTGCAGACCTAGCCACTAGCCAAGAATTATCCTTAATGACATTATGAACAATGAGGAACAACAAATCCTGCAGCAGATGATGTGACCCCTGTTGAGCCTTGATGTTAACATCATGGGTCAGTCTGAGCTCACATGAAGAGAAGTGTGGCAAGTTTTTCTTGATGTTGGAAAGAATCATACAGGTTCATTGAAAAACAGGAGAAATTGCTGCTCTTTTAAACAATGCTCACCCCAAACAGTGATTTGATTTAAAATTAAAATTTTCCTGTACTTTCAGTGTATCAACCTTTAGTAATCCCAAATGTATTTTGTCTATGAATTCCTTTACATAAGCTAGTTTACATTTCAGAGGCAGCATAGTGGCATAGTGTTTAGTGCCGTTGCCTAACAAAAAAAAAAAGTTGTGGGTCGATTCCCGGGCCTGGGGCCTTTCTGTGTGGAGTTTACATGTTCTCCCAGTGCGGGTTTCCTCCTACAGTCCAAAGACATGCATGTCTAGGTGGATTGGTGACTCTAAATTGCCCAAAGGCCTGAGTGAAAGTGGTTGTCAGTCTCTGTTTGTCTCTATGTCTCTACCCTACGATAGACAGGCAACCTGTCCAGCGCATACCCAGACCTTGCCCAAAAAAGTTGGCTGGGGTTTAGTCTAGAAACCCCCGTGATGTGGAAACAGATGAGGGGAAGAAAATTTGTGAGTGAGTGACTTTAAATTTCAAGTGTTTTGAATATTTAACAACAGACTTTAGCCATATACATGCATTTCAGATGGACAACCCAGGGTACCTACATCTCCACACTTCCCCCTGTCACCATCTTTTTATTTTACTTTCATTTACATGTGACTGTGGAGGAACAGTGACGGGTGGGAGAGGGGTAGGGGCGGCTTCTTTATTCTGACCCCACTCTCTCTGCCCATGTCAATACACTTAGTGACAGAACAGTTATACAAGTGTCACTGCTGACCCCTGCTCTAATGCAGTGATTCCCAACCGCTGTGCCGTGGCGCGTGGGAGTGCCGTGGGGGGTTGTCGGGTGTGCCGTGGAGGAGTGCCCAGTTTCACCTGATTGGTACTTTAAGCCTTGGGGTGCCGGTCGGGCGAGGTTGGGCGGTCTTCCGCAGCTTACTTAGTGGTTTCTTGTGGTGTGCCTATGTGCCGCCACACAGCGGTTGGGAATCACCACTCTAATGATTACAATGAATCATAGACATTAATTTCTCAAAAAAATTTTCTTCTTTTGATTTTTCCCCACTGTCTGTCTCTCTCCCTCCATCACTTCTTATCCACGGAAAAAAATTTTTATTCTTCTCACTAAACTGTTATGTGTTGTGTTCCTATCTAATACAAGCTGTATTCAGATTGAGCAGGTGTTCAGGTCACTGGGTGGATTTAGTTTTCTTTGAAGCTCCAACTCATGATGTCATATGAGACTTATTTGTAATGTTTTATGAATAAAGTCAGGCGATAAAACTTCTTTGTCAGGTGGTACCTTGAGACAGAAAAAGCAAAGTGTGTGCATGTGTGTGTGTGTGTGTGTGTGTGTAAAATGCAAGTCTGTCAGTCACTCCCAAGATGAGTAGAGGAGTTCCCCGCAAATGATTTACAGCTTCAGTGTGCGGCAATGAGCAGACATGGGGGGGGTGTTTTGTTGAGTCAACCCATGGACAAGTCGCTGCTTGGAGTTTGTTATTCCAACTGCAAGCTGCTGATGGAGGGATTTCCAAATTTGGGAGGAGTAGGTCGATAGATTTTCCCCTCTTTTATCCAGTTGTCTGTTTTTGCACAAAGATTACACTGGTGTTGTTTTTATCGCTCATGTAAGACCCGAGCTTAAGGCAATATTTAACTTGGAGCAAGCATTCACACCTAGCACGCACACTTCGTGAACAATGAGCCGCTGGCTTTGGCTGACCTGCTGAACTGCATCTAACACCACTGCTGAGTCAGACTTAAAGTTTCACATACATTATATATACAGTACATGTGTATGGGCTTGATCTAATATGTCAGATTGTCTGGTCATTCCTGAGATAGCGTAAATGCAAACGGCGAAACCCCTCTGTAGTGGCACTAAATGAAAGTCTGCACAATCTTTTGTTATTTGCAACTCTGTTCACAGCCTCCTATTATGATGCAATTGACTTGGAACTAACCATCCTATTCATTGCTATGCTAAGGGAAACAGTCAGTCACAGCACTACCTGAAATGCATGCTGGAGGTGTTTTAGTTTTATTTGTTGAGCACATAGCTCTTAAATGTTATGAATGTGGGAAAACAAACAACTTGGCAAGTTAGAGAGGAAATGCCCCACACCGCTACCCAACTTCAACCCAAACAAACACACAATTCACCCATTCATCGTCAGCCACCCCTGACCGTTATGTATCCATTTCGGCCCTCCTCACCTCGCTGGTCAATCAGGCTTTGACGTCCTGTGTGTTCAGCCAGAAGCATTTTGTCCTCCATGTTTAATGGAGCGCAGTGACTGAGCCCTGGGGGTCCCAGCAGTCACCACTGCTCCTCAGGGCTTTTACAGCCCTCAGCCTCAACAGGCCAGACTACTGTTCTCACCTGCAGACTAACCCCCTGACTGACAGTCCACATGCAAGTGTTAAAGTGTCGTGCGGCCTAATTAACCCCTTCCTGTTCTCTGCAGGATCTACAGCAGTGTGTGTTCAGGCTTTACAATAGAGGTACGATGGGGAATGTGCAGAACTGACCTGAAGAATAACAGGGGAATGGAGTGGCTGTGAGCTTCACTACATATTAGCCAGACAAGGATGTGTACTGAAAGAAATACAGGTCACATGTTAGTTGTTCCCATATAGATGTGCTCTGCTTTTTTCAATCAAGATCTCAGTCAAAAGAAATCGGATAAAGTTATAAAATTGAGGTATTTTATTATTTGTAAAGGATCCCACTTTAAGATCCTCAACGATGTAAACTGTTATTATAGAGTCCAGCTTATAAAAAATGCAATGAGTATTTATTCTAGACTCATGAAACATGACTCCCTACACTATGCATCAAGATTACATGTCCATTTCTCCGTGCTAACACCCTCACCACTCTTCTCTTTCACAGAAACGTAAGCGCAGAGAGAAAGATGACAGTGATGCAGTCAGCCTCAGCAGCTTCGACTTCAAGGTAAATCACATAGACACTTACCTCACCTTAGGTTATTACACCACCAAAGTTTCCTCCTCTTGCTTGTATCCTGGGTAACAATAATCATAACACAACTTTATGCAGTAGTTGTGTTATGAAATCAGTGCTATTAGTGAGAAAGGCCTCTTTCTCTGGTTTTCAAAGGCCTTTAGTGGTGTGTGGACTCCACTTTGAAAACCAGTCACTGGAATATTTCATAAAATGAAAAACACACTGATAAAAGCATTACTACAGGATTTTTAATATGACATGCTTATAGACATATTGGTAACAGGCAAGAGTTGCTTTGGTGAAAAGGAAGACAGAAGTTAAGTGGGGCCTTATCTAGTGCAACCAGCATTAGCTTAGCATTAGCTCACTTCCTTTCCTTCTACTTTTAGAGCTCTACTGTGACCAGTACTTGAAATTAAATAAAATGCACATAGATATTTCACATGTTTTCTGTACCCTCATTATGTGGTGATATATCCACTGGAATCACTGGATGAGATGACAATTTAGAAACGGAATTGAAGAGTTGTCCTGTTTATTGCACTTCCCTCCCTCCATGTTCTAAGTAGGCAGTGAGAAAATTACTACTAAAACACAACAAGAGGCACAGCTAAACAAAGTGCCACAGCAATGCTGACAGTTCACCAGATAGCAATAGCATTTGTCAAATAAATGGAAAGTCGCTTTTACCTGAAAGCAGACTGCATTGTGCCATCTCACATTGGCAGTTTTATTGTTTAAACTGTTGTTTATGGAACCTTTGACTAACTATAATATCATAGTTGTAGATGACTATTTCTTTCTTCACAAACATTTTTATGATAACGGCTAGAGCCAATAACTGATCTGTGTGAGAGGAGCAGCCATAACATCAGATAAGGTCTAAGATCGAGTCACTGTTTTATGCCACTGTGTAAATTATGTGTTTACAGGAGGCTCTCACTGGGCAGGAGCTGGTTGAAAAGAATGTCAGCAGAGAAAAACAAAACAAAACTATTGTGTTTAAATGATGATACTGTTACTGTTACTGTTGATACTGGGCATTGGGATCATTTATCATATTTATACAACAGTTTATATAATAGCAGCATAGTGGTTAGCGCTGTTTCCTCAGAATAAGGACGATGCGGGTTCGGTTCCCGGCCTCTGACCTTTCTGTGCAGAGTTTGCATGTTCTCCCCGTGCCTGCATGGGTTTCCTCCGGGTAATCCGGTTTCCTCCCACCGTCCAAAGACATCATGTTTAGGTTAAATGGTGACTCTAAATTGTCTGTAGGTATGAGTGTGAGTGGTTGTTCATCACTATCTGTCTCTGTATGATGGACTGGCAACCTGTCCAGGGTGTACCCCCCCTTGCCTAATATGAGCTGGGATTGGCTCCAGCACCCCCTGCGACCGGAAATGGAAAAGTGGTAGAAGATGAATGAATGTTTGTATTACAGACAGTGTTGTTATCTTCCTGTAAGAAAGAGGAAGAAGAGTGATAGAGTTTGACTGATTAGGAAAAACATCTTGAAAACACGAATTTTGCTTGCTGATCTAAATAGAATAATCCAGCAGAGAAATCTTCTTCAGTGTAAACACATCCCAGCAGTTCAGTTTCATCCCATTTCTGCTATTGAGTGCTGTTCTTGCGAGCTTCTGCATGTGATCAGTGAAACACAGTATGGTATTTGATGGTGGCAAAAAAACAAACAAACTTGTTGTTTTACTGAAAACTTCGATAGCCATATCTAATCTGCTGTAAGGAAGTCTGTGCTCCTGATTATCTAGAGTATAGAGATGACCAAGCCTATCACTGGAAGACATCTAGATAAACCTTGTCTTTGTTTTTTAAGAACCTGTTGAGGTATACTGTTAGTTAGGCCAAAGCTGGTTCTTTGATTTAAAGATGTGACAGACTAGACTGGCCAGGCTGGAAATTACACCTCACTTGGTGTGTGGGTGTTAAATGAACACACCTACATGACTGCACACAAAGTTTATCATAACTGAACACCCTTAAGCTTCAGGCACTTGTCGCTATCACACTGTTCATCTAAGATTTCTCAATTACTTGTCTTAACACAAGTGGCACAACAGATTCATGACAATCTGACTATTTGGTTGCTGTCCTTTTAGTATTTGGGTGTAAACTTCTTTTGTCAGTTAACCCACCACTTCACAATCAGTGAGTTGCCTCCCTCACCTCCCTCATACCATTCAAGTGTTTGTTTGGTTTTTTTTTTTCTAATGCAGTCTAATCCATACACACTGCTGCTCTGAGAGATAGTTGTTAGACATATGTTACACGCTGCCCTTTGGCTCCAACTCCAAATGGAGTTCTTCAGGAAAGTCAGTTCGTTGCTCAGTGAAGTCAGAAGTGATTTACAGGCTGTTTTTAAGAAAGTGGTTCTGCTGCATGGTCAGTTAATGTCAAACATTGATTATGCTGATTATTAGGGCTCTACCTGACTCAGAATTTTGTCAGTTGGAACAGATTTCATTGTTCAATATGAAGTTAGTTAGTTTGTTTGTTTTTTCAAGCTTTTAAGGATCAGTTTAAGACAGTTTCATAGGATGCAGTATTTGAATTGCAGCCAATTGGAATTCCCGACATATATAGTTGGGCTACTATTAAGGCTGGGCGATATATCGATATATTTTTAAATGTGATATGGAATTAGACCATATCGCATATATCGATATAGTTCACATTTGCGCTGTGATCCTCACTCCAAGCAAGCTGCTGACCCGGAGGTCTCTGCACTGCTCCCCACGCCCCCGCCCCTCCTCTTTCATGCACAGAGGGGGGAGGGGCAGGAACAGACACCCGGCACTCTTCAACAAACATGGAGGAAGCAACAGCGTACGCGGAGCGTGCGGTGGAGGAATTGGTTAGTAAAAGAAAAACCAGTGGCTCAGTAATTTGGAGATAGCTCGGATTCAAAGTATCCAATGAGCTACAAAATCACATTATATGAAGGGGGTGCCATAAACAAGTTACAAACAGTGGTGGGAGCAATACAATTTTTTTTTTCCCACTACAAAGTACGAAGAGTGTGTGAAACTGCGTGCTGCAGCAGCCCCAGCTGCAAGCCACAACCCGAAAAAAGCTCCAGCCCCGAAACAACGCTCACTTTACTAGGGTTTGTCATGTCATGTTGTTATTTGCATCTGTGGATTTGTTAGAAAGGAGAAGAAAATCTGTAATTTGCTTTTAATAAGCCATTTATAGTTGTCACACTAAAAAAATTTTGATATTGTACTTGTCTCATATAAATATATTTATTCCGGAAAAAGATTGGCCTATTTTATTTTATAGGCTATTTTTATTTAAGATTTTTTTTATTTAAATGTGCACCTTATGGAGCTTTGATTTCAAAAAAGGTACTCCTAGTTGTATAGTATTTATGTTTAACATTCCATTGTTATTTGAACAGCTGAGTATTTAATCATAAACCAGGTGAAGAAACCTGTTTATTATTTATTCATTTGATTTTGCAACTGTTCACTGAAGTAGCCAGTTTCAATAAAACTACTTGTGACGTGTCATATTTGGCTTTGACTTTGACTGAACATTTGCTCGGACTTTGCGAAAAAATATCGGGATATATATCGTATATCGATGTTCAGCCTAAATATAACGGGATATAACTTTTGGTCCATATCGCCCAGCCCTAGCTACTATATGGATTTGTCAGAATAATGAGTCAGGAAGCACATATTTATTACTGTTCAAATCATGGTTCTTATAGCCTCTTTATTTCATTTTAAACATTAAAAACAATATGTTAATGAAGAAGCAAATGAAACAGTTAAGAATTAATTCATGGCATTGCCAGCCTATTTTGTCACATGGATTTTATTTATTTTTATTGGTTTAATTAATTAATTAATTTTTTTGCTGCCGTGCCAGCTAGCCCTGCCACCTGCAAGAGTATGAACATATATTTATCATTTTGCTTATTTATAATTCCTTATTGAAATGTTGTCCCTGTGCATTTTTGGAAACTTCTATCTGTTTAATCCTGTTATTGTAATGGACACTGTCAAAAAACAAACACTGCTCGACTTGAAAAATCTCAGTTGACTGATGGGTCTACAATAAATGACTTGACCCGTGGCATTCAGGGGGCAGCTTTAGTGATAATTGTCATGATTAGGGCTGACTTGCTCACAGTCCATTGTCATAATGTATTTGTTCACTATTCAATTAATCAGTCAAACAATGGAGCCAGCTTCTGAAATAAAAA
This sequence comes from Remorina albescens, assembly GCA_034769265.1. NCBI lineage: Eukaryota > Metazoa > Chordata > Actinopteri > Carangiformes > Echeneidae > Remorina > Remorina albescens. The sequence goes on along the minus strand of CM068484.1, from coordinate 15,021,588 downwards.
AAAAGAATAAACTACTTAGAATTGTAATCGACAACAGCTACAGTCACAGTAAACAGAAACTATCAAGTAACTTATTAAGAAGCAGAACATTCTTTGGCCATAGCTCTTATTGTAATGTGGATGGCTTAGCCTAGATTTTTGTATTTGACTAATTAAATTTAATTATTGGGATTATTCACTGTATTCGACCAAGCATCCTGTACCGAATTGTTCAAACACACGTACATTTTTGTGGTTTCAGCTTGTCCTTAAATGGAGGTGGACATGGTGCTTGTATTCATACTCACATGTGTACTTGGACACATTTCGCACATGTGCACAAAAAGGTTGCCAGCGTCCTGATGACAAGAACAGGCTTGCCTCTGTTGTGTTTGGCTGAATAGCCCGAGGAAAAGATACTACTGTGTATGATAAGGGCCACTTGTGCCCTCACAGACTTGTCAGAAGTTCTGTGGGAGTTTGAATGATGGGACTCAGGCCTGTTAATTGAAGCTGGGTCTATCCTAACATTGTGAGTAATATAACAGTCAATATCACTCACAATGCTTGCATACATTCAGAGATATTGGTAATATCTACCATTGAAATGGAAATATGGAAATATGTTGCTGACATCATCAGCCAACCCTCCTGATCATGGCTTTGCACTGCCCACCACAGGTTTGGTCTTGCCCTTTGCTGTAGTCTTACCCTCTTGTCTGATTCTGTCCTCAGGACTGTTCCTGCCCTCAGGTCATGGCTGAGTGTCTTTTTCTTCAAACCAGATTGTCATCACAATAAGCATTTCAGTGGTGATGATGCACATGGTGTTACTTCAGCCTGAATTCCCTGAAAATCTCTGAACTAGAAAGTGAATGTGTTTACTCTTTAGCTCAGTGTAAACTTCTGGATGTTAAAGCTGAGAGAAGGAGATGGTTTGGGTGAAATATATTTAGTTATGCAATATATTTATAGTTATTTTTTATCTTTTGGCAGCAGATAATATGAATAACTGCTTTTATATTAAAATGCTATATTACAACCACAGAACCCCTGTGTGAATTTTCCACACATTACGTCAATGCCAAACATGAGAAATGGCCTGATATTAGCTTGGTGAGCAGTGGTTTTTATTTTTGTGTGTTTGTTTTGTTTTTGCTTAAGCTGCTTAAGCTTTTATGAGTGTTGCATTTTGTTCTGTCTCCACAGCATTGGTGGTTTTACTTTGAATCTTAGTTACAGAGCTGTGTTTACTAGCAACCTGGGCTGCTGTGGGTGTGAACACAAAACGAAATGTAACATGAAAAAACTACAACTGTTACGTGATCCGAGATTGCTGGTTCTAGAACTGTGTTCATTTCCTCTGTTTTATGTTGTGGCTGCTCTCATCAGCAGAGGGCAGCAGTTCCTCTGCTGTGCTCTTGTTGTTTTAAGACAGTCAATACTCTCTGCCTGGTTAATGCCTTCCCCAAAGCAGTAATTACACTCTGAGCATCCTGTACTTGCTGCTGCTGATGTGGAGGTTAAGATGAGCTCAGCCCCTTGGGCCTCAGGGCTCAGTCTGTCCCTGGCACGGCATAGGTTAGGCAGCGGTGAAACGCCACCGCTCACTGCATTACTCATCTGTCTTTGCTCTATGCTCAGACTAGCGCATATGTGTATTTGGGAGTGTAAATCACAGTTGCACTCTAGCTGAAGCTCAGTGTGACTAGGGGCAAAGAGGCCAGACAGGCCTAGCCATGTTGTGTTTAGTCTTTATAGTGGCTGGGCCAGATGTACAGCTGATTCAGCCTAAGGTCTCCCCATGTGGAGTGAGTAACAGCAAGACTGTGTCCTCTCCAGGCAAGCAGAGACTAATAGCAGACAGCTTCATTTTTTATGACTCTTCAGTGTGCGTAGTTCTTTGCTCTGCTGTCCCTTCTCTCACACAAACCCAAGTCCAGATCATTTCTGGTTTCAGGACTGAAGTTCTGCTCCACTTTGTTTTGATAGTTTATGGGTGATATAAGACTTGGACCCTCTTGGTCTAGAGAAAATGAACCCTCAGTCAACAAACCCAAAGAAGAAGGTGTCAACATCTACACACTTCGACCAGCATCTGTTTTTGTCACCCACCCACACACAGCACTACATGAAGCATGTGTCCTTCTTCACACCTTAATGTTGACCGAGGAGAATGGACAAGAGTCATGAATAGGCTTTCCATTTGCCCAAAGTGTATTCACACACTCTCTCAGTCTCTCTCACACACACACACACCCTGCCTTTCAGTACACATTAGTCGCTCCAAAAGATCTTTCACCCCCATTCTGTTGTGCATTGTTGGGTGCATTTGTGCACTAGTTGTGTGGGTGTATTGGCTTCAGGTGTGTTTGTCCCTCAGCTTGTCTGGTTATGTTGTCTCAGTGGGTGTGAGAAAAAGAGCCACAGATTTGATTTCTGCATCACTTTAGCTCCTTCTCTATACTGAAATTAGCTAATATTAGCCCCCTCTCCCTCCTGTTAGACCAATCAACATATGGGTGGCAGTTACCCCCCCCACACACCCCCCGGGTCTTCAATATACAGGTTTCAGTTTAAACATCTGGTTAAGTGTGTAACTGTGGCCCTGCTATTGATATTACAATTGATCACCTTCCCCCTCTTCAGCTGGTGAAACTGATAAAAGCTTTGTTAGAAGTGGAGAGCAGAGGCTCCTTTGATTAATTATCCAACAAGAAATAAAATAAAACAAGCAGTACTTTGTAGTTGAAAGTTTATTATCCACAATTAGCTAGTTAGTTTGGAACCGTTAAATTCCTGAAAACAATGTCTGTCATGTGAGAGCTCCAACATTAACAGTCCACAATGATTGTAGTTTCACTTGCAATTGCTTTAGCAGTTGTAGTAATTTTACTGACTGAAATGGTAAATTCTCCTGGAACACCTGTAATGAATAAATGTAATGTAATAAAAGTAATGAATTATGCCATTGTGATTATGGTACTCATTAACTATCACAGTGAGTTAATAAAATACCAGGTAAGAAATTGTGTTTATACTGGTTTCCTTAAAATCTGTCTTATACCAAACTAAGACATTATGAGTTCCAAAAACATAATGTACTATGTACTCACTGCTAAATTCAAAGTGTGATTAGCTGCCAATACTATGGTTCTGTTAATTGTCAATTTTCCCCAATCAGCCAAATGTCAGGAAACGGCAAGTATCCTTGAGACATAGTTAAGTTTCACCAACAGCTCCCCCACCGTCTGTCCATCTGTACACTCTCTCTCTCCTTTTGTCGTCTCACTTTTTTTTTTCACCCCCCCGACTCTTTCAGATGAATTACATTTAAATGTTGGTAACAGTTAATTCCTGGTAGCAATGCCAGCATCCAAAATGTTCAGCTCCAGTTGAACAAATCTTGCTTGACCTGCAATCTTGATTTCCATTTAAATTGTTGTTTTTGGGTTGTTTTAGAGTAAATGTTAATTGTTCAACTGCAGCATCAGTGGCAGTCATTTTGTGAATAATGTGAGGAATCCTTTCCAGTAATGTTTCTGTCTGTTAGACACCAAATTTATACATGACTCAATACTTGAGCACTTCCTGCATGAACTAAACCAGTTCCATGAGAAAACCAGTATTATGGTATCGAAGGTTCAGTTGTCTTCCAGCTTTGTTTTGACGTTATCAGTTATTTGTATAGTAAGCTTTACCACCTCTAAATTCTCACTACTGTCAACAGGGCATCCTCAGCCTCTGGTCTCTTCCAAGTAAACCCAGTCCCGCCTCATTTGCAGCCCTGCAACCATGAGGGCTGGGTAGAGGCTCCTCCCTGTCTCTCCTCCTCCTATAAAGCCCTCTTCCCTCTCATTTCACCTCAGACCAAAGTTTAGAAAAGTGTGTGAGGAGAGTCCTCAGAAAAGCTCTGCTCCTAGAGGGAAGAAGAAGAAAAGGAATAGGAGTAGGGTGTCTTTATTTATTAACATTTTGCTTGTTTGTTTTTTACTCTTAAAACCTTTGATTTTCATCAAGTTTTTTCTCTGGTGTGGATTACTTGAAACCAACTTGCCAGGATTAAAAAAAAAAAGGATATTGTGTTTTTGCTGAAAGCTATGGTGGCTTACGATGAACTGGGTAGCTTGGTGCCTATCAAACGGACTCTGCAAGTGATAGACTACCAGAACCAAGCAAACAAAGAGTCAGAGGTGAGAAGCAAAGCACACATGATGGTGGTGATTGGGGCTGATATTTTCTAGGTTGTTTATCTACTTCTCCATCTTTCAGTAAATGTTTGACTGGAACTCATTTAGATGAAGTCATATCTTTGTGTCATGTGTCAGATTGCGAGTGAATCAGAGCCCGTGTTTTTTGTGTGTGTGTGAGTGTGTGGTTTTTTTTTTTTTCTTTTTATCTGAGCTGAGTGCAATTTGTGTGAGACTTTGAACTTTGAGCTGAGGTACTTACAACAATGCTTGAGATACTGCCTAACCTGGAAAAGTTAATCATTGGATTACACTGCACCTAAATGGATTTGTCAACAGTGAACTGTTGGGGGTGAAATCTTAGTCAACAGCCTTACGTCCTCCTAATTCAGTCCTTTCTAGAAATACTTTTCTTTTGACCTTTGACTCTTGAGTAAATCAGGTCTTCGATGCAAAGCACTGAAAGCAATCCTTCAGCTACAGATACTAATATAGGGACATAGTTGCAACCCAGCTATGCTCTCTTTAAATGACACCACTTCAGCTCCTTCCTTCCCTGTTTGAGGCTTGCATGTTTCCCTTTCGGAAGAGGTTTTAGGTTGATGGAGTGTCTTTGACAGTAAAGCATTTGTGAAAAGAGAAGTACAATTTACGAAGTGAGTTCTCAAAGAGTTATACAATTCAGACACCCTAAGACAAACTTTTTGGAAAATATTTTTAATGTTTATAATAAAATTTAATAGTTGCACTCAAGCAGGAGGACAAACCCCTGATCTGTCTGGTTGTCTGCAGTGAACCAGACCCCCTGAATCACCACAGAGTTCCTGGGTTAAACTGCCAGGAAGAGCAACTTTCTCTGTCTGTACTGTTTCACTTTACAGCTGATTCACAATGAGAAGGTTTAGTGTTCTTTTGTTATTCTGGGGCCAGTCCCCAAAGGACAGGAAGGACATAATGGCCAACACGCTTTTCCAGTATGAACTTTAGGAAACAACCCCCACAACCACCCACCTGCCTCTCAATGTTGCTTTTTATTTATTTTCTTAGCACACTAATGGTAAAAAGTCAGAAATCTACTCTACAGGTCACAAATTTATGTCATTGTTCACCACAGTCAAAGCAGTCGCAGTGTCTTTGCTCACTTCTGCCATTAGAGGGCTTGCTAAATTCTCAAGGCAGTCTGGCTTTTCCCTTGTGAGACTCCAGCCAAAGCAGACCATGACTCAACCACAGCCTCAGCAGCTAATAGGCCAGGCCAGATTTAAGTGAATCTGTTCTGCAGCTGTCTCTGCAAGGCCTGGAGCCTCAATGACTGCTCTGTTTTGATTTGCTGATCCAAGACAAAATCCCATTTCGCCTGAGTCAGGAGAAAGCACAGATTACTGCTTGAGTACTCCTCTCCATTTCAAAGCGTAAAGCTTCATTAGTGTATAGTTTATTTCAAATGGGAAAAGTTTTTTTCAGAGAGTGAATTTTGAAAATGCTAATTAGGGCTGTGGCTGTCTGATGCCGTCCTTTTTCAGAGGACTCTCTATGGGCTGAAGTCATTGCCTCAGAACTTGAGCTCTTTGATTCCTGTGGTCTGTTGTTGCTGGCACTAGGCCAAGCAGTTCTCTCCTTTCTCTCAGCCTCAGGGCTGGGTGAGTGGAGGAGCAGGATGGGGGGGGGTCACCTGGCTCAGGTGTAATGCTGCTCTCACGCAAGGCCTCTTACAGAGCCTGTCCCGACTCGCAGCCATATACACTGCCAAGCACCCCCTGCGATGCTACACTGTGTAAACACTTGAGAGCAGACAGATTCACTGACTAATGACTGCAGCCTTTCCTCCACACTCACATAGTTGGCCAGTTTTACTTTAAAAACTCCTGACACACTGCCACACTCTCACGTAATGCTTTGTCTCACCAGAAAAGGCAGTTCAAGAGCTGCAAACAATCAGTTTAACATTTATGTCCCTCTGTCTGAGTGATGGAACGGGTCCATTCTCCAGTGGAGTTGTGGCTGTTGTTGGGTCAGATAGTAGCACTTTTTGTGTGGGGAGGAGGTGTTGAACAGCTGAGAGCGAGAGGGTCTCGTGCATTCCTGCCATTCCACCAGACCTCCCTCCCCTTCAGAGCAGCAGTCAGAGAGGGTCTTTGTGCTCGGTGGGCTGACTCTTCACATGATAGAGCCAACAGCTGCTGGAGCTGCTTCCTGTGCCTGATTCTGTCCACTGGTCCGGCAGTCTGTCTGGTCACTGCCTGACCCTGGCTCCAGCTACTTCCATTTCCTCACCCCGAAGCAGAGAGTAGAGTCAATAATGGTTATTAATGGCCTCACTTGATGTGCTCAGTTCGCAGGGAAGCATCAGGACTCACTTCTGAGGTCTCACAGTTGGCCCCACTGATCGATTTGTTCTGTGTTCTTGCTGAAAGAATGTAAATTTATGACTTGTTTTTGACATAAGCCATGATAAAATTTCATGACTAATCTCCCCTTCCTTTTTCTTTTGCCTCTTAAGGAACCCAGCAACAAGCGTGTCCGTCCTCTCGGCAGGGTGACGTCGCTAGCTAACCTCATTTCTCCGGGGAAGAATGGGGCCGTCCGGCGCTTCGGCCAAACCATCCAGGTAGTTCTCCATTTATTTGCTGTTGTCCATGTTTCACTTGACAACTTGGAATCCAATTGCAACAGTTTGAAATCTGGGGCTTCCTGTTTGTCACCTACAGGCCTCATTCAGAGGCGATGGCAAGTCGCCGGGCATGCCCCAGAAGCCTTGCAGTAAGGCTGCGGCCCCCACACCACCTAAAAGGAGGAACAGCACACTGTGGTCTGAGACACTAGACATCCACCAGAAAGGAGCTTTCTCTACAAAAGAGATCAAGCGGCAGGAGGTGAGAATCAACACTGAAACATTTACCTACAGCAGAAAGAACACGGAGGGAGGTGTAGACAAATGATTGTAGGTCAGACATCCAGAGACCTACCTGTCTATCATAGTGGATTCACTGACTATTCCCCTGCTATTTATTTATTTATTAATGTCATGCATTTATCAGCTATCTTATCCAACTGTAAACATACATGAACATAGAGCAGGGTGCGAGCGGGTGGCGATATCTGAGTTTGGTTTCAGATTTAGCCCAATCACTGTCAGTTGCAATCACATAATGACTTCCTGGTTAATGTCTTATGCTAAGAAAGTTCTGTGCCTTCTCCTCAACTCTTCCACAGGCCATATTTGAACTGTCTCGTGGAGAACAGGACCTGATTGAGGACCTCCAGCTGGCACGCAAGGTTTGTACTTATAAACCTCTGATGCAAACGGAGTACATGTAAAGCAAACAGATTAAATCAGAGTCTGGCAGGCCTTACACTCAGCCAAGCCAGCAACTATAAAAAGACAGACATTATTCCTCTGTCTGTTGTACCCCTCAAGCCCTTTACTAGCTATTTTTAGTATCTGCTCCCTCTTGGCTTGCTGGGATATTGACCCTTTTTGCTCTGCTCCTGTCAACAGGCGTACCATGACCCAATGCTGAAGCTCTCCATTATGTCTGAGGAAGAGCTCACTCACATTTTCGGCAACCTGGATGCCTACATTCCTCTGCATGAGGACCTACTGACCCAGCTCGCCAAAGCCACAGCGCCTGATGGGACTGTGGGCCAGATTGGACAGATTGTCGTCAGTTGGGTAAGTGTCCTTTCTGCATATCACCAGCAACTCTTCAATTGTGTTCATATTCTGAGTCTGAAATAAGATAGGCAGTTAGTTAAAGTGTTCCCCCTCTACCTGCAGCTGCCCAGGCTAAATGCCTACAAGGACTATTGCAGCAACCAGCTGGCAGCCAAAGCACTGCTGGATCAGAAGAAGCAGGACAGGCGGGTGCAGGACTTCCTGCAGCGTTGCCTTGAGTCGCCCTTCAGCAGGAAGCTGGACCTGTGGAGCTTCTTGGATATTCCACGCTCACGTCTGGTCAAATATCCACTGTTGCTCAAAGAGATACTGAAACACACTCCACCAGAACACCCTGATGCTGCTAGCCTGGAGGAAGCGGTAAGGACACAAAGACCTGGCCCCTTACCCCAACATTAGATTGTTAATCATAAAATGTGGCTGAAGTTAATGATTTTGCTTCTTTGTGTAATCAGGTCACCATCATCCAGGGCGTCTTGTCTGACATCAATATGAAGAAGGGAGAGTCTGAGTGCCAGTACTACATTGACAAGCTAGAGTATTTGGATGACAGGCAGAAGGACCCCCACATCGAGCAGTGCAAGAGCCTGCTGTGTCACGGGGAGCTGCGCAACAAGAGCGGCACGGTGAGCAACACTCACTCACTTTCCTCTCAGCAACAGACCACTCCTCTGACTGCCTCCTTATTTCACACAAAAAGTCTTCAGACTATCACTTTACCGATTACTAACCAACTGATCATTTAACTGGTTCTGTAATCTTATCAAAGTCCTGGTTTTAATATCTCCCTCTTTTATGATTTCTTCCAGAAGCTGCATGTGTTCCTGTTTACTGAGCTGCTGGTCCTGACCCGCCCCGTCACCAGGAATGAGCGCCAGTGTTTCCAGGTTTACCGGCAGCCAATTCCAGTGCAGGATCTGGTACTAGAGGACCTGCAGGATGGAGACGTCAGAATGGGTGGTTCCTTCAGGGGTGCTTTCAGCAATGCAGACAAAGGTAAGTCCTGAGTCAAAAACTGAATTTGGTATCATATTTTGTTTCCAAGCCAAAATGTCAGGTCACTAATCATCTTTTCTTTCTCTTCAAAAGCCAAGAACATTTTCCGAGTGCGGTCCCAAGACCCAAGCCAGGCACAGTCCCACACACTGCAAGTCAACGACGTCTTCCACAAGCAGCAGTGGCTCAACTGCCTCCGTAGTGCCATTTCCGTCCACCGGCCCCTCAACGAACAATCCACCCCGAGCCCACCCACCAGCGCTGCCCGCATCAAGCGCCGCCCCTCCTCTGTCTCAGCCATCATCCACATGGAGGAAGTAGACGAAAATTGCCTGCAGCCGACCTCTCAGTCCGCCCCCAGCTCGCCATGTAACAGTGTAACCCCCAGCCCCACCGCCTCATCCCCTTCATCCTGCTCCTCATCTTCATCAACAACATCGTCAGCTTCGACGTCCCCTCTCTCTTCAGCCACATCCCATAAAACCAAAAAGGACAAGAAGTCTCTGTGTTCTTTAGGGAAGAGAAAAGAGACAATGGTCTGAAGTGAGCTGCGAAAGTCAATGGACTCCAAGGCGGACATTTTGTTTTTTGTACAGATTCAAAAGAGCGCAGAGAAGCGCAGGACTTGTATTTATGTGTGTCTGCGTGGGTGCGTATTATTACAACAGTGTTCTGTGTTACTGTCCTCTTTGGCAGCTATTTACCTCACCCTTCCTTTCAAGCACATCCAACAGTGAGACAGAGTTTGGGAGAACTGCTCCTGGACGGGAGAAGGGGAAGCAAACACTTCTCACTCATGAATCTTTGTGTCATAAGTGGATTTCTTGAAGCTCGAGGTGGTGCAACAAATCCTGTTTACTTTAAATTTGATATTTAAACTTTATTTTAGACCATTTGGGGGGCGATAATGAAAGTTTATAACAGGTTTTTATATCCTATTTTGATTGTAGAATTTATTTAGATATCATAAAGCAGCACTGTTTTAGCTTTTAGGTGAAGTGTTTTGAAATTCTGAGTGTTTAGGAGGAAAGAAAAAAAGAGAACCCCCACATAGATGAGATGTACAACACAAAGCTACACACCATTTTCTGTAAGAGTGATTTTTACATTATTGAAATCTTATTTTTTATACATTCCTTAAAATGACAGATGTTTGGACTCAGACACATGTATTTTTTGCAGATCATGCAGTCAGAGGCATTAATTTAAATCCCTAACAGATGAGTTTCTCACTGTTGGAACAGTAACAAATCATCAGATGTTGAAATCGTGTCAGAGAAGAGATGAGGAGTTTTGACTCAACACAATTTTTTTTAACTGAGCCATGTTGGTTTTTTTTTTAAAACAACCAATGAAACACAATGGAACTTTTCAGTGTAGCATCTTGCATGGAGCTGTATTTGTGGACACTGCTTATAGCTGTCGAGGCAGCAAGATGTTTAACTTGTCCTGAGGGATGGAACAGTTAAACATATAAAGGGCTTGTCAGTGAAACTAGAAGAATGTTGTCTGGAGGTTGAAGAGATATGAGACGAGATGGATAAAGTTGCATTTTGAAAATTGGACTAGATTGTTAGCACAAGATATGTGAATCCAACAACTGTAAGTTGAGGTGATATCTTATTGTTGGACGATGGACGGTAAAAGTCAAGTGAGTGTAATCAAAGTGAATGTAGGGGAAGAGAGAAGAAGCAGAAGGTTTTGTATGTGTACAAAAAATGCTTTGTCATTGAGATGGAAAAAGAAAAGAAAAAGGAATTTGCTTTCCACAAACTGTATTTAATGAAAGAACAATAAAAATCTGTAAGATTTGCATCTGAAATACACGTTTTCCTGTCTTTAAATGTTTTCACTCAGATTTTCACTCATCTAGTATAAAAGTTGGTGTCCATGTGTTCTTGATTATTAATCAGTTTTAGGTTCTATATCAATACTGAAATCATCAAAGATGTCAGCTCACAGACAAATGTTCAGGTTGTATTCAAAAACAGCCTTCAGGACTGTTTTGCCATCCACTCTTACAAGATTCGTTCCTCTCAGTCTTTAGCTGAAATCTGCTCGATTTTTTGGCTGACTCAGGAAAAGTTTGCCAATCAGATTAGCTGACTGTCTGTTGTTTTTAGACCTCCAGAAAAATACCTGAGAGAGGTGGAGAGGGGAAAAAAGGAGATGTCTGATGATTTATGAAACTTTAATTCTCAACTAAACAGTCACTTTATTTCAGTGCCAAGAGAAAGATCTCCAGTGAAAGAATAAGTCAGGATTAACATTTTCATAAGACAACATGGCAGCCTGGTCAACACATTTTTGCAGTAGGATAAAGCTTTTTACCAGCACTCTGGCTCTTATTTTAAAAGCTCAGACCAATGCCCCATAACAGTCTGTCAAACCTTTCAGGGCAAAATCTTCAGGCTGCAGTTTGGTTACAATGCAATATGGCTTAAATGATCACTAGAAGGAAACAGTTTCAATGTTTGACAATACTGTAAAGTCTGCTGATGGAGAGGCCGATTTAAATTTGCCTGCTCAAGAAAAAAACCAAGACATTGCTCCGGTTTTTATTATGCATGATGTGTATAATGTCCGTCTCATGGAATCTGAGACATTCTCCAAACATTTGCTCATTTTCTCCACAAGTTCACTTTTATGGAAGTTTAACCGGCACCAGCAATTCAGTTAAATAAATGGACGTTGTTACAGTGCAGTTTTCAGGAAAATCCGAATAAAGTCTCTTCTGTTTGAAGGAAGTATTGATACATTTTGCTGTTGCAACATAGCTGCACAGCATTTCCAGCTATTTACTACTTCATTCGAGAAGAAACGTTACTTTGAGTTCATCATCAAACTTTATCCCTCTCTCAACAATAGCTGTCTCCAGAGGTGGGAGGTACACTAAAGATAAAATCTTTTTTTACGGACATTAAAACACTTACCAGCTGAGTAGCTCAGTGGGTTGGGACCTGAGTTGGGAACTGGAGGGTCACTGGTTCACATCCCAGCCCAGCCAAAGAAAGTAAAGTGTGGACTGGTGGATGGAGAGGTGGCAGTCCACCTCTAGGGCACTGCCAAGGTGCCCTTGAGCAAGGCACCCAATTCCCCCCCCCGAATTGCTCCAAGGTGTGCCGAGGTATAGTGGTCCCTTCACTTCACTCTGGGAAAAACAGTGCCACCTCTCGCATGTGTGTGCGTGGTTGTCTGTACATGTCTATTTCAGAGTGTAAATTGAAAAAAAAATTTGTTGTGTGTGCATTGATTCTCTCAGTGTGTGTAACAATGACAATAAAGCTTTCTTCTTCTTCTTCTAAGTCAGCTAGCTATAGCTCTATAATGTTGAAAATGGCCATATAAATGCAAAAACAACTGTACTGCTCATTGCAGTATTATTATATCTTCACATCCTTCTGACTAAAGGTAGAAAAATGTCTCATGAGTGAAGAAGCCTTCAAAAAGAGCCAGACAGACATCAGTTCAAAGATTAACCAAGAACTGATGGACCACACAAAATAATATAGAATATATATAAACAATATAAAATGTAACGTTGATTAAAAACTTTCTTTCCCTTGACTTCTAATATTTCTGTTTCTCTTCACTTCTCCTTCTCTTCACAGATTTTTCTACATTCGTCTTTCCCATTAACTTGGTTAAGACAATGTTATTACTGAAACAGTGCCAAAACTCAAAGCTGGCTCTTTTTTCAAGCTAAGTGCTATAGTAGTGCGATACCCTATTTGGATACCCATTGGAAATACATCCAAGCATTCAACCCGACAGACAGCTCTCAGCGCCACGCTGTCCACTGTGAGGAGAGACATGAAGGTCAGAGTCACACAGAAAGATCCTTTCATATCTCCTCTAAAACCTCTATTTTTTACAATCAGCTGCTTTCAGGTGTTTTCGGTGACCAATCAGATTTTATCCACAATCTCAACAAGTCAAATTTTAACTCTCTTTTGCTCTCTCCTGCATTCAGCTGTCATTTCAATGTGTATTGCTGCTCCTAACCATTCATCTATACAGGGCCAGGACCAGCTCATCAGACCCTCCTAACATCCAGATCTACTCCTCCAACCACCACCTATGTCTAGACCTCAACCAAGACTCACCTACCTCATTTTTCTCTATTGTTTTCCACATGACAATAAAAGTGTTGTTGACTCACAGTAACTTCCTCAGTGAGCTGATGTTCTTGACAGGAAGTGTCTCCAATGAACTCAAAACTTGGCGTTACTCTGATGGTTGGAAAATAATCTCTTTACCAATTCAATAAACCTTTACTTAACCATGAAGTCTCTTGAGGTGCATTATTGTGTTTGCAGAAAGGACTGACAAAATATCAACATAAAAAAATGTCATATAGATGGGTCATTCACAACACTCAGATGAAGAACAACAAAGCAAAACATGATGGAAAAAAAAACATTAACTTCCTCCAGAAAGATTGTTTGGTTGTGATGTATGAATGTCCAGGCTGCCTAATAAGAAAAGAAACCTAAAGGGACAGCAAGGATCTCCATGGTCAGGTTTGATGGCTGGTGGAAACATTTCATCAGGTTAACAGGAAACTAAAAGTTAATCCAACAATTGATTTCATGATCCAACACAGGAGCTGCTGCTACACAACAGTGAAATGTAGCAGGTTGCACAACAAACATACGCAGCTTTTAAGCAGCCTGAGAAGCAACCAAGACTCATCAGGATCTTCCCTGCAGGGCTCCACAAACTTCTTTCAGCAGCTCAGCTGTGCTACTGAGAGACCTGTGGGCCAGATTATTGACAGACACAGATAGCTCAGCCTCCTGTTTGTGACAAGGACATGTCACCGTCACATCCATTGACACAAATACGCAAACACAACTACGATCTGCCCTCGACATCCAGGATCAGATAAACTGGGGGAAGCAGAAACTTCCCAGACTGGTTTGACTCACACATCCAGTTTCCCTATTACTATAAGCACAATGTGGAAGTAATACTGAGCGCTGGACATTCACTAATGTCACGAGGAAGCAAATAGATAGAAATCCCTGAACTGACTCACTTTACTACGACTAGTAAAGATCTCATGATGGCTGCATGTCATTAGAAGATTTTGTTTCACTGAAAAGAACCAGTGTTACACAATACTACTACAAAAGTATTTTTTTTTCTCCTTTTATTGTTCCCAGGTTCTCAGAATTTTTGTCAACTTTAGACTAAGATTATTGATCATTTAAGATGTATGTTTTTTTTTAATCAACAGATGGTTAATTGATAATCAGAGATTTGTTATAGTCCATCTCTACCGAGCCTCCCCTCAGCTCTACAGAGAATCTTAGCATCTTTCAGATCACTGAACCCAAAAGATCTGACCTGATCAGGGAGGTGACATGGGTGTGCATGCTATCATTTCCAAAGGTCAATCGGTGCAGTAGCATTGTTTTATACACTTAAAAACTCTGGAGTAATTTAGAACTCAGGCAAATTAGATGTATTTTAAACTAAGCTCCTCCTAGGTTCATATAAAATTTAGTGGCTTCATCCTACACTGAGGACTTGGTTAGCTCTGGCCTAGTTGCTTTTACATCAGCAAGTCTAAACCACTATAAACTTGTCCCAGCTTTATCAGTGTAGGAAACATCAACAAGACAAATCATCAAGATACAATGACCATTGACGAAACATGGTCTGGTGAAACAACAGGAGGAAAATGTGAACAACAGGACAATGCAGCTTGTTGAAGGCCCACTGTCAGTGCTGGTGGAGCATGGGGGTGGTGAATGAACCTACTCCCAACTCATGCATAGCAAAAAGGCCACCGCAGCCCCACAGAGAGTGCAGATAATGTAGAGATTGTTAGTGAGATTAACATACAGACACACAAAGCCTCACAAGCTCTGTAGCCTACTTCTAATGCAACAGCATCTCTTTCATTACTGCCAGAAGGTACTGGAAACTCCCTGAGTATGAGACTTGTAGATCAGTTTACAAAGTCCATGCCCACAACTAATAACACAATAAAAACGTGACTGAATCTGACCAGTAAAGTGATGCTTGGAGGCAACCTCAGACGATTGCAGGTCAAACAGGTTCACAGCACTTGGCCATCAAACTTAGACTCCATGTTTATGTCAAAACACCCTGGTCTGTTCGTCCTGACGTACCAGCAGCATGTTCAGTCATCACTCTGCTGCTTCTGAGAGCAGCTGTCAGCTCAGTGTGTTTCTTCTCTCAGATAAATATTACCCTGTCTCTGAGAACCTTTCGCCTCAGGACATGACATGTTGGGTGGGAAAGAAAAAACCTTGAACAACAATTATTGGCTCACTAAAATATTCATCTGTTTTAAAAGGATGATGAAAATGATTCCTTGGTTTGCAACAACACAAACTTGCCTTCAACTGACAACACAAAATTTGCTTTCAATACTCTTTATTTCATAAACAACAGGCTTATGATGGACAATAAAATATTGACAATCAAGTGGACAGGGTTATCGTATCAACTCATAACTGTAGGGCTCCCAACACAAAGGTCTTATTTATTTTTCCATAGACAACGTCTCTTAGGTTCAAATAGTTGAATATGAAACTCATTATTGTTAAATTATTTATGAGAAACTGCACTGAGGGAATGATTCTCAGCCATCAGCAGTCGAGTTTGAGTTCCAACAAGAAAAAGGGGCAATGTTGCAATAAAAAGATGAAGGAGTGCGAGGATGAAAGGAGCAGGCAGAGGGAGAGGAAGACCTGAGGAGGACGACAACAAGGAGTCAGTGTGTGAGAGCGAGAGATTATATGTCTAATGTGTGCTTGATGCGTCTAGGGTGCATTCACACCTGAGACAGGTGCTGAGGTTCACCCTCAGTGGACCCTAACAACAATTCCAACAAAAGCACAAAAACAGAAGGGTTCAAAACATTTCTGTAATTTCAAAATCAGTACAGCGTGCTGTATTTAATGTGTGTTAAATAAGTACTTTAGAGCATTTCACTACATCACTACATCACAATGTGCTGTAAATGTGTTTTGATTGGTCATCACAGGACTGGGGGTTGAGAACATCCAGGAGGAACAGCAAACATGGTTTCTGGTAACAATGTGATACAAACATATACAACAAACTTCCTGGATTACTTATGAGTTTTCAGTCATGCCCATTGGGTCTCTATCGCTGGAGCAAATCCTCAACAAACATCACATGCAAATGAATTAAAAGAACAAAAGAGGAGGGATACACTGCACAGTCTGTTAAACATCTTGCAAGTGGATGCTGGTGAAATCCTGCATGAATTTATCTTAGTAGTCACATGGTTTGACCTGACAAAACCAAGTTGAAGAGGGCGAAACGTCATCATTGTCATCAGCAGAAAGTCCATTATAATGTGCCCGGGGTCATCTCAGTAAGAAAAAAAAAATAAAAATAAAAATCTGAAACCATGTCAACAAGTATGTTTGAGAAGTTCATTTAAATGGTTTTCATCCTCCAAGATATTGCTTTTTGTGTTTGGGGAGATTCAAGCCTTGTTTCATTTCCTCTTGAAGAGGCCCAGGGCTTTGGAGGAATGAGATGGTGACCCTGTACTCCGGGCTAATGCTAGCTATTCTTGGATTTTAGCGATGCCAAACTTTCCCCGTGTTTCTGTGTTGTAAGTCTGTGGGAGTGAGTAATCACTCTTTATGTGCTAACTTTGCCTGAAGTAAAGCACAGTAGAAGTGCTTTAGGGGCACTTGGCATGCCAAGGCTATTGTAATATCTTACAAAAAAGATAGATATCAAATACAATAAAATCTATTTTTCCATATCCCTTGGCATTAGACTGCACACAGGTTCAGTTTAAAAGGAATGCTTCTGCTTTGATTTAGCTATTCCCTTTGAGATCAGAGCTATCAAACAAAAATCTGCTCCACATATCACACACTCACAAACGCATTAGGGCAGAGTCTAAAATAGCAGTTGGCTCTCCTCCTTTCTTGCCTCACCACACTGACTTATTCTGTCAGGTATGAGTGTTGTGTCACCTGCTTGTTTGGTGTTCTTGTCCCTGTCCAGGCCTTTACATGCTCAAAAAAAGATTCGCTGGGAAAACAAAGCTTGCGGAGTAAGAGGAAACCAGAGAATGTGGGATCATCACAGGCTGCACCCACAGTTTGGTACTAAGTAGCCCCATTCTCACTGCACCACAAGCCATAAATGACCCTGCAATTTTCCATGTCTGCATTGGGAGCCACAGGTAATTTTCCATGCGAGACACTGTGGCAATTTTCTGGCTCAGGACCAGTTCCAGTGTGAGTTCCATAAATATTCCTTCATTGGTCTAGTGGGAATTACAGCAGCAACATTTCCAGATAATGGTTATGGTTAGGAAACAGCTTATGACAGCTTGGAGCAAACAAGCCAATCAGAGAGGGGATCAGAAAGCAGTGTATTAGTTTACATGCTCTCCCATTTTGCCGTGGTGGAGGATTCTTATCGTTATGGAAGAGATCCTGAGTTTGTGTGGTTGAAGCTGAACAAACATTCCCTTATATGGATTATTAAACTGGGCAAAGCTGGCAGGGTCCATGGGGAAATGATGTTTCTATAACAGTGTACAAAAGGTCAAGAGTTGGTGAATAGTTCTGAGTCAGTTGCTTTTACATTAGCTTTGCAAACACTTAAAGGTCCACACAGTCTTAAGGTAGACCTCCATGTGGTCTCTGAGTGTAAATCAGGTCTAGGTTCCATATTACAGTGAAAGCATCAAATGTCTCAGTCCACATAGAAATGCTCACAGTTTGTATTCAAAAACTGAGCCATAAAAAACAGCTGTCGGGACTCCTGGAACTTTGTGATGTCACACTGAAGCAGTCATGGCCCTCAGTATTTGGTTTCTCTGAGTGCTGTCTGACCATTCAGGATCACTGACCATGTGCATGACAGTGAAAATAGAAAGCAGATTATCTATGTATTTATGGTAGGGTATGCAGTATCACAACAAGGTCACTCGGACTGGAAAGTCATTCTCCATATTGTTTACACCAGTGGTAGTCGAGGCTGCCAAGACCCAAATGAGACTACATGGGAAAATGGGTGCCCATGTCAGGGTCTCCAAAGGTCTGTGGCGGTGTTTTCAAGATAAAATCGGATCATCGGCATGTACAAAGGTCTCTGTTTTGGTTTGGTTGGCAACAGCAGATTTTATACAAGTGAGTTTAAAACTAAAAATGCAAGGTGTTGATGTTGCCTTTATCTTGGCTTTAAAAGGATAAGACAAGACTTAATTCATACCGCTCTCATGTCAGAATGTGCTGTGGGTACTGGGAGCTAATTTAGTTTAGCATTAAGAAATCTTGAGGCCATGGAAAATGGCTAAGTTTTTTTCCCAGGCTAAACTGACCACCTTCAGGACCCTTCATGCACAGAAACAAAGCATCGATTTCGGCACCTTTAAAATAAATTAAACTAGCACATTTAGAGGCCAAACTACTCCTGGTGTGGGGTGAAGACTGGTCTATATAAAAATACGAATTATTTGAGCTTCTATTAACACCACGCTGCCATTGTACCATTATGTAATTATGTTCTAATATGTAATAGAGATGACCTCATCCAACTCTGAAGAGCTAATTACAGGCTGCAGAGGCAGCATGTAGCGGCCTCCTGGCAGCAGCTGTCCTGCCCTCCTGGAACACACCTTTCCCCCAAGCATCAAGCTCTGCTATACAACACTGTACATGTGAGAGCTGTGTGCACAACATGACTGAGCTAAAGCACTGGTTTGGCAAGAAAGTCTGACTCCCTGTCTGACTGCCGTCTGTTTGGACTATTGCACGTAGTCAATAAAGTTCTCAACTGTTCCGGCCTAGATTTGTGCCGTTCTTGGGTTCTCTCTCTCACCCATTACACCCCCAGGGAATTTACTTTGCACAAGAGAGTACAAAAAACAAAACAACAAAAAAATAGAAAAAACATAAACCCATACACAGAAGCACATTTTAACAACATGCATAATATCAACCATAGGCATATAAAAAGCATCCTATGGGCATGTGATGGAGTCTGATTACAGCTGTATTCTTACATAATTGAAATACAGGGAAGAGAAAAAGGTCAGACTCAAAAAGCAACCCAGCAGACATTAAAGAAAGGAAAGAATAAGAAATATAATTTATACCATTTTAAGGATTGGAAGGATAAGAAATAAGACTTCCAGATCCAGAGCAGAATGTCCCATCTGCCATTCTTTCAAAAAATATCACTCCACAGACAAAACACTGAGTGGTAGAGAGGGCACCTGGATGTAATGCCTCCCTCAAGACCACACAGATCCATATCTGAGTGCTTTGGCCCAGGAGGAAGTATGGAAGACTGGAACCTTTGATGGCAAGCTGTGTGGTCCACCCCCCCCCACACACACATCCTTCCATCCCAAATACTGAGATATGGAAGCAAAACAAGAGCTGAATATCAGAATTATGAGCTGGTCTTTCTGCCTGATCCCTCACACTCTCTTTGCCAGTTGTCCAAACTGGTGTTAGTAGTTCAGGGAAGGAGGATAGAGAATACACTTGAGATCAGTATCGACTAAAATCCTGCCACAGAGGATGTATATTGTTCTGGATACTTCGAGGCATCCTGTTTTTTATCTTTCTTTCCAATTGGTGTGGCTCCAACACCCTATGAAGGTCTGGAGGAGCTAAAATAGACCAATAGATTACTATGTTAGGACAACCATGTTTACTGCAGAAATAAACATTTTTACAGCCTGGTACAAAAAATTTTATTGGTTGAGCTACCTTCCTTCTTCATTAGGACTGTACATCGTGAATACAGATAGACACAAAGACAGACAGCTAGGTAGCTAGCTAGATCGATAGATGGATAGATACCATGGTGGCAATATTGGCGCAACTCACTCTGAGCTTCATAACTCCTCCTCAGAAACCTTATGTTGACTTCAGCAAGGCGACATCTATCTTCAGATCCAGTGTGTAACTCATGTGGAGCAAGAAGGATCAAGGTTCAAACCCCAGACTTTATCAGCTTGCATTGGCTCCAGCCCGCCAATGTCCCTGCACAGATAAGATGAATGGATGGATTCATTTCTTTTTGGGTATATCAACTATAATCCATTGTCTCTTCACATTCTGGAGGTGACAGACTGCTGTGAGGTCCCACAGTTCCCAATAGCAAACACAGACCAAGAAAAAAAAAAAAAAAAAAAATAGAGAAAATGTGCTGGAGGCCTGGGCTGTCTCCTCTCTGTTCTGGTTAGAAATGTAGAGCAGCAGTGAACTGGGGGAACGTTGCTGTGCTGTAATCCCATGTTGCCCTGATCACCAGCCATGGTTTGTCTGCTCTAAGGAGGCTTTGCTACTCTGTGTGGGCACAGAATAACAAACCGAATCTGTCGCTGCTAAAGCTTGACTCACATTGTTGAATAGTAACTTTTAGAACTTGAAGTCACAAAGCTTTGAATAATTGTGTCCCAGGCGGAGTTGTCACTTCTTCGTGTCTCCTGGAAACAGGTCCATTGTGAATTTGGCTGTGTTGAAAGCATTAATGAATTTGATGATGTTTTACTAAGTTGCAGTGCATTTGAGCTCTCAAGGCCACCGCACTTCGCTGCCTTACTGACAATCTTCATGCATGACTGGGGAAAATTCTTGAGAGCATGACAAAGTGTAAGACACAGGAGAAGCTCTGAGCATGGACACATCTGTACTTTACACTGCTTTTTTACTACTGAGGGTTGCATATGCCACACTGCAGTGCATACCTTGTGAAATGTGTCAAAATTAAAGTTCATCAAGAGGTCAAAGCAAAACCAATGTGATACAGCATAATATATGAGCATGATTATAACAAATGACAATAGACACCACACAGTAATCTACTGGCATGAATCAGAGGTCAGAGCTGATCGTGATTATTTCCTGTTCTGGAGCTCAAACACACAGAGGTCAACGTATTCCCCCACATCTGTCCATAAACACGCAGCACTATGAAGAATATGTCTATGCACATTACAAGAGTTCTCTTCAAACTGTGTAGCTGACCTGAACATCCAAAATCTTTGAACCTTTCTGTATACAGTATACATACATTTACCTGAAGGATTAATATTTTATCCACTTATAACAATGTTCAGAAGATAATAAAACAGCTTGGACAAAGATCACAGAGGTAATGAAACCACTCCCTTCACTATATCCCTTTTAAAGGTTAAATGAGGTAAGAGAAAGTTACATAAAGTCAGCAAGCCGTTTCTAAATGGTTGCTCTAACATCAAAGGGAGAAAGTGTTCTATCAGTCAAACTATGTGCTCTTCTTGTTCACCACAGGCCCTTCATCAAACCAAGGATTTCAGAGGGCCCCACAGCAGGCAGAACTAATCCAATGTCCTCACACCATCTGAATGAGTCCCTGCTTCTGATTCATTGTGTCAGACTGCCACCAGATTAGTGGCGTAAGACAGCATGGGAGGTTAATGCTTCCATTCAAAAGTCTTCGCAAATGTTGTCAGAGTTGTAGAAGTCATTATTATTGCTGCAGCTGAAGAAGATGTGTGACCCTGTGAAGTACAGCAGGAAGGCAACTATCAGTAATAGTAATGAGTTACCTGCACCGGCCACTGGGAATCCCTGCGCATTCCTGATTCTGGTTACAAACATAAAAACCTGTGAGAACATGCAGTGTTCGATATCGATATGGGTACCATTAGCTAATGTTTCAGCTGTTTAAATTAGTGTGTTCAAAATAAACTCATTTATATTAACCTAGGTAATGTAATCCTGTGTTAAAAGCGCAAATAACATGTTTATAGCAAATACAAGCTGTAAACTTTGAATTAAATAATAATAATAATAATAAAAATCACACACTCTCTCAATTTCTACTGCTTTTCCATCGGAGCAAGGGCGTTCTTCACCCTGGACAGGTTGCCAGTCCATTACAGGGCTGACAGATTGAGACATGTTGTGTATCCAAAATGATATTCATAGTAAAATATACATGAGGATCGGATCCCCCCCTTCTGAGTGATTGGATAAAATGTAGCAGATTCCAGGGAACGCAAAGGGCTGTTGGCGGTGACTGCTTTGATGCAACATCACACAGTTCCAGAAGTCCTGACAGCTGGTTTTAAGGCTCAGTTTCTACAAACAGGCTGTGAGACCTTTGATTCTTTCACTGTAGTAATAGAGAACCTACAGTAGACCTGATTTATAGCTAAAATCAAACCTAGCCATGCTAAACATGAGTGGCCATACCAATGAGCTTTGTGAGCCTTAAATAGTTGTTGCATATTGTCGGAAATGTGTAGCTTCTCACCATGTTATATTGTACGTTGTATGTTATGTTATGTACAGAAACATAAGCTCAACATACATTCATTCATTCATCTTCTACTTCTTATTCATTTCTGGGACGCAGGGGGTGCTGGAGAAAATCCCATTTCACACTGGGTGAGGCTGGGGTAAACACTGGACAGGTCGCCAGTCCATTGCAGATTTGACTGTTTAGAGTTTTTAGAGTCACAATCACCTAGACATGCAGTTTCCTTGGGTTTCCAGAACAGGAAACCAGAGTCCCCAGAGGAATCCCACACAAGTGTAGAGAACATGCAAACTCCATATAGAAAAGCCCCAGGCCTGGGAATGGAACCCCATCTTCTTGCTCTTAGGCAACAGCACTAACCACTATGCTACCATGCTGCCCCTCAATATACATAAATAAGATACATACAAAAGTGTAACCAAATGTAGAAAGGAATTAAGGACAGTTAGACAGTATTGACATCCAATTCATAGTATCACTAAAGGCGTATGATCTGCCCTCTACTTCCAGGATCAAAATACATGAAAACATATGATCAGAGCTCAAATTCATACGGGACCCAGTAAAACTCAATTTTATAATATGGGTCTGAGTAGCTACAACCAAAGGCCCATATGAAGATCTGTGTTGGTATGCATGAACCTTTCCGTATGATTAAAAAGGTATTAACGCCACGCGGGGTGAGCCATCCAAATGCATTTACAAACCCCTTTTGGATAAAAATCAAACATTATAATTTTTCTAATTCATCTGTGGATATTTTGCATCTGTGTAGTGTGGGAACTCTGCTCAAAGCTCTGACTAAATGTGTGTAATCCAGATGTAAAGTAGCTGCCACCTGTCACTCAGTTGCATAGGAAAGCATTCACTGGAAAAGTGACCCCCTCACATCTTGTGTCAGAGAACAACTTTGCCAACAAAGTCATTTGTGCTTTATTTGATCAGTATTGTCCCTTGCTGCCAAGCCACCAGCAGATGAGTTCCACCCATATGTAGCAATCCAACTCTCAGGGTGTGGGCTATACCATGCATGTATATCATGTACACACAGCACCTAAGTTTGAAGGAAAAAAATTTAAATGTAGATATTTTTGCATATTTATTAAAGAACAAAAACTGAAATATCACATGGCCATAAGTATTCAGACCCTTTCCTCAGCATTGAGTAGAAGCACCCTTTTGAGCTAATACAGCCACGAGGCTTCTTGGGAATAATGCAACATGTTTTTCAATCCTGGATTTGGGGATCCCCTGCCATTCCTCTTTGCAGATCTTCTCCAGTTCTGTCAGGTTGGATGGTGAATGGTGGTGGACAGCCATTTTCAGGTCTCTTCAGAGATGCTCAATCGGGTTTAAGTCTGGGCTCTGGCTGGGCCATTCAAGAACAGTGACAGAGTTGATCCGAAGCCACTCCTTCTGTCGCGGTGACACAGCCTGATCACTAACTCTCCTGTCTTTGCAGCTCCTGACACACCCCTCTACCTGGCAATCACCTTCATTCCCTGCACCTGGTTTTCCCCACCCATCTCCTCACCTGAGGCTCATTCCCCCATCAGTCTTCCAGTACTTATACCAGTCCACTTTCCCCTGCCCTCTGCCAGATTGTCTAGTGTTTTGTTGCCTACCATTCCAGCGTTCCTTGTACCTATCTGCCTGCCTGCCTGTTTACCCGGTTTTTGAGATTCTGCCAAGCCCCTGAATTATTCTGCCTGGTCTGCCTGCCTGCCTGGTTTCCTGACCCCTGCTTGTCTCCCCGGTTTGAAGTTCCTGCTTTGCCCTCTGGATTTGTATGCATTATCTGTCTGCCTGCCTGGTTTCTGACCCCTGCCTGTTTTTTGGACTGATTAAAGCCTGTTGGACTCAGCTACTGACTGTCCGGAACCTCAGACGGGGAAAGCAGGGAACCATCCAAGCTGTGTACAGCAAGGGTGGGACGTTGCTGACCTCAAATGAGGAGATAGTTGGGCGGTGGAAGGAACACTTTGAGGAAATCCTGAACCCGACGTACCCACCCTCTGGAACAGAGACAGAGCTGGAGGTTGAAGGGGGATCATTGGCAATTTCCCTGAGGGAAGTCACCAAAGTAGTCAAACAACTCTACGGTGGCAAAGCCCCAGGGATTGACGAGATCCGTCCTGAAATGTTGAAGGCTCTGGGTGTTGAGGGGCTGTCATGGATGACACGCCTCTTCAACATTGCATGGGGGTCGGGGGCAGTGCTGAATGAGTGGCAGACCGGGATGGTGGTCCCACTTTTTTAAAAAGGGGGACCAGAGGGTGTGTGCCAACTATAGAGGCATCACACTACTCAGCCTCCCTGGAAAAGTTTACTCCAAGGTGTTGGAAAGGGGGGTCAGGCTGATCGTCAAACCTCTGATTGAAGAGGAACAATGTGGGTTCCGTCCTGGTCATGGAACAACGGACCAGCTCTTCACCCTTGTGAGGATCCTGGAGGGAGCCTGAGAGTATGCCCAGCCGGTCTACATGTGCTTTGTGGACCTGGAGAAGGCGTACAACCGGGTCCCCTGGGAGTTTTTGTGGGGGGTGCTGTGGGAGTATGGGGCGAGGGGGTCACTTTTAAGGGCCATCCAATCTCTGTACGCCCAAAGTGAGAGCTGTGTGCGGGTATTCGGCAGTAAGCTGGACTTGTTCCAAGTGAGGGT
The DNA here is from genome assembly GCA_034769265.1 of Remorina albescens. Taxonomy (NCBI): domain Eukaryota; kingdom Metazoa; phylum Chordata; class Actinopteri; order Carangiformes; family Echeneidae; genus Remorina; species Remorina albescens. The sequence continues at coordinate 14,996,786 of CM068484.1, read as the reverse complement.
TGGCCTCCGCCAGGGCTGCGCCATGTCACCGAAAATCACGAAATCACTAAATCCTGTCCATGAAAATCACGAACAGGATTTTCTAAGCGCAGTCAGGGAGGAGAGGGGTTGCAGGTCGGGGGGCTCAGGATCGCATCGCTGCTTTTTGCGGACAATGTGGTGCTGTTGGCACCATCGGTCTGTGACCTTCAGCTCTCACTAGACAGGTTCGCCGCTGAATGTGAAGCGGCTGGGATGAGGATCAGCACCTCCAAATCAGAGGCCATGGTTCTCAGCAGGAAACCGATGGACTGTCTTGCCCAGGTTGGGAATGAGTCTTTGCCCCAAGTGAAGGAGTTCAAATACCACGGGGTCTTGTTCACGAGTGGGGGGACCTTGGAACATGAGACTGGCCAGAGAATCGGAGCAGCGGGAGCAGTACTGCAGACACTGTGTCGCACCGCTGTAACGAAGAGAGAGCTGAGCCGGAAAGCGAAGCTCTCGATCTTCAGGTCAGTCTTCGTTCCTACCCTCACCTATGGACATGAGAACTGGATCATGACCGAAAGAACAAGATCGCGGGTACAAGCAACTGAAATGAGATTCCTCAGAAGGGTAGCTGGCTTCTCCCTTTAGAGATAGGGTGAGGAGATCAGTCATCTGAGAGGAGCTCAGAGTAGAGCCGCTGCTCCTTTGCATTGAGAGGAGCCAGTTGAGGTGGTTCGGGCATCTGGTCAGGATGCCTCCTAGGTGCCTCCCTTGGGAGGTGTTCCAGGCACGTCCAGCTGGGAGGAGGCCCCGGGGCAGACTGAGGACCAGGTGGAGAGATTATATCTCCACTCTGGCCTGGGAATGCCTCGGGATCCCCCAGTCAGGGTTGGTTGATGTGGCCGGGGAAAGGAAAGTCTGGGGCTCCCTGCTGAGGTCCTACCCCCACGACCCGACCTCGGATAAGCGGATGAAGATGGATGGATGGACTCAGCTACTGTCTCTGTATTTGTGCTTTTGGGTTCCTCTGTTCTGAGACCTGATAACTTCATTATTGTAGTTGTGGGTTTAGGGTCATTGTCTTGTTGGAAGGTGAACCTTCGGCCCAGTCTGAGGTCCTGAACACTCTGGAAAAGGTTTTCATCCAGGATCTCTCTGTACTGGGCCGCACTCATCTTTCCCTCAATTTCAACCAGTCAATGCTGCCACCACAATACTTCACTGTTGGGATTGTATTGGGCAGGTGATGAGCAGTGCCTGGTTTTCTCCACACATACCTCTTAGAATTAAGGCCAAAAAGTTCAGTCTTGGTCTCATCAGACCAGAGAATCTTACTTCTCATAGTCTGTGAGGCCTTCATGTGTTTTTTGGCAAACTCTATGCAGGCTTTCACGTGTCTTGCACTGAGGAGAGGCTTCCATTGGGCCACTCTGCCATAAAGCCCTGATTGGTGGAGGGCTGCAGTGATGGTTGACTTTCTAGAACTTTCTCCCATCTCCTCAATGCATCTCTGGAGCTCAGCCACAGTGATCTTTGGGTTCTTCTTTACCTCTCTCACCAAGGCTCTTCTCCTCCGATTGCTCAGTTTGGCCAGACGGCCAGCTCTAGGAAGAGTTCTGGTCACCCCAAATGTCTTCCATTTAAGGATTATGGAGGCCACTGTGCTCTTAGGAACCTTAGGTGCAGCAGAAATTCTTTTGGAACCTTGGCCAGATCTGTGCCTTGCCACAATTCTGTCTCTGAGCTCTTTGGGCAGTTCCTTTGACCTCATAATTCTCATTTGCTCCAACATGCACTGTGAGCTGTAAGGTCTTATATAGACAAGTGTGTGCCTTTTCTAATCAAGTCCAATCAATTTAATTAAAAACAGCTGGACTCCAGTGAAGGTGTAGAACCAGCTCAAGGATAATCAGAAGAAATGGACAGCAGCTGAGTTAAATATACAAGTGTCACAGCAAAGGGTCTGAATACTTATGGCCATGTGATTTTTCAGTTTTTGTTCTTTAATAAATTAGAAAAAAATTCTACATTTCTGTGTTTTTCTGTCAAAATGGGGTGCTGTGTGTACATTAATGAGGAAAAAATCAACTTAAATGGCTGCAATGTAACAAAAAGTGGGTTACATTCTGAATGTCTGAATACTTTCCGTACCCATTGTGTATATATATGCCTCTGTCAATACCATTGGGCTCGGTGGGACAGTGGCCCATCAGCCTCATTAAAACATGTGGTTGCTCTGCTTTTTCAGGGTTTGGATTTGAGTGGTGTGGAGAAAAGAAAACAACACATGAGTCATGTTGGTCAGCAGTTGAGCTGACTGAGCTCAACTGAGAGGCTGAGAGAGCTGACTGCATCAGTTGGATCTACATTTTGCTTTACACACATTCACTTTGGATTCATTTATTTTCACGAATTAAAGTGGCCCACTTCCCATTTTTTGCCACCATTAGTTGGGGATCTGATTAAAGACATGGCGTCTGCAGAAACATATGGAAAGATGTTCTAAGTGTAGTCAGTCACTTTGATCTAAACACGCATTGCAGACGATGCAGGTCATCTCAGTCTGCTGGCAGTGAACGCACCTTTCCCTCCAGCAGATGTTTTGCAGCTGTTTCACCTCTCCAGTTTCTACCTGTCTCTGCTTTCTTCCCGTTGTTGACAGAACTTTGGAGTCTGACCCGTCTCTTTGTTTTTTTCTCTCTCTGTGTCATTGACTTTCTTTCAGTCTTGTGTCTGATTTGACTTGGACCTGCTTCAGTGTGAGTATTTTCTTAGACTTTGGTGTCTTGACTCACCTATTTCTGTTTCAAAGAAGTGATTTTATAGTGTTTGTGTTGGTCTGTGTGCGCTTGAACTCGCATGTTGTATTTCCATGACACCTTCTGATTACAGTTTAAGCAAATAATAAAGCTCTGGGCAAACTTACATTGTTACATAGTTTTGTTACAAATGTTTATAAACTCCAAGACACAGGTAACACACTATAAACAGCAGTATTATAATAGTACAAACTGTGGGATCATTCATTTCATACTGATTTTAAATAAGATGGGCAAGCTCCAGTCACTGTACCAGAGAATCCTGGATGAGGTTGGGGGACAGAGTCCGCCCTGAATGGGCCAACAGTCAATCACATGACTAATATACAGAGGCAGACAAACATTCCCACCCACACCCTCAGGCAATTTAGAGTCAGCAAATAAACACACGCAAAGGCCCCAAGCCCCCTCACCTGTAATGAAGGGCCTTACTCTAGTGTCATTCAACAAAACACAGCTGCAAAAAACTTTTGCGCCCCGATCATCTGGTGATCATCTGGCACAGCACATATCGTGAAGGCTCAGAATTGACAACAATGGCCCCGGTTTCCTAAGCTCCTGACTCTCTCTTACTGTGTTTGTATTAATGGCAAAAATAAACTCTACAACTTTTTTCCCCCAGTCATATTCTAACTCTGAGGTTTGGGTTTTCAGTCTGACTCATTTTTTGGACAAATCTGTCTTAATTTATTTTCTCAATCATGTATAATTGTGGATATTTAAGTATGTTACAGTTCGATCACAGATCTTAACAGCCTCCAAAATTACCAGTTACCTACACTGCCATAAACTTTAACCGCCTCAAGTTGGGCACTTCCAGACTCACAATGAGAGCATATGTTCTCACAGAAGTACAGAAACAGCAGCAAAATGGTCAGAGAGCTAGGGATGTGAACTGGTGGAACATTCTTGTCCTCACTGGTTGCCAGTTTGGCTCCGTAACACAAAGGGAGGGGCCCCCAGAGTAGAGGTGATGGCGTTTATACCTCGCGTGACACAGGACAGTAAAATGAAGTGAGGAAGAAAAGCATTGGAGACGTGGGTGAAAATCATGGTCACGTGAACTTTTTGAACTGCGTCAGTACACGGTGTGTGCTCCGTACATGTTGGTGCACTGACATATGCATCTGATTTGACGCACAGCAATCATAGGTGTGAACACGCTTTGCAACAAACAGCAACTATTTCACTGTCACAGGAAACTTGATTGATCTGAACTGCAGTGACAGTAAAACGCCTCTAGGCTTTGCATAACCATCTCTGGAGATGCCTGGTGTGAACCGATCATAACACATTAGTGTAGCAGAAGCCACCACCCAAAACCTGGTGAGGCCACACCCCACTCGTTTGACAGTACTCTGATCTCACTGATTTGAGCGCTTTCCTCCAGTCTGTTGTGTGTGAGCTTCGTGTATCCCACCTAACCTTCTACCACCTCGGGAAAAATGCCATGTTGTTCAAGCCATTAGTCACCTCACACCACCCCTTGCTCCTCCCCTCCCACTCATTCTTCTGCAGAACATCATGGTGTCATTTGCCTCCCCACGCCACCACAGCAGCTCCTTGCCAACAAACACACCTCATGCCTGCAGTGATAAAGAGACAGCAATGAACAAAACACAAAAAAAACCCCAATAAAACAATTTCGTAAGCTATAGGCCAACAGGTCTGAGTACAGGTGGTGTCATATCAAACAGTTCAGAGTTATGTGATTTCCTGTGAAGTCCTCTCACACAAACATAATGACAGCAACTGAAAACTAGGCGCTGTTGATCACTCAGGTTTGATTGCATTTATCCAATTGTATAGTACCTGCTGATGTCTGACTCTTTGAATCTCCACTCACAGGATGCATTTCAGCTGCATAAAAAAATTCTTCTTTGTTGCATAAACATCACTGAATGCTGTCATCAGATATGAGCAGAGCTCAATTCAAATCAAAACTCTTTATTTGCCTGGGTCTTTTAGCATAAGCGCAACACTCACTGAACTGAACTCTGCACTTTAACCACGCAACTTATAACTGTGCACTACGTGCAATAACTAGTTTTTCACTGATATCTAGTGCAACACTCAGTACACTATCGATTTTCTTGGATAGAGAAGATGTATTTTAGTGTGTGTCAGTGTGCAGATGTTAGTGTGTGTGTGCTTTTATTGTTTTTTATTATTACTTTTATTATTGTTTTACGGCTGAGCTCTATTTAACTGAGTGCAATATGACTTTGTTGTGTACAAACAATGGCAAAAAAGAAACCTTGAAACTTTAACTTTAAACCATATGCAAAGCTAAATTCTATAAGAGTGTAAAAATCTTGGATCCTCCACGTGAGACGCCTCAATCTGTGTGTTCATTTGGGGGTTACATATCACTCTGTCATGCCTTAGCTACGTGTTGCTGGTTTATACCTGGGGACAGGGGAGAAGTGTGTTTCTACCCATGCAGGACTGTGGACTGGTGTCCTTCTACCCATGCAGGATAGGGGACAGGGGACAGGTGTGTCTACAGCGGTTGTGCTCTGAGGGACATTACAGCAGGACAGGGGCTGATAACAGTCACGTACAGCCCGTGTTGTGTTTAAATTAGAGCTGGAGCCAACAAATTTAAATTTTACTTTTCTCCATTGCTAACAAAAAAAAAAAAAAAAACAAAGTTAGAAGTTTTTAGCAGGTTTCTAAGGAGTACCGTCTATCTGTTTTTAAAGAATATTGAATAGTCCATAAAATAAATGGTGGTGGAGTGGGGTCAGTGATGTCAGGCCCTGAGATAAACTCAGGCATTAATGTGTCTGATGGATGTGGGCACGGAGCTTGACTTTGTCCACTTGTTACAGAATGAAAGTAAAAACTTGAAATATTATCTATAAAGGAGGATTAAAATCTTATTTTTTTCCCTGTGTTCAGTTCATCTGTCTTTTCAGTGAGTTTCATTATACACAGTTTCCATGGGACTGGACAGTGTCAATGCTCTTGTCCCACTCGTGCAAAAATAGATTGATCATATCAGTCCAAAAATTCTTGCTTTTTTGCTCCAACTGACACGGTCGTATTTACAGATGACTTTATATTTTCTGCAACAGTCATCTGTAAATAGTTGAAAAGAAATAGCTTTGCATCATTAACAGCTTTTCGAGGAAACTCATTCACATCTAGGGGCAGTATTGTTTAAAACTACCGAATTTGACTTTTATCTGCACTTTGTGGTATGGGACATTGTAAACCACCTGAGGACAGGCCATTGTTATAGATCCAGATGTATACACATAAAAATAAACTCATTCCAGTCATGTCACAAAAAGAAAAAGGTGCAAAAAACAAACAAACAACAAAAAAAACCAAAAAAAACAAAACAACTAAAACCCAGAAACATCCTGATAGGCTACAAAATTCTTCTGTATTGAAGGTTTCCAAGAGCCCAGTGGTCTCCTTCATTATTCAAAGCTTGAGAGAGATGCAGAGCTTGGTAGAGAGGTGGTGGTCTTTGTAGATGAGCTCCACAGATCCTGTATGAGAACAAGAGAAGCTTCCAGAGGGACAACCACAGTTACTGAGTTCCTTCACAGCACTTCAGTCCTGGTGTCATCAGAGCAGAGGACCATGTCACACACAGGCCCAGGGTGCTTTAATGTTTACTGCGGAGATGCTTTGGTTCTTATCCCTTGATGGGTCAGCTTGCTCCATGTTTTTCCAGCTCTACTTAGACTCCTGTTTGAGGCCACTAAGCTCTTAGGAATCTTCCATGCAGGAGAAAATTTCCATCCTTCCCCAGATATGAGCTTCAACACAGTCCTGGCCCTGATCTCTGCAGAGAGATCCTTTACCTCATGGTTTGGTTTTTGCTCTGATTTGCGTTCCCAGTTGTGAGAACTTAAATGACTTACTTGACTCCAGTCAAGATGTATTTTTTGGGTTCAATAAGTGGTAGTTTTTATCAATGTAGTTTCATATTGCAAGGCAACATCTCACAACCATCCATAAGATTTTAGATCTCAGGACTCTTCTTATAGTCCTCTCATGACCCGACCTAGTTTGTTTTCCTCAGGCACTATGTGGCAATACTTAATACAGATGTATTATTTCTCTTTAGGACTCTTTGGCTCTCAAACAGATTGTTTATTGTTTTCATTTAAACCGGTAGGTTTTGTACAGTTCTCTCTGCAACTGCATGACCTTTTTTTTTTGTACATTTGTTTTTTCAGCTTAATAACTTGAGGCAAACACTTGACAGGGTAATGAGTGTTGGGTTAAGTGGGGCTTACATAAAGTTCAGAGATGTGAGAGTCATTTACTGAACCCAATCTCACCATCACACCTGTGCTGGGAAGATTTTTACTGTCAGTTCTGCATGTAATCAACCAGCGATTACCAACATTGTTATTACTGATGTGTTCAGGACTCAAACCAGCCCTCTTTTGTTTGCACCTGTTCCTCTAGAGGCTGACATCACAGAGAAGTTCAAAGCCGGTGTGAAGTAAAGTCACCAATGTGCATCAGCTTTACACCTGGATTGTGTTGTGTTGTGGACGTGCCTCTTTGAGCCGGCCCCTTTTTGTGTTAGGGTTGGTTTCTGGAGCAGGTTTTAACAATGTCTCCTTTGTCTGGCAGCATGCTCCCCCATTTTTCTGTCTGTCTGAAGTGACAGAGTAGGTGACAAGGTAAGTACCAGGAGGAAGATAAAAAGCCCAAGATCGGCTTGAAAGGAAGGGAGGCCTCCTGTGGTTGTATTCACATGAATAATGGAGGGGCTGGAGGGATGAAGACATGGAGGAAACCTCAGACTTGAAATGAATTCCTTCAGTAAGCCCTTTAAACTGTTCTGAAACATGCCACTGAAACTTAGACAGTTCTTTCATAATGCGGTTACATCAGTTCCTTAGGATGCCCCACATACTGTGATTGAACCCACATCAATAACCCTCTGCAGTAGTTTGACTTGACTCTGGTCATACTGGAGGAGGACATCCTGTACTGGACTGATATTTTTGTTCTGAGATTAAGAAATTATTCAAAGCCAAAGGTGGAGAAAACACAGCTCCATCATTTATGGATCCTCGTTAGATCTTACTCCGATACAAGTGATCATTGTTCAGTCACAATTTAACTTGAGCTGAAGTACAAGAGTAAATATTCAACAGCACACACTTGTTGTTTTGTTCCACATCTAAAAAACGTAACTCTGAAGTAACCTGCCTACTGACTGTGGGAAAAAAAGATGTAGATATTTATTTTATTTTCAACTGCTTATCGTTCATTCATCTTCCGTTTACTTGTTTCCAGGGTGAGGGAATGCTGGAGCCAGTCCCAGCTCATACTGGGCGAGGGGGTGGGGTGCAACCTGGACAGGTAGCCAGTCCATCACAGGGCCAACACACAGAGACAAACAGCCACTCACACTCAGACCTACGGACAATTTAAAGTCACCAATTTACCTAAGAATGCATGTTTTTGGACAGTGGGAGGAAACCCACGCAGGCACAGGGGGAACGGCCCCAGGCCAGGAACCGAACCTGCGACCTTCGTATTGTGGGGCAACAGTACTAACCACTATGCCGCCTGTGAAAGATAACTGTGTATAATAATTGATTAGTGTTAAGTTGTGCTTTTGATTTTCTGTACCAGAGCAAGGTTCTTCTCAGATTTACTACTGCAATGGTTGTAGAGATACTGCATGAAGGACAAGATGAGGAAGAAGAGGAGACAATTGGTCCTGATTCTGAGTCTGAACTCTCGAGTGATGATGATGACCTAGTGTATATGCCTCAGGGTCACGCTGAAGTTGTGGATGTGTCTCCAGCTTTCCTGTAAGAAGAAGATTGCTGTGATGACACATAAGAGTTATCTGATGAGTCCTCTGAAGACGACACTCAGACCCAGTCAAATAGATTGAGCATGCAGGAAAACCCATGCAGGCAGGCATGCCAGCCCCAGACCTGGGAATCAAACCCAAACACGATGGGGGTTGTGGGGCAACAACGCTAAGCACCACTGCTGCCGTGCTGCGCTTATCAATCAAGGGTGCTGAAATCCCAGCTGGCATCTCAGGCGGGGGCGGGGTTACTCTGGACAGGTCACCAGTCTATTGCAGGTCCGAGATATAGGGACATACAGAGACAAACAACCGCTGATATTCACGCATATGAGCAATTTAGAGTCAACAATCAACCTGGAAATGCATGTATCTGTGCTGTGAGAGAACGTGCAAGATGTACGATATACAAGACAAAATCTACAGACAGTAACTGTCACCTGTTGGGTTTCAACAGTTGCTTTCTAAAGCTGTTTTTAAATTTTCTGACATTAAGCTCCTGGGGAAGACTCTTTGGCTTCATCTTTGTGGCCATCACTAGAACTCTGCCAAGGTCGAAGGAGAGATTCTTTTTAATACAGAATATAAGGAAAATTTGCTCCACTGACTGAAAGTAAGAAGTACTTACCAGTACTCAAAAATACATTATTTGTATTAAATGTACAGGAGTCCAAAGTTTAAAGAACCTCAAAGCATCAACGTATACAGTTAACTACTTTGATCAAGTATGTGTGCTTTGTTACTTACCACCCTTGTTGACAGCTGATAGATGCCACTGAAGATCTGTCTGAGCTGTCATGTGGTTTATTTGAGGTTTAACACCCCTTGATGTAACTGAGTTTCAGGCCCCTTCCTGCCTTTAAAACAGCATCGAGTTCAGACAAATCAACTTGAAATGAACTTTACGATGACTTCGGACTCTGAGAGGGACAATATTTTTCTGTTCATACCACAAAGAAGCACAAGTGGCAGTGAGTGCAAATGTCAAAGCCACTAAAGGATGTTGGACAGAAGGGTGTTTAAGGGTTAGTTAATAAGGGGACATCAATTATTTTCAAAATTTCTGTGTATTTAATATCTCTAAACAAACTCAGTGTAGAGGCAAGCTGTGGGAACTGCCTTCAGCTTTCAAAATAAACATGGCTCGTCCATTAATCTTTTCTCTGTCTCTAATCCAAAGGAAACAGTCAATATACCCTCATGCAGTAGCCATCATGCCTTTCCAGGAGACTTTCATAGTTAGTTTTTATTCCGATACCACGGTCAGTTTTACCTTAAAGAGACCTCTGATTATCTTGGGAGATATTTAGTTGTGAATGCATCCCAGGATCACAGTTGTGAGCTCAGCAGTGGAATAGATTAAACACTGAATATCAAAATATCGCAAAGCCTAACCCTAACCCTAAACCCAAAGGTCCTTTGTGAAAGAAGCAGTTCATGTTGTTTCTGTTGTCAATATAAAAGTTAATCGTGTTATTATTGTAGCCATGATAACAAAGATTGTCTAATGTTGAGGAAGCACAAATCTAAAAATAAAATCACAATCACATCTTCTCATAACTATGACATGACTGTTATTACAGTAACCACAGTGACGTTACAGTTTGTGATTTTGGTATACTGGGATGTATTTTGGTTTGGTATGCCTGCAGCTGTGGCATCATTTAGAGTCACTGATGGGTCTTATTCAATTCTAAACCACCCTCTGGTTTCCGAGCTGCTGTTTTTTTTTTTTTTTTTAAGATTAACAAATTATGTTGTATTGAAGACTTGAAACTAGAGACTGAGACCATAAACTCACAAGGAAAATGTTTGCTATAAATCAAAGGAGAAATGGAAACATTTTCACAGTGATTTCAACAAAATCTGATTCTTTTTATAACCAGCGGAGTCACCCCTTGATGGTCATTAGATGAAGTGAAGGTTTAAGGTTTTTCAGTATTTGCTTCATACTACAGACCCAGAGTCTAAAATTATTGGCAATCTACGTTAACATCAGTGTGCTGAAAAAAATAAATTATATGGTTGAATACTGGTTGAATTAAAAAAATAAGGGTTAGTTTGACACACCTGACACACAATGATAACACTCTAACTATCAATGTGTCAATGCTAAGGTCACACTGAATAACAACAAATCAACTCCATTGTTGAGGCTTTCTTTAAACTACCCAAACTAAACTACTTTAATTTGGTAGTTTAATCATAATTTGCATAATAATGAATAAGCTGGTCATATATTTCGTTTGTGAAAACTTTACCAGTAAAGTAACATGAATGCTGAAGTGACTTGAAGAGGCAGGAGGCAAAAGTTTGTACTGGGGTCATTTCATTACTTGCACAAGGATAAATAGAGATAAAGAGGTTGTTTACATCTAGCGAGGAATATAAATAACTGCTGTATAATTTGTCGTATATGATTCTCAAACAAACTGATGTAACTGACTCAGTGTTTTCATCAACAGATGAGACTGTGCACTATTTTCAAGTGTTAAAGTCACAAAGCCCTAGTATTGCAACTTTAACGGCATTTTCATGGTCATATTTAGAAGTAATAAAAGCACAATAAACATCAGAAATGGCTCCATCTCAACATCCATCCCCTCTATTCCCGAATGTCACAAGGTATTATGTGAATGACATAATGCAGGTATTTATTTAGGATATCTAATGTCTTTTGCCAACTTGGCAAAATTGAAACATATACTCCAGAGTTCTTCACCACTTTAATGACAATAACCTCCCCCCTACCAAAAACAACAGCATGGAGTCATTCATTCATAAAGTGTCCAGTGGGGGTAAACTGTTTTCACAGGAGCCTAGAGGGTTCTCATAACATAGGAAGGAAAACAGCAATAAAAGCTTTAGATTTCATTTCTCTGCCTGCAGATTACTATGTTGTTTTTCATTAACTGTTGGTTAGATGAAGTCAAGGCTGATGGGTGTTATTATCTTGAACCCTTACAAGGTAGCTGTTGTTCATTTCCTCTCAGTTGCAGAACAGTCAGTGTTGTCCCGATTTAGGTTTGGGAAGAGGTTTCAGGAAAAAACACACTCTTATATAAAAGACTTACATCATACCATTGTTATTTGGTTAGAAGGACAGCTATCCAATGTGTCTACAGCCATTTTTATAGACAGTCAATGGCTGTCAGCTCAAGGATGATCTGATTAGATTTCGGTGCTCAAAGACCAAATTTCAAGGCCACTGTGACCTGTGTGAATATGATATCTCAGACCAGCTTGACGCAGTGTTTTCAAATTTGGCCCAAGCATTCACTTCAATCAAAAATGATTTGATGGTCAAATGTCATTGACGTATGTTAAGCTCGGTGATTGGATGTTGATGAATCCACTTAAGGATTCGTAGTTAACCAAACTTTCACCTAAGAACTAGATATACAGTACTAGTCAAAAGTTTGGACACACTTACCCATTCAAATGAACGGAGTACATACTTTTTACTGGTACTGTACATGGATAAAATTGCTCAACAATGCAATGTTATATTCTGTTATATTCTAGATATATGGTCACATTGTTTATTGTGTGAAATTATGAAATACTGAATAGATCCCCATGAGTGTCTTAGAACAAAATATTCTTTGAAACATTAACCAAGCATTCAGACTTCATTCTCATCAGACTGCTTTATTGTCCTTTAGCCTCCTCCATCATTCCCTGAAATCTAGCTTCTGCACCATTTTGTTCTGTAAACGTTATTCAGTAGCTGTCCCTTCCCTTCTTTGTTTGGGCTGAACCGCCAGCGATGAACAATGATTGACTGGTGCAGCTGAACTGTGAGACGCTTAAACTAAGTTACAGTGGTGGGTCCCTGTAAATGAATCCCCAGCGCTGTGGAAAAATCCACAGTGAGAAAAGTGATGGGAAATCCCCCCTTTTCAGCTTTATGCTGCCGTGTCAGAGCGGGAGCCGGTTTGGAGCAGCCACACATGGGAACAACGACACTCAATATTCTTAATCCACACACTCTCACCTCATCAGTTTGTTACCACCACAGGCTGCTTTCATTTACACTTCGCCTCATTTTACTGTTAGTGTAACTTGACATGGTTTTGTATGCGTACATTTTAACTCTGTTTGAAGTCTCTGTTGTATTCATAATTTCTTCACTTACATTTGAATTACATTTAGGTTTACTTGGTCTTTGTAATGTTGATATTTTTGGGTCTCCATTTTTACTTCATTTTGTGTACTATTTAATTTGGCCAAACTTTTAGCTATAAGCTATATATATATATACTCCCTCATGTTCTATTGTCTCAGGTCTCTTAATGCCTAAGTATTGTCCATCCATCAATCCATCTTCTACCGCTTTTCTGTTTCTGGGTCACGGGGAGCTGGAGCCAATCCCAGCAGGGCCGACAGACAGAGAGGAGCAACCACTCACACTCACACTCAGACCTACACCACACTCAGTGTTCTTTTTACCTCACTGTTTGGTCTCTTACAGTCCCATAAACACGTGTTTGCCATCAGAACTACCCCACAACAAGATATTATTGTTAAGGTCAGGATGACCTCTACTGCTCTGCCCCTGCTGTCAGATAGACCTGTGCTAAAGAGGGTTATTTAACATGAACCATTACAAGATAAAAACCCACCAAACAAACTGTATTAACGGAAAATGCAGAAGAGTTCATGTGTGTCAGTCCTAACTGATTCAGAACCGAGCCAGTGCACCAAAGTTGTTGCAGAGATTTTCACTTAAACATGTTAGAAACTTTCAAAATAGGGAACACAGTTTAAATGAAATGGTAAATTGTATCATCAGACTGGCATTAAAAGGCTTTCGCCACAATAGTATTTTGAAGTTGAGGTTAGAATACGGTCATTGTTTCTATGTTTGCTGAAAGTGTGAGTGCAGCATTCGAAAGAGACGACACGTAGTCGGCACCTCCATCGTCTGTGATGTGTCAACATAGTCATGGTGGTCTGATATTTTTACTCTGATGATTCTGGGAATGTGAACAGTTAATGCTGTGGGAACTTTTCTCAGAAAACAGAAGGTCATCGGCTGCACTGATATAAACATTTGAACTGCACACATTCACCCTTATTTCAATGGATGATCACAACGTTCCTGCTGGCTCTCATTCAAAACCCTCTGAGTATAAATATAGGAAAATTTACCTCAGGTAAAACAAAGACATGTGCCAACAAGGGCTGAGTTGACAAAAAAATAAAATAAAAAATAAACACAAAATAAACAAAAAACAAACAAACAAACAAACCAGAAGCTACATTTCCAATTAGTTTGGTGTGCAGCTCCAGAGCATTAAGTGATGCCTTTTAATGGTTTGAGTTCTTATAGTGCTTCAGATCTGAAATTAAATTGTCTATGGCATTATGGGAGTGCATAACTATATGTACTCCCATAATAATGATAATAATAATACATTTTATTTGTTGGTGCCTTATGTTGTGTATTATCAGAATGGCAATGCACTGAGTAGAATTGAGCTTTCAAAATAAGAGTTAATTACTGTAAATAATCATTGAATCATGAAAAGGAAATTCCTGATGACAGTGGACCCTTTCCATGTTCATTTATTCTAATGATGCCAAAATTCATGCTCGTGCTTCTCATCTTTCATGTCATATGAGGTAAAACTCCCCAGAGTGAGAATAGAAGAATGATGCGTTGTGGTATTCGATTGTGACTCATGATGATGTGAAAGACACAAAGTCATAACAAAACTGAGAGACAGAGAGGATGAGACATGACATTGCCACAACCTCCATATCTCCAGATAAGATAAACAATCTCTCAGTGCTCTCAAAGATCAGAACAGTCCTGGTCCTGGGCCTGACCCTGATTATCCTGTAATGTCAGGGCTACGTTGTCATTGTTCAGTCAGGGATACAGTGTTCTTCCGTTTGTACTCTAATGATGTGAGGTTGTTTCGGAAAGAGCCAAACACTGAAGGCGACTGCTGACGCCAGCATGCTAACTTGCTCAGTGAATGCAGACGTGTTGATACTACTCATTGATACCAGGACATGAATGTTGATGAATGAATGAATGTTTGCCACATTCACATCAAGAATCTTTGCATATGATTGATTAATCTAGCATAAAGCTCTGGGTAAGAGGGAAGAGCAGGGAGGTTACAATTAACACTCACCGTGTGTGATCTGTCAATCAACAGAATCCACCCCTGCATATCCCACTGGATCTTTTGGAACCTTGGTATGTCTACATTTAGACAATGACGAAGAAGGAAAACTGAGGCACTAAATTATTGAAAAAATGTATAGAAATCTCCAACACACCACAGGAGACATGTATGGAAATGTGAACTCGAGCTAAACTGGACTGAGTGATGAGCCTCTTTCTCAGGTCCACCCAGTACAGCCACTTTTAATACTGCAGACCAATGCTCTTTAAGTGATTAAATGTTGTCATACATTTAATTGTGACAAATATCTGGTCCAGGATATAAATAGGGGAGCTAAGGTTTAAAAATGAAAGCTGAGTGGATAACAAAGAGAGTATATAACAGTGCAGATGGACTACTTGGGTGAACAGTTATAACATGTACCTGGTCATAAATGTTTAAATGTGGAAAATTATATTTGCTGTTTAAAACTGGGCAGAGCTCCAGAGATTTGCGGTGTGTGAAAGCAGAAGTGTATGGAGCTTTCGATTCACTTACTTTTGAAAGTTATACATAAAAACAATGGCCCTCTGCATGCCTTTACTGCTGCTGTAATGTTATGAGGAAAAGGAGTGTCATGTGTCAGAAAACCAGTTTATTGAGATGAACTTGATAATCTCTTAGTGAGCTCATGTCTAAGTCAACAATATGTCCATTGTTCAGTTTGTGTTGGCACATACATTGAGAGGTTTATTACTAATAATGAGGTTGTTTAACTGTGGTAATATGTTAAAGAAATAACCACAGACAAGCCTAATGGAAAACCATGATGTCCCGGTGGAATGACATGAAGTTCACAGTTACAGATTAAATGTCCAGAAAAAAGTTAAGTCTGCACAAAAAGATATACTTCATTATGAACCACAGTGCTAACAGAGATTATCAATAAGATTTGAGACAAAGATTACCAGTAAGAATAAGAAAAAAGTTCGAATTTAAACATTTTGTAGTCAGGACACAAAGTGTAACTTTCTTTCTGAAATAAAATGGAATGAGCCAAATCTCTCATGGTGAGGGTCAATATTCAATTTCTCATGCACTGCAGCATAGTGGTTAGCGCTGTTGCCCAACAATAAGAAGGTCACTGGTTCGGTTCCCGGGCTTTGGGCCTTTCTATGTGGAGTTTGCATGCTCTCCCCATGCCTGCGTGAGTTTCCTCCGGGTACTCAGGTGCACCGTCCAAAGACATGCATATTTGGGTTAATTGGTGACTCTAAATTGTCTCTGTCTCTGTGTGTTGGCCCTGTGATGGACTGGCGACCTGTCCAGGGTGTACCCCGCCCTCACCCAGTGTGAGCAGGGATTGGCTCCAGCACCCCCCAGAAAAGGATAAGCGGTAGAAGTTTAATGAAAGAATGAATGTGTTAATATCAATATGAAGATATATTTGTGGTTTTAAGGGCCAAATACAATTTCTGTGTATTTTCATAGACATATAGAGTAGACGCCGCATCGACTGCTACTGCCTATTTGCGCTGACGACGTGGGGCAGCCATCTTGGAGCGGTCAACTGCTAGACTCTAATCTCTCTAAACTCTAAACACTGTAATCTGTTTGACTGGCTCAATGAACTGTCAGCGCATTTAATCAATCATAACTCGCTGAATACTAAACAGATTTTCATGCGGTTTTCTTTGCTGCAAACGTCATACATGTAGCTATGATATAGGACACATGGTTTGGCGTATTTTAATACTCATAGTGGGTTTAACAGCAATAGAATATTCTGATATATGATATATGTGATGTATGATAGGTATTTTGCAGAAGACACACTATATATACACTAATTTATGAGAGAGAAGCAGAAGCAAATAGTGGCAGTAAAGTCAGCTATTTTAATATGTTGAATAAACAATATATGATGAGGCTATATATAAATATATACATAAATATACAACAAGAGTAAAAAAGAGTGACTAGAACAAAGCCTGGATAACAAATGGGAACTGGGAAGCTGAAGATGGATGGAATAACACCATCTCTGAGTCGGGCAATCTGACCTGTCCTATCAAAGTCACCCTGCTTAAAATGTTCACAGCAAAGCACTGAAGAATCACTTGCAGGGAATCCTTCCCTCCTCAAAGCCACTTCCCACTTCTTCCTCACATCACTGTCTTTGGGAAACCTTCAAAATGAAAACTGGAGATTTGGGAGAGTCTCCACAAAAACATTTTACAAAGGAGGTCAAGCTTATTTTCTTCCTTCAAATTTCTTACAACCTTTCTTCAACAAGACTCCTATTTTGATGCATATCTGTTGATAAGGAACCAAAGCTGCTGAAATTGAGAATGCTTGTTTGCAAACTATTCTACAGTCAGATGTTCTGTTGTCTGTATTTTTAAGTGGGGTGGGTATGAGACATGAGAGGTATCTTACTTTTGTTAGGGTGAATTACATGTGAATAATACAGTCTGTGCCACCTGTGTAAAATTCGCTGGTCAGTGTTATACCAGTAATATTTGTTTTATTTGTATAATAGCATCCTTGTGTCCGTTGTAATCTAAGTCAGTGTTATGGAATAACCAAAAGACTTAAGTTATGGACAGGACAGCTCAACGATGAGCTGAGAATTGCTATAATGCTTTGCAAAATCAGTTGATAATTGTCTAAAGGTTCATGACCTAAAGGACTCCTTTCACATATGATATATAAAAAATAATGTGATTTCCTCTTTCCAGCATCACCTCATTCAGGGAGCACTTTAAATTAAATTGGCAATACTGCATTGTGGTGTGAGTGCAGACAAACCTAATGAAAAGGTAACATAATATACCAGTATTTTCTAAGTTTAGTAAACTCCTCTGCAATATAGGAGGAGTTTCTGTGTTTCAAAATCTTCAGATTGAGTAAATTTCAATTATGTGGGAAACAGAGAAAAAGAAAGAAAATTCTCCTCCATAAAGTTTCCTCTTGCACAACTTGCTGACATTTTCGTGTCCAACCCAGACCTCGTGCAGCAGCTGCTGGATGCATTACACTCTCCACTCTCCCCCTTTCCCTCAGACAAAACAAAGCAGAACAGGAAGCCTAGATTAAAACACTTCCTGTCTGACTGGCCCAGAGGATCAAGGAGCTTGGCTGTGGCTCTGGGATTATTTTGCCCATGCCACTCTGAGACGATGTCGCCTCTTCGACCCCCAGTGAAGTTTACTGCTGAAATCAGAGAAGCAGCAGCTGCAGAGCTCTGTAAATCAAAGTTCACAGTGTTTGGGGAGACATGTATATACTTTAGTGTGTATGTTTATGGTTGTGATGCCAAAGAGACAGATTTGAGGATTGAGAAAGGAACACTTACAGTAACAGAAGAGCTCCAAAAAGCACAATTTGATAATAAAGAAACTGAGATGCATGTAAACCTTTTGAGTGGTACTTGATTTCTTTCATGATATGTACTGTATAGTTTTGTATAGCAGTGAGGAGAACCATGGTTTAATTTGAATCATCCTCATGGGGGTTATTAACATCTAAATTCAAAACCTATGCATCCCCGTGCTACCCCATACTGCCTTTGCTTATGTAAGCGTTGTGTAACAGCTCAGGCTCCTCTGACAGATTTGATTAAAGTTTGTGTAGGAGTGTGGTGACTGTTGAAGAGGGCCACAGTCACACGTCTGGCTTCACTTTCCCCTCTCAGACTGAATCAATAGAGGCTGCTCCCTCCGAGAGTCTCTGACAGCGGGAGGTTTAGTCTAGACCATTTCGCTGAAATGGCTAATGGCGCACTGATCTGCCAAGGTGACAGATGCTACTGTCTAGTTCTGTCAGGTTCATGAGGCTGTGAAAATGCTCTCCTGTCCTGGCTGCCTCGGTTGAAAAATAAGAATTTATCATATTGAGAGGAACAGAGTGGGAGGAAAAGGTTGAAATACAGTTCATTCCATATAATGTGTGAGATATTTCCTTCAACTATGTAAATATGTATGTAATTTGATGGATGGATTAAGGAATGCCTTTTTGCGCGAACATGAGAACATGCAAGCTCCAAATAGAAAGATCCAGGCCCAGGGTTCAAACCCAGAACCCTAACAATGCAAACCACAATACCATCATGCCACCTAACGTAGGTCATGAGTCCAAATTCTCCATTGTAAGTGCCGAGAAGGTGTGGACAGCAGCAAAACTGACGTAAAACTAAAATGCAGTTTTTTGTGGTTGTTGCCTTGGAAATGAATTACAACGGCATCCTGAAATTACTTAACAGAAAGTGATTTCTGTTTTCATTTTCCTCAAACGTTTTCTGTTTATACCAGTCCACAAATACTGACTCTCACTTCAGTCTCGCCATCAGTCTGGGGTTTAGTTGTATAACTAGTAAGAGGCTCTTCAGCATCTTCCCATGATGTTCTGATGCAGCCAAATGACGGTAACCTTCACCACCAATTCCTCAACACCTTTACAGGCATTTACAGGAAAATTTATGTGCATGTTAGGAGTCAGAGGGTTAAGCTACTGCTCTGTTGCAGACTCTCTTACTTAAGGTCACTCCACAGTTGTTTTTTGAAACACCAGGGAGTGAGCAGTGAAACACAGCCAAGTCAAACAGTGGTTTCACTTAAAGTCCAGCCAGAGCCAAAGTCTGTGTCTTCCAAATCATCACAATGTTTATTCACTAGTTCTTCTTCCTCAGTGGTGGCTGCGGTTTGGTCTAGGGAGAGAGTGTAGTGTTCTCTGCCCGCAGTCAGGATGCTGGGCTGTCTGTAAATTATTGAGAACACACACATGATATTCTTATTATCACCAGAGCTGCTGTTTTTGTCATTGCTGAAATAAAATAGACTTTCTTTTTGTAAATTTTGGTTAGTCAAAAACATAGTTTTGGTGGATGATTTTTGCGTTTAAACACTAACAAATAAATTTACAACTAGATGCACAACAAGAAAGATTTATACTCTTCTGAAGGACAAGGTCAAACAACAAACACATCGGACGCCAGAGGAAAAACTTAAATTCAGAGTCAAAGATCTGCTTTTGCACATAATGGGACAGTACAATGCAAAAGTTTGATGCATAATAATTTGCTCTACCTTTATAAGAGAAGATCACAGCAACAAGATTTGTTCTGCTACAGAGATGTAGACATTTGAGTGTTTGCCAGACAGAAATTCTTAGAGTAGCATTGCATAGTTTTATTATAATAAAATAAAATGTAAAAAATGGGATGTACAAAAGTTTGGGCACCCTTTTAATCACATTCATTTCAAGACCTTTAGGGATTTATAGCTGACAGGTTGCAGCACAAAATTGCTTTGATTAGGTTGTTAATTACAAAGACAGGTGGAACCAATCATGAAAAAGGCTATTTAACATAGGTAATTGCTGGCTGTGCTTAATGTAGCCGCAAGGGGGTACAAGCCAGTGCCTTATTGTGCCGGTCCCAAGCCCGGATAAATACAGAGGGTTGTGTCAGGAAGGGCATCCGACGTAAAACTTTTGCCAAATCAAACATGCGAATCGAATCAATGACTTCCATACCGGATCGGTCGAGGCCCGGGTTAACAACGACCGCCATCGGTGCTGTTCACGTACAGGGTACCGGTGGAAATTGGACTACTGTTCGTCGAAGAAGTCGAAGAAGGAGAGGAGGAAGGTGTGTTCGTAGGAATAGAGAGAAAAGGAACGCCAAGAGTCTAGGACTGAGAGTAGGGACTTTGAATGTTGGAACTATGACAGGGAAAGGTAGAGAGTTGGTTGACATGATGCAGAGGAGGAAGGTAGACATACTGTGTGTCCAGGAGACCAGGTGGAAAGGTAGCAAGGCTAGAAGTTTAGGAGCAGGGTTCAAGTTGTTCTATCATGGTGTAGATAGGAAGAGAAATGGAGTAGGAGTTATCTTGAAGGAGGAGTTTGTTAGAAATGTTCTGGAGGTTAAAAGAGTATCAGATAGAGTAATGAGTCTGAAGCTAGAAATCGAAGGTGTAATGTTCAATGTTGTTAGTGGGTATGCTCCACAGGTAGGATGTGAGCTGGAGGAGAAGGAGAAATTCTGGTTGGACCTTGATGAAGTGGTGCAGAGCATCCCTAGAAGTGAGAGAGTTGTCATTGGTGCAGACTTCAATGGACACGTTGGTGCAGGAAACAGAGATGATGAGGAGGTGATGGGCAGGTTTGGTATCCAGGAGAGGAACGCAGAAGGACAGATGGTGGTTGACTTTGCAAAAAGGATGGAAATGGCTGTAGTGAATACTTTCTTCCAGAAGAGGCAGGAACATAGGGTGACTTATAAGAGTGGAGGTAGGAGTACACAGGTAGACTACATCTTGTGTAGACGGTGTAATATGAAGGAGATCAGTGACTGCAAAGTAGTGGTAGGTGAGAGTGTAGTCAGACAGCATAGGATGGTGGTGTGTAGGATGACTCTGGTGGTGAGGAAGATGAAGAGGGCAAAGACAGAGCAGAGGACTAAATGGTGGAAGCTGAAAAAGGAAGAGTGTTGTATGATTTTTAGGAAGGAGTTGAGACAGGCTATGGATGGCCAGGATGTGCTTCCAGTTGACTGGACAACTACAGCTAATGTGATCAGGGAGACAGGTAGGAGAGTATTTGGTCTGTCATCTGGCAGGAAAGTGGATAAGGAGACTTGGTGGTGGAATGAGGAGGTGCAGGAGTGTATACAGAGAAAGAGGTTAGCTAAGAAGAAGTGGGACACTGAGAGGACCGAAGAGAGTAGACAGGAGTACAGGGAGATGCAGCGTAAGGTGAAAGTAGAGGTGGCAAAGGCCAAACAAAGGGCTTACGATGACTTGTATGCTAGGCTGGACAGTAAGGAGGGAGAGACTGATCTATACAGGTTGGCAAGGCAGAGAGACAGAGATGGGAAGGACGTGCAGGCGGTTAGGGTGATTAAGGATAGAGATGAAAGTGTATTGACAGATGCCAATAGTGTGATGGGAAGATGGAAAGAGTACTTTGAAGAACTAATGAATGAGGAAAATGAGAGAGAACGAAGAGTAGAAGAGGTGACTGTTGTGGACCAGGAAGTAGCAAAGATTAGTAAGGATGAAGTGAGGAGGGCACTGAAGAGGATGAAGAGTGGAAAAGCACTCGGTCCTGATGATATACCTGTGGAGGTCTGGAAGTGTCTAGGAGAGGTAGCAGTAGAGTTTCTGACTGGGTTGTTCAACAGGATCTTAGATAGTGAGAAGATGCCTGAGGAATGGAGGAGAAGTGTGCTGGTGCCCATTTTTAAGAACAAGGGAGATGTACAGAGTTGCAGCAACTACAGAGGAATAAAGCTGATGAGCCATACAATGAAGTTATGGGAAAGAGTAGTTGAAGCTAGACTAAGGGCAGAAGTGAGCATTTGTGAGCAGCAGTATGGTTTCATGCCAAAAAAGAGTACTACAGATGCAGTATTTGCTTTGAGGATGTTGATAGAGAAGTACAGAGAAGGTCAGACGGAGCTGCATTGTATCTTTGTAGATCTGGAGAAAGCTTATGACAGGGTGCCCAGAGAGGAACTGTGGTATTGTATGAGGAAGTCTGGAGTGGCAGAGAAGTATGTTAGAGCGGTGCAGGACATGTATGAGGACTGTAAGACAGTGGTGAGGTGTGCTGTAGGTGTGACAGAGGAGTTCAAGGTGGAGGTGGGACTGCATCAGGGATCAGCTCTGAGCCCCTTCTTGTTTGCTATGGTGATGGACAGGCTGACAGACGAGGTTAGACAGGAATCTCCATGGACTATGATGTTTGCAGATGACATTGTGATCTGTAGTGAGAGCAGGGAACAGGTGGAGGAGAAGCTAGAGTGGTGGAGGTTTGCCCTGGAAAGGAGAGGAATGAAGGTTAGCCGCAGCAAGACGGAGTATATGTGTGTGAATGAGAGGGACCCAAGAGGAAGAGTGAGGTTACAGGGAGAAGAGATAAAGAAGGTGCAAGATTTTAAGTACTTAGGGTCAACAGTCCAGAGCAATGGAGAGTGTGGAAAAGAGGTGAAGAAGCGTGTGCAGGCAGGCTGGAACGGGTGGAGAAAAGTGTCAGGTGTGATGTGTGATAGGAGAGTTTCAGCTAAGATGAAAGGAAAGGTGTACAAAACTGTGGTGAGACCAGCGATGTTGTTTGGTCTAGAGACAGTGTCACTGAGGAAAAGACAGGAGGCAGAGCTGGAGGTAGCAGAGATGAAGATGCTGAGGTTCTCTTTGGGAGTGACCAGGTTGGATAGGGTCAGGAATGAGTACATCAGAGGGACAGCACATGTTAGAGGTTTTGGAGATAAAGTCAGAGAGGCCAGACTGAGATGGTTCGGACATGTCCAGAGGAGAGATAGTGAATATATTGGTAGAAGGATGCTGAGTTTTGAACTGCCAGGCAGGAGGCCTAGAGGAAGACCTAAGAGGAGGTTTATAGATGTAGTGAAAGAGGACATGAAGGTGGTTGGCGTGAGAGAAGAGGATGCAGAAGACAGGCTTAGATGGAGGCAACTGATTCGCTGTGGCGACCCCTGAAGGGAAAAGCCGAAAGGAGAAGAAGAAGAATTGCTGGCTGTGCTTGTCCTAGGTTCTTTCTTAGAGAGTGGTAACATGGGGGCCTCTAAACAACTCTACACTGACCTAAAAACTAAGATAATTCATGATTATGAATTAGGAGAAATACAGGAAAGGCACAGGCGAAGGATGGTTAGAATGGTCACAGACAAGCCACAGACCACCTCCAGAGCACTACAAGAACATCTGGCTGCTGATGGTGTAGTTCATCGCTCCACAATCCAGTGTACTTTGCACCAGGGAAAACTCATTGGAAGGGTGATGCGCAAAAAGTGTTTCCTGAGTGTTTGTCACAAGAAGAGTCGCATTCGGTATGCAAAAGCACATCTGGACAAGCCAGAAGCATTTTGGAAAAAAATACTGTGGTCAGATGAGACTAAGATGGTGTTATTTGGTCAGAACAAGGGGAGGTATGCATGGGGAAAAAAACACACTGAATTCCATGAGAAGAACTTATTGCCTACTGTGAAATTTGGTGGAGGGTCCATCATGTTATGGGCCTGCGTGGCTAGCACAGGTATTTGAAACCTTGTTAAAGTTGAGGGCCACATGAATTCCTCTCAGTATCAGCAGATTCTTGACAAGAATGTTCAAGAGTCGTTCACAAAGGTGAAGCTACGCCGGGGTTGGATTTTTCAGCAGGACAATGATTCAGCACTGTTCAATATCCACCAAGGAATTCATGCAGAAGCACAGGTACAATGTTCTGGAATGGCCATCCCAGTCCCCAGACCTTAACATCATTGAAAATGTATGGATTGATTTGAAGCAGGCTGTCTACGCACGGAAGCCAAGAAACCTGACTGAACTGGAGGCGTTTTGTATCGAGGAATGGCCCAGAATACCACCTCCCAGACTTCAGGGACTACAGTGTCTACAGGCTGTTATTGCAGCAAAAGGAAGCTCTACTAAATATTAATGGAATTATTTCTTTTTGGTGCCCAAATTTATGCACATGCCTATTTTTGTTTAAATGCACACAAAAATGTTTATATTGAACCAATAAAAATGATTTCACTACTGAGATGTTTCTGTTTCCATAAGGTATAACATATGTTAAAATGAAGTTGCTGCTTCAAAAGCTCAGCAAGTGACAAACTGATGCAGTGATTTTCCTAAGGGGTGCCCAAACTTTTGCACACCACTGTATAGTTCTTCTCTGGACAACTCTTATACCAGTTGAGTTGCAAATCAGTTTTGTATCTTTTGTGTAATACTGCTGACAAACAAGCAAACACGTACAGGCGAAGACATGACCTCCTTCATGGAGGTAATTATAATTTATATTTATACTGCACACTTTGCACAAATCAAAATGCCTTTATTGACATTCTGAGGTGGAAGCAAACATTTCTTCTTTTTGCTTTTTACAGCTTTCCTTTTTTTTTTTTGAGAGAGCAATCCTACACATCTTTTCCTCCTAAATCCTGACCAAGGTCACAGCTCTACAGCTGGATGAAAACTGTGCCGCTGCTGTGAGTCTGTTGACGTATAATTTTAGTAGGTGCCTGTTGTATGTAATACTGATCTAAGACTTCCCAAATCCCTTCTGTCATCCACTGTTATTTTCATCTAATAATCCAGTACAACTCATTGTGTATTGTGTCTTTTCTTCTTGCAGTGCACTGACCATAACTCTCCTTTATACGAAATGACTTGATAAGCTGCAGGGCGATGCTGACTTCATTTCTATTTTGTCCCCTTTTCTCTTGCCCCCATCATAATCACTGTGTTCAAGAAGTTTAAGTTTATAAATAGGTGCAGCAACATGTTTTGACTCATTCTCTCAGCCTCAAGGGACACAAGCAGCCAAACCTTCAAACTGAGTGCACACACCTCATCTGCTGATTTGAACATTTCACAGGGCTGCCCTGTGATGGTTACATCACACTGAAAACTCCCCTTTTTCTTTTAATAGAGCCCTCCACTTGTATTAGAATGGTATTTAGAACAATAAACTCCCCAAGGGGTGCTTAACACACACGCCAGCACAGCAACTATCTAGCAACAAGCCTAAAGTGGGCACGTCATTGTTTATAAATGGACAGGTAGTCCTGTGTCACTCCTCTTTCTCCAGCCTGGCTGAGCCAGCCAGCCTGAGTTCCCTCTGGTTTATGTCGCTTATCCTCCTCATCTCTCTGCTGTCTGCCACTTCACAAATGACCCGTAGTTGTTTGTGTCCCTGTCTTTGAGCTGTAGCTGCAAGTATGCCTCTGTGACCTCTGGGTGCAAATATAGTACAATAGGTGCAGTCTGTTGTTTGGATGAGGGCGAAAGAAAGGATCTGTGTTTATCGTTTGCGATTATCTATCAAGACAAAAACAGCCCACATGTGCTGTGGCTATGAGACGTGTTGTTTGGTTACAGTGTTTTGTGGCTTAGTGTGACACATTCTAGGACTCCCGAAACTGCCTACTATAAATGCTATGATTAGCAGAGAGCGATATTACCCTGATGACATCATGTTATCTTTATTAATCATAAATGTTTCCACCAAACAAAAGCTTTGAATTCCTAAATAATGTGCTCATAGAAAAACCCAAGAGGACAATACAGCATGTAGTAGTGAAGCATGTCTGGTGGCATCATTATAACAGTGAGTTCTGCGTTTTAATATTTCATTTATCTGGAAACAATTTTTAAAACTATTTGCTGTATGCCATATATACCTCTCTCTTTAAGTGCCGATTTAATTTAGGGAATTTTTAAAATGTTCTCATGTCTGTTAAAACAAAATACGATAAATCTTTGTTTGCAACTAAAGACACAAAACACACTGAAACAATTTTATATCATTCAAATAATTCACATTCATCTGCAAATTACTGGCTTATTTTTTGCACAATTTAAAAAAAATTCTCCATTCAAAGAGACAAAATAGTATTTTAGTCGGATCTGAGTCTTCTGATTGGCTTCAAAGGTTAGCCGAAAAAAACATAGCAAATGTCAGATAACCACTCAGAGACACAAAATCCTGCACTGTTGAATGATGGTCAATGTGGTTTGGTTTTGGGATGACTGAGGGTAGTGACTGCTTTGTTGTGACATCATAAACACTCACTTTCTGAATACAGGGCATTTCTCCTTGGACCTTTGCTAATTTCAGAGCATTATATTATAATCTAGATCTGCTTTACAATCCACATAGACATCTACTTTTAAATTATGTATGACCTTTAAAATATAATGAAATGATAAAATGGAATCACCACAATCCAATTTAAGGAGACATCAAATTATCTATTTTTCTGTTCAGCATTTTAATGTATAAAAAGACAATTCTGACATTTTGTAGCACAAAATGCAAAAAACAAAGATGAAGCCAGATGAAAGAACTTGTTCCCCTGGATTCTGTCTTCAGTATGTGAACAGTAGCACATGTAGCAAGCACAGTGTTGCATAAACACTATAAGCATGCCAGTGCTGCCTGAGGAAAGGTGGCTGTCTTCCCCTGGGTGGGAACTGAATGTGCTGTGGATAATACACAGCTGTCAACCAAAATTCAAGTTCTGGAAGCTCACAGTAAAGCCAGTTGCGCAGGTTTAGGCCAGAGTTGCTTTCCTCCCATTAATCTGCTATTTGATGGTTCAAACTTCTGTTTTTGGTCAATTTGTCACTTTGCTTGAATCCTGTTTAGCCATTATTTCATCTCTTCAGTAGGATGTCACATTGAGTGATTTGTGTTGAAGCCTGCAAACAATTTGAAAATGGGGATTTTTCAAACTCCTATTGTATTATCTCCTAACCAAGTACTTGAGCATTTATCACAAATAACAATAAGGTTTTGGAGGGAACCGGGGCAAAGTGGTTATGTACTTGAAACCTGTTTGTATTAAAGGGATGTAGCCTAGTTTGTAAATCCAAGCTTCTGTGCTCACTTGTCAGGTTTTACACAACGATTAGAGACATGACAATGACTGGAAAAAGATTTAATGCATACAGCAGGTTCTAAAAGACTGCCAGGCAGAGGTCACACTGAGGAATCCTGTACAGTAGATTAAAGTGAGTGCCAGGGTGGCCTTTGATGTGGGATCAGTGTGACTCCTGCTGAGTTACTGGCTGCAGGGAGTCAGAGAGGAGAGTAACAGCTGCTGTTATCATCAGGAGCTTCACTGAATGTCAACTCCACTCTGCAAAGACTGATCATGTTGTGCTGTCTACTACATTAGCATGCACGCTGTTTTTACTGTAATATGATTAAGGCAACATACCAGTCATTTAAGGTGGCATGTAAACACTGTCAGCAGCCTATTGGACTAAGTAAACATAACTAGATTGCTGTGACAAAGCTGGAAAAGCCATCACTGGAGTACACGTGAGTGTGTTGTGACCATTTTATGGCTCAGATAAAAAACAAAACAAAACAAAACAACACCAAATATTCAGATGATGCTCAAACTTGACTTAAAGCTACTCACATGAAATCTTAGTAACAATCAAAAGGTGATGTTTAATGTGGACGGGGCAGAGAATTGAGCCAGTTTTGCAAGTTTCATCAGCTTTGCATAACATTTTAGTTTCTTTCAGCTCATTGTTTGATTTTAT
Organism: Remorina albescens; assembly: GCA_034769265.1. Classification (NCBI taxonomy): domain Eukaryota; kingdom Metazoa; phylum Chordata; class Actinopteri; order Carangiformes; family Echeneidae; genus Remorina; species Remorina albescens. The sequence goes on along the minus strand of CM068484.1, from coordinate 14,968,984 downwards.
GACCTTTACATTTACTGTTCACTCTCAGGGCTGCCATCAACCTTCTGCTTAGCATCTAAGGAGCCAGATGTTTTTATCAGGCGTTTGTGAGGATCAAACAGCTGAGCTGTAATGAACTGGATTGGCAGAAACATTGATTGAAATGGATTAACATTTTAAAGGAAACATTTTAAGGAAAGCACTGTCCTCTTTGACTTGGGCTACAGTTTAAATATATATCATTTGTTCCTTTTTTTTTTTTGAAAAAAAAAAAAGCTAACAAAAAACAAACAAAAAATTTTTTAGTATTTGTTCATAAATTTAGATGGAGACTTTAAAGGTTGAATGTAAGTATATACATCATCCAAAATGCTTTCATTTAGTTGTTTTCATCTTTTATTTGTCATATCATTTGTGAAAAAACAATTTATACTATTATACATTCTTAATCATCTTTAAATCAAGTGCTGTTTTACTCATGTGGACGGTATATTTTTGAATGTAGGGTGCACTAAGTATACAAACTTAACTGCCCCATAAGAACTACATAAACCTGAGTCTTTTTTCTTTTCGTTCGAATGTAAAAGAAATCAACAGAAAGGTGAAAAGGTGTTTCTGTGCTGTAAAGCAAAAGCAATATATATGTTTTGTGTGTTACCAGAACTAATCCTTATCATACACACAAAGACTGTGTGCATGTGTGTGTCTGTGCGTGTTTGTGTGTGTGTGTGTTGAAGTTATGTGTCATGGTATCACATGCATAAGGCGGACAGAAGCAGGGGTTTAACTGGGTAAACACTGACCAGCTACCGTGATGTGTTTGACTGATATGATTAATGTTGTCTCATTTCACTAGTACATTAGTGAGGTTATAGTCTTCAAACATAGTTGTGTTCAAATAAATGTACCATTGTAGTCGCTGTTTTCCGTTTTTTCTTACTGTGATTCTTTTTTGGCCTTATCAATTTAGAATTAGAAAAACACATTGTTGCAGCTAGAACTGGGGCAACAGTTGTTTGCTGCTCCCTTAATCATTGTTTTCCTGCTCTGAAAGATGCCTTTTTAAATTTTGGGTACAGCCCAACTAATTGTTTCTCCGTATGTTCGAATGTGACATTTTGCAAAACGTAAGATTCCATTTCTTTTTTTTCCTTTTGATTATAGACTATAAAAGTTAACAGTTTTTGTCTCTTAAAACTACAAATACATCTTTGAATGGATATAAACCCTTTAGATTAAACACTTGAGAAGTTGGGACCTAAATGATGTCAAGCTTCTTTTTTTTACTTTTTGAGAAAAAAATCAAATTTGCCTAAAATTAAATTATTATAGCTTCAAATAATACTAATGTATAAAAATTGTTTTACTCTTTTATATTATATTTATTTGCCGCATGCAGGAAATTGTGGTTTTCTACATGGACCTAGATTTACCACTGTACATCAAGTAAAACAAGCTGCTAATGAATTATGTATGAGGTCACGTGTTTGTGTTGTGAACACTGTACATGCGTTCACTCCTTTTCTTTTATCCGAATAGATGATGTGATTACAACCAGTTTCACGCTCATGATAACAGTTGATGTGACTTTACCTTTTTCTCATGGGAAAAATGATAGCGCATAACAGGCAAATACAAAGGCCACACACACACATAACAAACACACGCTTCTAATCTCAACTCTCTGCACTCCCACAGTGGGGTGGATGATGTCATTCACCTGTGGTGCCTTAGGGTGACAAAAGCTCTTTTGTGTCTTTGCAAACACACACAAACTCCCTTTTTTCCTGTGTGTGACTCACGTGAGCATAGCAGATTGAATTGAATGCACATGTGGTGTTTATTTGCAGGGTGAACCAGGGCATTTATCATTTGTTTTCTTTCTCATTCATCAAGACCAGTGAACGGTCAGAGCTGCTGTGCTGTCGCAAAGTCACCCTTCTCTTTGTGATGTGAGTTAACAAGACAAATGTGCCCGAGTTAAGGGGAAACTGAAAGGTTTACTTTCAGACGTTTGAAATATTGGTGTTTCGAAATGAGACATCTGTCTCCCTGATAACTGTAACTGCACTTTGACAGGGCATCTGTCCTGTCAGAGTGAGAATACAAATCTAGCACATGCTAGCAGTTATTGTGAAAACATGTGAGAAGCCATGTTGCAAAGAGTTAATGAGTAATTTGTTTCTTTCAGGTAATGAATGCAGTATGTTTAATAAATAATGTAGATCATAAAGTTAATGATTTGTCCTTAAAGTTGTACAAATAAATATATTTATATTGATTATACTGAAGACAATATGAAAAGAGAATCATCTCCAAGCTCCCTCATTCCTAGCCAAACTTTTTAGCAAATTTTGGCTCATTGCTTTCAATGATAAATATCTACTTTATAACAGTATCACGAAAAGCTTTTCGTCAAAATAGTCATCCACAAAGGATGAAAAAGAGAGCTAATAAAAAATTAAGTAAATTAAAAATACGAAAGAAAATAAAACTGACATTTTCGTCAATGAAAAAAAATCTTGACAACGAGTTGGAAAGAAAGCCAATCAGGGCACATTTTTCATTTTCCACCTGCCCATTAATCAATTATGGTCAATTATGGGGAAGTCCAGACCTGTTTTTCTCTGCAAAAATGTCTTCATGGCCATTGATACCTAAAACTTGGTCACAGGAGACAAGAAGATGTCTGATTTTAAGTTAGATTTTTTGGCGCTAGTGGGCTAATGGGTAAAACAGACATTTTTTTCTAACGTTTTAAAGATTGCGGTGGTCTTAAACTAAACATTTCACATTTTTAGTCGACTAATTCTACAGCAGTCAAATCATTATATTGAGCTGACTAAAAGTTAAAGCGCTTCACATGATTAAAATAGTACTAAAACTAATGGTATTTTTGTGAAAATAATAAATTAAAATTACCTGTCAAAAATAACACTGCATTACACTAAATACAGTTCCCAAATTAAAAGACAAAAATCTCTTCTGCAGGTGTTAGTAGACAGAAAAGAACTACACATATTGACTGAAGAATCAGACTGAAAACGCTCCATGACAACTGGGCATGTAATAATGCCAACACAAATGCTAAAATGTTGTTGTCCTCTGTTTGGCCTGTTCTGCTGTCCCCACATGTCCAAATTAATAAAGGATGTGTAAAGAAAGATTGCCCTCACCATGAATATCAATTGGTTTGTGTTAACATAAAGTAAAAAAGCACAGGTCAGCAGATAGAAGAGCCTCAAGTGGGTCTTACCTTATTATCTAATCGGGAGGCCATGGCTTCAATGACAATATCTGTATGAAAATGTAGTTTTAGGAACATGTTATTTCAGGTAAGTGATTATCTCGAATATCCTATGATAATTTGGATTTTAATACCACTCAAATAATAGACAGCGGAAGGAATGCAGCGTTTATGTTACCATGTCTCTCTGAAAGTACACCAACAGTTTGTTTTGTACAGGTGGTTAGAGGCCTATTCAATCCTTTGTCCCAATTTGTACTCTGTGATTTTATCTGTTGTTGACATTGCCAACATTAAAAGAGAGGAAGAGACCATAGAAGTTGAAGAAATCCCACCTGCCTATCAAACTGTGATATCACTTAAAAACACCACAGGTGCTCAGATATGGCTGAGATAAACCTGTAATTACATACAGTGGGAATGTGTGCTTGCTAACATTACACAAGCCTTCTGCTGGCAGATCCCTTATAAAAACAAACAGTTTGAAATTTTATCCTAAATCTGCTGAACCCTGGGGACATTATAGTTATGTTAGGAGACAGATTTTTGTGCCTGAGCTGTTCATTCATGTTTTAATTCAAATATATTACATGTCTATGTAATAATCCTCTTTTGGTTGTTGAACTCTCGGGACTACCAATGGGTGTTGTAAACGTCTAAAAGGCCTATTTCACTGACAGAGTTGGACTGCCTTAAGTGTTATTCTATGGCTTAATTTTTAGCAGAATTATTTACAAAGTTGCTTTCCTGATATTGAATTTGAGGCCTATGTTTCCTTAAAGTCTGCAGAATAAAATTTAAATATCTTCATTATGATTTTGAAGATTGGTTTCATCTTAAATCTTTGTATAAAATCATTAGACACAACTTAACATTCTATTTTGACATTCTGACCTTTAAGGGAGGTAGTGCAGGAAACTAGCTGCCAGCTGCGAACACTCAAAGGCATATTTTTCCATTGGGACAGGAGTTGATTATGGAAATACATATTTTGCGTGAACTATACAAACTCATTATTAATTAGTTCAGATTAATATGAGATAATGTTTTGGGGCGGGGGGGGGTCACTGCCCTAGTTGGCTAATTCATTAGCAGTTGCTGAACCAAGTGCATTGGTTCACCAGATAGCCCTGCAAATAAACCAAATCCAAAATGTGCTATAAGAGGCTGTCATAAAATAGTGCCTCTACGGCAGAAGACAAATCAAACTTGTTTTCTCCAGGTTACTATAATAAAGATGTGGACCAAAAAGGCATACCTATCTTCAGTGCAATCGTTACCATGCTAATGATATATATTCTAATTACTGTGATCAGTAGATGTCGCCTGGCAAATAAATCTAAATATGGGTCATAACCTCCTGCACAGATGACCTGTGGGCTTGTTTCCTGTTGGACAGTAGCAAGTCATGAGTTATGAATCGATTCATTTAAAATGTAAAGCTATCATTTTTTGTGACTTTTTTTTTTTTTTAGAAACAAGGTAGTTGTTGATCCAAACTTTGTCAATGTGTATTAACCTGCGTGTCTCTGTTCACTCTGTGTCTATATCTTTTGAAGGAAGTATGTTTGGGTCCGTCTGAGAAAACAGACTACTGCAGCCAAGGTAACCACTGTAGCAAAGGTTGAAGTGTGAGTTTACCATTTGGTGCGCCGGCTGATAAAAATGTGCTCTCATTTAATTATTGCTGATGATGCCCTTTTCTAATGGGAACGATGCTGTTGGGGCCTGGTGACCTCATATTCCACTGCCCTCAGCCCTCCTCGACTTACTCCCCCCCTGAGCTCTGCTCACATGTGAGCCAACAGGCAGGGGTTTGGATCAGATGACAGGCATGAGCTCATGTAAACTACAGCTCCTCCACACTCTGTTTTTCAGCCTTGGCTGCAGAGTAATGGGGGTTAATCCAAACACTGATAGGAAAGGACCACCCCTTGATTTAGAATCTGCCAAAGCTGTTCCGCTGAATTGGTTGTGGGGGGGCTGAGTTTGTGTATGTGGGGATAATTAATGGTGAGATGTTGAGCAAAGCCATGTTTGGACCAGTAGATGTTCTCTGTTTCGGGGCAGGTTAATGTTTCCATGAAGTCTGGTTGGAAAAAAAACTACTCTTTAATCAATGCACACGGGAGTTCCTTGAAGCCAAATTCAGTCTGTTTTTCTTATAGTTTCAGATAGATTTCATGCCAACTTGCAAGCAACAAAACAATAAAAGGAGAATGACGTTTCCGACAGTGTGGTTGACTTTAAAAAGCAGTTAGAGCTAGGTGTGACCAACACTTGCTTCATCCTTTCATTTGCTGGCAAAAGCAAAAAATACAGCTTGTAATATTTTCTTTATACATGGCTGCATTGACCAGTGATTCATAAGGTATCGAAGCAGAAGCAGCATATATGATGTTGCAGCAAAATCCTCTCAACCATACCAATATCAACAATCCAAACATCATCCGTACAGCCTATCCGCCGGGACACTGGCGGGGAGGGAACTTATTTATCTGACACTCGATGACAAACAACCACTCACTCTCATACTCAGGGCGATGGGAAATTGAGAGTCACTGATTAGCCTGAACCTGCATAACCCACACAGACACATGGAGGACTTGCAAACTCCATACAGAAAGGCCCCATACCTGGGGCTTGAACCAAGAAACTTCTTGCTGTGTGGTGACAGTGTGGAACCACTCGACCTGTCACCAGATATCAACCAATAAGTTAAAATCAATATCTGCGTAATGAGGAAACCTGTTTCATTTTCACTGTTATATATTTTGTAGGGGGCAGCACGGCGGCATAGTGGTTAGCGCTGTTGCCCCAGAAGGTTGCGGGCTCAGTTCCCGGGCCTTTCTGCATGGAATTTGTATGTTCTCCCTGTGCCTGGGTGGGTTTCCTCCGGGTACTCCGGTTTCCTCCCACCGTCCAAAGACATCATGTTTGGGTTAACTGGTGACTTTAAATCATCTGTAGGTCTGAGTGTGAATGTGAGTGGTTGTTGGTCTCTGTCTGTCACTGTATGTTGGCCCTGTGATGGACTGGCGACTAGTCCAGGGTGTACCCTGCCCTCACCCAGTGTGAGCTTCGATTGGCTCCAGCACCCGGAAATGGATAAGCAGTAGAAGATGAATGAATGAATGAATATTTCGCAGGTTGAAAAGATTGTGCTTTCTTTTGCTAAAAGATTTAGAAAAGTGAAGTTCTTCTTTGTGCTTACTGTGACTAACCAAGAATAAAACCTGCACTTGAGATGTCAGCCTCTGTCGGAGTGTGAGTAGTTTCTCACAGTGCCAGCATATTTGTTCAACCATGAGAGGAGAAAGTGGTTTCGGTGTTAGATGGAAACTGACCTGTTTTCTTATCTCACTGGGCCAAAGGCTAACAGGTTTCAGAGCAGCAGAGCCAAGAGGGAGCTGAGCTGAAGGAGAACAAAGACTGACCAGATCATCAGTTGTGTTACACAACCACAAAACTTTACACATCAGTACAGATGGACTGCATTAATTTCGCAGGCTCACAGTAATTAATCCATATCTGCATTTCCTCTCAGCTCTACAGAGTCTTTTTAGCATCTTAAAGCAGTGATACAGTATACACAATCTACATCCCTCACCCTATAACCCAATCATAGACCAGTGGTTTCCAATTTTTGCTGGGGGCACCATTGTTGGGCCAAAACTGGGCAAACAAATAATATGCAAATCTGTTTTTGTGATAAGAAAAAAAAATCTGCGTTTGTAGAAATTATCCATCAATCTGATAAATGGTGAGAAATGATGAGAAAGTAAGAGAAGAAGGCAGTCTTTTAGATCCATCTTGAATATTTGATCATTCTCATTAGAGTAAAAATGACTTGAGTTAGGCATTGCTTAGCCTTGGATTAGGGTCATCAGTATTTTTTACATGATGAAAGTTGCCTGATCCAAACTGCTGCAGAAGTCAAAGTTAGCAAAAAAGTCAAAGTGGAGCATTAAAGCGGGGAGTGAAAATTGGAGGAACAATAATCAGGCAAAAGAGATGACAACAAATGAAAGCTATTGTTGTTCTACGTCTCAGTTTTTTTTTATAGAAAAAAAAACAACTACATGTTAACAGATTAAACAAACACATCAAAAGATTGTGATTAATGTGCTGAAGACGTGATGCAGTGAAATGTTTTGAAATGTATCACTGACATGTTGAAAATCAGTTTTATTTGTTTTTCTTTTTGGGTGTTTGTGCCCAAGTACTGAAAAGCAGCTCATTATTTTTACACCCCAGATGTTACAGTCAAAAACAACAGACTGCTTAATTCTTACATTTTTCATTTTTAAATCAGAGCGATCTGTCCAGCATATTGTGACTGATCACATGAAACATTTTTTGGAGTCAACCACTATTTGAAAGTCTGTTTTGCTGCACATATTTAGGTCACTTGGATTCACACTCTCTGAATATCATCGTCCCTCAACAGAAGCCAGACTGAAGACATCCCTGTTCTCCTATTTGAAATTACTCTAGCCTTTCATCTTGAAGGTCATTCCTAAGCTCTTATTCCTTTCCTTAACTGAAGAAAGAAAAGGGAGGCGAAATCTCTGAGTAAGTTAGGACACATGATGCATTTTAATTATAGACCAGGGTAATTTTACACCTAAATAGGTTTTTTAAACACAGATAATTCATTGTTTATGTTCTGAATAAGGGGTAACATACAAGATTGATCTTCCTCCTGTTCCTTTCCTACTATGGATGTGTAAACTGAGTTGTTAAATTATTAACTGTATATGTTTTGATGAAAATGTATACTACCATGAGCAGAATAAATCAAAATAAATGAATGAATGAATGCGCGGGAATACGTTTCCACAACATCGGCAAATTATGCTCTCAAAACTATGTTAAAATGGCCAAATAATGCAGTCTATGGGCCAAATACTATCAAAGTGTATTAAGTCTTACCTGTGAAAGGTAAGATTTGGTTTGGGGTGTACAACGTTTGCAACAATTCCACGCAGCATAGGAATGAGGCATCTTCTCTGCTCCGATGCTTGCCTCATCCAATATGGCGGCGACGTTGATGTACAGCTCAGCGCTCAGTGCGGCGTCTATGTATATATGTCTATGGGTTAGTGACCATCGGCTATTCACTATGATCGTTGTTTTGTAGTGGTGTCCGATTGTTTTGCGACAAAATGTAGTGCACTCAAAGTATCCCACAATGCATTGTGAAAAGTAGTGAATAGCCGATGGTCACTAACCCAAGCAAGATATCCCATGATGCATTGGGCCTCGCGGCAAAAATGGCGATTCCAGCAGAACTGAATAGTTTATTTTATAGCACATTTCAAAAACAAGGCAATTAAACGTACTGTTTACATGAATGTAAAGAGCCATAACATCGTGCAAAACACAGTATAATCAGACATCCAAGTAACGTTAGATTACAATTAAAAACTGTTACCTCAGAGCAGACCTAAGAGAATAGAAAATAAAATATAATAAAGGAAGACCAAATACGAGAATAAAAATTACAGTGCAGTGGAAGATTATCAAAAGCCTTTAAAAAAAATGCAGTGATAAACAGAAAAGTTTTTTTTTTTTCTGTCTTTAGCCGTGAGTTGGGTACGTTTTAATTGCGCGACAGTGATGACGCAATTAACGGCGCCAAAAGTAGTGTCCAAAAGCAATTGTTCATTTTGTGAATAAGTTCACTATATAGTCCACTACATTCATCTCCCTATATAGGGAGTAGGGAGTGAAGGAGTGAGGGGGTGGTTTCGGACATAGCCACGGTCTTTGTACTAAGTTAATCAAATAAATACGCACTATGTTTTAAGGTCAACCACTGTGCTTTCCCATCGGCTTTAAATGCACCGCCTGGAAATTTTATACCTATAGAAAATTTATGGTGAATTTAAGACAGTTTAAGGCCTTAATTACCCAGATTTTAATTTAAGACATTTTAAGACTTTTTAAGGACCCACAGGAACCCTCATCTTTCCTTCTCTGCCAATCAGCAGCAGAGCTAATAAACACCCATGAGCACCACAGAGCCATTGGACCTAGGACCTGAACGGCAAAAGAAAAATAGCAAAAATTCTTTTGTCTCAAGAAAATCATTTTATGAGAGGATTTCACATTTTCACATTTTACTTCTATATTGTCATGTACAAACTATATAGTTTGAAGAGAGATATTTTAATTCTATTCTACGGTTTATTTCCAATTCTAAACATTTAGGCTGATAAATCATTCCTCCAAATGGTTACACATTTTAATGACAACATAAAGTAAATATCCCCAGGTGAAAAAATACTATACTTGAATTATATTTTCACAGACTGTACTAAGTATGGTGTATGCTTTTTTCGTCACCTTTATGTGTAATTACGTGCGCTCGAGTAGTCATTGAGTACTACTTGAGGACTACTTCAGTACACTTAAAGTGTAAATAGTATGTTGAATTGGAACAGCTTTTTACAGACTTTAAATCAAATCAAATCAAATCAGATTTATTTGTATAGCGCCAAATCATAACAAAGTTACATCAAGGCACTTTACATATAGAGCAGGTCTAGACCAAACTCTTTATAAAATTATTTAAAGAGACCCAACAGATCCCCCCATGAGCAAGCACTTGGTGACAGTGGCAAGGAAAAACTTCCATTAAGAGGCAGAAACCTCGGGCAGAACCAGGCTCAGGGGGGGCAGCCATCTGCCTCGACTGGTTGGGTTGAGAGAGGGAGAGAGAGAGGGTGAGAGGAGGGGGAGAGAGAAAGAGAGAGAGAGAGAGACACAAGGAGGGGGGGCAAAGTTGGGTAGAGTAGGGAGAGAAAGAGAGCAGGAGGAGGGGATATTCAAACAGGTGTAGGCAGGAACATGATGCTGCATGAAGTTCATAGAAATGATGCTGTATAGAATTCATGAAGATGTGGGAGCAGCAGGCATTGCAGGAACATGGGATGGCGATGATTGATCACCTGCAAGATGAGGACAGGGAGAGAGAGGAGAGGAACTGGGAGAGAGAGACTTCGGGAAAACATGGTTAGTAAATGCAGTACACATGCTTAGAACTGGGAGAAACTGGGATTTCGGAGAAGCATGGTTGTTGGTATGTCAGCGCATGCAAGGGGGAGAGAGAGAGAGAGAGGGAGAGAGAGGGGAGAGGGAGAGAGAGAGAGAGAGAGGTACTCAGTCCTTCCCCCAGCAGTGTAGGCCTATAGCAGCATAGCTAAAGAGTAGATGGACTTTAACTTTTTAACTATAAGCTCTGTCATACAGAAAAGTTTTAAGCCTGGTCTTGAAAATTGCTAAAGAGTCTGCCCCCCGGACCAATACTGGATGTTGGTTCCATAGAAGAGGAGCCTGATAACTGAAAGATCTGGCTCCTGATTTACTCTTGGAGACTCTAGGAACCAAAAGTAAACCTCCATCTAGAGAGCAGAGTGGCCTACTAGGACAGTAAGGAACTATGAGCTCTCTGAGATATGATGGAGCTTGGCCAGTAAGAGCTTTATATGTTAAGAGAAGGATTTTAAATTCTATTCTGAATTTTACCGGCAGCCAATGAAAAGCAGCTAACACAGAAGAGATGTGATCGCTTTTTCTAGTTCCTGTTAATATTCATGCAGCAGCATTTTGAATCAACTGAAGGCCTTTCAGAGATTTGTTTGGACATCCAGATAATAATGAGTTACAGTAGTCCAGCCTAGAAGTTACGAATGTGTGGACTAGTTTTTCTGCATCCTCTTGAGAGAGGATGTTTCTGATTTTCCTAATGTTTCTCAGGTAGAAGAAAGCTGCCCTACTGACTTTATGTGAGGGACAAAGGACATGTCCTGGTCAAAAGTTACTCCAAGGTTTCTTACAGTGGAGCTAGAAGCCAAAGTAATGCCTTCCAGACTGATTAGATGATTAGATAGGGTTTCTCTAAGGTCTGTCTGCAGTCTGACTATCTGACTAACTTCATTTGGCTTCATCGATAAATACAGCTGAGTGTTGTCTACGTAACAGTGGAAATTGATGCTGTGTTTCCTGATGATGTTGCTTAAAGGAAGCAGACAAAGATGAAGAGGATTGGTCCAAGTACTGAACCCTGTGGGACTCCATAATTGGCTATGGTGCGTGAGGAGGAGCTATTGTTAACAAGCACAAACTGATATCTATCAGATAAATATGATTTGAACCACCTTAGAGCAGTTCTTTTGATGCCAATTTCATGTTCCATTCTCTGTAATAAAATATTATGATCAATGGTGTCAAATGCAGCACTGAGATCTAAGAGGAGAAGTATGGAGGCTGATCCATTGTCTGAAGCCATTAGAATATCATTGGAGACTTTAACCAGCGCTGTTTCTGTGCTGTGGTGAGCTTTAAATCCTGACTGAAACTCTTAAAGCATACCGTTCCTATGCAGATGGTCGTGTATTGGTTTGCTACTGCTTTCTCAATGATTTTAGAAAAGAACGAAAGGTTCGATATGGGTCTGTAATTAGCCAAAACATCTGGATCAAGATTTGACTTTTTAAGTTGGGGTTTGATGACTGCAGTCTTAAGAGTCTGAGGTACATAACCCAAAGATAACGTCAAATTAATCAGATATAAAATGAACAGCTCAATTAAGTCTAAAATCTCTTTAAAGAGGCTGGTCGGCACTGGGTCTAATAGACAGGTTGATGGTTTAGATGATGAGACTATAGAAGCTAGCTATGCGAGATTCAGAGATGAGAATGATTCCAGATGTAAAATAGGCATTGCAGTTGATTCAGGAGTTGCTGTATTCAGTAGATTATTGTCTAATGTAGGTAAAAGCCGATGAATGCTGTCTCTGATTGTTATAATTTAATCTGTAAAAAAGCCCATAAAATCATCACTGATGAGAGCTAAGGGGATCACTGGTTCTATTGAGCTATGACTCTCTGTCAGCCTGGCTACAGTGCTGAACAGGAACCTGGACTTGTTCTTGTTTTTTTCTATTTGTGCAGAATAATATGAGCTTCTAGCACTGTGGAGAGCTTTTTTATACGTTTTTAAGTTTTCAAGCTTTAAGTGTACTATAGTACACCTGCACAAGTACACTTTCACCTGATTTGAAAGACACTTGCAGTACAATTATATTAGATCACCAGTATGTTCAAAATATACTTAAAAGGCTTGAAAATTAAATTGATAATTGTGTAGTATTGTATTTTTAATGCACTTATCATTATTCTAGCATGCCTCAAATTACTTTTCAAGTGCACTATTATGTTAATAAGAATGTATTTATAGTGAAGTAATATCACAATTTAAGCATCAAAAAGGTATGTACTTCAAGTATAATATTATTATACCATAATGTATGGTTTAGACGTGTATTTGAAGTGCAATAAGTGTTGCAGGTATTAGTACTGTATACTACACTGTGTTTGTGGTACAGAAGTATACTTAATGTCACCACATGCAGTTCGATCTACTTAATTTCTGGTACCACTAGTACACTAAAAGTGTGCTACTCAGTTATATGAAAGAAATCCACTTCAAATGATTGAAAAAACAAAATCAAATTTATTTATATTAAAACACAAAACCTCTCAACCAAAGTATCCAGGAAATAAAACAAAAAAATGCAGTAAATTTAATGGAAAAACATGAATGCTTGCCACTCATAACGGCAGCACCGTCATAGCCCTGACCAACCAGGTTGGTACGATTATTCTAGCCCATGTTTTTTTAAGACATTTTATGATCAAATCAGTGAGCCCTGCTGCATCAAGACTGTCAGCCTTCACGAAGTCAAGAAAGCTCTCATGTACGACCCCACTGTAATAATATCTGATGACCAGTCACCATCAGTCCCTTTTCCGGTTTCCATGCTGCGTCTTGGGGAGGAGCTTAAGCTCAGGCTGCATAGGACCCACTGCTCTAGACTGGGAAATGTTTGGAGGGAAGAAAAATTATAAATAAAAGTTGAAGTTACTTAATTGTTAACGCCCCTTACTTTCAACAACTGGCATTCAGAAACATTTAATCGCTGTTAATGAGTGCATAGTTTACTGAAATCTACAGAACATTTACAGAACGAAAACATGAGCATACCACCAGGTTGCACTGGAGAAGAGTAACTCTTTGACTGCTGCAAAGGATCCTGCGTACTGCACTGGAATATTCTGAAAACAGAAAAAGATACATTACATCAGCAAAACATAAGCTTGCTCTCACAATGACATATACAATCAGTAATTACCTTCCCAGATAGCTCCTTACCATCAGATCCTGCAGGATTAGCACTGCTTGGTGACTCTGTTGGTTCTGCAGACTGTCGATTAACGTCACCTGCAACAATGTTACTCTGGTTGTCTTCAGAATCAGCCCAGTCCAAGTTTGTAGCTAAAACACAAATACATGTCACAATTTCCAAGCTTGTATCCAACTGAAACCATGTTGTCTAACTATCAAGACCAAAATTATTTCATTAAAAATTAAGAAAATACTTGAAACCTTGAAATCGAGGTGAGCGGTGGTAGAGTTGAGGTGCAAGAATTAATGTGTTCGGGAAACTGAAATTATCAGCAACACTCAGCAGCTTCCAAATTTTTTCACTAAACATATATGAATTGTAAACCCTGTGTATTTCATGCAATATTGGAATACTACAATTTCATGACTAAACATAATATAGGATTACACAATGTGCAAGTAGTCTAATCTTCAGTGAGACACAGATCCAGCTACAGATGACAGTTAAGGCAATGCCTACATTCATACAAACTTTCCAGTGGTCGAGTAAGGGGGATCTGCACTTTGATTTCGACACTGTTCCTTTAATTTAGGATACATTCACTTACTGTTTTCACTATTTTTATTCACAATACAAACAAACAAACAGAGGTAAAATATCCCATTAACCAAAATGTGCCGGAGAAATACTAGTAAATTGGCACAAATGAGTGTGTTATGAGTTTTAACGTTCAAGTTACCAGCAAATTGCTGAAGTTACTCCTCAAGCAGAAAATCTACAAACGTCTAGCGCCAATGTCAATTCATAGTTTTCAGTCACGTGACCCCTGGAGGGCAAAAACCCGGTCCAAGATGGCGGCTAACACTGAAAATGCCAGAGAACAACGCAAACCTGTCAATTTCCGTTAGTTGAGGGGAAGGTTCATTTTCAGTCTTAAAAGATAACAACAGATATTGGAAGCGGAGAGGGTTTTCCCAGTTTGCATGCAGTGTAAATTTTCAGTTTGTGAATTGCCAACAATCTCTACAAAAGGTTGACTTCCATCGAGCGGTTCTCTGTGTCGTCTCCAGCCTACCTGTGGTATCGTTGTTGTGTTCATTCAAATGATAGTCTTCGGTCAGACGGTGGACCTGCCTATTTGGCACACTACTGCCACCAACGGTTGGGCACTGAATTGCATCCACCTATAATCTGTCATTCTCTAGCAAAACCACAGATGAGGGACAGGACACGGGCACTTCAGGTGTGAACAATGCCCCTGTGGCCCTGCCCCTAGAACCTCTCCTGGGCCCTTACCCTCCCAGTTCCCCCATCCTGAAGACTCAGTAGTAGTAGAGTTTTGAATACAGACCCTCCCAGTGCCTGCTAAAAGAGAGCATGTCCAAGTGTAAATCAAAAGTTCTTAGAAAATTACTAGGAGAGATGCTTTTTTTCAGATCTCGCTATCATGCGTTTTGTTCAGTTTACGTCATCAGGGAGCATCAGGTAACGATTGCGAATGCGAAAGAGCCGCCTTCAGAAAAGAATCAACTCGGTTGTTGAGTTGCCAGATAGATAGATAGATACTTTATTAATCTCCGAAGGGAAATTCAAAAGATGGGTCACTTGTAAGTATTCAGGGTTCAGTAGTTTCTGGTGTAATACACTGTGTTTTGGTTAAAGAATTGCGGAAGGAAGAAAACAAGCTGTGTAGGGACGCAACACTTAACATTGCATGAAGCTTTATGTATGAAGTGTCTTGAGGGCAACAATGTGTATGCCATACAACCAGTCATTGAATTGCAAATACTTCATGATTAAGTCAAGGGAGACAAAGGTTAAAACAGACTTACAATAAAGTGCACTTTTAAATAAGTACTGTACCTAAATTCACTTCCAATGACGTGAAATTAAAGTGCAGTTTAATAAAGTATACTATCTATATATTACAAATAAGTATACTTTTAATAAGAATACTAATCTGCTAGTATAAATGCTTTGAAATAAAGTATACTTTTTCAAAGTATATTTTAGAACAATTTAAAACAGACTTACAGTGGAGTACACTTTTACTAAGTGTATCTAAATTCACTTCCAAGCAGTGCAAATTAAGTGCACTTTAATGAAGTATATTAACCGTATATTATAAATGACTCAAAAATAAGTAAACTTTTAATAAAAATACTAATCTACTACTATAACTGCTTTGAAGTATACTTTTTAAAAGTATGCTTTAGAACAATTTACAATGCACTTACAACATAGTACACTTCTAATAAGTAAACTAAAGTACAACTTTAATTATGGCATAAGTAGTATGTTTAATTTTAGTATATTGAAGATTAACTTAATCACATATATTTTAAAGTACACTTTCTAAAAGTATATATTAAATATATTGTAATTTGAGCACAATAGTAAAAGTATATTTGTAATAACCTTTGTATGCTACAAATATATTTTAAATATAATTAAGTGGAATACTTTTTCACCTGGGTCGCCACACCTTTCAGACTGTTTAGACTGAGTGTTGTTTGACTGATGGATGTATATTGTAAATTCATGTGCTGTTTCGCCAACAAATAATATCTAAATGTTTTGAAGAAATTACATTTTATGAAATTGAATAAGACGTGAATGAGTGAAACGTACTTTCAATTGCAGCAGATTTTGGCTGACAGGAGTCACCTGCAGTAACCTCAGTCACTGGAGGTGTGGCCTCCGACAGAGCAATGCAGCAGCAGATTTCGGCACTTTGTGTGTCAGTGTTAAAATAAAACTTTCAAGATGTGACAAGACAAAAATGTGGAAATGTCCAACAGTGGCATACTTCATACTTTCCAAAATGAAATTATCACTGTTGCCATGGCTGTAGATTTAAATGGGCTTTTACTTTGGTGATTTTCAAGTCATGCAACTTTAAACAGCTGCGCACTTTATAGCAATAAGTAACTAACTTCTTTGGATATGCATTTATTTGTTTGTTCATGTGTTTATTTGTGTAGCGAACCCACAATGGGTTCTGCACTAAAATATGATATTCTTGTTGAACGTTCATTTCATGTTGAAGTTTCATTGTGATGCTTACTGGCTTTTGAGTCGACATCCTTTTTTGAGCCGAAAAGCTTTTATTTAGAAAAGACTTCTTTTTTTTTTTTTTTTGGTGATGTAACTACCGTTGTTATGGAAGCGTGCTGCCATTACAAAACCAGAGAGACACATGGAACATGTTGTTCCATGTTGCTGCACAAACTAAGATTGCACATGCACATATATTGTCTACCCTCTTGAGTGTGTCTCTCATAGTTTTAGCATCCCCCTGCGGAGGCACAAGGTTACTATTGTAACTATGATTGTTGCAATTTTGAGTTTTGATCTTGAATCTAATTATTGCTATATTCATGCTATTTACAGTGCTTGAAGGATGTTCATTGCATTAAATGGATTTTGCACTAAAACCAATCCATATGGTGCTACAGTAAGGGTATATGAATATAACTATTATCCAAACCAGAGGTTTGATTTTAAAAGTGAATTCATTATAAGAAGGAACACAGTAAGGTGCTCAAAGGTATTTCATTACATACTAAGGTTGAAAGGTATTTCATTTATCTTTGATGGTTAAAAAGGTAAAAGAAATAAGTCATTGTGCATTAAGGCTAAAAAAAGTTATTCTATATTTCTGGGAGTAAAAAAGGATTTAATTGATTTATACTTAAAGGCTAAAAAAGTAAGAATATTTCGTTATGTTTGAAGGTTGTAATGGATAAAAACATTTCATATGAATAATAAAAAGTACATTTCATATTAAGGTCCATATGTCCTGAAAGCAAAAAGGCGTAATTTATATTGAGATTAAAAGTGCATTACTGCTTTATTTCATTAGAAAGTAAAGTAATTGACATATTATAGTATTTCTGACATATGAGGCTAAGTCATATTTACAAGGTTATACAGTAGTTTGAATGTTCTATTTTCAGTATGTGGATTTATGCTTCATGCAAACCAATGTTATATTGTTATTGCACTGTTCATGCACAGAAAATATGGAATATTAGCAGTTTATTTTTTGTTTGTGTTTTTGTATTGTCTAAGCTCTTCCACTGATCCTTGAATTTTCAATAAATTCTTGATCATCGGTCTAAGTCTCGACAGTTGGGATGGCTACAATTTTTGTGTGTGTGTGTGTGTGTCAACTTGTACAACTTGTATCCTTGTTAGAAACATTTTTAGACGTTATAACTTTAAAAGGCTTCAGTCACTGGGTTGAGGTTAGAATTAGGTTTAGTTTTGGGCTTCGGACGAAGGGACTAAGGAATGCATTATGTGTACATACAGTAGCCGGCTGCTTCTGTGTTATATCTCAGTCTAATCGTCTAGTTTGTTTTTACAGACTGGGTTCACGGCAGCCTGCTATTGATAGAGGCCAAGCACTTTGGACATGAAAAGTGCATTTGAAACCCCATTATGAAGCCACATTCCTGGCTAATCCAGAGGAGATTTGCCCCTTGATCTCTCCAGGCACAGGGGAAATAGTAAGCAGCAAAGACCATGGCAAAGGGAAAAAACCTAAAAAGAGCCATTAAAGAGCCGTTCATTACACTCGTTGGCAGTGATGGGAATAACGACGTTACTTTTTTCAATAACGAGTAATCTAATTGATTACTCTTCCCCTCTTTACAACGCTGTTACCGTTACTGCCAAAAAATGCGACGCGTTACAATAATTGAGGCTGTTTTTTTCATCAGACCAACTAGATCTCTGAGCTGAGAGGCAAAGAACGGTTTACTGTTCTTCCTTGGTTAGTGGGCACGAGACAATCACATAAATGATGACAATTGGCTGATGTAGAGTAAAATTTCATGGTGAGCCAATCAGAGGTGAGGTGGGCGGGTGTTGTTTATAGAAATTCGGAAGCACGCAGAGTCGAACACACAACGAACGACACAAGTGAGTCAGTCAACGAGAAACAGGAATGGCGAGCCCCAAATAATCCAAAAGTAGCCTTCACTAAATGGAAGTATAGCCATTACTTTTCCCTTCAAGAAATCAAAGGAACAAATGGAATTGTGAAATGCACATTAGGCCTTGGACAAACGTGCCTCTCCACGTTGGTGTCAAATAATTCAAATTGACTCAAACATCTTATAGTTGAACATGCACATGTATTTTAAGTTCCGTTAAAGAGGGGTGGAGGTGGGCTCCAAATTCCGACGCATTTGAGCATTAATAAATTTACTTGAAAGTAACGCAGTAGTTACTTTCTGCAGTAACTAGTTACTTTTATAATTTATAACGGACTAACTAATCATTTCTTTTTGGGAGAAGTAACTAGTAACTGTAACTAATTACTTTTTTAAAGTAACTTGCCCAACACTGCTTGTTGTTATGAAGTAAGAGCTTCCAAATTCTTCGAAATGTGTCGCAGTGGTGTCTGTCCATCAGTCAGTCCACCAATTTGTTTTAGACTGAAGTGTCAACATTTATTATCAACCTGTCACAATTTGAATAGGTTCGTTATGTTTGCTCTGATGTTTCCAACAGCCTCAGCTGTCCTTTGTGTTTAGTACTAATTAATTAAGTAATACTGGAGCATGCTAAGAAGCTATACTGCGATGGTTGGTCACATGGTACACAACATAATGGCTGAGCATCACTGTTTTGACATTGATGTTCCCGTTGCACAATATAGATTAGCTTACTTTAAGCACCACAATAAAGAAGCAGAACCCAGAGCAGCTAGCAATGCTAACATCATTCCCTGCTTCTCACTATCCCGAGTAAATGTGGAGGATTAGATACTAAATTTGGCTTTCTTTCAGGGTCCGCAGAATAAATGAGGTTTACTTTGCTAGCCTTTGGTTGCACACTGCTAACCCTAATGTACTGTGGGATACCTTTGAGTCCACCATTGAGGGTATAATTATTCTTACTATACAATAGAACTGTGCTACAAAACAACAAACTGTCTATATAGTGGACTATATAAGGAGTAAGGAGTGACTTTTAACACCACATGTTGAGGTGCAAGTCACTGCAGAAACTCACCAGCTTTGAGGCCTAAACTTCCCTGCTATTACTGTTGTGTGTCATTGTTTCCATCTCAGTCTGACAAGGATATCCCTGTTAACTGTGATGTTGACATTGCAAAGCCAGCCTTTGGTGTCTGACAAAGTGGGCCAAAAGACGACACATGAACTGAGAACAGAGGGGGGGGTCACTGCTTGTGAAGAAACTGGTGAACGACGGATGGAGATAGACAGAAGAAAAGGGGGTGACAGTGTTTTCATTGCTGCAACCTGATCTCCCCACTCAGCTGCTCGTCCCGAAGTGGGCCCTTGTCATGGGGGTACAAACGGCCTCGTAGATGGTCAAACAAGAAGCCACCCAAGCAGCAGCCGTACAGCTTTTTAAAACATGGAGTTCAGCATGATCCATTTGCAGACAGATGAAACTGCTGTAAACAAAGCTGGGGGAGCAAGATGAGCTCTTTCAAATCCTCCAAAGCCTGTAATACAAGCAGCTCACGTGAAAAACTGTAACACTGTAAATGAGACTTAAACCACTCTAAACCACAGACCTTAAACAGATGTCCTGTTTCCCAGTGACCCAGTCAGCATGATAAAAAGTCTCTTTACATCTCAAGGCAAAAAAAAGACTAATTTGCCTGGCAAAGTGACAATCTGCATCAGTCAGCATCTCTCTACTATTTTGAACACAATCACCTTGCTTTTCTAACCTTTCAAAAGTGACTTAAAAGACTAAAATCTGTGGGATCAACTGTTCGAGTCTGATCTGTAAAAAAAACTGCTTTGATTCCAGGGTCCTCCAGTCCTCGGGGCAAAGTTTCTTTGGGTAAGATAGTGAACACAAGTTGCCTCTGTTGGCATTTGAACACATTTAATGCACTTCTTTTTTATAATTCCTTCTGAAAATTCAGATTATCGATGATTGACATACTAAAGTTTGTCACATTTACATCCAAGCAATGATCTGACTTGGCTTCATTCTTCATTGTCAAGTACTGTGAGTCAGAATCTATAATGCATCAGTCAGTTTCAGCTGTGTATGACTGATTTTGCTGACACAAACGAAGAGGTGCCAAATTTGAAAGTAGTTTAGTGGTTTAGGAAAAGCTCTCTCTGTGTTTTTCCTTAAGTCCCTCTGGCTTTTGCATTTGTGGAGCTTTTTGTCTAACCTTTGCACCCATCAGGCATGTATACACTCTCTGTTGAACCATGTGATGGGGAAGCCTTTGAGGGGGGGGGGCTGCAACAAAGGAAAGTCTATTTTTAAAGTCATCCACCATGGGACTTAATTAGCACTTCATCTTAAGGCCGGAGTGTGGGGGTCAACATGCAGCTCCCTCCCCTCCAATGTTTCCTGAGGAAAAGCTAAATTGCGTTGACTCGACACAGCAGCGGGCCTTTCCTCTTGACCCACTTCTCTGCAGGAGAACTGAGAGGATTACTTTGACTTCTTCCACTGACTTTTGGTTTCTCTTCTTCCTGTCTTTCCATGGCTTCAGACAGTCCTACTGGCCTCAATGTATATTCGCCCTCACTCGCTCCTATTTCCCATTCACTGTCCTGAAAATAGCTCGCATTTGGCTAACTGATGTGCTGAACCTTTGTCTGTCTTCTATGCCAAAAGTCTCATACATTTAAGCTCCACTTGCTGGTCTGAAATGATGACTGTGCAGACTGTCTCTCTGTAATATCTGCCATTTGCTGGATTTTGTCTCTGCGTTGAGTGTAAACTCTGACAGCACAGAAATAAAAACCTGAGCTTGGATCCTTCAGTGGTGTTGGCCCCTGTAGTCCCCATTTCCCTCAATTTAGCAAAATGTCTGATGGTAAAATGTTGACCCCCTGACCAGTACAAAGCAAAATAAAACATATAATACATCACATATGAGAGGGAAAGTCTGTCTTCATAGTGCTGGATTACCAAGCAGGCAATATGAGCAACTGCAATGGATTTCTATGGGACCCAAAGGTTTAACTGGTTGGTGTTAATTCAGTTGAGAATCTATTGGGTGATCTAAAGCAGCTAAAACCACAGGATCACCACAGACAATAAGGGCCTCGATGTGGGACTTTTCTAGGGTCCCTTATTTTACTTTTTTCCTGTATGTATAATGCAGATACATACTTAGAACACACTTTGTGGGTATCCAGCTGAGACTGTGCACTGTTGGAATAGATTAAACAGGATGAAGTCTTTAAAATCTTCCTGATGGTGAGGTTTTTTTCCCTGGGACGTTTTCAGACATCATCCCCTTTGGCTATACCTGACAAGTTTATGAGAACTCACTTCCTATCTTTCATGAGTATTGGAAAAGGTAGCTAGAAGGAAAAGCGCTCCAAACCAAGGAATTCAAATGCATATTAATGAATTTTATCCACCGGAGACAAGGTTGTAAAAGCAGTTTGTAATGATTGAGCAAGAGCCTGCAGCGTGTTTACACACACAGACTCAGCTTCTTGCAAACCACTGTTTTGCTCTCCTATCAGCACTGAGTTTCTCCAGATCCTCTCACTCTGTGTTGTTTTGCTCTCTCTGCCTCTCCTTTTGTTGCTGGCTGCCAGTTGCTTGTTTGGCAGCTCTCGCAATATAATGTTAGTCGCTCTCTCATGCTCCTCTTTCATGCTGTAGGAGTCTGTTTTTTTCATTTGGCTGCAGGAAACGCGTGCCTCTTTACTAGATTCAGCTGCCTCCCCAGCAGGTCGAGGTGACCTCTGCTCTATACACTCTGACCTGCCAACCCACTAGGAATACATATGCACTCTGCTGTATATTCTGGGATGTATTCTGCAGGGATTCATTGAGGGTTGCCGTCCCAAATTTAACCCTCTCCCCCTCTGCTGGCAGTGGCTCCAGTGATTCACAGAGATGTAATGGAGGCAAATTACTTCTGATTTAAACTTAACACAAAAGAGTAATGGGGCACCTCTAGTGATGTGTGTGCGGCATAGTGGTTAACACTGTTGCCCCACAACAAGAAGGTCGCCAGTTTGGTTCCTGGGCCTGGGGCCTTTCCGTGCGGAGTTCGTTCTCCCCATGCCTGCGTGGGTTTCCTCCAGGTACTCTGGTTTCCTCCCACAGTCCAAAGACATGCATGTTTGGGTTAATTGGTGTTTCTAAATTGTCTGTAGGTCTGAGTGTGAATGAGAGTGGTTGTGTGTCTCTGTGTGTCTCTGTATGTTGGCCCTGCGATGGACTGGCTACCTGTCCAGGGTGTACCCCGCCCTGCACCACCCCCGCAACCTGCAAACGGATAAGCGGTAAAAAATTAATGAATGAATGAAACATCATTATCAGCCAAACAGCCCAACAAAATCAAGCAATAATAGCAAGTTACAGCAGATGCAAGACTTTATTATACTGCCAGTAAGATATATATAACATAATTACATAATTAGGATTGTTTAACTGCAATTAAAAAGTTCATAGCTTATCCCAGGTTGAGAAAGTGGTTAATATGACCTCTGTCTATGAAGCTTTTCTTTGCATGAAGACTTGAATCGGGGGGAAGAGCAAACTTGGCTCTGTATGTAAAATAGAAGCAGTCTATCTAAAGCCTCTAAATAACATCACTACTTTTTTTAACCTGTCATATACTTGAGGAAAAACATTGTGTTTTTATCAAGGAGGTTATGCATCTCTTGGCTGCTCAGTGTGCTGGATGTGCTGGTAGGTGGATTTTGTTTAAACAGAGCATAGCTAGCTCTTCCCACCTGTTTCCATTTTACATGTTAAGCTAAGCCAATGTCTTTGAACTATAGGTTTATACTTTGCACAAGGCCATAAGCGTGGTATCGAACCTCTTAACTAACTCTTGGCAGGAACTCCTAGCACAAAAACCCCTCTCTTTGTGAGTAGCTGCAGCAGGTGAGCCAGAGGAACCATTTGTCTGTCAGTGCTCAGATTGTGACCTGCCAAAAATACCTGGGAAACAATGGCCTCCTTTAAAGAAGGTCTGGAGAGGTGAGTTTAGAATTTGGTCATGGAGGCAGGAGTCACAGAACATGGAGCTGATCTTTGGACAAAGCTTAGTGGCTGCAATAGGCCCTTTAATTACCCCAGATTAAGGACACTGCAGTTTTGTAACAGCTTTTACATCATCATCCACTGATAATTACACCTTTTGTAGTTTTTGCCCCATGTGGACAGGTCACACAGAGTATTTTTGGGAGTGCACCTTTATCTTGGCATAGACATGTTTTGGTGAGAGAGAATGCTTTCTGTGCACTCATACTTGTGCACAACATTTAAGGTCTGCACCAGTGGTTTGCATATTTCGCAACATTTGTACTTTGAAAGCATTGAAGACACATGACAGCACTTTTATATAAACAATTGATCAAAGGTGCAATGTGCAATCTGAAAATTGAAAAGAGTAGTTACAGACTTACAGATGTATATCAATGAGTGTTTTAGTTTTATGGCTTCCACCTTTGATCTAATTCACCCACAACAGACTGAATCCAGTTAGGACCAAGCGGGTGACAGAGAAAGTTAGCATTCAGCTGGTGGAAATAATGGAGCAGTTTTGGAGGAGTGTTTAGCAGTTAAAGCTATTATTCACATGAGTTTGTGGAGCAAAGAACAGATAAAAAAAGATATCAGAATTAAATATAGGAATTAATTCTAGTGCCCCAGTGTTTGTTTGAATAGTGGACATTTGTTGGCAAACATCCTTTAACTCTAAAAAAAAGGACCCATATTTTAACACGTCTGCAGTGTCGATGTTCATAAGAAGAAATATTTGTGTTTTTAAGAAGCAAAAGCCATCTCAGTGTAGTTTTACGTGTCTGGTGAGTTCAACTGGAATAAAACACTTGTGGTTGTTGGTGACGTTTCAGCAGCCCCAGACTACATTTTTGTCAGACTGTCTAAAAACCCTCTCTTCTGTGAAAGAAAATAACATCCTCTGGTGATTTGGAAGCATACAAGTTGCATTTACTGTGTAGCTTGAAGTGGGATCCAAACCATGTCAGTCTGCTCTTCTCGGATGTTGATTTTAAGCACTCATGGCTCTGCAGAATGAATATTTAGGAATCCTCCCAAACCTCATTTGGGTGGTTTTAACAATCAAACTATTCTACGTTCACTCCCATGAGGCAGAACTAATGTCTCCCACCCCCCACTTCTCATCCTCCCTGCTGTCCTCCCTTAGGTCCTCAGTTCGAACTCTTGGCACTGTCATGCAACACTGAACAATGGGTGGCGTCTGACAGACTGTGGAGCTGTAATCACGGGACTGAGTAATCCCAACAGGCTTTTACTGTGTGTACGTGTGTGTAAGCACTTGTTTTCATGCTACTGTATGTGTGCTTATGTGCTTACATATGTGTTTAAGCTTTTTGTTTCCAGTCCGTGGTTGTGTCTGACAGGAGCCAGTTATAGCAGCAGACTGAGATATCCAGCTGACGGTTAGTTAAAGTGATCCCTGGTTGCTGGGCCGGAGGGCAGACAGCCAGAGCTCAGCATGCACACGGGTAACATGTTAGACTCCTCCAAGAGCAAAACCAGAGGCACCGCTGTTGTTTGCTTTATTTCTCTATCTTGGATGAACTGATCAGAAAATGTGATCAAATCTTTATCTTCGTCATAGGAAAAAAGAACCCCAATGTGCCTCAGCGTCAGCCTTCACAGAAGTTTTTGTGTCTTTATTGAAAACAGCCATTTAATATCCACAGTGCTGATGGAAATAGTGAGTGAATGCAATTGCTGGTAAAATCTGTTTTGCCAGAAATAACTAGCTCAAAAAAATAAATAAATAAATCAAATCAAATTTATTTATGTGACGCCAAATCATAACAAAGTTACATCAAGGCACTTTACGCCTAGAGCAGGTCTAGACCAAACTCTAAGAGACCTAAGAGACCCAGCGGCTACAAATCAGACCGTCGAGGTTCAGGACTATTCTTCATCAGGTCAGATGAATGAGTTCTAAAACCTGGAAAGTAACATCTTAGCACAATGCAGTCAGCTCTTTCTAAAGTCTTGTGGTTTTTGACTGGATGCCATTATGTCTGTGAGGCTAACTTCAGGGTTGGGTACTCTATCTTCCCGATGTCTTTTGTGAATGACACTTTTCAGCAGATCTTCTGGGTAAAGGTGTGGGCTCTGACTAGAGTATGTGGATTGTCTCTGTTTGAAGCCACTCTGTTGTATTCCTCAAATTATCAAACTTCTACTGAGCTTCAGTGGACAGACAGCCACCCTGGCATTATTCAAGATCAAGATGGCTGGACCTTTGTGTTTTCTCTTTGACTCCTCGTAAAGTTTTATGTCAGATGATATCAATCTGTCAGACACAATAAGCCATATATAGATGCTTGTCTGTGTGGGCGTGTGCGTTTGTGTTGCTGAGTAAAACTTTGGCCCGTGCTGCTGATCTAAGCTCCTTTTCACACTCCCCTCTATTTTCTCTCTCTCCCTACATAAACACAGTGTGCAATAATAAGCCTGACACAGCACAGTTTAATTAGGTCGTCATTTCCTGCGCAAGAACCCAAACACAGACACACACATGCACGCACACCATCTGGGCTGAGCAGAACACTCTGCTCAGCCCTATAGCTTCCAGGTTAATATGCCAGTTGTCTTGCCCCTCTTCCTTGAATGGGCTGTGGCCCAACACAGTGTATACCCTCCTCCCCTGCACCCTGTCCTTGTCAGCCTCACAGATGTTCCAACACCCATAGGTGTCACGTGCTCTAGTGCGGGAAGTGTCCACTCAAGATAAAGGCCAAAGGATAGACTTTTTATTTTCTGTAATGAAAACACTGTCAAACAACCAGAGGATGGAGTGAATGTTATTGACTTTCTTTTTGCTGCCATTGGTGAACCAGTTGAGTGACTGTAAACAGAGTTGCTGCTCTGTAGATCATCATTACAGATAGATGTGATAAATTTATGCTCCATTACTTTTATCCAACACTATTTGTAGGTAGAACTGAGATGCAGCCAATGGGCACCAGGAGCCCTGGGGCAAAATATTTACCAGTCCAACGCTTGCAGTGTATAAACAAAGACACACTAATCTATCATAGATATACACCGACATACATGTAATCATATCTACGTGCAAATGAAAAGAAACAGACATTAAAGTGATTGTTCAGGTTGCTTGTGTCTCTTACCAACAGTCGGTATGTTAGCTGCCGTAGGTTCAAGTCATCAGCTCCACCAGCAGAGAAGCTGTGTTCAAACACAGTTTATACGCGGTTGAACTTCTCTATCCCTGTACACACATAAGTACTGTTTTAAGCTGCGGGTCAGCTGTTTGAGTCATGAAAGGCTCTTTGACAGCAGGATGTATAATGTCCATTGTTTAATGAATTATGAATTATGAAAAGCCAGACACGTGTGCAAAAAGGGTGCCCCATTCATTCTTGTGAAAGTCTTTTCACCAATAAACTGTCTGTGGGTTCTTCCTTCTACACATTTGCTCACAAGACTCCAGTTTCAGCTTTGTAGCTCCATCCGAATGACTTCCTGTTGGTTTCTCACAGACAGTATATATATATATGATTTGATGGTTTCCAAATGGATGAAATGATGAGATAATTATGTATCATCATCTGATACTGACTGAGCCAATGATATATATATATATATATATATATATATATATGTGTGTGTGTGTGTGTGTTTTATATGTTTTGTTTGCATATGTGTGAGGAATCCCATAAAAACTAAGAATTTCTATAAAACACATTAAAGTGGCTTTCATATTATTTTGTCTTTGACTTATGTCCATTATTTTGAACAATGTCTCAGAGGTACCTTGAACATACGTAGAAAATGTAAGGGATACCGTGATAGGGGATACATAAACTAGATCTCAGCTGTATCTTAATATCCAATAATGTAAACATTAAAGAATCACCACATCCTTTCCTCTATCTCAGTGTGTGAGGCTGCCTCTCAGACCCACATTCTTGTTCTCAGCTCTGAAACACGAAGCTCAATGTTCTCATATCTCTGTTTCTTCCCCTCGTCTATGTTTACCAACATCCTGAGATGGTGTAGTGTTTCTGAACCAACTGTCCGTTTCTGTTACAAAGCCACTAGAGAAGTTTCAGGGGGACTGCAGCACAGACACAGTGTGGACTGAGCTGCTGAAAAACCAACGACTGTGCACTGTGCACAGTCGTTTCCCTTTGAATAGGGAATATGAGCCATGCAAAGGTTCTTTGGACAAATACATATTTATCTCTCTGTTCGTGTAAAGGTGTTTCTAAAAGTAGAGGACATGTTTTGGCTTCATGAAGTGTCCATACTTCTTAACTCACATTGCTCACTATGCTCAGCTGCCCGTTTTATTTTGCATAGATTAAAAAAAATCAGTTTTTGAATATGCTGCCTATCCATAACATGACATGATCACCAGGAAAGCACAGCTTTGAGGTGCTAAAATACTCCTCCATGGCCGGAGACCACTGAAATCGAGATTTGGCAAAGGTTAAGGCATGAAGTGGGGCAGTAACTGGGCTGAAGCCCTTGACAAACTTTTTGTAAAAGGTGACAAAGCCCAAATAATTTCGCATTTACTCCCTAGTAGTAGGGGATCGCCAATTGAGGACATCTTGGACCTTGGAGGAGTCCATCATGACTTGTTTTTCTTCGCCACAAAGAAATGCTTCTTTTCCAGGCGTTGCGAAGCCGCTGGTCCATGTTGGTCACCAGTGCGACAAGGGTGTCCAGTTTCAAGAGGAAGTCCAGCAGTGTGAGATAGACTTCACGGTAGAAGGCAGCAACCAGAGCAGCTTTGTTCCATCCACTGTCCGTGGCAAGAATTCTAAACTCAACAGCATAGTCCA
Source organism: Remorina albescens (assembly GCA_034769265.1). NCBI lineage: Eukaryota > Metazoa > Chordata > Actinopteri > Carangiformes > Echeneidae > Remorina > Remorina albescens. Next base: position 14,940,747 of record CM068484.1, on the reverse strand, counting down.
TAACTGATGTCCATCCCTGCAGAATCTTAACTGGAGGCCTTGGCAGCGTCTTTGACTGGGGAAGCAGAATGAAAAATCAGCTTTAGAAACTGAAGTGAGTCAAAGGTGGGAGAATGACAACTCCACTCTGCTGTTGCCCAAGCTTTCGTTCTGGCAGGTTCCGACAGGTAAGATATGATCTTAGCTCTTTTAGTGGGAAATGAAAAATGAGTGGGAATGAAACTCCTACTGTGAGGAGCAGGCGACGGTCCCCTGAATCTCTCTGGGCTTGACAGTCTGAGAGGGCACGACCTGGGAGACTCTGCCGCAGATGCTGGGGGGTTGAATGAGGCGGAGAGGAACTGCTCCATTGGCATACACTGGGGAGAGGGAGATAATAAGAAACAGGTGAAGCACATTAGGACGGGACCAGGTAAACACTATCTAACTGTACATAACTGTAATGATTGTAAATTGTATGTATATTTTATATTCATATATTATTTTTATGCATACTTTATTTTATTATTTTATTTTATTCCCTTCTTTTTCTTACTACTCTTAGTTTTCTCTGTTTTACATTATTATTAAGCTATGCACAGTTTGCACAGGGGTGCTTGTACGCAAGTACATTTCACTGTGGGTGCACCACATTTGACAAATAAAGAATCTTGAATCTTGAACTTTGAAATCTTGATAAGGTGAACACTTTTGGTAACTTATAAAAGATCAAAAACTGAATTGTTTTGGCTTAAACAATATTCTGAACTTTAATTCAGTACTTCATAGCAGCTCCACTGGTATCTGTTGGAGCCTCTTCTCTTTTGAGTCAGAATTGGGCAGGTTATCCCATTCCTCTACTCTCAGATTTCATCAGGTTGGATGGGAAACATCTTCGAACTGTCATCTTCAGGTCTGTCTGCAGGTGTTCTATGGGATTTAGCTCTGGGCTTAACCTGTCCACTCAAGGGCAGACAGATACTTGAATGGTCTTGCCTGTTTCCTTTCATCATTGTCATGATGAAAGGTGAACCATCGCCCCAGTTTCAGGTTTTGTGCACTCTGAAGCAAGTTTTCTTCTCTTTATTTATTTGGCTGCAGTCCCCTTTGACCCTCTGTCCCACCATGGCTGGATGCTTCCACCATGCTTCACCAAAGGGGGGGCAGAGTCAGCTGTATGCCAGTGACTGGTATCAATCCAGAGTTATATTTTCATATCCTCAGACCAGTGGATCTTTTGCCTGATGCTCTCCTTTAATTGCTGTTTGAGGAAACTAAAGGCAGAATATCATTACCCTTTTTCTCACAATGACTCTTTTCAGATCTGTCTGACGCAGAGCAGCTCAGAAATAAAAAAACTAAAATGCATTAATCAATTGCAATCAACACATTATTAAAAGATTTTTTTTGCATTAAACGCGTTCTGCTAATATGTCCCTTTGCCTAAAAAATGGAAACCTTATTAGATAAATCAAAAGAAATTAACAGCATGCGTAAAGTGGAACTAAAATATTTTATATTTCATATTTAAGGCAAGCTATATTTCTGAAGTAGACATTATAATCCCTCAGGCCTAATACACTTCTTTTGATTTAAAATTAAGCTAAAGGGCGAATTCATAAAGTCATTTCCTTTTACTCCAATCAAAATACATTAGTGAAAACTGGCTTGGTTGTATAAAGCCCAAAAAAACTAGTAAATATAGAATCCGTCCATCCTATATTTGCTCTATATACTCTCACTCACTCTCCTCTTGTAACTGATCCCGTGGCTTGTGTTTTGTCTTGGTGGAAACCTCCTGTTTGCCACCAGATCAATACACTAGGGTAAATAGATTAGTGTCTTATTATATTATAGTTAGAAGGGAGATAAAAGTTTCTTTATGGTTTTTTTTTTTCAGAGATACTGTATCAAGTATGTATATCGTTTGCTTTGCTGATAGTCAGTTGTGAGGTAAATTTTTTTTTAATTCTTTATGTCACGTAGTTGTTATGTAAAAGCACTTTGGGGTCAATTTGACCCAAATTTTAACACAGAAATGAAAAAATAAACAAGTTCATTGTTCTTCCAGAAGGCTCTTCATCAGTGCAGAAAATCTCAGAAACTCTTTGAAAGTGTGGTTTCTGCTCATGTTGCTGACCAGAACTCATTGGTCTGCAGTTCCACACTTTTGGCCAAATCAAGTGAGAGCCCAAGCAGCACAGTGGTGAGCGCTGTACTGTGTTTCCTCCCACAGTCCAAAGACATGCATGTTTAGGTTAACTGGTGACTCTAAATTGTCCGTAGGTCTGAGTCTGAGTGTGAGTGGTTGTTTGTCTCTGTCTGTCTCTGTGTGTTGGCCCTGTGATGGACTGGCGACCTGTCCAGGGTGTACCCCGCCCTCGCCCAGTGTGAGCTGGGATTGGCTCCAGCACCCGGAAACGGATAAGCAGTAGAAGATGAAGGAATGAATGAACATTTTGTAGGTTGGAAAGATTGTGATTTCTTTTGCTAATAGATTTACAAGTGAAGTTCTTCTTTGTGGTTACTGTGACTAACCAAGAATAAAACCTGCACTTGAGATGTCAGCCTGGCGACCTGTCCAGGGTGTCCCCCGCCCTTGCCCAATGTGAGCTGGGATTGGCTCCAGCACCCCCTGCGACCCAGAAACGGAAAAGCGGTAGAAAATGACTGAATGAAAGTGACAGTCCCGGAGGTTTCAAACTCCCTGAAGCCACTATGGACCTCAAATCTTCAGAGTTCTTTGGACTTCATGGCTTTGTGTTTATCCTGAAATGCAATGTGAATTGTAGTTCAATCAAGTCAGTTTACCACAAAGGCCTCCAGACAAGTTCTAGACACATGTCAACAATGGTTCAAGCAAAGAATATTCAGTGACACTGCAAATGGTCAGAATACTGAATAACTCTTAGACTTCACTCTTCAGGGCTCTAGATAGAAAATAGTTTTTCACATACAAACAAGGCACAAAAACATCAATTAGTCACCAGATCCGCTAATCCAGGCAAAACTTTCATAGCAAAGCTTTAATCCTGTTATTGGACTACTTCTACATTATTTTGTCCCAACAAATAAAAACTCAAGTGTCCTGACAGAGTATATTCCAAATTCCTGTACAGTTTTTTTGTTCTGTCTGAATATTCATGGTCACATTCAGCAACTGTAGATTTCTGTGTTTTCTGCAGCCGTGTTGTTATAGCTGATGTTGGCCAGGGGGAATGTTGGAGATGTGGATCATCCTAGACCTGCTGTGAAAAGCCTCCTTTGTCTCGCAGTCTCAGACCTCGTCAGGCATCATGTTTCTAATAGCTTCTCCTTGAAGTCGGAGCATGTGGCTGACGCAACAAGTGAAATTAAATGTCTCGCCAAAGCAGATGTTAGACAGAGGCTGGCTTAAGTTAAGTGGCTGTGTGTTGCGGAGAGAAGAAATGGGTGTAGTTGCTGCCTGGAAGTGAAGGTTTAAACAGGAAAGCAGAGAAAATGAGGTGTGAGGGGTGTGTTTGTGCATACCGTTGCTCAGGAACTTATGAGAACTGCTGGGATATTTTAGGATATTTTGGTTGCAAGGCTAAGAGTGGTGATGGGAGACAGTCAACTGTTGATACCAATAAGAAGATAGAGTGGGGGATATAAGTATTAAAAGAGTTATTTCAGTAAATATATATCCACAGAAGCTGTTCACATCACAGATTCTTCAAAATATAAAGACAGTTTGTTTGGATGAATGGGCCAAAAATCACACCAAAGCACTGTGAACGATTTGTTTCTTCCTACAGGAATAACAGTTGGTTACAAATAACCTCAGAATAAAATATATCAAATATATTGAATATATTACTGGTTTTAACCAAAAACCATCTTGGTGTAGTCCATCTCCTCTATCCTCTTTCTCTGGAGCTCAAGTAAGAATGGGTCAGTCAGCCAATCAAAAGACATGATTGGAGTCTCTCTTCTACTGTTGACTGTATTCTGAGTGATCCAATAAACAGTACAACAGATTTCAGTCAGAGAAACCAAATCCTTTAAGGTTTGACAGCAGGCCCTGGTAGGTGGGTCTTAGGGTGTGGCTTTATTGTGACATCACAAAAGCTCAGTTTCTGACTAGTGACTGTGAGGACATCTCTGGTGACTGACACCTTCGATACTTTCACTGTATTAATATAGAACCTAGATACGACTGTATAGGAATTTTGAAGCTATTGGATACTTTGTGTGTCAAAAATTCTTCTTCTAACTACTTTGTTACTTTAAAGTTAAAGATTAATCTGCAACAGCAATTGAAAAAAGACACAAAACCACCTTGATTGTTTTTCATACATAACAAAGAAGTCTTTAATGTCTCAAGGAAGTCACAAAATGTTTATTCCAGGGATTCTGAGCCAGTAGTATTCACGTCTTTTATTTGTCTCTTACAATATCCATTCATAACAGCTGAAGTATAATTAAGTTTTTTGATGAATTGTTTTGGTGGTCATAACACTTAAAGTTAAAGTTAGAGAAAATGTCCCGGTGGCCTTGTGGTTTGTGATGCATACCCTGTAATCATGATGTCCCAAGTTTGATTTTAGAGCTGGGACCTTTGTTGCATGCCACCCCCTTACTTCTCGCTCCAGTTTCCTGACCAAAGGACAGTGAAACTGGGCCAGAATGCAGCAGCGTGTCTTGGGGAGCATGTAACTATAATATTCATCACCACTCCACGGCTGAAGGAATAAAACTAAAGTCATAAATGTTTACCTTCACAGTAGGCCTGCACCCATTCATCTTGGGATGAAAGGGATCCAATCCCAGCTCACATTGGGCAACGGGCGGGGTCACCCTGGACAGGTCACCAGTCCATCACAGGGCCAACATACGGAGACAGACAGAGATGAACAACCACTCATACTCAGACCTACGTGCAATTTAGAGTCACCAATCAACATAGACATGCATGTCTTTGCAAACCGGAGTACCCGGAAGAAACTCACGCAACCACGGGGAGACATGCAAATACCACACAGAAATTCCACGCTTGGAATCGAACCCATGAGCCTCCTGCTGTGAGGCAAAAGCGCTAACCACTATGCTGGCCGGCTCCCACCCACCTGCGTGATTTCAGTCATTCAGCCTTATGCTCGGTCTCAGCCACTGTTCTCCTCCAAGAAATGTGGTCATGATCTGCCATCCCTGCAAACAAGACCATCTCAGTCCAGACTGTTCTAGTCTCTAAATTCTATAAAGGGTAAACAAAAACAAGATACATTTACTATATTAACATAAAATATCATTAATATAGGTCTATACCTTTAGACTATATGTGACCTTTAAATTGTGCTGAAGTTTCAGTGATGTCCCTCACTTGTAAGTGACCTTGGATGAAAGCCAAAAGCATTACTATCAATATGAACTGCCAGCTGCTAGACAGGGAAGACACAAGACAGGACATGTTTACTGCTTTATTATTTAAACTTTAGAGGTCTGAGCCTATTTGGCCATTTTTTAATACTTTTGATTTCCCTTTATTTACCAAATAAAAATGTTTAATATATCCATGCTTGGTATAATTTTTTCAGCACAACATTCATCTATATGGGCAGCACGGTGGAAAAGTGGTTAAAGCTGTTGCCCCACAACAAGAAGGTCACAGGTTCGTGAGTTTGCATGTTCTCCCTGTGCTTGTGTGGGTTTTCTCCAGGTACTCCAGTTTCCTCCCACCATCCAAAGACATGCATGTTTGGGTTAACTGGTGACTGGTGTGAGTGGTTGTTTGTCTCTGTCTGTCTCTGTATGTTGGCCCTGTGATGGACTGGCAACTGTCCAGGGTGACCCCGCCCTCGCCCAGTGTGAGCTTGGATTGGCTCCAACACCCCCTGTGACCCGGAAATGGTCGAGTGGTAGAAGATGAATGAATGAACTTCATCTGTATTATCTGACAATTACTTTTTCACCTTAACCTACTGTATTAACAGATTGGGCCCCAAAATACACAGAAATCATCAAATCCGAATTGAAAAAAACAAACAAACAAACAAACCAACAAACAAAAAAATTACAATTTATTTATCATCAGTACATTCGACCACCTTGCCTGCCCCTCCCATTGCTCGGTTATGCTCGGATTAATATTTTCGTACTATGAAATTAAAACAATCGTATCCTAGACTCCCAAGGGTTAACCAAGATTTCAGATTTTCCCAGAAATAAACAATATATGTGTGGTCATAGGACTGAGGATATAAAGCCCAGTCTTAGTCTTCCACCCGCGCTGACCTCTTCCCCAAGTCATATAGCTCTTCTTCAACTGGTAAAGGAACATTTCCAGTGAACACAATTCAGCCATGAAGTGTGAGGTTTCCCTCAAAATGTATTACCTTAGCATGTGGGTCGTGAAGGGTGAAGAATAAAAGGGTAATTTCAGTGTTCATGTTGTGGAGAAATGCAATGACACTCTCAAGATGGGCTACTGTGCCTTATGATGGTGCTAGAAAAATGACTATGGTTGGTCTACATTATACCATTCAAGCTATCAGGTCAAAAAGTGCAGCTGATGCATTGCCTGAGAGGGCAGAGGTCAGACCCTGTGAGGTACTGGACATAATTGTCCATGAGTGCTCCCTGTAAAACATAAGACTCTGAGACATCTGTATTTGTGTGTGTGTGACACCTCGTGCATGGGTCAGGCATTAGGTGCTAAATCTTGGATCAAAGGCTCCAGTCAGCAGCGGATGTGTCTGCAGTTTCTCATTGTTTCCGTCCAGGCAGTGAAGTTTGTAAAGCTGCAGGTGAGGCCCGACAGCCCAAGGAATCTTCCAACAGAGGAATGCTGGGAAATCTAGGAGTTGGGCAGCTGTTTTTAATCTTTAACATGTGGACAGGGTGGAAGGGGAGAGATTGAACTGTGGAAATACCACATCAGGCAGTGAGAGGTGTGAGTCCAGGAAGAAAAAAGCTTTAACAACACGTAATGTGCAGGAGTCATTCAACATACACAAACACAAGGCACTAAAGGAAATTCTTCACTTTTACTGATACCTACTGTACATGAAAAAACTATTCCCATGAAAAGGCCTCTCACAGCTTCGAGCTGGGGCCATTTGGCTCAAGTGATGAAACCTGTCAATGTTTTTTTTCTTTGAAGTTGGGGTTAGTGGCCAGCCATGACATTTAATAAGTATCTTCCCATTATTACATTTTGACGAAGTTGAATGATTTTTTGGTAATGTCAGTAAAACATCTATTTCATCAGTTCTGTGTTGGTAGTTTAAACTGTCACCATACAGATCAGTAAAACAGGCCTGCATAAGCACAGCATTTGAGAATATGGTTCCTGCAATCAATAATCGATGCCAAGTTAATTTTACAATGGAGAAAAAAGTCCGCAGCGGAGTTGCCGTTTGGGTTTTTGGGCCACTTCCCTCAACAACATATACAAGTGGAGGTAGATTCTGGGTTTGAAAAGTGATGCCAATGCTTTAGAGACTTAGGCCCAATCCCAATGTTCACCCTACTCACTACCACTAGACCTCACCCACTACCCCTTAACCCTCGAAAGGAAGCCACAAGGGGTAGGGCTTTGTAATCTTCCCTAGGAATTGGGACACCACTTGCTACGTCACCGCGTAGTTTACGTTCGGGCACGCAAGCGACTGCGCAGTCCCAGCAGCAACATGGAGGCTACGGTTCATGTAAATTTCAATCGGCATGATTTTATTTTTGTATGTTACGACCTCAACCTGTTCGTACTCTGTCTGTCAATGTAAATTTTGTCAATATATAAAAAAAAAAAAAAAAAAAAAAAAAAACATGGAGTCTACGGTCGCGATCGGTCGCGATCGGTTGCGATCGTTTTTTTTTAGCATTCATCATGCTTCGGTTGATAAATAAACCAAGAGGTACACGGAGAAGAATACACCATCGACGTCTGTTGTCTCTTGTAAATTTTTTGTGTTTTTTTTCTCTGACTTCTCCACATCCTCTCGTTTTCTGGGGATCGCGGAACTGGCCCTTCCTCGGGAAGTCAGCATCGGAAAACCCTCGCTCTGAAGGGCTACATTCATAGCCCCTACCCCTCGTAACGCCCCCTACCCCTATGTGAAAAAAGGAATTGGGACTCCACTACCCTCACGGAAACGCGCAAAATTTAGGGGTATGGCTAAAAAGTAGGGGTAGGGGGTGTATTGGGACTGGGCCTTAGACCTACATTATATCTAATGACAATCACCAGGTGCCTCCACTGGTTGTAAAAAGAAGTCACATTGTATTGATATTTATGGGAAGGGTTTCTACACCCTCCAATCAGAATAGAGTACACGTCAGGTCAGATCCAGCTCCCACTCCTCCTCAGCGCCACATTATGAAATGGCCGGCAGGCAAAGCTGTATCACAAGCTGGAGGCCAACTGACACACAGTTTGTCAGGTTAATGCTGCAACTACCACACCTGCTTCCTGTTTATGGAGCTGTTCAGGTGATTTCTTTTTTACCATCAATATGCCAGATTTGAATCTTTCAAAATTTTGTATTTAAGTTTGTTCATTAGCATATGTTAATTTCTATTAGATCTGCAGCCAGTAACTACTCTGATTGGTCCCATTTCCTTTCAAAACAGATGCCTGTTGTCTGCACATGTTTTTTTATGGATGGAAATGTTGAAATAAGAAGAGGCTGCCTTAAGAAAAAAACAATATAACAAAAAGATGATGTAACACTGTTCATAGCGTTGTTGTGTATCACTGACCAATTCGAAATTCGAGCAAAAGGAAGAAGCTGAGAAGTAATTAAGAAGTTTGGGCCACAAGCTGAGATCTTCAAACAAGAGTTAAAATAATCACAGTCGGATCTGACATTTGTATTTTTAAGTTCCTGTTTGCATGTGTTGGCAAACATTTTGTACAATTTCTTATCAGAGCAATGAAAAAATGGAATTCAGTGTGTTTACTGCTCATATAAAGAGAACTGCTATTGAAAGTTTAAATGCTTCTGGTAGAGCAAAATTGACAGCTCTAGACATTAGACATGTCTAAAGCTGCTCTGGCTGTGCAGGTAGAGGGAAAACTTGTGTTGGGTCTGTGTCAATTTGTGCTCACAGTGTGCATGTAATTACTGGTTGAATCATGAAGTAGCAACTTATTACAGAGTCAGTGACTTGATATTCCCTCCAGGTGAACCTCTACCACAGCCACACTGTTTCCATCCTGCTCCGGCACATTTAAATCCCTTAAATGGCTAAACCTGAAACCAATTTTAATCTGGCTTCTGTTATGTGTTAAGGCTCATTTATAAAGGAAGGAAATCTCTCATTGTTGGCGTGTGGTGTGCTGTCACTAATTAACATACATTTTCTTGATGTTAGAGCTGACTTCATCTTGATTGCAGTCAAACAATACGAACCAAAGATTGTTTGTAAGAGACTAACCTTCGCTCTGTCCACCCAAAGGTGTCCAACTTGTTACAAGACGTCTTCCTGCTAGTGGTCAACATCATGTCACTGTCAGTGATGGCATCGTCCAAACTTTACTCTCATATTCGCCATCAGTATTTGAGCAAAACTCAGGAACCTCTTTAATTCCTACTGCATGCACTGCAACACCTTTTCTTGAAAAACGCAACTTAGGCTCAGCAGGTTAAATTTCACAACAAGTTTGTAACGTTTCTCAGCCACACAAGCACAACAACACACACCACAAACTGCAGGTCTGCAGGTAGCGTGGTGTTCTCAGGATAGACAGGAAAGACTTCGTGACAGGTTCATTAATAAACCTGCCACCAACTTTAAAGGTTGTCTTGTATCTGATGTTGGGTTGTGGAAGGTAGTCGTCCATGACAATGAGTTAGCTGCAGCGCTGTCAGATTAGCACATTTGCATTTAAAAGTAGCAGCAGAAGCATGAAGAATTTTTTTGGACATTTGAAACTTTTGATTAGATATTAAAGTTTGGCCTGCCAGGAGTCACACTGTGACATTTTAATCTAAATCTGTTGTATACAAGATGACTACCTCACACATGCGGGTTAAGATGAGCTGTTTCCTAAGATTTCCAGAGAACACGATGTCTCTCTTGATACTGGTGTGTACTCCTAAAAAAAAAAAAAAAAAGAGTGTTTGGAAACTTCCACACTCGTCATCACTCTTTGTATACTGAGGATTATGTGTACTCCAGAGCTGTGTACACACTTCATGTGACGAAATCCAAAGCATGACAGGGCTGGTTATGCCTGGTTATGGTTAATGCTTTACCATGATTACTCACGCTCACAATAGATCATACTGTATGGCATAAATTGTGCTGGAAGTTTAAGCGTAATAGAAACTAATTCTGAGAGGTAATGGGAATTTGTCAATCATGTTCATTCATTAACATGTGCAAATAAAAAAAGTTTAACATTCTCTTTGTCTCAATTTGATTGGACTTAATTTCTACAGTTGATCAAACATTCTGCTTACCCTGGAGTTTTTTATTCAGTCCTCACTGTGTTCATGAAAAAAGAAAAATAAAACTGTGCAAACACTGTGATTTTTCACAAAGCCAGTAATCTGTGAGGATAAATTCACATACAGCTCTGACACAAACACAGCAGTCTGAGTCAGGCCCACAGAAATTGGTTTTACCCAGGTCTCTGCAGAAGGATTATATAACCAAAGCAACAAAAGATGGATGTGGTTGCCAGCACATAAAAAAAACCAAAACAAAACAAAACAAAACAAAACAAAAAAAACCCAATGAAGTCTGTCATTTGTCATTCCTGGAGTGCCATAATCCAATCTCATCTCCTTTAAAAATATTGAAAACTCTCCAGTGCAGGCATGAATCATCTGATCAGTGGTAGGTTTTGTCAGGGGAGTGCAGGGGTAACACTGGGGTGAGGACCCAAATGCAGGAGACGGAGGCAGCAGGGTGAAGGTGAAGATTAATATTTTAATGGCAACCAAAGACTCTGAACTGATACAAATGGTGACAAGCAAGAACTCTACACATGACTGACTAAACACAAAAGGTCAGACAATGGCTGTGGCAAGGGCTATCAAGAGAATACAAGACATAGCAGAACAAAGGATCCGACAAGGACTGGACAGAAACCAAGACTTAAATACAAACTGAACTTATGAGACAACAAGGAGCAGGTCTGGAGACAGGGGCAGGCAGGGAGCGGATTGGTTGAGAAGACACAAGGAGGCGGGAGACAACAAGACACAGGTGAAACACATTAGGGCAGGGAAGGCAATCTACATGCAGGAAACTTGACAGGAAGACAGGGGTGAGATGAGGACTTCAAAATAAAACAGGAAGTGACAACAAGACTAAACTGACCCTAACACAAAGAGTCAAGGACTGACTGAACTTGACCGTAGACGACTGACCCTGACAGTTTTGTTGTAAATGATTGACTGCATTTAAAAAAAAAAAAAAAAAGACTTGGAGGTTGTAAGCATGTTTAAAAATGTCACTTACATGTACTTCAGTTCATTAAAACCAAATGTGTTCTATGAAGCTGCAGGTGATATCCTGCATAATATGTTCAAAGATCCATCTATGATGTCCCATTTCAACAACGAGATTTCAACCAGCTCAACGCCAAAAAGGACTCACAAGTGCCCGGAGCTATTTTTCCAACTTCTTTTGAAGTGTTTCCAGGTTGATCTCCTCTCTAACATTCACTTGACATCCTCAGTCTATTTAGGTTTAGCAGCAGATGTCAGCTGCGCTAGGTTAGCAACATCCTGACAAGCTGCACTTCAACTGTTACCAGCTCTTTTTTTAAGAACTTGACCTCTGACCTTTTTTTGCAGGGCCAGGGCGCAGCAGACCTGCCTGCCAAAGTGACACACACCTTCCATTTAGGAGACATACCCGCATTGGCAGCCAAATTTTCTCTTTCAACACTTTAACGGTATGTGAATGAATTTCCCTGAATCTGAGGAATTTTATTTGTCTTGTAAAATATTCATTGAGGGCTTATCTTCAAAAAAGCTGACACTCACCAATAAACTCGTAGCATTATTTAATGCTGCCAGCTGAAAAAATGTCCTCTCTGATTCTCTTTCCATACTCAGAGCTCTCTCTCTCCTTCACTCATCTTCAATACAGAAACATATTTTGTGATAGCTCAGCTTAGGTGTTTACAAAGAGGATTTTTGAAACTGGCTGGAACTCAAAGAGTAGAGAAAAAGCTTCACTTGGAATCGAAGTTAGCAGCTGCGTTAGCACTGAACACAACCACATAAAGAGTTGTGGTGCAAGTAGCACAAGCTTCAGAGAAACTGTTTCCTGGGCGCAAGGAATGTGGTAAACCCCCACACAATTATCTAACCCCTGCAAACATCACCCTGCACTGCAACTTAACCACTGTCTTAAACACGCACACATGCTTTGTGTCACACAGATATACTCTTAATTGTCAGAAAAACATCACCCTCCTTCTTACTAAGATACCCTAATAGTTCACTTTCTGCCTTCATTTTCTAGCTCAGACAAACACAGACACACACACTCCATCTCTTATTACATGTGTCTGGCTTCCAAGCCCCTCAGTGCAGACGTTTAGAACGCGTCCAGTGGAAAACTGTGCCCCGTTCACATCGTTATTTCAGGGTTTGGCTGCAGCGTTCCCAATCACTTTCATTGCCAGGACAATTGCCTTAGCAGACAGCCAGCACCACGTTGCACAGCCGCAGTGCACAATCCAGACATTACCCAATATCCTGAGAGGATCCAGGGGGATACATGCTGCTCATTTACACACATGTTAATACGCCATATGACTGGCCAACAGGTCTGCGGTTTGAAGTCCTAGCACATAGTTATTAGGACACATACAAATGACACTGTAGGAATGACTTGAATGGAAAACACTTATATAGAGAGTGTTCTCTCAGTCTGTGACGTAGATCTGCAGGACTGGAACTTATTTTGTGGTTACAATTTAGATTTCAGGTCAACAAATTATCTCCAGCCCAAAACAAGGGAGTATATTTTCGGTGGGGGGGGGTCCTTCAGTTTTCCAAATAAAATACAGAACAACAGTCTGTGGAAAATGTCATTTTATTCTCTAGAACAAGATATTTGCATTTTGTTTCATGTCATAACACAGAATCTTATCCAGTATCTAATGGTCACTCAAAGAGAAGGTTAGAGGCCATCTGAGTAACCAGCTGCTGCTCAGTCTCACTTAATCTCACTGGGCCACGGTAGGAGGGGTGAGGCTAGCACATCTCACTCATCAGTAATACTCTTTTCTATGGAAATACATGTGTACAAGGTGGTATATTCATCACTCAGAGCTTTGGTTTTGTTAAGCAAAAAGGTTATTCACAGGCTCAGAAAATCAAATTGAAATCACTTTGTGATAATACATATCATTTTGAAAGATCAACAGCCACTCGCTGACCTCTCCAGAAAACATTCCCATGTAGCTCTACAAAAACTCTTGCTCTTATTTTGAAAAGTAAAATGAATTCAAGTGAATTGGGTCTTTAGCTGTCATGTCTGTCTAGTGCCACCGTGCTGATGCAGGTTAGCTCCTGACAGAACCCGCAAGGAATGTTCCCATCAGCTCAACAAAACGTTTTAGAGATGTTCTGCTCATTGTTTTGGTTTTTCCCAGTCGACAGCTCCAGTGTTGAGTTGTCGTCACTCTCACCGAAACCCTTCTCCAGCTGTGCTGCTTTTAGTGGAAAAGCTCTATACACAAACTGCACAGCACCAAACAGCCTGGAAGCAACACACCGGTTAACCAAGTAGAACATTTATAAACTAAAGAGCTAGATATGTAGGTGAGATTTGGTGGACTTCAAAACTGAGCTGGAAGGAAAGTAAATATTGTATTTAAATTTCTTGGACTGATTCAAAAGCACAGGAAGTACGGCGGCATAGTGGTAGCGCTGTTGCCCCACAATAAGAAGATGGCGGGTTCGGTTCCCGAGCCACAGGGGCTTTCTGTGTGGAGTTTGCATGTTCTCCCTGTGCCTGCGTGGGTTTCTTCCGGGTACTTCGGTTTTCTCCCACCATCCAAAGACATCATGTTTAGGTTAACTGGTGGTTCTAAATCACCTGTAGGTCTGAGTGTGAGTGTGAGTGGTTGTTCCTCTCTGTCTGTCTCTGTGTGTTGGCCTTGAGATGGACTGGCAACCTGTCTAGGGTGTACCCCGCCCTCACCCAATGTGTTGGCTCCGCCACCTGGAAATGGATAAGCAGTAGAAGATGAATGAATTATTCAAAAACACCAAAACCTCTGAAATTATTGATGTTTTGTAACTGCTAAATGTGTAAATAGCTGCTCAGAATCAGGATTAACTTTAGTGGCCAAGTATGTCAGCATTGGTCCCAAGTACTTATTCTGCTTGTTCCAATATACAAATACAACTGTTTATCTGCAGCTTTGTCATTTTGTTCTGTAGCAGTTTTTTTATTTTATTGTTCTTATTGTTTTTATTGTTTATTGTATTGTCTCTGTCTTATTTAATGTTTTTTTTTTTTTTGTCACCTGTCCTCTGTGTCCAATTTAATTTCTTTATTTGTCACCTGTTCTCTTGTCTTGTGCTGCTGTGACGTTCCAATTTCCCCAATGGGGCTCAATAAAGTATTATTATTTTATCTTATCTTAGCTAAGATGTTGGTCATTTAAACCTAATCAAGGCAATAATATTCCAATGGCATTTTCATAGTTTGAGTCCATGCTCCTCGATAGCAGTCAAGCTGTACCACAGTAAAGAAATAAATAACATTATTATTATAACACAGTCCCAGTCAAAAGTTTGGACACAATTCTCCATTCAAAAGGAATAGACTCCAATTGACTGTATATTATTACTATATTGTAGATACAAAGTGAAGAACAGAATGTAAAAATCACACTTTAAAATAATTATTTAAAGCTTCCACAGAAAATACCACTGCCACATACTGTATAAGTGTATTGTATAGTGTGAGTGGGAAAACAAAGTGCCCCCCACCGCACCACTTCTGATGTCTGGTCCAGCTGGCTAACCCTCTTACTCTCTTTACCTCACACTACTAACCCCAGATACCTCAGCATCAGAGTCGTGCTGGTGGATTAGGTTTAGTGATGGGTGCTGCTGGTACTGGGGGCTGGTGGTGTGGAGAGTTTCCAGGAATCACACTTGTCCCCTTCCCTGCCCTCTTATCCTTCACTGATTTTCCAGTTTTCACAGCCAGTCTGGAAAATGTGAGTAAGCATTTCCTGTGGAAAGTAGTATTTTCACCACAGTTATTTGGTATCAGCAGCCACACCACCGTTAACACGCAGTGGAGCAACAGTAGGACAAAGGGGATGCGGAAAGGAAAGAGAAACCCTGTGTAAACTGTGTGATGACAGATCTGAATTGAACTTTCCTCAGTATTAGAAAAGAGGAGCAGAGGAAGATGGATGGTGGAAAGCCTGCGGCAGGTCTTGACCTGCCGCAGGCTTTAGCTCAGGGTCAAAGATCAACATTTTGATGACACTGCACAAGGCCAAAACTATAAAAGGGATATTCATGGAGCCATTAGCTTACAGCTCAAAGACACAGTTAGCACAAATATGTATGCACCCTTAGATATTGTGAGGACATGAGACAACTCTAGGGGCAAACTATGTGTAGAGGTATGAAAATAATTATCCAAAGTTGCAAAATTTGCTTTCCAATTCAGGGCTGGTGTTCTTCAGAAGCTGCATTTTAAGACAGACTGTGTCATCTGTCTTAAAAGAAAGCATCTTTCTTTTCCTGGGCAAAACAGTTGGTTACAGTTGGTTCCTTCCATGTTATAAATGAGAATATTATCAAAGCAAAGACCAAGAGAGAGCAAGAATTACACTTTTAAATGTAAGTATTAACACCAGCACAGCTGAAAAGATAATGGTACAACTGTTAAAGTAACAAAGGTCTGACAAACTTCAACTTACTGTTAAATAAAAGCTGGCAGGAGCGGTAAGGATTTGTGTTCAGAGCTGGTGACCTCTTCTTCCTCTTCTTTCTTTGACATCTGCATCAAAATAATCCTCCCAGCCTGCTACCACCAAATGATAGAGAAATGGATAGATGGATGGATGGATTGTGTGGACAGACCAACATTAACTACTATCAGAAACCTGAACAGACAGTATACACTGACATAGACCAGCATTTGTGTGACCCTTTGCTGTAAGCTCAAGTCCCTATAAAGTCCCAGTACTTACAAGAGTGTTGAAGCAGTTTCACCTTATCACCAGCTGATAAACACACAGCACTGAAATAAGCAGTTTTACCTGCCAAGCCAAAATAAAGAGGGCTGAGGCACGTGATGGCTGAGAACAGCCCACAGGCGCCAGGGTGCTGTGTTCAGGCTAATCTCATCCTTCTATTAACTATTATAACAGTTTAAAGAGCAGCAGTGATTTATCACAGCACAAAAATGCTTTGTTGAATTCATTATGTGTCTTGGTTTCATTGCTGTCACCACGTGATGGACCCACATACACGGGCCTACAGTAAATGTAGCAAGGGTTGCGTGCCACTGTTTTTTGGTGAGCAAAGACATACATGTGCATTCAATCTTCTACTGCTACACTGCAGCATTTCTCTCTGACATGTTTATCTTCCATAGTAATGTTGTGAATACATGTTACTGGTCCTGACTCACATTTTGCTGATCTGAGAGCTAGACTTTCTGGACAGCACACATTCAGAGATTCTGAGGATAAACCTCTGACATAACATGCAATGAGAAACAGAGAGTGTAAAGAGGTGAAAACTGCAGTAACACTAAATACTCTACAATGAGACTCACAAGTAACAAGTTATTTAAAGGTTTCAACTTTAGCAGTGTTTTATATGAAGCATTAAAATCAACAAGAAATCTATGAGCCTAAAAATCATCTCAGTGCAGCTTTACATCTCCTCTCACAGGCTTCTCTTTGGGTCACTTACTTCTAAGTGATTGCACAGTAAACAAAAACATAAATAAATTTATGACTTACTTTGAATGGTGGCTTGAAGCCAAATGGTTTCGGTTTCATTCGTCCCAGCTTTTTTAATGCTTGCTTCTGCTCTCACACGGTGGAGTTGTATAGAACTTGTATTTGTGGTGCTAGCAGTGTGAAAGGTTGGAAGTAGATAAGCCTGATGCTGACATTTCCATCAGGGGTGCAAATCTACTTAATGATTTAATATTTAATAATGATTCAATAAAATAAGCATAAAAGATGAATGAGAGATCGAGAGGAGTGAAGGCATTAGATCCAGGTAAGTCAGGTGATATACAGTTATATCCATCTGTAAAAAAACAAAAGGATCAGCATACTTTGCCTTGCAAAGGTTCTTTATTTAATCCCCATTGTTGTAAAATGAAGTCATGTTTATTTAGTGCTGCTACACAAATAGCAACCACTTATTTATGACTAAAACAGTGATGAAACCATTAACTTAACCCATTAACAGGGCCAATAACAGTGGTGTCCCACAGACAAAGTATTTAAAGTATGAAATCTCTCGTCCCCTCTATGGCTCCTCAGTATTTACATACTTTTCACCGGCTATGGGGAGCAGTGCGACAGCATTTGGGTCTCTGTTACAGTCCCAGCATGTCTAATTATTGGTGTCAAGGGGGGAGCAGCCATGTGCAAACACAGCACAACCTGTAGCACATTCTGTACTTTACAGTTGTTGTCAACTTAATTTGTCACAGACGGACTGTAAAACTGCTGCTGTGAAGATATTATGGACTGCCAAACATTTATTTGTTAGGTAACACACAATTTAATTACAAGCTATATCCACAAACCGAGGGCTCAATTGAAAAGTAGTCAACAAGTTGAAAAAAAATAATTGGAGGAATGGTTTAAGTTAGGTATAAATGTTTATGTCAGCTAAAAGCAATAGGTAAATTATATAAGTTAGCTAATGGTAATGGATAAATAGCTCCTGTAAGCACTAAATGGTTGAAGCTAGTTAAAAGTAATGTTTAACTAGTTTAAGATAGCTAAAAGTAATACATGCCTCAAGTTAACTAAAAGTAATAGATAAATATATTTTTCTTTAGCTAAAAACAAAAAGATGGATTAATAGTTGGCGTTATTTAAAATCAATACATAACTGGTTTGGGTTGATAAAAGTAGCTGAAATGGTTAACACAAGCTAAAATAAGGAGTAGCTGGAAAAACATAGTGATAACTGACATAACTGATAGTACAATGTTTTATGCATATTTCAGTTTGATTCGCTCAGCTTTTGACTTCCTAACGCCGTAGATTGTGTAAAAGTTTCTCAGGGTGATTATACAGCTAATTTGCTTCGCCTTGAGCTGCCACATGAAGATTTGATTTTGATGAGCAATCAGCCGGAGCTGTACAGTAGAACACAAAGCGCTGGTGTTCTGCAGTTTATGACATTGCTAAATGGGAAAGACATCATTCCTTTCAGCTTTAGACATTCAAAGCTACAACACAGAGTGACAGCCAGCTCATGTTTAAGATGACTATGCTTCCTGCTACAGCTTCCTACAGGTTTCATTATAAGTCCACACATTCTCAGGCAGGTTTATCTTTTGAACAAGGGCTGAGTTCACTGAGTTAAAAGTCCTTTGAATAACAATTTCTCCAAATCACCTTTTTAATGAGGAAACAACAGCAGCAGATTAAATCTTGTTGGGAAATTAAAACAGCAATGCCTGCTACTCCTTCATTACCACTGTCTTTGACCGAAATGCTTAACCCTTCATTGCTGCAAATTTAGAGCTCTATGGGGCTCAACAGGTCAAACTGCAAAAAGTGACAAGCTTTCAGGTATGACAAAGAAAAGATCATTACTCTGCTTTCATTGGTAATTGATGATCTTTCAATATACACTATGGGTCACTAGACCAAACCCTAGTTAATACAATTTCCTTAAAATAAGTCCAGACTTCTCTCTCAGACATGTAAAGTCAGCTGCTTTGATAAATTAAAGCCTCATTGCCACAGTCGACGTGCCCTTGAGCAAGAAGGCAGCAGGTCAGACCGTGGTCAAACTGAACAGCTTCCAGGTGTGAATGTGTGTTACTGTGAACGTGAGCAGGGTGGTCCTGTGAAAGCAAGGTTGACTCTGGTGTGAGTTTCAAATACGCCTACAGGGATTGTTTGTGTGTACAACACCAAGCCAACAGTGCAATAATTTCACACAGTCTACTCATGAGACATAACTTTAGTAGAATTTTTTTATTTTTTAATTGAACTACATTTAACTGCCCCAAAAAGAGCGTCACATGTTTCTGATGTGGGTAATAAGTAGACACGAGAGAGAGTGGTCAAGGTTAGGGTTGATTCTGTCATTTGTGATTTAGCAGAAATGAGCCACACCTTTAAAGCTCAGAGAGATGTGGAGGTTGTGTAATCTCTGAGGTGTGTGTCACTTGCTTCTCACTCCCTGATCCTTCTGAAGTTTGCTCAAACTCAGGGATTCTGACGACAATTCGCAATCATCCAAAACATTATTTCACATCTTAAGCAGGCAAGTGGTCCATCAGTCTAATTGTACACAAGCCTTGCAGAAGATGTGTGCAGTGCTAATCTCACATAATAGTATTCAGTAACTGTGTGTAAACCCTAAACAGGGTTCAGGCTTGCCCATTCACGTATGCTTTCAGTTCAGTGACTTTGAGAGAAAGTGGACAATTTTATAGCGCCAAATACATTAAGGATGGGAATTTATAAGGACTCTGTAGTTCATGGCTCAATGACACAGAACTGCTAAAAGCCCTTTGCCAATAAGATGAAAAAATGAAATAAAAAAAATCTAATTAAATAAAAGGGAAAATAACAAGTAGTATACCAGAGAGCAGCAGAAGACGTCCAGTCCTTGTGTCCAGGCTGTCTGGAGCTTCAGTGGAAACACAGCAAGTCATCCAGCAGGCTGTTGCTGAGGAGGCAATGTCGCAGCAGCTGAAGCAGAGTCAGAGACGCCTGCTGCTGAGGCCATCAACACTGCAGCAGCTCTGTTTGAGGGAACTCAGGGACTGGGGACTCCCTTCAGAAAATACAACCAGATGGCTTCATCATCTAGCAGCGTTTGAAGTTTCCCTGTATAAAACGAGTGAGAGTGTGTGTGTGCCAGTAGCCCTGGGTGCTGACTTCCAGACACGTGAAAATTATTTTCTCAGATGAAGGCCTCCAGCTTCAGAGGGGCTATGGGAGCAGACTTGAGGGCGGAGGCCAGACAGACTGGAATGCTCTGAACTCCTGAAAACCATCTCCAGCACTGAAGTCTTTAATTTAGTGGTGTAATCAATAAAGTATTATAATCATAGTGTTAATCACCTACATCTGTTTTAACTGAGCTTCTTAGCCATGTTTTCTCCAAGTTATAATTTACAAGCTGTGTGTTTTCTGGGTTATGGGTGTGTGTATGTGGGCGGTGCTGTGACTTTTTCTTGGGAATGCATGGAGAAGCAGGATTTAGTCAGATCTTAGTGTCCTCCCCTACATTATGACTTCATCATGACATCCTTGTAAGACTGCAGGAGGTCGGGTGGAGGGACGTAGAACTGACTCAAAAGATTATGATAGTAAAATGAGTCTTGATGGAATCATGCGTGTTTCCAAAGTAAAGCTCTTTCCATTCATAACTTTCAAACAAACCACAGAATGTCAGTCTTGACTTAAAGTGTTACGTAGCGCTGTTTTTATATCTGCAGCTCACCTCATTCTACAGTCTGACTCGAGGCTAGTATTGGACTGTCACACCATCCAGCTGCTGTTTTTGTCTGATCCTAGTTCCTGTCTGCTTTGCGCCTCAAATATTTCCTCTTCTCCCCTCATCCTACCAAAATGTGATGCCCTGTCTATCAGTGGTGGAATGAGGAAGATCAATTCCTCATGAGACAGAGAGAAGCGTGTCTTCTGATGGGATCTGATTAGTTGGTCACAAGCTGCAGAGTGACCACAATTACAGGAACTTTTCTCAGTTTTCTCTGTGCCCTCAGGGCCTGAACATATGCACTGAATGGCAAAACAAACTGTTTGGTGCGGCTCTACTACAAGCGTCTAACTGAGGAAGGATTTCTTTATCTAAGGCACAGCCTAGTGGTGAGAGAGAATACTTTTTCGTGATAATCACAATCATGAATAGCAGGAGACAAACAAAAGGCACCTAAGGTTAGTACATGGAATCGAACTATGATACTTTTAGGAACTGACCATACTGGTTGGTTGCTATTGCAGATTGAAAAATGGCTCATCATTCAATACCTCTGGAGTAAATGAATAAATCTGAGTGAGCACGCAGAATGCTTGGACCAAAATCTAATAATGCTAAAGATTATTTACGCCACGATTTTTGAGTCTGTAAAGAGATCAAGCTTAAAAGTTAAAAAAAAAGTTTGTTTTTGCACTGTATTAAAATTTGTATTAAATAAATTTGATAAAATTGGTGTTGAAACAAATAGCAGTATTCAGTAACATAGTCAAAGGATCAGTATCATTACAGATGTCAGAGATGTCTTCCAAGTTAACACAAAATGTCTCACTTTCACCTTTTTTTTTTATAAAATACTGCTTTAACATTCTATATTAAATGGAATTTGTAAAAATATGAGGCTCCAAAGTTAAGAATTGACGACTAAAATAAACAGTTAGTGAAAGCTTTAGGTATGTGCATGTGCTTTGATGCGATTTGACTTACAGTTACGTTAATACAAGCAAACATCTGCAGATCCAAACATGGATTTGTTCCCTGACTTTTCCATCTTTCTTTCACTGTGGTGTTTGAAAGAAAAAACAATCTCCCTCACTGCTCTCATTAAACAGGGGAGGCAGCTTTACAGTAAAAGGCATCCCATGAAGCCATTATACAAGACCAAGTTAGCAATTAGCTGATGAATGTGATGGAAGGTTTAGCAGTTAAAGAGCCAAAATAAACAAGCCTTTATCTCTATGGGGAATATCTTAGCGAGTATCTCTTGCATGTAGCATAGTGTTCACCAGTTAGCTGAAGGGAAGAGGTGTGTGGTCAAGATTAAGTAAAAACCATGTCCTGTTCTTGGCATGTGTTCAGCAGACAGACAACACAGTTCAGCATGTTTGCAGATGTGTAAATGTCAGATTCATTGAAAAAAAAAAATGAGAGCAACAAACACTTTGATGAAATAATTTTATTGACAAATCAACATATCTGTACAGTTCAATAAGATAAATATATATGGCACATTTAATGGGATGATTTAACAGTCTTAGCACCTCTAATAGATAAATCAGTGTGTCCTGAACCTGAGGGAGGATTAAACCTGACTTCAATTACTTTAATAAGATTACTTGTGTTGTTTAAACTGACCAACTTGGAGAGAAGTTTCAAACCCAGTGCTCTGTGGTTCAACATTCCTATTTTGGATAAGGAGCCATTTTTCATCTTAGATAACTGAAAATCACTGCATACCTGCCCCCCTCCTTGCTTCCTCCGGTCCCTACTGTCTTCAAGTACTTTCAAACTAAGCCTGTTTTGCAGTGGTTATTTTAAGCCTTGAGTACAAGCCCCCTCTGCACCAGGGTCAAAAAAAAAAAAAAAAAAAAGGAACACTCTATATGAATTGATTATGAAATGATTATTATTATGAAATGATTATTTACATGCTCAGAGTCTAACGAAAGGAAACTCTTCTTGTACTGATGGAAGATTAGTTTATAGGAATTTATAATCTGCTCAAACAAATTCCCAAATTTTGGCATGGATAATAGGTTTTGGGTTGAAGCTAGCTTCGTGCAGCCCGGGCACGTTTAAAGAGAGCACCAAACCAGGAGAGTAAAGTGGGAGATTTGGACAGAGCTCTCCAATCATGAGATTGTTGCCGTTGAATGCCATGTAAAAATCTGTCATTAAACATTAAATATGGAGGTGCAGACATCCAGGAGAGCTGAAGGATGGTCTCGCTTTTTAAGGCTGCATGCCGCTGGCAGACCAACAAAGGCGCAAGAGGTTTAGAGGTTAAAAATGAAATCCAGAAAGTTGATGTCAACAACACAGGGGCTATATTTAATGTTATTTAGCAGGGAGAGAGAAAAAATTTAATTCAGCTTTTTATGGTTTTATGGTGCTCACTTTGCTGTTTATGATTTGATTTGAAAGGGCTACATCATTGTTTTCATATATTTCACCCCATTTACTTCATGACACTTTGCAACTGTAATCCATACATACTGTGTGTACATGTTTTATTGACTTAAGTTTTTTTATTTAGCGAAATGATTTAATCCATTTTTTACTGTAGATTTCGCTGAGATATTCAATTTAACCATTGATTATATGTAAAAGAGGATATAGACTGGACTTGAGGTTGCAGGGACAGTATTAGTCTAAACAAGACAGAGTTCTGACATTTAAGTTTTTGATTTAAGAGATTAAATGTGAATTGTTGTTTCGAGTAATTGGGCCCAAAAGAAATAAAAAGAAAACACCAATCTTTTATTCACTGTTTGCTCTCAAGAGAAACAAAGACAGACCATGAATGTGAGTCAACAACCAAAGTCTGTATCCTCACAGTACCTTCCAAAGTTCTAATGTCACATCAGGAATTGTGTACATGGCCTGCTTCAACCTCCCCAGATTAATTAAAGATGTAAAACCCTTTGCGGAATTTATATCCGACCCCCTGCCCCTCCCTCAAACAAATACCAACATCGACTCTGTGTAAGAGCTGATTTGATGGAGCAACAGACACAGCTATAAATAGGCAGCAGGGATCCTTCAGTGTCTGCATCAAACAGTGGCTGTTGCCTGGCTCGGGGGTTTGTATTACAGGAATCTGAAATTAAGCTAAACAGCATCTGTAGAGCTTCACTCTGAGTGCTGTTGAGACAACATCACTCCTTGGTATCCTCCATCTTTTATTTTTAGGTATCCAGGGAATGCTTAATGACCAGGTGTCACGCTTACTTCATATTTTAGCTGCAAATCTGTGTTTAGCGTCAAGCTGCAAATTTAAGCGGGTCATTTGCACTTTCCGAGAAAATCTAGGAAGAACACCCCCTCCCCACCCATCCCACTGTCTCTCCCTTCAGCACTGACTGAGGGTGGCCTTTCAGCTAAACCAGTGACACTTTCTTACAGTCTACGAGCAACAATCTTGTTGCCATCAAGATATAATGGCTGCAGAATAGGACCTGACCCCTGTCCCCTCCATTTTAGTGTTCCAATATTAATTTTTTGATAAGTTTGGTTTTGATGAGCTATTTGATGGTATAAAACAGGAGCTAAACGTCATGATAGACATCTGTGGAGTGGAGTGGATGCACATCAGTTATCTTTACATACAGTCACTGGTCTGACCATTGGATCGACTATCCCTTAAAATGATGACATCCCAACATATTTCTTTACTTATTTATAAATTATTTATTTATCTAAAAACAAAGCCGTAGTAACATCAGCTGTAGCCTAAGCAATATTTTGTCGGTCAGATTATAGCTGTGTCCCACTTCAGGAGCGCTGTCCTTCAGAGGCTACATTTGAAGACAGACTGCATTGACAGCATCAAGACTCAGCTGTTCCATTTCAAATGTGGCTGAGAAACTGCAGCCATCTTTTCCTGGCCAACAAAGGATCCAACAGATCCAACAGATCCTTTGTAGCCCAACCTATCCCAAGATTCCTTTTTAGCTGGAACTGATGACAAACCACACTGAAAGAGAGCCTGAGGATTACACTGCATACATTGAGGTTTTTAGCTCCAGCATCCGATAGAACTATCAAACCAGGGGCCTTAAAACCCCAGGAGGGGCTTTTTTTAAGCTGGTGATATAAAGTGAAACCGTTTCATTTTGGGTTGGTCATCAAAGTTTCCAGCAGCTAGGAAGGACAACACTTTCATAGACAGTGTCCTCAGGAGGATGTGACCCCTGAATTGGGACACAATTTATGTGTCTATGGTCATAAATCCATTCAATGTGAGTGTTTTGCCATGACACATGACCCGAATTGTGAGTTGATCAGCTTCCACTGACTTTAATCATTTGTAGCAGCTCATGTTGAGGGCTAAGCTATCAGAATTTACTTAAAATTTATATGCAGACCTTTTACTCACAGTTAGTATTTTTGAACAACTGAAGGGCTCACGAGCACCAGCTCTTACATTACTGATACTGATTGAAGATATTACTGATAAGCAGCCACAGTGGGTTTTCATGCCAGCAAACCTTTTACATTAATACCTATGTTAGATACCTGAAGGTGCCCTATTTTGTAGAGTTTCTGACCTCTAGCAGGGAACAAGAAAACTAGTGAGAATTGACGTTAGTAATTGATGTGACTTTACAAATACTTTACAAGGAAGGAAAATTATTCAAAATGTTTGTTTTGTTTTGAAATTGTGATGATGCTGTGCTCATCACTAACCTTCATGCATACTGTTCTCTCTGAGAATGGTGTGGCAACTCTGTGAATTTCCAGCCTCTCATTTTTTTTGACTGATCCAGGTGAGTCCTCACTGATAGCAGAGGTAACTGATGATACGTTTCGGTATGTCCAGTTGATCTATAACCTTCACAGCTCTGGGGCCTAGCTTCTTCCTCACTGCCAACCTGCTGAGCTGTTGCAGACTCATGGGGGCGGCTGCAGGTAGAAAACAAGGGCTAGATGTATATTACATCATAATGTGGTTAATTTCACAATAGAACAGAATGATGTGTCATTGACAAAGAAAATGTAACTATGGAGTTTGGTAAAGTATATACAGTGATTATTCTTTTAATCCAAATATGGGGTTGTGGAAAACATTTTTCCTTAAATAATCAAATGGATGAAAAATTATTTGTTAATTTTAAATGATGATGAAACTGAAATCCCAAGAGCCCAAGAACAAAAAATGATTTATGTTTAAGAATCTGGGTAATTAAAATTCCTAGATTACACCTGAGGTTAAAAATCTCCATGTTATCTTTTTTCATGATTCTTCAGATTCAGTAAAGTCCGACATCCAACAAGAGACTAATAAAAATGTTATCAACAGCTAAACTGGGCCTTTTGTAAATCAAAAAGATGCTGAAAGCCAGCTGATGCCTTCATTTCAAGCCAACTTTTTATTATAATGTAGTTTTTACCATGAGATCTGCTTATTCAAAAATAAGCAGCTGAGAAACAGAAACAAGAGGAAACGTCATTCCAGTTTTAGATCTCAAATTACATTAGTGACTCACTTATTAACTATAAATTCGCATCAACACAGAGCTCTTCCTACTGCTGGTTTATGAAAGATTTCCAGGTACAGTTAAATTTTTGACGGTTAGGGTTAGGGAATCTATGGAGAAGACAAATTTCTGATCAGAGAAGCAGCTCACTCAAATATTTTTAATTAAGTAATTACGTAACGTAACGTAACACTTCACACACTTACACTGCTCAGCGCTGTTATGTTGTCTGCCTTTTATGTCATCCATTTGAACTTATATTGATGAATTATTTATTCTTTATTTTACGTGAATGTTTTGAATTTTTTCTTCTGTGATGCACTTGGGGCATAGTATTGGCATTGGGGCTTTCCTTGTGAGAGTTCATCTGTGTTTTTTTTTTTAGTCTGTGCTCCATTTTCTATATAAAGTTATGCTACTGGAATCTGGATCAGAAAAGCAAATCATCATCTCACCTTCTCATATCCAGTTACAAAAGCTAAGCTATACATTACTACTGGGCTTCGTGAACATAAAACAACAGGTGTCATTGAGCTGTGTGTCCTGGAACAGAAAATGATTCTTGCCTGCCATCTGCTGCTGCTACATTGACACTGCATTGCAGTACTGGTCGGAAGGCAAACACACAAACAGGCAGATCAAAGTGATTGTTTAACATGCTGTGTGAATAACTTACTCTCATAAAAATGCAGACAGTCTGCAGAGGGAGAGCCCGGTGTGGTATAGTCCACAGGTCTCTTATTGTGTTGATCTCTGGCGTAGATGTTTGCCCCAAACTCCACCAGCATCTCTATCATCTCCACTCGCATCTTTTTAGCTGCTTGGTGCAGTGGAGTTTCATGCAGCCTGGTGGCGTTGACTTTAGCACCTGAGAGTAAAAGGGCTATCATTATTCTGCACTGTTCCAATCAGTCTAGAAATCTCATAAAGGGAACAAAATGAACAATTCCCATGTGTCCCTCTGCACTCTGCCAGCTCGTCTGTCAGCAATCACTTACACAAGAATAGGTGTCAAACACACAAAAACACACTTACTAAATTTAAAATATTTCCTCTAGTATCTGAATCACACATTGTACAGGTTGCACCTACACTCACCTGCATTCAGAAGCACTTTAACACAGTCTATATGTTCATTAACACAAGCCACAAGCAGCGGTGTCCCGTAATACATGTCGTATGTCTCAAGACACGCACCCACGGCGATGAGGAGTTTAACACAGTCAGAGTTACCTGAAATGCAAACATACACATCATTATATGTCATACACATTTTTTTCATAACAATGAACATCTGCCATCTAAAACCTGGTAAGTGCGAAGAGAGCTGAGACAATCACCCCCCATGCAGGCCTCATGGAGGGGGGAGGCTGTGCGGGAGGTGAGAGCAGGGTTGACCATGGCGCCGTGCCCCAGCAAAAGCCTCACACATTCCAAACTACCAGTAGAACAGGCGTCACAGAGCGGCGTGCTGCCATCTACATTCCTTGCATCCACCTGTGTTATATCATGGGACATTTAGGATCACACACATAGAAGTAGCGCAATCTCTTCCCACATATTTCCTCTCCACATTCTCTCAGTTGAGATCAAGTCAAATAAATTCTCTTCTGTGCCTTTCCTTGATCCAACTGTCTGCGTCACTGCATCACCTGAGCTCCAGCATCCAGCAGGAGTTGGACACATTGGGTCTGTCCATGGAGGCAGGCCTCATGCAGTGGTGTCATAGAGTCCACTGCCACGATATTGACTGATGCGCCGCTCTGAATCAGGCACTGCAGTTGGGAGGCCTGGCCGAGGGAGGCCGCCTTGTGAACCTCTGTTCTCTCTGACCAGCAGCCTGCAGGAGAAAAGGTCAGTCACTGCACAAAAAGCCCCACTATATCTGTTACTGCTCTAAATCCCAAACATGGATTTTTGAGTAAATAAGACTTTACTCCAGCGAAATTCTGGTGTCTGTCAACCTAAAGCTTGCATCCTTGTTAGCTTCCTAAGAAGAAGTTTATAAAATGCTCCATATTCTCTGAGGCCACTACAACTAACATGGCCTTTTTGGCCAGTTGGACTTGTTCTGTTATTTTGGATAATTCTGTATTTGCAATTTAGTACCCTCTATATTTTCCAGGTGAACCAAGCTTGGCATCATTATCTAACACTATAAAACCCTTGTTAGTAGAATAATTATTTGGTTTTTAATACTTTGCCTTAGTTCTGATGGTATTTGTCTCACTACCACAGTACTATGCATTGATAAGTTTATTTACAACAGGTGAACACTGGTTGCGTGTTGGGGTACATGAACAGCCTATAACAAGACTGAAGAAAATCTGAGTTTCTGTACAAAGTAGCGAATGATCAACGCTCCAATTCTGACCAAGAAAATGTGCGGATTTTTAATTTATAAATTTATGAAAATTTTCAATTAAGTTATTTAAAATGTTTATGGTTAGTCACACTTTCTGATTATCTCCAGGTCTACACTGTTGTCTTTGATATGAACTCTTGCAATTTGGGGTCTAGGTCAACTTTTATCCACAGCATTTTTAATAGTGAGGAATCCTATTCTATATCCAGTGTATTTTACTGAAGCCTCTAGTCTGAAGAAAGATGCATTACTGTACAAATACATATACTATGAACTGGATACGGAGAAAACAGGGCTACAGATAATGCTACCCAATAAGTATAAACACTGTAAATACAATTGTGATATACACTCACTGGCCACTTTATTAGGTACACCTGTTTAATTGCTTGTTAACACAAATAGTTAATCAGCCAATCACATGGTCACAACTCAATGCATTTAGGCATGTAGGTGTGGTCAAGTTCAAACCAAGCATCAGAATGGGGACAAAGGGAATTTAAGGGACTTTGAACATGGCATGGTTGTTGGTGCCAGATGGGCTGGTCCGAGCATTTCAGAAACTGCTGATCTACTGGGATTTTCACACACAACGATCTCTAGGGTTTACAGAGAATGGTCCGAAAAAGAGAAAATATCCAGTGAGCGGCAGTTGTGTGTACAAAAATGCCTTGATGATGTGAGAGGTCAGAGGAGAATGGGCAGACTGGTTTGAGATGATAGAAAGGCAACAGTAACTCAAATAACTACTCATTAGAACCAAGAAATGCAGAATACCATCTCTGAACGCACAACACGTCAAACCTTGAAGAAGATGGGCTACAGCAGCAGAAGACCACACCGGGTGCCACTCCTGTCAGCTAAGAACAGGAAAGCGAGGCTACAATTCGCACAGGCTCACCAAAATTGGAAAAATGTTGCCTGCTCTTACAAGTCTCAAATTCAGTTGCGACATTTAGATGGTAGGGTCAGAATTTGGCATAAACAACATGAAAGCATGGATCCATCCTGCTTTGTATCAACTGTTCAGGCCGGTGGTGGTGTAATGATGTGGGGGATATTTGGCACACTTTGGGCCCATTAGTACCAATTGAGCATCGTTTAAACGCTGCAGCCTACCTGAGAATTGTTGCTGGCCATGTACATCCCTTTATCACCGCAGTGTACCCATCTTCTGATGGATACTTCCAGCAGGATAATGCACCATGTAACAAAGCTCATATCATCTCAAACTGGTTTCTGGAACATGACAATGAGTTCACTGTACTCCAATGGCCTCCACAGTCACCAGATCTCAATCCAATAGAGCACCTTTGTGATGTGGTGGAACGAGAGATTAGCATCATAGAGGTGCAGCCGACAAATCTGCAGCAACTGCGTGATGCTATCATGTCAATATGGACCAAAATCTCTGAGGAATGTTTCCAACACTTTGTTGAATGTATGCCATGAAGAATTAAGGCAGTTCTGAAGGCAAAAGGGGGTCCAACCTTTTACTAGCAAGGTGTACCTAATAAAGTGGCCAGTGAGTGTACAATCAAGGAAGATGTGGCTCAGAAAGTAGAGACAGAGCAGGACATATAGAAATCAGATCCCCAGGACCTCCAGTCTATGGGTTAGGGGAGTGGTCTTGTGCAAAATACTGAACCCCAAATTACCTCTTTTGGCTGTTCCACCAGTGTGTGAGTGTGTGTATGTACGGTAGAAGTGCAACATGTGGTTTCCATTGTAAAGAACTTCCAAGTGGTCCTTTGGACTATATACAATATATATACACACACACACACATTATTGTGTCAGTTTGCCGCAGTCTGTCGGAGTATTTTGTGAACCCTGAAGGCATCTGTTCCCATGTGACATGTTTCCAGCCAATCATGCTTTGTTGATCTTAAGACGAACGAGTGACGTTTGTCATGTAACACTGTGTCTGTATGGAAAAAAAATAATTAACCCGCTATGTCTATTCCCAAACAGTAGGTGGCCTCCAGGCCTCTTGATTCGACGTATTAGTTCCCACTTTTCATTTGTTTATGAGGGACACATTAGTGCTGTGGTGCAGTGAATCCATTCTATACTGACGCCACAAAGCCGAGAGTGCCTGTAAGACGCAGTCAACTACATTTGACTATATTAGCTTAGCAGTAGGCTTATTATTTTGGTTTTGACGGGTGTACGATGATTTCCTTCAAAATGCGATAATTATGAGTCTCTGGTACGATCATTCTTAATTTCCCACCTGGCAATGCTGCTTCAGGCAGAGCAGAGCACCCTGTATTTTCATACAGTTACATTTCATCTCACATTTAAGGTGGACAGAAACCTATCAAAGCACAATGTTGTGCAAAACTCTGGCATCAGATTAGAATATCCACAGTAAACACAACACGCCGGGAAACGCACGTTCGCTTACCGGCGGTCTAATTGGGTCAAACTGAGGAGAAAGCGTCAGTCTCACCGGCAACGTTGTGTCTATTTCACTCACCAATGTCTCCGAAGAAGTACGGTGGAGAATTTTCGACCTCCATCTTCCGCTGCTTTAACTCCCAAACAGCGTGCACGCGGCGTTCGTCAACAGTCCTGTTTACATGCCGCAGCGGCAGAAGACTGCCATACCTGGTAGTCGAAATGCATGCTGGGAGCTGTATTTTCACCACCGTCTGTGTGACGAGTGCCACTTGTATTTATTCAACATTTGAAATTATATGACCATATCAAACATGGACATAATTTAAGCTGCAAATAATGACGCCCACTTCACATTTAAGATGGGTAATCTAATACAATAAAAAAAGTAGATATGTTGCTTATATGTCCATTCAAGTGTCCTGTGGTGATATGGGATGGTCACAGTACTGGAGAAAGCTGTGGATTCGGCGTGAGATGTTGAGCTGACCTATGACCTCTGAGGTTCTGGTACCCAGTGTCGTCCTCACAATGATTCTGCAGAGCTGCTGCAGACTCAGAGGGTTACCTAAGGACAAGAGGAGGTGTTCAGAAGCAGCGATATAGAGGTTATAGAAGAAGGACTTCTAACAGCTCTGTCTGTCCTGGTTGTCATTCTAAAGCAGCAGAGCAATTTACTTTCATAAAACTCCAGGCAGGCATGAGAGGGAGACGCAGGTGTTGTGTAGTCCAGGGGTTTTCTTCCCAGGTTGTCACTAGCATACACATTGGCTCCGAACTCCACCAGCAGCTCGATCATGTCCACCATGTGGGCTCGTGCTGCATGGTGCAGAGCTGTCTCATGAAACTTCATTGAATTCACATTGGCACCTGCAGGAAGTTAATACAAGTTTAGGTCTCTCATTTGTATACACTCCATCTGATTTTGTAAAATCCAGCCTCATACAGTGTTACCACAGCTACCCATAAGCTTGCATGCGTTTTTGTTTAGCAGTAACCAAATTTTGCCATTGTTTTGTTAAAGCAAAGGTCAGTCTACTGTGATTCCCAAGAATCATACATTAAGAAATGCCTGATAAAATAAGCTTAAAGGCTAATTTCCACACCCTATTAGACTGCAAATTGAATAACAGTATTACAACTATTAAATTCAATACAATTCAACTTCTATCGTACATACATTTCACATACATTTTTCACACATATGAACATGGAGGGGCAGCAAGGCAGCATAGTGGAGAGCTGTTGCCCCACAGCAAAAAAGTTGCGGGTTCGATTCAAGGGCCTGGGCTCGTTTTGTCACCCAGTCTTTCAATCACACAGTAGCCAAAACTTAATACATACCTTGCTTTATGGTCTGTTTTCCTCTAAATGGAAAAATGCTTACTGAGGTAATAAATCAAGTGAGAAGTAGGGCCATTTTCATCTGGTGCATGAAGAAGCCAGCATTCAGTCATGTAGGAAATTATTAACAAAGGTAGAATAGGTAGTGCAGGTTGCTGCATTGTTAGTGTGCATGTCACCTTGCAGTGTTCCTAGTTCGACTCTGACCTGGGAACTTGCTGCATGTCAGTCACTCTGCCACTTACTGTCATCAGAGTAAAGGCATTGAAATCCCAAGAAATAATACTTTAAACAAAGGTAGAATAGAATGAGTTAGACTACAAGACAAAAGGTCAATGTGGGTAATGCTGACCTGCAATCAAAAGTTCCCTGACACAGTCCATGTGACCTTTAGCACATGTGATGTGAAGTGGGGGACCAAAGTGGACATCATACGCCTCCAGTTGGGCTCCGCTGGCTATCATCAGCTTCACAACTTCAACATTACCTGGGAGGAATATAAAGAGTCACTGACAGTGAAGAGGTTTGATATGAATAGTTGAGCCCTCTCTCATGTGAGGAGTTATTACCCCGTATACAGGCCTCATGGAGTGGCGAAGCAGTGAGAGCTGTGAGGGATGGGTTAACTTTGGCTCCATACTCCAGCAGCAGCTTGGCACACTCAAGGCTGCCAGACGCACAGGCATTACAGAGAGGGGTGCTGCCGTGGATGGTCCGAACATTCACCTAAGAAAGTTAGAGATGATTTAATGTTAAAGATCTATGAGTTTATGAAACCACAAACTCATCTGGATCTGTGTCTCAAATCCAGTTCCTAAATGTGTTTAAATCAGTTGATCATTATTTTTCATATCACACAAGATGCTGACTGGCAGTGGTGTATAAAGTACAGGAAAAAAATACTTAAGTAAAAGTACAAATACCATGACTGAAAATGACTTTGGTAAAAGTTAAAGTCACCCATAAGAAAATCACTTGAGTAAAAGTCTTAAAGTAGCTCAAATTAAATGTACTTAAGTATCAAAATTACAAGTACAAAGTATTTTTATAATACGCATAAAAAGAAGCAAAACAACATCTCGTGGCACTTTGGTAGGCATGTGAGGCACTTCATTCTGTATGTTTTAGGATTTGCCCCCATCCCAAGGTAGCAAAACATTGTTGCCAGTTATGACCACGGTGGGTGACTGTCGTCTTCTACCGAAGGAGATGCTGTCAGTGTGGTAACGTCTACAAGAGTACCGTACATTGTTCTTCTTGTCCTCTCGGACACGCCCATTCCAGATAATCCTTTGATGATTAATTATGTTTCGATTTTAATTTGTAATGAGTGAATGTCAAAGTAATGGAGTAAACATATTTTTTTTACTTTTAAAGGTAGTAGAGTGAAAGTAAAAGTCCTGATAAAAAAAAAACTCAAGTAAAGTACAGATCCTCAAAAAAACTACTTAAGTAGTGTAACCAAGTACATCTATCTCGTTACTATCCACCTCTGCTGACTGCAAACCAGGAGCACTGCACCCTTGTCTTAGTCTCCCACAATAGGAGGACACCGTGACTATTTATTTTGAAAGGGAATTTATTGGGCGATGACCTTGTCTTGCATATTTTATTTCAATTAATAAAAAAATTGAGACAAAAATAAAAGCATTTTTGTTCAGTTAACGTGCATTCCATATTTGTTAATTCATATGTGTTGCTTGGTGGGTGATCATACTGTAAACTTAAACACAACCAATTCTGAGGACAGCATTGTCAATGGAAAAGCAAAGGACAGGAGTCTTCACTTGAAGCAGAGCAGTCTGCATCTTCATGGAGAGTTAGAGTTCATCTCACATTTAAGTTGGACAGAAACCTATTGAAGGTCAAATGTTGTCCAAAGCTTGAGTAGTAGAGACGGGCAGGTGAGGCTGGTGGTAGATTATAATATCCACAGTACAGTAAACACAACATGCAGGGGAGCCTGCAGAAGGTCCACGTTTGTTTTTTGGATACAAGTTTAGATTAAAGTCAGCATTTTAGTGACACATGCCAGAGTTGCCTGGAACTATCACAGTAAAACAGTATATACATACAATAACCAGTACAGAAAAAAAATGCTCATGTTTTATCAGACAGTGTTATAGAGAGTTTGACTCAAATTCATTGCGGCATTTGAGTTTGTAGTTTGCTTCATGAACCCCACAAAGTATTCATTCAGAATTGGATTGTAATAACTTGTGATAAGCTATCCCAGTAACGTTGAGCATTTTATGTCATATTTGCACAAGTCAGGTTTGGCACTCCATAGACTGGGGTAAGAGACCAAGGAGGATTTCTTACCTGGGCTCCAGCCTCCAGCAGCAGCTGTGCACACATGGGGTGAGCCTGTATGCAGGCCTCATGGAGTGGAGTGATGTTGTCCACCGTCACTATGTTGATCGAGGCTCCACTTTCTATCAGCTGTTTCAGCTGCAGGACCCTGCCATGCGATGCTGCCTCGTGCAGGGCTGTCCGGTCTGCCCAGAATCCTAATCCACACGGGCCAAGGTTTGTTATATTTATGTAAATAATTGCAAGTTTCTGTCTGTGTAATAACTCTTTTACAAAGCAGGCTTTCCTATAAAAAAAAAAAACATCACCCATTATTACCTCACAATTATATTACTGTGTTGATCTCCTGACTGTAAAAAAAAAATGTTAATAGACCTCAAAAATTACAAAATGCAGCAGCCAGACTACTAAAAAACTAAAGTAGAACAGATTTAATTTTACCCCAACCCCTCTCCAAAGGTGTCTATATTGGCTAAAAGTGTTTATTTTAAACTCTTTAAACACAGAACTGTCCCCTCAACTGTCCCTTACCAGCGTGCATGTAATCTGAGGTCAAGAGGCATGAGCTCACATTTACAAACAGATTTTTAGACAAAGTTTTTGAAATGAAATTACGACAAAATCCATATGGTCTTTAATTTTTTTAGCTTAAATGTAAGTAAAACGGAGGTCAATATTATTTGAACTCAAAGGTGCTTTTGGTGTATTTCACTAGATATGGGTCCCTTGGAACTTGGAAAATCTACTTCTCGTGGCTCTTCCCTGCCTCGGGTAATGTAGGAACTGGTGTGCAGGTACTCTTGGTGTCATACAGTGGGATTAAGCTGTTGAAGACAGTGAGCAGCAGTGCTGCAGCTCCAGAACACTTCAGAGTCCTTCGATTGTACATGTTTGTGCTGCTTTGTTCTTTCTACCTCTACTGTGTCCACTGCTCCGGTAAATCCAAACTCCAGATGATCAAGCATCTGGAAGATGCCCCTTTTCTCCACGGATGACTACCTCAAACTTCTACAGAAGTGCTGGAAACCAAAATCCACCAGTTAAAAGTAAATATGGAAGTGAACTGACAATGTGGGAACAACACTGATCCCATGGATTCAAAGCAGTGGACAAGATCATGCTAACACATGGATAATCACAATTAACAAGACTACCAAGAAGCAGGAGTGGTAGTCCTCCCTGGTACCCTTACGGAGCAAACCCCAGCACCCTGAGATTTGTGATGCTACTGGTTGGCCTGCATTATCATCCAAAAAGAGCGCCTCTTCAACCCCCATTCCTGGTAGGACACAGCCGTGGACAGCTGTGAAAGGGAGAACTAACAACAAACCTCCCCAACAACCAACTGTACAATTACACAACAAATTTACACCGCTGTCGCAGCACCCTGGATCTCTGTCAGATGATCTGGATAATCTCTCATCTCCAGTCCCAGTGTAAGGAATGGGAGAAAATCACAAAGTGAAAAGGTACACAGACTCTGACATGTCAGAAGAAAAACCTACATATCGCAACTAATCATCCCACTGTGACAGCCATCCTTGTTCATATTGGGGCTAATGACATTGTAAAACAACAGTCTGAAATGTAACTTCAGTGAGCTGTTGAACAGTTAGCTCTCTGAATGCAGAGGTGTTTATCAGTGGCCCTCTACCACCATACAGAAGAGGTGATGAGGGATTCAGCAGATTGTTGGCACTAAACAAATGGCTCTTGGCCGCATGTGCCGGACATTCAGTGCATTCTATCGACAATTTGGACTTTTTCTGGGACACTTTTTTAAGGCAGATGGACTTTGCCTCAACAAGTCAGGAGTAAAATTGTTCACCTCTAACCTGTTTTACTTCCTGCATCGCCCATCCATTCTCTCTGCCAGGGACAAGAGACAAGAGGAAGAGACAACACGTCAGAAACCTAAGAGAGCTGCCTCGGCCTCCCCCTAAGGACAGCTTTGATGGGAGGCACCCAAGTCGAGATGATGAGTCTCCACTCCCTTTACCAACATGGATATTTTAAAACCCATTCTCCATCTAGGTCCCTAAGATATGGCTCAGGAATGGGGGGGGCTGAGCTTTTCAGTTGAAGCACCAAAGTTGTGGAATCACCTCTCTAGATAAGACTGGGCTGAAAACTCACTTTTACTCATTGGCTTTTAATATGCTCTGGCATTGTATTTGTTATTTACTGTGTGATGTTTTATTTATGAACATATTTTATATTTATGTGTACAGCACTTTGGTCAACCTGGCTGTTTTAAATGTGTTTCATGAATAAAATTGAAACTGGCATTGAATTGGAATAGTCTCTTAAATATTTAACATCACTTGTATGTGCTTTTAATCTTAACTGTGCTTGTTGTTATTTAGGGATGCACCGATACCACTTTTTTCCAAAATGAGGAATACTTGCATTTGAGTACTAACCGATACCGAGTACTTACGTCATTACATATAAAGTTACTTAGACTTTTTTTCCCCACAGATATAGCGGTAGAAGATGGATAGATGGATAGATGGATGGATGAAACGTTGCTCTACGTGAAATTTATTTTTGTCCCTGGTTGACACAGATTATTTCCGGATGTTAAAAGAAATGTTTAAAATTTAACATTTTGAAAACCATGACATCTGCTGTCATACAGCTGCACACACCTTGTGGTTTTCTGACTGAGGTTGTATGATGATGTAACTGTATGGCTCTGTAGTCTCAGCTGTCATGGCGGACATTAACGCGACGTCAGCAGGAACACGAGTGGTAACTGGAACTAATGTTAGCATTAGCTGCTGTGTAAGCTGCTGTCCTAAAGGCTCACCGATATCACAGAGAGAGGAGCGGCGGGCAGCTGTCACCTCCATATTTGACCTGTAGCAGGTTAGAAGTGAAGGACATGGCAGAGACCAAGGACTCTGCCGCACACAGGAGACGCCCTGGCATATAAATTTACAAGTGTCAGCGGCGCTGCATCAGAGGATTGTGGGACTTGTAGTACTACAGGTGTGAAGTATCTTGCGGTGCTGTCACTCTGTCTCTGTGGGACATAACACATAAAACTGAACGTGATGGAGTAACACATGAAGACATCTGGGAAATTCGGACTGACATTCTGTTGATCCAGAATTTAATGTGCAGGGCCTTTTTGTGAATCTGACTTTCCAATGAAACATGATCAGATATCAGCTACAAACACTCTTCAGTCCTGTGCATCTTTAAACTGCTAAGAGGCTGCAACATCTTAGAAAAAATATCTAAATTCATTTGTGATAGTGTAAATATTAGTCTAAACAGCAGCCCTCATTTATTTGTATACCTCCTGTGCACATCCATCAGTCATTTTTCATTCCACACACAAGATAAGATGACAGAAGAAATGAATCATATCACCTTTTCTTTTTGACAAAGTTGTTTTTACTTTGCAGTACAGAAATCATTTGAGCCCGATATGTTTTTTAACAGTTGCTGAAACAGGGAGATATCAGAGGGCTCTCATCAATTCAATACTGCTGCAGTACACATTTGGTCCTTCTTAAGCAATTACAGTCAACCACACTTTCCATCAATCTGCTGTCAATGCTCCACTTTCCCATCATTTTGCATAATACAAGAACTAATACATCTCCACATATGTGTTATATCAACTCAGTGTTGAAATCAGGTTCAGGTAGTTTATGCCGGACTACAGTTGCTGTTTGCTGTCTGACTGTACTGAGTTTAGGTGACATGAGGGGGCACACAAAAATATCAAGCCCATACAATACTAAGCCACTTTAATTAATAAAATCTGACAATTTAAGCTGGCAGCTAAGGGGCCATCTCACATAGCGGTCCGCTGTTGAGGAGCACTCAGCTGTTCATGATTTTATTCAGACATACAAAACCACAAAGCCACTTCCCCCCAGACCCCAACATAGAGAAATACTTGCAGAGAATATAACTTATGTGTAGATATATTTCTTCCAAACACAAAACAACAGAAAAAAATAATTTTCCCTCCACGCATATCGTCAGATCTTACTGTTTATGAATTCTCATTTTATTTGGCATCTTTGGACTATCCATCATCTGATGAGGAAGCAGTAGAAGATGTGGTATCAGTGAATAACCATCCATCTGAAGGTGATTTGTAAAAGCATAGCACCCTCCCTGAACCCTATCCAACAATACTATATCATATCTCTCTATATATCATGAATTTTTCCAATGGGCAGACCATATCCTGGGATAGTCAGCCAGCCTCATTGATGTGTACATTTTTGTGTAGGTTTTCTATTTTTTGTTAGATTTCAGTTGTCGGCAGCGTTATTTGATGACCAGGAGTGATGCAGATGCCTCTACTCTGCAGCATCACCGAAGATGTCCTGCTTCTTGCGCTCCATCTCAGCAAAGTCAAAGTCTGAGCCAGTCATCCTCCGATAGATGTCCTTGATGTCGTCACAGGTGGTCTCAAAGTGAGTTGTGGCATCGTATGTGCGGGAGATAAAAATCTGGAAAAAATAAAATAAATTTAAAAATTTTTTGTGATGATTCATGTTCATTTCTTTCACTTTCTCTATTGATCTGGTGCAAAAAAACCCAGTGTTGTTACTTCAATGAACCAAAACAACTGTAATGCTTAGGTAATACATTTATATCAGAATTAGCCTGCTCTGGGATTGAGCTGTCACCTATTATCGGCAAGATATTAACTATTAAACAATGGCAACGGACAAAATCATTGGACAGAGGCTAAAGGCCAGTCAATTAAAGTGAATCAACTGAAACCTAACACAACTGACAACAGTTTTACTATAATGTGGTTGCCATGACTAAAGATAATAGTGCATTTGATAACATCTGGACTGTGATCCATTATGGCTCTCTTAGACTTCATGTAACTTGAAGAGAGATCTCATGCATCACAAAATGCAAGATAAGCTGTGTATCTTATATGTGGGAATATTTGAGAAGGCGAAGTGGATAAGGTATATGTGTTAGTACTGTGTTGTTTTTAAAACTACAGTACTAAAAAACTGTTTCATTATATCTGCCCCATATATAATCCATTTGAATCCTGCAGACGGCTTAGTCATGGGGTGAAAAATACAACTGCACCGAGGTCCTTTGAGGTTCATATCATCTTGGACATCGTACCTGGCTGTCAGTGCCCATGTCTGTGGGTGCATACTGGTCACTAATGCTGACAAACTTCTGCTCGATGGGCTCAAGGAGGTCCAGAGCAGGCTTGATCTCTTTCTCTGGGTTGTTCGTCTCCACTGTAGTGCTGGCGATGGCAATGTATTTACCTTGTGCTGCCACGTTGTGAGCAAAGGAGATCATACAAACGTAGATATCTGGAAAGAGAGCAAAATATTAATTGATGTTTATTTTGTCATGTGCTATTACAAGACATTAAGAATGGTACATATAACTCTATTCATTATAGAACTTGAAAATGAGTCATGTCCGTTTCAGAATTTCAGGAGGATGTGACATATTAACCATCACCTCTGTAGTTTTACGCATTTAAGTTAAAGAATAACCCTAAAGGGGGATAATACACTTGAGCAGCGGCCATTTGCATGGCTATTTCCAATAAGTGGTTGAATTTGAAAAAATGTTTTGCCCAGAAGCTACAAAAGCATCTATCCAAAGCAAGAAAGGCTTTCATCGTGTGATTAGAATCAGACCCCATTTCTATTTGAGACAATTTATCTCAACTTTTTGATTAGTATTTACATTTCTTATTCAGTTATTAACTATCCCCCTGACATACCTGCAATACAACATTTCTGTTTTCATCTGACATGAATACATGTACTGACCATGATCACCTATTTTCTTCTCTTAATTAATAAGTGAAACTATAGAAAATATCTTGGGTAGTTTGCTTGGTGCTCACCGTGCTTCCTGTTGACCTGGTTTTGGGGGATAATAATCTGGCAAGAGTTGATGTCACCAGTGTTGGCGATGGGGTGACTCAAGATGCAGATGACTCTAATCACCTGACCCACTTTGGAGCTGCGGTCCATGACATAACTGGGATCGCAGATCAGCTGCTTGCACCTGGCAATCTGTGGTCAGAAAAGAGACAAAATTGGGGGTACACAACACAAACACTCACAGAGCCCTTCCTAAGGGGCACATTAAGACCTGTTTATTCATGAAATTACCCATCAGCCAGTACATAACAGGAACTTCAATTATTCCTCATACTGCTGATCAATGATTGTAAAACAGCACACATGGTCAATAATGAAATTTTAAAGAACACTTCAATTGTTGACCAGCTGGGATGCTAAAGCTGATATCTGTTGCTGGATCCACACAGGGAGATAAAATCGCAAGGTTTCAAATGGCATAAATATTATTTCACACTCCTTTTGGTCGCCTGGCTGTCTAAGATGCAATGCAGTAAGTCAAGTTTCAGGTTTCTCTGTTCAAAGCTAATGTCCACCAGTAGCCTGCAAGTGAGGCACAAACGCAGATGACACTCAGCAAAAGGAATGACACGTGCACCTGCCTCTACCGGAACATTTAAACATATAAAAATATATATATTAGCTGCAACATCAGCAGTGATGTTTTAAGAATTGTGTGTCATTGCTTTTACGTTTCCTGTTCTTCTTTCACGTTTCTACGGATTACCACACAGCTATGATTTTGGTGATTTAACTTGTCTTGTTGTGGATGAAAATAAGTTTTGTAAATAAGTTTACATACATACATTTTATTTTCAACCTCAAGTACTTTTTCTCTTTTCCTGTCCAAACTCTGAGCCATTTCATGACACCCTAACACTGATCTGATCAATGACAGTCAGTAAAACACATTTTCAACCACACAAATGTTCTTGAGTTCTAAATTTCTGTCATAAAAACACTTCTGTATATAACCTTTAAAGCCATAGCTTTTTTTTTACCTGCCCA
The DNA here is from genome assembly GCA_034769265.1 of Remorina albescens. Taxonomy (NCBI): domain Eukaryota; kingdom Metazoa; phylum Chordata; class Actinopteri; order Carangiformes; family Echeneidae; genus Remorina; species Remorina albescens. The sequence goes on along the minus strand of CM068484.1, from coordinate 14,899,340 downwards.
AATGCAGTTGTCTGTGTCTATGGGTCTTACAGGTAAGTCACATAACAGATGCTCACCTCTCCCTCAGACTTGACACCCACAACCTTCCCATTCTCCACCACAATCTCATCAATGGGCTTGTTCAGCATATACGTCCCACCATAGATTGCACTCAGCCTGGAATAAAAACAGTTTGTCAAATGTCACTTCCCTTCACCAGAACATAAAACACTGTGTGCTACATGAACTCATGTGACATTAATTACATAACACTGTGTTTAGCGCAGAATTAAAAACTTCACTATTGATGCAGCTCTGCAGTATTTTTCTGTACACCATGACAAAAACAGAGTTGGTTGTTTTTTTTTTGTTTTTTTTTTGAGAATTGTAGAGAAAGATCAGCCATCTGTTGAGCAACACGTCTACTGAAGGGCAGAAAAATTAAGTTCCAGACCACAACAAACGTAGTAATGATGGAGGCAGCGCTGTCAGGTCGCCTTAAAAAGTTGTATATAATCACTTTTTGTGTCTCCTTGGTACATTTTATCTGAATAGCTTCAGAAAATGTGCAAAAATCCATAGAAATTAAAGAGTACAGAGAGAAGGCTCCTTCTGTATCTAATTTTGATATTAAGTGAGTCTGTAGTGTGTAGTGTGTTTTGCAACATGAAACTCGTTACGATGCAGTTCCTGTGGCTGGTTTTTGGTGCTACTTTGAGAACTGACTTAAAGCCAGTAAAAGTCCTTGCCTGAATAGTGCACGGACATGACAGATATATGTCTCACAGTCAGTAATCCAGATTCCCCCATACCTGGCAAAGCCTTGAGGCAGTTCTCCCAGACCATACAGTGGGTAGAGGTATGGGCTCTTGCCGTATCTGGCAAGAGACTCACTGTAAAGCTTTATCCTGTTTATTGTTTCAATGCAGGGCAGATCCAGGTAACTGAGAGAAGAGAGATGGAGATCATTTAAAATGTATCAAGGCTGGACCACAGCATCACAGTAATGTGCATTTGTGGTATAACTGTGGCACTTATAAAACAAAAACCACTGACTCATCTGTGCGGTAGAGGGCAAGGGAATGGCCAGTGAAATCTATGACTTCTTGGCCGAGGCTAAACTTTTGGAAAATAGCCCTCATTGTTGTCTTGTTGGGGTCGACGCCTTCCATGGTTTTGGGGTCATTCTCATCAAAGTTGGCAATGAAGATCAGAAACTTCCTGAAGCGCCGTTTCTCAAACAAGCCCATGAGACCTTCAGAGGACCAAGTGGTTAGTCAATATCAATGCAATATCAAGAGTGTTAAGGACTAAAGCAATTTAACATCACTATAAATCCAGTCAACCTACAAAAAGCTTCAAACGCAGCAGTTCCCTCATTTTCATGAATCCCTATTTCCACTTCTCACCACATTCTCTTGTCACTTACTGGATGCCAAAGCCTCAGTCTCAGTAGAGGGGACTTTGTAGATTTTGCCGGCCTTGTACACGTAACTGCCTTCAATCACTTTGAAGTCCAGGTAGCGAGTAACCTGTGTGATCAGCAGCATACGGACAAGCTGACCTGAGAGGAGGAGACGCAGACATTAACTGTTAATTCAAATTGCAAATTTTTGGTTGACACTTCGCATTCCCTCTTCAGCTTAACACCAAAGGTTTGAGTCACCAGCTAAACCTGCATGTGATATTCAGTTGTTTACCATTGGCCATTAGGAATTTAGGGATGAGGTCCACATTCCAGTCCCTGCCTTTTCCCATTGAGTCAGGAGGGCTGCCAGGAAGGCTGAACCGCTTGTAGAGCTGAAGGGAGATACCAGAGGAGCATCGGATCAGCTAACGTAAACACTGACAGACATGTTAAACTGAGTTGGAGGTGAAGGCAAATGTGGAGTTTTTCAAAACAAGGTTGGCTCAATTAAAATCCCCCATGTTAAAAAAAAAGCTACAACTCAGTCTCAGATACAAAGTAAATGTGTATTATCACTATTCCACAGCATTGCAAAGTCAACTCACATCTTCAAGCGGTGTGATGGATGCACTCTCAGCTCCATAGTAAGAGTTGCGGTCCATGTGCAGGACCTTCTTCCCCTTCACGGACATAATGCCTGATAAAATGCATTCCTGTTGGGAACATAAAAAGCATGAGATTTAGGTAACAGGATGCAGCGAATTCCCTCTCTAGTCATCCCTATCAACACACACGCTGGACATGTTTAGTTTTATTAATGATGGGGCAGATTCCCCAAGTCTGCTTTGCTGCTGCAGTCCAGTCATCACACCATCCACCATCATTGTCACATAAATGGACAGATGTGAACCCTGTCTGGTGTGGCTGTTAATCCACTGATCCGTCTGGAAGAAAAGTGTTGCCCTCAGTGGTACAGTCTAGTTGGAAGAGATGAGTGGAGCACAGCAAGACAGTCACATGATAAACATTTTGGTCAACAACAAATCTACATAAGTCTAGATAAATTCACCCATAGAGTGTTGAACTGGTTCTTTATAACCCTTGTTAATCAACTATTCAACTTCATTTTGCAGTTAAGAGGTTATAATTACACATACAGTGAAAGATTACAGATATTTTATTAAAGCTGACGCTTCAATATCTCAAGATTTATAGCTGTGTTTCCTGTTTACAAACAGCCGACAATGGGCAGACAGCACTGACAAAAATCAACAAAGTGTCAGATTACTTTGACATAATATGTGTAGTGTTTTGAAAGGAAGCAATTTGTTGTAAACCTGGCTCAGGCCAGGAATCCTGGTTGTGTATCAAAAACTTAAGCCAGGAACACACTGGCTACATCATATGTGAGTGGCAACTGTAAAAAGTCTAGGTTTCATTTCACTGCCCATTTTCATGTATTAGACAAGACACACTGCCAGTGTTATACAAGTCTTATGCCTGCTGGCTATACTGCATGGTTTGTAGAACCAGTGTCTAACCAAATCTTTCACGAGGCACGTGTCTTTCTCAGGAACTGCCTATAAAAGTGGACGTTGACTGGAGGTCTGAAAGTGAAGCCAATGCTGAAGAGCCTTAAACTTCCATTCTAAGAAAAATAAGTCCAGCATTCAGGTATTGTGTGAACTGTACGCAGAAAGACATGGCAGCAGGGGAAGTGTCACTGGTACTGTGAAACCACCTGCCACTTCCTTCTCCCCTTCTCCGCTTTCCTTTCTCTATCATTCTAACTGTCCAGTACAAACAAAAGTTGTATCTACGGGATGTGTGTAATTCACTGATTAACCAACACCAGACGTGGGTTTCTGTTCTGTCCAGAGCCATGCAGTTTTATGCTCAATATAAGGAATTAACTATTGCAGAGAGCTATATTGTAGGCTCAAATTAATACTTTACACTAGATCAGCGCCACCATAACACTAGACCGACATATTGTTCATGATTGGGCTGTTTTGCAAAAGATTTACCCCCCACAGTAAGTGCTTTGATTCAATTTATCATTTTACCTGATGCACAACAATGAATTAAAACTTGAAGGTGAACAACTCTTCAGGTTCACAGAATGAAAGGTACGAGGAGATATGGGCAGACATAAGAATTGAGCTTTGACAAATCAAGTGCCAACACGATGTCCGACATCCTTTTTGTTTTTTGAGGTGTGAGGATGAGCACCACTTTCAGATTTAATTTAGAATTTCAGAGGCTTGGGAGTGATGAGGGAAAATGTGCACGTCAGAGTCATGAATTCCCAACGGCCAAAGGCCTTAATCCGATTACAGCCACAGGGGTTTGTGGATGCAGGAAAACACCGTGTGTTTCATTTGACTGCAGACTTTAAAACTTTTACTAATGAATGGCAGCTAATACTGACAATCTGTGGTCCAACCTGTTTCTCACATGACAAACGGCTCTCACAGGATGATGTGACGTACACTCTGCACAGTCTGTTCAAACAGGAAGTGACAGGGCAGTTTGTTTGTTTGTATCCACTCCACCTAATTCATTATGATCAATGGCAGCTTGGTGTCAACCCTGAGCACTATGGGTTGACCATCAGCTCTAAAAGCGGGGACATTACCTTAGTCAAACAGAAAAGAGCTGACTACAGAGTATAGTGAGGCGGCAGAAATAAGGATACATGAAGCTCAAACTTGAAATTGTGACAGGAAATATTGTTCACCACAAAAACTCAAAAACAAACTTGTTGAGCAGTTTGTGCATTTGTTACATTTTCCAACCAAGTTGTACCCTGTGTGCAACCCAAACCATACATCATACATAGCTTAAGCCAACATGTAGCTCAAACATAGAAGGGGATAAAAGGAAGTCCCGTTTGTTGGTTTGGCTCTCAATTAACTACAAATTCTGGCCTGTCCAAGAATTATCCATGAGAAGAAAAAATATTTCCACCCAAATTTTGGGACAAGACTTGTAAACCCAGTGATAACAGCTGATTGGCCTGTTTTTGGTTCTCCCCAAAAAGAGCAGGGGTCTCTGAGAGAGTGACTGTGTGTTTTATAAGTCCTTCTGGCACTTTAGCGCACTCTCAAGGGACGCTATAGCTGCAATGTTACTGGTTTAACCGCACTGAGCTGAACAGTTGACAGGTCTGTGACAGGGGAAGGAGAGAAAATTGCATTAATATAACTGCAGTCAACTGCACTCATGTGACCCAGGTCTGAAGACTGCAGCCTTTTGCATTGCAGGCAAAAGCTGGATATTTATTTCAAAATACCCTGATATAAACTGGAGTGGCCCAAGACGTGAGGCGCCAGGCGGGTGTGGGGATACTCACAAGCCCCCGGATGAGTGCCGCTGTGTTGGAGTTTAGCCCAGTGGATAAGAGGGTCGCCTCCCTGCACCTTAGGGTGGCAGGGGGGAAAACTCTGTTGTCTGTGCGTATGCACCGAACAGCAGCTTGGAGTATTCTGCCTTCTTGGAGAACCTGAATGGGGTCCTGCATGGGGCCCCCGGTAGGGGACTCCATAGTCCTACTGGGAGACTTCAATGCACACGTAGGCAATGATGGAGTAACTTGGAGAGGCGTGATTGGGAGGAACGGCCTCCCTGATCTGAACCCGAGTGGTGTTTTGTCGTTGGACTTCTGTTTTAGTCATGGACTAGCCGTAACAAACACCATGTTTGAGCATAAGGAGGCTCATAAGTGTACCTGGTACCAGAGCCCCCTAGGCCAAAGGTCAATGACCGATTTTATTATCGTTTCATTGGATCTTAGGCCGCATGTTTTGGACACTCAGGTGAAGAGAGGGGCTGAGCTGTCAACTGATCACCATCTGGTGGTGAGTTGGGTCAAGTGGCAGGGGAAGCCTCCGGACAGACCAAACATGTAGTGCGGGTGAACTGGGAATGTTTGGAGGAGCTCCCTGTCCGGGAGGCCTTCAACTCCCACCTCTGACAGATTTTTTCCGACATCCCTGTGGAGGCTGGGGGCATTGAGCTTGAGTGGTCGATGTTCAAATCCTCCATTGCCAAAGCTGCAGTGGAGAACTGTGGCCTCAAGGTCCTGGGTGCCTCACGGGGCGGCAACCCTCGGACACCGGTGGTTAGGGAAGCTGTCCGATGGAAGGAGGAAGCCTTCCGGGATATGTTATCTCAGGGGACTATGGAGACAGTTGCAGGGTACCTGGGGCCCGAAGGCCTGTGGCCTAGGCAGTCGCGGAGGCAAAGCAGCCGGCGTGGGAGAGGCTTGGAGAGGACATGGAGAAGGACTTTCGGTCGGCACCAAAGCCGTTCTGGAAGACTGTCCAGCACCTCAGGCGGGGAAAGCAGGGAACCATCCGAGCCATGTACAGCAAGGGTGGGACGTTGCTGACCTCAAACGAGGAGATAGTCGGGTGGTGGAAGGAACACTTTGAGGAACTCCTGAACCCGATGTACCCACCCTCTGGAGCAAAGACAGAGCTGGAGGATGAAGGGGGATCATCAGCAATTTCCCTGAGGGAAGTCACTGAGGTAGTCAAACAACTCTACGGTGGCAAAGCCCTAGGGATTGACGAGATCCGTCCTGAAATGTTGAAGGCTCTGGGTGTTGAGGGGCTGTCATGGATGACACGCCTCTTCAACATTGCTTGAGGGGTCGGGGGCAGTGCTGAAGGAGTGGCAGACCGGGATGGTGGTCCCACTTCTTAAAAAGGGGGACCAGAGGGTGTGTGCCAACTATAGAGGCATCACACTACTCAGCCTCCCTGGGAAAGTTTACTCCAAGGTGCTGGAAAGGAGGGTCAGGCTGATCGTCGAACCTCTGATTGAAGAGGAACAATGCAGGTTCCGTCCTGGTCGTGGAACAACGGACCAGCTCTTCAACCTTGTGAGGATCCTGGAGGGAGCCTGAGAGTATGCCCAGCCGGTCTACATGTGCTTTGTGGACCTGGAGAAGGCGTACGACCGGGTCCCCTGGGAGTTTTTGTGGGGGGTGCTGGGGGAGTATGGGGCGAGGGGGTCACTTTTAAGGGCCATCCAATCTCTGTACGCCCAAAGTGAGAGCTATGTGTGGGTATTCGGCAGTAAGTTGGACTTGTTCGAAGTGGGGGGTTGGACTCCGCCAGGGCTGCGCCATGTCACTGATCCCATTTGTGATTTTCATGGACAGGATTTCTAGGTGCAGTCGGAGAGGAGAGGGGTTGCAAGTCAGGGGGCTCAGGATCGCATTGCTGCTTTTTGCGGACAACGTGGTGCTGTTGGCACCATCGGTCTGTGACCTTCAGCTCTCACTAGACAGGTTCGCCGCTGAATGTGAAGCGGCTGGGATGAGGATCAGCACTTCCAAATCAGAGGTCATGGTTCTCAGCAGGAAACCGATGGACTGTCTTGTCCAGGTTGGGAATGAGTCTTTGCCCCAAGTGAAGGAGTTCAAGTACCTCGGGGTCTTGTTCACGAGTGGGGGGACCTTGGAGCGTGAGACTGGCCGGAGAATCGGAGCAGCGGGAGCGGTACTGCAGACACTGTGTCGCACCGCTGTAACGAAAAGAGAGCTGAGCCGGAAAGCGAAGCTCTCGATCTTCAAGTCAATCTTCGTTCCTACCCTCACCTATGGACATGAGACTTGGATCATGACCGAAAGAACAAGATTGCGGGTGAAGCGACCGAAATGAGATTCCTCAGAAGGGTAGCTGGCTTCTCCCTTTAGAGATAGGGTGAGGAGATCAGTCATCCGAGAGGAGCTCAGTGTAGAGCCCCTGCTCCTTTGCACTGAGAGGAGCCAGTTGAGGTGGTTCGGGCATCTGGTCAGGATGCCTCCTGGGTGCCTCCTTGGGATGTGTTCCAGGCACATCCAGCTGGGAGGAGGCCCCGGGGCAGACTGAGGACCAGGTGGAGAGATTATATCTCCACTCTGGCCTGGGAATGCCTCGGGATCCCCCAGTCAGGGTTGGTTGATGTGGCCGGGGAAAGGAAAGTCTGGGGCTCCCTGCTGAAATTGCTACCCCCGCGACCCGACCTCAGATAAGCGTATGAATATGGATGGATGGATAAACTGCAAGAAGCACTACATCGCACACACTTTGTTTGGTGTAATGTGCAACAAGTGGAACTTTTTGTTGTGGAATAGTCTATAAATGCCCTCATCTAATATCTTTTCAGTAAATGTACCTCCACACTTAACATGACTGCAGTCAGTGTTTTAAAAGTATAATTCAACACCATAATTTAGTTGTTAAATGTGGTATCCTGCATGAACATGAGTGCTGATATTGTCTGACCCAGTTAACCTCAGAGAAAACTTCTTCATAGGTGCACTCCCAAAATAACCCACTGCAGTGAAACTACTGTCTGTAAATGTTTAATTCCCTGTATGGCTGCAGTTCAATCTCTCAAAGACAGAGCTGTTCTGATGTCTCACTGTTACTCCTTGTGGTTGACATGTGACTATATATGACCTGCTGCTTATATAAATGCAAGCTGTGACAGAGCCTGAGGCAACCTTGTCATCACTATGCCAGCCAGATGGTAGTGGCCATTCTGACAGAGTCAAACAAACTGATCAACTGTACAGACAGGCAGAAAATTCAGACTGATCAGGAGGGCAAGTCTCAGTTCAATTTTGAACACATAAGACCCATTAACTCAGAGAGGGTTAGAGACAACAAAGTCCACTACAGGGGGTAATTGCTCGACGAGTCATTGTCACATGACAGGTTATCACAAACACAACATGAAGTCACAGTCTTTGATTTTACTGAACTGAAAATCTCCATTAAACTTCCAAATGTTTAGGTAACAAGAATCTGTAGGTCCCCAACCCTTCAGATCACCAAAAGAAGGAATTATTTGTAATGAACACAGGTATGAAGCTGAAGGAATATATCAATAGGCCTGTAACAATTATTTCATAATTGTCTAACCACGATTTTTTGAAGTAATTGCGGTTTCTTTGTTTAGCCGCAATTAAAGCAATTTTGGGGGGGGATGGTGAGGTTTATTTTCATGAGATGGGTCAAAGCATCGTAACACTTTTGTTTGCATCCATCAAACACGTTTCCAGTGTCCGTGTGCATTTGGCAGCACAATAGAACAGTAACTGTCCCATCGGAGGACGCCTCACATGCATTGATTTACAGTTGCGAAGTCAAATCGGCTTTCTAACGTTAACAATCCAAAGAGAATTGGGTAGTTCCATGAGAAGCGGTATTGAGAAATGCCCATAACATAAAGCTGGCACACGTTTGGTTTTCACTGGAGTTTTTGTTTATTTTTAGTAATAAAGAAAAAAAAGAAAAAGTCACTTGACACTGTCCCGCCGGTCCTGTCATAATGTATGGAGTCTGCAAGTCCAACTGGTTTCAGCTAATTTATGATTGGACAATTGGTCATTTGGGGAGGGACTAGACTGTCGTCCTGCTTTCAGCTATAGCATCATTTTGACACTGAACTTGGGAAAACGAGACATGAGATGGAGATTGTTTCTAAACGTAGTACAACTTCTTGGTTTTGGGATTATTTTGGTTTCAAGCCATAATCAAAAGGGTAGAACCCGCAAATCTGGAAGAGGCAATTTGCCGGGTACGTATTAAAACGGTCACGGTAAAAAATGCTAGCACAACCAATTTCAGACAGCATCTCAAAAATCACTATCCCTCACCGTTTGCACAATTAAACAAATCGATCAGTGCCCCTGCATCAGTGGATGGCCCCTCCTGGCAGCTGGGCATAGCGAAGTCGTTCAGCCGACAGACGATATATAAACGTGACAGCGAATGTTCAGCACAGCTGGCAGCATTGTAAGCCCAGTGAGGTCCAGCCTCAAGCCAGAGAAACTGAACATGCTTGTGTTTCTGGCGTGAAATCTGACCGACAAATAACCTTTTTCTTTTTTTTTTCTTTTTTTAAATCACCCACCACACCCCACGCCCCTTTTTTTCAGAGGACTATATATTTGTATTATATTGATAATGATTTATATATCATATATCATATATATTATGATATATAATGATTTAAACTGTTAGTTGTTGGCACTTGTCCGTATACACGTTCAAATCAACTAAAATGACAAGGGAGATACAGTTGTGAAAAAATGCAAGTCAAGAAGCGGTGATGACTTTACAAATAGTGATGACTATTGGACTTGGTTAATGAAAAAAGTATTTTAAAAATTTAACTTAAAGATACAATTATATTGTTAATCACAATTATTTCTGAGACAATTAATTGTGTAGCAACATTTGGAATTGTTACAGCTCTATATATCAATTAATCAATCAATCATGTTTTATCAAGCATTATGCCACAATCCCTGGTTTTGCTCATTTGAAGTCACTGTGGAGTTTGTTGGACTGCGGGCTGGACAAAACATCAGCTCACACAACTGGATAACTGTCACCACATCATGCACTTTAAACAAAACTAAGTCTGAGATACAACATTTCCAAATTTGTAGTTAAGGATGATTTGTTTTTCTCTTTTACCTTCCACCACTGACTCTCCCCTTGGACTCCCGCAGTTAAGGGTGGGCTGAGCTTCTCGTTACCTGATGTGAGTTGCTACCCAATGTCAGTTACACATGTGCAGTCAGGTCCATTATTTTGGACAGTGATTTAAGGCAATTCTACTAGGACAAAAATGGAGCCTAACTCAATTGTGATTCGTGAGAAAATGTCAAATAAGAACTTTTGACACTTTGTCACTTTAACTCCAAGGGAAAACTTTTTTCAAATCCCAAAAGGGAAAATAAAAACAAAATAAAAGCAAAACTATTTTAAATAATTTTTTTAGTACATTTGTATTTCGTTTTTAAGAAGGATTTTTTAAAATTAAAATCGTAAATTGGTGTGAGATTTTTAAGACATATCTCCCAGCGTTAATTTACTAGTAGTTACATAGCTGATTACAGATTTACATGCAAAACACATGATAATCTCAGAGAATACCACAGGAGGGGGGTCTTTAAGACTCTACTGTGGGATGTAACTCTTGCAGGTTTACATAAAGTTAGTGAATTTTGTTAGTGAGGTTTTAATGTGTGAATCCTCTGCATTCAGCCCTTTCCTATTCATTATACTGTGAGCAAAAGCATGCATTTCCTTTAACATCATTTCCTCCTAGTGATGGGCACAAAGCCATCAGTAGCTCTGATCTGGTATTTGGAAGAGAATTAGCTGTTTTACTTCATACACTTCAGTAGATTTAACATTAGCCTGCAAAGAATGATTTCATTATGAATAAGTCTGCCAATTATGGTCTTGATTCAACATTGAATTAAATGTGTAAAAATCAGTGGGGGGAAAAAAAAATCTTAATTTCATTAATGAAATATTCAAATATCTCTTGTCTGAGCTGTGCATCATAGTATTACAATTTAATGCTACATGAAGATGAGTAGCATCACCTTGTGTTTAAGAAGTTGGAACTAAGGAAATGTGTTGCCTTTTCCTTCTCATCAAGAGATTTTTTGCATGAGGTTTGATATATTTTCAGAAAAGTCAGGCCATGAATGAGAATGAGAAGTTTTACTATAGGTCGAATATTACTCCAGCATATTGCGTCTGGCTGGAAGTGAAAGCTTTTTCCTTCTCTATTTTTTCTCCACAACAAAAACAAACTTTGCATCAGGCACTGCTGTAGCGACTAATGTTAAACTGTTAGAGCATTCTCTGCATTTTTATCACTATACAACTTCTTCCTCCTCTCAAACATTGCCATATACAACTGTTGTATCTTTGAAAACACTGTTGGACAAGCTCCTTCTCCATTCTGGACATACAGTAACAGCATGAACTAATTGGACAATTTTAAATAGCACATGCATCTTTAATATATTTTTAAAACCTTTAAAGTCTATTTTCAAGAAGCAACTTTTTTTTCTGAAATTCACAAATGCATTAATAAAGTCTTCTTTCCTATCAAACACTTGCAAGATGTAAAAAAAAAAACAAAAACAAAAAAAACAAATCAAAAACAAATGAGCACTGTCTCATGGTCTGATCTGATGTGAGTAAAATCCCTTCCACGTAGTAAACTGGAGTAGCACTCTCCAGCTCTAAGGCTATCTGACATCTGAGTAACCTGTTGAGTTGCTTCACAGAACAGTGCTGCTGTTGATAAGCACTAAAGGAGAAGCTGTCAGACTAACACAAATGAAGTCACTGATTTGAATATAGGAACAAAAACCATGTGAAGCTACACTATAAAACCACAGCATCCACCTGCAGAGCCTTTCAGACTGGCTGCCAGTCAGTCTTGCTCTCACTTAGTCGCAGAGATCGTCCGGAGTACTTTCAGTTCCTCAGTGTCGGTGGAACCACACCCAGATGTGAGCTAAATCAACAATCAAAACAACAAATTTGACCGGCCCCCCTTTTCCTGAGCTGCTTTTGCCCTGCTACCTTTGCCCACTCCGAGCCTGGCACAAATTACTTTAACATGTTTGACTTCATAAAAAATACTTTGCATTGACTTAACTAGTGAGGAAACAGGCATATTTACTTTGAGAAAAGTCTGCACTGAAGTTCTTTACTTTAAAAACTGCTAAGAAACTGCAAAAAAAAGTTAGTCACTAAGAGTTGACATGTAGCCGGCCCAAGGCCTGCAGTAGACTCATCACGGGACAGGCTTCTGTCGTGGAGAGATGACAGTCAGGAGTCTAGTTCCGTGTGTGAGGCCGGCGCCTGATTACCGCTGACAAAGTCAATTTCCGGTTAAACATCCAGGCGAATACCCCAAACACTGCCAAGCCACATTCTACTGTATCCGCTATGTTGGGACTTTTCAGCGTGCAAGAGAAAACGACGCGATCAAGTTCAACTTCGAGTTGCAGGTTAATCATGTGTTGCTAAACTCCCTGGCTGTCAGTTCAATGATCCACAATACCCCAGCTTTTGGGGATAGCAGCCACACTATTACCAGGTCGCTGAGTTGAGGAAAGGTGCCAAGGCTTCATAAACTTTATTACAATGAACTTAATTCCGCTTTTAGACAACTTCACTTGTCTGCCTGTTGAGCGCCTGGACGTTAACTTCAGACTGTTTCATTTAGTCTAAGTAGCTTTAATGTCTTGTGACTTTACTCAGAAAAGTAGCTACCTTTGCTAAATCTACACACGGAGTAAAACTCCCTCAGCCATCCAATGAGAAGTCACTGTATGCGGCAGATAAATCGATGAAGCGCTAACACCTTGTTTTCGGTTCCTTTACAGACTCGTTGATTGGCTTCATTTCGGTCGGCTAACGTTAGCGAACTAATCATCCGCGTTATAATCTTATCTTGACAGGGAAAAGCTACTCAAATTGGCGCTCAACTGCCCAGTTACCGACTGAATACCCGGGTTTCCTTCACCCACAGTCAACAGAATAAAAAGCACAGCAACAGATAAAAGTGCTTCAACTTTTACGCGTGGAAGTCTTTGTATTACCCATCTTTTTTTGGGCACTGGCAGCAGTTGCAGATAGCCACCGAGCTAATTCTTGGCGTTCGCTACTTTGCTCTGTTTCCAATAACGAAGGTTCGCTTCGAGTTAGCTGCTAAGCTAGCTACTTAGCGCTCCTCCTGCTGATTAGGCCCTGTTAGCTCGGAGCAAACTGTCAAGTGTTAACTACGCTTGGTAACAGGTTGCAAATAACTTCAACGCTTTGGACAGCATCGCTCGATGCTTTCTCACCGTGAGTCCAGTGCCCAGAACGATAACGTCGTATTCTTCATTCATTTTTCCAAGTCTTTTTTCCTCTGCGATTGAATATCAGGAAAGAAAATGGAGACCTGCGGGAGTGGAAGTGAGAAGGGGCTGCGGTTCGGCGTCAGGCGCCTCGGGGGGCGGGGCCTCTCAGCTATCAATCACTCGAGAGAGGCGGCGCCTAGTGGTTGACTGGTAGCTACGTGAAGTAAAATGTTGCTGACTTGTATTCTTGCAACTGCTGTCCTTTTGCACAGAAACCACAGAGACCGAAGACCCAGACAGCACATGCATGTTGTAAAAACTTTAACCTTTTCTTTAGTTCTCACCCAACACCGTTTCATTCCTATTCATTCATTCATCATCTTCTACCGGTGGGTGCTGGAGCCAATCCCAATCATATTAGAGTGTATTTGTTATGATATATATATATATATCGCCCCCGCGACCCAGAAACGGAAAAGCAGTAGAAGATGGATGGATGGATGGATATATATAACTCTCAAACTAAGGTTGAAGTTTAGTATAAAATATAAAAAACGTATATTAAGAGAACCTATTTCATCATCTCATGCCATGGTTTCCCTAACACAAGAAAGGTGATGAATAGGAAGGTAGTGTAATTTCACTGTTTGTGTTGCAACCATGGACACACCTGTTTAGTAAATGTAATGACAATCACAAAGTTAGCCTTTGTATTATTCACTGTGGCTTTGGTATTATTATTATCCATGTGCATTCCTGATAATTGAAGTGTGATGGCTACACAATATTTCCATAGGCAGCAACATACACCAACAGCAATCAACAGATGCAGCTCCTGATGTTTAAAGCTGAGATTTTGTTATGTTTCAGACATCCCATAAACTGCATTTAGCAAGTTAGAGATTTTACAATGACATTAAAATACAATCAGACAAAATCCCACACAAGCAAGTAAGTTCATCTTAATGTTCCTTATCATGTTTAAACTTAATCACACAAAAAGTGTCTTATTGTCATGTATCAGTGTGGTTGGTTCTCTATCATAAACACAGTAATGGCCTTTTTTGAGTGATTTTTGGAGATACTTGTAAACTTATAGTAGTCCTGTTCACTAGCACTGAAGCCAATATAACAGATGTTAAAGGGGCTATATGTGAGTTTTCTCTTCTGCTGAATGCTGTTTATTACCATGAGCAGGTGGTTGTTATTGCATTTATAAGACAAGAGGTTAGAATTAGATTTAAATTAAATCTTAGCAGCATTATTTCATGAGTACACTGTGGGTAACAAAAGAGAGGGCTTGCTTGCTAGTGAGCATGCTAATTTCATCAATAGGAAATGTGCCACTAGTACGCTGATGATATGGTTATATATTCTGTTGCATCAACACCTGTATTTAAACTTTCTCTCAATGCAAACAAAACCAAATGTATGCTTTTCTCAAAAAGCAACAAAAGCTCTGATAATTTCCCCTCAGTGGTAACCCCTGATGGTTCCGGCAATTAAATGGTTAACTTTAAATAAGAGATGACTCTCTTACTTTTATATGTCATGTGGACTCTTGTAAAAAAAAAAAAAAAATCCACAACTCAAACTTGCTTTTTACTTTAGAAACAAATTGTGTTTCTTGTTGTGGATTGTTGCTGCGAGGATTTGATAAAGACTTTTTATATCTACGCTCCTGCTGTTCTTTGGTCCTGCCTAAACCCATGACAGTACAATCTGGCCAGTATGAACCCAGCACACAATCCGTCACCCCTGAGCCGACTGGAGCAGATTGAGAAAGTCCTCCAACAGCATGAGGCAGTGATGTCTGCAACTGCTGCTGAAGCATGGCAAGCAGGTTGCCACAATGGACTGGACTAGCTGCACTAGCTAAACAGATGCAGCAGCTAACCTCAGCTCTTCCAGCACCTGCTCCAGCTATCCCCCAGTCAAGCGACGCCCCTGAGCCCCGGGTGAGAACCCCTGAATTCTCTGATGGGGACCCAGAAACTTGTGACCCCTTTCTAATGAACTGTTCTTTGCTGATCTCCCTTCAGCCTTGTAACTTTGCCTCTGAGCAGGCAAAGGTAGCCTATACCATCAACCACCTCACAGGCAGAGTTCGCCTGTAGGGGACCGCAGAGTGGGAGCGACAGTCTCCAGCATGCTCCTCTTTTCAAATGTTTGCTGTGGAGCGGCACAAAGTTTTCGGCATGGGGTCCTCCAGACCAGAGACTTCTCTGGAGCTTGTACGGTTGCGGCAGGGGGGCGGCACCGTGACAGATTTTTCAATAGACTTCCGCACCAAAGCCAGCCTCTGTAGGTGGAATTCTACTGCCCAGGTGGGCACCTTCCTCTATGGTCTTGCCGACTACGTCAATGATGTGCTGGTTTGCCAATGATGTCCCTTCGACGCTGGACGGAGTAATAGAGCTGGCCACCCAGACCGACCTCCGCATCCAGAGTCGAGTCGACGGGAGAGACGTCAGGTGTCCTTTCATCGCCAGCCCACCGTCCAGTCCAGAGGGGGGGGGGTGTCAGCAACTCAGCTCCTACACCAGGAAACAAGTCAGGGGAACCTGAAGCCGAGCTTCCCTTTCTCCAGAGGAACAAGAGCGCCGCAAGCGAAACAACCTCTGCATGTACTGTGAGGCGGGGGGGCGGTCACTTCAAGTTCACCTGTCCAGCAAAAGCCAAGGGTCACCAGTAGTCAATGGAATACTAGTGTGTCCAGTGACCCGGCCATGCCCCCTGTCATCCAATCTCTGCCCCGGTTGTGGTTGTGTAAAGGACCTCGTCATATCCTTGACCGGGACCTTCCATCATCGCCATCCTGACCAGCCTTCCAACTCATCTGCTGGTTCGAGAGGTCCCAGCTCTACAGACCACGCCCCCTCGCCGCCAGTTTCCCCAGACAAGGAGTCTCCGGCTAAGGATCTCTCCGATGACGAAGGCTCCACTCGCTCTGATACTGCTCAACATTCCTCTGAACCCCCTGGAGAGGAGATGGACTGGTCCAGTTCAGAGGAGTTTTAGATCCACCTTCTACCCCCCTCCGCCCACCTGACTTGGTGGGTCCTTTAGGACGTGAGCTGCCATCCCTTGGTGGGGAGTTCGGAACACTCAGCCCAGACTCACTCATCTCCTGCATCACCACCTCATCAGTCACAATTTCCTGCACCTGGTCTTCCCAGCTGAAGCCCCTCTCCACTCTTCAGCCAGTCAGTATTTTAACAGCCCAGATCCTCACAGACACTGCCAGATTGACATTTTGTCATGCACTACTCTCCAGCACTCTTTTCCAGACTGATCTCCTGTTATTGACTCTGCCAGGCCCTGACCGCATCTCCTTGTCTCTGCCCTGGTAACCTGACCGGCCTTCTGCTCCTGTCTATGAGTTCTGCCTGTGTGTCTCCTGGTTCTGATTGCTCTGGCTATTCTGGGAGGAGTTCCCTGCCACCTCAAACTCTGCTCCTGCTGCCATCTCAGCCAGCCTGCCCTGTGGGCAAGTGGTATTATCACTGTCTGTCACTCCTGAGAAAGTGGACCAAATCCATATTAACCCATCTTGGAACACTGAAAAATGTATTGTGGATTGTTACTCAGTTGCTGTGAGGATTTGATAAAGACTTTTTATATCTACACTCCTGCTCTTGGGTGATGCTCTTGGAACCTGCCTAAACCTGTGACGAGACCTATGTTAACGCTATCATTTCTGTCACTTAGAAATACTCTGCACAACACACTTCAGGTATTTAAAATTTAATAGACTCCACACAACAAAGTGGTTGATGCTTTAATTCCATTTAATATTTCAGGTTATTTTCTTTACTTAAATTAACTGGAAACCATAGAAAATATGGGTAATATGTTAGGCTTAAGATGCTTCAGGAGAGCTGCATTCAAACAATCGCATTACATCTGGTTTCCTAGCGAGCTGCTGAGGTGTTGTACCAGATATATCCTCTTCGTTTTTGAGTCCCAATTGCAAAAGCCTCCTGGCTGATCTGGCATGCTGCCCAATGCAAGCCATATGAAGAGCTGAGTAAAGGTAGAAAACACCATTTCATTACCTTCCAGGTAAGAATGTTAATTTCAGACTATGTATACATAATATACACTTTCAGTGAAGTAGTTAAAGTAGCACATTACAGAAAACATTTAGTAGTCTTTAACTATTGATCTGATATCTGTGATTCTAACAAGATATATTTGTGGTTTAAGAGCCAAAAACCATGTCAATTTAGATTTATTCAATTCCCTCCAGCTTGTCTCTGCTCAATGAGAGGGGGCAGATTTGTTTTACTGACAGTTTTTCTGATTGAATTAAAATATTTCAGATGAGTGAATCCTGCCAGGTTGGATGCTGCAGCTCAGAAATGTGACTTATTTGACAAAACAAAGTTCCAGAATTTTTTTTTTTAATTAATAAAGACTGATAATTTCTCTGTGGACTGATACGTTTGCTTCTATAAATAAAACAACTGAATTGCATTTTAGATAGAAATGTATCCTAACCCATTTGGGCTCCCAATCAGGATTCAGGTAAAATCTTAGTCAATGTTGCTTCAGTAGTGGTGCCACTTTGAGCTAACTAAAACCACGCTCACACACTACCGACAATACAATGTACCTGCTTTTTGACAAACAAATGATAAATAAGTCTTTCTCACAAAATGTTATTGGCCATCTTTTGCCATGATTAAGGAGAAATACTTTAAATTGGTACATTTTCAGGGAATGCATTTTGTCATAAATTTGGGGAGTTCAAAATACATGAAACAGCCTACCAGTTCTTCCCTTTTTGTCCCGAACATGAAGATCGGCTCCCAGCTCCAACAGTGTGTTTATAGCAGACGTGTGGCCCTCCTGATAAAGAGGCAGAAGAGGTGATGAACATACCATAATGTACTGTCAGAGTATAACTAAAGTTAAGTTTTTAAGACCTATGATTTAGATATATGTAATGATGCATAACAATTGGTGACACAAAAAAAGAAAAATGTTGGTCCCTAACTAATATTGACCCTTTAGGTGTCAATCATAAACATATGCAATCACCATATGGTTGTTCTGGGTGGTTTATTGTCCTTCATCATTAGCCTCAGCTCAACCCTCTGAGTCTGAATGACCCAAATCTCTGATTTGTTGTCAGGAATTCAAATCAAGCTGGAGTTTTTTTAACATATGGTTAGATAGTCATCTTCCTGTTCGTGTGCGAGAGAGTCAAAGACTGATAACTATACGGGTTGTCATAAGTTGATTTTAGGGGAGATCAACACTGATATATCCCTCAATGCAGACTTCATGGCAAATGAGCTTGATTACAAGGCTCATAATCACATTTTGTCCAGAAAAATACAAATCACACTTGTACCCAGCTAATTTAACTGTTCTAGTGTGGAGACATATTTAACTCTCTAAACCTGTTGTTCCTTATAGATTCCATGTATACATTTCAAACATTTATCTCTTTCTGCTACTCATTATGTTGTATAAGTTGTTTATTTAGAGGTCAGTCACTGATCTCACTTTCGCAGCATAATGTAGGGCAGTGAGCTGGATGTCAGTAGCTCTCTGGTTGACGTCTACACCGAGCTCCTGCACCAAGAACCGCAGGGACTCTTCTTGGCCAGTTACAGCTACCTGGTGCACCACCTGAGCCCCAAGCTTGTCGACTGCTGTTGGAGACGCCTGCAGTGTGTACATAACAAGTCATGACTGGACATAAATATCAAGGTGGTGGTTGTTTTTTTCTTTTGTTTTGTTTTGTTTTTTTAACATCAATACTGAGATGTGACTGACTATGAATGTACTTGACCTTGTGTTTTTCTAAGAGCAGCCTGGCAACAGAGATGTGTCCATTCCTCAAAGCATCCATCAAAGGAGTGACTCCACAGCTGTCACGGCTGTCTGGGGTGTAGCCACATCTGAAAGAAGGTTAAGGTGAACTAACAAAAAGTGCAAAGCAGGACAAAATTTGTGTGAGAGAGACAGGGAGTCATTACTGTTTATTACTATCAGTAATATTACTATTACTACCAATGTGATCTATTTTTTTGTAAAAAAAATACAGTTTGAGAGATCCTAGTTTGTACCCCAATTTATGGTCTATTTTCCTCAAAATGGGACAATCATTTATAACTGCCATGTCGTATTTAAGAAGACCTGAAACTAGAGACTGAGACCATAAACTTTTTAGGACAAGTTTACTGACTGAATAAATCAAGGAAATGTAGGACCATATAATTCAATACAACCTGACTTCTTTTTACAACCAGTGATAGAATTAAGGTTTTCGGTTAACCAGCATTGGCTTCAATTTACAAAGTCTAACTCTATTTTTAAAGGCTATAATTTTGCACCATTCTGAGCTTTCAACTCTGTACACATATACACGTATAATGTATATAATTGGGAGCTTCTAGACTCAATTGATTGAAACTTTGCTTTTTGGGAAAATATTTACCAATACAACAGTTGTACCTACCTCTCCAGCAGGAGCCTGACAACGTCCTCACAGCCATGCATCGCTGCATCAACACAGAGCAGGAGTTGTAATCTTATGCTTCTTATTCAGTTATCAAAGCATGCAATCTTAAATTTTTCACCATCTATCTAAACTCTCTGAATCTGTGACACCATTGGGTCTTGGGAGATACACCTCAGATTCGTACAATATGATGGAACCATAGATGCTTCACCTGCAGTGTGAATCGGCGTCCTGCGGGTCTTGCTTTCTGTCCTCCATACATCTGGTGCAATAAGGAGCATGTGCTGTACGACCAGGGGATCGCCCTCCCTGCAGGCGATGTGGAAGGAGTTCCAGCCGTCCTTGTTTCTCAGGGCAGGGTCTGCACCATGACACAACAGCTCCTGGATCACATGAAGGTTCCTCCTGGTGCAGGCCATCATCAGAGGAGTCCTAAGGGACACATGGAGGGCACAACGCTGTCACCTGCTGCAGCCAGGCAGCGTCTCCTGAGGAGTGGGGTTTATTTTAAAAGTTTACAAGTAAATACACAGGAAAAAAAATAGTTGCATTTAATTCCCTAAAGAACAAACTGTGAGAAAATGCTATACAGTAATGCCGCTTTAGAAAATAAATTCATATGAAACGAAAAATAATCAGGAGGATTTTTTTAAAAATTATTATTATTTTTGCCATGTTTCCTTTAAAAATGTAAAAATGCTAACAATGCTATGAAACTCTATTTTTTAATATTATATTTTCTTGGGTTTATTTAGTTTGGGTGAAGATCCCCTTTAAACAGCAAACACTCGCAAGTGGCTGAGAAGGAAAAGCAGATTTAAGCGCTTTACTTCATTTCTTCTGGATGTTCCAACTATCGAAAAGAATATTTTGAATATTTCATGCACTGTCGCCTGTAAAAAACAAAACAAAAAGATCTCTCCTTCGAGCCGGATTCGAACCAGCGACCTAAGGATTTCAGCTGTCAGCCTCTACAGTCCTCCGCTCTACCAACTGAGCTATCGAAGGGAAGGTGAAAGGAGGGGGAAGATAATCGTTTTTTAAATTCATCCTGGTGTTGTTTACGTGTAATTAGGCGTTAAGGTTATAGCTGACTGCTCCCCACCAGTCGGCCTTCTTCAGACTGTCCACTTTGGCTCCCTCCCGGAGCAGGTAGCTGACACAGGCCTGGTGACCCATTACTGCAGCTTCATGCAGCGCCCTCTTGTAGTCGTTGTTGTACACTTCTACGTCCATGCCCACGCTCTTCAGGAGATATTCTAGGATGTCCATGTGTCCGTGTCTGGCAGCGTAGTGCAGCAGCGTGTCCCCCGATCGGCCAAAGTGTTTGCTGATGACGCTCCGAACCGCCGCCGTGCCACCCGCCGAGATGCTGCTCCGCAGGGAGTCCAGCTGTCCGTCCTGGGTGAGCCTTGGCAGCACCCTGAGCTGCCTGTCCTCCATGCTTATTCTACAGCAGTGAGCCCAGAGACAGTCAGAGGACACTGTCCCTGTGGACTGATGGAGACATGCTCTTAGAAACACAGCACCATGCTAACCGTCTGCTCTTACAGTGTTTTGGCAAAAAAAAAAAAGTCGGTCAACCAAAAACTTACCCTGCGCACATATACAGAAGACAAGAGCTCATAAAAGTACACATGTTTTGTTATTATCAACATTTCGATTGTAGCATAACAAACAGCACATTACTGGAGTGATCACATGAATTAATTCATATAAAAAATTAAGTTGTATTTTTAAATAATACATTTAACATACATTTTTGGTGTGTTTGTTGTTAATAAAGAGTGTGTGTGTGTACACATATACAAACATGTTTTTTTTTAATATGATGACAACCTCTGTTTAAGTATATATTAAACTCAACTAGTTTTCATATTTTGTTTCATATGATAGGATTTTAGAAATGTGACGAGCCAAGCGTGAACAGGGGATAAACTTTAGTTGTCCTTTGCAGCAGGGTTGACACCATTGGCATCCTGGGAAATGTAGTGTTTCTTACGGCAGGCCACTTGGCTCGAGAAAACAGTTTTTGATCCTTTGTCACTTAACTTGCATTGACACACAAATAGACACTTGAGGTAGATGCGTGTCAGATGTCATGGTTCAAATGAAACGACATCAGTCTCATTTTTATTGATGACCGTCACACAGCAGCAAACCAAAAGCAGAAATTAATCTCTCGGCATCTCTGCGCTAAAATGGGGAGAGTTGATCCAGTCTCTGGCTAAATGACAGAGAGCTGGTCAACAGGATGACTCACATCTGGAGGGAAAACAGAAAAAAAAGATCTGAGAGAAGAAAAGAGGGGCTGCTGGTGGGGGCGAGCCTCAGTCCTGTGAGGTTTTGGACCATGGATCGTGAACAGTCGGAATAAGATTGGCTGCGACCACCACCCTCTTTTTCTGGTGAGTACACTACACAACACTTTTATTGTGCTTTACATTTTGTTCCATGACAATGACACTCTCCTTCTATAGTGACCTAAGATGAAAACATAATTTAGTGTGTTGTGAAATATTTATTGTTTATGTTATGTTTTTTATGCAGCCGTGATGTCTTATAAAAAGAGAACTTTTTTCCTGCCCCAATGAAAAATAACTGTCCCTTAAAAAGTTAGTCGATTAATATGTTAACTTTAAAAAAAAGACAAAAGTCTGAGAATTTACGTTGCTTGACACCGTTTCACTCATTTTTATCACAATTTCATAGAAGAGCTGGGTTTTTGTAAAACACTACAGTCCCCAAGTGGAGTGATCTGCATTAATTTAGCTTGTTTGAAACTTTTCTCTTGATTTAACTTTTTCTCTTTTGACAAAAAAAGGAACACTTTTTAATAGTCCTGAAAAAGTTAACAACTACTTTTATGTTGTGGGATGACTTATGTGGTTTGGTCTTAGTTCCCATCCCCCCAAGCTCATAAACACAAACACAAATATACACCCCACACACACACATGCACACACACACTCACACACGCACACTTTATTCAAAATCTAATCATAATCAAAGTCTTCACTCTTTACTCACTAAAATACAGTGATTTACATGGACTTGTTTTTTGTCCAGGGAGAACATTGAGTCCCCACAGTGTCATTGTGTAAAAACATAAACGTCCTTACAACAGGAGTAATAAAAGCTCATAAAACTCTTTGCCGGCTTTTAGAAAGTCCTTTTAATGAACAAAAGATGCCTACCTTGTTCCTACATAATCAAAAAGGATTTATGAAGCATTGATCCTCAAGAATGCACTGAAGAAGGCTTTTTTTTTTTCAAGGAAAGTTTTGTAAAACACAGTCTGTTCTGATGTCATTTATTTTATAACTTCTCAAAAATACACAAGTGCCATAGAAAGATATGCAAGATACAAATGTGCAAGGCACTGATAATATGCACTTAGAGAGGTAGTTATATTGTATGTAAGATTAAAAAAAAAAAAAGATCGTAACAACAGGATTCCCAGTTGTTTGAATGCAGACCAGAGACAGCATGTTTGGCAGCTCTGCTTTCTGCAAGGGGTGTATCTGTAGCTAATTGGCTCCAGATGTTTGATGCTGCTCTAAACAGGGACTAACTATGTAAACTGTTCAAGTTCAGTTTGAATATGCAGGTTTGTGAAGAATAGCTCAAACGAAGTAGGTTTCATACAATCCGATGAGGAAATAGCCATTGACCTTGTTGTTGACAGTTAGGACAAATCATTTCTATTAGCGCAGTAAAAATTTTAAAGTTAAAATGCTGGCAGGCAAATAGATTCCTCAATAACTGCCCAAGCCCATCGGGAAGGAAGTGATGGAGGGTTTTGGACAAAATGCAGCCATCTGCATTTTGTCACATCTTGAGGCTTCTGGGTTCAGTTGGTTTACTGCATGTCACAGTCACAAAAGAGCCAACTGATGTGTTTCATCCTTCAGCTTTTAGGTGTGATCTCAGCTTTTTGGCAGCATCCCTACCAACCCCTCCCAAGTAAACACTGAGCAACACCTGTTTATTCACAAAATCGTACACACAGCCATCACATTGCAGCTTTGACTGTGACATGATTGTTGACGTCAGAGAACTGTGTTGGTTTAAGTGTTTCTGGATTGAATTTTTATGCACCAAAAACATCCTGTGAAAAGGCGACAACATTTAAAACAGTAGCACAAAACCTAGCCACAATTACAGTAGTATTTAGAAGCATCTTTTATACCTGATTTTTTTCCTATTTCAGCAATATTTCTTATTGTTTCACCCCTATATATATATGTGTGTGTGTGTGTGTGTCTTCTTGTGGATATCAACACTTAAGATAAAAAAAACATGAGAAGTGTAAAATATGGATTATGGATATATGGATGGATATGGATATTTAATTTACAGACTTCAGAGTGTGATTTTCAGAAGGTGGATAAATGGACTCTTACTCTTACTTTCACCTGTGCTGGCAGGGTAATTCTGAGGAAAGGGATCCTAAAAAAAAAAAAAAACAACTCAACTCAGCATGCATTATTATTAACAGCAAAAAGTATTTAATCTTTTGTTTCTCTGAAAGTTTATTTCTCTTGAGTGACCCAATAGTTCTCCATTTGTCTTTTGCTCTGTGTGTTTGCAGAGGTCGCTGGAGCCAAACATGAAATATGGCTCTCTTGACAAAAAGTAAGTGAAAGTGAAGTATGATACAAATCGAATAAGACTGAATTATTTTCTCAAGTGACTTGAATTTACCTAAGACAAAATAAGTAAAGTGTTCTGTTCCTGTAGATGTGCACATGCAGGCTGTGGGCTTTGTTTTATTTTAAATTTAGGTATAGTTTGTGCTGCCATCATAGTATGGAACCCCGAGATTTCTCTCCAGGGATGGTGAAAGTATGCAAACTGGATGCATGTGCACCAAATGTGTGTACTGGGGGAGGGTATGATGAGGTAACCAGATCTTGGCCTGTAAGGACTGCGGTGTACACCCTCTACAAGTTGCCAGTCCAGCCCAGGGCCAACATACAGATGAACAACCACTCACACCTATAAACCTAAACATGCATATCTTTAAAAAGTGGGAGGAAATCAGAGCGCCTGGAAGAAAGCCATGCAAGCACAGGGAGAACATGCAAACTCCACACAGAAAGGCCCCAGGCCTGGGAACCGAACCCGCAACCTTGTTGTAGTGGGGCAACAGTGCTACCCACTATGCTGCCATGCTGCCATGTCTGAAGTATTTCAGTAGCATTTTTTCCAGCGTCAGTTGTGAGACCTAAAAATTATAAGAGAGGCTTGTGACTGATTTCAGATGTGTATTTGAATCTCCTGTCTCTGTCATCTGCTTGGCAGCTGGTGGAAACTCCACACACAATGACAGTGTGTGTTAGGAAAACATTACTGCAAACCAGTTTTCCATGCTCATGTTAATGCTATGATAATGAAACACCCATCAACATAATCGCTTTAGTTTAAACTATATTCATGGGGCTGGAGCCTGGAGGCCATTAGAATTATCTTTGTGCGCAAATACAGAAGGTGCACTAACGAGCATGCTATATTTTTACTTGCACTACTCAAAAATTAAATGCAACATGTTAATTCGTTAGGGTGAGAGGTGAGAGCTTGCTGTTTTCCTGTGAATGCCATGTTTGTGTCGACCCAAGTGCAAAAGAGAAGCAAGGCAGAAGTACCAAGTCCATAAATCGAGCTCTTTAATCCAAGAGGTAACAAATGGCCAAAATCCAAAAAGGCAGGCAGAATCAGGCAGACAAATCAGACAAGGAACAAGCAAAAATCCAGAAGGTTGAAAATACCAAAACCGGTCATACATAGGAGGCAAACAGAGGTCAAAATGTGAGAGAGCTTGTTCACGGAGGTAACTAAGACAATCTGGCATAGGAAGGAAGGGGAGCATGGTTTAAATACAGTAAGAAAGGAGAGAAAATGAGAAAGTGTAACACAATGGGGCTGAGATGTGATCAAAAAGAGGGGGAAAAAAAGGAAGTAAAACTGAGCAAAGCAACACATCAGAACTACAAAATAAAACAAGAAATACATACAAATTAACGTATGGATCCTGACATGTCCCTGCCTTGAATCTTTATGCTAAACACAATTAAAATAAGTTAAGCTATACATAATAAAAGTAACTCTAACATAGGCTACATATATGAGAGAGCATTATCTTAAGTTATTTATCCAATAAAAACATGATCCTGTCTCTGGATGTGGTTTGGATGATACAATATACAATAACAGAACAGAGTTCTTGGACAGATACCCCAGGTCTTTCCCTCCGTCTCTGTGGTCTTTGTTGGCATTCTGCAGCTTGTTTTATACTCTATACATACTGTGATGTCTCTGACAGCGAGGACTGAGCCCTGCCTCTTCCTGTGTTACAGTTAATCAGGTTCTCCTGGTGTTGCTGCTGCTGATGTTCTGTCTTCTCCTTCACAACTCACTGCTCAGAGCCCCAACCTGGCCCAGACTCTCAGGTTAGCCAAACAAGATCCTGCATCCCATAAACACAGTGGGAGTAGCTTTCTGTTTTGCGACGTCAGTCTAATTTCAATATGACCATTGCCCTGCGGCCTTCGCTCCCTGATTCCTCTTAGATCACTGGATGAGCCATGGAAGTGTCGCTAGGGCTAAGGCGAGT
This sequence comes from Remorina albescens, assembly GCA_034769265.1. Lineage (NCBI taxonomy): Eukaryota > Metazoa > Chordata > Actinopteri > Carangiformes > Echeneidae > Remorina > Remorina albescens. The sequence goes on along the minus strand of CM068484.1, from coordinate 14,873,191 downwards.
GTGTCAGAGTTGGATGATGTTATCCCTGTCATCATTTGCGCATCTGAGGAGCGTATGGGTGGAACCATGGCGACCATCAACAGCATCCTTAGCAACACAGATGCCAGTGTTTTCTTCTATATTGTTACTTTTCGTGATGCTGTGAAACTAACAAGGTTTGTCACTTGTTACTATTGTAAACCACATTGCATTTCTTGTATATGTTTTTGTATATATATTTTATATATATATTTTATATAATAAAATTGACAGATTGATTAGACTAAAGTTTGTGTTCCAGGGGTTAGTGCTCTTTCTCTGTGCATCTGTTGGTCGTCTGTGATTGCCTCAAATATGGAAGGGGTCTGTCATCCCAGTATCATTGTTAATCATTGTGATCTTCATGTTTCTTTGTGTAATGTAACTTTCTTTACCTCATCCCAGGGAGTACATACAGAGGACTAGACTAAAAGGCATGAAGTATAAGATTCTGGAATTTAACCCCATGGTTCTTCGAGGGAAAGTGAAGCCGGATTCTTCTCGACCGGAGCTGTTACATCCGGTGAGCTTTTGTCCAAGCAGCAATACAAACTTTATTCACGTACAAGCGTTTCAACTTTGGTTTTATTTTGCAGCTCAACTTTGTACGCTTTTACTTACCTCTGCTTGACATCAACCACAAGAGGGTGATATACTTAGATGATGACATCATTGTACAGGGTACGTATGTGCGATCACAGATCAATCTGGTAAGATTATTGATGTTTTAAAGCAGATAAAAATACTAAATTTAAAATATTAATCTGTGTATGGTAGGATTGCTAACAAAAAATATCTCTCCATGAAAAATTTCATGAATGTCATTCCCTGATATTAATTAATTAATTCATCTTCTATCGCTTATCCATTTTTGGATTGCGGGAAGCACTGGAGCCGATCCCAGCTCACACTGGGCGAGGGACACCCTAGACAGGTTGCCAGTCCATCACAGGGCCAACACGCAGAGACAGACAGAGACCAACAACCACTCACGCTCACACTCAGACCTACGGACAATTTAGAGTCACCAATTAACCCAAACATGCATGTCTTTGGATGGTTGGAGGAAACTGGAATACCCGGAGGAAACCCTTGTAAACACGGGAAAGGCCCCAGGCCTGGGAACCGAACCCGCAACCTTCTTGTTGAGGGGTAACAGCGCTAAATCCATGCTCCCATTCCCTGATATTGTGTTTGATAAATCTGAGAACGGCAACAGTAGAGATGACTGACCACGTTCAATCTGAAGAGGCAGCCTCTGTCTTTATGTACTGAATGAAGGCTGAGCAGGTAAATCATCACAGTATAGAAGCTCTTAGTTTGATAAATTTACCTAATGTAGCTGGCTGACCTAAAGTCAGAAGGTCACAGGACTTTCCATAAACACCAGAGCAGTTCAAGCTTTTAGAAGAAATAAAGATTACACATGCAGAGTTAAAAGCAATGCAGTCTAAGTCAGTGGTTCCCAACCTGGGGGGGGTCCACCTGGTGGGCTGCAAAGGTACTGGAACGACAACCCATTTGCAAAACAAAAATTTAAACTGAAATTAGGTAACTTGACCTAATTGTTAAAATATCAATGACAGTAATGAATGTGTGTTTTCTGTTTGCCCACTGTGACATAAACAGAGGAATTTGAATTTGAATTTTTACCAATTCTGAATATTGTTTAGTTTGTTATCACACTAATGTGAGATAATTGTGCTGTAACAGGTTGATAGTATGTGTGTTTATTCACCACAACAGTTTTCACTCTTTCAAGGTGACATCAATGAACTGTTTAGTATCAAACTGAAACCTGGGCACGCTGCCGCCTTCGCCACTGACTGTGACCTGCCTTCCACGTACGAGATGGTGCGCAGCATCGGGATGCAGGTGGATCTTTATAATAGCCAATAAAACATACTTCATGTCAAACCAGCAATCAAAGCTGGAAGAAAAACCTCAATGGATCCAAAACTGGATAAGAATTGTTTTGTTGCATTTAGCTGGTGACAGTAGATGTGTGTAGTGCATGTGAATGTAAAGTCATTATTAAATCATAATAATTCCAAATTTTGAAGAACATTAATTAGTAATTACATTTTCTGGGATTAAAGTTTTCTGCAGGCTCAGCTTCTACATCTGAAATACAGTGTCCTTTCCTCTGAGTTTGTCTCCTAGACAACCTACATGGGCTTCCTGGACTACAGGAAACAGGAAGTTAGAGACCTGGGCATTAACCCCAGAGACTGCTCCTTCAACCCTGGAGTTTTTGTGGCGGATATCAGTGAGTGGAAGAAACAGAAGATCACCAAACAGCTAGAGAAATGGATGGAGGAGAATTTCAAGTAGGGATAGTGTAAAACTCTGAAATAACTTAAACCATTTATTTCTCATGCTAGCACCCATTATGTTGAAGGCCCTCAGTTGAATTAATGGAAAGTTGTTTATCTTCCCATCTTCAACATACCATAGTCCACCCACCTCTCAACAAACCTACAGCCTCAGACCTCATGATACTATCCATTAGATATGTTTTTTAACCACCTTCCACACTATCAATAGTCCATACCATTGTTACGCCTAAAGGACGAGGAAAGAGGCCAATATCTAGTGCTACCTTGTTAGTCTGTAATAAAACAGGAAATCATTTCTTCAGATAAATGAGCAAAAAAAGCAGAAATTGTTCATTTTGATATTCAGATTTTTCACATTTACATTTAATCCCTAATTTGACTAATGTAAAGCAATAAAAAGGTCATTCAGTTATTTTTATGTCACAAATCAGTTCTTTTTTCTTTCTTTTTGAAATGCTTGTAAATATTTTAACATTATCTTAATTCATTGTATTTGAAATAGAGAAACATTTGCATATATCACAGCGCTTCCCTTTATATTGCTGTTCTTTACAAATACAAATGTATCAATTTGTTTCACTGTCTTCATTATCAAATATTTTCAGGTGCATTTTATGTGTTAAGGCTGTTGTATCAACATAAATATTTATTTGAAAGTTTTTTAAAGAAGCAGGAAAGTGTCGGTGTGACCAGAAACCCTTCCCTCTCTCTCTGTCAGGCAGAACATATACAGCAGTGCTATGGCCGGAGGAGTGGCGACTCCACCCATGCTCATAGTTTTTCATGACAAATACACAACACTGGACCCACTGTGGCACGTCAGACACCTCGGTAAGTCCTCACTTTTTAAACGCTGAAGATTTTATAGTCTTGTACATTTATTCATTCATCTTCTACCACTTATCCATTTCTGGGTCGTGGGGGGTGCTGGAGCCAATCCCAGCTCACATTGGGCGGTGCACACCATGGACAGGTCACCAGTCCATCACAGAGCCGACATACAGAGACAAAGATGAACAAACACTCACACTCAGACCTACAGGAAATTTAGAGTCACCAATCAACCTAAACATGCATGACTTTGGACTGTGGGAGGAAACTGGAGTACCCAGAGCAAACCTACGCAAGCAAGGGGAAAACATGCAAACTCCACACAGAGATTCCACTCCCCAGGCCCAGGAATCCAACCCACAACCTTCTTGATGTGAGGCAACAGCCCTAACCACGCTACCCACTATGCCGCCGTGCTGCCAGCCTTGTACATGTACATTTTATATAATATCAGAATGGTGGTGCAAAGAGTTCCATGCACTGTAACTGAACAGAAAACATGCAAACACAAAAAACTAAAGCATGTGAATCCGTTGAATCAAAATTGACTGAGACAGGGTTAAGTTATACAATGAGTGACTGTATCATTATGCCTGTGACTCACAGTACTTACTATCATTATTAAAAGCAGTGAAAACCATGAGCAAGTCAAGTGCAATCTGCAAGGGTCCTGCAGAGCATGTTTATGCTACTGAAAGCTAATCAATATATGTTCCGACCCGGATGAACTAAAATAGTCAGTATGGCCCAGAAACAGGAAATAAAAAGAACCTATATTTGCAGGATGGAGTCCAGATGCCCGCTACTCAGAGAGCTTCCTGCAGGAGGCTCACCTGCTGCACTGGAACGGCCCATTCAAACCATGGAGCTATCCTGCTGTTCACATGGATCTGTGGGAGAGGTGGTTCATCCCAGACCCCTCCGGAAGATTCTCCTTGGTGCGACCTAAAAGTGAAAACTGAGGTCAGCTGCTTAGGCACAGAGACAGGAAGCGTGAGAGACTGGCCTAAGGGGACACGGTATCTGATAAAAAACACAAAGAAACGTAAAAGTTGGTGCTTGAACCAGAGAAACAGTGTCAGGAGAGTCAATATTCTATGCAGATAAATGTGAGTAATCTGTTGTTGACGGATATATGTAAAGACATTAGAAAATCATAAAATGTGATCAAAGTGAAAACGACTACAAAGATCTGTGTCTTTGTGTTAAGCTGTACAAAATTGGAGTCCATGCTAACTTGAAATAAATTTAATGAACTCATTCTTTCTTATTTTCTGGTCTTTACTGCTATGGTCACAGTCCAAACACAATGTGGCATGAACTGATACATTACTATGTGTTCCTGGACATTGTTTGGCCAGGAAATAAAAGTAATTACAGTTAGTTATACTATTGACCTCAGTCGAAATCTCAGTTTAAAGCCAATATTTTCATCAGGTTCTTTGGATGGCAGTTGGTCAGTCTGAAAGAATTCTAGAGACATTTTCTATGTTTGTGGTGTTCAAGAAAAGGACACTTAATTGCTCGATTGACTTTTCCTTCAGTGCCACTATGATGTTGGCATGTGGTGACGAGAGAAATGGCTTGACAACTGCTGGATAGACTGTCATGAATGTTTGGTCAGTTTATTTTACTTTTATGTAAAAGGAACAATGAGTGAGTGGCAGGTAAGTTTAGCTGAGGGATGAGAGGAGATGATATGCAGCAAAGTACCCAGGCTGGATTCAAACCTGCTGCAGCAGGGTGACATGGGCTGTTGACAGGAATCAGGTGGGACTCGAATCATGTCTGCTGTAAAAATAAAAGTTGTCCCATAACATTTTCCCCTTGCTGAATAATTTGGTCAAAATTTTGTAATTCATCTTCTTCATCATCTGTTTCGTGCTGATGACCTCAGAAAGGAAGTCAAGTTTTCACCTGTTCATCTGTTCATTTATCAAAAAGGATGGACCAAGGGACGGAGAGGAAACCGTTACACCATGGTGCTTTTTTATCACTTTCCTCAACAATGTGTGATTTTTGTGAGAACTGCACTTTAGATGCTCAACATGCTAAACTAAATGGTGAATGCAGTTCACATGAAACTTGCCAAGCACTAGCATTGTCATTTTAGCATGTTGGCACGCTAGCTTTAGCATTAGCTCAAAGCACTACAGTATTAAACCTTTACTAATGGCCTCAGGCTTTTGATATTGTCTATCCCCTTTATGAAATGAATCACAACACTGTGAGGCTAATTTTTCCTGTTTTAGCTCAGTGGTTTTGCTTCAGGTTTAGTTTGCTGTCTTTCAAAACATTTTAAAACATGGAACAAAATTTGTCACCCAGCTCCAGCTATGCAGAGAATAAAAGATTTAATCAATAACAATAAATTGTGCAGAAGCCAATAATACATTTTCCTGACTATATAAAGATCTGTGTCCTGTTTAGATGTGTTGTCAGCAGCCCAAGTAGATAAAACTTCTCTAAGAAGGGTGTCACAGATAACAAGTGCCCCATGTGTTTTACCCCCTGTGTTAAAGAAAAGGCTGATGGGAGCAGTTGGAGTTGCAGGGGCAGTAAAATCATCTTTAGATGAAGCAGCTCATGTTTCACTGTCTGTGTCAGGCTCAGAGTGCAAAGCATTTTGGGATTTTCAGGAGTGTTTGGCTCTCTTTATGAGTTAGACATGTAGGTGCTACAGCTTTATTCTTCTGTACTGACAGTAACTTCATCGACTTGACTCAACAGCATTGACACTATTTTATTCACACCCTCTTAAAGTATCTTCTTACACTTGTTGAAGCAGGACACCCATTTGCTCACTCAGGTAAAGTCAGTGTTATTTCGGCAGCTCCAGCTTCAAGAAAGGACTCTACAGCTAATACATCACATACTCACAAAAGAGTGCAGTTGTCCTCCAACGGTCAGGCCAATGTTGGCCCTGGTCCACTGGGAGGCGCCAGAGCAGACATAAAGGTCTCTGGTGGAGCTAGTGTGGTTGCAGAGGTGCAGCCTCTGAGGGTCCAGGACAGGCACTGCACCGCTACTTCATCTTCAGGATAAATACTTTGTTGACGATATTGTTCCCTGTTTTTTTTTCCCCCTAATATAAACTGGGCTTAGCTCCAGCAACATCCACGACCCAGAAACGGATAAGCGGTAGAAGATCAATGAAATTAATGAACGAAGTACCAGCATACAGTATGAATGAATGCAAAATTAAATCCATTTTGTGACCAAAATTTGTCCTTGTTATTACAAAATTACAGAAAGAAACGAAAGAGGAAAAACTTTGACAAGCTTTTCCCAATGAAATGGAAACCTCAAATTTAATCTATTCCAAAAGTCCAGGTTTTATCAATTCCAATAATCTAGTGACTTTACAACTTTGTACTTATTTTGAATGGTAGTTCTTGATATAACTTTTTTTTTAAAGGGGGAATTTGTTTTCATAATTTTCCTTATAATTTCATTATTTGGTTGTTAGTTTTTGTATTTTGCTGGTCAGGTCCTTTAATTGTGATTTTCAAACATTTTATTCTCATGTAAATTAAAGATTTTGTCCACACATGTTAAATTTAGTATGTTTTACATTTTGCTGTGTGTTTTGTCACTTGTCAATAAAATAAAAATTAAATAAGGTTGGCCCGTTATTACAACTATAGTATATATAATTTATTTTTTTTTCTTATAAAATCCCATAGATGATGTAAATCGATAAATTGACTCTGGGAGTCTACTAGTCAGTGTCATCTTAAGAAAGTGTTTTGTTTTTCATGCAGACTTGTATTCTGTTGTGAGAGAGACATTTATATTTTTTCATTTTTATTTTTATTAGAAGGAAAAAACTTTGAATCTCAAACAAACACTGTGGGAGTCTCAGCCTCTTCTAGTCTGTCAGGTGAAAAAATTCCTTCTCTCTGACGTCACAGGTCTTAAATGGTCTTAAATCTCAGCTAAGGATTTATCTCCGTGTTTTGCTTTCTTGCCTGAGTAGACAATGACTCCCAATCAAAGATATTAAATAACATGGAACTGGAGTTTACAGGGAAATATAGCAGTCACACACATGAAAGTTATATTTGCTCATTGGTGTCCTCCCTGGCCATGTTTGTGCATTTCAGGAATGATGTTATTCAAGAACTATATCACAGTCAAACTGTTTTCAACATCCATCAAACAATCTAGAGTTGAGGTCATAGGTGTGTGAGAGTTTGTGTGTGTGTGTGTGTGCAGAGAGAGAGAGTGGCTTTGAATGCATCACTCTCCACTACCCCTCTTGGAATCTGTTAAAATGTTGCTGAACAGTAGGACTGGCACCAGCTTCCATGTTTGCTGTTTCACATCTTCATGACATCAGAGCTGAAGTCCACGTTGCTGTTTAGTTGTTGGACCCTGACACACCACTTCATTTGGGTCGCCACACTAAACATCTTGTTTTTTTGTTTGTTTGTTCGTTTTGTCTCATGGTGCAAACTGGCCATAAGCCTTTCAGCACTGTGAACTATCTACTATGGCAAATAAACAAGGCTCTGTTGAATATGAAACAAGGGTCACTATTGTTTGGGAAACACTCATTTGTCCCTTTGCCAAGAGTTAGATGAGAAATCAATAGCACTCTGAGAAAGAGGACCAACTACCAGCGGTTGACATGTCCTCCTAATATGAAGCAGTATTAGGACTGAGAGCAGGTTAAAACTGCATGGCCACTTCTGTCCAAAGGAAACACAACCACCCACAGCCAGACTATTTAACATGCTCGACTGTTTCTTGGCCAGGTGCTGTGGATTCTTCAGGAGATGGTAATATTGTCAAATGACATTCCAGGAAGTCACTGTGTCCACCCCCAAATAATATTTTTGATTGTTAAAAACCTTTAGGCTGCATCCACACTAATGTTTTAGTTTAAAAAAGATATCCCTTTGGTACATGTCTCCTTGCCTGTTATTTTAGTTGGAAAACTTGGACAGCAGGTCAAAACGGAGACCTTTCATGGTAGGAAAAATAATCCTGCCATTTTCCTGCTTTTTTAAACCTGGCCCTTATACAGCATATTTGTCAAACTACTACTTCCTGCTACTTCTTTGGTTTACAATACCAGATGACAGCTGGAATCTGCCCAGATGTGGAAGTATATGTCCTAGACTCGGGCCAAAGTCTCAAGCATATTTATGGCTTGAAAAGAATGACGTAGACACCCAAATTTCCTCCCTGATTGGATCTTATTACTTGAAGTTTCAAGAACCATGTTTAGATTACAAGACTGCAATCTAAACATCGCTGTTGAAGCGCTGTTGCTCATATATGTATTTAATCTGGTTGTTAGGCTTTTTATTTTATTGTTTACGATTTATCATTGTTCTTTACTTTTATTGGTTCATTACTTGCTTTTTGAAGGTGCTATAATTTGCCTTTGTATGTTTGTCCTCGGGCAGCACGGTGGCGTAGTGGTTAGCGCTGTCGCCCCATAATAAGATGGTCGTGGGTTAGGTTCCCGGCTTGGGGCCTTTCTGTGTGGAGTTTGCATGTTCTCCCCGGGTACTACCCAGTTTCCTCCCACTGGTTAACTGGTGATTTTAAATTGTCTGTAGGTCTGAATGCGAGTGTGAGTTTTTGTTTCTCTCTGTGTGTTGGCCCTGTTATGGACTGGCGACGTGTCCAGGGTGTACCCCGCCCCTCGCCCGGAACTTTGGCTGCGATTGGCTCCAGCACCCCTGCGACCCGGAAACGGAAAAGCAGTAGAAGATGGATGGATGTTTGTCTTGTTTTTTTGTTGTTTTTTTTGAGTAAGATAAGATAAATCTTCCCAAAGGTAAATTACAGGATTCCTGGGTTTTAAAATTAAGATAATCTGATCAAATTGAGCCGCATCAAACGTTCCATTTTATCCTCTGCAGTGTTAATAAAGGGTTAATAAAGTGCACTGTCTGTTTTATCATTATAACATTGGCGGGTTTCTACATGTTGTCTCAATGAGCTTGCTAAACTATATGTTCACCCAGCATCAGTGGTGTGTGTGGTCAAAAGAGTGCACTGCTGCTACTAAAACTCACCCAGGGCTTGTCTTAGTAAGAGTGAGGGCTGTGGCCTGCAAGGATGTGTAAGACTGCACGTATGCCGATCAGCTGGCAAGGCAGGAGCAGTAGACACTGTGCACGTGGAGCATGGTGTGGAGTCACGTTCACCTTCACCTCATGGAGACTGCGGATTGTATGACTGGCCCTCTGATGGCTTTTCCACGGATTAGTTTCCTCTGCTCTGCCAAAATTGTCCAGACATCACATGATTTAACACCTTCAGTAGAAACTAATGCCTGTCCTGAAACTCAGTAATTGGTTTGCGTTTTATTTATCTTTGGTGAATAAAGACTCAACTGTGGCTTGATTGAGATGTGACTCTTGACTGCAAAATGAATTTTCAACCTGTCACATCTGGGTGATATGTGTGCATACCCAGCACGCGTGGCCCCCTAGTAAATATGGAAATGTTTGTGGTAATTATAGGACTGATTTTATATCTAGCACAAGTCACGCTTGTTCTATATTGTGATAGATTCTAACATGAGCTACATTTGCTCCCAAAATCAAAGGCAAAGTTAGCAATAATCTCTCTATTGCTCATTGCACACTTTTACTTTTACTTTTACTTTTACTAGAGGTCATGTTTGGTTCTCAGTTCTTATAAAACTGGACCCAAACATATCAAAAAAAGCTGTAACCATGCTCAATATGAGCAGATGAAATGTGTCACGCATGTATTTAACAGATTTTTTTTATTTTTTTTTTTTAGTTTGACCATCATCCAACTCGCCAGATATATGAACCCCTACTGTTACAGGTTCATCACAAGGGGACTGGTCATGAAATATTGTTTCCTAACATAAAAAATAAAGGAATATTTTTCTGAATAAGTCATTCCTACATGGTAACACACTTTGTGTACTTAACCAATTATGTAAGCCTTGCTTTGCTGACATACAAGAGGCTCGGATGTTAAACTGGCAAGTGACCATTTAAGTACTTCATCCATCCATCCATCCATCCATCTTCAACCGCTTATCCAGGGTATTGGGGTAATAAAGTACTTGTGGACCTTTTGATAACAAAACGATATATTTGTAAAACTTAATAAAAGATGCCCTTAGTAGGAAGAAATTATGTTTTAGCTGAGTTATAAAGAGTTTTGGAAGTCAGTGAGTATTAATAGATGAACTAACATGGTGCAGGTTTTGGTCGTTTAATAGAATTTGCTGACAATAGGAAAAATGTTGAATAAACTTAGCCTTATACTTAAAGGGTGGTTTCCACCCCTAGATATATAGACCAAATACAACTGCCATCAAATGACTCCATTCAAAATCTTGATGTTCTTCCATCTTGCCACCACAACATACATTTCTAATGGTGTGCTTGTTCTGTGTTATGTAATGCAGCCTGTGATATACAAACTTAGGATGATGTGTTTTCTCCGATCCTGAAAACTGTGCACCTACAGAAAATCTGAGTTTACACTGTTACTATCTCAGTCAAAAAATACAGAGCTGCAGCAGTGTGGAGCAGGCGGTTGACACTCAGACCATGCAGACTGTGTTGACCAGACATGTGATTGCGATGTCATGTCTAGATTTGCTAACATTAACTGTCTCAGTTGCTCTCGTGGTGGGAATGAGTGACTTGTATCCCATGTTTGTTTCCACTAACTCATCAGAGTTTAAAACAGTGATCACTGGAGGTAAATGATGTTTATGCTTATAGCGAGCAAAATGTATACCCACAGTCTATTCTCTGTCTGTATACATTCCAAGCTAATTAAAAATGACAACAAAAATCCCAGTGTGATCCTCTTGCTGTGGACTTTTTCGGACTTTTGCGGTTTGAATTTTTCTGTCTGATGTAGGTGTGTGAGGCTTTGCTTGGATCAGTTTAATTGTACAGTGGATTTCCAAGGACGCTAACATTTTTCTTTTTTCAAATGCCTGCCCTTCCTCCTCAGCTGGGTAGCGTAATAACACGTCCAAACTCAAGCCAATGACTCACTGCCATATTCTTGTCTCAACAAAAACTGCGCAACGCGATCCTGAAAGCATAGTCAGAGTGTAACTAGGCAGTTGGGCAAAAGGGCTTTTGACAGTTGTTAAATACAATCCCACTGAGTATTCATGTTGTCTACCTTTGTTTCCTACTTTTGAAGCAGCAGCAAATATTTGCATTGTCATGCAGCTTTTAACTGAACCACTGTTGCTACTCAAATTATGGCAAATGATACAAAAATTGGAAAGAAGTTGGCAACAACTAGGAAAGAAATTGAATTTATATTCATGACTTCTACATATGAGGGTATTTTCGTTAGCGTAGGCTAACATAACTTTTGGAAACAGAGGAAGCTATCCTGGATTATTCCAAAGTAAAACGAAATGAATTAAAACAACATATTTGACCTCTTTCATTTGATTTGGTTGAATCCCTGCAATCCCTCACTGTCACTATTTAAAAAGTAATTTTTTTCTATTTCACACTGATAATCATTAAAGGAAATGAGTGTGATTGCTTATTCTCCCTGAAGGCTGCTGCACATTCATTAAAAAAGTCTTTAAACTCTGTAATGAGTCAAATAATCCATCACCGGTTTCAAAAGAGCTTTCTGTCTGATGTTTTTTTTTTTTTTACAATTGCTACATTTCGATTGTGAGTATTAAGAATATACATCAGAGCCTCAGAGTTATTTCCTTGGATACTGCAGTGACAGTTATCAGGACGTGACAGGGCAGGACAGGCGGGCTGCAGCCAGCTGGGTACCATGCCAACCACATCACAGTTTTACAACAGTATATAAAGGTTTAATCATTGAGCTCTGATTCTTCACTCACTTAGATTACATGCAAGCTGAGCGGTAGCAGGCCAACCGCAAAAGCCTTGAAAGTAATCTCCAGTTCTTTACTTATCTTACTGTTACAGCCCAAACCATTGTCAGCTGACAGATAATCTCTATGCACGCTGTTCTGCAGATCTCCCATGGACGAGTCAGTAATATTTGATCCAGACAGTGTATCAAACTGCAGTAAACTGAAAAGTCAGAGTCTTGCCTTTTAGATCATTCAATCACAGTCAAAATAACTTTCACCTAGTTTTGTGTCCAACTTGTTATTGAGGCCTTGCTGCTGATACGAAACAGCAACAGTGTTTTATCAGCAGCACTTTATTCCAGGTCGGTCCTGCATTCATTCAGTAACTGAATGAAGGGAGCCAAGGTTTCTCATCAGAACATTATCCAAACATCACACTGACTTTACCAGTTTGTCTTCTTCCCACAATGCATCATGGTGCCCTGTTTACCCAAGGTAGGGGTTTACACACAAACACACACACACTGCAAACACATGTGATGCCACCCACGATGTAAAAGAAAACCTGATCCTTCAGACCAGAACACATTTTTCTCTTGCTCCATGGTCCTGTCCTGCTTCTCGTGCTAAAATCAGAACTTTAAAATATTTATAGAAAGCTTAACACTTTTTTTCTTGACATTCCTTTGATTATATGTCTTGTTCTTTATGAGCCAATGGAGTTTGTCCAGTTTAAATTTTAGCTTCTTACTTCATATTTTAAGGACTTTTTGTCGACGGCAGTTTCAAATGGATAAAACATATGGCCTCTGATAAACAAAAACAAATATGTTACTTCTGTCAATATTCAAACATTAATCTATTTTTCTGTAACATAAATATGGCCTTGAGAAGGGTTTTTTTGTTTGTTTGTTTCGTTGTTTTGCCTGAGGTAGCTGCTCTGATCTGTCTGGATTCATGCCAATACTGGAAACCAATGACAATTGAATATTGATAAATATTCTGTATATGAGCAATAAGGAAGTGACAGTGCAACATAGAAGTCACGTATTCAGCTCTGATCACTAGTGGAGTAGAATAAAGCAAAATTAATAGTTTGAGAATATTTAGTGACATTTGGCATTTTTCTTTTTCGTTGAATTCATCCTGATTGTAGAGGATTATTGTTTCCATAAGTGGTTCAATAAAAAAATGTCCACACTTCACTAGTTGTTCATTTCCATATTGTGTCTATGAGTGTTTGTGGCTGCTCTTAATGTTGGTACTCAGAACTGACAGGTCAGTCTACTTGACTCTTTACATGATGATCATCTGCGTTCCAACCATGTCAGACGCACCCACGAGCGCATTTGAGCAGGCAGGTGATTGCGGCTGTGTGTTGCAGATAGATACAGTATGCGTGATGGTTACATCAAGGCTGGTCCTGAATTATCCTGTGTGCTGGAATGTAAATGTTATGACAGTGTAGATCCAGAGGCCAGAGGACAGGTGCCTCTTTCTCCTCACTCACAGATAGACAGTGGTTTGTCTGAATTACTTTGCAACCATCTGGAGAAGTTTTCTGTTGGCAGCGAGATTAAACCATTGACTGGAAAAAGAAGTGGCAGACGATCAAAATAAACCTCTGTCTCTATGGGCATGGTTCACTTTCTGGTCTTTCTTTTCTTCTGTATTGGCTTCACAACCATTTTAGGACATTAGTGCAACGAAAAGCAGTTTTACTGTACTGATTTGCAGTATAGTAAATGTTCTACCATCACCTGCTGTGGTTGGATGGTGGTACTTTTCTGTGTTTTCCATTAGGACAACATAAACAGGATCTGACTCAGCGGATCTGTAGGGTTCCACAAGGTTAGAAGTCACTGCAATGTAACTTGATCTGATTGCTGCGTTACTTTGTGCGTCTCAGTTTTTCCACAGCATGATGCCTTTTTTAACCTCTTGATACATGACAGCCTTCAGTCTCTCATTATGTGCACGTGACTCAACAACTGTGAGCAAAATAAAAGCCTCTGGTTTGACACAGTTCCTGCTTACACGCTCCTGCAGGCAGAATGAACTGACATAAGTTGTGCTGGGGACGTTGAGGTATTTGTTGTTTGCACTGTGATAAAACATAGGAGAAAAGCGATAACATAAAGGTACGAGGACCAAACACAAACACATGGACAAGGAGTGTTTAATTTTTATTTGTTAAGATTAATTTGAAAAACCCTAAAGTGGTCTTTTAAAACCCTGCAGAGGGTGAAAGAGGCCACATTTCCCTTTGTGCCTGGATACTCCGGTGAACTAGTTTTGGCACTTCCATCAGATTTGTGGTGGGCACAAATGTTCTGAGCAGAGGAGTCATTCCTGTCGCCACTTTGTATCATTGTGTCTACTCTTGACCCATTTACTTTTCTATGACTAAAAGCAAACTGTTCCAAATATTGAAAAATTACATTTTAAAATTGCAATGGAAAAAAAAAATCATTGTCACAGCTCAGCACTAATGTTTATATTTTCCAAGATACTGTATTAGGTTAACACTAAGGTTTACGGTCTTCACTGTCTCATGATAGAGTCAAACCCGTAGTACTTTATTTTACTTAAAGACAAGTTTTTACAACACCATGTCAGGCTAAATGTGAGAGAAAAAAGTAGGAGAGCTAATGTGGTGGATCAGCTGAAAGAAAGTGTTTTAGATGTCAATGTAGAGTGTCTGGGCCATGACGTACAATGGGTGGTAAATTAAAGGAATTATAGATATATAACAAATGCAGATACATCTTTTAAATGCAAATAATGTGTGGTGAGATGCACTGAATCCACTGTAGAAGCTCACAGTTGAACAAACCCTTCCTAATCTATCTCCCGACTACAGGTTCAGTGAAGTATTCAAACAGGTGGACCCAGAATGTGTGGATGTAGTGCAAACAGCCTGAAAAAAGGCTGCCGTAATGTTGAAGTCGCTTAGCAGAACCTAAATGAGTGGAACATTTGGGTTCAAATGGTCAACTCAAGCATCTGCTTGTTAATAATTTGCTAATGTGCATCACAAAATGAGCAAGTGGAAATATGTGAAATATACAGGCTTTTAAATTCTCAATTTTTTTCCACCCTCGCTGCTCTCCTTCATCAGATGTCTCGTGGACCAATCGCTTGTCTCGGTGACAAAATTTCTGTCAGTCACTTTCAGTTAGTGAATGAGTCGTACGACCTTCTACTGCTGTTAACATGGCTGCTGTCTGATCATACCCTGATCACACACCTCTCCATGTTTGATTGACATTGTCCCTTGTGCCCCATTAGATAGTTTCAGTGGTGTACAAAGTACTGGAAAAAAATACTTAAGTAAAAGTACAAATACCATGACTGAAAAAGACTTTGGTAAAAGTTAAAGTCACCCATAAGAAAGTCATTTGAGTAAAAGTAGCTCACATTAAATGTACTTAAGTGTCAAAAGTATGTTGTGAAAAAATATACTCAAGTATCAAAAGTACAAGTACAAAGTATTTTTATAACACGCATAAAAAGAAGCAAAACAACATCTCGTGGCATTTTGGTAGGCACGAGAGGCACTTCATTCTGTATGTTTTAGGATTTGCCCCCATCCCAAGGTAGCAAAACATTGTTGCCAGGTATGACCACGGTAGGTGACTGTCGTCTTCTACCGAAAGAGATGCTGTCGGTGTGGTAACGTCTACAAGATTACCGTATATTATTCTTCTTGTCCTCTCGGACACGACCATTCCAGATAATCCTTTGATGATTAATCATATTTCAACTTTAATTTGTAACGAGTAACGAGGTGGCAAACGTCAAAGTAACGGGGTAAAAGTATATTTTTTAACTTTTAAATGTAGTAGAGTGAAAGTAAAAGTCCTGATTAAAAAAAAAACTCAAGTAAAGTACAGATCCTCAAAAAAACTACTTAAGTAGTGTAACGAAGTACATCTACTTCGTTACTATCCACCTCTGGATAGTTTTGTCATGTAATGATTGACTTCATTGATTGTTATGTCACAAAGGTTTGGTCAAGGATGTTGTAACATGGAAGGTGGAAATGATTCAGCTTTTTAAAAGGTCTAAAGGTTGACCTGCATGTCCAAGTTCTGTATTAATATAGTGACAGTTTCAAAGGTTTCAGTCTACAGAGAAATGCTCAGAGTGTGTTTTCAGAAACTGAGCCTTAAAACCAGCTGTCAGGTCTTCTGGGTCTTTCATGTCACAACAAAGCAGTCACCGTCCTAAACCACTTCCTCAACCCAGATCCCAACTTGATCCTCTCTTCTGATTGGCTGACCTGTTGTTAATAGAGCTCCAGAAAGAAACCCAATGGAGGTGTAAAACTACACAATTCCATCTGTTTCATCTTGTTATGAACATCAACACTTATTATGACAGGGTAAAAATGGAACCTTTAACAAATATACTGAATGATATATTTCAAGTTTTTTCTTAACGATTTTGTCAAGTTTTATGCCTCATGATTTTTATCCATGTCTTTATTTAATGCTCAGTAAATACTCTTAAATCATACGCTATACTCCATCACACTACAGTAGAGTTCTTTATTTTACAGAGTGAAGAACATTTTCAAACAGTAACATTTTAACTACAGTTATGAATTCCTTATCCTTTACGATAAGGTCAAGTTTAAGGAGCAATGGAAAAGATGAGATAAATAGTCTTTGGTGACATACAGATATTAACTTACAAAGATAACTTAAATATACAACTTTTTTAAATAGTTTGGCTTACAACACACACACAAACACAAACCCGAACTCACATATATTAAGTATACATATATAGACATATATATATATGTAAGTGATGTTCACAGTCATCCGGTTCCCACATGTAAGTGCACTGACATTTCAAAACACATTAAGTGTCAAATGCAACATTTACAATATGAACCTTGTTCAACTTTCACAAATTCATTACAATGAGTGAAATTCAAGCAGTGACAGACTATCGATACACATGCTGGCATTAAAGTGCTTTCCTGTGACCCTAAGGCTGTTGTGTGACTTTAAAAAAAAATCTCCAAAAGCAAACCTACTGAGATCCTCCTACATCATACAAAACTAGGAGAAACATTTCACCATGCCTACTCGGCACTCATTCCTACTGTATGTGTTTTTGCAAGAAGAAGCCATGAAAACTCTACACGCTTCTACAGAGAGGTATTAGCAGTTGTGTATAATTTGTTTACACAACTCAACAAGACGCAATGCCTGACGTCAGAAAAACAAGACTGCGCAAAAAAAAAAAAAAGCCTGGGAGCACAATGGTCTGGAACACAGATCAAACACAGGAGATAAATGTTGTGATAGCCTGCATACTTAAGTTCAAAAGTTCAAACATATACGCACACACAGAGTTTGTGTGAAAAGATACATTTTTAAAAAGAAGAGAGATCCACCAGGGTTTTTAGCATTTGAAAAGCCTTTTAATGATTTGTCACGAGACATTGATTAGCTCCATTACAGCTGAGAGAGTGGCATGTTTCACCTCAGCAAGCCTTTGAACAGATTAGATTTAGGTCTAAAGGAACCAGTGATTTTTACCCTGTGGCCTCCAGGCTCAAATGATTCCAAAAAAGAAAGAAAAACAGAGGCAGGATAGAGTTAGACAGCAAATATATAAAGCTAACGAGGAAGTGGAATTACAAGGAGAAAGAAAATCAGAAGACACCCAACACCCAATAAAGATGTAAGAGAGAAGAGTAATGTTTGATGTCAAGTATTGTCAGTTATTTGGTGAGGTTAATATTATGGTAAAAAAATGTAATGGAATTTTATTATTATGTTGAATTAATGTTATATGCAAACAGAATCTAAAATATCTATATCAAATATTAAAGGTCCCATAAAGTCTACAGGTAGATGTCCATGTACTCTTTGAGCATAAATCTGGTCTAGGTTCTATATTAATACAGTGAAAGTATCAAAGGTCTCACTCCACAGAGGAACACTTACATGCTCTCTTGTGATTTGCTGACTGACCTCTTGTTACTGGAGCTTCAGAGAATAGCCTTAGGGAGGAGATGCTAAACTACTTTCAGATGGTTTTTGCTCCTTAAAGCCACAAATATCTTCTTATGGACATCAACACTTCAGATTAAACACTGATGGGACCTTTACTAATTTAAATGACTGTGCACATAAATCAGTAAGTGGACAAGACTATGTATTCTTAGACTGAAACGCTTAACTCCATGTAAATTAAGACCACACTATCATAAAGTAAAGCTTCAGAAGAATGGAAATAATATGTAAGATTAACATTTTTCTTACCAAAAATATGTGTTGTGGTTGCTTCGCTTTGGGACGGGGGGCATCTAAGGCCTGTTAAATTTTAGCATGCATTACAAAAAGAACCTGACCTCACTTATTTTCAGGCAATCATCTGCCCACCATTTCAAAGATGGACATAAATAGAAAAAAAGGAAATGTCAGGGCATGTATTTTTCATGTACACACATATAAAAACTGACGCCTAAGATTTTGGTTCCTGTGGTCTCTCATTAGAAACCCACATTGTAAGAGTGGAGCCTTAAGCCGCCGCCTCAGCACTGCTCTTAAGCAATTCAGCATACTACATATGAAACAAACGTGCCTATTGCTGCGAAAAAAAAACCTTAGTTTTATTCAACGGAATGTAAGGAACAGTAGCCTTTTTCTTCTATAGTCTAAATTTAAAAAAAAATCAAGATTGGATTAGACCATTTTTAGACTTTTATTATGAACTCCAATTGACTGAAAATGCCTTTGGAAGATATAATATATATCTCTTCTCCCTGTTTACTTTTTTCATTGGTCCTTTGCTTTGAACCATCAGCTCAGTATGATTTTATTTTTCATAAAGTTCTTGCCACAGTACAATATGAATTGTCAGTTCAACCAAATATCCCAAAAAAAAAAAAATTCACACACCTTTGCAAATTTTGTTTGGATTTCATTTGGTCAATTCTGTAAATAACATTTCTTTTCCCACTACTACACAGTGGAAAACAATTCAACAGTCTCAGGATTAAGAACCTATGTTACTCCGCAAAAATGCAGAAAAAGTATTTTGGCATAGTTCAGTATGGTTAAAATCAATTTTAGTCATTTTGGTGAAGTTACCCTAAAGGCTTGAGGCATGTGAGTAAATGTGTTGACACCATGTGCCCTAATATTTTGGTATTGGCATAGAGTGTGACCGTGGGGGGCTCAGGGGCCTGCCTCCCTGCTGTGGCTGTCCATATGCCTGAAATGGTTAAGATGGGTTTATTAAACTGCTGTCAACCCAAAGTCCTTACTTTCAGGGGGACCTCATGAATCACGTGAGAGGGCTAATGTTTCAGACTTGGCCTCTGACAGGGAAAATGCCAGCAGATCACAAAACGCTGTTCCATGACTGTGTCAACCAAATGGCTACTAAAATGCAACACAGAAACTGATCCTTTAGGTGTTCAGATTCATTTCCAAAAAATTGTATTCTGAGCCTTCTTCTTTTTCTTTTTCAGCGTGGAGTTAATGTGGTTAATTCCTGACTCAGAGTGCTCCTAAATGTAATGTAATGTAATGAGTGATGAATTCCCAGTTCAGCTGAAAGCTCATGGACTCTTCCAGGGATGTCAGTGTTCATACTGAAATATGCAGTTGTGAAATGACCTGGGGTTCCACAGTTGACAAAAAGGTGAGGGCAGAAGAAAGAGGTAAAAGGGTTCATGGGGTCATTTAAGAGGTCGCTGGGAATACATTGGTTTTGACAGGGCTTCAGCTCAGAGTTCAGGTTGAACTCCATATTAGGGGCTTAAGTGTTTGATCAATGAGCTGCAGGATAACCACCACTGGGGAAGTCAGTTGGCAGGCTGGAGCAGACGACTGGATGGTGTTGAGGACAAGCCTTCATTCATACATTAACAGGATTAAAATGTCAAATTAAGGGATCTTCGCTTCTTTTGTGCGATTAGGAGTGAGAATTGAAAAGACTTCCATGTCTTTGTAATGCTGTCAGGATGGTGGAGGAACTCAAATTAGGGGCTTCAAAAAACATTTCAGAGGCATGAACTTGAATTTGAATCTCCAATTCCGTCAGTCAGCACAAAAGGTAGCGAGGCAAGAGGTTATGGCATTTAAGAGGAGTATAATTCTTATGTTGAGATGGATAAACAAAAGTTATGGACTACATCAAAATTTAACGCAAAGACTAGCAGTAATACATTAAGAGATAAATAAATTGAGATATAGATAGACTTGCTGTGGGTGTTGGTCTTTTCTAATTCATCCATAGCTATGGGGGCTTCTGGGGTTAATGGGGGACGAGTCTTCTCTGCCACTCTGACCAATGAGCTGATAGAGCCGGTGGCTGAGGTTCTGCACTTGGCAGGTTCCCAGGACGCAGCCAACCCTCATCAACTGGGCGTGATGAGGGTAATGGTGACCCCCTCGCAAGTGGGCATGGCGACGAACTCTCAGTGGCCTTTTCTTGATCTGCAAAGCCCTGGCGAGCCACGCTAGGCCTGGTGAAGCCAATCTCACTCCTGAGGCTGGCTGGTGACTGAGGAAACTGGGCAGCCATTTTGGGGATGGGCTGGGGCCTGAAGACGAGACGGCAGTATTCGGTTGACTTACTGATGCCACTGCGTTATCCTCTTTCTCTGGCTGGCTGAGGAGGTCCAACCTGAGGAGAAAATACAAATCAGGTGAGTCCTGATTGTCCAGGTGTGCTATTCTCATTTATTTACCAGGATTCAAACCACTCTACAAATCTATGTATGATTTTTTTAACATATTGAAATAAGCTGTTCAAAATGTTTCATGTCTTGCAAGAGAGAGAACAAAAATACAAGAGAAACTGCAAGTCAATCAGAAGAGAGACTCAGATCCTCCCTCTTGATTGGCTGGCTGACCTGTTGTCTCTAAAATGCCTCAGCAGAGCCTGGGGAGGTTTTTGGAGTAAAATGTGGAGTGAGAAAACTACTTTTCTTAAAATGGATTTCTGGTATTCCAAATCAGACTAGATGACTTGTTAAGATGAACATGTTCTGCAGTGCGATGGACCAGCGGGTACAAGTCGTTCTGCAAACACAGCAGCAAATGACTCGCCATCTGTTCATTGTTTGACAGAGACAGTGTAGCTCCTCACTAAACTGTCACCACCATGTTTGTACAGCACACTGTGACTCAAGTCCTTGAGGGTGAACCCGTCATTGCTGCTCAGTGTTGAGAGAAGTAAACAGAACAGTGTTCCACTGGTAGCCAGTGGATTAATAGGATGAAAATGCTTAATGCTATCAATAGTTTCTTCTTGTGCAGAGAGGTTTAAATACAGCATTAGCTCAAATATATCCAACAGGTTTGTTTTTCTGAGTCAAAGGTAAATGAACTCTCAGTGGCAGGTTTGGCTCTGTTTTCCAATTCTCTCAGAGGCAGAAGCTACCGCTGATCCGGTTATGAAAAGTGTGTTCCATTTGTAAAATGCTGACTGAAGTTATTTCACCTTGAACACTAAACCTTTAGGCTCACTGAGAGGTTGAGATGTGAGACATCACAGCAGACGGCTTCTCTCTCTGTTTGTGCTGTGGTGGGTTTGGGATTCCTCTCTGAAATGCAAAGCTTTTACTTCATTGAATCCCAGCTGCAGACTCACAGCTGGTAGGTTTGATAGTCTGCAGATGACCTTCTTTCCAACAGTGGCAGTAACTGAATAAATAGTCGTGCAACACCAGGCCACATACACAGCCGAGCACTATTTCCAGGACAGGACTCAGTGTGCCATAGTGCCACATCACCAAGTCACACCCACTTGATCTGAGTGAAAGTTATATTTGGCCACACAGGAACGTTCTTCACATGGGTGGCAGACCAGCAGTGGTGGCCCTGCACAAATTTGTATGTGTATGTATTATGTACATTATTTGTACCTTCACAGCTTTTGCATAGCTGTTAAAAAACTTTTGAGAAGAATGTCATCAATGTTTACAGCTAATTGATATATGTGAGGCAGCACAACAAGAAGGTTGTGGGTTCAGTTACCGGCCTGGGGCCTTTCTGTGCGGAGTTTACCTGTTCTCCCCGTCCTTTTGTGGGTTTCCTCCGGGTACTCCGGTTTCCTCCCACCGTCAAAGACATCATGTTTGGGTTAATTGGCGACTCTAAATTGTCCGTAGGTCTGAGTGTGAGTGTGAGTGGTTGTTGGTCTCTGTCTGTCTCTGTGTGTTGGCCCTGTGATGGACTGGAGACCTGTCCAGGCTGTACCCCGCCCCTCACCCAACGTGAGCTCGGATTGGCTCCAGCAGCCCCGTGACACGGAAATGGAGAGGCGGTTGAAGATGAATGAAATAATGATGCATGTGAACATTATATACACTGTATGGAACTTCTCCCGCTATGGGATCTCTCAATCAAAATGATAACCAAACACTATGACATGCTGAAATAGTGTGGGATCATAGGAGTTGTCTTCAACACCACAGTTTTGGCTTAGAAAGGTCAAACTACAATACTGACGCATAGGCAGAGAGCATCACTGGCAAGCAACCAATAAAACCAATGAAGTCCTTATAATGAAAAGAATCAATCGGGATAAAAAGTACTGGAAACATCGGGATAACGTAAAAACATCTCAATAACATCTACTTTTTATTCTATACATGTGCAGCATATTTTAACTTTAATACTGTAAATACAAGATAGACAAGCAGAATGCTCTTATAATTGCCCAGATGGGATGATGGACTGTAAGGTTTGGACTCTGCAGGTCTGTTTTTTAATAAGCTTGTCAGAGCAGCCACACTTGCACGAAGACAACATGACTTTGCTACACGTGCACTTACAAAGATAATACTTCCTGGAAGAGATAAAATGTGGCAGATAATGTTTTCATGAGATGACCAAATGTCGCTATTAGGCGTCTTATCCCACAACTCCACAGTGATAGAGTGCAGATCTGGCAGGCTGGCAAACAATCAACGATCTCCAAAGTACTTCTGCTGCTGATAACACAGTCTTGCAATAGCTTACAGGCTGTAAGTAAAAATTCATTCCGACTTAACATTTACAGTTCAATAAAAAGCAGAGACAACAGCTGATCAAGCCTTGTTTTTTTCTGATATATGTCTGCATTGCTG
The DNA here is from genome assembly GCA_034769265.1 of Remorina albescens. NCBI lineage: Eukaryota > Metazoa > Chordata > Actinopteri > Carangiformes > Echeneidae > Remorina > Remorina albescens. The sequence continues at coordinate 14,850,069 of CM068484.1, read as the reverse complement.
GGTTCTCCTATTTCGATGGCACTCTGTCATCCTAACTCTCCTGACACCATGCTGCTAATACACTACATGATTACCAAAGTGGTTTGAGCTTACTTTAATCGGCAGTAAATATGGCACAGTCATTACATTTCATGTAATCCCCCACTAGGTAACAGTGGGGAGATTGTTGGACTAAGTAAGGGTTTGTCTTTGCTTTTTCTTTATTTATTTCCCATGAAACCCTGGGACTAGTTCTTCGGGAGCAGCTCTGCTTTCATAACCTTTTCGCTGAGATGTGATTTAATTTATGCTGGCAAAGCTTAACATTGAGAATGCAGAGTGCAGCCAGTAAATAACACAGACAGACAGAATGCCACGTTAGAAACTGTCTGCTCTAAAACCACATCACTGCCAATGAAGCAGACACAACACATGCGTCAAACAACAGCAGCTTTTCCTTTCCCTCAAAGCCACATTTGTTTCTCTTAAAGCTTTCAATACATTGTAAGCTGCTCCTCTTACACGCAAATATTGCATATGTGCACATTCATAGGTCCACAAGGGTACAGCTCCCCGCATGGAGCAGAAACCTGCATTTTTTAGATGTAGAGAGTGGAATTTAGGTCTTAGGCATTAATCCACAGTGGAATTCCCTGGCTCTTTGGTCCCAGTCTTCAGCCTCCTCAGCTTCAGTCTAGGTTTGGTCAAATTGACTCTGTCAGAGCTGTATTACTGTTTATGTTGTAAATATACATCTGAACAGTCTAAGTCATAAAGGAGAAGCCTCTATCCAGATGACAGGACTGCTTACAATCATTTTGCAGGCATGAGTGGTTTTCTAAGAGGGTGCCCATGATGAAGATTGTGATGCACTTGTTGTTTCCTTGATAAAGTGTAATATGTCAGAGTACAGATAGCAAGTTAAGAGGATGGACGTAAAGCCAACTGCATGTGGACCCTGCAAACATCAACAACGAAGGAGGTAGTCCTGAGTGAAATGTATTCATTTTCTGTTCTTCAGGTAAATATTATGTTAGTCTGTGAGTATCTACACTGTACATCTGAACCCCCACAGCTTTCAAATCTAGATATACAGGAGTGGGTTAGTGAATTAACAATGTATTTGAGGAAAAACATGACTTTATTTTGCACCTACAACATATACACGCAGACTGATGTGCCATGTCATGATCCCAGTTTCTGGTCCAGATGGAGAAAAACCGCAAACCAGCTTTACATGTCATCCGTCTTGGGGCAAAAAAGCCTGTTCACGTTTCTGGAATCTGTGTTGTGAAGCTAAAGCCATACTTAACTTGTCGCTTGGCCATAGTCTCTGGCTATTTTCTCTCTCTAAAAAAAGCCTCAAGATGTTATGTTAAAAGACAATTAAGGGTATGTCTAGCATGTGATCCAAAGAACATGCAATTTCTCCTTGGTTGGAAAGCACCCATCAACCATTGTTTCAGTGTCTTTGTGTTTGTTGTGTCCTTATCAGGGCACACTGGGACAGCATGGACACAAACATAGAACAGGGAAGGAATGACAGACATCTAGCCTCAGACACACTCGGGGTCCAGTGGTAGAGAAATGTTTCATGCTGTCAGCCAGCGAAGGTAACAGAACAGGATGTGCTGTGTGGAGTACAGAAAGAAGGAGACTTTACTGTCCTAATCAAAGCCTCAGGACATTTTCATGAGGGATGCAGAGAGCAATGCAAAAATGAGAAATATGGAGGCTGCTGACAGAAAGTGAAAATCAGGGGAGGAAAATCTCTCCCTGTGTTGCCAGAGTGAAAGATATTTGTATAGACTGGGGTTGGCTACAGTGCTGAGGGTCTTCATAAAACTGCCACAACCACACAGGTTGGTTCTTTCAACTCTTTTATATGGCCCGTAGCAGTTCCTCCTGAAATAGCTCCTCTACGATGGAAGGCATTTTAGGTCTTTACCATGGTTACAATACTTAACACTGTAGACTGTGTGGAGAACGCTCACCATAATAACATTCATGTCTCCCTTAAGTTTTGACACAAAAGCTTGTATTGTTTTAGGAAATGATGGTCACTTGAGTTAAAATAAATACCTCCTCAAGATTAGATATTTGTTGTCATGATTACAATAATATGACAAAATTTGTGGAGGAGTCAGGGATAATCGAAATTACATGAACTGCTACTTTCACGTGGGAATTTCCTCTCATTTCATCTCATCTCAATCATTTTCAGCATTGCCTTATTCACCTTTCCATTATATAAGACAAAAAAAATCTATGCACAACCAATGATCTATTGGTTTATATTAAAAACATTAATAAACAAAGGACTGCATCAAATCAGGTCAATGCTGTGACATTATTGTATGTTCTTGGAGAAAGATGGTGCAGTCGAGGCCACTTTCTGGCTAAGACACTTCCAAACAGAGATGGGAATGAAGGGGGATTACAGTGCTGGGCAGGTGTAACAGGGAGGCCACGGTAACACAAAAAACAGAGTGGATACAGGAGCCGTTCTTCCTGTCCTCTCTCTTGGGTTTCAGCAGCAGGTGTTCACCGTCTGAACACACACCCGCAAGAGATGGTCAGTTGCCTGGTGATCTCCTTCCACTACCAACATTCAAAGTGTTGTTTTTAGCGTTGCTTTTAGCTCCTACTTTACTATGGGATTCATTACTGAGAGTGGGTCATATTTATGCATAATGTATTTATTATTTATTAGTATTTTATCAAGCTTTTGATAAATCACAGCTCCAACGAGAGATGGAAGATATTTGTCCACAGTCACAAAGGATTCAGTTCCAAGCTGGGTTGTGCTTGACTTGGCCCTTTACAGCACAGCTCGTTTTATCATGGGAAGCTGGCGAGGGATCTTGTTGATGCATTAATGGTTGCATGCAGCCTTAAACGTGACCCCTCCAGCATCCTTCCCTGAAATAAAGACTTCTAGGCACTAGCTGCTCAAAACTGGGGCTTTGTGACCTGTTTCATAAATAAATGTCACTTGCGAAATACAGAAGTGTATTGTTGTTAGTTAATGATCTTGTCACAGGGTGCCTGGGTGGAGTGTGTGCATATGCTTATGACCTTAATTGAATGGCACACCCCTTTTTCAGATGCGCAGCGGCATGTAATTAGGACACAGGTGTGGGTAGTTGGGGCTCTTCCTTTTTTCCCCCTTTTAGATGGATAGAGGGAGCGGAGAGGAGAGCGGAGCTGATGGCAAGCAGGGCACGGTGACAGACGCTGTCAGAGAAATCCTGGTTGTACGGCTGTTGCAGCACGGAGGCATCTTGCTTCAGGTTCGGGGGAACAGCGCGAGAGAGGTGCTTTCTACAGAGGACGTGTGTACCTGCTGCTGGACAGAGGGACAGGTCGCCTGCATGCCAGGGGGATCACGGGGACGCATGGTGCGAGGGGAGAGGCCCTGGATAATAGCGGAAGGGTGGGGACGTGTTACACTGTTCCTCCAGATAAGTACCCCTCTGCTCGCACTACAACCGAATACTGAATGAGACATCACCTGTTAGCTGTCGTTGCAGATTGTTGTATTACAACCTTCTATCCGAGACAAAGAAAGGAGAAACACCACCTCGGCATCCTACCATCAGCCATTAGAGACAATTTCAGTAATTTGGATTGGGCCTATTTTGAGTTGCTGTGAATTTATTCTTTGGAGTGATTTGTTTATTTAAATTATTTTCATTTGTGTTGGACTCTTGAGTTGCTGTGGTTTATTTTTATATTTCTCTTTCCATCCAAACGTATTGTTTTTGTTCAAAGAAAACCTCCCATAACAACTGGAGACTGACTGGTTAGTGATTACCCTGACGGATATTTTTGTTGCTTTCTTCTTAAGGCTGTTGGTCCTCCACTGCACAGGAGCCTGCCGGCGGACGACTCCCCATCCACCATTTGTGGAGCCAGTGGACAGTTTGTGTATCAGGTCTTTGTTTGGACTCTTTTTAGACTGTGCCTTTAGAGCACCTGGTATTTTAAATTGTTTTTAGATATTTTTGTAATAAATTAATTGTCATATTAAATCCTCCCCTGGTATTTGTTGTTTGGTGGATAGCTCCTCAACAGAAAGTGTGGTGTTGTACACTGCCAGTCACACACCCCCGATTGGTGACATTTTAATCATTGATCATATTATGGATTTATTCTGTATCACTGAAACCTGGCTGGAGCAGAATGGGTATGTTAGTATAAATGAATCTACACCCCCCCACTCATGTTAACTTTCATATTCCTCGTACCGTAGGTCGAGGAGGGAGGGTGGCTGCGATATTTCATTCCAGTTTATTAATCAATCTTAGACTTAACTTTGCTTATAGATCTTTTGAAAGCCTTACCCTCAGTCTCTCCCATTTAAACTGGAAAATTGAAAAACAAGTTCTGCTAGTGACAGTAGATCGTCCAGCTGGTCCGTACTCGGAGTTCTCTGAGTTCCTATCAGATTTAATACTTAGTACAGATAAAATCATTATAGTGGGTGATTTCAATACTCATGTAGATGTTGTCAGTGACAGCCTTAGTTCTGCATTTAGGTAATTACTGGACTCAATTGGTTTTTCCCAGAGTTCAAATGAACCTACTCACTGTTTCAATCACACCTTTTGATCTGGTGTTTAACATATGGCATTGAAATTGACCAATTAATAACATTTCCCCACAACCGTCCTCTCTCCGCCCACTACTTAATAACATTTGAGTTTACAATAAATGGCTGCAAAGCATCTGGGAGTAAATTCAGTTATACCAAATGTTTATCTGAAAATGTGGTGGCCAAATTTAAGGAGAATATTCCGACATCATTTGCTAAACTGCCATGTCTGAAGTCAATGTCACTCTCCCCTACACAGATTGATGACCTTGTGAATTGCAATAAGGCCTCACTGTGTTCAAATCTTGATTGTTTGGTTCCGGGGGGAAAAAAAAAAAAAAGCAATAAAACAGAGGAGGATGGCACCTTGGTATAGCCCTCAAATTTGAGCAATAAAACAAATGTCACAAAAAATTGGAAAGGAAACGGTTGTCCAGTATTGCAGATGAATTCTACTTAGCCTAAAAAGAAATCATATAAAAATATCATATATAATAAAATCATATAAAAAAGCTTTTTGCAGTGACAGAAGCTCCTACTCCTCAGCGTTGATAGAAGAAAACAAGAACAATCCCAGGTTTGTCTTCAGTACTGTAGCCAGGCTGACAGAGAGTCAGAGCTCAGTGGAACCATTGATTCCTTTAGATCTTAGCAGCGATGATTTTATGGGCTTTTTTACTAATAAAGTCGTAACAATCAGAGACAGAATTCAACATCGCTCACCTACAATTGTCAGTAATCCACTATCAAATGCAGCAGCTTCGGAATCGACTGTAACACCTGCTTTTTATTTGGAATCTTTTTCACCTTTAAATGTCTCTGAGCTAGTTAGCTTGAATATTAACAGGAACTTAAAAAAGGGGATCACGTTTCTCCTGTGCTAGCTTCTCTTCATTGCGTCTGAGTAAAATTCAGAATAGAATTTAACATCCTTCTCTTAATGTACAAAGCTCTTAATGACCAAGCTCTATCATATCTCAGAGAGCTCATAGTTCCTTATTGTCCCAGGAGGTCACTTCGCTCTCTAGATGGAGGTTTATTTGTGGTTCCTAGAGTCTCCAAGAGTAAATCGGGAGGCAGATCTTTCTGCTATCAAGCTCCTCTTCTATGGAACCAACTCCCAGTATAGGTCCAGGGGGGCTACAATAAAAAAATTTAAGGTTTAATTACTCTTTTTCTTTTAGTTGTGCTGCTATAGGCCCAGACTGCTGAGGGTTGCCCCCCCCATCTCTCTCTATGTAGCTCCCCATGCATGTACATTATATCATTACATGTCTCTAACTTGGTGGTTGCTCTTGGAGGGATTTGTTGGGTCTCTTTAACAACTCCATAAAGAGTTTGGTCTAGACTTGCTCTATATGTAAAGTGCCTTGATTTGTTTTGATAATCTGACAGTCCTCTAACATGCTATTGTATGTTTCACTACTATGATATGTTGTATGGCTTTTCATTTGATCATTTAAACCATAAGCAGGATCTTGCTGGTTCTTAACTGGCTGTCTTCTCATTTTCTCCAGTGCATATTATCAATTAATGGCAACATAGTCTCATAGATAGTCACTGCTGCTCCCAGACCAGGCCACTGCAGTTCTTATGATCTTTCAGTTAGGTGCAATAATGCAATGTTCTTGGCTTTGTTAACACAACTAAAGGGCAAGTAGATATAAAATGAACTGTGTTAAAGAATCTGGGAAGACCTTCATGTTTGGCTCTGTTCAGGGTTGCCATATCACATCACATCACTGAGCCTCAGTCTGATTTTCATGTGCGCTGACACTGAGCCAATGGTTGTAGATCCAACATCTACCAGAAGAGGGCATTCACACACTGACTCATCCACATTCCTCACTACTTCTTGACACTGCAAATCCACACATGTGTTGCATAGCTGCCAGGGCTCCCTCATACATCCACTCCACTTTCTGGAGTATCACCGGCTGTTGTGCTGTAGTCCAATATCTTACTGAGCCATTGTCACTTACGGCATGGAAAAGTACAGGAGCCTAAGAAGATCCTTAACAATACTCCACTCTGGTATTTCTGGCTGGGTTATTCATAGGGACAAACTGGTTTTCCAACCTTGGAAATATTTTTTTTTCCCATACAGCAACACGAGGTGATTACACCAACCCAAAGCTCTATGGACAGTTACTCATGTCACAGCATTTTGGACTGAGAGCTGGAGGAACAAGAAGCAGAACAATATATATATATATTTTTTTTAATACACAATCTAAAAAATATAGATTAACTATATCATATCTCAGCCACGTTTAAGGTAGATCGGCTGTAAAATTAAGAATCTAAAACGTTTTTACGCTTAAATTCTCATGTCCTGACTACAAGATGGCTTATTGACTATTACAGTCATAATATACAACCTCTCACAGGAAATGCAACAGTAATGTCACTGTGGACAAACGAACCAACACATTATTCCCAAAAAATATGATGAATAAAATCAATATTCGCTCTCTTGGCTCCGTCTCAAACAAGTTTAGAATAATTCTTGAAACGGATTCATATTGTTTCTAAATGTGAAAAAGGTGAAAGTAAAACTTCTTTTACTATTCCACAGCAGGGACTATCTCAAGGAGAGACAATGTGTTTTACAGTATCATCTGAAAACCTTCGACCTTGCAGTCTGTGACATTAACTTTCTGATCGACACAACAACACAACTCCAACTCTGGTGGGATTTATTTCACTCCATGTGGGCTGTGAGTCAGCAACAAGCACAAATCGAACAGCCAACCCCCCCCCCCAAAAAAAAATCAAGTGGAAAACAGTCAATCAGTGGTCATGTCAAGGATGGATGAGAAATCCCACCGAAAGAGACTCAACGCCACTTAAGGTTACACTAGCCACACTCGAACTTATATTAACAAAGTCAAAAAACAACAACAAGAAGAAAAAAAGGCTGCAGCCTGCTGACATGTTAAATATAACATGTCAGCATTATCTGTTAATGTGTATAAAACAGCGCTTCAGCCACATCCAGGCAGATCAAAGTGACTGTTAAAGGACCGGCGCATTCATATTTAAATAGAGTGTAGCGACGCTCCGGGTGTGTTTATTTTATACGTCCAGAAAAGGCAATGAGCGGACAGGAGCGGGTACTGGATCTGACATGGCGTTGGTATTAAACACCGAGCCTTACCTGTTGCTGGCGGGACGCTCCTCGACCGGTAGAGCCTGCAGCCGCTGGACGGAAACCAGGCTGATGCAATACACAGCAAGCGGGAGAAGGTACCGCATCTCTGGGCCACTTCAACCTTACACCCTCTCCGGAAAGGAGCGGGCCACCTCACTGACGGGACTAAAGAGAAATCCCAAGAGCGGGTAGAGGGGAAATAAATAAATAAGGAAGTAGAGTTAAAAAATCGAGAAAAAAAAAGAGAGAGAGAGAAATATCCCCCAAAAGTATGTGTGTGTGTGTGTGTCATCAATCATCAATCAACCTGTTGTTCATGGTCAACAATAAGAGGAAACTGAGCCGGTGAATGGAGCAAATCACTTTTTACGCCCATTTCCTTAATTTGAGACATTTAAGTTTTTTGGCGCCTTTTAAACACGCACTATCTGCACTGAAAATAAGTGGACCTCTCATCAAAATGTCCCTTTAAACTAATGCACCAGAAAAAAGTTCACATTCTTCTGAAAATGTCCAACAATGCATCTTAAATCTGTCATGCAATATGCAAATCAATAAACAGTTACAAATTAGGAATAAAACATGCTCATTATGTCAGTTAAAAAAAAAAGCTCTTACCCTCGCAGGAGTTATGAGACCCTGGATTTGGCTGTTAAGGTTTTTCTTTTGTTTTTGTTTTTTTTTAGTGTTGTTTGTTTGTTCTTTGTTTTGTTTTGTTTTTTCACGAATCCAAATGTGTTGGTCAAGATCAAGTCTTCCAGTTGGAACGTGTGTGCCGGGTGAGATTGTGGGTTTAAATAGTGAGTGGGCGGAGTTCACTGCTGAAGTGCAGAAGGTGCAGTAACCTTATGGACTCCCCTGCTGGGAATATCCCGCTTCACTAACCATAACCCTCTAACATAATAAAAAAACATAAAATGAAAGTAAAAGTCATACATTTTTAACCAAAGTTAAACACACAGACAAAAACCAATCATTTTACTATCAAAGATAAAGTAAGCAGATTATTGTAATGCCATAAAGTATATTAAGTTTGTTTAAACTCACAATTAACTTGTTTACAATAGGTTCGCTTTAAAGTCTCTGGACTATTCCAGAAATGTTGTAGTGACATCATATGTAAAATAAAAGACCCCTGTACTCTAGAAACAATACCAAGCACATTAAGAAACTATAAGCTTTCCCAATTTTCCCAACATTCCCATGGAATATCACTAACAGCACAGGATGCTATACATGATAACATTAATAGCAATCATCAGCAAGTACTTTTAGTTATCATAACCAGCCATGTGCATTCTTCGGAAAGTGACCCATATTTTCATGAATTTCGCAAGCAGTTTGTCATCCAGACCAAACCTTCTTCCTGTCTCTTATCATCACATGTGTTTAATATAGATAGAAAGAGATGCGGGAATCAGTACAGAAGCCCCAGAAGTTTTGTGTAAAGTCGCACCTACAGTTTCATCATGAATGATGAATTTCCTGCGATGGTTGTTTCCTTTTGAGCAACAGAACCTTTATTTAGATGCATATTAATTAGGGAGTAGTAAGAGAGATGGAGAGGTTTAATCAGGCTTGATCTAACTCTAGAGGGCAGGCAGGTCTTAACAGGTATCTTAATACTCTGTTGAATGACTCAGATAAATCTTTTGTAGCATTCTTCTAACGTATTAATGAGGATTTTTGTACTTTGTCCAAGTTCCCGCCCTCTTTTTAACTTTGTTAATAAGGAGACCCATATACCTGATGTTGCCACAAATGCAGTTACGCAACATTCATTTCCCAGAAAGCCAGTCAAGCGGGCAGTTACTAGTTTACTGGACACCTTTCCTGGCTACGCATCCATGTACAAGAGGAACAGCAACAGAGACAGAACAAGCAAAACAGAGTCTCCATGAGCAATGTAATGGTTGTAATGTTTGTTATTTGTCTTTTTGCTGATGTGGAAATCATCTCAGGATCATAACTTTTTCTAAATAAACATCAGTATCCCTTACTGTTGCCCCACAACAGAAGGACGCGGGTTCAGTTCCTGGGCCTAGGGCCTTTCTGTGCAGAGTTTACACGTTCACCTCGTGCCTGAGTGGGTTTCCACCGGGTGCGCCACTGTCCTCCCACCGTCCAACGACATCATGTTTAGGTTAACTGGTGACTCTAAATTGTCCGTAGGTCTGAGTGTGAGTGTGAGTGGTTGTCTGTCTCTGTCGGTCTCTGTATGTTGGCCCTGTGATGGACTGGCGACCTCTGCAGGGTGTACCCTGCCCCTCGCCTAATGTGAGCTGGGATTGGCTCCAGCACCCCCGCGACGGATAAATTCTCACAAAACACACAATTCTGTGCTTTGTGCCACACAATTATTGCTGACTCAGGATTGTAGCTTCAGGAAGCTACGTGATCCCCACCTCGTGTGCGATGTGAAGCTTTGTGTGAGCTATATATGCTCAGACAGATTTGTTACTAACTGTTGCCAACTTCTCACCTTCACCAATTTCGTCTCACCACTCAACCCTGCTCAAGCCTTTCTTTGATCCTCTCTATTTGCCTCAAATGTAGTTTGCAGCAGTTATAATATGATCACAGTAAGTGCCACATGACAGCCTTAGAATGACACACTAATCCAGGTTTGGATGAAACAAAAAAAAAAACTTTAGACTCTGCTTTGGCTTCACTTTCATAAGCCAAGTTAGGTTATTTTCAAAATGCATTCCCGTCGTTTACAGGCTGTGTAAACAGTCCAAATAAACAGTGCTGTCTGGTTTCTAACCGACCAGAATGAAGCAAATTCTCTCACTGTTTGAGGTCCCATATGTACATTTTTCTGTGTCTTATCTTTAGTGTTGGTATCCATGGGAAAATATATTTGTTGTTTAACAATTTTGTCTCTGGAGCTGTCAGCCTCTCCTCTATTACCAAATTTATTAATTAATTTATTTTTCAGCTTTTCCTTGTTCGGGATCGCCACAGCAAGTCAGCTCTGTGACTTGCATGGTTGATTTGGCTACTGTCTGGCATACTGCCGGATGCCCTTCCCATCACAACCCTCATTTCTCTGGGCTTGGGACTGGCACAAGGACTGGTTGTGGCAGGGGTTTAAACCTGCATGCAAAGCATGCACTCTACCACCGAGCCAGGTCCCCAGGCCTCTATGATCAAATGGATATTTAGCAGATTTCAGGTAGGCTAAGAACATTTCCCTGTGGACTGAGACCTTTGATACTTTCACCGTATTAATATAGAACCTAGACCTGATTTATAATTAAAGACCATATGGAGGTCTACCTTTAGACAATAGGGACTTTTAACATCTACCTTTAGACCGTATGTAGTTTCAAGAAGAAGGAAGGAAAGGATTCATTTATGATAACACAGGATCATAAAGGAGTGTCCCTTTTTCCTGGCATCATCTCGAAAGCAGTGCTGGTAAAGAACTTTTACTTGATAGATTTTCCTTGTACACTCTTCATCAGCAGGCTGAACTCGACCATACACTTAACACATGGCAGCTCAGTATCTCCATGACAACAGAGGATACACCATCGTAGACTAGACCAGTGAGCCAGGAAGTAGATCCATATTTAAGTTTCTTTTCTTGGTGTTTAAGCCCTTGTTTGATTCCAGAAAGAAATGTTAGTTTTGACCATTTAAATATCGTTTTCACTGATGTGTCTTTATATTCAGTTCGCCTCAACACAGATAAAACCTGGAGAGATACAACCAAAACTCTCTGAATACCTGAAATACATTTTTTTTTAATGATTTGGGTGAACCAACCCTTTAATTTTTGCACTAAACCTCTTCAGCCTGTGTTCACATCGTGCTATAATTGTGTTGGGGTGTTATTGGGAAAAGGCACATAAACAGCTTGCCCCTGGAGTATCCTGATTCTGAAATGATGGAAAACAAATCAATCAAGATGTGACCTGAAGTGGCTGAAGTGAAGGATTTCATATACAATCAGAGTGCACCTGCAGGACCTATGGCACCTCTGTGACACCGTCTGGTTTCTGCTGTTTGTAAGGGAAACCTTCCAGCTGATTTATCTAAATGTCCAAACAGCTCAGGAGCATGTATTTACATTCTTGCTAAAGAGTAAATGTTCTTTCCAATTTATCTTATCTGCTCTGTCCTTTACTGCTTTCTTCTATTTTTTTTATTGTACCACTTTGTTCAGATATGATCTGTTTTTGATCTGTGTTTTTATACAGATTTATTATTATGTTTTACTTACATTTTAATTTGTCTTTTTTCTATTAAACACATGAAATGACTCAATGTGTCTTCCACCGTGCTGATTAAAATAAATATTATTTTATCAATATTATTATTTCACTATTTCAAAGATTTTCCTACTTCTTTGCAGTTTGTTTAGTCATGATTCCACCACATACACCAAACCTTAGGCACCTTAGGCTTCCTCTTTCCTCCTTTATCAAATAACTGACAAAGCCAGGGATAGCAGGCATCTTGTGTGATGACGATGTGAAGTCTTTATTTGGTATGTGTTGTATTTTGTATTGTGAGTATTTTGGATGGACCTGGAGAACCTCCTCCTCCTCGCTTTGAGTCAGTTCCCTGTCTGCTGGAGCGACAATGTTGTAGTCCACTGATTGCTGCCCCCTAGTGAACCTCCTGCCACATCATCTGTCCAGCGGCTCCTGCTGAGTGTGTTTAGATGCGTGCCACAAGGGCCAGTTTGAGTTAACCTCCAAAATGCAAAATAAATATCATGTAGCATTATATTTGGACAGTGATAATAAACAAAGTATCTTGGGTAATGTCTTGGATTATGAAATAACTGTTGCAGAAATCGCCATTAAATCCCTCTGAATTTGGAGGCATCACCTTACTTTTGTGTTGTGAGTATCTTCTTGGCTGCTTCACTAACCCTTCAGTTTGTTTGAGATAGTCTACAACTGGATTTGTTTGAAAGGCTTGTTGTCTCAGTCCGAGTGCTCTCAGTCAAGTTTGTTTGGGATGGCTGCTTACCAGTGCAGCAATGTGTGGGAGGAGGGAGCTAACAGGACAGCACTGTGCCAGGAACTATGGATTGGACTGTGGGAAAGTTAATGGCGAAGGACAAAAAATGGCTGATAAAAACGTAACTCTTAACTCTTAATATTTCATCTTTTCGTGCTTCATTTGTGTGTGTTTCATCTGTATAACCATTTATTTATCAGTTTCAAACATTTACAATCCGTAGATGGGAGCCTTATTATAAAGTAATATCAAAGCTCCATTTTGCCAGTTATACATGGTAAATTATTTTAAGATTAATGAGTTGTAGGCATCAACTTAATTTTGCTAATTACTGAGCCTACACCAAGCACTAAAAACTATGTTATAACTTGCTTATAGTTGAAACGTTCCTGAAGGTAGTCTTGTTGTAAACTGGTATCAAGAAATGGTTTTCCTGGTCTGGTGTGGAAGACATTGACTGGGCTGCATAAACCTTGACCATAACACCTTTCCATGAACTGTAACTGTGAGCTACGCTTTATTGCGGATAGGATCTCTGCAGCTAGGGGCCAGCTTCTGATATTATGACAGAATATCAGTGCACATGAGATTGGAATAAAATATGGTATAATTTCATGTTCATGCACTTTTGGCCATAAAGTGGACTTCAATGCTCTGCTCAGGGTGACTTCAGCAGGCTGGACGTCTTTTGACACAGGGGTAATACAATACTCTAACCAGCTGCTCAGATGAGATACCAATTTACAATGAGATGGATCGTGTGTTGTGTGTTTATCAGAGTGTTCATGTAAACCTTGTTCATGCTCTGTATTTCATGCATGCATTTATACAAGAATAACTGTCAAGTTCCCCTCCCCCTCCCAGCTTTCCTGTCTCTACATGCTCTATGTCCCACAGAGAGATCACATACATATAAGTAACTTCCTCAAAACTATGATTACAATATGTCACCAATATCACAACCTGATGCTTTTAAATGACAGTCCCCCAAAATCTTTTCTTTTTGTTCAGCTATATCTCTCATGTGAAAAGACTTGCATACTATAAATAAAAATGAATCTGTAAAGATGGATGTGTTTTTTTTTTAGAGTTGATTTATACCCCACCTTGATTTTTATGCCATATTTTTTTCAAATGAATCTACTTAAAGTTGTTCTTTTTCTGCATCCCATCATGAGATCTAACACAGTCACAGCCACAGTCACATATTTCTGTGCATCAAACAGAGTTTAAATGAAAATTCTAATCAAATGTGATAAAGAAGTGCTGTCAGTCAAATCACACTTACTGAGACAGATATTGACATAGATAGATTAGTTAAGATTTGAATATTTAGTATTACGGAGATGATTTTAAGCTTAAATTTTCATTGACTTTGAAGGAATCAATAATTTTGGCATTTGACATTAGTGGAGTGCAGCATTAAATTCATAAAGGGAAGCTAACTAGTCACAGGGGAAGGACTGGGCCTTGTGTAAATACTTCTATAATGTCTTGTGAAACTATAGTGACCCCTTTCAAACAATGAGCACTATAGTAATGATGTCATGGTGATGTTATCAGCATTAACTAGGCTTGTGTTTGGAAATTACAAATCTATAACAGAAGGCTTGCATTACAAGCCTGGGGTAATGAGTTTGCAAGATGACAGCATTCACGATGTAGGGATACCTTAAAGATAAGTCAGCTGTACTGTGGAAATGTAGGATTTCAGAGATGGATGTCATCATCATCATCTCATTATCATTTGAATCATACAAGACCTCACTCTTTCATGAAAAAGAAATACTGAATTGTCAGAGCACCCAATAACTGCTAGATAACTCATATGTCATTTTTTCCTAATTAATCTTAAAATACAATACATTGCTCATTATATCATAGCCTAGGAGGCCAAACAAATATGTGACTCTGATTTACTTTTCTGTCAGTGATCATCTTCCCAGGCTGTTATAGGTAAAAACATATTCGCTACAAATCCACAGAGACAGGAATTTACTGTAAACACAGCGTTTTGCCACATTTGTTCTGCCTATGTAAAAATGGGGGGTTTCCAATTACAGCAGGGACAAGAGAGAGAGGTTTGTGTGTTTCTATATGACTTGTCATCCAACCACCAGCAGTGTAGTAACATTGACAATCTGTATAAAGTCCCTGTGTTTTCGAAATTCAGGAGAATTAAAACTAATGAATGAAACGGCTGCTTAATGAAGTGTTTTCATGTGCTATGCTTCAGATGAAATGAGGGGAACTCAGCCCCTGTAATAACCCAGTGAGACGCAATGATGTGCATCAGGCTGTCAAACCACTTCCTGTGTGTTGGTGAGTCTACAGGAAGTCACATTGTCTTTGCATTCTGCAAAGACTGTCTTTGCACTCTGATTGGGCTGGAAGTTTGAATCATAGACAATCAGAGACAGGACAGGTGAAAATTGTGCTGTCTTCTTCTCCTTCTTCTTCATTACTCAAATAAGAAATAGGGGAAAAGAAAAAAAATGACTATAGAATGACCGTGGCAAATGATAACTAAACATTATAGTTTAACTGTATACAAGTATAATATGAGTACACGTGAACAATAAAAAAAATCTGGATTGTATGAAAAAAAAAAAGAGTGTGGGTTATACACAGTTTTAGTAAGTATCTCTATGTGGTTAGGGGGTGAATCACACTGTAGCCACACCCTCATATCCTGTTTTATGGTCCATTTTCCGCTTAATGGGATCATCACTTAAAAAGTAACATCATGTTATTATGGAGTCTTGAAACTAGAGACTGAGACCAGAAACTCATAAGGGAATTGTTTACTGAGCTAATAGAGCAAGTGTTAAGTAGGGCCATTTTCACATACACTTCAAGACCAACAATCGGACCTCTTTTTTATAAGCAGTGGAGTCCCACCAGGTTTAAAGCTCTTAAACATTGTCTTCACTGTTCAAATCCAGACTCTGCATTTGCTTTTATAAACAGGTTATGGTACAGACATGAAAGTGGTGTCTACAGTAATATCTAACGCTAAAAGAAAGCTGTATAGAGCACTTCTTTCTCTTTGGTGTTTGTGTTTGAACTGAAGGTGCACAAAGTTTACTCTTAAACAGTGGTTCTGATGCTTAGAATCTCCTTCCATGTGAGCAAAGCAGCATATTGTATCTATAACTAAAACCACTTGAAAGCACATGTTTATTAATCACAGATTACATCAGTGACAATTAAGCACAGTGACATTTGCATTGTTCAAGTTTGTCTAGTAAAGACAACTTGATTGCTGTGTGTATCCTTCTCCTGAGGGGGAGAGTGAACGAGACTGAGCTCCTCTTGTCTTTGTCTTTCTAAGCAGCTGCCTATCTCTCTGGCAACTTGTCAAAAAAAGTTAAAGGTCAATATGCAAATGTAAGAATCAAAACCGTGAAAATGGTATTCACGAACCAGCTCGAGAAAAACTAATTATCTCCTGCTAACAAAAACAGTCACCCAGCCCACATAACTGGGTGAGAAAAGTGGGAGACAAGTTGTTGCTGAGTGTTTGCAAAACAAAGCTTTTGAATAAAAAATGCTCAAGGGGTTGTTTTTAACCAGGGAGTGATAAGCACTTTAGGTCAAAGGTGGCAGCACAGGAAGTGTTGGAATTCTCAAGGCTGTTACAGTGGTGACAGCCAAGGACAAGCTACATGGTTGTTGACCCTCAGGCCTCTCTCACGTCCCGCTGACATTAATCTGCACATTCAAATTTAAACTGCAGCGGCATGCAGATGTTTACTGTTAGTTGGGCATAATTCAAGCTGTTACAGGGACAAAAAGTCAACATTTTCATTTCAATAATTTATATTCATATTTTCCTCACAGATTATTTTTGCTTGCCACTTAATAAAAAAAAAACCACCTTTATTTATGGCTTTTTGTATAGAGAGAAACAGAACATTGAGGTAGGTGACAAACAATAACATTACCTGCCTCTTCGTACCCCTCTTTTCACATATGGGGGTGTGATCAGAAAAAAAAGAAATATATTGCAAGATATATACATGTATATGCACATACATACACATATATTCATACATACACACATACCCCAGGTACATTAATATTAAAAGAAAAAGGAAGAAACAAAAGAAGAAAAAAGAAAAAACCCCAAGAACATAAAACATAAAAAACAAAAAATATAAAAAAAAAAGAAAAAACAAAAACAACTGGTGCACTCTGCTACACGGGTTTATATGGTTATACATATATACATATACATACATATATACAAACGTTTAATCGAAAATAGGTCTTTCAGGTGTCAAGTGGCCCCCCTTTGGTCTGTGATATAGTCAAGGAAAAGGTTGCCATATCAGTTCAAACTTCTTTGCTTTCCCGGAAATCTCATATTGAATTTTTTCCATGTATAAAGTACTCGAAAACTCTGTGAGCCAAGTGTCAAAACAGGGGGATATCTCTTTGTTCCAGACCTTAAGAATGGCTTTCTTTGCAATTACCATCCCATATTGGATCAATGAAGTTTTCCAACGACTTAAAGCTATTACCTGCTGTGACCAGCCTAGAATGGCTATTTCTGGACCAGGGTGGAGGTCGTGTCCATACACATCAGAGTAGAAACGAAAAATACCTGACCAGAAATTGCTGAGTCTGGGGCAAAACAAAAACATGTGGGCTAGGTTTCCATCAGAGTGTTTGCATTTAATACAAAGTGGAGATAAGGATGGCTAGAATGAGTGTAATTTAACACATGAGTAATGAAGTCTATGTATGACTTTATACTGAATTAACTGATGCCTTGAATTGATTGAGCAAGAGTTTATGCTGTGAAGACATTCAGCCCAAGCATCTTCTGATATTTCTACCCCCAATTCACTCTCCCAGTACTCCCTCAGATGCTGTGTAGATGGAGCAGTTTGACCCGAGAATTCATCTTCAAACTTAGAGACCAGTTTTTTGGTGTCTGGTTCAACTGCTAACAGGGACAGGAGTTCGTTGGAGGCATTATAGATTTCAAAATTTGAAATGTTTCCTCTGACATAGTTCCTTATCTGCAGATACCTGAAAAAATTAGACGGCTGCAAAGTAAATTTGTGTAGGAGTGGGGCAAATGAAGAAAATACCATATCAATGTACAAGTCATTAATGGTAACGAGACCTCTCCTCTTCCACGTTGAAAAAACAGCATCTAACTGTGAAGGGGGGAATGCATGGTTGTGACTAATAGGGGTTAAAACAGACGTGTTGGGTAATTTAAAAATATTTCTTAATCGGGTACCATATCTTCACTGAGTTTTTTACGATAAGGGCAATCCCTTTGAATGATCCCAGAGGTTTACTTTCCGCATGGAGTAGCGCTGGGAGAGAAGTGCCATTGATGTTTTGCTCTATGACCACCCATGGTGGAGTTGTATCTTTGAGCTCGTCAGGATATGCATCCTGCCAGTAAATAAGGGCACGAGCATTGGCTGCCCAGTAATAATGTTGAAAGACAGATAGAGCCAGTCCTCCTAGATCTTTAGGTTTTCAGAGGTGTTTTTTGGCTATACGATATGCTTTGTACCCCCAAATAAAAGGCATGATAACTGAGTCCAATGTCTTAAAAAATGCTTTTGACAAAAAAATGGGTATGCTTTGGAATTAATACAGAAACCTAGGTAAAGTCACCATTCGGCCAATCATTGATAGAGGGAGTGTGCGCCAGTAGTCAATATCATTCCTAAGTTTATCAATCATCATTTTGCTTGACACTTAAATTTGATGAGGATTGTCGATGGGGATATGTGATAAATTAAATGAATGTTGGAGGTTGTGGAAATGGTTTAACTTCAGGAACTCAGGAACTCAGAACTCAGAAGGTCGTAAACACCAATTGGTGAAATATATCTAAATGACATTTCATGCTTTGCTAAGCTATAAAGGATGTTTCTGTTAACTCTATTGGTCTGGAAAAGAGGCAAGACTGTGCCTGAGTGCTCGACGTGTATAAAAGTCAAAAACTGGTGTCTCCAACTAATGGCTGAATTCTAATTTAAGACTGCACCCTCTCTTTAAATAATTAAGTTTCCCAACACAACACTTAGTTGTCAAATTCCCAACCAAAAATAAAATTATATAGCTGAAGCCGGCAGTGTTTTCTCAAAAGCCCCAAATCTTTTTCATTGAGCATGTAATTTCCATTTGCCACCATTTCCCCAGTATATCTCCATTTTATAAGTCAACCAAAAAGTAGTGGATTAAATTGCTTGAAAAAAGTCTATATACCTGCCATGGATGAGGAAACAATTTTCCTGGGGTTAACATGCCCCCAGACCGACTTGAGCCCAAAATGTTGTTACAATGTCGAACTACTCCCTGCAAGAGACAATCCATTTTTTTCTTGTGGTCAGACTTGCAATGCCTCCTGCAGTTCCCAAAGAAAGAAAAGGTTCAAAGTGTACATCAACAAAAATCAGAATTCAGTAGTTTATGTACTATAAGAGTGAGCTGTTTCCCAACACTCTTGGATAGGATCCAAAGGATTACAGATAAGTCTGAAGGGGAAGAGAGAAAATAAGAAAGGAATGCTGTTCTCTAATTTTGTCATATTTAGTATGAGTTTTACCTCTTTAAGTATAAATATTAAGCTATACAAATCTGACGAGGGAACACCACTGCTAGTGTGCAACCTTTGAGTTGGAAAGACAATCAGCAAAACAAACAAAAAAACTAGCTAATTATCTGACTAACTAGTTAAGGACAATTAGACATTGATTCATTTAAAGGGCCTTAAGATATGGATGCAATAGTCGTTTTCATTGCTGATTCATCTCCCAAATATTTTCTCAACCTTAGAACATTGTAGAGTGGTTAAAGAAATATAAGATTTGCACTATCACAATTTTCCAAAGCCAAAAGATATTTTCAAAACCGTCTTTTTTTTTTTTTTTTTACATTTACCTTGTAAAACCTGAGTTCTAGACCTATTCAGCATTCACAGCTGGTGGGTCTTTGTTGAAGTTATACACCCTCTAAACACGGGAAAAAAAAAATCCAATCAAACAAACGAAAAATAAACTATTTAGTTTTCCAAACTAGTTATCTATAGATAAACTGATTTCCTGGGGGAAACGATCGTGCCCCGCCACCCTAAAGGAATAGTTCTTTTGAAGAGAAAATTTCCCTGGATTTTGCGGGTCCACCTAAGTTTTGTGCTTAAGGAATCATCGCCACCCTTCTCCCCCATGCGAGTTGAGCTTGAAATGTATGTCATTTCTTTTACGGTTTTCCTCTCATGGGACATTCTTGTCGTGCAGCCCCTCCCTGCGAGTCCCTCAGTGCGCAGACGCGTGGCTCCGCTGTCAGGGCAAGGCAGTCTGACAGTATGGCGGCGGGGTGCAGCTGGAAGGATGCTACCTACGCCTGTGATGTGTCTGTCGCCGGCAGGGCGTAAATGGACAACTGACGGCAAAAAGAGCGGAGGATTCAGCGAGAAAGGCCTGTCGCCGTGAGCTCCAAAGATGGCCAGGCTCGCCGACTACTTTGTGGTTGTCGGCTATGACCTCGACAAGCGAGGTGGGTGCTGTAGTTAGCCGGAGCTGCTAGCACTGACGGCGTATCATTAGCCGTGGGTGAACTGGAGGCTCGGAGGGAGGCGGGGACTGGCTGGTCGCCACCAGCAGCTGAACGATGCTAGTCGCTGTCGGCTCGCAGTTAGCCACGAACTTTAGGCCGGGGACTCAGAGGCCTTGCGGGATTAGTATACTTAAATGCTCGCCTGGCAGTCGGTGTCCCGCATTTGTGACGGACAGGGCGCAGAAAATGCACGGACGAATTGTTGTGCTCAACTTCCAGACACGTTTTAGCTCTAGCAAAACAAACCATTTCACTCTGTTGACAGTTAACTTGCTAAGAGCTAATGGTAGCCGGGTTAGGATAAAAAAAAAAAAAAAAGAAGGGGGGGGTGCTTTTTGGTGGACTGTGATCTTAAGAGGGATTTATTTAGCAGTTTCAGTTTGAGTTGTCTCTCTGTGTGGGCAGATTTATCGGCGCAGTTATTTGTGTTGAAATCAAATTTCAAGATGCTAGATAGAGACCTGTCAGTGCTGAGGCTGCAGGCTCCTCTGCAGTTACTTGGGACAGTCAGTCCGCAAAAGCCTTGCAGATTTCCGTTTGGACTTGATTGAAAGCTTTTCAGAAATGGAAATCGATGCTTCTCGGCGGAGTTGCTGATTGTTTTCTTTGTTTGTGTTTCGTGTGGATTAACCCAGATGCCTTTGCCCCTCCCTGAACCCCGTTGGAACGAAGTTCTGTTCCCTTGTGTTGATGGGACGGGGTTTGGACCGTTATCTGAGCCCCACCCCTCTCCTTTTCACCCTGAGCCTTGGCCTAGATCTGTGCAATTTAATGGCCCGTTCAATCATGAAATATTCATCCTGCCTATCAAAAGCATGCAGCTTGTAACATGGTAAAGCCTTTTTAAATAGAGTGGATTTTTGCCTATGTTTAATTCAGAGGTGGAAAATTGTGACACGACAAGCTCTCTGTGGCTAAAAGCAGACAGAGAAACAGTTTTTATCTTGGGCAGGCTATATCACATTTTGATTGCATGAATGCACTTAATGCATGTTGTATTTTTACAGAAGGGGCTGCATACAGGATGTTATAACTTGGACACTGCAAACTCTGCAGAAAGTCTCCTTCCTGTTCTACCCTGTCTGAATGCAACTTAGAACAGAACAGGCCTGTAAAAAGCATCTGGGCACCAGACAATAAAGCCACAGTGACTTTAATGGATCAAGGCGCCCATGCCTTGTAAAGCCAAACATTTAAGGGCGATGATGATGGTTGTAGCGTTATTCCATGCTTCTAGGTGGAAGCATTCTGTTGTGTTGAACATCTCTAGTAGCTGCTATTAGATTACTCCCATCATCACTGGCAAGCCACTGTTAACTTCTTAGTTCAGCCTCTGCAGTTAGATCAATACGCTTCTCTTCAGTCTTAGCATTTGATGCCCTCTTCTAGATAGATAGATAGATGTACTTTATTGATCCCAAACTGGGAAATTCTCAAATTTTTTCTCAAAAATTTTGCTCTGATAGGTTGTATTGCCAGACACCAAAAAGAGATGACAAGAGATTGTAGAATTGCTCATTTGTTCCTCTAGAAAGCATGCTGTCAAAGCCACAATCAGTGTCTACTTCAGAGTCAAGATGATATGTAAGCGAGGGGGGTAGAATGTAGTGTGTCACTGGACATTTCATAATTTTTGTGCATGTATACAATCCCTTCTGGTTGAAATGTAATTTGTCCAGCGTGGTGCTATTTGCACTAAAGAAAACACTTGGTTAGGATTCAAGTATGAATGGTCTTCAATCATAAGAATACCAGGAATTCTGCAGCACAGTGGAGTTTCCTCTTGTGTCTAAATATCTCATGCATCCTGTGTACGTGTGTGTGTGTGTGTGTGTGTGTGTTTGTGTGTTTGTGTGGGTTTTTGCTGGATGCCCCACAGTTGGTGGAATGTTTTTGCAAGCATAGGAACTGACAGGTTTTCAGGACTAACATAGCCACTGCACACCTGCCTCCCTGAGCGCTGTCACCGGGTGATACCTCGTGTTACCTTGTGTGTGTTTACAAACAGAACATCCTGCAGGCTGGAGTATGCTTGCCTGCTTTTTGTGTGATTTTACATAGTGTATTTAAACTGCCAGCTTCAGTTCGACTTGTCTAAAAGATACTAACCTTAGGGCATAGACTTGAATCTTCCATTCACTCTCTCTCATTGTTTCTAAGTGTCAGGTTGCTTGCATTATGCTCAGCCCAAATGCTAAGTTATACGATCAGTGGATCTTACTTAAAGTCAAGATGGCTGCGTGTGGGTTGGGAATGGTCCTTAGTCGCTGGGGTGTGGTTCCCCTCTTAGCAAGGGTCTCCTGAGAAACACAGCACGTTGTCATGTTTTGACAGCAGTCTCTCCATTGGCTGAAAACCTGGCGGCCAATTAGATAGACAGTGTGAGGCCCAAACAGGAAACAGAGGAGGGAACCCGAAGGAAACTTATGTTTTGTAGGAGAATTTAGTTTACCCCCTTGTGTGTGTCTGAAAACCAGGAAGGGGGCTTGTTTGGTTTGTGTGTATCTGTGTTAGACAGTCCCATTCAAGGCGGTGAAGAGACGCACACAAACACCCAGACACTAGCGAGCATACAGGCTCTATTGTAGCTCCATCTGTGTGCCTCCGGGGCTGCAGTCTGAGGGTGTTGGTCATTGCTGTGGTGGGCCCTAAACAGAATGCAGGGTGGTTGTTTTCAGGCTAGAGTGACAACTCTGGCATACACATACTCCTCTGAAGCCCAGCCTCTTCTACACACACCCCTACAGCTTTCAGTCAAGGCAGGGCCATTCACAACATTAAAGGCTAGTGAGGACACAAAGAGGTGCTTACAGGGCAGATGGCGCACACATGTAGGCTGTTGTGCTTACAGAACTCAGATTGCCTCTGTTGAGTACATGTTGTCATGGTCGTAGAGGTGTCACACTGTGATTCTGTAGCTATGCGTAAGACATAATGACGCCAAAGTACCATCAAAAATAGAAAAGGCACATGATCCTTTGAGCAAGTTGCAGTAACCATTTGGGACAGTTTTGTAAAAACTATTGTGGTGTTGGTTAGTTGTCAAGTCTAAGCAACAAAGTTTAATTAAAAATGTATTTTCTCAAGTTTTACTACCGGTTGTGTTAGTTTGATTAAAATTATGCATTTAACTTTTGAGAACAGAGGCTTGTTTAAAAGTCCTGAATGTCTGCTGTTGAAAACAGCGTTGTTTTATGTCCTTATTGAAACTCTGATATTTCATTGGCTGAGTATTAAAAAACTGGCTGCAGCTTGTGTCTGTTCCCTTTCATATGTCTGGAGTGAGCAATGTTACCATGATAATGACCATGAAACAATACTAATTCATTGTGGTAAAAATGCAAAAACAAATTTTGTTGTATAGTTTTTATTTTCAAAATTACCTTTAATGTCTATTATTCTATTGTTGATAATGTTAGAAGTCAGCGAACAGGATTACTCTTTGTAATTATATATATTATATGTACTTAAAAATTACTGATCATTTTTGAAGATCTATTTTTAATACAAACAAGAGGACCTGAACAGTAGTCCGTGTTGCATGGGTTATGCACTCTTTTGACAGGGGTGTTGTTGTTGAGTGCATTTCCATAGTGGAGGCTGTGGGTTGTTTCTTGAGATGTAGCAGATGTTGGCCATGACTCATCCACCAATCAAGAAGGAAAGCTGTTAAGGTGCTAAAAGTAGTTTGTTGTATTCTTCCTCAATAGTGTTTGGATATTAGCCAGAGCTCAAAGAAAACAGAAGACTTTCTCACCACGTGGTTCTGTTGTTGCCGCTGAACTACACACCTGTTAAATAACTGCTCCATTATCATGGGATGTGGGAAGTTGTGTTATTGAGACAGGAAGGCCGCACACTAGGGGTGTATTCACGCAACAGGGAAATAAAACACCTTCTGTCAAACAATTTTCATATTGCATTTGATGAAATGTCTCTTTGCAAAAGGTGACATATTGGTATTTTTTTATTTAAAAATTGTTGTGTGTCTTTGAATGAATTTGATGCAGACTACAAACTACAGTTTTTAATGTATTCCAGTCCTCATCATTAGAGAGTTGACCACAGAGAGATGGCAGGAAATAATGAAGGAAATGTGTAGTGATGTGCCCCATGCATCGCTTTGGGATTAATGGCTGGCATCTTAAAACTCCAGGTCACCGAAGTATCATGAGGATACAGGATACAGTTCTTTAAAACTTTAAAATGACCAAAGTATTCAATTCAGATTCTTTCTGAAGCCTATAAGTTGGAATTTCCGTTAACATGGCCATGACCAGACTATGTGGCAGTTTTTCATACTGAATGTGTGAATGCAACCGAAGATGTACATAAAGCTAATTAGGCAGAGTGAGGGAGCCTGAGGAGAGAGGAGTGTGTGTGATGCTGCCAGCAGAGCCTACTTGCAGACAGCCACTTCCTCCATCGCTCCAGTGCAGGGTTGCAGTCTTTCAAGCCCGCCAGAAATAGCTCTCACAATCTGCCTTTCATAGAGGGACAGAGTGACACTGGGTTGTGGCAGTGTACTGAGGCTTGTGTGTTGGCATGACCTGCTCCACTGCCTGCCACTCTGATGGCTGCCTGAATGTTTGTGGCTGTGTCTTGTGTTTGTTGCGTTACCATGGCAATGATTCCCCCCTTTGCGGGCTGTGAGTTGTGATGAGCATACTGACTGAAGATAACTGTGGCAATATTTTTTCTTAGTGTGAGGTAGAATTAGATTTTAGCATTTTCAAACAAAAACTTTATCACAGATCACCACACCCTCCTCAAATACATTGTTGAGGGACTTATGTCAGTGTTTAGCTCATGATGCCTGGTCATGTTTGTAAATGAGAATTAGTTCTCAAACATTTTATCTGGTAAAATAAAGGTAAAAAAAAAAAGAAGATGCCAAGTGAACACCGTTAACTTCCTTATTCTAGCAAAACTAATAAACAAATTCATAAAGCATTACTGTGCAATAAAAGATAGGAAGGATCTGCCGCTTTTACAGATGGCGGGTCAGGGAGACACCATCACACGACTGTTGTCATGTTACATTAGTCCTAGTGTGTGTTAATACGTGCATGTTTCTGTTACAGTGGTCCGTCTGCTGTGCTAAATGCTTGTTATTCATGAGGGATCTAATGGCCCCAGGGCCCTAAAGCTGCCCTCATTCCCTCATTCCTACCACACAGATATAGACTGTGTGTGCATGCATGCTGGTGCGTGCTGGGGGTGGGGATGCACATATAGCCTCTAGACGTTTCCTTACACAAACAAAGAATGTAGAAGCAGATGCTTCCTCATCTTTCAGATATCATATAAATAACGGGCGACTGTCTAAGTTACCTTCTCATTTAGTAAGTAAATGCAATCTGAACCCAAGTTTGTACCATAATAGAATCATAATCCATTCTCTTCATCAGAAGCGTCTGTTTATTTTAAACACACTCTATTTCCCATGTACTACAACACTGTACATTTTGCACATAACTGGAGAGACATATTCATAACACGTTGGGTTTAGGCTTTATCCAGAGCTAAAGTTAAAAATAAAGGGCAAGATGCCAAAATTAATAATGTAATCATAGTTTGTAAGTGTGTACTGTGTAGGGAAGCGTAGGGGATGCCCTCCTCAGTGCTTTGATGGTTTCCCTGGAATTCAGAGAATTTTTCTGTCCCCACTCAGGACAAAGGCTGAGTCAGTGGTTCTCTCAGTGAGCCTGAAGGTGTCCAAGGGAGCAATCGTTCAAATCCCCAAGGGGTGATTCCAGCATGTCCGGAACCGTTTTGATCTGAAGATAGGGGGTTGTTAGGATTGGTAGGTTTGGGCGAGTAATTCTGGCTGGTTGCTGTGGTAACCTCTTCACTGCAGCACCCTGCTTGTGCTATGCTTATTCTCAGGAAGTTGCTATAAACTATATATGGATGTGATGATTGAAATGGTTTCTTGTTCACCTTTTATGCTCTTTTTTTTCATCAGCACAATGGAACATTGACTCATGCAGCACTTCTTAAAATACTCAAAAGTTAGCACACATTTATTTCAGTCTAATTGTAATAGTAACATTTCTCCTTTATTTGGTTGAAATCCTGATGACAGAAGATTAAATGTCTTCTTTATTAAGATGGCCAAAGTAAAAGAAAAAAAAAATCTTTCTGTCAGAAAAGTAGAGAAGATCTGACACTCACTGTGCCAGCTCTAATCTTAGATTTAGCCTAAGATTGGTTAAATATGTAGATTAAAGGACCGTTATTGTTCTGGACCTGAATCAATGCTGTAATGCATTAATGGCACACCTGAAATAGGTCTCTATTAAAGGTTATTTGAATTACAGTTGAAGCCCAGGTCTTAAGATTGGTAGGCTTAGTTTTTGTATTCAACTGATGAAAAGAATATAAATGTGTGCGCTGTACTATAAAATGGCTTAGGTTTGAATTGGATGTTGTTGCATTCCAAATAAACACAGCAAGAAACTATGTAGATATAGTTTTTATATTGTTTTATATTTTATAATGTCAACGAATATCTCTCAGCACAAATAAATCTGACTAATAAAACCACAACTTTGCAAGGTTGCAATTTTCAGGAGAGATTTTTTTTTTTTTTTTTAAATGGGGCAAAAAATTTTATATATGGGAAATGGTGTGATGATAAAGACATCAGAAGGACAATAATCATATGGTAGCTAAATGGCTACTTACATACATATGAAACGTCCAGTTTGTGGCCAAAAAGCCTTGGTTTTTTTATGCCACTATTTAACTCGATTAAAGTGCTGCTATAATTCAACATCTCCCATTTAGAAACAGATTACCACTCCTAATGGACCCGTTTCATGTGTGGAATACTGTATGGAGTCTGTATGGACTTTGTAGTAGCCTTGTCCCATTTGCACATGATTTGATTAACAGTCAGTGCCTGTGTGTACACTGCCACGTCTCACATCAGATAGTGCAGATTGATTAGGATACACTATGAGGCCTTCAGTTGGTTCCAGTGATTTTAACACACAGTGGACAATAGATACAATAAGAATCAGTCATTCTAATGTATAGAAAAATGCAGACTTATTCATTTTACGTTAAACACAATAAATATTAATTCTTTGTGCAACTTTAAATGCCTCTCTTGGCTGGGACTGATTAGTTCAAACATTTTATTTACATTTTAAGCTTATTCCACCATTACTGTACATTTCCTTTTAAGTATTTTGTTTGAGCTGCAGCAGATTTGACATTCTGCCTGAAACATACTTCAGTAGACCAAAGATCTGGACCCAGTGGACTCCCTATAGAATGTGGCAGAACAGAAGGTCTGCAACTTGAATGTGCAGCTGACAAAATTGCATAGATGATGTAATGCAATCAAGTCTGAAAGGAAAGTGTTGCCATCCATGCCACAAAGACCTAAGGCTGCTTTGAGAGTAAAGGGAGGCACTACCCTATATTATTATATTATTTATTTAAAAGTGTGCATTTTGGGACTTCAAATAGAACAAGGAAACATTGTATTACTGTCACTTTGTCTAGTCTCTTTTTGGTTATGAGAGACATGTATGCTTTTGGTTTCCTAAGTAACAGGAAGTCATTTCCGGACTCTGTGGGCGATTGCTGTGGTACAATTAAGTGTTTTGAGGGTTAATGTGCAACTGAAATCAGACTTTTACTAGTCCATAGTGGAGCTGAGAGAAGAGGAACGAAGGGTGTTTGGTTGAAATGATTAGAGAGATGTTGTGCATTGCTGAAGAAAGACAAAGGACAGTGTGTCAGAAGATTAATTGTGATTGAGCTCTTCAGCCCACAGCTATCATGTTTCCTGTTGCAGTATTCTGGGGTAGCACACGGAAGTCTTGTTTGCATCTTTTTCTTGAGAAGCTGCTGGCAATCATACCATATTTCCTGCTATTCATTGTGTCTGTGCTGGATTACCAGATTTATGAATAGTCATATCCTTTTGCTTAAAGCTGCTGGCCCACTTTTGATCAGCTCTTAATGTTTTAGTAGAAACTAATTGTTTTACATAAGAGTACATGATACCTGAAGTTTGGTGATCAGTACCAACACCCTTGAACTTCCATGCATCTTGATTCTAAATTTAGCTAAAATTAATGTAAAATTAGGTAAAAATTAGATGACAGAGCTTGCTTCACGCACACGCCTACATAAAAGCCCAAGATGACAGACATGGTGTGAAAATACAGTCACTATTCTACTTATGAACATTAATTTTACGAACATTCAGGGATACGAACAGACAGAACTGCAAGTTAAAATTGTGATTTGAACACTCCCCTTGCAGACTGTGAGGTCAAATTTTGTTCTGTGTGCTTCTTCTGCCTAGTACGAATTTCACTGCTACCCATGCCGTGCAGCACCGTAGCCTACTTCCCCCCAGCATCACAGTTCTTTGTACTTGTGTTAGCCCTAAGTCGTGCTCTATTATGAACAAACAACTCAGAACGACTACGAAAAATTCAGGATATGAACGGCCGTTCGGAACGTAACTCGTTCGTAAATTGCGGAGTGTCTGTACTTATATAAATAAGTCAGTGTTGTCCAGCGCACAGCTAGAGGGTGAGCATTCAGTGTTATGAGGTGATGCTTTATTAACCTGAACTAGCTAATTTGGTGATTGTTTTGTGGGGTGCACTTTTAGAACTCAATTCTCAACATTGTTTATTGTGCCTTCTTATATCCTGATGTCAGACTACAATTTTGTCAGTCCTGAAAGAATCACATGTCTAGTAACTAAAACATCTATGGCATCTATGAAACTTCCAGAGCTGTCAAAAGAGAGGCACCATCATATTAAGACTTTGGCTTGGTAGTAAAGTGTTGTTTCTGGGCAAATCATTTAGGTCTGTATCTACAGAGACCAAGATCATTAAATGGTGCTTGTCTTTATCCTACTGATACACGATGAAAAATTTAATTGACCAGCAAATGCTTCTTGAGCTTTTGAAAATGTTGCCCTGTGCCTCCACCATCATGTGATTGTTTTCCACTGATGAGACCTAGATAAGGCCAAAGATGAAGTGGAAACGACTCCTGAGCCTTTTTCTTAACATCTTATGTGTAACATTTATTTCAGTAAACTTCTGATTTGAATAATTTGAGGGATTCTACACTTTCACCAGAACTTCACTGAGATATTGATGCCTGGTGAATCCAGACTTATTGTACTGATGCACCCTAATGATCCATAAATTATGTTTTTTATTAAGGATTTTTAAATGGACACTTTTTCCTGTAAAGAGAGAAGGAAATTTGGAAGAAACTGCTCTGTCACAATGATAGTGTGCTGAGCTGGTGGAGACTGTCAACCTCTGTATTAACACTTTGTGCTTTTTGTGGTGTGTGGTTGCTGGGTGCTGGGAGCTGGAAGAGGGCAGGGTCTTGTCCTGGTGGCTAAATGTTGCCCTTTGACCACAGTGTAATTCTGAAGAGATAAAATTACCTCAATATTAGGTCTTATTGATCATTGCTCTTATTGATCAGGACACTTGAGTGTAAAGGACCACCACTACCTATTAAGAATAACCTGCCGCGATTTTCGTCTACACTGACAGTAACATTTGAACATTAGTTTTAGCTGATCAATTCAATGCAAAATACAATAAAAAATTACGAAATTGCCCTTCTAATTGACTGCATGTAATACAGTTTTACATGAAACCATAGTGTGAAACCCCAGCATCTTTGAATGTTGAGAAGCTTCGATCAGGGTCGTAAAGCATTTCATTCAGAGTCTTTTAAGAAGGGAAAACAAGACCGCTGGCTGACAGGCTGCAAGACATTATCTCTTTCTATTCACAGGATGTGTTAATATCATTAACACTTGACTCAGAGCTGTCTGCATATTATGCCTCCTCTGTGGGGCACTTTATACTCATACAGAGGAAGTTAAGTAGAAGTGGACAGTAGGACACAGCCAATATGTTGCGATTGCTTCCTGTGTTTTGGACTGTGCAGTTCTCTGTTCCCTCTTACACTAATGTTCCCTCTTTATGTTAAAACAGCTTGCTATGAATCAGTGGTGTGAATTTGTGTGTCAAAGTTAATCAAAATTGACATCAATGCAGACAATGTACTTAACTCACAAGAGAATTTACTGATAATGGTGATTAATGAAATTAATGATTCTTACTGGGTACTGGGGAGTGTTTCAACAATAAGTATGAATAAATTTGGTGGCTAAACACATAAGGAAACCTTTTTTGTGGCTATATGTAATATGAAGTGTTGTAAACACCGGTTCATTAATTGCATCTAACAATACTATAGTTTTTTTCTCTGATACCAGTTACAGTTATATTTCAAGTCACTATTGTAGTAATAAGCTCTTCATAACCATGATCCGAATGACTCAACAAGTTCAGATCTGCGTTTGGTGGAAGCTGAATCCTGGGTGTGCTTGCTTCAGAACCACTGCTCAGTGACTGCAAAGTAGATGAGCTGTGTTCAGTAAGCACTGGCAGGTTTCCCCACTCTGTTTGCATCTGTTTAGTGACTCAGAGTGAAGCAGAAGACTTTGTAGACTGCCACCTGTACCTCTTGAGGCAAAACCAAAAGTGGAAAGAAGTCAAGCTCACATTATTAATTATTATAATATATATATATGATAATATTATTAAGTCTGATCTAGCCTAGCACTAAAGACTGAGTTGCAGTTTCTCTGGCCACTGTTCTCTTCTCTTACTTCATTGGCTCTCCTGAAAAGCCTTTTGTTTTTGTTTAGGAAGGTGTTGGAGATCAGTTTTGCAGGAAGGATACGAGTTTGCTGAAGTGCTATTGAACACATTGTTTCCAAGGTGGTGAAGGTTTTTTGTTGTTAAATTTTTTATTTGCATTTAGTTCCTTAACAGCAGCTTTGCTCAGCCGGTCCTTGTACAACATTGGTGGGCTCATTTATTTATCTTGGATTAATACCTTTGCTGTCATCAAAAACCAATGTAAATAGCACCACATGTGAAGTGTTGCCTATTGATGTTCTGCTCTAAGGAGTCTTCCATTGCCTTTGGCCCAATGAATGCCTTGTCTGTGGTTGCATCAGAGTGCCTCACACTCCTTCATATTGCTCAACAAGACTGCCCCGTGTGTGTTTGTGCGTGTGTGTCTGTCTGTCTGTGTGTGCATGCATGTGTGCATCAGACAGTGCACAAGTGAGTGCCTGTGTATTCATGTGTAAATGAATTTGTGAAGAGCAGGCTGGGTGGACGGCAGAGAGCAATGTCAGTGGGTGTGTGCTGTGGCCTACACATGATGTCATAGTTTTGTGTTTTCAGCTCTGACTTTCTGATCATTGGTCTTAACACAATGCAATGCAGCTACATTGTCTCAAATTATGAAAGTAAACCATTTATGCAGCAATATTATCTATAAATGTAAGAACAATGTAATGTTGAGACAACAATATATCAGTAAGAGGTTGTGTTTCATTAGTAAGTGGACCTCTGATATCAACATGATGGTGGAATGAGGTTGTTTCAGAACATATGTTAAACCTTTTTTTGGACAGTCTTACAAATCTGCATATGCACACTGGTCATGTACAAAGCACAGAGGGCTCAGAGCTCTTTTGTCTTGGCTGCTGCAGTCGCTTTGCAAACTGCCTGATGTCGTGTCACTGTGGTTTGGAAGTCTGTCCTTGCAAACGAGAAACTGTGGCCTGGTTCAACACCAAGATCATGACACACACACAGAGAAAGAAACACATAGTCACACTGAGCTACACACTCATTTCAACTCTGACTGCCATCATTCAAATGATCATATGACTGGTTGGCCTCCCTTCTTACCGTGTCAGAGATCATCTCTGCTTGTAGTCATCTCGGTGAGGAGTCATTGACAGCCTCACATGTACAGACACACAGAGACACTACATTGTCTCCCCTAAATCCACCTTTCATGCTCTTCAGCCTGCCTCTCTTCCTCTTTCTTTCTCTTGATCTTACATTTCCATTTCAAGTTTTTTCCCCATATCCTTTATTTGCTCTGATAGTATATTATTTGTGACAATGGTGTGGGTCTACAGAAAGCATAGAACATAGAATAATCTCGATAGCCTGTGTAAAAAAAAAAAAAAAAAAGAAATCTGGAAGCAAATTTTACTTTTTAAAAGAATAGATGCACACCATTTTTTTTATATCATGTATATTCATTATGGTGTATTGACAGCTAACTAATGCTAGCTAGCGGTTTTAGTTCACATGCTAGCTGCTTAATATGCTGCTCATAACCCAGCAGTTTTGCTTAATGTGATGTAAACAACATCGTAGTAACAGAAATAACATGCATAAGCTAACTTCATTAAGGGGGTATTAAAAGGACTTGTTCCGTTTTATCTCACACTCCACTAACAAATCAGGAAGTGTGGACACTGCTTCAAAAGAGTTCATCACAGGAGGAAAAGCCTGCTCACTGTCTTCTTGTTGACAGAGTCTCCGGTCTGCTCGGTACTGTAGGAGTTGAATGCGCCAATTGTAACTTGCTAATTGTGTTGCTTACACTGAAGACACAGCTGCAGTAGCAATCCCTCTGATTCACAGCAGGTTGGACTGAATACCAAAAACACGGGGCAACATCGTGCTGTAGCTGTACAGCATTTCTGCTTTTGCTTAACCTAAATCTCCAGTTTCCCAACAGTATTTGGACCTTTAATTAATTACTGCAGGACTTTGGAGATGCCTCCTTGGCAACAATTACAGATCTGAGTGTTCTTGGTTTCTACAAGATTTGCACACCTTGGGTAGTTTATCACATTCTTCTTGACTGATCCTCTCAAGTTTGCGCATTATTACAAATACCTACTTATTCATGGAGCTGCTTAATCAGCCATTATTATCTCAGCAGTTCAGTAAGTCGAGTCCTATGGATAACGATCTGGAGCTTAACCTCCTCTTCAAATATCAAACATACATTAAATGTTAGAATGAGAATCATGATCTCAGGGACTTGGACTGTGGCTTCATTGTTGTGACACGCTGGTTCGAATATTCATGAAACTGTTGATCTCTATGATGTGCTGATTGTTAGCTACACTTAGGAGTCCTTGGTCACATCCTAAGTTTGAGATTCAAGGATATACACTGGAGGAGAAACAGGATGCAGAGACAATATGTTGTCATCAAAAGTTTGCAAAAAAAAAAAAGGATGAAGCATCAGTAACTGGCATATCTGTTGTTGTTGCACATCAGGTCTGGCTGACAGTTAAATGTCATGTCACTGAAATGCTACTACACTTAGTTCACATTCATCTCAATGCAGACTCATTGAGAGCCTTGAGAAACCCTTTTCTTACATCATCAGCAGCTCTGTCATGCGGTCATGCTTACAGACTGCTTGTTACTTTCCAAAAAAACAGTTGAGCTCTCATGTTTTTCTTCTGCTGCTCACACACGCCCAGCATGGCTGTATGAATTTGAATGAAAGGTAATTACTTGATTTTAATTGTTATTACTTTTTGTGGTAAGAGAAACACAAATTCTTCATCCGCGGATCAAATGAGGACTTTGTTTAACAGCAGCAGGTGGACCAAGTGTTTGTGTAACTTTTAAAACCCACACTATAGTGGAAATGAGGTTCTAGGGTTGTTGAATAAAACATGAGTAAAAATGTCACCACATGGAAATTTAGACCAAGAAACATTTGACAGTGAAGAGTATCGCTTAGCTAGTTCTGTGTGGTAAGCAGTGGGTGGAGACCCATACTCACCATGTTTAGAATCTGAGATTGAGAACTTTGTAGATTCAAAGTAGTTTTGCAGACTTTTGGCTTCTTGCAGACAGTCAGACAGTCTTGACGGATGTGAGGAAATAACCAGGTTGATACAAAACTGAATGTATTCATGAATTTAATCTCATTTTATCACATTATCATTGTGACAGATTTTTTGATACAGATACCTGAATGAATTCCCATCATCCAATTCAAACATTTGTCTTATAGCCTAAATTTTTAGGAAATGGATATCATGTATATGTGAGCATATAGCACATCTCCTCACTGAAATGCAGTTTATCTCTTTCGGTGATGTGGCAGAATAATCCACAACCATACTAAACACACTAACCATAGGTGGTATTGTTGGAAGTCAGTACATCCGTCACAGCTTTTTCCATTTCATTACTGTCTGTAATGCATTAGTCGTATAACTGTTGTACTTTCATTCAGTGCCACCAATTCTGACATGGGTGTGCTTAAATCCACACAGTGTACCAGGTACAGAACTGTCACTGTTTCTTATGCCTGACCAATACCTGTTTTTACAGGAAAACGTCTAATAGTGTTGATTTTCATAAGAAGACGTATATCTGGTTTTAAGGATCACAAATGATGTTAGTGTACTTTTGCATTTTTATTTCTCATGCTTTTCTTTAGAGCTCTGTGTACTGAGCACTTTGATCCTTTCAGAGTACTAATATAGAGCAGACTTGATTTATAAACATGTAAGAAGACGAGTTGATGGAAGTCAAGTTCATCTTTTACTTTGCATAAACATACAAAGGGAAATTGTCAGATGTACAGCAGTCAGTTTAGTGTGGCACCTGCTGTGCACGTTAAAACACTGAACCGCCTACAACCAGATCTGTGTTCTCTAACAATCCAGTGATGCACAGCAGTGTGTCTGTAGCAGCTGGAAAACATTAGGTCTTAGAGTGTGGCGTTTGATCCAAACAAACAGAACACACAATCCATAGTGGTAAATCTCTCCATGATTGAGGATTTGATATATATATCTTCCTTCTATCTGGTTGTTTTTTCAACATTAATATTTCATCAATATATGACAAAAAAGATATATTTTGACAGTTTTATTACAAACCATCCTGTCTCACACATGTAATGCCTTCAAATGTGAAATCAAAGCAGTGATATCTGTATTTTCTATGTATATTCACCTTGTGTTGTTCCTGTAAGAGCTGAAGGGTACTTTCGGTTTTAAAACCACCTACATCCCCTACACTCTAAGACAAACTGACACCTCTGTCCCGTTTAGTTTCACTTCACCTCAATCTGTTTGATCACCACTGAGAACTCTGAGCTCTGACTACAGACCACATTTGATAATGTTATCCGGAGATTGTTTTTTGCTTATCGATGAGATAACCTCCTTCCAATATTTAATTAATTTCTTTCTTTGCAGGGAACCTTCAATTGGCCATTTATCTCCCAACTTATTTTTTCAGCTCTCAGCCTGAGATGAGAAACATTATACAATTCTCTGTTTTCATTGTAATAAGCTCTTTCAAAATGAGCTTCTGAACTGCTTTGAAAATACTCACCTATTCAAATGGTCCCTGTTACTGCTGTAAATATATGCAGTCTAGTTACATTGTATAGTTTTTTCCGGTGTTTGAATTTCATATCAAACCAGATCTGGCAGTAGTTTGATGCCAGAGTTCATTCCTGTCCTGGTACAAGCAGCTGATACCAAGATATTACTGATGGGTTCATGGCATGCTGCTATTGAGCAAAACATTTTTGTCCTTGAATATAAAATATTATGAAGTGCACATTTCATGCCGAATTGTAAGAACATTTAAGATGTATGGAACATGGATTTGATCTCTTTGGCAAAGGCTGAATAAGTATTATTTGACACAGCTTTATTCTTTTTGGCCTAAAGGTGCAAAACAGTTTGGGCAATAGAAAAAAGAAATCACCATCAGCAGCAGGTGTTATAACAAATGACAGCACATCCACTCTATTAACAAATTTTTGCACAACAGAAACTGAGAGTCTGCTTGCCAGTTCATACAAGACATTAGCTTGGTGTCTGTAGCTACGTGTCAGCAAGTGTTATCCATCCAGCAGAGATAGACTGTTCCACTATTCTTTCCACTTCCATAGCTTCTTGTCTCATTGCCAGAAGTAAAATCTCTTCAGCAAACCTGTTATTTTCAGACTATAGGTCTCCAAGCAGCACCTGCACTCTCCTTGCAGCCCCCTCCTCTTCCTCCTCATTTCAAATGCACTTGTTCACACGCACTGATGATGAAAGTTCTGGGGTCAGATCCATAAAACTGAAGTTTTGTTATTCAAATAATGTAAACGCACAAAAACATGCAGAAGCACATGTCTATGCATGTTTTCTAAAATCTTACTCATTGAGAAATTGGGGCCATGTCCAGATGTTTAATTTTCACTCTCGTAATTGACCAAAAATGGAAGAGGACACTGCCATAGTTGATCATTTTACATTTACACTGTGCCAAAAGTTATTAGACACTGGCTGAGAAAGGACGGACACAAATAAGAGTAACCTTATTTTTTGTTTGAATACAAACTGAGCTCATTGAAAAACTAAAAACACAATAACTCAGCTGTAAAGTATTGTTTTACTCTGAACTTCAATAGCCAGTATCAGAGGCATCTTCATCAGGATACATAGGCTCTGAAACCGTGCTGAGTAATGCTAACATAATTATTTCCATATATCAATTGTCATAGTTATTTTTGTATAAAGCTAATAATGAAAATTCTAAATGCAGCCTTTTTGATGTTAAATCCAGTGTCCATTTTCACTTCACTGTATCTAACTTATATCAAAGAGAAGAATAGTAAGAAAATCACATTCTTGCAGTATATTTTATGTTTATAAGTATTTATTAATGTGCCGGGAGTGGTGCACACATGGTGTGCATGGTTTGTGTGTACGCATCATTTATACATCTTGGCCCCAAGTCGAGTGTGACAGACTCAGTCAGTGAACAACATTGACTAACAATGCCTGGAGGGGCACCAAAACAGCCTAATGATCATCATGCACTCGCACGAGTTATGGCTACCTTGACTTTTAACTTACACACATACATATTTGACCATTTTGGTTGCTGTGTGGAGCCCTGGTCTGTCCTCATTGTAGATGTTGTTTCTAACATCTAAATTTACAAAATATCTCAAGTCACAGCACTTCTGGGAACTGCCGCTGGAAGTATTTAAACACAGTTTTGGGTTAAAAGCATTTTAAAATGTTTTGGTTTTTTGTATCAGCCGTTCAAAGATGAAACATACTGAAAACCATCTATAGGCTGCTTTTTTATGGAAAATGCTGTTGGATCCTGCATGTGAGGTTATGACAGTAGTTACTGTGTTCTCTCAGGTTTTTGTTTTTTTTTAATCAGTTAATAATGGGACCTGATGAAGAGCTAGCTACCTGCTTACAGTAACAGTAAGTAAGTGGCAGTATCTTTCTTTGCGTGCTTCGCTGGTGGAACTGTCCCCGGCTAGGGATGCTACTATTAACCCTTTTAACTATTAAACACAATTTAAAATGTCACAAGTATTCAACCGTAGAGGCTAATACCAAGAAAAAAAAAAAAAAAAAGAAAAATCCAAGTAATTTTGTTCACAGAAAAGAGGGGCATTATGGTAAATCACTGTTGAACCTGCACTGCAGCCCCTGCAGCCGGAACAAAAGGCACTCAGCAAAACTACCAACAATAGTACCAATGCAGTCTTTTGTATGTTTGTTTGTTTGTTGTTTTTTTTTTAAGGAATTGGAAAGAAATAATTTGACACGTGCACACCAGCTAAATTGCCAATTAAACTACAGGAAAAAAACGGACAGATGGAGTGAGCCAATAAAATGAGCAAATTTGTTAGTGTGGGAATATTTTGGATATAAAAAAGATGAACAGGGGTTTGTTCAAGATGATGGCCACCCAATCTGCAAAACCTGCCAAAAGTTAGTTGCATCCAAAGGGCCCACACATCCAATTTGATACACCATGTACTCGATCACCATTCAGAGATGCACTCACAATTAGGTACACAGCAGTTCACTAACAGTGCTACAAAACTGCATTGTATGCACATGCATTTAAAATTTATTGTTAAAAACTAAAACCTATTGAAAACATTTGGCACCATCAAAATCCATAATACTCAGGAATCCATGATTATTTTTTTCACTATAATCGTTCCATTAAAATCCATAATCGTCCCGTCCCTATCCCAGGCTTATTCCAGTTTGCTGAGTGACTCTGAGAACCAGACTAAACAAGAGAGGAGCTGTCTCCAGCAGATCTTAAGAAAAAACAAACAAACAAACAAA
This sequence comes from Remorina albescens, assembly GCA_034769265.1. Taxonomy (NCBI): domain Eukaryota; kingdom Metazoa; phylum Chordata; class Actinopteri; order Carangiformes; family Echeneidae; genus Remorina; species Remorina albescens. The sequence goes on along the minus strand of CM068484.1, from coordinate 14,811,720 downwards.
CAAACAAAAAAAAACAACAACCCAGAAACAAAACAACACAACAGTTTGGCTTAAGTTAGTCTTTAATCATTCACCGAAAATAGGTTAAGCAATATGATATGATCCTAAAAGGTGTCATAAATATAAACAGAAATACACCTTAGAACAGCTTTGTCCTCTGCCGTTTCCTTTGTTGTAAGTAAAATATTTTGAAAGTGGTGTTGCAGCTGAAATGTGCAGTAGTTGTAATTTGCTGTAATTTTGCCATAGTGCAGCTACAGTCTCGTTCTGCACCCTCTCATTTGTTAGGGTAATTGTTGCCTTTGTGAAGTCAGTAGGAAACCTTAAAGTCTTGTTTACATTCCACAAATTCCATTAGTGTACATCCACATAATCTTGACATCACGAGATTAGAGGGAAAAATGTTAAATTGTTGTGGAGACACTGCTGTGTTTTCCTGGTGCTGAGAGACAGTTGGAAGGATTTTTGTGAATCTTTGTCTGTGTCTGCCTCTCTCCAGTGTCTGTGGTTTGTGGGTCTGTGTGTCACTCCCAACTGACTCCTTTTCTGCCTCATTCATACTCCTCCCTCAAATGCAGGATGCCCTGTTTTAACTGTCTGAATAATCCCCACCCACCTTGCTACACTATTGGATAATACATATGCACTCCAGCATTGATTTTCAGTGCCATGCTGTGTCTTTTCTCATTGTGTGTGTAAATACCTGACACATCTATATAACATAAAACCGTGACACATTCTCCCAGCATGCATCCGCTGTATAATGTACCAGATGATTAATCAAGTGGGATTGTTTAAGTCACGTTCTTCTGGATAAAAACAAAGTCCCTCTCTCCTGCTGACTAACGAATTTTTGCCTTCAAGTTAATTATAACGGCATTCTATTGAAGCGCTTTACGGCTCTGTTGTGTAAATGTTTATTATCATTCAAATGCAACACATATATCATCACTGATAAATGAAACTCTTTCATTGTTCATTGTTCACACTGTGCAACCAAAACACACATTCATTCTGCCTGTGTATAGCCTCATAGACGACTTTCTAAGAGAGGCTAGGGTCCTCTGTTTTGATAGGCTGACTGTTTAGTCAGTGATCCATTTAAAATGTAGCAGATTTCGAATCACACACCCGGGGAAAAATAAATCCTATAAGCTTGGAAGGTTGATCCATATATCAATTTTTTATTTTATTTTATTATATTCTATTTTTTTTGTGCAAATGTCAACAATGTCAGCTTTTCTACCAGTCCTGAAGCACCAACAGTCAACAACACTGTTCTAAATCTGTGTTTTGTACGACATTATTATTGGGACCTGGGGATTTTAGCTTGATCCCTGCTTCTCCAAAGAAAATTGACCTCATGGCTGCCAACTTGATACAAGAGCACCTTCACAAGTGCCCACATACCCCTAGTACACTGGGGAGAGGGCATGATTGTAGCATTTACCTGTGTGTTTTTGGAGCTGGCCTCCTTTCTGTTTGTGTATCATCTCTATCTGTCTGTGCTTCTGTTTTAGTTCCATTGGTAAGAGGCTGCAGGCTCTGTTTTTCGGATTTCTCTGAGGATTTAGTACAAAACATCCAAATTTAGTTTCAAAATGTCTCCTTTTCTTTATCCCAATGGATTATGAAAACTGTACTGTTTTATGCTGGATTTGTACTGGTGATAGACTGAAATGGTTTTTTCAGAGCAGATTCTGATACCGATTATTAGTAGTCAAGGAGGTCGATAACCAATATTTGGAGCCGATAATAATTTGCAGTAAAAGGGGAAAATATTGGCGTTAAAATTTTGAATAATGCAAACTCCAACACTTAACTTCATTTAAATGCCTTTAAGCATATTTTTATTAAACAGCTTATCAGGTTTGCAACATTTTAAAGTTTTGTTGTTTTTTTTTTTTTATCTTAGGCAATAGACATCTTTGTTTTAAAATTACAACAAAAAACTTTTTCTCCTCTCCGCCGTGTGTGTGACCACTGTGCATGCACAGCTTTCACTGCTGATTGGCTGTTACCTGTGCCCTAGCTCTGTGTGTAACCAATCAGATGGTCCTGTGGGTGGGACAATGCTGGAGACAGAGAGTGACAGCAGACAGAGAGGCGCGGCTGCATCAGAGCCAAAATAACCCAGTTTTAAATTGATCTCTTATCGGCCGTCGGATTAAAAAAAAAAAAGGCCGATGCCAATATGCATCAAAATGCCGAATATCGGTGCCAATAATCGGTCGATCCCTAATTTGTACATATTTTGTGTGGGGAGAATAGTGTGTTCTGTGTGTAGATGAATGCTCCCAATGAGGAACCTGCAAGGCTTCAGATGAAACTAAGCTGAAAGAGGCTTGTGTTGGTTACTTAAGTCAGCATTTGTCATGTCAATGTGATTGTTTAACAGGCAGATTTGGACTCACTTTAAAGCCACATTGACAATGTACATGTTTTTAAACCACTGCTGTAATTAATGTTCAGTCTTCCAACTCCTTGAGCTTTTTTTTTTTTTTTTTTAACTTGAATGACTCATTGGCCCTGCAGACAACTCACAGCCATCAGCTGATTTACACTAAATGCAGCTACTTTGGTAAAGATGTTAATAATGACAAGTAAATAACAAGAACAAGTCAAGCCCCAGATAGGGACTTGTGTAAATATATATATATATATATAAAAGGGCTGCAGCTATCGAATATTTTAGTAATCGAGTATTCTACTAAAAATTCAATTGAGTAATCGGATAAAACATATTTTTGTTTAGTTAAAGTTAAAGTGACTTTGTGTTGGAGAAATTTAAACAGTTTGTGTACTGTAATATTCAGATTTGCCTTATCACTGTACTTATTCTCCTTTCTTATCTGTAAAACAAAACGGAGGCATAAAACAATATGAAGTCCCAAAGTTAACAGGACCTGTTCCATTCTATCACAAGACACACTATCGCAGAGACTCTCCCGAACCAACAAAATTGTGTTTGGCATGGTGTGGCAAGACATATATTCAATAAAAACATACAAATCATTAAACACAGCAAAGAGAATGTCATTGTGCTGATATGGTTATTAGCAGAAATAAACAGACAACAAACAATGCTAATGAAAAAGGAATGAACTCTGTATGTGTCCCTCTGTGTATGTCTGCAGTGGAGGGTGAAGGTCAAGGTCGCATTTTCCAGCGGTTTCCTGAGAAAGATTGGGAGGACAGCCCATTCCCACAAGGCATAGAGCTGGTAAGTCAACACTCACTGACTGATTCCTTTGTAGCTCAGTGGCAGAACAAGACACTTAACCTTCTCAGGGTGAGGAGTGTAATTCCTGGTCCAGGTCAGCAGTTAGGGAATACAAGCAGGGAGGAAGAATCAGTGTTTCTTAGTCCAGAGGTATTTTTGTTCCTTTAAATGAATTTCTTTATAAATCTGTTTTACATTTTGGCTCACGGAAAAATCACTGAAACCAACAAACAGCATGATATTTGGTAATGAATACATGCTCCTTAGAGGATGAATGTTGGTTATGGTGATGTATAATAATGACAATATGTAGTGGCTTTATAGTTGAGCCCTGGTAATGTAAACACTTTGATTGGAAGAAACCAAATCTATGGTCTACTTGATGGAATATGCATTTTAGGGGGATTTAGAGTAGAAAAAGTTTTAGTTGACTTGAATGGCCTGCTTTGGTGTGTGGGTGTAACATAAGTGCTCAAAAATTGGCATTATATCAAGACACTTAGGAGCTGTGGTTTCACATGATTCATTCCCTTTATTGTCAAGCATTAGACTTGACAATGGATATCACATTATTTACTTTTTATTTTTTATGTTTCTTTTGTTTAGTTTTTTGTGTCCTTTTGCACAACTGCAGTGGTGATTTTAGTGCATTTTACCTGAGCATGTGACAAATGAAAATTTAAATTGCTATATAAGCGCCAGCTCAGAAAAATCTGACACAAACAAACAAACAACAACAAAAAACCCCCAATAATATAATTATATTATACTAAACTTCCCAAGTCTGGGCTACCAAGATATTAATGTTTGGAGTAGATTTGGATTTGGCATTAATGCTCCTTTACTGTAAAACCGGAAGTGTTAACATTGACACAGCATGCTGATGTGAAAATTTACACTACATATATCTAGTACTTCTAACAATAGGTTTAGACATTTTCAATACTTTCAAACAAAGGTAGAGGAGCCATCCTAACTGCCCAGTGCCGGTGCTGGGGATGGTCCTGAATCATCAGGTCATCCAATTAGATCGATGCATCTGTAATGTTTTAGTTCAAGTCAGTTGTCAGTTGTCAGAATTGCTTTGTAAGTGAATCCGACTTGAAACTAAAAACTTTCCTCAGAAAAAGTGTCTGTGGGGATTGACTGAAAATAAAAGGAACCAGCCAATATTGTGGTTGACATGTTGACATAAGACAGTAACAGGCCTACTTCAGAACAAGTCAGGAAGAAAATCCACTGAATAATTAGCAAACTGCTCATATTGACTTTCTATTGTTTACTCAATTCAGGCTACGCTGTGACAGCATTGATTGTTCCTTCAACTTTTCTTTTTTAGCAAGTAAACATTTGAAAATTACATATTTTCAGCCCAATACAATCAGATTAGAAATGAGAGAAATTTTATTCCACATCTGTTCCTATCATTCAATCACATTCAGTCACTGCATATTAAGCAGATGGAAAGTTTTCAGAACCTGGGGCCTTATTTATAAAGCAGTATGTTGAAGCCTAGCTAAATTTATATACTTATGAAACCATGAGTATGCTTGCCTGCAAGCAATGTTCCCTTTATAAATCACAGTCCGCCTGGAAGTTTTTACAGGTGGATCCGCCTCATAGCCCTCTCTCCATTCGCCCACATGGTCGATGAAAAATAGGCTACCTCATGAATTTTGATGCGTATAAATGAGACTGCTTATCAGTGGTATGGTACGACGAATTACACTACCGAAGAAGAAGACGAAAAAAAAGAAAAGAATTTTCCCAAAGGTTTGTGGGTGAGGTGGAGGCCAAGAAAAAACATATAATTTGGTGGTCACAGTGGGAGTATAACAAATAAAAGAAAACCTAGGGAGTTGCAGCGCATTGTTACTGCTGTAAATGATGTGAGTGCTATGTGTTGGGATGAATGAGTCAAGTGTTGAGGAAGACAAGCATGCCACTAAATTCATCCCAACCATGTTTGAGTCACAAATAACTTGGACATCGATTGTATGGACATTTTTCTGGTTCACATAAACAAATGCATTTACACTCAGAGGCATTATAGCAATGTGAATACAGTCAACTGCGCTAATTTCATTCTGAAAGTGGACATTGCTATAAATTGCCTTTTTGTGTTGGTCTGTTCACTCACAGGGTAAGGAAACCTGAAGTAAAGCTGAAAGGGGCTTTAGGCAGAAAGTTAAACATTATATATTGTTAATCATATTAAACATACCAGGTGGCTAGTTCCCGCTGAAAAGAACTGGTTGCCAGAAACCCAAGAGTGGTCAATACCTGGATATGCAACAGGATGGTGTGGTTCCAGCATGTCGATCTGTCTAACTGTAGACCCATTCAGCTCTAGATCCAAAAGCACTGCTATGAGGAATCTAAGTCAGCATATTAGCCATTCATCACCTTGGGTCAGGAAATCTTTGTGGTCCCTAATCATTCTCTCCCTCCTGATCCTATCACTGGCATAATCTGCAAACACCCATCATGCAACATTATGCACAAGTGTCACTGCACTATTTATATGCTTACTCAACAATCAGACTGCTTGCTACACACCTTATCACGTCATACCATAACACATCAATCAGTCCTATCCCCCCCTCTAGTATAACATTTAAAGATGGAGGTATGATATATGGACATACTGTGGTGCATTTCCTATGAGGGTTTATACAATAGTAATGACTCACTACAAGCCCAGGAACACAAACTGTAACGTACAAATGCACACATTGTCCTGCCAAATTTGTTTTAATAAATTGTGTTGTTTTTGTGGGAAGTACTGTACACGTCTTTTAGGCCCATTTAATTTCGTAAGCAATGGTTAATAAATGTGGTCGGATCTCAGATGCGTTGATGTCAGCTCAGTCCTGGATGAATCACCCTGAGGTGCTCTAAGACCCACATCCGTCACCTCAGCTGCCATCAGCTTTTCATATTGTCCCCCTCTCCTTCTTTCTCCTCTGTAGTTCTGTCAGCCCAGTGGCTGGCAGCTGGTTCCTGAGCGTCAGCCTGCCTCCTTTTTTGTAGCGGTCTTGACTGACATCAACTCGGAGCGTCACTACTGCGCTTGCTTCACCTTCTGGGAGGGTCTGGACAACCTACAGGTGAGATACAACTGCGTAATGGTGCTACTGTGGCAACTGCACCACAATACCTCACTAGCTTCTAAGCTACAAAACCAGTGCAGTGCTGCGAGGCACTTTGAAAATGTAGTCTTGTCCTTGGCAATCAATACTTTTTGCATAGACTCATTACAAATAAATTTGAAAACTAACAAATTTACAAAGAATAGTGTCAATCAAGAATGATATTGATTCATGTGTGTAGTCAGACTAATGTGTACATGATGAACAACCACTTTAAAAAATGGGAGACATTTTCTATGGTGTCTGCTTAGAAAGTAGCTTTTATTGAACGTACTTTAGGATCATTTAATTCTTCCCACCTGGTAACTGGAACACAAGCCAGGAGGAACTTATACCAGGGACTAAAAACTTTGTGTCAGTTGTGGTTCTAAAGTCTTGAACTGCTGCAGTTTGCTGAACTTAACCTGGTGTGACTGCAGCTGTGTGTGTCATTCCTTGTGTTTAGCTGAAGAAGATTGAACCCAGCGAGGTGGATGAAGTGGATGAGGAGCCGGCCGTCATTCAGCCAGCAAAGGTCTTTGCCCCTAAGAGTCTGGTCTTGGTGTCCAGACTGGACTACACTGAGGTGTTCAGGGTACGATACACAGCAGTTTCTATAGTGGAATACTCCAAAAGTCTGTGAGATGCTTGTCTGATCTCTCCTCCCTCTTGACTGAACAGAACTGTCTGGGTCTGATCTACACCATCCATGTAGATGGCCTGTCTGTCCCTTTGGAAACAGTGATAGGAAATCTCCTCACTTGTGTCATACCCATCGCTGGAGGCTCCCAGGTATAACTACACACTGCTCATGTTGCTCTAACACAAACAGCTGTACAAACTACACTTCTCAATACAAAACCTGACCGAACTAAAATTGTGACGCCATCCTTTTTTCAAATTTTTTATGCTGTTTACCTCTCAAGGGTGGAAAACACCCTCCTTATGTGAACCTATCCCTCAATCAGTCATCTTACCAACATTTTAGAGCTTGGTGCAGCTAGTCACTGTTAATTGCCAGCGCTTAATGCTGCCATTGCTATATTAGCATTTTTGTTAGCTTGGTACCAAAACATCTTAGCTGCCATTGGAGAGGTGTGCACTTTGTATTCATGCACATGCTGAAGTTTTTGTCATTTGTCTCCGCATACCTTTTTGCATCCGTAATTAAATAAGTTGATAATTACTAGTTTTAATTGTCACTAATTCTATTCATGCCGATGGTTTTCCTGCAGATATCTGACATTCAGTTATCATTCCATCCTGTAAATACAGTGTAGATAATTTAGCCCTCTTTCATTTCATTTTCATGGCTATGGGCTAGACTTTGGAGCAGTAGGTATAGAAAACAAACCCACCTTTGTGTTCGATCTCTGCCACCTAACAGTTACAGACCAAATCATCACGTTTTGCACACAATGTTGGCAAAACTTGGACGCTTCCATCTATAATACAGCTTATCTGAAAGACATACTTTGGCACATTACTTGCTCCCAGGCCTCTGTGTTGTTGTTGACAACATTTGCTCTTCAGATTACTCGTCACAGTAACAATCTGCACTGATCTGAGTCAACAACATGCAAAAAGCTCCATCAGATTGAAAAATTACCCTGTACTTGCATCAGCAGGTCCAACATTGGGTTACTTTTGAGAACCCAAAAATCAATCTATTTCATTCTCATGACATTTTTTTGTTTGTATCCCGCGTTTTCCTCTTTGTCTACTTTTTTAAACAGCTTCTCTTCCCGTTTTTATTTACTTTTTACATATATTTTGTAGGAGATGTGTGTTTTTGTTTTTACACAAGAAAATATTGACCTCTCTTTTTGTGCATCTAAATGAAAGTTTTCCGTTACTCTGACTCAGGGTGCACAAACAGCAGGAATTTTCTATTTTGTCTGCATCTGCATGAGATTGAACCCTTCGACTTCAGTTTCAAGATATTGTAACCCATGTGTGTCACTTTTGTGCCCCCTACTGTACACTGGTTCCTCTGTGTTACAGATAGATGAGGCCCCAGTTTGTAGTTTAGACAAGGTTCCTCAGGCCCTGGCCTGTGACTGGCTCCTGGCCTGTCTCCAGGTAACTTAACCGTTCTGCAAGCTTCACCAATCAACAACCAGCTTGATGTTATCAATTCTGTTAATCAAGCAGAAAGGACTTGTTTTTATTTCTTTGAGGAATGTGTTCCTTCTTGCAGTCATTTCAAATCATGTGTGATTGATGGCGCTTCAGCTGTTTTTGACCTTTGTTTCTGTGTGTTTTGTGATCAAAACGTTTTCACAGAATCATGTTAATCATTTCAAACATTTAATTTAGTCTTTTCCTTTTTTCCTACCTCACAGACTTGAGTTGTTGTATCTATTAATGAGCATTTTACAAGATTGATTGTTTTAAAGTTATTTCTTCACAGTCTTTCTGTCACACACTCACAAGTGCACAACATATATTGATGACTTACCTTAACCTAACTCATACATTACCCTTAAAACATGGCTTCACCTTAAAGGTCCATAACTTCTCCAGTGTTTCATCTGAACCTTGATATCTATCAGAAAATATATTTGTAGTTAAGGAACCAAAAGCCGTCTTAGTCTAGTTTTACATCTCTCACTTCTCTTGTTTCTCTCTTGAACTTCCATAATAGGTCAGTAAGCCATCAAAATGGAGAATCTGAGTCTCTCTTCTGATTGGCAGGTTGTGTTATGACAAAAATATAGCAGATTTTAGGTAAATCTTCCAAGAAACCAAATCCTGGAACATAGGATGGTGGGTCCAGGTGTGTATGGCTTGGGGCATGAATGAGGGGTGGTGACTGCCTTGTTGTGTCTGCTTTGCTGTGAAACCGCAAAGTTCCAGAAGTCCTGCTGTTAATTTTAAGGCTAAATACTTGAATACAAACTGTTTGTGTTGATGTGATCTGAGACCTTTGATACTTTCATTGTATTAATATTGAACCTAAGCCTGATTTTTAATTAAACAAGACATGGACATTTATAATTTATGGAATTTTAAAGATTAATGATTTATTTATGAGTACTTGCTTTTTTCCCATCAATAAGGTCCCCAAAACATGACTAATATGTGGACCACACACACATACAGCCTCCATCCTAAAGCTATACAGGTCGTAGTTCAGCTGCTGGTTGGCCATATGGGACAGCAGATGGCTTCCTACTGGACAACACAGAATGACAGAATCAGATCTAATCAGTATTAACACGTTCGGACCTAAACAGCACAGGCTAATGCACAGCTCTCATGCACTAACGCACATGAAAATACATTTATCAGTGTGCAGGCCAAAATGTAATTATTCTCTATTAACTGACAGATTCTAACCTGCCTCTTATAAGTGGTTGGATTGCCGAACTGTATGTTATTTGTAATGGAATAAAAAGTCCTCCCTTTTGTTTAACTCAGACAGACATATGCCAATAAATTCACACAGCTTGTTGAAGGCCCCGTGGTAAAAATAGTTTTGCTCTACTAAATTCACGAGAAGGACAGGGTAATTTATGAAGACTAATACACACTTAGGCAGATTCAAGTCCGTGTTTAAACACACAAGACTTTTTTGTCAGCTTAACTAATTTTATGAAATGACATCAGAATTTGTCTGCTTATGTCAACCTCTACCCAAAAACACACAACAGAGTTCACAACACACACAAATTTTCTCAGCCATTAGACATATTGTCTTAGCAACACTGTCACTTGACAAACAGCTCTTGCCACCAATGATTGTCACATCTCTTAAAGGCCCACATGAAACTCTATATAAATGCGAATTAGAAAGGATGGTTAGAATTACATAGCTAGTTGGAATACTTTTTACATTACAGCAATTTACCTTTACCATTTTATACAATACATTTAACACAAAAGCCAAGTTGCATTTTATTCTGCATTTGTTGTTAGAAAAGTCCCTTTGATAACAAGCAGATTAAGACCAGGATGTTACAACATCAAAACTGAAACATACAACTTGCATCATGAAAATTTATATATTGAATTTTTTGTTCGTGTAAATTCTACACACCTTGTGGTCTTAAGCTATGAGGACAAAAAATATATGTTTAATTTTAAAGGTTCACTGCTTAATTTTAAGCAGTGCTAGTGTGGTAGACCTCCTCTAGTTCTGCAGCCTTAACAAGTTTAGTGTAAGAGATGAACCAGTTTTCCACCGGAGCAGTCAAGAACCACTGTTTCCAGCTGCACTCTTAAGGCAGTGGACCTAGCTAGTGGGTTAGCAGAGACTAAACTAAAATAAAACTCTCACAAATTGAACCTCAGAAAAGTATAATATCTCTGTCCAAACAAATACTAGATGTGAAGTAACAAAAAGTGTGATTGGTTGAAACAAAAATGTACAGAGCATCATGGATGGAGAATAGTTACAAGACAACAAACATCTGAAACATCAAACTGGCAGAAAGATGCAAAATGCAAGTACCAGTCAAGAATGGTCACAATAAAAGCTAGAGCAGAACAGGATAGAGATTGTGATTAACGTCATGGAGTATGATTCTACTCACAGACATTGTCATGTGATATTTTTTTCCAGGTTGCCCAGCTCTCGTGGAGCATGCTGTTGAATTGAACTCTGTTGAGAGACTTAAATGTGTTTAATCTTTAAACAGTTACAGTGCATGGCAGCACTGCTTTGTTGTGAAATAACAGATTGCTTACAAGTTTTAAAATAAGACAGGTTGATCAGCAGGATGTTACACCACCATTCATTTATCTTAGTAGTTTGCTCAACTTCCTTGTGAAATGAACTTAGGGCTGTTAGCCTGGTGTTGATGTTGATGGAGAACAGTATGGTGTGGTTAGTCGTCCACACCATACATACCGCCCCCTACACAACATGGTGAATTCCATCTCTCTTTGCACACCCCTGGCCTATGAGCTGACCTGTATTCATGTGAGTATATGTATTAGAATTTCAGATTTGAAGATGTCTATTCAGTATGGAGGAGAGCCAGGTTATTTCCCAGCCAAGGGAGATTGGACTTTTGTCTTGATAATTGATTAATGTAACAGAAGGAATTCCAGTCCCAGTTTAAGGACATGGCCTGTCACAGTGCCAAGTGTCCTGACCAACAGAGTTTACTTCAGGAGGAATAAATTATATTCCATTTGAAACTGCAAGTTATGGAGATTGATCTGCTGTAGTTTGTAAGTACCTTCTGTTAGCTGATCACATGAGGACACACATGTTTACTCTCAGCGCAGCATGTAGCTTAAATGATTCCTGTTATCACGGTGGCATGTCAGTGAGGTGGAGGGTGGAAGATAATTTCGGTGCAGGAACTCCGATGTTTACACAATCAGTTTTAGTACCCATTACTGTTTAACTATAGTATGTGATTTTGGATAAACTATGGTCAGATGTTTACAGTTTTGAAATTAATCAGCTTCAGTTTTATAAATACCCATGCTTATACAGAACTATGTGAGGATGTAGGGGATCATGTAGCATTTTAGCTGAGAGTCTTTCATAAGACAAGACTAATTATTGTGTTCACTTCTCAGCTCGTCATCTTTACCTTGGTAGGGTCGATGTGACCTACAATGGACTGCTCTACTACTGTTATATTATTGCTATTTTGATGCCAAATACATGTGCCATTGTTTGGACTGTTGTTGTTTTCTGTGTTTGGAATAAAATAATGATTCATATGTTGCTGTTACTGCCCTGCTGAACGCCAAATAATGGCTTTACTTTGTTTTGCATGCGTTTCTCATGTACCGCCCATCCTATATTTTTACACTGTCTTCATCTTGCAGCTCATGTTTATGATGTCATTGTTTGTGCAGATTTCTTTGTTTTGCCATGCTGATACATCACCGTCATATTGTTGTCAAATTTGGGCATTCTGTGCCTTCACTCCTTTTGTTTCTAACCTGGGTCTTATTCTGCGGGATGTATGTGTGTGTCTCTGCTGGGCGCTTGTGTAGCCAGGCCAAGAGGAGAGAGAGGAGAGATTGGTACGCAAACTTGACTTCATTCTCCCCTCACCACCTTTCAGCCCTGAGCTTTTCCCTGCTTCCTTTTTTTCTCCACCCATTCTCCTCAGCCATCCTCTCCTTCCTGCACACTGCCTGTGACAGGAGACCCAATCATAACGCTTTGACACAATATGTGACCAACAACTGATCATTTTTTTTCCATAAATACCAAGCAGTGTTTGTGATTCAAGGATGAGCCACTCCACAAATTCATGATATGGGAAATTTTACTTCAGAACATTTGTAACAAACTGGAGTTTTGTTAAGGCTCTGAAATGTAAACTAGTAAAGTTTTAACGATTCAACAGTTTACTTTCAGATCAGTGTAGCATGAGTAGCATGACTGGAGTTGCATTTCCTGGCCTAATGAGGTCATTTGCATGACTTTAAATATATATTAAGGCAAATGGTAATCCCATCAACCTCAACACAACGTAGTTTATCTGACATACAACCCCTGCCTGCCAAGAAAAACACAATAAATATCCCCTTCTCCCCTGACCCACAATGTGTATTATTCTAATCAGTCCTTGGCTCTAATGCGTCCTCATAATTTCTCTGAATGTGTTTTCAGTAGTTTACAATCTCTCCTGTTTGTTGACTCGTTAACTAGTTAAACACTGCCAACACTAAGTCATACTCAAAACTCCCACAACTTTTTTTACATCCAGGATCCTAAATTGAGATAAATTAGACCAGTTCCAGTCATCTGATAAGAGATTTGTTTGTGGGGGGGGGGTTTCAGAAATTACTTGAAACCCACTACAAACAAAATCCTACAATCAGTCATTGTTACCTATCGAAGAAGTATAAAATAAACAAGTCCTCTTCTTATTGTTCTTCGCTTTATTCTGTAGCTACATAACAGGCTGTTCTAAATGAGGACGTGAGTGGAGAAGTTTTATGAAAATGTAAAACATTTGTTGATGATTTTAACTTCTAACTTAACTTTAACTGTTATATCAACTTGTGTTATTTTGTCCATTCATTCATTATCTGTTTATATCGTCACCTCTGGCAAAATATTTATCTGACAACCTAACTAAGCTCAGCTCAGAGAATTGTTAAAGGATCTACATCAGAGCCATGTGGCCATTAATGAAAAGGATACAGCCATGACAATAGCACTTAGTAAGACTGCCTCTTATCGTCAGATCCCAAAAAGTGTCAAGTACAAAAATGAAGACGCAAGATGATCAGATGTTGAATCACATCATTGAACTGCTAACAGCTTGCCTATAGTTGCTGCCACTATCGCTGCTGTAGAGAGCATGAGATAATAAGGCACTTTTCCCTCCCAGCTCGCCCAGTCTTCATACAGCCATACAGACTGGGTGACCGAACCACTTTCAGGTTAAGCTCTTTACTTCCCCAAAAAAATTGCTTATCAAGTCCACTTCTTTGTGACCCTTTGACAAGATTAAAATTAACCTTATAAGAGAAATGTTTTCTAAATTTTGTTTCCTTCAGTTTTTTAGGACATAGAATTTGAACCACATTATCCATGACTGTCACAATGTGTCAGAAATCATGTCTAAGAGCTGTGCTGGGTTCTGTAATCATGATATCTTACGGCAGTAGGCCTATATATTTACTTAATAATTGGAATTTTACTGTATAGATTTTGATTTTTAACAGTCTAAATGATTTTTGTTAACTCTCTGTGGTACAGTTAATATCCAAAACGCACACAATGGTATATGTATTTCCTTTGTGTGTAATCACTTCGGTTCAGACCAAACGGTGTCTAATTTTAGATCTTGAGAGGTGTGCTGTATGTGTGAATGCCATTGAAGCATTTTTATTTAATTATTATTACTGTTTTCTTTTTTAAGAGAGAAATTGCTTCAGCCTTTCCATGTCCCTATCAACTCAGTTAAAACGTTCCAGTGTTAGGTTATAAAGATTTTAAAGGTCCTATATTTTAAAATTTCTAGTGTTTTATCTAAAGTGTAGATTTCCATAAGAAAATATATTTGTAAATTTAAAAACCAAAAACCATCTCAGTGTAGTTTTACATCTCGCTGCCTACACTTCAAATGAGAGGATCAGATCCTCGCTTCTAATTGACTGTTTCCTTTGTGATCTAAGAATATGCATCAGATTTCAGCTGAACAAGTCTTTCAAGGTTAGATGACTGGTCCATGTGTGTGGGACTTGTGGAATGCACTAGGGCAGTGACAGCTTTGCTGTGACATCACAAAGTTTCAGAAGCCCTGACAGCTGGGGCTATGAACATTTCTCTGTGGACTGAGACATTTGATACTTTTACTTTAATAATATTCAACTGAAACCTGATTTCTAATCAAAGAAGACATAAAAAATTATATTTAGACTATATGGGACCTTTAAATTTATCTCAGGATATGTTTTATAGTCCTAAATGAATCCCTCATACAGGGTCACCCTGACTGATCCCCTTTCCATGTGTGTTTACATTAGACTGTGGAAAACTACCTGCGCATGACATCTGCCAGATCACTGGGACCCCAGTTTCCTATAAAGACTCATTGATATGGTGGTGCTGCTGTTGTTTTGCAGTAAGGTTGTTGGCATGGAGTGGAATGGCTTGTGCCTTAATTTTCATTTACCTGCTAAGCTTCTGGGAATCTCCATCTCTCTGTTGCTGAGTAACGCTGCTCTGACGCAAAACTGTGATTAAACCGCACTGTCTAACGCTGGTTTTCTGAGAAACGCCATTTGTTCTCAGATTTTTCGCACCTGCTTGTTTTTAATTTCCCCTTTCTCTCCTTCTTTTTCTTAATCTGTAGAGAACTATAACATTAGGTGCTGGTGACCGGCAAGTTATCCAAACTCCCATCAGTGACTCACTTCCCGTCAGTGGCAGCAGTGTGGCCCAACTCTTCAGACAGCTTGGTATGAAAATTCATAATGTGTGATGAATACACCTGTCCCATTTCCCCATATCAAATATGATGGATCCCAGGTTTTATTTCACACTGGAGTTTGCCCTGTCAAGCATATTCCGTAATATTTCCTTTAATATTTGGTTTATTTCCTTTTAAATAAAAAAAAAAAATTGCTTTTCAAGACTGAGTGGCCACTTACAGGCAGGTAAAATATTAAACTCCGGAAATAAAATCTCAAAAATAATATAATAAACATGTTTAATTTGCCTTCTAAGTTTCAAAGAAGTTTGATCTGTGGCATAGCAGAGCTGGTTCATACAGGTGTACTTAATGAGGTAGACAGTGGGGACATTAAGTTTTTCACTTGTGGAACAGTCAGTATGAGTTTGACCTCCCAGGCTGACTTTGATTTCCTGTCTGAACTCTCCCTCAGGCATAATCAACGTTTTGTATCTCTTCTGCGCGGCACTGACAGAACATAAGATCCTGTTCTTGTCCAGCAGCTACCAGAGACTGACAGATGCTTGCCGCGGACTGCTGGCTATCATGTTCCCCCTCAAATACAGGTGTGTTTCCAGTCTGCAGTCTGTCAGTGCTGTGTCTCCAGGTGAAAGTGTGAGATAAAACAGGGTCTTTCTCTGTTTGTGTCTCTCTCAGTTTCACCTATGTTCCCATCCTGCCGGGAAAACTACTAGAAGTCTTGAGCACTCCCACTCCTTTCATCATTGGTGTCAATTCATTCTTCCGCTCTGAGACACAAGAACTGGTGAGTTCTTATCACTACAATGTAATAGATAAATATTCCAGTGCCTCCTCAGGATGAAACACAATGACCTCTACTGCTTCACTGAAGCAGTGAAACAATACAGATGAATTATCAATACTGAGACAGGAAACCTTGTTTTTGCATAAAACAAATGATGTACATGCTCATCTGCAACTGGTCATTTATTTGGCAGTGAAACTGACATCCTTCTCAAAAGAGAAAATGAAACAAAAAAAAATCAAAACATTTTTGCAGCCAGTTCAAAACAAAATCCCATCCCACTGTAAGACATTTTATCAACCAAGGCTAAGATGATGACACTGGTGAAAACCAACATGCTGAGAACTGCAAACATTGGCCTTTTGTTTTGGCTTTTATAAGCAGTGTTACCCACACTTATCAAACTGGAGTGCATCTGCTAATTTTGGTGGAAAAATGGATATTACATACTTAACGGCCTCACTGCTCTTAGATGGCTCTGCATTTTGATTACAGTGTGGAGTAGGTTTCATGCAAACTCTTACTTACCAGTTAAACAGTAGTTCATCTCTGTTTTATTAAACCTGCCCCTGCTCCCAACTGGACATCAGATAACTCTTCACTTCCATTGACTTAGTACACAACTCTATATAAACTTTGCCAGTATCAATTACACCTAAATAACATCCCTTGATCAATGAAGTAATTTGCTACTGTCTTATTAAAGCCTGATGAGTTGTGTAATGAACAGTGTATGACTGGATGTTGCTGCTAGAAGTTCATTGCCTCTGTGACGGAGCCATTGTCGCACACGACATGCTGTGTTTTGTAGAGTATTCACATAGACATTATCAATGTACGAGCTACGGTGGGGGTCAAGGTTCAGAGGTTGTGGCGTGGGCAGCCTTTTCCTGCTGTCTGCAGTGAGACATAAATATGTGTTCTGTGGTTGGAGTAATGAGCAGCTTTTGACAGATCAGATCCTGTCTGTCTGTGTGTGTGTGTGTGTGTGTGTGTGTGTGTGTGTGTGTTTTTTTTTGTTGTTGTTTTTGTCATTATGTGTTTATTATGCTGATGTATCTCCAGCAGAGATGACGAATGTGTGTGTGTGTGTGTTTTCTGCTCAGTTGGATGTGATCATAGCTGACCTGGATGGTGGCACAGTTACCATCCCAGAGTGCGTGCACATCTCCCTACTTCCTGAACCGCTCCTTCAGCAGACCCAGACTGCGCTCTCCATGGTAAGACCTATGACACTAAGCTTTTCACTAAACACACCCACAGTACACATTACTAGTATATGCTGTAAAATCTCATCAGTGTCCCCTGGGGTTTTTCTACCGAGCCGTAAATTCCTCAGCAGGGGCTATTGATTTGCAATAGATCAACAGATGTTCCTTTGTGATTCCTGTAAAAATTTTGTTTACTTTAAGTGTTTTTGAGATTTTTTCATGTTGTGTTTAATTCTTTTTTAGTCTCCAGCAAATAAGTTTAAAATTATTCTCAAGTCTTATCAATCGGTCCTACATATGTACACAGCTTTTCGGCCACACATTCACCCACTGATTGTACATGGGGGGAGATTTGGGGTTCAGTATCTTGAGTACAGGTTGAGCCAGGAGTCAGACCGGCAACCTTTCCAGCTGCTTTAACTTTTACTATTATTCATGCTCCAGCTCAATCGAAGTGCCAACCTTATCACCTTCACACTTAGGCTATTTCTGCAATGCCCTATTGTTTCCCTGCCAAGCACTTCAAACAATGTCAGTTCATATGGAACACTTAACTGCATCCTGCAGCTTTGGCACCTTGCTGTGTCCCAGTCTCTTCTCAGAAATACCTTTTATCATTTTGCATGTGTAAACAAATGATATTGAGGCCTCCTAATTATTCTATCGACCTACGCATGAATTTTCCCTACTGCTTCCCTGCAGTTGCATTGTGTATTTTGTGTCATTATTGGATGGTGTACAGTAAAACAGTAGGATTTTGCTTACTAACCTACTAATTTAATTGAATTTCCTGCAACAACAGAACTGTTGAAATTGGTTGGTTCTGGTTGATCGCTCAGGGTCAGTTGTGGGAAAATCCTTTTAAAAGAGTGTGATGTTGCTAAGTTGAGCCCTCCTCTGGAGTCAGCTTTGTCAGATGTCACACATAAAGCACGGCAATTCATTTTGTTCAATGATTAAACCTGAATAAGTGTTTGGTGGAGCTAGTTTTCGCTCTTCAGGTATCTCAGAGTTGTATGATCTGAATCCGTGATGTCACTGAGGCAGAGGTTAGGATGTTTTTATTTGTGAAAGTTGGAGTTGGCATTCACTTCTCTGTCTTGGCTCAGATATGCCAACTGTGTTTAGATGCTGCCTGAATTTTGAAACTGGACATGCTTTTCCCATGATCTCTTGCAGTATTTTAAATTTGTCCTGAAAGTAGATGCTCATTCACATCAGTGTCTGATGCTGTCTTGACTGAAGATGCTCCCTCTGACTCAGTACAGTAGATGCAGAGAGGAGCCTCTCACGGAGCAGTACCTTTATGAGAAATAGCTAGTTTGACCAAAAAGTTATTTGGATTTGAATGGCAGGACATTAGAATAATTTTTTGTATAATGAATAATTTTTGGGTTTAGAGCCCTGTAATTTGAAAGAGTGTTACTCAAATATGATGACGTACAATACTAATTGAAACTAACTGCACATGTTTAATAATACATTAATCAGGAGCATCACTTGGCAGAACCATTCAACTAGCATGCAAAGATGTTTAGTTAGAGAAAGGTCTGACTCTGTTGATTCAGCATTTCAAAGAAAATAATAGCTGCAAGAAGTGACAATAAGGAGTTTTTGAAATTATATAAAATGGCCATTATTCTGCTATCCAGCCTCTGTACTTTCATAGCTAAATTTAGCCACCCCCCCAGCAAAGTAAAAATGTGAAGTTAAAATGTGTGATTTTTACAGTCCTGAAATCAGCTGTTAGAGTGTCCTCGTGCAAAAACCTGAAATGTGACTTACTTACTGGGACTTCTGCTCCATAATAGGATAAGGCTAAAAAGAACAGATTTATTAAAAGAGTTTTTATTGTGAAATCTATGGGTCATCCCTCATGTGTTTCTCTCACTGGCTGCTCCATGTGCTTAATGACTTCTAACCTGGAGACTCTTCTGTGTTATTGCTCTGTGTTGGTGGAGTTAAGGCTGGCAATAAGTCAGAGAGAAGTTGACTGGGTTACGGGCCTGTGTCGTCACCCAGCACATCAGCATGTGTCACTGCAGGCTAAACTGGAAGACTCTCACAGAGGTCGGACTGACCTCCGTCACTCCATAAAACAGAAAAATAGACAAATGCAGAGCAGGAAAACGGATCGGGGGGTTTGAGGGTTGGCGGTGGGAAAGATGATGCTGCAGATTGTTGGGTAGCAATCATAAACCATGGCTTAGCGGCTTTGCTCTCCTTAGAGTTCGCTGAATGGATATTCATAGAAAGGTAAAGGTATCGACTCTATGTGCCAAAATTCTACTGAAATCAGAGGGATAAGGAGATGTAGTCTGAGGGGTTTGATGTTACTTTCCTGGTGTAATAGGTTTTGGATCCAGAGCTTGAAGTAGCTGATCAGGCCTTTCCCCCAGTGTCCACACAACCCTCTGCTCTCAAGATCCAGGTAAGAGAAAAAGATTTCCTTCATGTTTGCTGCAAATACTGACACTATGTGAACTTGGTATATTCTGGTGGTCAAAGGAGACTCTGACCTTACACAGCTTATATTTGACCATACTTCAAGTATTCATAGGCTTATTATGGCACAATGAAAAAAAAAGTCTAAAAGGATAAATGAACAACACACTCCACTGCTGAATGGTCAGTGGACTTGTGTCACCCAATCAGAAGAGAGGCTATGATCCTTATTTCTGATTGGCTCACTGTTATCTGATCCAATAAATAAACATTCAGTGAAACCAAATCCTGTAAGGTTGAATGGTTCATACGGGATGGGCATGAGGTGTGGCTGAGAGTAGTGACTGCTTTGTTGTGACATCAAAAAGTCCCAGAAGTCCTGACAGTTTGTTTCTGAATACAAACTGTGAGCATTTCTTTGTGGACTGAGACCTTTGATACGTTCACTATATTAATATAGAACTATAAACTGTTGTTTATCTTCTAGGATAAGGAGATCCGAGCAGTCTTCCTTTGGCTGTTTGCTCGGCTCTTCCAGGGCTATCGCTGGTGTTTACACATAATTCGCATTCACCCTGAACCAGTGATCCGCTTCCACAAGGTACAGGGATATAAACTGGCTCTTAATGATAGTGCGTTGCAGATTCATCATGTGTGTATTTTACATGAAAGAATCTGTTTGATTCAGTGCTAATGTTTGTCTCCACAGGCTGCCTTCCTGGGTCAGAAGGCGCTGTCGGAGGATGACTTCCTAATGAAGGTGTTGGACGGTATGGCGTTTGCAGGTTTCGTATCAGAGAGGGGCCCTCCATACAGAGCCACTGACCTGTTTGATGAAGTAAGTCTGTCAACACAATGTCCACCACATGCATCTTTGTTGACTTTCTAGTTACAGAGGGCTGGTCAAGGACAGAACTGCTATATCTGCCAACTGTAATTTCTGACAACTACAGGAACATGGTTTTTCCCTTTTTCAATAGTGAATAAAATTTCTTATAATTTGGTGAGATGTCATGGATGTCTGATTTACCTCCTAAATCAAAAAAGGCCTACCAAGGCTTGTGTGAATTTCACTGAAAAACTATTGAGGCCCAATTAATCTTACCATTTTTGACAGCAGGTGCTTCAATGCTTTTTTATGTCTTGAAAAGCTTGGATTGTGTCCGGCACTGTTCATCCGCAACCTCACCATGTTGTCCTATTTTCATAGCTGGTAGCCAATGAGGGGGAAAGGATTCGACAAGAGGAGGCCTGTCCACACAAAGTCATGAACCATGTGAAGGAGCTGGCCGAGCAGCTCTTCAAAAACGTACGCTCACACAGGCTTGTCCCTCTTTAGCTTGCTGGCCTTCTTTCTGTCTTACCCCCTCTGTCACCTCCCCCTTTTACTTAGATTATCCGTCTTTCTACCAACTTGTCAACGTGTCCAGTCTCTTCCTTGTCTTCATGATATTCATGTTTCTGTGACCCTCTCTCCCAGGAGAACCCATACCCCGCAGTGGCGATGCACAAGGTCCAGCGGCCATCGGAAAACAGCCAGAGTACTGGGCAGAATCAGACACCCTTCCCAGTGCTGGAGGAGGTCACGGTGCAGCTTTACATTGATCACGCTGCAGCCAAGCTCAAGACTGCACCTCCAGTGGTCAAGGCGGAGTTAAAGGGCATGGTGCCCTCTGGGCCCCCACTGGGTGAGTTGAGAAATAGACTGAGCAGCTGACACTGTCACTGGGAATAGCAGTTGATGTTGGTTAGACAGAAAGTTGCAAACTTCATTTACCCATATGGTTGTGGGTGCTGAAGGTGGTTATTGATAGTTGGTCAGTTAATCTGTTAGACCAAAAAATAACCTTCTTCCCCTGTGCCTCAAACTTCCTGTGTGTACTTTTGACTTTGACAATCTGTCTCATTATGTGTGTTTAATGGGGTTGAGTTTGGCATTGTTGTGATAAATGAATCTCTGCTAAACTGCCGCATCTCTGCAGGAGACATTGTGGACAGAAACGGCAATGTGATGGCTAACAGTGCTCGCAGGCTAGAGGTGGTCAGGAACTGCATCACATACATCTTTGAGAACAAGATGTTGGAGGCCAAGAAAGTGAGTGGAACAAGTCTTTGCTGGTTCTGACGTTTTTAATGTATTTTTCCTTTAATATCTACTATATATTTATTCAGTGTTCACCAGAAATCTTTCATTACATATGTGTTTATTTAATTTCCTGTTTATTAAATTCTTTAAATGAATTAGTGATTTGATTCTGTGTCTCTGTCCAGTTGATGCCAGCTGTACTGCGGGCTCTGAAGGGTCGGGCAGCCAGGGTTTGTTTGACCCAGGAGCTCAACCAGCATGTCCTGCAGAACCGAGCTGTGCTGGACGACCAGCAGTTTGACTACATTGTCCGCATGATGAACTGCACTTTACAGGTAAACCAACCCAGAACACATCTGCACCGGTAGAGCTGGAAGCACATACCTCATTTAATTTTCATAAGAAAAAGAATAAATGCAGTGAAGTATAAACTGGGTCCCAATTAAACTCTGTACAAACAGTGTTCACTAGACTACATGCCAATATGACAGTATACTGTTTTTACATTAAAATCAAAATGAACGAATGAATGAAGGGGTGTGACATGCTTCTACTTCTCTCTGCTCAGGACTGTTCACATATGGATGAACATGGCATTGCAGCTGCTCTGCTTCCCCTTGTCACAGCCTTCTGCAGAGTAAGTTCGAAACCAGCTCCACTAGTTACTTCACATCCACATATTCAGATTCAGCAGCTAAGAATCTGACAAAGCCAATATTCCTACTGAAACTTTATGGGCGAACAAGGTGACCTTTATGTTGTCTGTTACTGAAACTCAACTCATTCTCAATTAAAACTCTTTTTGTCTTGCAGAAATTAGGCGCAGGCATCACTCAGTTTGCTTACAGCTGTGTGCAGGAGCACATGGTCTGGACCAACATGCAGTTTTGGGAAGCCATGTTCTACAGTGATGTCCAGAACCACATCAGAGCTCTGTACCTGGAAACTGAGGATATGAACCAGCAGAACAACCTGGTGAGTTCTCACCCCCAACAGACCCGATGCAGCAGTGAGGACGAACATGATGAGTGCTAATTTTTGCATTCTATTGTGCTCAGGAGCAGCAGGAGGGCTCAGGTGATAGGAGGGAAGGCAGCGCCCTGGAATTGGCGTCAGAGCAGAACCGACTGTGGCCAACTCTCAGTAAGGAAATGCAGACAGAACGAGTGCAGAAGGAGGAGAGCACGGTTTTTAGCCAGGCCATCCACTATGCCAACAGGATGAGCTATTTGCTGTTGCCGCTGGACACTAGCAAGAACCGGCTGCTCAGGAGCTCGGGCCTTGGAGACGTTGAGAGTGTCAGCAACAGCTACGTCACAAACAGGTACCAAGCTGTCCATCCACCCATTCAAAGATTCCAGGATCTGTAAACTCAAACTTTTTGGCATCTGCATGTTAAATCATCTGTTACATAGACATTGTATAATCCAATATTCCTTTGCTTTATAAGATGTTACATAGTTTCAAGCATAGCTCAAAATAAAAAAACCCCAAACAAAACAGAAGCAGCTGATTCTGCTAAATGGGGGAGAAAAAAAATAAAACTCATTCGAATGGCTCGTTTGCACTTACAGTCCTACAATTATATGATTGTGCGTATCTAGATCTGACTCTTGGGTGCCTCGTGGTTCCCCTGGTAGAGTGTATAACATTAAAACATATTCTTACCTACATCAAGTCCAACCCATGACCCATGTCTTCTCACTGGGCTATACAAAATAAAGGCCCAAAAAATTTATTGTTAAAAAAAAAAAAAAACCCAAACAAAACAAATAAACAAAAAAAAAAAAAAACCCTGAATAAATCTATGTTGCACCTTTTTCGAGCAGAGGTTACAAAATTCAATAAGCCATAATAGGCAAGACGCTCAGTCTGATAGGTCAAACAAACTGGACAAAAATAAGGTCAAGTTGAAGAGGGAAGACAATCTGAGAGTAGATGTATAAAAGCAAAAGAGAAAGAAATTACCTGAAACCTTTTCTCCTCTGTCCTATAGTATTGCAGGCAGCATGGCGGAGAGCTACGACACAGAGAGTGGCTTTGAAGACGCTGAGAGCTCAGACGTGGCCAACTCCGTTGTGCGCTTCATTAACCGCTTTGTAGACAAAGTGTGTAATGAGAGTGGCGTGACCAACGAGCACCTTAAGGCTCTCCACACCATGATACCTGGTATGACACTACAGAGACACTGAGACGGAGAGGTACTGACAAGACTGTTGTCACTGTCTCTATTCTTCATCTTCATCCCTCCTGTTCCCTGCAGATATCGTTCAGATGCACATCGAGACGTTAGACGCAGTCCACAGGGAGAGTAAGAGACTGCCGCCAATCCAAAAGGTAACCAATTCCTATTTTTACGTACCACTGGACAAAGGCCATGCTGAGCCCCAGCCTGCCCCGCCCACTCCCCTCTCCATCAATCCCTACAGCTCAGGCTCACAGTATCACGGCAGGTACGTCTGTCCGGCAGAGACAGAACCGTGTGGCTCACAGCACACCTGAGAAGAGCATGCTTGGTTAATTCTGTCCATTGTTGTGTCATTTGGTCTGTGAGGCTCAGTGGGGCTGCAGACCTGAGTGCCTTCAGTCTGAAGGGTGCTGCTAGTCCTGCATGCAGTGTGTTGAGAGGGGTGATGGCTGTACTGGGCTTGACGTGACATGTTTTGTCATTTCACTTATGTTTTGTGATTGAACATGTAACATAACTCCCTGTGTCAGACAGCCTGCATTGTGCTAGCTCACAAGTAAACATCCTGAGTGCTTGAGGATCACGTGCTGGAAATGAGATTGTGTGATTTACAGCCATCCGGGACCCAACAGTTGAATCCCCATAGAATTTCTGCTGTATGACTGCAGCTGGAATGTGAACATGTGCTGCATTAAGGGTTCTGCAACAGATTATGAAACAGGTTACCAATGTTCCTGTCAAAGGTTTAGTTCCTTAGAAGGCTGCCTGGGCCTTGCTTAGGGCACAGGAAATTATGTAAGAGGCCAGCAGATAAAGCCAGCCTTACATTTGATTTATTTAGCTCTCCAACACATTGAGGCTGTGTTGTATATTTACAACTGAAAGATATCTCTTAGCAGATGTTTTAAAACCAAACTCGCATGGATATATTTGGATAAAGAATTTAATTACCACGGAGACAAAACTTGTGCCTACGAGGTGAAAGGTGGCCTTAGTGTTAGCAAGACGGGAATCATGTGCTCCAAAAACTTTCTGCATGAAATCAAAAGAAAAGAAACTGTTGGGAAATAAGGATTAATCTTGAGATGCAAAGCTCCCTCGTTACAGCTGGACTCCTGATTAATTTGTTGTCCTCTTTTTTTTTTTTTTTTCTTTGTCTCCATGTAGCCCAAGCTGTTGACACCAACTCTGTTGCCGGGTGAGGAGCTTGTAATGGATGGCATGCGGGTCCACCTGATTCCGGATGGCCGCGATGAGGCCACAGGAGTCATGGGAGGCCCACCTCTGCTGCCTGCTGAGGGTGCCATCTTTCTCACCACCTACCGGCTCATCTTTAAGGGCACTCCCACAGACCCACTGGGTGAGACACAGACAGACACGTTATGTAGATAGTTATGAGTCAGATCTGTGCGTTCTCTAAATTTCTCTTTTTCCTGCAGTGGGGGAGCAGGTTGTCACTCGCTCGTTCCCCATAGCCTCCCTGACCAAGGAGAAGAGGATCTCAGTCAGTCTACCTATGGACCAGTTTGTCCAGGAGGGGCTGCAGCTACGATCTTGCACCTTCCAGGTACCCTTACATTGTCAAAATCCATCAAAACTACTTGTCTCTCATCCTGAGTCTCTCTCTGATTTCACTGTCTTCATCTGACTGCAGCTAATGAAGATTGCTTTCGATGAGGAAGTCGCATCAGACCTGTCTGAAGTATTCAGGAAGCACATGCACAAGCTGCGTTATCCTCAGCACGTCAAGGGCACCTTTGCCTTCACTGTTGGTCAGTCTGGGAAGATGGTGGTGGAGCATAAGACCAAGGACAAGAACCAGTCACTCAAGTAAGAAATTTGTGGTTAATTTCAAGACACAAAATGATCTTATGCAAGACAAACTAAAGAAGTGAAATAATTTATAGCTGAGCTCCAAGAACCCAACCATCAGCAACATGAGCACTGTTATCACGACAGGCTGGTAAATCACTCCCAAACTTTGATTCTATCACATCCTGAAGGTTTCACAGAGTCCCCTCCCTGCAGGGGAACTCACCAAGTGACATAGATGATACTTCACATCTGGCCTACTTAACATAACGATTACAATATACAGCCCTACTTCATTTTGCGCTCTGTTCTGTTGCTTGTGACATGGTGTGGGGCATGTCAGAAATCAGCCCTCATTTTGAAGTCTTTCGATTTTGAAGACATGTGAAAACCTGCTCTCAGGTCAGAGACCAAGTGAAATAGACTTTTAACTCAATGGGCTGCATCTTATCATGTTTCCCCCTGAGATGCTGTGTTTTTTTTCTTTTATTTTTGTGTCAAAAAGGTGTTATATAAATAGAAGTTATTACTCCTAATTCAAATCAAATATTACTTTTCATGCAGGTGAGCAATAGAAAGTGCTTCCCAGGTTAAAAAGAAAAGGAAGAAAAGAGAACAGAAAGAAAAACAAATCTGCACACTGACTGTAACTCCCCTCTGCTTTTCATTTTTTCTTTGTTTAACAGAGCCAATTTAAGCCAAAGTGAGCTTTAGGAAAATCTTGTAGGAATCAGCATAAATATTTCAATAGATTAATTTGTAGATGCTCTGTTTGATCCAGAATCTGGTTTTTAATTTCCTGTCCTCCCTCTGAAGTGTTTGCATTGCTGGTTAAAATCCAATTCATTTTAGTTTCCTGTCTTTGTGCTTTTTAATTTGTCTCATTCCCATTCAAAGTCTAAACAGCAAACTCATGCACACACAAATACACACACACTGATGCACCTTCCCTTCCTTCCTTTTCTGGAGAATGAAAAGAGCTTGAGAGAAGTTTTGAATAATTTACCAGTGGAAAAATAGCAGCTGGTTTCTCAGCCATGTTGTTTCCAACGCTGCTGTCTTTGTGTTTGTGGTGAGTGCAAGAGACACAAATTTTGACTCTGGCCCTGTGGCACGCTAAACCAGCAACACACAGTTGAACTTAAGGATGCACTGAGTCGAATCTAACCATTGTGAGACTGGTGAACACCAAAAGACAGACCAGGAAGTAAACGTCAAGCAAATGAATCAGTTAAATCAGCACTGTGATGTATTCACAAATACTCTACTTTTCTTCCTCCTTTTTTTCCTTCCTTCTCTTGTTCTTAGGACTCTGTCCAAGAATCTGGTGAAGAGTGCCAAACGTACCATAGGTCGACAGTATGTGACCAGGAAGAAGTATTCTCCACCCAGCTGGGAAAACAGAAGCAGCCTCCAGTCAGAGCTGGATGAGGATGAAATCTCAGGTGATCACGTGCAGCTCTAAAGCTCATCTCTCACTTGTTGTTTGTTCATATTTTTCAAGTCTGACACTCTGTCACAGTTTTGTTCATTATATGACGTTCAACTGTTTTAATGATGTTTCAGCCTTCATCTTTTACAGTTCAATTTGACACTTCACTGACCTTGATTAAAAAACTGAATTTCTCAATTTAAATCAATGAAAACTTTATACTAAGCATTCTGAAACTCAGCTCTGTGAAAGGTCAGGAAACATGAAGGAAAAGCACAGAAGTTTGCAGAAACCTTCCTTATTTTCTTTTCAAACAATCAAGGTAGTGACTCAATAATCATAAATGATAAGTCACTTGTTGTGACAACATTGGTTGTGGAGAGAGATTTCCTGTTTCTTAAAGGTCTATATAGTCTAAAGGTAGACCTGTATGTGGTCTTTGATTATGAATCAGGTCTAGGTTCTACATTAATACAGTGAGTGTATCAAAGGTCTCGGTCCAGAGAAGAATGCTCAAAGTCTGTGTTGAGAAACTGAAAGTTAAAACCAGCAGTCAAAACTTCTGGAATGTTGTGATGCCAGAGCAAAGAAAGGAGATATAAAATTACACTGAGATTGTTTTTTTAGTTCTTAATGCCAAAGATATATCCTGTTATGGACATCAACACTTCAGATAATTAAGGAAGAATCATATGTGGACCTTTAACAGAGGACTGTGGAGTGAGCTTTGCTGTCTCTCCACAGTTTCAGAGGAGGTGGACCAGAGCACCCTCACGCTCTCCTCTACCATCCGCTCTTCTGACAGACAGACCATGAGCAATGTAGTGGAGCGAGCTTGTTGTCGCGACTACCAGCGCTTGGGTCTGGGCACGCTCAGTAACAGTCTAACTCGTTCCAAGAATGAGCCCTTCAGGATTTCGACTGCTAACCGCATATACACTGTCTGCAGGAGGTGAGAGACCACGGCAGGTTGCAGATACAGAAATAGTTGTATCTTTTCAGTGCATCAATCATTATTAATGTATGCATGCAGCTACCCCGGCCTGCTGATAGTTCCTCAGAGCATCCCGGACTCGACCATTCATAGAATCTGCCGCTGCTACCGACAAAACCGCTTCCCTGTGGTTTGCTGGAGGAATTCACGCACCAAGGCCGTCCTCCTGCGCTCTGCTGGCCTACATGCTAAGGGAGTTGTGGGCTTCTTCAAGTCCCCCAATGCCCCCACTGCTGGTAAAAAACAAAAACCATCTGATGATTCATAACTTTGAACTGTTATGTTACCAGGGGGTGTTGCTGCCTTATCTTTTCAATGGGAATGTCCTGATTCACCTATCCTATAAGATACAGAGACAAGTCATGGGTTCAAACTATACGGTGAACCCACATATCAGGACATTAAATAGAACTGTGGGGAGCAGAGACTAGGTCAAAAGAGAGAAAGGAGGAACTGAACCTTTTAAGCTCATGTTCCTGTGTCACCTAAACAAGAAAGTTGACTGTTGTCTGTCCCTGCAGTTCCCTCCCAGGCAGACTCCACCAGTCTGGAGCAGGAGAAATACCTGCAGGCCATCATCAGCTCCATGCCTTCATACAGTGAGAACAGTGGCAGGAACACACTCAGCGGCTTCACCTCCACGCACATGAGCACCTCCGGTGGGTGGAGAAACACACTGTTCACTTAGTCTATGAAAGCCTCAATGCCTCATCAGTGACATCAAGTTGAACACAAGTTACAGAGCTGCTGGTTTCCTGTGTTCACAGACTCATCAGATAAGCTGAGGCCACCCAAGATCGGTGCTCTGATGAAACAGGTCATGGCTGCCAAGGAGGACACTCCTGGAACCTTCAGCAGAGGAGGTGAGACATCTTTGGGTGGCACATGCTGGTCCTGTAGGTGGAATCTGTTACTGACCAGGAGGATGATGAATGAGTCAAACCACAGCTCAGGTTTAGGTTCTGAAAGAATGTGCGTGCGTGCGTGCGTGCGTGCGTGCGTGCGTGCGTGCGTGTAACTATGTAACTGGTTAACTGGCCATCTCTATCATTTGACCTCAGCTCTGGGTCAAAGGGCGAAAGTCATCTCCCTCTCTCAGCCCAAAGTGTCTGGCAAGGCCAGGAACCCTCCTAGAGGTACAGTAGGCGACACTCCCTCCCCCACACCTTTTCCTCCTCCTGTCTAACCAATCAGACCTTTAACAGTAGCGTGTGTCCCTGGTAGTGTGCTGTCTCTAGAGACTAATTGTCTGATGTTCCTGCTTGTGTTCCTCAGAGAGCTGCTCTGTGTGCATGCTGCTGCTGCAGCATCTGCTGTTTCCTGTTTGATTCTTTCTCTCTGTTGAATGTCACCAACAATCAGAGTTTCAGCAACATGTAGCCATTGTTCAGCTCCGTATAGTAAACTGGACTGAGTGGCTCTCAGTCATCCCTGTCTGTGTTCATCAGCATGACTGTGACTAGATGGACTTTCTAAACTTTGTCAATGTATGTTAAAGGATAATTCTAGTTTATTAAGGTGGAATGATTCTTTAATGGCTGATTAACCAGGGGAAGACTCCACATGAGATTTGATGATTCAGTGATCGTCATAAATCCTTTGAGAAAAAAATCCAGAAACAATGAGTCTCTGTGTGTGTTGCAGGTAAATGGGGCAGTATCCGGGGCAGCGGGCGTCTAAGTGCCTACAACCCAGATGTAGGGACGCGTCTGGCAGGAAAAGAGTCTCCACAGCCCAATGGAGGGCCAAGCGAGGCACTGTTTCTCCGCCAACAGAAAACCTACCTCTACATCATTGGAGATAAAGCCCAGCTCAAGGTGATCAAAGTCCCTTCAGCTGTAACAGGCAGAGATGTGTCATTAAGTGACTGCTGAAATCATGTTCTACTGTGTTCAGGGAGGGAAGCAGGATTCATTCCAGCAGTGGGAGGTGGTTCCTATTGAGGTGTGTGATGTGCGGCAGGTGAAGAACAGCTTTAAAAAGTTGATGAAGGCCTGTGTGCCCAGCTCCCAGCCCTCCACCCCAGAAATGAGCTTCCTGCGCTGCCTGGAGGACTCAGAGTGGATGGTTCTGGTTAGTACCAGTTTACTGCCAGCACATTCACTGACCCAGGTGAAGTGTTTGTTCTGACTCTGTGTGTGTGTGTGTGTGTTCAGCTGCACCGGGTGCTACAGGTCTCCGTGCAGGTGGTGGAGCTCCTGAACCAGGGCTCGTCAGTCATGGTCAGCCTGGAGGATGGCTGGGACGTCACCACGCAGGTTTCACTCACACCAAAATCTATGCTGGATGCTGCTTTGGGATTGAGGCCCAGATGCCAGATGCTGTGTATGTTTGTGTGGGCAGGTGGTGTCCCTGGTGCAGCTGCTGTCTGACCCCTACTACAGAACCTTTGACGGGTTCCGGCTGCTGGTGGAGAAGGAGTGGCTGTCATTCGGCCACAGATTCAGCCACCGCGGCGCTCAGACGTTGGGCAGCCAGAGCAGCGGTTTCACTCCCGTCTTCCTGCAGTTCCTCGACTGTGTGCACCAGGTGGGATTTTACCGACACACTCGGTCACGTTGACCTGCTGTGATACTGATAATTTATTATTAAAATCCAGGACAGCTATCATTACTACACAATGTCAGTAGTAGATTGTTGTGTTGCTGCTACCATATTATTATTTTTTTCATCGGTATTATTACATAATTGTGGTGGCATTTACCCTGCTCCTTGTCTCTTTATGTCTCTTACTATGTTTCTAGTGCTCCCTTTGTCCCCCCCACCTTCCTACCTCAATCTCGCTCTATTATTCTGTCTGCCTCCCTCTTTCTCTCTCTTTACTCATCCAGTCGAGCACCCTCCCTCAGTCTGGTTGTTTCCCTGCCACTGTTGCTAAGTACTGTTGTTGTTGTGACTTGTGCCTGTAAATGATGTAACAGAAAAGGTTAGACCTGCTCTTAGACCTGATCTTCCAGATCCTCCTGGTGCTGTACAAATAAAAACTCACTTGACTGTGAGCGTGAAGATCAACACATTTCAGTTCTGCTGTGTGAATCATACATGGTTCAACAGCTATGAGCTATGTTGTTTACACTTCTTTCATCTAAAATGTATGTGTGTGTGTGTGTGTGTGTGTGTGTTAACCTGTATGTGTGACTGCTTCCTGTGGTACCAATGAGTGACGTGAATTCTCTACCAGGATGTGTGATTTCATTTCCCTTTGTGACCCTGCTCTCTGTTCCGCTGTCTGCCACATTAGGATTGTAGTAGAACAGAAGTAAACAAATAGAGGAACTAGAGGAGGAGTGTGAGGGTTGATCTAACTGACAAGAAGCAGAGAATTATCTTTGAGAGCAGATTTCACATGGAATGAACTAGGAAACATTTGTAAAACGGTGTTAACAACTTCCTCCGAAAAGCATGCAGACACAATCACTCCTGACCTGCATCTCTGTTCCTTCTCCCTCAGATCCACCTCCAGTTTCCCATGGAGTTTGAGTTCAGTCAGTACTACCTGAAGTTCCTGGCCTACCACTACGTGTCCAACCGCTTCCGCACATTCCTGCTCGACTCTGACTATGAACGCATCGAGCTGGGTAACAACCTCTCAGAGTCTGGAGGCAGTTCTGAGTGACAGCCACACAGGACAGTTTCTGTTGTTCTGACGAACTGTGCGTGTGTGTGTGTGTGTCTGTAGGAGTGCTTTATGAGGAGAAAGGTGATAGGAAAAGCCCTCAGGTGTGTAAGTCTGTGTGGGACTACATTGACAGACTCCACAAGAAAACACCTGTCTTCTACAACTACATGTTCTGTCCTGAGGAGGATGAGGTGAGACCCAACAGGCTGATGAGATGAGACACGCACCACACCAACAGGAAAAACATTCACTGAAGAGTTTTACTTCATGAAACATTAAAGCCAGCCAGGAAACAGAGCAGTTGTTAGTTGTATCCAAAGTGAGTTGTTGTCTGTCCTAGGTGCTGCGGCCGTACACCTTCATCTCCAATCTGAAGGTGTGGGACTTCTACATGGAGGACCCTCTGTCAGAAGGGCCGTCATACGACTGGGAGGGGCGCAGCCGGCAGGAACGTGTGCCAGAGGAGACTGCAGACAAACCCGACACTGGGCCCAAGTCGCAGCGGCGAATCGTGTGGCCATGTTACGACAGCCTTAGCAAGGTGGTACCCGACGCCATCACCAAGCTGCTGGAGGACCTGCAGAGTCTGGAGTCTGAGCTCGGCCAGATGTCAGAGAAGTGGAAGGACACGTGGGATAAAATCAAGACCACACAGAGGACTGACACCAAACTGGAGAGCAAGGTGAGACCCACGTCTCACCTTTTAATGTTCCATAGACAGATTGGGACAGCCAAGTGACTGAAGTGTTACATTCAGGTGCCATCTGATTGCACGTTTTCCTCAGTATTTCCTTCTCAAAAGTTAGTTAGATTGTGAATGAAACACTGACATCTTTTAACAAGCGTAAACAAATCCCAGCTCTTAACAAACATTGTTCAGAATAATAGTTACTAGGGCCTTTAGCAAGTATTCTTCCACTTCATGAAAGATATTTTACAATGCAAAAAGTCTGTTAACCTGCTACAGTCCAAACACACGCAGGTTAGATTGACTGTTGAATGGTCTGTAGGTGAGGTGAGTGTGAATGGTGTTTGTCTCTGGATATGGTCCTGTGACGGATGGCAACCTGGACAGGTTTCAGACCTGAACTGTCAAATGTTTGACATTGTCACGTCATACATATGGACTCATGATCCTCGCTGACATCTGAATAAAATAAAATAAAACACAATAAATAAAACACAGCTTGAAAAGAACAAATAGCTGCAACTGTTTTCGAACAGTACAGTGTTTTTAAATTTTCCTTATCATAGTCTGTAAAGTAAACTCTGGGTGAGATCAGTATTCTGTCAAAGCGAGGTACGTGCTGCGAAGACGGGACTGATTCATCACCTTAAGGAAAAGTCACACATCGTCCTCTTGGCCCTTTTCCCGTTTCTTTCCACCCGCAGCCCTCATTCTCCAGCTCCCTGCTGATGTCATCCAACCTGAGCCACCAGCGGCGGTCTCAGGGTGTCTACCTGCAGGAGAGCAGTGTTGGATCCTCCATTAACTTGGCGCTGGACTGTGAGGCTAGCGCCACCTCCACACCTGTAGCTGGTCGGCCGAGCACCAGCACCCTCTACAGCCAGTTCCAGAGCACTGAGAGTGAGAACAGGTCAATGCCCCGCCCACCCCCCCGCACCTGCAACACATGAACAGTGTCAGATAAATGTCTAAAGTGTGTTTCTTCTTATTCCATCAGGAGTTTTGAAGGTATCTTGTACAAAAAAGGGGCATTGTTGAAACCATGGAAACCTCGTTGGTTTGTGCTGGACAAGACTAAACATCAGGTAACAGCAAGTGAACTTTAAAGTCATCAAATCATGTTTTTCTGAATGCGAAGCTTGTAGCCCACCAATCTGTGGTGTGATGTTTGTCCCTAAACATGCCCCCCCCCCCACACACGCAGCTGAGATACTACGAGAGCAGGCAGGATAAGGAGTGTAAAGGGGTGATCGAGCTGGCTGATGTGGAGTCTGTCACCCCAGGAACACCCACCATGGGAGCACCGAAGAATATCGAGGAAAAAGCCTTCTTCGATGTGAGTACCTGAGCTCACCTTATCGCTGTGTTCACGTCATGTCAGTGGAAGGACAAAAACAGGAAGCTGACATCACACCATATGCCAGCATACAGACTTTAGGTCTCAAAGTCAAAGTCAGTCTCTAGTAACTCATGAGCAAGTGGATCCACATGTAGACCTTAAAGGTCTGTAGGGGGGCTGGAGCCAATCCCAGTTCACATTGGGCAAGGGCGGGGTACACCAGAACATCACAGAGCCAGCACACAGAGACAAACAACCACTCACACTCAGACCTATGGGCAATGTAGAGTCATCAATTAACCCAAATATGCATGTCTTTGGATTGTGGGAGGAAACCTGCACGGGGAGAACATGCAAACTCTGCACAGAAGGCCCCCAGGCTGGGAACCGAACCCACAACCTTCTTATTGTGGGGCAACAGCACAAACCACTATGCCAACGCTCCTTCTACCACATGTAATCAATGTTTGAAAACCAAGAACACACACACAAACACCCCTAGTGTCATGATTAAAAGACTTGTGTGACACATGGCCCTCTAACACACTGCGCAGATACTCCACACCAAACCTTTGTGAGCAGAGCGTGTTGTTGTTTTCATTTCACAGATAACCCCACCTGATGGTATTTAATGTGATGAAGTTTAGTTTACCTGTGGGTGTGCGTTCATGTCTGAATTGAATCTCTTCTGTCGGTCTCCTCAGCTGAAGACAACCAAACGAGTGTACTACTTCTGCGCCCAGGACAGTCAGAACGCACAGCTGTGGGTGGACAGTGTTCAGAGCTGCCTGTCGGACGCCTGAAGACGAGGCTGGACTCTTTCAAGGAGCAATGCAAGCAGGAACAACTCAGCAGCGCCACCAATCCCAGTGACACAGGGAGGAGATGATGCCTCCGCTTTCAGCTCTACCCCTTCGGCTAGTGTTGGAACTAATAACCCTGTGTCATGATTCAGTGATTTTGTTCTAAAAAAAAAAAAAAAGATGAGAAAAAGAAAAAAAAAGAAAAAAGAAAAAATGTAAAGTCCCCGAAGAACCACTCGCTGTCAACTCACCAAGTAGTTGCAGCCTCTCATCCTGACAGTCTGACCACTATGTGCGGTGGATGTCTGTATGCACAGAGACAATGCATATATCAGCACATTGTTGCATTTTTGTGTGGCGTCTTGTAGCTTGGACCAGCCTGAAGATCTTTGCAGAAACCCCCACCTTTACACCACAGCCCGCTCTCCTTCTACTAACCACTGTCGGCCTTTAAAACACTCCACTCTGGGGAGGAAGGACAGAGGAGCAGCCTCACTTAGGACTCTAAAGACTGGACTGATGAGTTGACGGACCAAAACAGCCTGTGCTCTCACTGCCTGATGTAGCCTGTTCTCACAACCTTTCAGAGAAGTGGACTGTTTTCTGCAACTGCATGAGGAGGGAGGAAAGGAGGGAAGGAGGGCTCCTCAGTGAGTCATGAAGGATTTCCTTACGTTTCTTTCCTAAACTCTCTAATTTGTACCAGAAAGCCAACACTCATTGCCTGTCTTCAGCAGATGATGATGATGATGGTGATGACGGTGAGGATGGTGAGAATGATATACTGTGAAAGCCATGAATCAGTCATAGAGATCAAAGCCGTCTCCAGTAGGAGATCAGAGTCAGTCAGGTATTGAGTGTTTACAGAGTAGACCCAACTCCCATCACTAAGCTAACCCCCCCCAAACAGTTTAAAACAACCACTAACATTCAGATTTCAAAGGAAGGATTTATTCTGTAGCTATGTTCTCTGTACAGAGATCTGAAAGGAAGGGAATGATATTATGGGATGCCTCAGAGACTTTAAAGATGGAGGCTGGATTCTTTTGAGTGTGGTTTTCTGACAGGAGGTTTGTTAGAGTCTCACTCTCATAATTGTGTCTATTTGACTAAAATGTAAATGGCCAACAAAATAACACATATCGAAGACAGAAGAGATGCATTTCAATCCAAATGAAGAAGCCTTTTTAATTCACTGCTCGTCTCTTAATCTGACCATGAGTGAACAGATCAGCCCCCCGGATTAGCTTTCCTAGCTAACTGTACGCTTGGTAAAATGAGCACCCAGCTGCTTTAATACACTGACTAAGTGCTTCACATGGACAGATAAACAGCTCTTACTCATTATCTCATGGTTAGCTGTTAGAGCTAATCTTGGGGAGCAGCCCACAGTCAGACTGGACTTCAGTTCTGAGGAGACCTAAGCATAAAGCTGGCCCAGATGATATTAAAAGCCCCTCACATTTAAGTGGGACACAATGTGTACACCTGAATGTGACGGGGCTCAGACTCACGGTGTCAGAAGGGTCAGCGGTCAGTGTTTCATTTTAGCGCCTGTCACCTTCAGTGCTGAAACTTGTACATAGACCAGTTTATATCCGTTAGAGATGTAGAGAAACTGTATGTTTAGCTGGAAGGACTCAAATGTTGTAATTTTTTATGGTTTGTCAGACTGCCCCCCCTACTCACCCTTCCTCCAGAAACCACTCAACACCCACACCTGTTAACACAAACCCTGTTTATGTAAAATATGGTTTTACTGCTGTCTTGTTGAACATAAAATTTGAAATTGTAGATTTTTTTTGTCTAATAACTCCTTTGTATATACTATTTCAGATTTGTATGGTAGTAATTTATTTAACTTGTCTCCTCATTAAGAAAGTTCCACCACTTTATTTTTAAATTAGGAATTCAATGTGCCATTTGTTTATTTCTGTATTAATGTAACTAATGGGTTTTGTTTTTGTTTTTGTTTTTTGAAGAAAATGTACACGTAAACCCTCAGTGTGTTGTTTTTGTAAACACGGTTGTCCTGACTCTGCACCAAGCGTTGGAGTGGATGGTGTGTTAGTGGAGGAGTTAAAGCATCTGGGGTGCTTTTAAAAGGCTGGTTGGAATTTACTGTGTTGGTCGCCAAGGGTGGCCGGATTTCTGGATGTAGATTACAGTCAAATAAATATCAATGGAGCAGTCTCACTGGTGCTGGGTTCTAATA
Organism: Remorina albescens; assembly: GCA_034769265.1. NCBI lineage: Eukaryota > Metazoa > Chordata > Actinopteri > Carangiformes > Echeneidae > Remorina > Remorina albescens. The sequence goes on along the minus strand of CM068484.1, from coordinate 14,774,883 downwards.
GCTAAACAGACACGGGACAGGTCATGTGACAGTTCAGTATATTGTTTATCAAAGATACTCAAAGCAGGAAAGTTAGCTAAATCCATCTTTAAAAGCAGATAGAAATGTGTGTTTCAAGTCTGCGCCTTTTACACTGCCCACCAGTGATGTCACAGTATAATGACGTGCCCGGATCGCTGTAGCATTGTGCTACAACTAACAGTCTCCTACTCATTGAGACGCTAAAAGTCCAAGCCGAGCTCACCGAACACTCAGACAGAAGAAACTGAACTTGGCTCGTCTTTGACATTGTTGCTCAGAAATGATCCAAACTATTTTAATCAGTTAAAAAAAAGACCATCAAACTATTTGTTGCATCAAGTCACAAACTGCTCTTGAACCCGATCCAGTAAATGACTGAGCCCTGAATTTTTCCCTTGAACAGGCAGATCAGGGAGTGAACGTCAGCATCGTGAGAGGCTGCAGTAGGAGTCATGATATCCTGTCTGATGAAGAAGACAGTGATAGTGTCTACGCCGTGACAAGCTTTTGACTTTGCTCTACATCCAGTCATCTGCTCATCTTTTCACTCTAGTTTACTCATCTCTCTGTGGTAACTCTACAACAGCTCAATTAACCACAGCAATACGACATAATCCTTTATATTTATTGTTTTTTCATTAGAAATGACTTCTGAGCCGGGTTATGTTGTCAATCATGTCAATATAGTTTATAGAATCCAAATAAAAACCGTGGGTTTGAATGTTCATCTGTGATGTCTGTTCATTGTTTCCATCCTAACAATGCAGCATGGTCCTTTTTATTTCTCTGGATGTTTACAGAATGTCAGCAAATGAGATTGCTTCTAACTTCACTCTGTATATACTGATGTTTAGTCTCTAAAGGGAAGCAACCCTAACATGAACAATAAAGTCAATCTGGTGAAGCTGTTACCAACATTAGTCCTGATTCTGAATGTTCACTCTCCTTTTAACTCAACCAACTAGTAACTTAATGCTTTGCCATGCTAACTTAGTACCCATTGTAGACTGGTCCAGAAGGTGCATCTCCTGGTCTGCTGCACTGGGGGCCTATCGGCCTCGCTCTAGCGGTCCTTGGGCTGACGGACCGGGTCCGGCCCGGGGCTCTCTGATAGGGGAGCCTGCAGGGCAGTAGTGTGCTGCTTCGGCCCCTCTGAATGGCTCTCAGTCTCCTCTCCTGTCCTCTGGTCTGAATGCCGACTAAGGGAGCATGAAACACAGGAAAGGGGAAATTAGCAGGTTATCACTAGCCCTTAAGCAGGGGGCCCGGCGGGCCTTCGTGTTGCCCTCCTAGATGGCGGTACAGCCGTGCTGCCCCTCTGGGGCTGTGATGGGGCTGCAGTGGCTCTCTGGAATTGTTGTCTTAAGTGCAGCTTCCACTTCCTTTCAGACCAGACCAGAAACCTGAGTCTGCATCACGAACAGATTCACCAACACTGGACTGCTGGAGTCTGGAAGAATGTGGCCTGGACTAGATGAGTCAGCAGCTGGCCAGGTCACAGTTAGAGTCCATGGATCCAACAAGTCTTGTGTCACCAACACCAAGCTGCTGGTGGTCTGATCTTGTTTAGTGGGAAGCAACTGGATTAACATGTTTGAAGACGTTTCACCTCATCCAAAAGGCTTCTTCAGTTCTGAGGGTCAGTGCAGGAAACCCAGGTATTTAACCCAGAGTGGTCGGGGGCAATCACCAGAAATGAGGACATGACTGTGGTGTGATCCTCTAGCTAGACATCATGTGAGTTGTTAAGGTCACATGAGCCCAAATGTGTGTGAGGGTTAAACCACCTGGGGAGGGTTTCCAAGACAGCATTGTAGGTTGCAGACAAATGGTGTCTTAGTCCACCACCTCTGTTTAGAAAAGTTTCTCTAAGTGGACATTGATGGCCTCTTTCAAACCATCTGTCTTCTCTGTTCAGAACGTGGACTCAAAAGTGACCTTTCTCCTTAAGATGCAGATGTATAGCTGAGTCCTGTCCCGATGAGGTGGCTCTCCTGTACTGTGCCATGCGTAGGTGGAGGGGCTGTTTGGTTTCCCCTACAAGACGTCAGAGCACTCCTCTGTCCATTGAACTGCATACACAACGTTCCTGAGTTTGTGTCTGGGTGTTTTGTCCTTTGGGTGGAAAAAACACTCCAACACTAAGATGTCCTGGATGACTGAGAACCTTCACGGTCAGGGTGGTCTGATAAGTGTTTTCATTCCCGTTTATACCAATCAGTCCTAGTATGAGTATTGTTGCTCCCTTCATGGATACAGGTCACCATCTTCTAAAGGCTACTTCCTGTTGCATGACAGAGTCCAGATCTGACATATTGAATCTCAGCCATGAGGAGCTGAGTACGTGAGGATCTGCTCAAAGGCTGCTAAAACATGTGCTTGGTAAAATATCTCAGACAGAGGAGAGTTGTTTGGTGTCTGCATACCAGCTCCTTCTGCTCCATAGTTGAGCCTGACCCTTTTTCTCAGGATGTGTAAGACTGACATCTTTCTTGCACCTGTTGGGATGAGCAAATGGCCTTTATCAGAGTCCAGTGATCTAATGAGCAGCGTGGACTGCCAGCCTGTGCTCAGTCTTCGTCAGACACCAAAAACATACAAAGACAACAACCAGGCGGGTGAAGCACAGTGTTTGGTATTAATGTGGTCAACCAGATGCTTTTAATTTCAAATTTTTTCTTTTTTTCTTTTTTTTTTAACAATGACTATAGAACCTGATCGCTGTCAAATGATTTCAGAACACCAAAAAGGCCTGGAGCTCTGCGGCACGCAGACCTGCCCTCTTTCCAAATCCTGCTGCTCACAGAGAAATAAAATTCAACTTTATTTAAAAAAAAAAAAAAAAAAAAGTCCCCCCCCCCCCCACCCAATACAGCTTCACTCTTTGCCAGATACCATTCTCGCCCTGTGAGTAAGTGCTTGGTGGAGAAAGAGGGGAAAAAAAAAAAAAGGAACAGACAACAATAGTAATCTCAAAATTGTTTGTAAAATTACTTAAATGTAGATAATAATTGTATATAGGTAGATAATGTTTGGTTGATTTCAGGGGAGTAGCAATAAGAACTTAAAGGTCAATACAATCAGAAGGTCTTAGCTCACTAGCTAGGTCGACAGAGAACCAGTTATACATGCACTAAAGAAAAAAACTAAAGAAAATTTAAGTTTTAAAAAAATCTGAAACCTCGAGTCAAGATTATATCCAGATCTGTTTTCTCCAAACTACCAAATGAGTCTCCAATGCTAGATTGTTATTAAAAATTTTCTGATTTGAAATTTTAAATAAAATGGCTAATTGACATTATTGCACATGAGCAAAAGACAGTAATACTATTAGAACTCTGTTCATTGACCCGCCCCTCCTCCTCCTCGGACCCTCCTGAAGCACTTCAAAACATTCAGAAGCCTGGTGATGGACAAAAAGAGATGTTTCATCAACAGCAAGCAAAAAAAAAAAAAGAAAAGAAAAAAAAAAGCGAAACATGACGTGGTGTGGGGGCGGGGGCAGATAAGACAGCCAGCAGGGATGAGGGTAGAACACTTCCATTGTGCTATCATGTACAGTAAATGGCTGCATAAGTGCTTTTTCTTAAGCTTGAAAGTAAAAAAAAACAAAAAAAAAAAACAACGGTGTTTATTGTTGAGGCATTGTTAAAAGTTAGCCTGTGCTATCCATTCAGGGGTGACCATGTAAAATCCCTAAAGGAGGGGGCTCCAACAGCTTTGAACAAGTAGGAGAGAAATCTTTCAGGACATAAAAAATAACGATAATGACGTTTAACCCCTCGGATTCTGTCGCTGCTACATTAAAACCGCACTTAATTATGTGCAACATCGGAAAAAAGGCTGTGAAGACATTTCCTCGACACTCCGTTCTGTCTGTTGGATTTTTCTCATTTCTCATATATAGATTTTTTTTTTTTCTTTTTTTTTTTTTACATGTTCCGCCACCTCATTATTGGTGTTGATTGGCAGTGTCCAGGTCCAATAACATGGCAGAGTGAATCAGTAAAAACACCAGAGCTGCAGTGAGGTTATTTAGAAGGAATCACTCTAGAGGAGGCTGACAGTCCACGGCTGCATCACCACTGGATGTTTCTGCATCAGGTCTGGGTCAGACCGGTCCATTCACTGACACTTCTTGTGGAGGTGGCGTTTCCACTCTGTGAGGGGACAGAGGAAACAGTCAAACACACAGGCTCTCAGGGGAGGGCGTATGTTTTCTATTCTAGAGAGTTCGACAACTCTTTGTTTTGCAAAAACATCAAGTTTGACTGACTGACCGACCGACAGACAGACCATTTGTCTGTAGCCAACTGTTCATCGGACAGACGTCTGTGTCCCGGAATCCACAGCTGTGTGTTCTTTGCTGTAGACTGTACACAGATACAACCACTGTCTGTATTGATGGAATAATCCATCAAATGTCAACACTAACAAACAGCAAACTCACTTCCTGTCAGTCTGTGTGTTCACAGGTGAGTCCTCAGGAGGTGGCTGCTCTGATGCCTTTGGAGGATCTGACAGAGAGAGCTTCTCCAGAGACACTGAAGTCTCCGCACTGCAAAAAATTGTGAAAACAAATGTGTTAAATCAGTGCGAGCTTTTTTTTTTTTTTTTTTTCAGTGAAAGTTTAAGTGTCCTCTTATTGTGACAGTCTGATATGCAGATGTGCGGTGATCATGCAGTCCAATCAGCATCTTGATAATCCACAACTGGTGGACGATGATGTTGTTCACAAATTGATTTAAACATATTCAGTCTTAAATCTTCCAACTTCAACCTTTTTAAAATGGGAGGGAAAAACAAGAGTGTTCAGATATTTGTACAGTATCGAAAACTTCATCTCTGAGTGGTGCAACACATTCATTACACCCCGGGTGTGATTTCTCTGTGTCATCTGGGACATGAAACCAACCTCTTGTGTCATGAACATGGACTTGTTTTACTTTTTTGGTAACTAAACTCAACTTTTCCACACTTGCGGAAAAAGTAGTAAGATTTTGTATGCTGCCGCCCTTTAATTAACGACATCTGTCAAATCACAAATATACTATGATGAGCTTTAACTACTAAAACTACAAAGACACCTCATCAAGACAAAACTGGACCAATTCATTAATTTCAGATCACAGTTCAGTATACAATGACCTCACTGTGGTCTGTCTCGTTCTTCAGAGTTGAATAGTCAACTGAGGAGGATCACTACTTAGCATCTGACATCAAGCTTTCAGATGTAAGATACAAACCTTTTGAGGTCAGCAGTCTTGTTGCCAGGGGTGCTGGCTGTTTCCAAGGTGGCTGCGGTTGGACGAGCACCAGCAGCAGCATTTTTGTCATCCTCCTCACTGTCCGAACCCCCAGAGGAGCTGCTGTCTGAGGCCACGAGAGGAGCTTTCTTCCCCTCTCCAACTGGCCATGCAGTAGGAGAGCCACTAACATCTGCTGACAGATGCACAAAAGCACAAGTGTTGTTGTTTGAAATCTTTCCACAGCTCTATATGAGACAGATTAAGATTTGAAGTGTCTGTCTCCAGCAGGTGGTTGGTAGGATTCAGAGCTGAGCTGACTGCAGACCAAGACTCACCACTCTTCTCATGGTTCTGTTTGGCTTGTTTATCTTCATTCCCATTGCTTGAGTCCATAGGAGAGCTGCACCTGGGATTAGTTTCTGTGCTGTACGACAAGACAATTCTCTCAAAAAGTTCAAAAGACTGGTAGCTGCTCCAACAGAATCTTTTCACTGTTTGTTGTGGATTTAGATTTAGAAAAATGGATAAAAAGGTCATTTGTTCATTTGTTATCAAATAGTAACAGTGAGGGGCTTTGTAAAGGGGACAAACGTATCCTCTGTAAAAAATCATTTTTCATTCATTTCTCTTTTAGGGATGTAGGAGGGCTGGAGCTGATCCCAGCTGATATATGTGTATTCTGTTCAGGTTTTACTGGAATAACTAGAGGGAACTAACACATCCACAGGGAGATCAGGCACTCCATAGAGAATGGCCAGAAGGTGGGGGGTCTAATGCACCTCCTGGCCAGTACAGATAAATGGTATAGATGAGAGATGGATGGAGGTTTGTGTCTCACCCGGAAAAAGGCTGGAACTCAGTGAAGTTGGCCCAGCCCGTTTCCTGTGCCTCTGCTCCACTCCCTGGTGAGCTGGTCCACCCTGCAGGGGTTTGGGATGCTGCAGTCCCTCCAGAGTCCCTGAAATTAGCTGTCCAGTTTGGACCTGGAACCAAGACAAAGGATTGTTAGAAAATAAAACAGGAGTTGCTTTTGAAGAGTTGTTTCGAGGCTAAACTGACACTAGTGGGATCTGTAAAGAACTGGTGCCCTCTGATCTACCTGTGTCTGACATGTTCAGCTCAGAGTCTTCATCATCATCTGATTCAGATCCACGATCTTGATCCCTGCCTCCATTCTCCATGCTGCTCCTGGAGCTGCCGTCTGAGTTTTGAGAGACCCCAAACCTGCAGGAGAGGGGGATGGAGATGGGGAAAGTTGAAAAGGGTAACGAGAAGCACTGAGAGAACCAAAAGCTCAAATAATATTTCCAGGTTTACCTTGTTCTGGATTTTGCTTGTGTTGCATAGTTAATCTCTTTCTCCTCCCAAATGTCCTCCTCCTCTTCAGAATCATCAAACTGGCGTATTTTCTCTTTACAGCAGGCTTCAAATGCAGCCGCATTGGCCTGTTAAACAACAAACCAACATTTCATTTGGGAGAAGGATGTGGTCGATTTAATCAATTATCAACTATTAACTAATAAAAAAATGTTCAGGGTGATTGTCCTTCCAACAGTATATCACCTATAGCTGAAACACCGCATTTGTAGACCTAATATAAAAATTATTATGACAACACAATTCAGAGGTTACAGAGTAAGACAAAAACAGCTTAACACTTACACTATTATCATCAGCATCTAAGTTGAAGTTTATTTCAGCAATTCTGTCAAATGTGGCACTGAGGAGAGAGAACAAAGAGAAGGTTAAATGTTGGTGAGGTGACTGCTGTATTAGTAACACACCTACTGTCAAGCATGACAATTATACCATAAAATCATAGTCTTGACTGAAAATCAATCAAGTCAAAGAGCTGTCTGACTCACTTGATATTTTCATCGTGCTCACTGAACTCCTCGTCATTGAACCCGAACTGATCCACAAAGTTGGCAGTCATCTGTTGGATCTGATAGTCTGAGAAAGCCTAAAGGCCAAAGTGACATCATTATGGACACGAGCTGTTGTTGCAGCTGGATAGAAGTGTTTTTATGATTATATTAGTTAACATGGTGTGAAATGTTCATCCAACCTGCTGGAGGGACAGGTCGTTGGGGAAGGGGCTCTCCATGTCATCATCCTCACTGGACGAGTGCATGTTGTGGGTGCTTACCTGCCAATCACAGTGTGGAGGTTTGGTGTTTGAAAGAAAATTAATGCCCACTGGCCTTTGGAGACATTTTACATCAAACTGTGATTATGATACAACAAACGCTTAAAATATTTCACCAATGATTCAGAGAGAAAACAGTCAAAATTTAGATTTTTGGTGTCATGGCTTTAAGATTTCCTCTGGACTATTTAACCTTTCATTCAGGAGCATTTTTGTACCACACACACGTACAAATAAGTGCACACACTAGTGATGTCAATATCAAGCATGCATTAAGTTGCAATACCCTTTTCTGCCGATGAGTTTGCACTATTCTACTGACCTACAGGTGGCAGTTAAACTTAAGGAAGTGTTGCAATACACCATGAGATGAGGAGGAATGCAACAGCTTAGTGCTCACGGATATAAATCCTCCAGGGTTAAAAATACTAAATAAATAAATAAATCAGCTCAAACGTATGAGGACAAACAGGTTCAGTGTTTGTTAGTGCTGAATGATGTGATGAGTAACACCATAATGTCAGTAGTATTTGTGTTTACAGGAAACCTCATTAAAAACACATCTGTCTTTGCTTCATATATTGCTGGATTTATTAATCTAATTTATGGAGGAGCTGGCGACAGCTGCTCTGACACTGTGCAGGTCCTGACTGTGGGATTATACTGGGGGAGAAGAACAGGAAATGAAATTTAGAGAAAGCTGTTTAACCAGGAAAGAAATATTGTGCAGAATAGTAACTCACCAACTCTACCGTGTTCCTCCTGTTAGTCTCTCTGAGGGTCTCGTCCACAAAGCTCTCCCAGCGACCTCTGCAGTCCTCTGGTAGCTCTGTGAGAGTTATCCAAACAGGAATATTAAATGATACTGAACTTTCAGCTCGAGCGAACCTCTGAAGGCCTCCTGCATTCTCTGGTTACCTTTAATGAGGTCAGTGATCTGGGCCTGTACTGGTCCTTTCTCCAGGTTCTGGACCACCATGTTGGCAATCCTGGTCAGATGACCCATGTTACCTCTCCTAGTGCCACCCTCGGCCCTGCGATTCACACATACATTTAAGATTACAACACAGTGATTCTACTGCAACTAGGCAATCTCACTTTTGTCATCACCGCGTGGTGCACTGATTACAGCAAAATACAAAACAAAACATTGACCTTGGACATGTATTATCAGTAAAACAAAAGTGTTCCGAGCTCATTACTAACTATAATCATGAGGGGACTTACTGTATTCTGTCATTTTCCTCCCAGGCATCAAGGATCCTCTGTACCAATCGACACTTCTGGAAAAGCTGAAGGTTCAACAGCAGAAACACTGAATAAACATGAGGTGGAAATAATTCAGCAAGAGATTCAAAATCTAGTCAGAAATGGAAGAAACAGCAGGGCTGTCCTAAATGTTGATTTTTGTGGTTGAAGAGTTCTCCTGCCTCGTGCTGTCTCTCTTTCCACCACCTGCTCCTACTTCCATCAGTTAGCTTGATCTGTGATGTTGGAAGTGACCTTCCACACTTATGCTCCTGCATTGTCATACATAATGACAGCAGCCAAATTTTTCAATATATTATGCAAATATTTATTGCTCCAAAGGCATTTATTTTGTTATTATAATTGTGATTTGCACTTATAGAGTATAGAGACATGAGTTATCCCTGTTTCTTCTCTAACGCTCCTCATCTCAGAGGTTCGCTCCTACTTTATAGTTTTGGATTGTAATTGTCGATCAAAACTTTCCTAATGGCTCCAGGGTCCAGACCAAAAATAATATTTCTGATAAAAAAAACAGAGCACTTCAAAACAACAGCTTTTATTAGTCCCTACCACTAGATAATAAAGATCAAATTTTGTGTAAGGCTTTCAACCGAATGAAAATAAAACATGAAAAAAAATTACAGTCAAAACCTGTTGTAATAGTCTACCCGGGAACTAGACAATGACTGTCAAAGGGGAAATATGGACTGAAATAAGTTAAATCTAAATCACAATAACAGCAACTAATTAATTATCTTACAGGGCAATGAAGGTAACGTTTGCACAATGACTAGATGTGAAAAATTAATCTGCACGTTAACTCTGGTCTTGAGGGACAGATTTAACTCACTGACTTCTAAGGGCAGTTTGTTTGTACTATGATATTGTATGGATACAGAGCAGCTTTTGCCACTTACATGTGCCACAAGGGCATTGTGGATGGAGGTCTGTGGGTCACTGGTCCTGCCTGTTTCCACTTCCTCCCCATGAGCCTCAGGGTTAGATGCTGCTGGCATCCCATCGTGGTTCTGAAGGCCTGGGCTGGGCCGCTCTTCTGAGGAAGGATGATTCAGGATAGCTGCCACGCACAGCTCCACTTGGAAGTGCAAAAAATTATTCCAGGAGTATTTGAAGAACAGATCCTGTTCACAGCGGGGATGATGTAGAACAAAGTCAATGATATGCTGAATGAAAAACAGAACATTCAATACAACATGTCCATTCCATGAATTATCGCATCACAGTTCAGTGCCTCTCCAGTGAGGTGATTTGAGAAGTCATGCTAGTAATGAAGCAGAAACTCTCCACTCTGATCCCTGTGGTTTAAGAGAGGCTGCAGGAAAAAATTTGAACGTAAATGAGCTGCTCCACAAAAGTCACATCCATTGTCCTTTGGTCAGGGGTGTGATAAGATCACGGGTTCCCTGCCTCACGACAAATCTGATGCAGCATTTCAAGACATAGAAAGAGACTAAAGCAAACCCTCTAAAACAGCTGCTGAAGAGCCTAAATTTATATAAGTCTCTGTGTATGCAATGACCCCAAAAAAAAAAAAAAAAAAAGAGTTTTAATGTCCAGAGTGAACAGTGGCTAAGCATACCAGTAGCAAGTCCATGGTGGCAAGATTGCAGAGCTCCTGACAGATACTGGGGGCATTGGTCTGCAGCAGGGCGGCCACCAGCCGGGCCACATGAAGGCGGGCGTTCCCCAGTGGCTGCTCTAGAACGCCAACGGTCGTCAATATTGCACTTTTCTGGAAGGCATATGAAAGGCATATTAACTAGTGTAATAACAGTCATAAAATTTTGTGCTGATACTAATACACAGAAATAGATTTTTAGTTCTGAGACTCTCCCACAAAAACAAACACAAGGCGGCTTTGCAATGAAAACATGTAATGTCAATTCATCATCAGTTACTATTACCTCTGTGCACTCTTGGTGAGTGATCGCTTAGTAAGATGGTTAAGAATTAATTGTGCTTCATGTCACAGATCTGTAATGGAGCTTTACCTTGGGGGGATCCATAAGAAGCTGCTGGAAGTCCTTTAAATGGGGCTCAATGGCATTTAAAATACTGCTGTTGACAGTGTAAGACCTTTCATAACCCTGAGAATACAGATCCATCAGCCCTTCCAACCTGGGAGACACGAGCAGCAAGAAAACATCAGCTAAACACAGTTCTACTATGAATACTGGGAGAAAGAGGAGCATTTCCTCTGAGAAACCCAGAGAAAACAAAATTACTTAAGCTCCTGATATTTACAAACAAGAACCTCACAGCAAATACTATGACTCACCCAGACCTCCTGGTCTCCAGTAAGGTAAGTAGCACTTGAGTTCCGTTAACGATGGAGGCCTCACTCCTCTCCCCCTCAAACAGGTTCTTGAGGAGCCCTGTCACACTCTCCTGCCTGGAAGGTACACAGTTTATGGTGTAGCAACTAAATGTTATTGTTGGGAAAACAATAACATTGTTTTCCTTTAGTTTGCTATTTATAGTGGCGTCTGAGACAACTTCAGTCACCAGATGTGTTCCCAAACTTTTGTAAATAAGTGGTTGAGAAATAGATAGATTGTAGATCACTGATTCTTTAGACTCATTGTAGTTCAAGGGCAAGTCGAGCCATGTTTGACAACATTAACTCTTTGCACACTGGAGGTGAGTCATGACACAGGCAATCAGTTTCTCTCCAATCACAACCCAAGCCGACTCAACTCAATCAACAACTTCACCAAGTCCTCAAAACCCCAAACTGATCCAAAGAAATTTCAAAGAAAACAAACTGACTAGTTTGGACTCAAAACTCAGCCAAATTGGTGCCATTTTGAAATGTTGTTTCTCATGTACAACTTTGTCTGTGAAGACAAAGTTTTCAGTACACACTTATTCCAAACACTTGATTATTTGTTGGTGGAAAACTTGATACAGCAGAGATTCATTTTTGAATCTTTACCAGTAAAGCATTAGAACTTACGACTCTAGTACAGCCAATAGTGGGTCAGCCTCCATGTTCTCCTGCATCTGATTGGCCTGGTCTCGACTAAGGCGGATGATGTCACAAAGCGTCTGGGATGCATTTGATTGTCTCTGAAAGGTAAATTGTTAAATTATTTGATTTTCTGTATTGATTTTATGTTTGATTATTATCATTTTTTAAGCAGATGGTTCATCATTATTTAAGAAGGAGATGATGGGTGAAACACTTACCTCCTCATCTTTACCAGTATGAATGAGCTCTGTGAGTCTCTGTACCAACTTCTCCTCATTCAGCCACTGGGGTGGGAAACACGATAAACTGCTTTAGATACTTTCAAACATTTGTATAGGTTAGGCATACAGACTAATTCCCATCACTTACATGGAGGACCTCCTGCCTTAAAGGGGCGGGTTCCACACAACTGATGAGGCGAAGCAGCAGGTCCATCATGGCAGAGGCATCAATATGTTTCAGCACCAGACCAATGAACCCTTCCTTTTTCTTCAGAAAGGTGATCACCTGGAAAAATAAAAAGAAAAGCGCTTTTGTTTTCTCACTAGGCTATATTAGGTTTTAATTTTGTGGAGTGCTATGAATTAACAGAATAGTGTGATTTCTTATAATGTACCTGTTCGGTTTTCCGGGCAATGAGATTGCCAATAGTTTTGCTGAAGAAGCTGGCTAGTAACGGGTTGAGAGGTGGGTCCTGCTCCAAGAAGTGGTAGAGCATCTCGAGTAGGGACTCATCTGTGCCGAGCTTATCATTTATAATGGACACATCTGATGTCAATAGCTCACACGCAATGTTGGGAAATCTTACAAGAAAACACAGAAAAGCATTAGAAGGAGTTAGTGCAACTAGGGGTCGTTTAATTGGTATTGCTGTTGTGTTCTCTGATCTGTGTGAAAGAAGCCAAATTAAATTTGAGATTTGATGATTTACATGGCACATTCAATGACCGGTAGAGCAAAAAAATGGTAAGTGATAAGTTTAAATACATAACTATGACTATAAATACATTGGAGCTGGGCAATTCTTCCACTTGATTTTTTTTTCCAAGTTTGTCTCAAAAACAGAAAATGGCAGATTTTTCTGCATTCTGTTTTGAAAACAATTAATTCACCTCTACAAAAACCATTCCCCTCACTTTATATAGATAGAGTCAGCAGAGACCATGTAGTCATCACACATTCAGAAATCTTTAGAATCTTAAGAAAAAAATTACATAAACATGACACTTTTAATTTTTTATTTTTCCTTATTCAGTAATGCTTAATATTAGCTTTTCTATTAACAAGTATGCTGCGAGGGTTGCTGTATTGCTTGCACACTAGGCTTTAAAAAATGTTGAATAAACATTGTTTAATTTTTTTGTTTGTTTTCCTGTATTTTAAGACAGCAAAGTCCAATAAATAAAAAAATTGTACAGTGTTAAATCTCAATATTGGTCAAAATAACGGTATTTAACCAGTTCAGTGCAAAAACGTGGTAAACTAGCATGAACATTTGCAGCCTGAAACTCCTGACTCTGTGTCATTAACCAATGCAGAGACTCACTTAAAGCGGCTCCGCTCCTCAAGGTCAGCAGGAGGCTCTGTGGTGATGAGGCTAACTAGCTCCTGCATGCAGTGGTCCTGGGAGAGAAACAGGAGCAATCGACGATTTTGGGCCTTGCACTCCTGCAGGACATCGTCCTCCTCCATGAGTTCTCTCAGCGTCACGTCTTCCCTGTCCAGCAGCTGGTCAATGTGGGAGGTGGTGTGCAGGTCAAACTTCCAAAACATGATTGCCGCTGGGATGGTGGACACAGCCCTGCGTCATGGGACAGCAGATTAACAATGTAGAGACAGTAATGAAAATAAAGAAATTATGAAGGCAAGAGTACAACCGTAGGAGGAGAAAGAAGCAGAAGGAGCAGCAAACTGATGCAAACAGAGGTGTAAACTTGATGATGAGGCCATCCTGTCCTTACACATCCCAGACGATATTATTACTCTGTATAAGCATCATCACATTAAGATGTGACGTATTCCAATTTAAGATGAAATAGTAAAGGGCATTTTTGCAATTTGTAAATTTTGATTAAAGTAAGACTATGGAACCTGCAATGCTGCAGGTCACAGCAGAAAACCATCCCTGTCTCTGGTGATTGACTCAACTGAAAAATTCTGGATTTCTTGGTGATCTGAAAACAACCATAGAAACGTCTGGAGCTGTCTGCATTCAGGAAACAGCTCACAATAAACACACATGTAAGGAACATAGCCACTGTGACAATTTGAAAGTCATCAACATTCCCATAGGAAATGATGGTGCGCAGGTTACTGTGTTCATGAGGGACTTATCCATGACACATTTCCTGAAGGCTCTAACCAAAGAAAAAACCTAAATCTGGCAGGATAATATACCTTAACCCCCTGACCCTACAACACTATACATGCACGGCTCATTAGCAATCCTAGACTGACAGATCATGACCTCTGACCTTCTGGCTAACTAACTTAGCAACAAAAAAACAGCAAACATGTCTTTTAAAGCAGTTGACAGAGCAGTGACAATGGAGGAGATTATGTAATTATGGAGAAGAAGTTTCTTTTAACTACTGTGTTCCCAACCCCAATGGCGCTGAAGTGGTCATCTGAACTGTGATGCTTTTAATGAAGTCGCAGGAAGTAGTGTGCTAAGTCACAGAGCTCTCTGGTGGACAAACTAAACCATAGCAGCTCTGGCAATAAAACAGCTTAAGTACCCGTCTTCAGCTTACATTCACTTTAATTCTTTAATTACTGACAGAAGATGCAATCATTTATTTAGCAGATTACTGGAAAGGGTTTTTTTGGTTATCATTCTTTCTGATTGTGCTCCTGTGTTTGTTGAGGTGGCCTGCAATGCAGACTGGAAACACAGGCTTTGAAAATATAATACTTTTTCATTGATCCAAAATGTAGAAACTAAATCTGATATTTCGACTCATCTTCCAGGACCTATACTCAGGGTGTGGTTGTTTCTTTGTTGGCAAAAATAAGAATAGGATGATACACAGAATAAGTAGAACTGAATAACAGCACTGCACGGCAATGCAGAGAAATCACTCACGTTTGCTAAACCAAGTCTCTACAAGTTTGGGAACAAACCTAGTGGGTAATTAAAGTAACCTCATGTGGTAAGAAGCTTACCGTCATACTATTCCCTTTGCTTCTCGGAGGAATCTATACCGCACTGAGGACATGAATTCTACCCTTTAAAACAATTTTTGTAAAATACACATAGAGATATATTGTTCTGTGCGTGAATGTGCTGCAGTCTCTCTTGACATCAATCATCGGAAACCAAATTTCCCAACTGGTTGCTAGCCTAAATCCTTTTCACTTTCAGTAGGAAGAAGAAGGGTTACATGTCATGTTTTAATTTATAACATAAATACATAATTTTCAATTGTGTTTTCAATACTTGGATGTTAAGTGTCAAAACACGAAACACAAAAAACAATCTGCTCGCCAATCAACCTCACTGTATTTTCATTCACATTCTTACAAGCTACTACTGAGAGGAAAGTCCTGTGCAGCAGAGGTCAGAGCTAAATCAAACTACAATGTGGACGTTTGGTGGTAGTTGAAGTCATATGACAGTGGTGTAGTTTATTTATAGCCTAGTGTTCACTTTTTACTTCTAGTAATTGTATTAAGGATTTAAAAACATGATAGCAGAGTCAATTTGTAAAGATTATCTTCCTGAACAAATCAGTATGAAAATATAACAAATTTCCATTTGTCCCAGAGCTCATTTTCTGCAGTAATTGAAAAACCAATGGAAATTTTCAATCGTCATATTCAAAGGATGGGAGATATTCCATTTGGATGTCATTATTTATTTCTGTTTTAGTCTGATGTTCTTCTTTCATAGAATATAAACCAAAATTTAACAGAGACCACATCTATAATGAGCTCACATCATTCTTAAACTAAATATGTGATTTACAATGATCTGATGTAGTACTATGGTCCAGGTAAATGCAGTCGTAGTCCATCTTTTACAAAAAGACAAAGTGCTAACACATACCAGTGGTTGAAATGTGGATATCTTTAATCAGACCTCCCCCACAGGCAGGCAGGCATTTGTGTTTGTGCAGACAACAGACAGTGTGGTGAGGCCTGGCATTTATCAGCATGGGTCTCCTCTTAAAACGCAGTCCTCTTTAGGAGATGAGATACTGAGACGCTCACCATAACCTGCACAACACAGAAGAAAGAAAAAAGGATCATGTTATCATATTATTCAAACAAGATTTCAGATCTACACAAATACTCCACCAGGGACATGACAGGGAGTTCTAGCATGACATTTGAGTTCATTTGCCTCCCATGAAATGACTTGTCATGTGATGTGACTATGCACATGCACATTATGACTATGTTGAATTGATATATAGTTCAGCCCTCAACATTAGTAACAATAAGTTTGTTAGAAATCCCAACCACACCCATTATATTATTATAGCTAAGCTCCCAACATTCAGGAAGCAGATTCTCATGATTAGCTGGTAATGGTCATCACTGTCACAGATTTATACTAAAATGTTATTAAACAATGTTAATCTCTCCAAGATCTGATTGTAGTTTCAAGTCCTTTTCAATACTAAATGAAAAAGGTTCCATTTGGGAAGTTTTTTTATTTAAAAAAATCGACTATGCTCCTCATTTTTTTCCCCATTCATGTTCACCACATCCTTAAAAAAGCCTTATGAATCAATCTCTTTACTTTTAACACAGATAATTTTTATTCATTGCTGTGTCTTTGCATGGATATCATGAAAAAGTGTCCTACTTAAGAAATTAAGTAAACTCTGTTCTCACTCACATTTACATTTTTCTCTTTTCCCTTTTCAATTTGAAATCTTAAAATAATAAGCACTGACTGATGTAAGATACATTATGGAATAATTTTATTTGTATATATATCCATCATGATGTAGAACTCAATGCACATGTCAAAATTTATACATGCAATTCAGTTCAAAGTTCACTATTAGTAATCAAGTTGCCTCTGTACTTTTCCAACTTATTGCGAATGCCACTGACATTATAGAAGATAGTATAATGAGGCATACAAATACTTAGAAAAATGCATGTTTTGGTTTAATTAATAAAAATTAACTCAACATTGTTATAGATAATTATCAAATCCATTGTTTTGCAATAATCCTGCATTTGATCGATAGCAATTTGTTTGTGCCAGGGTTAAATCCAGACACCTCTCTCCACTAAATATTTGAAGGAAAGAAAACTGTAAAGAAAGCTATTTCTAAGTGTGCTTTTACAATGATATCAGATGTTTCTCAATAAAATACACAAGTACATCTAAAAAAAAAACAACAGCTGGCACTTCTAAAACGTTTCATGCTATTTTCATTTAATAGGAGTGTGGTGTCAATTAGAATAAAATGCACTTTGTGATTATTGGAATCTCACGGTTCCAGAAAGTACTGTTTAGAAAAACATAAAACTTAAAATTGAAGAAATTTACATTTAAAATGCATCTGAGAGAATATACTTTAGCACATAAATTCATTCTTTTCCAGACAATAACCTATAAAAATGTGAGAGGGTACCACCTTGAGGCACACTAAAGGTTTTGTTGGTCACAAGACAGACAAACTAAAAACAACAAACAAAAAAAAAAAAAAACACAACTTCTCCTATGTCTGGAAATGCTGTACAACATTGGGTTAACATCTCCCTCACTTGTCTTGTTACACTGCAGTGAAAGCTTTTGAGTGCCCATGTTTACCATCAGACTATAATATATGGAGGATGTACCTTGAATGATGGAGCACAGGCATTTGCTGAGGCATTTCATGAGTAAGCAAGTACGTTTAGCATTTATCTCAAGTGGTTACTGTGGCTAGCAATCTTGAACACCAAGTGATAAGAGAAAAATTATGTCTGCTGGCTTTATAGAACTACACTTCTCTAAGCAACATGCAATCAACTGACCGTGGAAGTAAAGCTCAGGGAGGAAACTGAAAAGCTTCCTCCTTTTTCTTTTCCCTTTTTCCTGAGGTGGACCTTTCTTTGCACATGCAACAGCAGCGTCCATCTGGCATACATTTACAGAGTACACAAGTGCAGTAATAACCCTGTTGAACGCTCCCTGTGGACACTGAGCAGGGAAGCAAATTCTTGACTTTACATCCAAAATAGAACCCACTAGAGGCAATCTCAACAAAAACAGTCTACTGGCACGTATAACATACGATGAAAAGAGGAACGACGACACACATTTAGAGTACACTACTCTGAAATAAGGAAAGACAAAATGCAACCATCTGAAGCCCCCTTTACATGTTCAATGTACATTAAAATGCATCTGGTGATAACTGAATGTTTATCTTGTTGTTCTAGATACTTCCCGGCATGTGCTAGCAAATGATCAACTAATTGTGCACTTCAAAGGACAAACAAAAGCTAGTTTCCTCAGCCTGTTGCTGCTTACATACACTTAGGTGCGCCAAAATTGTAAAATTAGATGAATGGACCTTTACCTAATGTTTGATGAAGAGGTATGCCCCCAAATTATAAAGAGAAAAAGGGTCAGTGATATTATTTGTGCTTTCTAATATTCCTGAAGGCTTACGTCATCACAAGCAAATACTACAGTGTATTCTTAAACAATAGATGAATTGATAATGAAAAAAATATGCATCTACCTACCCAAGACTGTCTAACAATAACACAGACACTGATGTGTAGCTAAAGAAATGGAAACCGAGCTCCCATAGCCTTGGCATGAAGTGCACATCAACTGACTTGTGGCAAGAGCTCAGATTTCTGTTTACTTCAGCGCCAGTTGAGGCACCACTACCGAGATTAAAGATTTAAAAAAACGATAAAGATTAACGGTACAGTAATTACAGTCCTCTCAGTTAATTACATTCCACAGCTGTCGTGTAAACACTTGGCCTCCTTTTTTATCCGTCATTAGCTAACGTACATATGAACCTAGACGTTGTCCAATTGATTTGGGGAACCCAGCAAAACTTAGTTGTTGCTGGCCTCAGCCAAATCCGACTGGTTATACTGAACAACACTTAGAAAGTCCGTTCGTTAAATACTGTATAATGACGAAAACTTGTGAAGACAAGAAGTAACACATCAGCAGGGAAAATAAAATACACTCCGAAACCGACACCACCAAATCACAAGTAACTTAGTGAGTGTTACGCAGGCTATCGTCAACTAAGTTAACAAATCAACACTTTCGTTTTAGCCGATTAGCCTACATCTGATCATAACCAGCGTTTTTCGCTGGTTGTTGGCCGCTAAGCTACAGTTAGGAATCAGTTTGGATAACGTTAACGTTAGTTCCTCCTTTATTTTGAATAGCACGTAAGCTAATTAGCTACTAAAAGTTAACGTGTACTGGATCTGTGGTGGCCAACTTAAATAGCTCTCCAACTTGGGTTCAACTTTGTCGATGCAGCAGCAGAGTAAACGGTCGCTTGCTGCCCAAACTTGTAACGATCTTTTCGTCCAAAACTTACCTTTGATTTAAAGTCCGCTGCTATTTCGCCAGTCTTTGTCGGAGTGTTGATGCAGTTTGCTCCAAGCAACCAGCTATAAAGTCCCCAGCTATCCAGCTAACTATTCGCTATCTGTGCTAGGTAACATACATTAGCCTGTGAGCGAATAGTGATTTGTTTTGAAGAAGGAGTCAGTCTGCGACAACACTGACTACTGTTAGCTAGCTCAACCTAGCTAACGTTAGCCAAATGTGATTTTGAACTACATCAAATTAAGGGCTCTCCAACGTTAATGGCTACTTGACACTAATCGAAATGCCTGTTATTTCAGACAGAGAGTGTGTGGTTCGTACTCACGCACAAAGTAATTCAAACGCGGGGCTAACTTTAGCATGCGAGGCAGGAAAAACTCAGTCATATTCGAATCAAAATGGCGACATAGTTACGAGAGCGCGCAGTAGACCCACACCGGGGACGTGCACCGACATCAGACAGTGCAGAATGACGTGACAGTTGACAGTAACATCCATTTGAACTCGTAGTCTATTTATTTATTTATTTTTATTTATTACAGTATTATTACAGTATATAGTATTGTATTTTAACTCTACAACATTTTCCCATTTGATTCACTTTTATTAAAGTATGATAAGTAAACATTTAACACCAATCAGCCACATGGAATATACAATAAAAAAATTTACATAAGAGACAATAATTCTTTGATGCTCCTACGCAGGGGAATTTTTTTTTTAATCTTGCAACAAAATATATATCGCCATTAAACACAATGATAAATCATCTGCAGTGGAAGTAGTATGAGCAATAGTCAGATATTGATATATTTTGATATAGCAACAAAATTAGGTTGTTAGTCAAAAGCTTTAAGTTTAAATTTATATTCACATTTTTTTTTTTGATATCGACTTTATTCATACACTAAAGCGTACATCTTGAAATCTCCCTTTTTAAATTGTAGTTGGGGTTCGTACGAACTAGGAAGTTCCAGATGAATGGTTCCCATTATCAAGTAAAACAAAAAAACATTATGCAACCGATAAATAGGTATATAAGTTTCCGCACTGACTGTTGAAAGAATCTGCCCTAGAATTGCAAAAAAGGGACGTACGCTGTTGCAATGTAAGACTTAGGGAATTTCTAACACTGGAATCAGTCAGCTCAGCAGAATTGGATATTTACATTCAGTTACCAGTACCGTAATACAGGACATCATAAACTACAGGCTCCAAAACCAAAGTACAAATGAGGGCTGATTTTATCAAACTCGGCTCAGTTTAGCTAAAGGAAGACCAGCAAATAAACTGTCATAAATAAATCATAGACGTTTATCCCTAAGTCTGTACAAATTTCTGTGGTACATTAAAATGCGATCGTTACTATTTTTCCTATTCACTGAGGCATAATTTCCACTCTGCACATATTTCTTGCCTTTACACCTCAATTTTTGTGTTCCTTCCTCCTTTACTTCCTTTCCTCATCTCTCGCGTCCTCTTGTCACCTTCTCTCCTCGCCTGTTGTGTCCCACAATGCATTGTGTTCACTCGTTGGATCATGGACCAAAGCGGTAAGGAAAATGCACCGTAAGGCCGACGTTAGCAAACTTCTTTTATCCGATATATGCTCGTGCGCAGTTATAATTGCTGTCATAACAACTCTTCGGATAACAACACACCATCTTCGGGGTGTATGGTTTTGCTGGGGCATCCAGTTAATTTCCAGAGCAGCGTTAAAGCTAGCTAGGTCCGGGCTAGTTAAAAAAAAAAAAAAAAAAGTGGCTAGCGATGAAGTAACGCTAAGTCACTTCTGTTCACCTAAAAAGTTAACGTCAAATCTCCAGCCAACCTACACGGCCACTTATATTGTTGTACCCGAGTTAACGGAGTTATTGTACTGAATTCGAAACAAAGCACTATCTGCACGTTACGAGACGTAAACGCAGACTGCTATTTGAGTTGGGGCGCGAATGCTACCAGTGTTGTGTTAGCATAATGCTAACTTAGCCAGCTAAGATTTTGGGATGACTGTCACAACTCGACGCGTTGTCTTCAGAATGTTTACTGATGTACTTGAATTATTCTTTTTTGCTTCTTCGTCTGCAATTTAAAAGCAAGTGCCTTAAGGTATAATTATATGGTATTTGATATCACGATATTAACCCGCTCGTTGCTACACATTGCTTCTGTGATGTCTGTAATACCGTTTCATACATTAAGGACATGCTAGGCCACTGTCACATGCCCTGCTACAGTGCACTCTCACATCCTGACTGAAAGCGACTTTTCCTCGAATCAGTTCTAAAACTATCTCTACTTGGGCTATGTTTGATTGCATCGATTTAATTACATATGCCGCAAAATAATCACTCAATGTGTTTGACTTAAACCTTCACTATGCTGTTTAGTTCTATGATAAACATTTACAAATGATATATAGAATAAGTCTTACTCTACTTTTTCTCTTTGTAGACAATGATCTTCAAGGAAGCGACGGCTCTGGGAATTTGGGTGGCCCAGATGTTCGAAGAAGAGTCCCTATCCCCATCAAACTCATATCCAAACAACCCCTAAGGAGCAAACCTCAACCACGCATACAGAGACCGAGCATCAGGCCACCTAAAAGTGAGGCTGGAGAAGACGGTAGGCACGCATGGCACTTCACCATGCCTCCCAGCATCATATTTTAGAATGATTATCTTAAAATCCACATTATTGATGGGAGGATGAGCATAGTATATACACTTGCATGTACATGGCTGTGTATCGTTCTCTATGAAATCTGTTTTAGCAAGATGATATTACGCATTATGGTAAAAAAAAAAAAAAGGTAGGTTCTAATATTCAAGTCATATTCAGGCCATTTTTACAACTGAAAACTGAAATTGGGCTGGCTGCTTTTACATGCCTCTCAAACCACTGCAGTTCAACAAAATATGAAAGCACGAGTGGTGTAACGGTATGCTAAAAACATTGTTTGTATTGTACCTTGGTTTTGAAATCACGGTTTAGTACATTTTCAGTACAAAAAAATGCAAAAAAAGCAAGAGAGAAGAAGAAGAAAAATGTTATCATGTTTTTCATTTATTGTCAAATTGAAAACATAAAACAGTGAAAACATTACACATAACACAGTTCCCTGAACAATAGATGATTCTTTTAAAATAAAAACATACCTGGGTCTAGGTAAGTAAAAATAAGTAATGGAATAAAGATCCATTAAAGTGTGGCATGTGGAAAAAACATTAGACTGCGTCCTTATATTGATTAACTCAAATTTGCTGGGGTAGCTCAAGCTAAATGAAGCTTGTCTTTGCTACATGTTAAATGAGGTTTAGTATTCCATCAGCCAGAGGAAACAAGGAGTGGCGAGTAGTTCCGCTTTGCTTTAGCATGGTAATTAGGGGTGTGCCAAAAAATCGATTCATATAAGAATCGTGATTCTTATTTACTACGATTCATAATCAATTTAAAATGTCCCAAGATGGGAAAAAAACAAATCCGCAGGCTGTCTGCCTCCATTTTGTACGCAAAACCTCCTGACGTCACCACGCAGCCGCTTCCGGAACATACGCATACGTGGTAAACACCAAAACAAGGAGGAAACTACAATAATGGAGGAAAGAGAGATTCAACCGGCCCCGTCCTCATTCAAGGCAAAGATTTGGACTCATTTTGGTTTTTACTGAATGCCCAGGAAGACTGAATTTGACATGACATATTTTATAGCTAGCTACTTAGAGTAGCAGTTGTGGTCCACACACATTGGAAAAGGCACTTTCCTTATAATTTAAAAGGCAGCATGTTTAACTGCACAATTTTTGATTTTTTTTTTTTTTAATAGAGACACTTTTATTTTTGTTACTTAAGCAATATGTGATATTGCTTTTATGCAAACACTGCAACAATTCCATCTAAGCATGGATAAATGTTTAACAATAAATGTGAAAAAGACACTTTAATGTCTCCATTTGTCATTCTGTCTTGCAAAGCAGACTGGAGTAGATCATGAGGATCCTGTGGTGGCAAAAAGCAAACCTATAGATTGAAGCAGAAATCATTATGAATCAAATCGTTTTGAATCGAATTGTAGCCCCAAAAATCGGAATCAAATCGTGAGATAGTAAAAGATTCCCACCCCTAATGGTAATAGTTTTGGTACGTTTGGTACACACGTGTATTCGTAACAAACTGTTTGGGATGAATAGACGTACCGTTACAACCCTAAGTAGCACCAAGGAACAAAATGTAAACAATACAATAAATCAGCACAAATAGATTTCAATGCAAAGTGAACATGCACAAGTCAATATGAAAGGCTCTCTGCTGCATACTTAAACACTTTATGTCACTCAGCAGTTCTTTTTAAAAAAAAAAACCATCAACAAGTATGAGTTTTCCGTCTGACACATCGTCCCTAAGCAATATAAAATGTACAATCTGAGGGTGTGGCTGATGCTTTTACACTGAGATCAGAACCTAGAACAGAGCAATCTTCTGCTTTTGTATTTATTCTGTGCACTGTCAAGTGTCTCATTAGCTTTGCCATGTTGTATTTCCTTTTTGCAAATACTACATCACATCCTGACGAAATGTATCCACACTCTACATCTTTTTGCCATATCTTAATGTTGCACCTATTAGGGATGGGATGCAGAGTAGCCACACTGCAGCCTCTCAAAACAAAACAGTACATACATGCAGTGAGCTCCATTTATGGGCTTAATCCAAAGTTTAACCTCACATGTTTTTCTTGGATGCCTTAATGCAGCCAATACCCACCACTTTTAGATCATGGCACATCAAACATGCTGCATGCTTATTGACCCACTGCATTTGAGATTAACCTCTTATATATCAAAATTTAATACGGAACAACAAAACTAATTTTTGATATTCAATGGTATTGAGAAATTTCGCTCAGTGCCAACGAAGTATCAGATACCCAGCCCTATTTTTTACATACATACATTATATACACACCTATATTTATAAAAAGAGAGAAGGATAATTTATTTGGTTTCCTGCCTCTGTTATTGGTAGAATCAAGCATGATGAAGTGACTAAAAACATAGCTGTAACATGAAAAGGTCTTACAAGGGATCACAAAGAACAGTAACAGATTGTTGAAGTCCAGGGATCTTGTCGACACTAGCAGGTTCATTGAGAAACCCTGACAGTGATATCTGAAATGGTACTTAAATAACTAAGTTGGTGATCTCTGTGCTCGTGATTGTCAAAATTAAAAAAGAAAAAGTGATCTTGCTTTTCATTTATTGCCAAATTGAAAATATAAAACAGTGAAAACTTTAAACATAACCCAATTCCCTGAAGAAAGGGTGTTTTTTTTGGTTTGTTTGTTTGTTTGTTTTTTTTATAAAAATATACCTGGGTCTAGGTAAGAAAATAGAAATAAGTAATAAAAAAGAGATCAGTTATGTAGAAAATACTGTAAGCATTTTCAACTTCACATTCAAACTATTAAATAAAAAACTTCTTTGACTTTATTATGCAAGTTGAAATAAACTTGAAATCTTACTCACATACTAAATTATTCAATGTAGGACACAGAAAATAACAGTGCTCAATCTTCTTTTGGCCTTTTTTGAGTTACTTACTAACCTTAGACAAGGTCGTTAGTTGAATGAACTCAAATTTGCCTGGGTAGATCAAGTTCAGTGAGGCTGGTCTGTGCTACATGCAAAACGAAGTTGCTAGGATGGCTCGACAACAACATGCGGTGCTTTGTGAAAGTGTTCCGTCAACCGGTGGAAACAAGCAGTGGCGAGTAGTTCCGCTTTGCTTTGGCGTGGTAATATTTGCAGCTCATTCAATACCAGCGTGTATTCGTCCCGAACCATTCGGTACAGGGCGTTTGAGACAAATACATGTACAGTTACACCCCTATTGTTTTGGCTAGTGATTGCTTTGGCTGGGTCAAAATGTCATTTATTCCAAAAAATAAACAGTGAAAAAAGTACAAACTGTTTTTTTATATTCTACACTAAGGGGTGACTTCATCTAGTTCAAACTGGATCCACCAGGGGGCTCTACTAAATAACCCATGGTACTATACACTGAAATTTAGACTGTCCACAGTATAGAAGATCTTGATCTATAATATATGCAGTTTAGTTGCTATGTTCGATGCAATCAAAATAAAGTATGTTGATGTAATTTGTGCATTTTTTACTAACCAATGATTTGTTGTTATTAGTTAAAGGAGAAACCAGACAGTCTTGTTTTCATTTCACACAAGCTTGAAAATGAACAACTGTTTGACGTTGGCTCGTGGAGAGAGAGAGAGAGAGAAAGAATATGATAACTTGTATTATTATTGAGTATTATTAAGAAATGCAATTCAAGTCAATATCTAATGTAAAATTAAAATTTCACTTGTGGACTTTAGTTTTTGTACATTCCATCATTAATATGTCTGTCTTGTATTTTCCAGATAACTTTGGCTTCAAACAGGAAGACAGGTTTGATTGTGGTGCCAAAGCTGGGGATGTGTTTGCGAACCAGAGGAGATATCCCCAGCCACTGTTTTGGGACTATAAGGTACATTCTACTGGATAATCAGGCCAAAAGAGAGAGATTCCACACCTGTCAGTACGTTCAGACAGATTTCAAAGACAGACACTTTCATCACATCATAAGGGATAACAGGCCTTATGTTGGACCTGGCGTCCACATATGTGGACATCACATTTTGGGTCGTCTAGACCACAATATTAAATTTTTCTCTACAAGGGCCTGCTGTCCACATATGCAGCCATTATACTTCCACTTAGTGGTGGCAGAAGAGTATAATACATTACAGGTTAGATTCAAGATGACCAACAACACATGAAACAACACGAAAGAGAAATAAAAAATGCATGCCATGCAAGAGTTTGTATTGGAGTGTGTTCTGTTGTAAATTATTTGGGATTTAAACTTATTGGTCCTTTTTCTTTCAACAGCTAAATTTGATTGGAGAAAGAGACGAGGTCCCAATTCACTTCTGTGATAAGTGTGGTCTTCCTATCCAGCTGTATGGACGGATGGTATGGACTCTGTTAATATGACTATTTTCTGCAGATGTCTTTGGTGAGATCCTGGTTTCTGACTCTTTCCTTCTGAACTCCTCAGATCCCTTGCAAACATGTTTTTTGCTATGACTGTGCTTTGCTTCATGAGAAGAAGGGAGAGAAGATGTGCCCAGGGTGAGACATTGTCTAAATGTTTTTTGGTCTTAATGTGTTGTGGTAAACCCTGAAATCTGTATACTTTATCGTGAATGCATTTAATATCATCATTATTATTATTATTTTTAAAATAAAGATTTACTCAACACTTGAGTGCAGCTGCTCCTCAGACGTGTTTGTCCCTAACACTTTGTTCTTGTGTTGTTAGCCTCACCCTCTACAACTGCACAGACCCAGTGCAGCGGATTGAGCAGTGCCAACGCGGCTCCCTCTACATGTGCAGTGTTGTTCCGGGATGCAAGCGTACCTACCTGTCCCAGCGTGACCTGCAGGCCCATGTCAACCATCGCCACCTAAGGGCAGCCAAGTCTTCTGCAGGCCGCCAGGAGCCAGTGCACCTGGCCCCTTCATCTGAGGTCCCTGAACGCTTCCGCGTGCCTCCACCTCACCTCCCTAAGAACCATGTTCACCTCCCAAATCCGCTCCAGCATGGGAGTCATGACCCCTACAGTCAGCCACCGCCACCCACTGCTCATGAAGCTCCACCCCCCACATCTGCTCTAGGTCCTGAAACATTCCGGATTGCCACGGTAACGACTCGTAAACACAGCAATCTCATTACTGTACCCATCCAAGATGACTCCTCTTCCTCTCGTGAGCCCCACTCTGGTGGGCCAGGCCCCGGTCAGCCCCCCCACCACCACCCTGGGGAATATCCTGGCCAGCCACCCGTTGTGTCCCATTCTCACCATATGATGGCACCACCACAGCAGCACTTTGGCCCACCACCCCCTCCTCCTCCTCCCATCAGCCACCCAATGCAGCATCCTCCCCAAGCCTCTGGGACACCACACATGGTGTACAACCAGGCCCCCCCCCCTCCCATGTCCACAGCCCCCCCACCAATCACTCCCCCTCCAGGGCACATTATGGGCCAAATACCTCCCTATATGAGCCACCCGCCCCCAGGACCTCCACCACAACACAGTGGTCCCCCTGTCAATGCCCCCCCACCTCATCACTACAACCCCAACTCCATGCAACAATTCCCTGAAGACCAGGGCACTCTCAGTCCCCCATTCAATCAGCCAGGAGGGCTCAGTCCTGGGATGTGGCCTGCTCCGAGAGGGCCCCCTCCTCCTCGAATGCAGGGTCCTCCTCCTCAGGGCCAGATGCCTGGACCACATCACCCAGACCAAGGGCGTTACCGGCCTTACTATCAGTAAACTGCCAACTGAAGGAGTCTGTGTCATTCTGGTCCGTACCACTTGTCTGAATAATGTGATAGTAAACCTCAGGGTTACAAATGTAGAAGTTTCATTTTGATAATACTGCCCAGAAACAAGTGTGTATGTGGTACACCTTTTAGTTAACTGTACTGAACCTCCCACTGAACATACTAAAGACTTCGAGAAAATCAAGAATGTCCCGTTTTTGTTTTTTTTTAAAGCTTCTATTTCTCTATATATGTGAGTTGACTTCATGCATATATACTGTACAATGAAAGATGTTAACTATGTCTCAATAAATTTTTAACTGTAGATTTCGATCTCACTCTTGTTTTGTTCTGTCATTAACAACAGTTCACTTAACATTTATTTTGATCTGTTCAAGAAGACCTTAAGTTCTGATGAAGTTAAAATGTTTGTCAATCGTGGGTTAAACAATACATGGAGTGGAATCTTCTGAAAAATAGCTTTCTTCCTCTTACAGTTTAATTATGTCTACTGACAGGTGAAGTGAATAACATTGATGGTTGATTGATATGTTGAAGCAGAGAAAATGAATTGTTGAAGCAATGAAAAATGAAATGTGAGGATGACAGAGACTTTTTCAAGAACCAAACTGATGTGTAGACCACTGAGTCAGAAAACTATCTCTGTTGGATGATCATAGTCTACAGGGGTGAGGAGCTAACAGAAGTATGTCCCTTTCCTGGGGAAGACATTGCACCAGGATGCATTATGGGAAGAAAACGAGCTGGTGGAGACAGTGTGTGGCCTTGGACAATGTTCTGCTGGGAAACCTGGGGTCCTTCATTCATGTGGATGTTACTTTGACATATAGTACCGATCTAAAACTAGTTCAGATCAACTCCAGTCCCTTATGGAAACAGTATTTTCGAATGTCAGTGTCCTTTTTCAGCAGGATAATGCTCTCTGCCTCACTTTAACAATGGTTCAGGAATGATCTGAGAAACAACAACCAGTTCAAGGCGCTTAGTTGGCTCTAAATTCTCAAGATCTCAGTCCAGCATCTGTGGGATTAGCTGAACCACAAGTCTGAGCTCTTTAGTTGGGAAATGGGGATCTACACAATGTTCAGCAGTTGATCATAATGTCATGGCTAATCAGTGTATAAATTTAGGCTTTAAAGCACTTGACAACCAAATGGCTCAGGGACTTTGTCAGCCACCTGTGGATCTCCAGTGCAACATATCTTGTATATTTATGTATTGCTTTTATTTGTCTTAACTATTATTTACATGTGGTAGGTGGGCTTTACATGTGTGCTCTACTATATCACATTAACAGTCACATGAAATCACACAAGAAAAAGCAGCAATGACAGACATTTTTGGAATACATGAAACGAACATTAAAAAATAGAAGTACAAAAATTTTGATTGTTAGCTGATACTGCTGACTCTTACAGTGGGTATTAAAGACTGCAATGAGCCCTGAAAAACAAAACAAAACTGAGCCATCAGAGTGAAATCAAATGAAATTATAACCGTTATAAAATAGCATTGTCCCATTCTGAACCCACAGATTGTGAAATAGTGAGTGGAAATGGACTGACTTGGCTTTGTGTGGACAGGTCTTCCCTGCTGCCTTATGTAGGGATGTCCCTGGAGACAGTTGCTCTACTAGTTTCCTCTAGAGTTTGGTATTCGTCAGCTATGAAAAAAAGACTAGTTTGAACTTCATAGTTTGTGATCTGGTCCTGCGGGACCAGAACAAGTTCATGGAAAATGATAGAGTACCCCATGAGGAGTTTATTTTTTTCTTACCACCAAGCCTCTACCTGGTGTTCTTCAAGCACATGCAGCATGGTGTCATGAAGGGTCGGGAAGAACATAGAGGTGAGAATCTCATTGTCGAAGAACATGCACATGTGAAGTTTCTCCCAGACGTGCACTGTCAACACACACAGACTGAATGTAAACTCTATACAAGCTGCACTGTTTTCTTCGTATGTGATCATTCGCTGAGAGGTTGGGATGTTTGATAAAGGGATAACAGATAACATTCTCCGCATGTGGTTAGTTTACAAGTGTCATCATTGAGTTTATCTTAAGACATGCTTATGCAACTCACCATCACACGCCACGATGTAAACGTCCACATCAATTCGTATGAACTCTTTGAGCATCTGTGGTGATAAGCAGCAATAAAAAGGTAAGAACAAATACCTTTGGTGAAGCATCATTTCAGTCCTGTGGCCCTTATCTCTGGAACAGCCTAACGGAGGGCCTCCGGGCCGCAGAGGCAGCCAACATTTTTAAGTTAGCTTTTAACTAATCTTTTTTTCTTCTCTTAATTTTTTTATTTGTTTTGAACCCCTCTTACACCTCTTGATTGCTTTTCTTTTTAATTTTTTTGTATAATCTTTTTTTTTTTTTACAATTCTATATTTTATGTAAATTCTTAACTCATGAGTTCTTATTATTTTTATTTTTAGTTCTTTTCAACTCCTGTGTCCCTCGTCATAGGAGCCCTCCACGCTGGGAGTTGTGTCTGGTCCACCTGCAAGGGTATTGTCCTGGGGGCCTATCTGGCCTAGCCGGCCAGGGGCCCTGCACCAGGGCTTTATTGCCATGGCGTGGGCGGCACCATCTGTGGTTTTGGCGGGGACTCCTCTCGGCGTGGATGGCTCTTTAAGATAGCATTTCATCACATGGTTCCTCAGTGCCTTGTCATTTATTAACAAACTTAACAAATGTATTAACAAATACTCATTTGTGGAGTGGAAGCTTTTTCTTTTAACTTATTTCTTTCTACATTTTCCTAAATCTGAACACATGTTCACATCCTGCTTCTTCTCAAAGGTTCTCTAAACAAACAAAATAAGTCCCTATTTATGTTTATTATGTTGTCCCCTTTTCTCTCTGGAGTTGTAGTAACTTCAGGCCAGTAACTGTCTTAATAAGCCGATGTAAATGTATCAACTTTGGTCCTCCCCCAGTGTCAATGCCATTAATTCCCATGTCTACTGCAGCGTCATCTGACTCCGGTCTGAATGCTGATTATAGCCTTATCCATTGCTGGCAAAAGCCTGATGTTAGCAGGTTTCAATGCGTGAAGATATTTTTTAGGGTTTTTTCTGACAGTGACACTGGTAGACATTAAAATGCTTTTTTCTTTTTCTTCTTTCTTTCTTATTTTTCTTTTCTTTTTCTTACCATTTTGAGTCCCTTCATAGCGGAGACGTCCAGGAAGGAGACAGCAGAGAAGTCCAGGATCAGGCTGTGAAGGTCCACTCTGGGAACTCTGATGTTAGCAGGAAGCTCAGAGTTCCAGTCCATCCGGAAAGGAAGGTCTTTGAGTTCAGTAGACAGATCCAACTCTTTGGTGTCCAAGTTGGACTCATCAGCTGTTTGGAAAAATAAATTGACCAAGCCCCCCTGGTGGAAAAATGTATGAAAATAGCTTTGTGAGAGTACAGTTTGGAGCAATCATATTTTACTTGTCTTTAACATGCTTTATGTCTCACCTCTGAAATGTGATCATCTTTTTCCTGCAATAGTTTCTTGATTTTCCTGAGGGCCTTGGTCCTCTTCCTCAAAATCCTCAAGGGGTTAAATCCAACCTGAAATATCCAAGTGTTGAAACCATGTTCACATAATATATATTCACATAGAAAAATATACTGACCAATACACAGAGACAGATGACATACATACAGCTTCTATCAGCTTTTCCCTGAAGAAGTCTATGTTGGCAAAAAAGAGAGGAGAGGGTATCTTGAAGATTTTCACTCCGTTTGGTTCAAATGTCTGAGAATAAAGGCACAAGCTTAAATAAACATTCATGGGTAACAATGACATCAAATGAAAACTTGAGATAACATTATTTCAGTGAGCCTTGGCCAAAACAATGAGAACGGGCACAAAAGCAACATCCCCAATAACATTCACATATGGCTACAACAGAAACTTATGAAAAAAATAATATATTTACATGCAGGTAATCCTTGCGATCCCTGTAGAGGTCAGTCCCAGGGATGTTGACCAAGACCGAAAAACGTGGACTGGAGAGACATGAGGAGGAAGTAACAGGCCCGTGTAAATCACACTAAAGAATGACCTCCAAAAATACAATGATG
The DNA here is from genome assembly GCA_034769265.1 of Remorina albescens. Lineage (NCBI taxonomy): Eukaryota > Metazoa > Chordata > Actinopteri > Carangiformes > Echeneidae > Remorina > Remorina albescens. The sequence continues at coordinate 14,743,181 of CM068484.1, read as the reverse complement.
CATACATATTATAACAGATGACTTCTCGTTCCCTCAGATTATCAAGTTGCATGATGAGATATAGATCTTCCAGGATATCGTCTCTGATAGGAGCTGCTATATATGACACTGAATGTCAAAGTGAACTTCAGTACCAAGAAACTGTGTAAACTGACACCAAGAATGATGGCTGCTGACAGGTGTAGTTTGATCTAAAGCTCTTTGATTGCATCATAGAGTACTTTACTGATACCTACATGATAGACACTCTGTCATTTACGCAAGAGTTAGACGTACACTGATATATTTGATGCAGATAGATCCTGAATTGGACTGTGGGTTTTTTGGCAGAGAGTAGGGTATGTCACTGATAGGCTCTTAACAAGCCATACTCTACATCTGAATCTTTACACATCTTTATAGCTGAAAGTCTGAATTTCAGATGGTTATATTTTGTGTATTTTTTTTTTTTTATCATAAAGCAGGTTTTCAGTTTCTCTAAAGATCCTTTTCCACTGATAAAAAAAAACCTACTAATACCTGCTAACAACAGGCTTTTGCTAGCAATGGAGAAAGCTATATTGGCATTCAGACCAGGGTCAAATGACACTGTAGTAGACATGGGAATTTACCAACTTGGGGCCTCCAATTGGCACTGACACCAGGATGAACCTATTCATTTTGGTGGAAAAAAGTTCTATATTTATATCAGTGCGTCAGTTACCGACCTAAAGTCAACAGAGTTCCAGAGAGAAGAGAAAATGTAAAATAAAGATGGTTTTTGGTCCCTGTCTTCTTCAACACATTTAAATATGGGACTTTTAAGCGTCACAACTCAGACAACATAACAAACATAAATCGGGATGGATTTCATGCAGTTATTCTCTTGATTGAGGAGTAGCAGGATGTGAACATTTCTATAAAGATGTAATGATTGGAAGCCAGTGTCCTCGAACTGTTTTTAAAACACATGATTTGACTAGGATGTCAACTTAAAGTGACAATGATAACATTTGGTTTGACAACATAATTATTGTGTTCCACATAGGGATTTTTACCAGCTCCAGTGATCCCATGATTTCAAGATTATTTTACATGTTTGAGGTCACTTCTTTGCACATAAACCAAACTGATTTGAGATGCCGTGAATCATAATTACAATTGAGTCCTGAGGATTACACTGAACAGCTCCACCCCCAAGCCCACTGCCAGACCGAAGTCCAGGCCCAGCAGGATGGCACCGAGGCAAGTTCCCACCCACACCACCTGTAGAAAAACACTTGAGGTCAAACAGTGATTGTGGCCAGTGAGCAACCAAATGGCTGAACGTTTTTGATTCTACAAATACACAAACATTTTGACATTAAAGTCTTACTGTATGTTTACATGAGCACCCACACATTCTAATTTGTCCCTCCTGAACAGGTATGGGACTTCTCTGAACTGCATCAGCATGCCCTTCAAGTTGACAACCACTAGGGCACCTAGGACAGACTGCAGTCAAATTCAATGTTAAACACGTTTATAAGAAAGAACATCCTTTAACTTTATGGTGTATATCAATCTACACTCTGACAAATGTTCAAATCCTTTTAAGATAAACATAACAATATTGTCCTCCATGTTGGAACCAGAAAATACATTGCATAGGCAACTCTCACCATGGGAAGTGGCTCAAGGAGGAACCCGAGTGCCAGAGTCACAATCATTGTCATCAGGGCTGATATCAAACCTGCAATCTGCATTTATAAGAAAAGAAAGTTAATGTTTGCTTCAAAGATTTCAGTGAAAACAAAATGGTAATGACATAAACTGGCTTGTAAAGTGACATTTACAATCTACAATCTACAATTTACAAATCTTTTTGTTGATAAAAAGTGTGTGGAGCTAGTGACCCAGTAAAAGTTCACAAACCAGGAAACAGAGAGAAAATGGTGAGTTTTGTTTTCTTACCTGCGTTTTTCCTCCTGCGCTCTCTTGCACAGCAGTCCTGGAGAGAGCTGTGCTGGCTGCAAATGACCTGAAGCTTGCACCAAATATGTTGCTAACCCCAAACGCAATGAGCTCCTGTAACGGACAAATAAAGGTTGCCTTTGTTCATTTCAGACTTCAGTTATTTTGCTTGTTCTGCTTCCTATATGTAGAATGAGACCTCAAACCAAACTGTGACATGAAAGCAAAACTCAACTTTATACTTTCATAAGCATAATGACTCATTTCACCATTTAACTATTCTTTCTCTCTCATAGCCAGAGAGAATCAAATCAAATCAAATCAGATTTATTTGTATAGCGCCAAATCATAACAAAGTTACATCAAGGCACTTTACATATAGAGCAGGTCTAGACCAAACTCTTTATAAAATTATTTAAAGAGACCCAACAGATCCCCCGATGAGCAAGCACTTGGCGACAGTGGCGAGGAAAAACTTCCTTTAAGAGGCAGAAACGTCGGGCAGAACCAGGCTCAGGGGGGGCGGCCATCTGCCTTGACCGATTGGGTTGAAAGAGGGAGAGAGAGAGAGGCATGGGGGTGGGGGGAAGAGAATAAGAGCAGGAGGAGGGGATATTCAAAACAGGTGTAGGCAGGAACATATGATGCTGCATGACGTTCATAGAAATGATGCTGTATAGAATTCATGAAGATATGGGAGCAGCAGGCATTGCGAGAGAGACTGTAGTGTTACATTTACCCATCCATCCATTATCTATACAGCTTATATGTCAAGGTCGCTCACCTGGTTCCCATCAATGGCATAATCATGTTTGATGGAGTAGACTTTGGCCACTGAGAAGGCAACAGCAAACCCCACTATGGCAATAGGAAAGGCCTCCACACCACACTCCTGGAGCACTTCCATATTTGGTGCAATGGGAGTCTCATACCTGAAAGATAATTGTAAATAATCATCTGATGGAAGCCGCAGCATTTCTCTGCAACATTTTCCCTGTGGTTGTACTACTTGAAACTTACCCGCTAACCATCTTGCCAACAACAGAAACATTATATGTCTTCTCAAAGTCGAATTCGTAGGAAATCCCACAAGCTGTGACCATCTGAGTGAATAGAAAGGAGACCCGATAACTTACTTAAGCTGCAACGCTGTAAATTTTGTTTGTTGATTTATCGCTGTGTGTTAATCTAGAAAGATAAACCTTCTGCTCCTGGAATCACTCCTATATTGTATTTGGTATTTTGCATATGAATACTAACCTGGGACATTAATATAAGCAATGCAGTTCAATATTTTCTTCCAAAATACAATTCGACAAAATTCCTTTTTATTGTTTCATGTAAGATTTATCCTCTGGGTTGATTCTCCAAGACAATAGTTTGGGAATCCAAAAATTTACAAGAAAGATTTCCCCACTACCAACTATATTCTCACACAATCAAAATGTTTGATGATTGATTGATTGATAACTCAAGTTTTAAGCTTGAAATTCAAAATTTCACATTATTTGTATTAACTAAAACCAATGGCTCTATGGAGGGTAAAAATTGTTCTTGAAATACATGCTATCCTTTGGAAAAGGACAGCATTGCAAAGTGTTTACATAAAACCATACAAAACTAGTATAGCTTCCCTCACCATGATAACCTCAATAGGTATAGGCACTGGCAGTTTGGCTTTATACATGTCATTTATCTCCTTCACAAGGAACACCACCACAATGATCACTATGGACATGACCAGGTCGCAGATGTTTGCAGAGCTGATCTGGACGAAAATCTTCTCCAGGGTCTGGGCCAAGGAAACAACAACAACAACAACAAAAATGTATTTGTTAGTGTCAAAATTCAATGAAAGGTGAAAATGCAACATATCTAAAAAAATGCCCTCATACTGAAAATTGCCTCTGTGTGACTGAGCAATTATTTGACATACATTTTGCACCAAGATGCTACAAAAATGTGAGACTGCCTACAACGTTTACAATCAACTCTGTGCCAACAATTTACTGTTGGTGTCACAGAGCCACAGCCACAGCAGGAGGTGATTGAAGTTAACATGAGCACAAACTAACAGTTCAATGGTTCAAGTTAAATGGTTACCCGCAAGGGAGAGAAACTAGCAGGTATTGGTAAGTACATGAACAAATGGCACAAGAATTTCTGCACTAAAACATTAGTGTTATTCTTGACTTTGTTCTGAGCAGTTGTGTGATGGTCAACAGCCGTTTGCCTTCCACAAACAAGCTAAAACATGTTAGTTAGAAAGTTTGGCAGGTATAACCTTTAGTTGAGAGCCAGGCCATTTGTTTCCTCCTGCCTCCATACTTTGTGCAAGATTAGCTAACAAGGTAGTGGCTGCAGTTTTGTATTGATATTCCTGTTTAATGCTTGACAAAAGGCAAATAAGTGTATTTCCCAAACTAACAGGGTGTGTCACATGTGTGTGATTTATTGTTAGTCTTTTCGTTCTTTTGAGGCCATCTTTGGCTCCGCTCACTGTAGTTTGTGCTGTTTTTCTTATATCCCAAGAGTTGCTTGCAAATTCATAATACATCCTTGCACATCTCTTTTGAAACCACTGGTGGATCTACCTAATAATGTAGCTGTCACATCCTGGACTTACATATATGATAGCTAGTGGGCCACTGATGCCTGGAACACTTAATCCCAACACAAACTTGAGCTGAGACACGAGGATGTGGATGGCTGCTGCTGTGGTGAAGCCCGACACCAGAGTGTCTGACAAATACACAACAATGAAGCCCATCTGAAGGACACCCATCACCAGCTGGAAGAGACAGAAAGGACGCTTGCTTTGAAACCACTTCCACGGATACACAGATTAAAAGACGTGGCAGTCAAATATACCTGGAACAACCCCGCCAGGAAGGTCACAGAGGAGGCAACCAGGACTCTCTGCTGGTCCTGGGTTAGGCCCTCAAAGCCTGTGATATTTGCTGCTGGTCCATCCTCTGGGACCAGGCGGGTCACCACTGCACCCACCATCAGACTCAGCACTGGGAAAGAGCCTGTGGGGAACAAGGGTGGGTGAAGATGACACTGTTAAACCATATCACATCTTGTATTATCTCCAGTGGTTGGAAGAGATAAGATTAACAATGTTATCATGCAGTGATCTATGTAGACTTAACTCCAGACAACTTGGGATCAAATTAAACATCAGCAAATTATACATTTAAATAGAAATGACAAATTAAATAATTCTGTATTATTTAGAGGAAGAGGATATTTTATAGTACTGAAGCACTGAATGACATACCTACAGATATGTGTCTTGAGGTACCAAGGAAGAAGTATATGAGCACGGGGAAAAAAGCTGTGTAGAGTCCGTAGCTTGCAGGGAGTGAGGCCAGTACAGAGAAAGCGAGTCCTGCGTGAGACAAAAATACCACAAACACCATTTTTAAAAAATATGACGTCTTTTTCATAACTGAAAATGACAATGACTAATGAAGGTACTGATAAAGAAGTGAGGAGTGGAAGAATTTTTTTTTTCTTTTTTCAAATAACTGCTAAGTTACTAGAGTATAATTTTTTTCTTTTATAAAGTTTATTAAATTATTTCAATACGAAGGCTCCAACGAGATACTACACCTTTTTCTTCCAGGGGGTCAAGCTTAAACACAGACTTTAACTCAGCGAGCCTCTGAACATGTTTTTTTAAGGAGAAATTAAAGTGAGATCAAACCCCTGAGACTTTTAAGTATATAGCCCATTTAGGCTAAATGGAATTTCAATATTAACAATAATAATATTACATTTTATTCATAGAGTGCTTTTAACAATACTCAAATACCCTTTACAAGGAGCAAGTAAAAAAAAAAAAACAAACACAAAATAAATGAAATAACATCAATTAAAAAAAACATGCAGAGAAAAAGAAAAAATCAAAACAATCAAACCTTATCATTCTCAATGTGTGATTTTATCCATATTTGTTGTGACTCATGCCAGTACAGCTTTGTTTGATTATTACAGTTGACCAACTTAAAACTATCTGACGTATCTAAATAGTTTTATACCTAATTCTTTTTGCTGAAATTTCAGCTAAAATTCATAGCAGTTATTTGTGCATTATGTATTTAACATGGTTTACCATACTTTACTATGCATTGAAAAGATCTTTACACCGTACTGCACCCTGTATATGAGTTCAGTATTGTTATTGTTTATCCATTGAGTATGAGTGATTTTAAAATCAAATGATTAGTAAACAAAACCAAGAATGTGCCAAGTTTAGTCCTGTTTTGTTGAGGTTCATATGCATTTTTTCTAAAAAAAAAAAATAAAAATGTGATGATCAGAATTGCAGCTAAAGAAAATAAAGGAGGTGACAGATCAGTAGTTGGTGTCAGCGCTTTCCTTCTGGAACCATGATCACTACTGCTCCCTAAACTTAAACTAAATTGTTAAGTCGACTTTAACAGCAGTGGGACTTTTTCAGACTTATTCTACCCTCACCTTGCATGATAGCCACCAAACCTGTGCTGATCCCAGACACCACATCACCCAGCAGCCACTCTCTCGCTCTGTAGTTTCTCATCCAGTCAATAATGGGCAGAAGAGAGAGTGCTGTGTTCTTGGCACGTTTTGAATCGCATCTATGCGCAAAGAGAAAACTATTATAAACTACTAAAAACTATTATATCAAATCAAAAGACCATAATTCTCATTCCGAACCTGTGTCCACTTACATTAAAAAGTCTATGATATGATCCAGGACGGATTTGCGTGCTCTGTAGACCTTGTCATAATCTTCAGCGAAGTTGTCCTCAGAGTACACTGGTCTAGACACCAAATATTGTCTCCTTGGAGTGCCCATCTTCACACCTCAGGTGTGAACGTAATCTCCAGTATAATGTGAAATGGTTTGTATATATCCTGAAGAGAACCTTTGTTCACTGCTCCCTGTGTAGTGCACTGAGTTTATATCTGATCTGTGATCTGATCAATTTCACCACTGTCAGTTTTGTTTTTAACTGGTTTAATCATTAACACAATCTCGTTATGATTCATTTTGTGGATATGTGGGATGAGCACTTTTCATGTTCTCTGGTTATGATGTCTTGCTTATCTTACCCTTACTTGCATTTGACTAAAAAAGTCAAATTCAAAAAATGCCACTTATTTAAAGTGATTATAAAAAATGTCAAATTGTTTGCAAAATAAAAATAACAGACTATAGTGCTGGAGTGTCGGCTTTGGTTTTATAAGGAATTACCGCTTAGTGATAATGGTGAGTCTTCCTCAGGATCCACGGTGAATTTGTTGTGTGACCACTGAGCGACACTTTTGGCTTCTGCACATGCACTACACAAAAGTCAAGTGAGCGACTGCCTGATGAATGCATTGTCTGGGTCCGTCTTTACTTTGGTCAAGATGAAATAAGGAGGGGTTAGATCTAATCACAAAACGAGTATTCAGAGTAAACACAAATTTGTGCTACAAAAAGGACCAGACTCAGTGACTAACTCCCTAAACTTAACAACAACCTTGTGACCTGCCCTACGTGCCCTAAAGATAACTATATCTAACTAGCCCAGTGAGCAGTGATAACTAACATGTCTTTGGGGTCATCAGGTGGGAACCTCCTTTCACCAGTGTTTCGTCTAGCTGGTCCCACGACACCTCCAGGAGGCTAGACGGTGATCACTGCTGTCCCAGAGTCACGCCCCTAATGCCAGCTATCAGCGCTCCTCACACCAAGACAACCATCTGAAACAGCAATACCGTCAACTACACCGACCTCTCACAAAAACTCTTTCCTTTCACACTGACATCAAACAACCAAAAAAAGTGAAAAGAAATAAGTAAGTTACAACTTCAATCACTGTCCACTGAATATAACTGAACTACAGAGGAGCGACTGTCAAATGTACCTTATCTACATTTATTTGTCTACCCTCCAACACCGTCTATGGATGGGACCCAAGGCCTCTAAGGTGCTTTTAAAGGTGAAAGACGTCTCCTTATGTGCATGACACTTATAACAGCTTAAACTCCTTCTAACAGTACTACTACAGTGCCTTTGAATGCATGAGCACCATTTTTTTCATCCTAAAGAAATGTAAATACTGAATGCCATATATACAATGATTATATATTTATTTCAATAGTTCTTCATTAATACTAAACAGGAAACGTGACATTAAAAACAATCTGTCAAAATGATAATTTATTCACATAATGAAAATACAACAATACAACATATGAATATATATTGTACCTAGGATTTCTACAAATTCACTATTTACAGTACAAAGTATAATATACAGTATATTAGTTTTATTATATTACAGCAAATATTGTCTTGGGAAACTTCGATCGTCAGATTAATAAATCTATTTCATCATTCATTACATCAGTGTATTGTACAACATGAGTTATAAAAAAAATTCCCTCTGCTACTTGTTGGAGTTTTTGATGTTTTCTTCCAAAAGTCGACTTCTGCTCATTCACACATTAGAACTTGGTTTCTGGATCTGGAGCCTGTAAGAGAAGGAGAAGCTATTTTAACCAGTTTCAAATTTGAAACACAATCAACTATACGTTGTCAAAATAAAACGCGAGTGTGCAACTAAACTCATTTGCAGCTTATCCTTTGTATAAACATGACACGTATGGGATGTGCCTAAAGGCACAGAGATACAAATCAAAGCAGGTACATACATTTCTATCTCTGCTCCTTAGATTGCCTCCAGGGTGGTGGACTGTGACTGTTGTTATAATCTGCGGAGTAAAATGAAAGTAAGATAGAAGAAGTAAGAAGTAAGATAAAATCCTCCAGATGTTGTGTTATGCTGAGTGAACAGCATAGCACAACTAAGTAGATATTGTGAGCCTCATCTGTTTCACCTTTCCACTGTCCGATTTCTTTTCTGCTGTGTCTGGATGTTTCTCGAGGATGTGCAGCATGGCGTCGTGAAGCGTCACAAAGAACATTGAAGGCTGAACTTCATCATCAAAGAAGCAACAATGATGCAGTTTCTCCAGGATGTAAGCTGCAGGTGAGGAGAGAGGAGAAAGTCTGTCAAAGAGGTCCACTGAGAGGGATTTGGAGACAGTTAGACATTAAACATCTACCACAACAATGTCGTTTATCTGCACCTAAGTAGGATTCTATTGTAACGCTAACTAGTCCCATCTGATTTTCAACCTTACTTTTACTATTATAACAGTTTCTGTTCTATCAATTTGATGGCATTCACCCATCAGATAGTCATTTCCATTACCATTAAAGCAATTCTTAGTTCATGCATTTCTCAAAAAGCCACTAAAGCAATCAGTACTTCGTTCACATGTGTCAAAACATGCAATGTCTGTCAATCACTTCAACTTTGTCACGAATGAAAAAACAATGCTCTCATCAGACCTTAAGAGCTAAACATCAAATGACTTTGTATTTTAATAAAATCCTAACTTAAGGAAAAGAGACACATGATCAGACATAATGTGAATGATTTACTGTAACTATAGGTCTGAAGTGAGAGTCCAACACAACGTGAGTCAGTTTACAGTGGCTCCACAACACAAACCTTCAAACTATACTGTACTACTCTAGAACCATTTGCAAATAAACATGTGGATTATACTACACACACCCTCACTCCATGTACCGTGATCCTCTACAGCAGAGTGTCATTGAGAATGACATGAATGAGAATCACATGTTTACAGAGGAACAGGAGGGGGCCACTGTAAATGTAATTTTTATGTATGTGTACTAATCCTCGTATTGTACACTGTTATACACACTGGTTCACACAACACTAAAATAAATAAATGTTGAAATATTTTGGAATTTAGTGTGAGCATTTGAGCCCCTTCTGGCAGATTAGTTTGTGGTATTGTCTTTGTACAACACTGTATAGACATGCAAATAGAAACCTGTAGGTAGGCTGGAGGAAAGTAGCGCTTTAGATTTAAAGGAAGGTGTAGCCAGGTAATCACTTCAATAAAAGAAGTGTTGGGCATTGGATACAAATACTTAATTTTGAAATGCATTGAAAATATTTATTACTGCGATAATACGAAAAATGATTTTGTTCAAACTGACTTATTGCCTCTGATCATATTTCCATCAGTAGTCAGCAGTGCTTTGTCATTAAGCTGTAGTTTCTGGTACAAATAGGTTCAAATGGACTGCGCATAAACCTGCTGTTCTTTTGAGCTGCTCCGGTTTCCCAGCTGCTTGGGAACTGAATTCTTAACTCTGGAGTTTGGACTTTTATGTAACTGTTTCACTTACGATCACAATCCACAATGTAGACCTCCACCTCGACTCGAATCAGCTCTTTCAGTGCCTGCAACCAAAGTTTTGCATAAATAAAGGAAAGCAGCGTCAGGGCGGTAACAGGTAATTTTGATAATGTGATTTAACAACTCAACTGTTTTCAGTCCCTTCAGAGCAGAGATGTCTAGGAAGGAGACAGCAGCAAAGTCCAGGATCAGGCTGTGAAGATCCACTCTTGGAACAACTATGTTGGCCGGAAGCTCGGTGTTCCAGTCAATCCGGGCAGGAAGGTCCTTGAAGTCGGTCGGCAGGTCCAGCTCCTCCATGTTGCTGTTATCCTCTGATTCCCTGATTGGTCCGCAAGAGGTACTCAAAAAGCCTTTCTGTAATGTGAATGTTTTATATATTACACTTTTGCACAGTCACCTTCCTGAATTACCTTCAGCCAGAAATCAGTGCAGTGTAGGTAGTACTTGAGATGAACTGGATCTTCGTCCACCTAATCCTATGCACGTTATGCAACATTGTGTAAAGGTTTTTATGCTGGGTGTAGATGGAAAAGTTTGTGATTAAATAAAAACATTTTGCACCATGAAAACAGTCTGACGCATGTTACTCAAAGGGGCTGTTTGTAAGTTATGCAATTGCTACATAACCTGTTCACTTATCAGTCTTGCCAAGAACTTCTGCCATTGTTGTGTTTACAATGTAGATGTAGAAAGCGACAGCCTTAGTTCTGGGTTTCTTTCCTTACTAGACTCAATTGGCTTTTCCCAGCATGTGAGTGAACCAACTCACTGCTTCAGTCATATCCTTGATCTTGTTCTAACATATGGCATTGAAACTGACAAGTTAACAATTTTTCCTCAAAACTCTCTTTTGACCGACCATTACCTCATTACATTTGAGTTTACTTTAACTGACTGCACAGCATCGAGGAATAAATTTGGCTATAGAAGATGTTTTACTGAAGACGCTGTGGCTAAATTTAAAGAGAACATTTGGTCATCATTTGCAGCAATGCGTTATCTAAATTCAAATGAGGATTTCTCCCATACACAGGCTGATGACCTTGTGATTAGCACTATGGCCACACTGTGTTCAAACCTTGATGATGCTGCCCCTCTTTAAAAGAAAGTAATAAAACAGGGGAGGCTGGCTCCGTGGTATAATTCTCAAATTCATGCCTTAAAGCAGACGTCACGGAAATTAGAAAGAAATTGGCATTCCAGCAACAATCAGAGAAAAAATTCATCAGCTCTTACCGACATTAGACAATAATCTACTGAATACAGCAACTCCTGAATCAACTGCAACGCCTATTTTACATCTGGAATCATTCTCATCTCTGAATCTCTCAGAGCTAGCTTCTATAGTCTCATCATCTAAACCATCAACCTGTCTATTAGACCCAGTGCCGACCAGCCTCTTTAAAGAGATTTTAGACTTAATTGAGCCGTTCATTTTAGATCTGATTAATTTGACGTTATCTTTGGGTTATGTACCTCAGACTCTTAAGACCGCAGTCATCAAACCCCAACTTAAAAAGCCGAATCTTGATCCAGATGTTTTGGCCAATTATAGACCCATATCAAACCTTCCCTTCATTTCTAAAATCATTGAGAAAGCAGTAGCAAACCAATTACATGACCATCTGCATAGGAACGGTATGCTTTAAGAGTTTCAGTCAGGATTTAGAGCTCACCACAGCACAGAAACAGTGCTGGTTAAAGTCGCCAATGATATTCTAATGGCTTCAGACAATGGATCAGCCTCCATACTTCTCTTAGATCTCAGTGCTGCATTTGACACCATTGATCATAATATTTTATTACAGAGAATGGAACATGAAATTGGCATCAAAGGAACTGCTCTAAGGTGGTTCAAATCCTATTTATCAGATAGATATCAGTTTTTACATGTTAACAATAGCTCCTCCTCACGCACTATAGCCAGTTACGGAGTCTCACAGGGTTCGGTACTTGGACCAATCCTCTTCACTCTTTATCTGCTTCCTTTAGGCAACATTATCAGGAAACACAGCATCAATTTCCACTGTTACGCAGATGACACTCAGCTGTATTTATCAATGAAGCCAAATGAAGTTAGTCAGATAGTCAAACTGCAGACATGTCTTGAAGACATAAAAGTCTGGATGACCCATAATTTTTTATTATACTCGGCCCTAAGCACCTTAGAGCAACCCTATCTAATCATCCAATCAGTCTGGAAGGCATTACTTTGGCTTCTAGCTCCACTGTAAAAAATCTTGGAGTAAGTTTTGACCAGGACATGTCCTTTGTCCCTCACATAAAACAGGTCAGTAGGGCAGCTTTCTTCTACCTGAGAAACATTAGGAAAATCAGAAACATCCTCTCTCAAGAGGATGCAGAAAAACTAGTCCATGCATTTGTAATTTCTAGGTTGGACTACTGTAACTCATTATTATCTGGATGTCCAAACAAATCTCTGAAAGGCCTTCAGTTGATTCAGAATACTGCTGCATGAATATTAACAGGAACTAGAAAAAGGGATCACATCTCTCCTGTGTTAGCTGCTCTTCATTGGCTGCCGGTAAAATTCTGAATAAAATTTAAAATCCTTCTCCTAACATATATCTTACTAGCAAAGCTCCATCATACCTCAGAGAGCTCATAGTTCCTTACTGTCCTAGTAGGCCACTCCGCTCTCTAGATGGAGGTTTACTTTTGGTTCGGGGGATCTGTTGGGTCTCTTTAAATAATTTTATAAAGAGTTTGGTCTAGACCTGCTCTATATGTAAAGTGCCTTGATGTAACTTTGTTATGATTTGGCGCTATACAAATAAATCTGATTTGATTTGATTTGATTTGATTTGGTTCCTAGAGTCTCCAAGAGTAAATCAGGAGGCAGATCTTTCAGTTATCAGGCTCCTCTTCTATGGAACCAACTTCCAGTATCAGTCCGGGGGGCAGACTCTTTAGCAATTTTCAAGACCAGGCTTAAAACTTTTCTGTATGACAGAGCTTATAGTTAAAAAGTTAAAGTTCATTTACTCTTTAGCTATGCTGCTATAGGCCTAGACTGCTGGGGGAAACACTGAGCACCTCTCTCTCTCTCTCTCTCCCTCTCCCCTCTCTCTCTCTCCCTCTCCCTCTCCCCTCTCTTTCTCTCTATCCCTCTTCCTCTCCCTCTCCCCTCTCTCCCCCTTGCATGCGCCGACATAGCAACAACCATGCTTCTCCGAAATCCCAGTTTCTCCCAGTTCTAAGCATGTGTACTGCATTTACTAACCATGTTTTCCCAAAGTCTGTCTCTCCCAGTTCCTCTCCTCTCTCTCCCTGTCATCATCCTTCAGGTGATCAATCATCACCATCCCATGTTCCTGCAATGCCTGCTGCTCCCACATCTTCATGAATTCCATACAGCATCATTTCTATGAACTTCATGCAGCATCATGTTTCTGCCTACACCTGTTTGAATATCCCCTCCTCCTGCTCTATTTCTCTCCCTACGCTACCCAACTTTGCCCCACCGTGCCTCTCTCTTTCTCTCTCTACTCTCTCAACCCAACCAGTCGAGGCAGATGGCCGCCCCCCCTGAGCCTGGTTCTGCCCGAGGTTTCTGCCTCTTAAAGAAAGTTTTTCCTTGCCACTGTTGCCAAGTGCTTGCTCATGGGGGGATCTGTTGGGTCTCTTTAAATAATTTTATAAAGAGTTTGGTCTAGACCTGCTCTATATGTAAAGTGCCTTGATGTAACTTTGTTATGATTTGGCACTATACAAATAAATCTGATTTGATTTGAATACAAGACGTAAAAATTCTCAGTCTCAGAAGAGTTACAGATTTACCACTTTTTGGGCAGCACAGAGTTGGATGGTTTGCATGACGTTAACATTCAGTAGAGGAAAAGAGGTGACAGATATAAAAGCAAATAAAAGTGTTTTTTTCCAAGGAATGAGGTTTGATGATGCATTTCCTCTAGACTGGTAGGTTAGCAGCTGTTAATGTTTATACTGGCCATGCAGTAGACATTGGACTTGTAATTCTTGTTGCCTGTTGTAGTCTTAAGTGACAATTTGTAAACATGCTATAAACGAAACAAACCCTCATCCTTTCAACACGTCTATGAAACTGCTTGCATCTGAGTGGAGGTTAACTTTGTACGATATGGTGAGCAAATGCTATCTCTCACATAAAATTGAATTTTTTGTGCAGAATAAATTGGTTTCAATAATGGAATTCTCATGATAGCTATGTTGTTTTAACACAAATGTACCCTTTCTACACTGCTAAACTAAGTAGCGTTATCAAATGGAAACAGGAAACCATAATTAGAGTGTAAAATTTACGAAACTGAGAATTTTATGGGCGCATGAAAGTGTTGCCAGAGAGAAGGTGAATTGTTTTTGATAACAACAGAAAAGGTCATGACTTACTGAAGTCCACTGCAGGTCACCTTTCTTTAGAAGTTTCCGGATTGTCCTAAGTGCTTTATTTCTCTTCCTCAATATTCTAAGTGGGTTAAATCCAACCTGAGCGACATAAATCACATGATAAATAAAGATAAAATACAGAATCAGGTCAATCATAAGTTGTGTTTTCTAATCAATAATATTTGCAAAAGGAACCCATAAAGCTGCTTTGGTTATTTTCAGAGGACCTTTATAGCATTTGCCATGTTGGATAACATTAAGTATTTGACTTAAATAATAATAATAAAAAAAGTGGCACCCTCAACAGCCATGCGTGACTTACAGCTTCAGCCAGTTTGCTCCTAAAGAACTCAATGTTGGCAAAGAAGATTGGCGATGGTATCCTGAAGATCTTCACTCCCTCTGGCTCATATATCTGGGGAGAGTAATTTCTGTTAGACCCAAATTGTTGGGAAAAAAAAGTAATTCATTACAAAGCTCTCCAAAGTAAAAAAAAAAAACAACTGTCATAACAGCAAAGTCTATTCACCAGTCTGCTTCCCATAAGAAATATAAAAACTCAGGTTTTCTGTATAGCAGCTGAGATAAATCTTAACAACACTTTCAGTCATTTCTACAATTGTGCTCCTTGATGAATTTAATGGTCAAATCAAACAAACATTGATGTTATCAGGAGTAAATGGAAATCCTCAGTTTCCTTTGATAAACAGTAAAACAAAACTAAATACTCTTGAAAGGAATAGTTTAAAATTTTGAACAAAAAGTTAATTTGCTGAGAGGAACAGAGTTTAGATGAGAAGGTTGATAGCACTCCTTGATAGGCTTGATAGCCTGGAGCATAGTACATCATAACAGTTAAGTTTCTATGTGAAACTGGGTAGATAACAAATGTTAAAAAAAAAAAAAAAAAAAAGACAATAGCAGGGGTTTTACAGGGCGATACACTTTTGGTCACTGTAAAATTAAAGAAACAATAACGCATTAAACAGTGAGCTTTAGAGCTGTTCCCTTCTTTTTCAAGTGCTATGCTAAATCATACTAAGCTGCGTGTCCTATTAGAAAGAAAGCCCTCGTCTCAAAACGTCAAACTATTCCTTTGATGCATTTTACATTAAGCCAGTAGAACACAGCGCAACATACGTTTGAATAATCCTTTCTGTCTTTGTAGATATCTGTTCCCTTGATGTTGGCCAGGACACTGCAGCGCGGACTGAAAGACAGAAAAACTTCACTTTACAAATTGTTTGGCATTTATTTATAAATCAGGATGAAAAGAATTCATATTTAAAATTAGTGCAGCTTATTCTGCGAGCAACACGAGTTTTCATGTGAATTTGTCCGGAGGCCTACAATCATGCTGCTAGCAGCAGGAAGCAGCTCAAACATTGAATTTCAAAAAAGAAATTTGCTCACTGTCAAAGCTTCAAAGATATGTACAAGCAAGACCAGGAAACAAAAACAACCAACACCAAAAAAACTGCACAGGGATAGATACTGACAATTGAACCCTGAGGACAATGCTGAGCAGCTCCACACCAAGGCCAACGGCCAATCCAAGATCCAGCCCCAGTAATATGGATGCAATACAGGTTCCTATCCACACAACCTGGACGCAGGTAAAGGTGAGGAAAAAAAAAAAGGTTATTAATGGTATTAAAAAAGAAAGAGAGAGAAATCGGCAGAGATTTCAGTCACTTAAGGCAATACTTAGACTGAGCATTAACCCACACAGTCTGGTTTATCCCTCCTCCACAGGTATGGAACGTCTCGGATCTGCATCAACATGCCCTTCAAGTTTACGATGACCACAGCACCCAGCACAGACTGTTAAATTAATCGGTCAGAGGTCAGATTTCAGTCAGTCCAGGTTTCCAAAACTTAATTTGTATGTTAGTGGAGCGTAAGGGAGTTTGGAGATTTACCTTTGGGAGGGGTTCCAGTAGGTATCCAATGGCCAAGGTGACAATCATCACCATGATAGCTGAAATTAAACCAGCTATCTGAAAAGAGCATAAGATTTACAATATGTTAGACTGAAAAGAGTTAAACTATGGAACAAATACTGGTATTGCTTTTTTACGGTCTTAAGTAAGGTTTAAGTCTTAAAACCAGGCACAAACTCAAGCCAGATCTTTCCTCAGATTTGTTGTTGATGGGTTAAAATTACATAGGTCAGACATATTGGTTTACCTGAGTCTTGCCCCCTGTGCTTTCCTGCACTGCGCTTCTGGAGAGAGCTGTGCTTGCAGCGAAAGATTTGAAGGAAGCTCCAAAGATGTTGCTAACTCCAAACGCGATCAACTCCTGCAGCCAAGTCAGAGAGAGCACTCATCTTTTTATCAGTATTACCTGATGCCTGTATGTTAATGTTGACAATTTAGTGCCGTTACATACCTGATTTCCATCTATGGTGTAATCGTATTTCACAGAATAGACTTTTGCCACAGAGAAGGCCACAGCAAAACCCACTATAGCCATAGGAAAGGCATCCAGTGCTGTCTCCTGGAATATGTGCAGGTTTGGGGCCACAGGAGGCTCATAGCTGAAATTGTATAAGACCGTACTGTTAACTTCAGATACAGTTCTTCATTATGTTTGTGTATCTAAACCCAGTGATCCTGCATGGCAGGATCATGTTTGTGTTGACAATGTTCATTCACTTACTCAGCCGATGACATTGATAACTATTCGTGTTTGATCAATACCAATACGTTTAGGTTTACAAATACACGCATGTGTTGTTGTCAAGGTTATTATCTATAAGAATGACCTGGTTTATGGATTACTATGCTCTGACAGATAGCGAAGAAAAACAAACAAACAAACAAATCACTATTTTAACATTGATTCCAGGAAAGGATACTCCTTCCTTTTCTTCTAGGGTTGTTTGCAGTGTTTTATGTAAAAGGAGAGAAATGGGAAACTAAGAATGACTGTATTAAAATCTGCATTCTTACCATAATTATCTTTGCTAATATGAAAAGTTCAGTAAACTCAAAATATAACTTACTCGCTGAAAAATATTTCTGTGGTAAGTAAGAGTGAGTCTCTATCTCTGTCTGACTTTCCTGTGTCTCCCTAAGACAGTCCAGTTAAATGTAGTCATGACTGTCCCAGGAACAACTAGTCAAAAGAAACTTACCCCTTTGTTTTTATTTGTTTATTTTATTTCAGATTTGAGAGGACCTGCCTTTTAAAACAACTAGGGGATGTTTCCTATGTTACATGTGACAATGTGAACAATCAAAAACAAATTAGACTGCAAAAGAGGTGATATTCACTGGTGGCACTGGAGTGACATGACATAATACTTCTTGGCTTTAACTAATGTGCAAAAATCTCTTACCCTTTTGGAATATGACCAATAACATCGATGCCATATTTCGTCCTGAAGTCAAATGCATATGAAACTCCACATGCAATAACAGTCTGCAGAAGGAATCATACAAGTCACTAAATAACAACTGAAAATACAGTTCATCATCATTACTGATGCATTAGTTAATGTTATGAACAACAGGCTATGAAAAAAGTCCCAAGAATGGTGTTGCTTAGCATTGCTTACCATGATAACCTCTATTGGGATGGGCACCGGCAGCTTGGACTTCATTCTGTCATTTAGCTCTTTTACAATAAACACCACCACCATGATGACTAAGGAGATAACCACATCACAGACATTGGTGGAGGTAATCTTGTTAAAGATGATCTCCAGGGTCTGAAGACATGAAAACATTGTCAAACAGATGCACATAAAACAGCTAGAAAGCTTAAAGGTGCTCTGTACTCACATATATGATAGCGAGTGGGCCGCTGATGCCTGGAACCTGCAGCCCCAACACAAACTTGAGCTGAGAGACCACGATGTGGACAGCGGCGGCTGTGGTGAAGCCCGACACCAGAGTGTCTGACAAATACATGACAACAAAGCCCACCTGAAGGACACCCATCACCAGCTAGAAGAGACAAATGAGACGTCACCTGCCAGATGATTCACCCTCATTACACATTAAGCCTTCAGGTTAAACCAAGCTAATGACCTCAGGCCCTCAACGAAAACAGTCTATTTGGTCTGGTGGGCTAGGGATCCAGAGAGAAGCCTGACAGAAGAGATGTAAAACTACACTGGGAGGGTTTTTGGTTCCTAAAACAACAAATGTTTTGTCATATGGGGATCAATACACTGGAGTAGTGTAAACTCTGGGACCTGTCAAAGTTTTAAAGCTTATTTCACCCATTCAAAGAGTGTTTTTACTGTGTAGCCATGTCATCGCACCATAAGTGAAGTGGTTAACTGTGCTTCGTGGGGAATTTTACCTGCATAATGCCAACGAGAAACGTCACAGATGAAGCTATCAGCACTCTCTGCTCATCTATAGACAGGCCTTCCAACCCTGTGATGTTGACGCGTGCCCCCTCATCTGGGACCAGCTTGGTGACCACTGAGCCAATCATTAGACACAAGACTGGAAACGGACCCACAGAGATGTGCCTCGAGGTGCCAAGTAAGAAGTACATGATGACAGGGAAGAAGGCCGAGAAGAGCCCGTACCAGGCTGGCAAAGAGGCCAGCAGGCAGTAAGCCAGACCTGAAACACAAAAACAGCAACACACATATATAATACACATACACATGTACAAAAATAATAAGATTAATTCCCGTAACATTACTTCAGATTCTGTAGATTAAGCTATATTTAGATGATGGTTAACATATCAATGCAAGGATAATACTTTAATAGTTTCAATGAATGGAAAACCCAGAGAATCAAGTGTTTTTATAATACTAGATACATTTTTCCATTTCAACAACCCCCAGTAAAAAAAAAAAAAAAAATCACTAGCCTTCCATGTGCCTGTACGTTACATAGTGTTTGTGCTGCGCAAAGAGGTTGTTTGAATTGACCATATAATTTGTTGTTTTCTGTAGAATCACATTTTCTAAATATGAATAAAGCACCTGTTCTGAATCAAATCAAAATCAAATCAAATCAAATCAGATTTATTTGTATAGCGCCAAATCATAACAAAGTTACATCAAGGCACTTTACATATAGAGCAGGTCTAGACCAAACTCTTTATAAAACGATTTAAAGAGACCCAACAGATACCCTGATGAGCAAGCACTTGGCGACAGTGGCAAGGAAAAACTTCCTCTAAGAGGCAGAAACCTCGGGCAGAACCAGGCTCAGGGGGGGCGGCCATCTGCCTCGACTGGTTGGGTTGAGAGCAAGAATGCTGAGCTGTAGGATGAAATAATATCCTGTGGAGGATTCATGTTGTATAACAACTCTGACCTGCTGCTGTAGGAAGAACTGAGCCTAGCAGCATAATCTCTGCGCTCATCAGTTTTGAACCCTCTTTTATGTAACAGTTCGTGGGATGACAGTGTAACCTCTGCATGTTTGTTGTATGATAGAAGGCAGGACTAAACACTGTCGATATTTTGGTCATGGACATTTTCTGGATAAAATGTTTTAAATAAATTTTTGATGTTTTTTGAAATTTTGGTCATAAAATACAACTTGGAATACAGTAAAAAAAACTAAACAAAAATCAGTTAGTACAACACATTTTTTTTTTTTTTTGCTGTTGATATTTACCTTGTAGTACAGCGACTAATCCAGTGCTGACACCAGACACGATGTCACTGAGCAGCCACTCTTTGATTTGATAGATCTTCATCCAGCCAATGACCGGTAGAAGAGAGAGAGCGGTGTTCTTAGCTCGTTCGGCATCACATCTATGATAATAAACAGAGAAAAAAACCTAAAGTCGAGTAGCAGATTGGTCACTCAGAACATCTGGAGCTCCTGAACACACCAACCTACATCCCCAAATAAAACCAACTGAAGATGAGATGGTAGCTCTTTTTAGGCTCATAGGGTTGATATCTGTTGTTTCAATGTAATTGTATTTTCGCATTTCTTTGCAACACAACAAGGCACAAGTCATACATTAACAGATTATACTGTTCAACGTTTACAAGGTTTGCAAATGTACTCCTCAATTACAAACTGCTTTAAAATGGTGAATAGCAATGCATTAGTGACGATATAATCACAATTTAGAGAGATAACTTAAAATAATACTGCCCTTTTATGAATGTTACTGCTGATACTTAACCCTATAAAGCCTGACCAGAGAAATAATGGACAGAAAATTAAATTTTTTTTCAATGTGACGTCTTTATTTGGCCCTTTAACAAAATGTAAAAAAAAAAAAAAAGAGCATATTTGCCTTTTTGTTTATATCATATTTATTACATCGGGCATTACACCCAATTCAAGCAATAACAAAAACCTTTCTCCTTGGTCATCTATAACATCTGTATCTTTGAATCTGCATTTTTATTTTTTCCAAACAGCTGCCTTTTTCAATCTCTTTTTCTTTTATTTTGCCAGGGGGATGGTCTCATAAATGTATGTATCAAATATGATACACACGGCGTTATAGGGTTAATAAATCATCCTAGCTTTGTTATACATGTGCATAAATTCATGATAGATTTCACTAAATACATGTGAATACTTCGTCCATAAACCTTCGTGATCTCATATATATATATAAAACTGTCAAAAGAAAAAACTGGGGGACTCACAAATACAGTATGTGAAGTAAATTGGTAATTTAGTTAAGACAACTAAACCCACTAAGTTGATCCAAAATAAAAGAACCTGGTTAAAATAGAATGTCATCGAAAAGGGTTAAATTAGGTTTAAGGTTAGTAAATTAGGGTTAGTTAGTATTGGATGCTCTGGGAACAATTTATTTATTTATTTATTTATTCTTTTCTCTTCTTTTTTTTTTTTTTTTTAAATTAAAATCTAATTACAAAATTACATTTTTCACAAGTTTACAAGACTGGTCTATAAGTGAAAAGAGAGGACTACAGCACTTAAACAATATAAAAGTCAATCTAGTGAAAAACATACACAGGTCAGATTCCCGTAACGTCCCATTTCAAGCGTGTGTTCAGTTAGTTCAGTTCCAAATTGTATTTAACTCCAAGATGTTCCAATGGTCTGCTGAAGAGTATTAATTCTTCCATTGATGTGATGTCCCAATTTTTCCAGAATCACAACCTCAGATATCAGAGGTTTCCACATAAGAACAGAGGGGCGGGGGGGGGGGCCATCTTCTACCCACTTCACCATAATTGCTCTCCTTACCACCATTAAGAGTGATTTTGAAAATTGGGGACGATTCCAAGCAAACATAAAAGTGGATTTGCTGACACCTGTTGTCCTATTGCAATACTAATGTTTGCAAATATTGCCCTCCAGAATACCTGAATTGTATTGTATTCCCACAGGCAATGCAACCTAGTGCCTGCATGACTTTTACATTTGGGACAGTTTGGTCTGGGAACAATTTAATGAAAGTTGCTGATTGTCTGATGGTATCATCAGGTCAAAAAACCCAGGGTCAAAGAAGAACCAAAACAATCCAATAATCACCTCATTCACCACCTTGACTTTTGAACTTGATGAAATGACCAAAAACGTTGTACATAAAATGATAATGAAGGATCAACAGATTGTGATTTTTTTTTTTATTTCTGAGTATACAAATAATATCTATTAGGTAAAAATAAGGACTATATTTTTAAATTAATTTGCTATAAAAATTGAAGCAACAACCGAAAGTTGACCTTCACAAAACTTGACCATAGTCGTAGGAATTTCTAACTGTAAAAACTCAGCCCACCACTGTTGCAGTCAGAACAGTTTTAGAAGTGGAGCTCAGGTCAGTGGTTCTCAAAGTGGATTCCACACAACAAAAGAAAAATCATTCGTTTTCAGTTCGGTCCATAAGTAAGTGAGAGAAAATAGGACTATTTTAGCCATGGGTTTAAAAGATCCTGTAATAAGCAGAAATCTGATCAGCTGGAGGTCTGTTGACGTAAAAATTTTTAACAACAGATAAGGAGAGACTAACCTAACATGAAAGCTAATTAAAAAAAAACAAAAAAAAAACAAACAAACAAAAAAAAAAAACAAGCAAACAAAAACAAAAACAAAAAAACAAAAAAACAAAAAAGACTAAAAACAAAGGTATTGCATGCTCCTTACGTGAAATACTGCTTGACATGGTCCAGCATGGTTTTGCGTTCCCTGTAGATCTTTTCATTTTCCTCAGCGAAGGAGTCCTCTGAGTACAGCGGCCTGGCCACCACATACTGCTTAGATCCTGGTCGCATCATTTTGCCTCTGGTGCCTGGAGGACCGATGCTTCTTCTCTATGTGGCTCTGAGATCCATTAATCACATTAAGTTAGGGAGAGGATCCTGTCCTGCCTTTGAACATTACTAATCAAAGAACAGTAAGAGCAAACACCAGAGGTCCAGACACCTGACATACAAGCAACAAACATGAGCCAGGTCCAGACCAGAACTGTATTGGGGGCAAGAACTGTCAGGTTTAATTTGAGCTGTGGACACAGATTAACACCAGAGAGACAAGTTTTGAATTTTGACACTGAAATGTCTCAGCCCCCTGACTTTCCCTGGATCAGCATTCATTTTTAAAACATTAATCACTTAAGGAAATATTCACTTCCTGCAACCCCTCCGGAGGACCAGCTGCTTATGAAGATTCCCCCGATTTGCAAAGCTCTTACAATCTTAAAAAAGATTTTTTTTCCCATAACCTTCATATCCGCAAAAAAGGGTTCTCTTACATACCTGACTGTGGTAATCTGTCCCAAATCCAAAGCGTCTAGCCTCTCTTCCAGCTCCTCCAGCTTTTGCGGATCAACTGGGACCTCGGATGGTTCTGCCATCAATAAATGCCACCTCTGCTGCTTATCACTGTAACTGTAATTATTAACAGCAATTATGATGAAGTCCCCGTTTCGCACAACCGCTGGATGCCTGGCTTATCCTTGACCATTGTTCTCACTGATATCTCCAACCTGCAACTTTCAGTGGAGGCTTTCCGCACCCAAAGAGCATTTGAAAGATATTGTTCCGGTGGGCAGGAAAGGGAGGATGTGGACAGGACAGACAGGACAGGACAGCACAGGACAGGTCAGGTCAGCATTATGAAGTGGAACTCAAGTAACTTTTCAGGAGGGGAAACAGCAGCGGCTGTGGTGCTCTACAAGGCACTTCAAGAGTAAAAATAGTTCTGTGAGCAGCAGGAACTGAGATTGTTCTGTTGGAAAACTGCTCAGTGCAAGTTACATATCCAAAATGTATTATCCAGTGGGTGACATCACACCCTGGTGCTCTGATAATAAGGTACCTGGCATGAAAGTTAAACACACCGCTAGTTAAGATTAAGAGTTATCATAAAATGGAACTGACGTTTATTAATGTTCTTCCTCCCACAGAACACAAAGTCAACAGGAAATAAATTCTTCCTTTGAATTTGAAGCAACAACAGCCAAGCTGATAAGAACAAGAACTTTTGTCTGAGCTGGTGTGTGTGTGTGGAGGGGGGGTTAGTGGGCTCACGCGTTTCACTGGATTGAGCTGGAATGCAAACATTGCAGGAAAGTGTGTGAACAACCTTACCCAAGTGTCTGCTCAGAATTAAGTGGAGGGGATGCCCCTGGTGTTTGTTGAGGACTGCGCACAGTTCAGGCCAGGATCATGGGAAAAAAATGCTTGCATGCTTGCATGCTTGCATGAGTAAACACTGAAGCATTATTATGCTCTACGTTATACTGTATAAAAGTAAATCCCATCATATTGACCTGCGCAATCAATAATGAATCTACGATTTTAAATATGCTTCCTAGTGGATTTCTAACTAAAAGAGTGTTTGGATGTAACAAGAGTCTCCTACACACTCCATTTCTCACCTCATATAAATGGCTGTAATAAATCAATGTGATCTGATTATGTGGCTGTGATTGTGTGATCAGAACAGTCTTTGTTCTTTCATACCATGTTGACTGATAAGCTACAGGACAGTGAATGATGCCTGAGAAACATTGGAACAATGATCTGTTGGCAATTATTGAAAGGTCAACGACTTTCCATTTGAGCATTTATTTCCTTTAATAAAACCAGCCTGACAGAGGGACGGTCTGTCTCTGGATGTGTGTGTGTGTGTGTATGTGTGAGATGTTTGCACATATGTAGGAACAAATTTATGCGTCAGACTATACTGTTCTTCCCACCCTATCCTGAGGAAATTACCTTAATCAACTAAGGAATAACACATTTTCAAATATTGTTCTGCAAATTGCAAATGAACATTTGCTAAACCCCTCTCTCAATCAGTGACTGTCCAATCATAGCTTGGTGTCTGTAAACAAACATTTCAAGCTTTTGATTGTCATCAGCCATAAATATATGGTGGTATGTTAAACACAAAAGCAAAAGTCAGAGGAAAAATGATTACATGGTGTGTGTCGTCATATTGAACACAATGGCTCTTTGACCACAGTTGTAGCCTAGCATGACTAAAGGAGATGAGAGTTAGCACAGTTATAGACCAAAATATTAATGTTTCAATTTATGTTTTAAAGAACCCCTGCTCACAACTATAATATCCCCTATGTAGTTTTCCCTCGTAAAATTTTACTGTCCTATAATCAATAATATTATCTATAAATTCTTCATAAATTATAAGTTGAATCATTCCAGCTCATGAGTAATCAACTAAAATGTTACTAAATGTTTTACAGAATCAAAGAACATACTATCATATTTCAGATTTATGTCAAGACAGGCTTGATAGCCAACAGTTGTAAAATGTAAAATGCGTTGATGTAACTCTGGTATATAAATACACACATAGTCACACATAGATCATAATGCACGTGATCAATGTAAAAACACTTTATACATAAAAAACCATCCAGTATTCCTAGCGAAGAAAGTCTCTCGTAATAAACAGATAGGTATTCATCCATTCATTATCTGCAACCACTACTCATCCACAGGTCACAGGGGAGCTAAAGCCAATTGAAACTGACCTTGGGTGAGCGTGGGCTTCACGCTGAGGTCACATGTTGATTGCAAAGCTGACGTATAGAGACACACAACCAGTCACACATAGCCTAGAAGAACCTGGAGAAAATCCAATCAGGCACAGGAAAAACACACAAACCCACACAGAAGTTTGGGGATTAAACCCAGAAACAGCTTGCTGTGAGGCAACAGTGCTAAAGCACTGCTCACTGTACTGTTTATCATTATCAAATATGTGGATCATCGAGTAGATTCTCCCTGTGCCTGTTTGCGCTATCACCTCCTTATCAGATAGGAGGGACTGCACTTTTAAAGAAAATTAAAGCAGCGTCAGCAAGTAAATGTGTTGTCAGCCAGACTTCCAAACACATTTGTTACAATTTGCATGGAAGAAGAGATGACAGTAACATCATTAATGCTTGGTTTGTTTGTTTTTTCTGAAAAATCAGCAAATTCCAATGAACAAGAACAATAACAAGTCTTAACTTGAGGAACAAAGTGTCCAGGACTGTTCTGCTGGTGAACAGGATGAGGCGTAACAGACGATCGGGATGTAAAGTCAAGGAAAAGTAGGTTGGAGTGATCTGCGTAATATTGCAACAGTGTCAAAATCTCCTATTTTAACCTTGTCTTCAGGAAATTACATTGATGCTCATCTAAACCACAACAGCAACAACATGACCAGCGAGAATACATTGTTAATTTACAATGACCTCAAAAGTATTCAAATCACTGCCTTCCCAAACTATGTCCAGTCAGTTAAGTTTGTCACAGTTCAACTCCAGACATTTCACAATGCCTTTGAGCACATTTGGACCAAAAGGTCAGTCTACTTTTGTAAAATAACAATAAAAAAAATTAAAACATGTCTCTTTGTCCCTTTCATTTATTATTTTATTGTCGATCTATTGGCAATGATTCATGGTCATTTTTTCCATTAAAAAGTGAATTGATGCCATTGTACTGTACAAGTTTGAAATGTTTACGGTAAACATAGCTGTAAAATGTTCACCAACAACATATGAGGAATGTTGACAACAAATGAACATATATTGTTGAACACATCATATGCATTTTCATTTATCCAAACCAAACCACGTGTCCCTGCTGATGGGGCGATAGATGGGAGTCTCGGTCTCTGGTTTGACCTTTGTATACTTTATAAGCCCAGGATCCACATTGACAACATCTGTCTTGACTGTAATTGCCTTTGATCATAATCCAGACACTGATCAGTATCAATACAACACATATTTGCTGCTGTCAAATCAATACAATTTGTCGGATAATGTGTTTCCACAAAACTGAGGTAAACACGCACCATCAATCTGAAAAGACGCCATATTCAAAGGAGACACAAATGCTTAAATCCACAGGGCTTAAATTTGCATATGGATTTGAGTTTGCTTATCGTAGAGAGTATGGCAATAATTGTGTCAACAGTTGTATCAGTATTATTACAAGTAAGAGAAAATAACTGATAATGTCACTGTGGTCATCTGGCCTTACATTGGATATTGATGTGTAATATTTGAAAGTCATGTCAACTTGCCAAGCATAGGAAGTCAAATGAAATATACATTTGTATCACATTATGGGAAATGTGGAGGCCAATGCAATTCAAAACCACCAAACCAACTGGCTGAAAATATCAGCAAAGTAATTTAATCTAATCTAATGACACATGTAAATATCAGGTAGGGTAGTAATAACACTGTCAAAGTCGAGATAGCTAGTGATAGTAAAGTTTATCAGTTTTGTTTTGTTACTTATGACCTGATCACTTAGAAATAAGTCCTGTTCAATGGCACCAAAACACAATTTTAGCTCTTACAGGCCTGCTGTGTTGAAGTACAGGTTTCTATATTTGTGTATTCAGGGGGTATTTTGGCAAAGAATTGATAGTGTTATGATCAGACAGACCTTGTCGTTGGTGTCGGCTGGAAACATCGCACGTACTCAGAGTCAATTTTCATTTTATAAGTCGCATGTTGTTGATTAACAGCCAGGTGCCTTTGATTCAGCACTCACACACACAAAACCTAGAACCACAGCATCATTTTGAGTCAGTATACATACAAGTGAATTCAATGAATGAACTATTTACAGCTTCGTGAGGCAGTCATGGCTAAATGAAATGGGAACAGTTTTGACCTTTTTTCCCAGCAGATATTTTAAGCAGTTGTTGTAAGAAGAGCCTTTAGTTACTTATAACATCAACAATGGCTTTTGTTCTGTCCAAGTTACCCATAGACACTAGAAGCTAAATGGAATTCAGTCATTCAATGTTTATTTGAAAAGATATTATAAGACAATACTTTACATTTTCTGACTGGCTGATTGAAAAGCCTGAATGGGGCGATGCAAAACTACACTAAGATGGTTTTTAGGTCCGAAAACCTGAGTTGATCTTTTCATGGAATCAACCCTTCAAATAATACACAAGAAGATCTAAAGTCTGTGACCTTTAATAACACTTAATGCTCAAGTGTTTACTGTATTTGCCTTGTAATGAGGGTGGGAAGTCACTAGCACATTCAGGATAGTCATTCATTGATTCATATTCTACCCTTTCTGGGTCGCAAGGGGTGCTTGGGCGAGGGCGGGGTACAACCTGGACAGGTCGCCAGTCCATCACAGGATAGTTATGAGTAGATAATTAGAAAGTTGAGAGACAAGAGGCATATAACCTGCAGTTAGAGGGGATTTTTAGAGGAAGCACAAATATTAATTGTCCAGAATAAAAAAGTCATGATTTGACAAAGATAAACAAAACACTTGACAACAAATCTGGACACATGAAAGACATGGACTTTAAACCCATCATGGGCAATAAATAGCAACAACAACCACTGACCATCACACTGCTTATCAACAGAACTGTTTATTAATCTTGGATGTCAGATTGTTCTTACAAAGATATTAAATGCGATTAAAAATTAATGAGAATGAGAATTAATTAATGAGAAACAAAATACCTCAATTCAACAGCTTACATGAGAATGCAGAGAAAGTGTGAATATTGAGCGGTTAAAATGTCACTGAGTAAATGTTTACCAAAGGACCACACAGACTGCTGTGGTGTGCAATTAAGATGTTTACTTTTGCGACCAATTTTACCAACAGTGCAGTGTTCCTGTGGTGCGGGAGTAGCAGTGTGTGATGTAGATTTCTATAGTTCACAGGTTCATGCAATAATAACAAAAAAAAAAAAAAAGAACAAAAAAAACTGTTTAGTTTCAAACATAAAAGCAAAGTGTAATGTTATCCCCACTGAGATTTACTCTAAAATCTCTTTGTCCAGTCAGTTGATTACATAATTGAAGTGACATAATTTAACTATTATGAATATTAGTTTAATTCTCCAGTGAGTCAGGACAGGACCTCTCCAGTGTTTCCAGCATTCCCCTTCAACTTTCCCAAAGGTGGGTTAGTAGTCGAACGTCATTTTACTAGTGTGCAATTTTTTAATCATTAAAAAATGACTCTGTAATGACATTACATTTCCGCAGGGACGTTGCTCAGAAATTATGGACATGCAAAACCATGTTATCAGAGGAATTAAGGTACTGCAAAGGGTGAAAGGTAATGTAATAATGTTAAGTAAAAAAAAAGTAACCAGCTGCCAGTTGCCTGCTGCCCAGCTAATGTTGGAAAGGCCAAAATATTTTCCACACAATGCTGAATAAGCTGGTCATAAAAACCAAAAGTTAACAGAGGTGAGCTTTTGTCTCTCCTCATGGTCCACCAAACCATCTAGTACATTTAGATCTTAAGTTAGATTTTTAATATTTAAAAATATTTGATGATTCTATTTAATAGCTGCAGGAGCCATATATATATATATACATCGCCAGGTCCATAAATATTTGGACACTGAAAAAATTTCAGCATTTCGGCTCTGTGCAAAGCCTCAATGGATTTGAAATGAAACAATCAAGATGTGCTGGAAATGCAGACTTTCAGCTCTAATCTGAAGGTATTTACATCCAAATCAGGTGAATGATGTAGGAGTTACAACGCACATTATATGTGCCCTCCACTTTTTTAAGGGACCAAAAGTAATTGGACAAACAAATATTATCATAAAGTAAGTTGTCACTTTTAATACTTGGTTGACTTGGGTGCTTTGCCTTTGCATGCTTTGGGTCATTATCCATCTGTACCATTAAGAGCTGTCCAATGAGTTCCGAAGCATTGGCTGAATATGAGCAAATAATATTGCTTAAAACACTTAAGAATTTCTTCACCTTGGTGAAGTCTTAATTGTTGACTTTGACACAGATACTTCTACCTCCTGGAGAGTGTATTTGATCTGGACAAGTGTTGTGAAGGGGATTTTCTTGACCAGGGAAAAAATTCTTTTGTCATCCACCACATTTGTTTTCCACAGTCTTCTGGGTCTTTTAGTATTATTGAACTCACCAGGGCATTCTTTCATTTTAAGAATGTACCAATTAGTTGATTTGCCCACACCTAATGTTTGTGCTATCTCTCTGATGGATTCCCTTAGATTTTTCAGCTTAATGATGGCTTGCTTCACTGATAGTGACAGCTCTTTGGACTTCATATTGAGAGTTGACCTCAACACATTCCCAAAAAATTACTACATTATTTCTAAACCTTTCATCTGCTCCATGTAAATGAAATAATGAGATAGTAACACACATTGTCCATAGGTCTGAGTATGAGTGTGAGTGGTTGTTCGTCTCTGTGTGTCTCTGTGCAGGGTGTACCCCACCCCTCACCCAGAGTGAGCTGGGATTGGCTCCAGCAACCCCTGCGACCCAGAAACAAAAAAGCGGTAGAAGATGGATGGATGGGAATAACACACGCCTTGCCATAGAATAGTTGAACAGCCAACTGTTCGATTACTTTTGGTTCCTTAAAAGGTGGAGGGCACATGTAAAATATGTCATAATTCCTACACCATTCACCTGATATGTATGTAATACCCTCAAATTAAAGCTGAAAGTCTGCACTTAAAGCACATCTTGATTGTTTTTCAAATCCGCTGTAGTGGTATACAGAGCTGAAATTCTGAAAATTGTGTCAGTGTCCAAATATTTATGGGCCTAATATTCATATGAACGTCATTGCATTTTGTTATATCATATAAAAATAAACCTTCCAATAAGTCATTATTTATTAGAAGTAAGTTTTATACATGCAATATATAATGGGTATTTTTTTAAGTCATAAACTTATATTTTCATCTATCCAGGGGACATGATGATTATATGTCAATACAGACATGGAAATGTAAATTCTTGACAAAGGGAAACATATGTCATATTTGCCATTTCTGTATGGGGTCTTTGCAACAATAACTGTGGAGCACTGAAGCTGCATCTGGCATTCAAAATATTGTTAAGGCATTTGGTCTTTTATTGGGAACAGTGTTATTCCTTCTAATTATTCTGATTCAGCTCTTTCCTGTACATAAAGGCAGAGGTGAAAGCCTGATGGAACCCTCTATCACATACTTCTCTTTGGTGTTAATTTAACGCCACCCAAGTGTGGAGCCCACAGGACAGTTAGTGAATGCAGGCATAACCAATTTCCTAACAAACTAACTAAATAAGTGAAGTAGCGTCAGTGTTCTAATATTCTAGAATGGAAGTGTTCCTTCTTCAAATCTTAATAATTAATTGTGTTGCTGTTTAACGATAAGAAAACCACTTTTACAATGAGCTTTGATACATGTGAATCATAGCTAGACAGATTTTATAGACCCGGGCATGTTTTATTGTCACAATAATCAGTGATTTTCCAATCATAAAATTAAATTGTAAAATTCCAGTGCACACTGTTGCCAAGGCCAAACTGCTTTTACATGCATACACTGTTTTGATAACTTTTCCATTGTGTTTTGCACTTAACCTGAATCCAAAACTGAATCCCCTTTCTTACAGAGTCTGAATCCCATCACTGAGGTTAAGTTTGCTAATAGAAAAAGCACTACAAATACATTAAAGTTTAAAAGCAGTGAGCAGTCTCTGTGTTTGCTCCTTTATTTTTTAGGTTTAAGATTCTCTAGTTTTATTATTTAGACCTTGTGAATTGAGAACATTTATACAGAACCATTTTGGCTGATCCTTCTTTTAAACTGGATCTATAACAGGTCCAGTCTAGACTCAGGTTAAAGTGAGGGCAAGCTCCTTGGTCTTTTCCTCCCAAAATGCTTAATTCATAGTAGCATTACCATTTCCTTCTGACTGTGTGTACTGGCTTTACATTACAGACAAAAAGATTTTGAGAAGTTTGTGCCTGCAAAACTGCTGTGCTGTCATGTTAGGCACAGATACAGATGTTGTTGCAGAGACATGACAAAGTTGTGTCCCAAATTGAGATTATTAGTCCAACTTTTTACTGTTTACTACTTGTTGATTATCCACATTTCCTTAATAATAACAACAGATTAATAATATTTAGTGACTGAAACACAATATGAAACCATACACCCATGATCTAGAAGGCTTATCAGTGCAAAGTGATATCTGGCAAGAGCAGGGTACATCCTGGACAGGTCAACAACCTAACACAGGGCCATCAGATAGAGACAAACAGCCATTCAATGAACTTGCTTGTATTTGGACTGTAGGGTGAAGCTGGTATACCCAGATGGAACCTACACAGGGGCAACTGGCAAACTCAACACGGAAAGGCCTTAGGCCTGGGGTTCAAACCCAGAACCTTCTTGCTGTGAGGTGACAGTGCTAACCACTGTATCACCATGCCAGCCAATTCCAAATAAATATGTATGGATATTAACATCACCACACATTCTTACCCAACTAAATAAAATTAATTATCTATAAATTCTATACCATAATCTTATATTATAGAATTATTTTGTTACTTTATACAATGGACTCAATGGAATTACTTCTTTAGAAGCACATGTTTGAACATGTCTGTTGTATAACTTAGCAGGTATTATACCAAGACCAATTTAAGAAAAATAAACAAAGTGAGGAAAAGGAACAGGAAGTGCTCCAGACAATGCTGCAGAATGGTCGGTGTTCGCCCACGGCGCCATACGAGCTAGAACTGCCAGTGACTGCTTATATCATACTAAAGCATCAGGTCAGTAATGCATGGAACAGAAATAAGTGCATCACAAAAAAAACATTACAAAACTTGCAATGGTTCAAGACTGAGACACATGGAAACATAACTGTTATTAAATACTGTTATTTATGTCTTTATATTGTTGTAAATAGTTTCACCAGTGTGATAGTGATTCTTTGATTTCCAGGCCAATTATCTAGTAAACTATTAATGCCACGAGACAGAGGTCAACAGAATCAAAAGTCCGTAAAACACAACCAACCATGCACAAATCCGTGAGGAAATATGACCTAAATTAGGACTTGGTGGCACAGAACCATCATGACACAAATGATCTAATTAAGGGAAATATAAATAATGTTCTCACATTCTCATTGGACGAAACAAAACCATAGAATCACGACCATCTCACTCAAGAACTAGTTCATCAGATCTTATTTACCTTTGCGTCGTGTTTCCACAGACCCAGTGTTTGGCTGCTAGAGATTGAAACTTAATTTTTTAACACAAGACCTAGGATAAACTATCACAGTACCAATTGCCCAACAGAAGTCTGGTAAAACAACTCATTAGAAATAGATTTAGATCACTGACAGAAGGAAGGCAGCAGAGAGAAAGGCAGTGATCTGAAGCGCACAGTTGGACAGAAAGTTGTATCAAAGTTCAACAAGACTTTTTAGTACTGATGCTAAGGCCGTTGACATCATTCAAACAGCTGACGTGTCAGTTACATTTTAAGGATGAACTGAGTAGACTTTGGAGGTCAAAGGTAAAATGTTTTATCCATAGTGTGGGAGTTCACATTGGAGTTAAGACAAAATTTCAAATAAATTGTTCATATTCTATTTGACTCTGGCAAACCAGAGATGAACTAACACAACAACAGAAGAGAGAACAACAAGGTGGAACATCTAATTTGTTGTTTATATTTTAATGTTTCTGTTAATATTTTTGAATTGTTTTCATGTGTTTGACTCATTTTTAAAATTGTTTTACTTAATGCAGTTTCCTTTGTGGAAGACTTTAGTCAGCTTAGGCTTTAAATGTGCCCTAAAGAATAAAGTTGTCTTGACTTGATCTCACTGCACTGTAGGAACCAATGGCGATATTGGTGCTTTCCAGCCTGACTCAATAAAGTCTCCCTTTTTAAAAAAAAATGTATTACATTTGTTACTTTGTTTGTTTGGTTTTTTTTTTTTATTTACTCAAACTGAATTCATCCTTTATTTATGTCTTTTATTGTTTAATGCATGTCTGTGCATTAATCACGGGGGTAATATCTGAATGTGAGCTTACTATGCATCATATCATGTTAACATGTATTATATGTATTAATATAGTTAAATATGGTGCCATAGCTGTAGAAAGATTTTAAAGTAGCACGTGCAGTTAAAAGCTTGATCAAACTGTACTTCCGCTCTCTTCAGGAAGCTGGTCAACCCTTTGACTCTTATTGCCCCCTGATGGAAACAACATGTTAATACAAAGACATGTGGTTTCAGTCTGGTCTGCTACGGGAGGGGGCACGTGACCGCCACAGATCAGACATGTGGTCTGCTTTCGTCATTCAGCTCCCTGCACACACACACACAGAGCCGGGAAAACAACGAGCTCCCACTCTCATACCAATTTTAAGAAAGTTACTCATTCTAGGTCTGCCATTGATTCCAGACTCATCGCAACAGAAATCATTCGTACTACTTGAATAGAAATCAACCGAACATTCTTTTTTTGCCTCATAAGGCTGCTGCTTAAAAGCTGAAATTGCGAATTTGCCCGTAGCCTACACGACTGTTAAAGTCCATATTGAATATGTATATTTAGTATATATTGCTATTTTATTATATATGATGAATAATGAAAATGTATTCACTCCAATAAATAAATAAATTCAGTGATTACACAACGTCCATTTAAGCCTCATGTTCAAGCCACAAGTGTTCGGACTACAAGCTAGTTGTAGCACATGCGTCTTTGTAAACCGGAAAATGAATGGGAATTCCGCCATAGTGTAATCATCTTTTCGGCGCCTACTATCTTTGCTGTATCAGTGAAATCGCTACTGTGTGCTGTCTATAAGGTCGCCCCCGCTGTTAATGTTCAACTGAACAGATTAATCTCAAAAAGTTAGTGTAGTCTCCTTCAGCAGCATCCTCTCCGGAGCTGGAGGAGGACAGAGGTAAGGCTCTTTAGCATTTCTGTGTTCAACATTAAAGCTGAACAACATGTCACGGTGAGTGTAGTCATGGTCAATACCTGGTTAGTTCTTAGTAGCTGGGCATTAGTGTTATTATCTCTCTGAAGTTTTTACACGTATGTCTGAAGTACCTCCCAATTCTCTGTGTTTATCAGTGCCATGTTAGCAGTGCTATGTTAGCTTAGCACTGGAAACAAGTGAAAACGGGACGGAGCTCAGGACTTAAATGTTTGCGTCAGAAAGTTGATCTGAAGCGAGATCGGTGATCAGTGAGGCCAACAACTATCACCCTGCATCATCACAAAACAAGTGTTTTTTTACAACACCCTAGGATATATGTGTGTTTTAGACTGTGGCTGATGACAGGTCACATTGTAACATCATCAGAAGCCCTCTCTGGCATTAGTAGCAGTGTGTGCAGTTTCTAAAAGTCTACTGTGTCAGACATAGGTTGTATGTGATACAATGCATGCCCTTACAGAAATTGTCCAAAGACTAAAAATTTACCAAATGTCAGAGAAAAAATCATCTGAAAAGTGGCAGCCTTGGAAATGAGTTCTGGTTGGTTATCATCACACCTACTGTTATTTAAATACAGTCTAGCAAAGTTCAAAACAGTGAGTGTTGCAGTGGTAACTATCTTGTCTTCTCTTGTCTTCTGAACAGAAAAAGAGGACATGCCAACTGATTAACGTGGGCGCAGCCAAAGGAATTAACATATACTAGTCAGAGCAATGACAGAGAAGTGAGTGTGGGGGGAGGTAATCAGCACACCGACTCTGACTTGACAGCATCAGCCACCCTGTCTCTGGTAATGGAGCAAGAAGAAGTGGCAGTCAGGGTAGATGCAGACTCCCAGCTGATGTACAAGATTGAGCGTCCAGTTTATAATGAAGCCTTCATCCGGTCGCAGGTTCTTAACCGCAAAGACAAGTCCACCACCCTCCGAGAGAGAGTGGCTCACCAGTTGAGGTAGGTTTGCTCAGAGAAAGCAACCTCTTCATTAATCCTGTTGAAGTTCTCTTTAGCACAGTATTAAATCAATTCATGTATATTCAAAAGCATTTAATATGCAAGGAAACGGTCTTACAGAAATCAATTAACTCTATTTTCCCCAGGTATCTCATTCAAAGACAGCGAAAAGACAGCACAGATATAAGATTCTGGGAGTTGTAGTAATGTAGATTTCTAAAATGCAATTGTTGGTTGCATTGTTTGGAATATGAAAGTTTTCATTTTTTCAATTTCACTGTAAAGGAAATGTCTTTACACTGCGAGGTATAAAAAAGTTATAAAGCACACATAACGAAGGGTGCAACAAGCTTGTATGTTGTACAAGTTGTATGCCAAACATTTTTAGAGGTGTTGCTGAACAAATTTAGTCCTTAAGATCTGATATTTTGAAAATAGCCATGACTATTTCCCAGAACAACGGTGACATATTTACATTTCTTTTTTGGCCTGGTTAACAATGCAAAGTTAGCTAATAAACAATAACAGTGTACAAATCATCATTTATTTGAGAACCGGCTAATGTTTGATAGTTCTGTCCGATACCTGTCAGCTGAATGGTGGGAATTTACTGAATTGCCAAAAAACATATATTGGGACATTTACCCATCTAGCTTTTATGGGTGAAATGTTATTAAAACATGTGTGTCTAGATGTAATTGATGCCATCACTGATGAGATGAAGAGTTGATTGTCTGTAATCATTTGATTATGTGTCTTGTCATTTTTTAGGGAAAAGGTACAGCAGCCCCTTTTTTAAATACACAACACACCATTTGGAAAAAAAACCTTGCTATAGCAGAAATGAACAGAAAGGTGTAAAAATACGGTTAACTAACAAGTGTTCTCTGATGCAGTCCTTAAGTGTTCAAGGGATGAGTGGCATAGAGAGTAAAAATCCAAGCAGTTCAAACTCTGAGTGCATTGGGCTGAGTGCATTAAGAAAAACATGATAGAAAAGTCTCCATAGTTTTGATTTTTCATCACTAGGTTGAATTCCTCATCACAGCCGTTAAATCAGTAAGAGGCAGTAAAATCAACACCCTGTGCTGATGTGACTTATCTGGTTTATAGCTGTATTTGTCAAGTTTAATACCCTGGGAAACGTAATCCACCAATCACAGTCAGGATGATTATCTGTTTCTGGCGGGATGTAAGAATTAAGAAATACCCCGTCTTTGTTTACCCATGAATATGTGCTAACTTTATGTGTATACAGGCGATTAGAAGTCACGTGATTGGATGTATTTTCTCTGAGTTAAAGGAAATATTTGTCTATCATACTTTGTCTTTCCTAGCTGGAAACCAGAAGTAGTGCCAAAAAACAGCACTGAACTTGATTTGGGCTCCCTGTCTTTGATGGTGTAGTTGTAGTAAAAGCCTGAATAAATTTTTCTTTTAAAAATTAATCTTGTCTCTTTTCAAAGGTGTTCATCACAGAGGGCTAAGGCAGCAGTTCTAACCTTCCTTCCCATTCTAACATGGCTGCCCTCCTATCCTGTCAAACAGTACTTGTTCTCAGACGTGGTTTCAGGTCTCAGCACAGGAGTTGTTCAGCTTCCTCAAGGTTAGTGTGCTTCAGCCCCAGCAGCTCCACTGTGTTATACAGTAGCCATGAGCGACACCAGTAATCTGGAATGACATAAGGGTTAAATAGAGGGAAGGGTCAGCTGCCAATCCTGAGGGGCGTCAATTGACTTCATGCTGTCTTTGTTTTGTTATACTGCTGGTCAGAGTTTGTGATGCAATCACTTTGCTGCTATTGGACTGTTCAGTGTCTTTCCAACTCTGTCTCTGTTTGTTCTAACCCACAGGTCTAGCCTATGCTATGCTGGCTGCTGTGCCTCCAGTTTATGGTCTGTACTCCTCATTCTATCCTGTTCTGCTTTACACCTTCTTCGGCACATCCAGGCACATATCAGTAGGTGAGAAATCAACTTCAAGATTCTTGTGTCTGGGATGCAAAGTTCCTCCTGCCAGCTGTAGTGGGTGCCAGCAGCCGCGGTGGTGCCACTTTTGGGTTCTAATACAAGGACTCAGTAATAGCAGGGCAGCAAATCTCACAGATCCTATTAACTTAAAGCTGGCTTTTTATTGTCCATGTCCCTCATTCTCTGAACCGCACTCCAGAATTACTGTTGCTGTGCCCCTCCAGCTTTCCATTCTTACATAATAACAGTTAAAAAAATGGCCCTGATGTTTCAACGTTGCTAAAAGCTACTTCTCATGACTAACTAACATTTCTAACTCCTAACTTTAAGCTAAGTGTGACTTGGTTGCCAAGGCAGCACATGTAGGGGTCTAATGGACAAAATATTTCAGTGCTTTCATTCAACACGTCTTCAACATGGGCTGTAGGAGCAGAGACTTTGTGGCTTATTGATTTTTGGCCAGCAGGTGCTCTTCTACCTGTCACTCTTGCCCTCTTTTGAGCACATCTCTAGCCTTAAGATTTACAGAAAAAAAACCAACTACAATGACCCTTATTGTGACTCATGAACGCTGAGCTTGTGTTATATTAACATGAAGTAGTTTGGAGCTTTGTTAGATTGTTCTTATCTATTGCTTCTATAGTGTTATTGACCAGTCGAAGCACTTAAAAAAGTTCATGCCCCATTCATCCATTCACTCACACAATTCATGCATTACACCTATCCACTGGTGGAACAGCCATATGAGATATGTTGAGATGTGGTAATGTCCTCAGCTGACTTGAGAAGTCAGGTTGTGAAATTATTGCCCCTCTGACACATTAACCACTCAGCCACTTTACAAGAAATGGCTCCAGGTCTTTTTGAATGTCAGCTCCAACCTATGAGTTCATCTGATGAAAGGGTATAATCAATCTGCCCATCCCTTTTCAACAAAAAAGCTGATCTGACCTGAACAATGAGCGCACAAAAAGGGGCTGTCGGTTACACTGAAAAGTTTGTTTTGCAGCAAGTTGTTTTTGAAATGACCCCCCAATTTCTGGCTGAGAGTGTGTGGGAATAACTGGGCTGCTGTCCAAGTGCTGGGCAAGATGGCCTTTTCACTCAAAGGGATACACATAGACACACTCTGAAGAGGTCATCATAATGTATATTGCCAAGGCTGTATTTAAGTAGGACTAAGGTGAAATATGCCCATGATTCACACATAATGATGTTTGACCAAGGATGGTGGGGTTTAGTTTGGTGTTTGCTTTTTCCTGCTGCCAAGCTCAACACTAATTAAAAAATAGTTTGTCTGGTCGAGATGAGATATTAGGCAAAATATTGCGTGGATTATACACAGTTTGACTGTACTTTACCCTTTCAGTTTATTCCTGTTTCCTCCTAACTCAACCCAAGTGGATGTGTGTTTTCATAGTTCTGCCAGTGAAGTTACAGAACATTGTGCATCTTAGTAAATATGCAGCTGAATTTGGCTGTACTTTGTCTTCATAAAACTCCTTGCTCATATGCTCTGTGTTTTCACAGATATAAATATCAAGGTTTATCTTGGGGGGGCTCAGCCAACCTCCCACTTCAAACTATACACTAGTCAGCCATAACATTATGACCAGTCTGGACTTGGTTCTCTGATATTTACTCTCAATCTACCATATCTTTATTAGATTATTTAGAAAGCAGAGAGAAGGATCTGATTCTCTCTTCTGATTGGCTCACTGACCTGAGAGAAGCCTGTGAGAGGAGATGAAAAATTACATAGAGAGGGAATTATATCCTCATCTTAAATATATCTTGTCATTGATATCAAGATGATAGGCACATTTTTTAAACATGAAAAACTCTACATGTCAGATAAAACACTAGAGAACGGTCAAGCATATGAGCTTTTCTTAAAAAAATAAAATAAAATAAAATTAAATAAATAAAATCATTTGAAGTGTAGGTAACGTAGGGAGACAAAGGCTTAGGTGCTTCTTTATCAACAGCAGTTACAGTTTTCAGTTGGAGTAAATCAAATTGCTGAAAAACACAGATATCTAGTTTTAGTTTCATCCAGTTGCTCACTCTTCCATCACATCTGTAACCAGTGTCTGGGGCTCAGTGACTTTGTTGCACCATTGTTGCACCATTGCAACTTTTTCTTAATGTTTAGACAGCAGCCTTTTCACAGGTGTAGTTGTTCAAATTGCTATCTCTTTCCCACACACTGGGGAGATGATCAGGAGATGCTTTAATGAACTTGCCACAGACTCCACAGAGATGGCTAAATGATTTATTTGCCCATCACCCAAAAGTTCCTGTTCACTTTCTTTTGAGAAGCACAGTAGAGAAGTTATCTGAAATGTCCACTCTAACTTCCTTAATCTTCTGAATTTAAAACAGTGAGACTAAATGGGCTGCTGTTGAAGTGTACAAAGTCAAACATTCATTCATTCATTCATCTTCTACTGCTTATCCGATTCCGGGTGGCGGGGCGCTGGATCTAATCCCTGCTCACATTGGGCGAGGGCAGGGTACACCCTGGACAGGTCGCCAGTCCATTGCAGGGCCAACAAACAGACAGACAGAAACGAACAACCACTCACAATCACACTCAATTTAGAGTCACCAATTAAGCTAAACATGTCTTTGGACGGTGGGAGGAAACCCATGCAAGCATGGGGAGAACGTGCAAACTTCACACAGAAAGGCTCCAGGCCTGGGAACTGAACCCACAACCTGCTTGTTGTGGGACAACTGCACTAACCACCATGCCGCCCTGTTGCCCCAAAATAACAGATTCACAATAAGTTTTTACTTTTTTTTTTGTTTGTTTTTAAAGTTGTACATGTCCTGTCCAGGCACCTTTGCTGTTATAAGTCTCATGATTGGGGGCGTTGTTGTGAGGGAAGCCCCAGACTCAATGTTTTATACCCTACCTGCAAACGGGTCCAACATGTCTGCTGTCTTGGATGTGGAGGCTCGTGATGCCAGGAGGGTCCAAGTGGCCGTCGTGCTCACAACCATGGTGGGAATCATCCAGGTGAGTGTCAAAACAAAAAAGATGCTCAGTGCGTAGCTGAGAGCTGCTGCTTATCTACTCTTAACCCCCATATAGTGATATTTTGATGGAACGTACAAGTATTCTAATAGAGCTGAATCTAATTCAAAGTCCCAGAGGGGACAATAAAGTTTACTTTATATCTTCTAATGCTCTGAAATCACTGTTTGGATTGGGATGTCAGAGTCACTGTGGACATGTTCTTGATTTCATGTATTTATTTGAAACAAAGCTAGGTAATTCATTCTTATCCCCTTACCTTTCTCTAACTGCCTTAATTTCTTTCAGATTGCCTTAGGTCTGCTCCGGTTTGGCTTTGTGGCTATCTACCTAACAGAGCCTCTGGTACGAGGCTTCACCACAGCAGCATCTATGCATGTCGTCATCTCCCAGCTCAAGTACCTCCTGGGGGTGAAAACGCAGCGTTTCAGTGGGCCACTCTCTGCTATTTATGTGAGTTGAGTCAATTCTGGAGGGTTTGTGACAGAATGGTACGAATCTGAACCCAAATGCACGGCTCGTAAGACAAAGTAGCGAATTAATAAATGTCAATTTAGAAAGTTCAACTCAAAATCACTCTTCAAGGAAACAAATTGGTATGAAATGAAAAGCAAAAGCAGCAACAAAAGAGGGAAGCAAATGCTTGGAAATCACTATAGAAATAGAAACAAGACAATGCTTGGTATCAACACAAATCGTAAGGCTAAGGTTGACCCAAAAGATCAAAGTATCAACAAAAATCAGGAAAATACACAAGGCAAAAGACGTGGACTTAACAGTGAGATGGTTTAGTTCTGCAGCACGAGACACGACAAACGACAAGGGGAGATGCAGACTATACATACACAAGGTAATGGGGAACAGGTGAACACAGTCAGGGCGGGGAACGACAATCAGACTAGCACAAGAGGAAGAGCAAACTGAAACACAAGGAGAGTAGGACTTTCTAAATAAAACAGGAAATGATGAAACAACACTGACATAAAACAACACCAAGTTTCGGGACATGACAGGTATATGGGGGCAGTCTCATTGAAGTAGGAGTTGGGAAACTTTGTTGATTAAAGGGCTGCTTTCATTGTTTGGAAGATCCCAAAGACTGATAATTTATCATAATTACTCAAGCTCTCTGTTCTTATTCGTCAGAGTGTCAAAGCAGTTTTCAGTGACATCATCAGCACCAACATCACCACTCTCATCCTGGGCCTCACGTGTATTGTCTTCCTATATGGGGTCAAGGACATCAATGAGCGCTACAAAAAGAAACTTCCCATTCCCATTCCTGGAGAGATCATTGTTGTCATTGTGTCAACCGGGGTCTCGTATGGCCTATCTTTGTCAGAAGACCACAAGGTGGATGTGGTGGGGAAGATACCAACCGGGTAAGATGTGAGGTGTATTTCAGATTGGAATTTCCTGACTGTTAGATCTGAGTCTAACACAAAACTTGAGTTTTATATGTACTGACCAACAATTTAAATGCATCCCAGCTGAAAGATATTTGCTCACAGGGATGATTTACTACAAATGTTTTCCTCTGTGTTGTCAGGCTTCTTCCCCCTGCTGCCCCAGAGTTCTCTCTGTTACCTAGTTTGGTCACAGACTCCTTTGCTGTAGCCATTGTAGGATTCTCAATGGGCATCTCACTTGCCAAGATCTTTGCCCTGAAACATGGGTACAGTGTGGACGGCAACCAGGTGAGTGAAAACATTTGAGAAGCTGGCCTCTATGTTGCAGGTTAGTTCCAGGCGTGTAATCTAACACAGATAGAGGTTCTGTATTAATACTGTGAAAGTATTAAAGTGAAATTAAATTTTGCGCTTTGGTGCAAATGAAACCTTTGCAGTTTTTTGTGACATGTCCAGGATTCTTCTGTGTCTTTTATCTGCCCCCTCTTGATCTACCAACTGCAGATTTTTCGATCATTAGTTCAAGTATTTTTTCACTTTCTCAGAAACTGCAGGATAGGTTTCTATTTTTATTCTGTTAAATAGGTTTGAGGCCACTTTCACTTGCTCTTCTTTCAGGAACTGATTGCCCTCGGCTTGTGTAACTTTGTTAGCTCGTTCTTCAAAACCTTTGCCATCACTTGTTCCATGTCAAGAAGCCTGGTGCAGGAGAGCACAGGAGGAAAAACACAGGTGACATGCAGACACAAAAAACCCAACTTCTTTAAATTGAAAATGTAAAACCATAATTAGAATGAGAAAAATTGTTGACTCAGTTTGTGTGTTTGTTCAGATCGCAGGGCTGCTAGCATCTCTCGTGGTGCTGCTGGTGGTGGTGGCCATTGGTTTTGTCTTTCAGCCACTCCCCCAGGTTGGTGAATCTTCCTCTTTAGCAGCTCCCTGCCATAGATGGACCTGCAGACAACTTTATATTCTTCTGAGTCTGTTGAAATAAAAGCTGACAGCTCCGCTGACACAGAATATTAAGTCACAAAAATGAGTCAGGGCATGTTTCACCTAATCACATTGAAAAACCAGTGTCACCACATTTTTTTGGTCCCATGTTGTGTTTTCTTCTCTTTTGTCTCTCAGACTGCGTTGGCTGCCATCATCATGGTTAACTTGTTGGGGATGTTCAAACAGTTCAGAGATATTCCTACCCTATGGAGGACCAGTAAGATCGAACTGGTCAGTGTATGAAATCCAACCCAAACCCTAACCCACCCTAACATCAGAAATGTCGCCATGCAACAGCCTCTGAAAACCTGCCTTTTAGTTCACTATGGCTCTAAACTGATCTTATGTCAATGCTTTCATCCATCTTTTTTGCCTTGTTACCATGAGCAACACGTACCTGTGATGTTTGGAAAGAAAAGTAAAGAAGAAAGCACTCTGAGCTTGGGGCGGGTTTAAGAGAGGTGACTGCTTTGGTGTGACAACAAAGTTTCAGAAGTACTTAAAGCTGGACACAGTATTTATATAGAAACTAGACGTGATCAATCAAAGACCACATGGCGGTCTAACTTAAAATTTAATGCATCATGTTAAACATCATTCAATCATTATAATCTTAGATCTCATTTCTCTCTACCATTGCTGAAGATAAATAAGATTTGCTGAGCATTTATCTTGTCAGTGGGTGACAGTTCTTTCCTTTTAAGAAGAAAAGAAAGGATCCAGCTGTTGATAGTTTAGTTGTAAATGTCATGTTGGTTTCTTTCTA
Source organism: Remorina albescens (assembly GCA_034769265.1). NCBI lineage: Eukaryota > Metazoa > Chordata > Actinopteri > Carangiformes > Echeneidae > Remorina > Remorina albescens. The sequence continues at coordinate 14,699,223 of CM068484.1, read as the reverse complement.
TTTCTTCCCTGTTCCCTTTCAGGCCATATGGCTCGTAGCTTTTGTGGCGTCTGTGCTTTTGGGCCTGGATTACGGCCTCCTGGTGGCGATCACATTCGCTATTCTAACAGTCATCTACAGAACACAAAGGTACTGATAAGGAGCATCTGTTTGTCTTTCGCCTGAACGGCCAAATTTAATTTGCAAAATACTTATTAACTTAGCCTCACATATCATAGCACCTGTTACCTGAACCCTCTCCTTATTTTTCAGCCCTAAAAGTGCCATCTTGGGCCACGTTCCAGGTACTGGGATGTACTATGATTTGGAAGAATATGAAGAGGTGAATCTATCAAAAAACACCTCTGTTTGAACCCAGGAGAAAAAACTTCCCACATAGCCTGTTGATCTTAACACTGAATCTGTGATTTGTGTTTTGTTCCCAGGCTGTTGAATATGAGGGGATTAAGATTTTCCACTCCAACTCCTCAATCTACTTTGCCAACTGTGACCTTTATGTGAATGCCCTCAAGAAGAAGGTAATCCTACTCTGCGTGTGTGTGTGTGTTTTACAGGAGTTGAGTTAAAAACAACAACCAAAAAAATGTATCCTATCTCCATCTATAATCAATGGATTATGGATTTTAGCTTTTGAAAGGTGAAATTATGTTAAATTCATAAACATGCTGTCACCATCTAGGTCATCATTACTTTTAGACATGTAATTACATGGATTTGAAAATAATTTGGTGGCAGATTGACAGTGTCAGAGGTGTTGTTTCTACTTCATGGTCATTTTGGAGGCTGAAGTTGTTGTGTGTGTTGAGCTACATTGTATTATATGGACATTATTTTGCACATCCCATTCATGTGAAAGAAGGCAGGCTAGATAACAGATAAATAACTATCACAAATTACATCTTTGAAAAATATGATAGAGTTGAATCAACAGCTCTTTAACCGTTTAAATGAAAACTCAAGGAAATTCTCAACTCTATGAGGGAGGAGTTCATACTGGTATTTGACTGTTAAATTTGTTTTATCTACAAGGTCTGAATACATTTTGACTTAATCTGTGTACACAGCTGAGACTCCTGGTGAATAAACATTTCTTATTTATAGGAATAATTATTCAGTTTTGAGAACATATTTATTTTCTTTCTTCCTGAGATTTTAGAAAGTCAGGCCCTCTCACATGTCTCCACTCAGGCAGCTATATTATCTGTATGTAATACACAAGTAGTGATTGTTATACACGATATTAGAATCAACACAGCTCTGTCACTTCCGATTCAGCTGGCTATTTTACAGTTGTCAAAATGTTTAAATCAATGTTTTTCACTATGACAGAGGACACTATCTGGATTTGAATATCTCTTTTTAAACATGAACATTTGTAACAACTTATTGAAACAATGTACGTGATGACTTTGACATTTGGAAGCATACAATGCCCTTTTATTTTAAAGGGCCCATGTTTTACTTTGGTGATGATGGCCATAAGAAGATATGTTTGTGGTTTTAAGAATCAAAACCGTCTCCGTTTAGTTTTGCATGTCCATGCTCAGCCATGCATGCAGATTTCTGATTTCTGATTCTGATTTTACATGTCCCTCTGTTGCTGATGTGTTTACAGACAGGTGTAAACCCTGAACACTTACAAGCTGCCTTGAAAGCCAGAAAAAAACAGAAGGAGAAGGTGAACAGTAATCACACCTCTCCCTCAAAGATCTGTGTCAAGGTGAGTCATGCTCTCATGTTCTCTCCCCCTGTTTGACCTGTTGTGTATATGCTCTGTCAGATTTGTTGACATTGTCAATAAAGCATGGGGCATTTGCACATCAGTGTGTCTGTCGAGCAGGTGATTGTGTAAAGTCTTGTTTCCCAGGTATGTCAAAATACAAATATATAACCTCTTATATATCTGATAGTTTGAGCTCAAAATACCTGCTGGCTGGCCTCTTTGATTGGTTACAGTTCCAGAAGCAGGGAGTTACCTCTGAAATTGTGTCCAACAACCATCTGACAGAGGAGCAAAAGAACTGCCAGTTGGGAGAAGGTCACAGCGTTTCAGACTCAGAGCAGTCAGTCATCCTTAAACCTCCTGGTGATGTCCATTCCATTATTCTGGACTGGACGCCTGTTAATTTCATCGATACTGTAGGAGTCAAAGCCATCAAACAGGTTATTCTTTTTTCTCAGTGCAAGCTGCTTTCTATGTCATGTTCTCCAAAACAACAGAACAACAGACCTTCATCTTATTCTCTGTTTCAACAGGTAATGGAGGAATACGCTGCCGTGGATGTGCGGGTGGTTATAGCCGGCTGCAGCAGTAAGTATTATGATGACTTTAGAAGGGAGGTTCTGAACTTCTGTTATGATTGAAACCATTTCCTGCAAGCTGGGTCTACGTGATCTGGTCTAGAGGTGTGGCTGACCACAGCGGCTGCTTCGTTGTGACATTACAAAGTTCCAGAAGTCTTGATATCTAGATTTGAGGGTCAGCTTCTGAATATAGAGCGAACATTTCTCTGTGGACTGAGACCTTGTATACTTTGAAAGCCTTATGAACTTAGACCTACTTTATAAACAATCAACCTTCTTTGCCAAATGTACCTTTTAAATGTTATACATCAGTTAAACATCATTAGGCTTTAGTGTTCCCATCTTAACTTAGCCCATTGGCAAACATCCAAGATAAAGCCATGTGTACGCTGTATAAATATCAGGGTTTGAGATGATCATTGCTACATCCTTCCAGAGACTAAAAAGGAAGAACAAACACATGATAATTTGGCTAATAACCATTTCAGTGATGTTTGCAGTTCATCCATCCCCAGGGTAGATTTCTGTGTATAGAGACACTTATCAGTATAAAAAAGCCACCACCTCCAGACACACTATTTATTAGTTTAGTTTGTTTCTTCCAATATAAACTGAATAACTGTCACAATGGAGGATTATTGTGTTTAAATGAATTAGCTCCAGATGCTTGTTTCATAGTTTTTGGAGAACTGTCATTGACTTTCTTCATGGTACACGATAAAACAAAAATTCATGTACAAAGCTTCAGTTTTCCTTTTTTTAAAAAAAGAATTCCTTTCTATTTACTCTGCCAGGAAGCCTATTGGCTGAACTGGACACCTTACAGTTTTTCACCGGAGTCGTGAACACAGCCTTAGTGTTCCCCACCGTCCATGACGCTGTGCTCCACTGTCAACACTGACTCCCACCCAGCAGCGGCTCCAGGCATTCAAACTACCAGTGATGAGATGATACCTTCCCCTTGAAACCAGCACGGTGCCAAAATGCTCCTAAATGGCATCACAGAAACACCGTTCACATTGAACAGAGGTGGTTTTTTTTTCTTCTTCTAATGAAGCACTCCACATTCTGACTTCATGAAATTTTAAATGCCAAGAGCAATGAGACAAAAGGCGGCTTTTAGCCTTTTATTCAAAATCAGGATTCCAGTAGTGGATCCTTCAGCCTCTTCCTCAACACTTTAAGAGCTGCACTTTAACATATATTTGTAATTATGTTTTGAGTTGTAACTTCTGTGCTGGGAGATTTAAAGTTCATGTGAAGTAAAGAGAGGCCAATTTGTGATGTTGCCTCTTATCGTCCTCACCATCCTGATACAAAGTGTTAATGGTTACTGAGATATTACTGTACAGATAGTTTCAGCTGGATTTCTGTGACATTGTGTATTTAAAGCAACAGCTAAAACTATAACTGGTCAATTTGCCGCATCGTGTTTGTTGTTACAGTATCAATTAGTCTGAGTGCAACACTATTGAAAAATGACATTTTAATGGTAAGCTGTTTTAGTATTTCTAAGGAAACTTTAGTTGTTAGGGTAAAACACAGGATGCCTTTAATGTTACAATGTGGTTATTGTCAACAGCACTGAGAATTAAATCTGGAATAAACTTTATTTTTAAGTGAACAAATTGCAACAAGAAGGACAATGTTTACACAGCTTTTTGCACCTTGGATGGTGAAAAACCAAACGGGAAATTCTCTGACAAAAACACACACACACTCAGTTGTAGGTCATGTATCTGGGGGTGGCGCTGAACTTGGCATAGGACTTGATGACCTTGTTAACAGCCTCCAGAAAGTCCTTCTCTGTGGCGATCTTCCTGCGGGCTCTGATGGCGAACATACCTGCCTCTGTGCACACACTGCGGATCTCAGCGCCTGGAAGGAAACATGGCAGATGTTCACTCCTGTTCACAGTAGGCTTTTTCAGGACAAACGGGAAGTTCACCCATTCATGTGGAACACCCTGAGATGGTTCTGCAGCTGTTTGACACCCCAGGATGGTGACCAGACAGCTTCAACACCTGAACAGCCACTGTGCAATGTTTTCAACACATGTACACAGACTATTGTTTTATACAAAGCTGAGATAAAAACTTCTCCAGAAAGCAGCAAGAAGAATGTGGGTTCGATTCCTGGGCGTAGGGCCCCCTATGTGGAGCCTGCATGCTCTCCCAGGAACCCTGGCTTCCTCCCACAGTCCAAAGACATATATATCTATAGGTTGATTGGTGACTCTAAATTGTCCGTAGGTCTGAGTATGAGTGGTGGTCTCTGTCTGTCTATATACGTTGGCCCTATGATAGACTGGCAACCTGTCCAGGGTGTAACCAGCCCTTGCCATGAACGTTTGCTGGGATTGGCACCAGCACTCTTATTCTGACAGTGATGGAATGAAGTTGCAGTGCACCGTTATAGCCCTAACTGTCTATAACAGGACTGCAGACTGAACAGGGTTCTGAAGGCAGAGTTGAAATCCTATTCAAACTAACTGGGAATTGCTATGATGCCACTGAAACAAACTTCATCTGCTCTGTGACGCTGGGGGAAAAAGAAGTGGAGCTACAGAAAAAGATGTAGTCGATGAGTTAAAATGTGATCTTTAGAAGACAAATGAGGACAAGGGGTGCTGTTGTCAGTCTTACCAGTGCTGTTGGGACAGAGACGAGCAAGCAGCTCAAAGCGAATGTCTCTCTCCACACTCATAGAGCGGGCATGGATCTTGAAGATGTGTGTGCGACCCTTAAACACAAAATCAAACAGAAGTGAGGTCCAGGGGCTCTTTAAAGAAAAATGGCAGCATCATTAAAACCCGCTGACTTTCATGATTTGCATGCAGTAAGGTGTTCTGGTTTCTGTATGAGAGTATCACTCACCTCCAGGTCAGGAAGGCTGAACTCGATCTTCCTGTCCAGACGTCCAGGTCTCATCAGGGCCGGATCCAATGTGTCAGGTCTGTTGGTGGCCATCAAAACCTTGATGTTACCACGGGGGTCGAAGCCATCCAGTTGGTTGATGAGCTCCAGCATGGTCCTTTGAACTTCGTTGTCTCCCCCGGCACCATCGTCAAAACGAGCCCCTGTCAGGTTCAAAAGCAGGACAAGGATCCACATTAATACAAATTTTGTGACAGAATAGGAGTGTTAGTTAGAATCACCAATGATCCCCATAAATCTTACTTTTCATAACATGAGCACAGTTTTGGCCGTTTAGGATATCACAACAGACATGCCATTACAGAGATGTACTATAAAGTGTACTATATAAACTTTTTCAATACAGAAAAGGTCAACAGAGAAAATCTTACCTCCAATGGCATCAATTTCATCAAAGAAGATCAGACAGGCTTTCTTAGTCCGGGCCATCTCAAAGAGCTCACGCACCATCCTAGCCCCCTGCAGATGAAGACAGAAGAATTAATCCTTCACTCCACATTCACACTTCAGTAGCTGCTGCTGTAGACTGGAGGCCTCTGCACTCACCTCTCCCACATACTTCTGCACCAGCTCAGAGCCGATAACTCGGATGAAGCAGGCGTCTGTCCTGTTGGCCACAGCGCGGGCACACAGAGTCTTTCCTGTGCCAGGGGGGCCAAACAGCAGCACGCCTTTTGGAGGCTCAATGCCCAGATTAACAAACCTCTCAGGCTGTTGAGGAGAGCGAAGAAAGTGTTAACAATAAGTCTGTGATTTTGGGCTCTTCCATATGGCAGAGAGAATCCGTTTCTTTCTCCGCTCCAGATGGAGACTGGATTTCCATTAAACCGTTTTGAGTATTTCTGGACACTCACATGCAGCAGTGGGGTCTCAACCACTTCTCTCAGTTTCTCAATCTGCTCCTTACATCCACCAACATCACTGTAAGTCACATCAGGTTTCTCCTCCACCTACATTTGTACAAAGAGTCACTGATAGAGCTGAAATGTTTCCTGCACAAAATACTATTGCTTGTTTTCATCTGAAGTAAAAAATATGGATACATTTCAACTAATAAAATGTGAATAAGAGTTTTCATATTTCTAACTTCGGTTAAAATGTCTCCTCAAGTCTTCCGGTGGATTCATACCTGCATCATGGTGACAGTGGGATCAATCTTTGGAGGCAGAGGGATATGAATCTGGTACTTGTTTCTGTCAACACTGGGAGGGCAGAAGAGATTGTTTCACATAAATAAATGAATAAATGATAAATGATTAATGAAATAACATTTAATACTTTAAATGAATAATTATGCCTCACCCGACTCTCATGCCCTCCTCGATGTCAGTCGGAGCCACTTGGTCGCTCAGGTCCACCACAAACTTGGCGAACTGTTTGACGTTGATTATGTATTTTGGATCCTCTGAGTCTGCATTTATGATTTTCGTGCATCTGTGGGGGACAATTATAACAGTTAACTTTAACATTATGTTCTGGAGAAAATCTCCAGTTGTTTCAAGAAGGTTGAAAGAGTTGGCAAACTCCTAAAGCATGAGGTGTTTTGGTAATGACAGCACCCTGGATATTTAAATGCTGATTGAAAGGAGTCTTTCCCAAATAATATGAAGAGCACACAGTCTCCATCTTGCTTGCCCCCCCCACCCCCTCCTCGCACCCACAACCCTAGGTACCTTAGATATATGACAAGTCATATCCAAAAAATAAATACAGTACATAAAACAGTGTTTTTACAGTTAACACCCAGTTTGCTATACCTTGCCACCTGCAGCGGCTGCTCACTCTGCAGAGTCTGTTTGTCAGCAGCCAGATCCCACAGAGCCGGCGGGGCCAGACCAGTGTCCGACTCCTTGATACCTGAAAAAGCCAAAAATAAACAAATAAATAAATACACATGGCACAAGTTAGAGCACAGCTCAGCACCCAGTCAGTGTTTTCTCAGATCATTTTACACTATCACAACACAAACAGCTTTATTGTGTGTTGTCATGCATTTATAACTTTATCGGTCACCTGTCAGCTCGTTGATCTTTTTGAGCAGCTGCTGGATGTCATCCTCCACTTGTTTAATCTGTCTGGAGTAAGTGCTTTGACCCTGGCAGTAAACAGCAGGAGAAAAATGTAATGCAGCTTGAAACAACAATGGCACTATGGAAAGTCTCGCTGCTCAGGTCAAGGCCATACTTACATAGGTTTTCAGCAGCGCGATGTCTCCTTCATCCAAAGCTGTGATGAAGATGAAAATAACATCAATGATGTTGCACTCCCGACAGTGTCGGTAGGCCGCTAGCATTGTTTAACTGAGTGCTGCAGTTTACCTCATAAAATGATACATATTTCAAATTTGCGTTGATTACTTTCACAGCAGATGTCTCATATTTGACCCCTACAGAGCCTCTGTTTCAACTTTCTTACCCAGACCTACACGGGGGCAGTTTGTTTAACAAACCGAGCTAACTTTAGCCTCGGAGCTAACCCCGACGCTGATTTTCAGCAAAGAAACCCCCCAAAACATTTCCGTTATTCGAGCGTTTTATTGCATTTTAACAGATACCTCTGATAGGCGAGTCATCCTTGTCCTCTTCCTTTGTCTTCCTCTGGTCGTCTCCCAGATAATCCGGCATATTTAAGGTGAATAAACAGTTCCCTACAGAAAGACTGAGCTGCTTCGGCAGCTAAACCGAACAATTACACAGCAGCTTTGAGTTTCCGCCGCTGTGCGCCACTCACCGGAAATACAGGTCGAAACTTTATTGAGACGTACCACAAAGAAACGCGATGGAAAATTCTCATCATAAACACAAATAACATTCGTATAGTATAAATCCACACCATTAATATTACACGCATTTTTTAATTAATGACCGGATTTAAGGCGAACGTATTCTGCAGACTAAGAGCCTATTGCGGAACCGTCACTGATGTAGTACAGTTCCAACACGGAGCGGTTAGCGGCGGAACAACGAGGCTTGCTCCCGAATTGGCACTTGTAAAAGGAGGCCCATGTGGTGTGTCAGTGAGCGGGCCACAAACTTTAGCACTTTACAAAGCGTTCACTTGTTGGTTTCAGCATCTGGATGTTCTCGTAGCCTGTGTTTCGAAGATGCTGTTAGAAGCGCTGGATGGACACGAAACGGTTGTGTTTACAGCTGCTGCCGGTAAGTATGAAGCCAGGAGGAAGGGAGCTAGCTAAGCTACCACTGTTTCATTAGGGACTTGTTAGCATTCAGATGGGAAGCACACAGCAAGCACTGGGATAAGACCAGCAGTTCAAAGCTGGGGGGGAAATCTCTGTATTGTTATATCTGGGTGAATTCCAGCAGGTTTTACTGTGTTAGCTTACTGTCACCTCGCAGCTGCCTGCAGTGATTTATTAGCTCCTGCCTTTGGCTTAAAAACACTCTCCAGTTGTAATCGCTTGATATTGCATAATGTGTTAACACCTGTTGTACCCGGTGAAAGTCAGACCTGTCAGTTTTCACCACTCAGAAAAATACAATACAATACAATATTTTTAAAAAAAGCAAGTCTAAATATTACCGTTTGCGTCAAAGGGAAATAACTCCACATTAACTAATTAGTGTGACCGTTATTCCTTAATTTGTAATTTACTGGGATTCTGACTTTTGATAGGTCACCATAGGTTTATAAGCATCAGGACATATACATGTGCAAGTAATAGGTAGTTGGTTTACCTATTAATAAGCTGATAAATCACAACATGCACTTCTGTCAAGCCTGAATTATCCTGAGTTATATTTCATCTGGTTCTTGGCCTTCAGCCTCTGTGCAGGTACAGGTGGAGCCAGTGGGTCGCTGGTTTGAGGCCTATGTAAAGAGGAGGAACAGAAATGTGTCGGCCTCCTTCCAGGAGCTGGAGGAAGAGGAGGTGTCATCTGAGGAGTCGGAAGATGAGGAGTTTCAGCTGGAGGAGTACCTTATGCTCCGAACACTCGACCCCAAAGACTGGAAGGTATTTGTCCAAATCAGAGATTCACACCACAGGCTTCCTCTCCAAAGCTGGGGGAAGTGACATGCTCACGAAGCACTCATTGAACACTTGCATGGCAAAGCAGCCAGCAGTTTCATTGGTTGAGGTAGCTACTATGTTAAGAACAGTGTAACTCTTAATTGGCTAATGGAGAAGAGAGAAAATTTGCAAAATACACAAGCTGAATAAAATATGAAGTCATCATAAGTTTGGGAAGTACAATATGTTAAAGAGCAATTAAAGAGTTCTTTAAGTCTTTTGAAATACAACACTTGTAAGGACTGCTGTACTTCTTCCATCCTGTATGGGCAACAAAGCAGTACTGAAACCATTGAGGAGCTACTTTGACAAAGTTCATGAAGCTAAATAAGACGTTTCACCAGTCTGACTTAGCTAAGTCATGTAGATATTTCGAGTTAGCAGTTTTGTCTAATGATTGGTGTGTTTTTTCTGATCACTGTTCCTCAGCACAGGTTAGTACTCAGTGGCAATTTGCACGCAAAGCTGTTTCATTTATTTAATCAGTGCACGCAGGGGGTTTCTGAACCTCTATGTCTTGTCACTTGGTAGAATCAAGATCACTATGCTGTCCTTGGGCTCCCTCACCTGAGGTACAAAGCTACACAGAAACAGATCAAAGCTGCCCGTAAGTTTTCCTTCTTCCTCCTCCTCATTCCTCTCATAGATGAATTCCTCTTGCGGGAGTTAAAAACCTTTTGGTAACATTCTCTCTTTTTTCTTTAAAGACAAAGCGATAGTGCTGAAGCACCATCCGGACAAAAGAAAAGCTGCAGGAGAGCAGATAGTAGAGGGAGACAATGACTACTTTACCTGTATAACTAAAGGTATATAATACTGTTAGTGACTGTTGTCAAGACTGACATTATTTGTGGGGGCCTATTCTCACCTCACAATCCATGACTGTGTGAACTTCAGCTATAGAAATCCTGTCGGATCCTGTGAAGAGACGAGCCTTTGACAGTGTAGATCCAACCTTTGACAACGCTGTGCCTTCAAAGAATGAAGGCAAAGAAAACTTTTACGAGGTATTTACTCCTGTTTTTGAGAGAAATGCAAGATGGTCTTCCAAAAAGCACGTACCCAAACTGGGAACCTTGGAGTCATCTTTTGAAGAAGTGGATAATTTTTACTCTTTTTGGTAAGTGGTGGATGTTTTTTTTACAACTTTCTAGTAGAGGACTGAAAAATAGGAACAGAACTGATTTAATTCTTTGTTTAAAGGTATAACTTTGACTCATGGAGGGAATTCTCATACTTGGATGAAGAGGAAAAGGAAAAGGCTGAATGGTGAGCTACTGCATGTCACTGCCATCCAAAGTACTGAAGACATTTCAAGGTCTTTGTTATAATGTCACTGCCAAGCTGATATGTTTTTTTTTTTTCTCCCTACAGTCGAGATGAAAGGAGGTGGATTGAAAAGCAGAATCGAGCATCTAGAGCTCAGAGGAAGAAGGAGGAGATGAACAGAATACGAACACTAGTTGGTACAGTCCTCCAGAGCTAGCACACACAGTAACACATTTTAGTCAAAGGTCCCATTCTATAAATAGTCTAAAGCTACACCTACATGTCCTTTTCAATTTATAAATTGGGTCTGGGACCTTTACAACAGCTTAAACTTATAACCAAATGGCCCAGACCAAAAACTATTCAGTGATTCAGTAAAAATCTCCACCAATGTTGAAATGATCCATCCTATAGTGCACAGGCGACAATGAGAGTGATGGAATGTTTTCCTTCACTGCAGATACTGCATACAGCTGTGACCCAAGAATAAAGAAATTCAAAGAAGAGGAAAAAGCCAGAAAGGAATCTGAGAAGAAAGCCAAAGCTGAAGCCAAGAAAAGAGAGCAGGAAGAGAAAGAGCGAGTAAGTGTTATTCAAGAAATGTGTTAGTCGGGTATATTTACACGCATTATCCTCACCTTTCACGCTTAACAAGAAACAGTAAAATGTCAGATGTGTTATGGGAGATATTTCTGTTTGTCCCAGATGGTAGGTTGTGTGGTTTGTCAGTCCTCTGCGGTGAGTCAAATATAGTTTTTGACGCTGCACCCAAACAAGCTTCTTAGTCAATGTTGGTATTTGAAATAGTTTTAAAATCTAACCAAATTTAAACACTGTCAAATATTTTCAGTTGATGATGAAACTCTGTTATTAAAACTACAAATCTATCTTCTTATGGATAGATTTGCTTCACATAAAAGACAGAGGAAGTTTAAACTTCTTTAAAAAGGCCTTTAAATATAGGTCTGAATAGAGCTGGTCTATCTATCAATACTTTCTGACTTCATTAAAAACTACTGTCCCTAAAATTAATAGATATATATTTTAAAAAGAAGGGGAGTGAGTTCCTGGTAGAGCTGGATGCTGTAGTTTTAGGAAATATTACCCAGGAGGGAACACTGAAGTTGTTGTAAAGTAGGTTACTCCATTTTTGTTTCTCTAGTATTTCCAGCAACAGGACGCTGAATGTGGGATTAAACCTGGTTAAACTAGAGCAGTGGTAGACAGGTGGCGGATCATGGGCCAAATGTGGTCCTTCACATTCAATTGAATCAAACCCCAGGTTCAGTTTGCTTTTGATTCTGTTTGAACATTTGTCAAAGTGATGACACAAATTTGCACTTGCTTTTGTAATGTGTTTGACAGGCCCGACAGGCAGAGCTGGAGGCTGCTCGTTTGGCTAAAGAGAAGGAAGAAGAGGAGGCCAAGCAGGTGGCCCAGCAGGCCAAGAAGGAGAAGGAGATCCAGAAGAAGGCCATCAAGAAGGAGAGGCAGAAACTCAGGACCACCTGCAAGGTTAATCCTCATCAGTCTCAAACTTGGAATCTTTCTGGAAAATTAACACCTGACATCTGAAATCTCCGATCTGCCTCAGTTAATCTCATCTCCACCTGTTTGGTCACAGAACTGGAGTTACTTTGCAGACAGTGAAGCTGACAGCGTGAAAATGATGGAGGAAGTGGAGAAGCTCTGTGATAGGCTTGAGCTGACGAGGTACAGTCAACTCCAAGATGAGTTTTATGTATATCTGCACAGTGAGCCCCAAATGCATCTTCCACAGTCATAGTTGGAACTATAGAAACCGCAGTCACCCTGAGGAGATGTGTATCTGTATTTATGCTCCTGTGTGTTTCAGTCTGCAGTCGCTGAACGAAATCCTGGCGTCAGGCTCAAAAGAGGAAAGCAAGGCAGCTGTGGAGAAGCAGGTAAGGAATATAACCTTTTGTTTGTCTGTATTTAAGTTTGTACCAATGCACAGATACCAGGAGGTGTGTCAGTGTGAAGGCATGTTGTTCTCATAACCGTGTGTGCATTTTCCCTCTCAGGTGCAGGAAGTGAATGCTCAGCTGCAGAGAGAGAGGGAAGCGGAGGTGCAGGCGAGGCAGGCGGCCCGCAGTGCTGAGCAGGCCAGCGGAGGGGGAGGAGCTGGGGGGAAGGGCTGGAATGAGGACGATCTCCAGTTGCTCATCAAAGCTGTCAACCTGTTCCCTGCTGGAACCAACGCCAGGTAGACAGTCTGTTCAAGCTGCTAGTAATGCACAGTAGAGGACAAGGGAGAAGCACGCACTTAGAACAACCAGGAGCAGCAGGCTTCTCATGTTCACATTCCTATTTCAAAGTTTCTGCTTTGAGTGTTCCTCCTCCCTTTTCCCATCAATTCATTGATTTCTGTTTGTCCTGTGATGCAAGTCTTTATTTGTGCAAGTACCTTTAGAAATTGGTAGCTGATGGTATGATGCGAAAATCCTTCTCTTTAAATGATACAATATTAGTTTTAATGATGTTGAGAGTGACTGATTGACATACACGTGTGTGTGTGTGTGTGTTTTTTTTTTTTTTTTTTCTGAATAAATCATGTTGTGCTGCTTTGGGGTTCCAGAGTTCTATCAGAGAGATAACAAAATGATCTTGATTTCAGATGGGAAGTTATTGCCAACTATATGAACTTGCACTCCACCAGTGGCATGAAGAGGACAGCCAAAGACGTCATCAACAAAGCCAAGAATCTACAGCGACTAGGTGAGACAGATGAGCTTCAGGGTCACATTCAGTTTGTTCATGAATAGTCATTATAATTAGAGTACAAGTCTGATTAATATTCATTAAAACCTGCAATAGAAAGACAGAATAGTTTCCATTTCGCTTGAAAAATGTTTCAATTAAAATGTTGCACATACTCCTGAACAGAAAGGATTTCCTTTCAATAAGATAATCTTTATTGATCAGTCTTCTTTTATTATTATTGTTTTGTTTTTTTTTTGCCTTTCATGCCTTTTATTCTGACTACAGTAATTGGCAGAGAGACCCTACAGGAAGTAGTGAGAGAGAAAGAGGGGGTATGACTCCAGGTGAACCCAGGACACTGTGATAACCACCCGCGCTGCCTATGTACCTACTGTATGATGTACTTCGTGTTTACTAATAGGGGATTTTGCCATCTTCTCAGATCCACTGCAGAAAGATGAGATCAACAAAAAAGCCTTTGAGAAGTTTAAGAAGGAGCATGCTGCAGTGGCACCCTCCATAGACAATGCTGTGCCCTCAGAGAGATTTGACGGTGAGTGTGCAGCAGCAGAGTGACTGAATGGAAGAGCTTATTTGGTGGAAGATAAAAGCACTTCAGTGTAGTGAAGCGCAGTGACACTACACACACACAGTGTTCTTATTGGCTGACAGCTGAGGGGGACACACTCTCAGGTGTTTCAGGAGTATAGCCTTTCTCTGTTGATACTTACAGCATTAATATAGACCCTAGACCTGGTCTACCTTTAAACTGTATCAGACCTTTGGGTCACAAGTCAGTGTTGTATGTTTTGTCGTACAAGAAAATAATTCCTTTAGCTGAACAAGTCACAATATTGTCAAAGTCATTCAGCTCTACTCCCTAAAGCAGGTGCCAGTGCTGTTACTTTGTTGTGTAGCTGACCATATTGCACAGTTTTTGCTGCACTGTACTGTGATATCACCGGAGAACAGTTTAAAGCACCATGTTAACTCTGGAAGGTTCTGCAGCATCTAATTGTTGACTCTTCACTCATGAACCAGTTCAGTTTTGCTGCTAATGTAACGGCAATCATCCGAAATCAACACAATAACAGCTGTGCATCCGTCCCGTTTGTCCCCCTAGCCTCTGGTAGTGATGGTAACGCAGCACCCTGGACCACTGAGGAACAGAAACTGTTGGAACAGGCTCTGAAGACCTACCCAGTCAGCACACCAGAACGATGGGAGAAGATTGCTTCTACTGTCCCAGGACGAAACAAGAAAGACTGTATGAAGCGGTACAAGGTAAGCCCACGTCCTGCCTATGTTGTAATGTTGCATTTACAGCTCCCAGTTTATTAGGTACATTGAGGTTGAATTTTTCAGTTTTGTACGACACTTTTGTCTCTCCTCATCCTGATAATCCTTCAACTGTGTCTCTGACAGGAACTGGTGGAGATGGTTAAAGCCAAGAAAGCTGCTCAGGAACAAGTTGCAGCCAAGAGTAAAAAATGACAAGAACCACAAAAAAACAATAGCATCTCTGTTATTTTAACATTATTGTGTTGGTCTTTATTTTATAATAAAAATTTAAAGGGGGAAAATTACTAAAGAAGTTACTTAAATACTGTGTTTCTGTTGATATTATGTACAATTGAACAGTAAGCTGTCCTCAGGTTCTCATCCAGAACATTCCACTGCGAATCTGGTTGTAGTCTGGCAGCTGTTCAATTGGACCTGAGACAAGAGACAAGTTGTATTTAAATGGGCTTTATTTCTGGAGCTCTGCCATCACTTTTCACAATAACTGTGGACTCAAACTCTTTCAGCAGAGGTCAAACTGACTGCTCTGCTGACAGTTAAACTTTTTGCTGATTACAATTTTATCAAAAATTATTTTCAGACCTGTAATCATGAAACCTGACTGTTAATCTAATGTTTACATGCAAATCCAATCACCGATACTAGAAAACGTAAGAAACTAAAAACTTAAAAGATGACCCACTGTTAAAGAGAGCATCTTCTCACTGAGAGCTGAAGACCAAATTAGTAAGGTGTATGTATAATTTTGAAAACAAATTTGGAAAATCAACATACCAACTGCTGCGATGGCAGGAGCCTTGTTGTAGATGTATTTGGTACACACATCCTTAATGGTCGTAGCATCAATGGCCTATAAAAATAAATAAAATACACTGCAACCAATACTTATATGGAAAGGGTCAAGGAGTGGAGCCAAAAAAAAAAAAAAAAAAACAACAATAAATAAAGCATATGACACTGACACAGCAGCAAAACAACAAATCAGAACATTTAGAAGGAATATTGAGGAGTCCCCCCCCCCCCAAATTCCACCGGCTGCGGCTCCAGAACAGCTCCGGCATCCGGCGGCCCTCCGCAACAGATACGCGGATGCCAGAGCACGGCGCATAAATTGAGCACAGAGCAGGGCGCGCGGGACGGAAACAGACACAAAATAAAACATCCGTTTTATTTTCAAAATAAAATACTCCGTATTCACGGAGATTCGTATTTCACACCTTGAAGACGTCATAATGGGCGGGGACAGACCTGAACTCAACAGGTCAGAGGTTTCCGGCGTCAATTCACTCCGTTGACACCATGGACGAGGAGATGGTGATTCTGGAGCTCCAAAATCACAGAATAATCTATGACCCGTCACATCCTTTTTAGAAAGACACCCATAAGAAGGATGCAGCGTGGAATGCCATTGCAGGAGTAATTGGAGTAGATGGTAAATTACAAATTTGGTCCAATAAATGTCCTCTGGATGGACACAAACTGTTAACATGGTTTTGTGGTTCTCTCTATAGAAACTACAACCGGCTAAATCGCGCGATTATGCGTGAATTCGCGAGATCTCGTGAGTCCTAGCGACTCCCGCTGTCCGGCGGAGATGCAACAGTGCGCACGGACGGCGGAGTACGGAGACGTTCCACATCCAGTGGAATCCCGGTGTTATGTAGTCAGTGTAGCATAAGGATCATTTTTTTTAGTAAGCAATAACACAAAGCTGTGTCCACTCACATCGATCCTGGTCTCCAGCTCATTCAGAGGGATCCGGCGGCTGTAGCACAACATCTGTCTGCCGATGTCTTCACAGATCGGGGTGGAACCTGGGAAACAGCAAATGATTCGACATCGATAACCATGTGGTTATCTGATCACCCATGCTGTCTGGAGTGACCCTGCCTTACCGTCCAGGTGTAGCAGCATGTTGGTCTTGAGCAGATTCTTCGCACGAGCCACTTCGCTCTCCGTCACACTCGTACACAGAGACATCCTGACAGGAGGCGAGAACAATCCATTTGTTTACATTTGGACCTGTGTCTGCACAAACAGCGTTGAAAGCTTGGAACGTCCACAGTAAACTTGGATGTACTCACCACTCCATCTGAGTGAAGTGCATCATGTCATTGATGGTGCCGGGCTCACACACCATGTAGAGCCCCCACAGGCCTGTGTCCGTGTAGCAAGTGTTGAAGGACTGGAAGCTGTGGCACAGGTTTCCCTGACAAGCCATCTGAGCCAGTTTACTGGACAGGTTCTGAGTTCGCAAAGAGATATGAGGACACTGTTGTAGGACCTGTGTGTGCTGGACTTTTATTTTTAAAAGAAAATTTTAAAGATTTTCTAGTAAAGCCTGAAAAAATCCATGTGCTAAAACAGAGGTGACCAACAGTCCAAAATATAATACATTTTCTCATATGACTTCAAATGAAAACAGGTTCTCAATTCCCAGTCTCAAAACTATTCTATTTTTATTCTGACATAAGTGTTAATCGCTTTATTTTTTCCTTTTGTCAACTCAACGTTATGACCACTAGAAAACAATGTCAAGGTACACGTTATGGTCCCCTTAGAGAAATTTGTCTTGGACTCTACACTGTGCCTAACAGCCACAATGACAGTTACAAACCCCAAGACAATAAAACAAAAAATGCATCACTAGCTGTTCTATATGCAGTAAATTGCACATCATTACTGCACACATCCCATACACCCACTAGCAGGAACAATTCACTACTAAAACCACCATATTAAAAACACTGAAAAAAAAATTTGATGGCAGTAGGAACAAATTAGTTTTTAGGATGGTTGAATTTACAGCAGGGAACTCTGTATCAGGAGCTCATATATTCTGTGTGAAGAATATTAGATAGTGTCACTATCCTTTGGGCCTGCCTATTTGTCTGTGTGCAATAAATCTTCTGGGGTAAAAGGAAAGAAAAAGTCTGGCAAGTGTCACTTTACACTAAAAATAATAGCTGTCCAGTGCAGCTTGAAGGAAGAAACCAACAATGCATCCCTGCCAATTTTACCAGTACTCACCACGCCTCCACCAAAGGAGCGGTCCCAGTTCCCAATGAGTGTGTTTGCCACCATGAGGGGGATGGTGTCAGGGTGAGACCACCCAACTGCCTCCACAGCAATGGCAATATGAGCCAGTGGCATCTTGTCATCACGCACACGGATCTGAAGCAACGAGCCAGACACTGGATTAAGACATCATTTCAATACTGTGCTTCCATGAGAAATAATCCAGTTCACCTTTTCATTATCATGAAAAAAGAAAATAAAGTACACAAGAAGTAACAAAACAGTGAGCAACCCAACCAGTTGAGGCAGATGGCTGCCCTCTCTGAGCCCGGTTCTGACCGAGGTTTCTGCCACTTAGAGGAGGTTTTCCTTGCTACTGTTGCTAAGTGCTTGCTCTCTGAGGGACTTGTTTGGTCTCTTTAACAACTCAATGAAGGTTTGGTCAAGGCCTGTTCTATATGATCAATTATAGTGCAAGTGAAATTTGGCTCAAATTACCATTAATGTGACATTTGTTGTTATTTTGATGCAAACTGTATTATTTTATCCTGTATATACTGTACTGATGAGTCTATTACCTGTTGCAGGCTCTTACTCTCTCTCTCTCTCTCTCTCCTTTCTATTCAACCTAAATACAAAATTATACCAGCAAGTCTTGTTATGTGTGTTGAGTAGATAAATCAATGCTAAGCATCTTAAAATGGTCACATAATACATTATGTAAACATATCAAGTGATTTTGTGGATGCAGGATTCATTCAATCCAGAATATATGACACATTATCTAAATGTGTTTTGGTAAAGTAAACTTAAGGCTAATTAATGTCTGAGAGTTGAGTTCACAATATTCAACTTCACCAGTAAGGCTCTCTGTCTTTTTAAGATGCATTATATAACATTCCAATAGGGGAGATATTTCCCAAAATTAAAATGGTGCGCGAGAACATTTAGAGAACCACCTGTGTGGTTCCATTCCCTCAACAGGGAATGGAACTTGTCCACAAGTCTTCAAACGGTACTCCTAACAATTTGCGTTGCATTTACATCAGTGCCGACTGGCCAGAGGTGATTAATTGAAAAGGGGCTAGTGTGTGTGGGAGCTACTCTAATATATACTGCAATGTTTTGCTGTGATCTCACGTTGACTTTGAGTACATTTGATCGATTAATTAGAAAATTTTAGTAGAATAAACCTGTTTGATGGCTCTCGTTTTCTCTCAGGGGGCTGGGCTGTGATCATTTCTCCATGTTGAATTCTATACAATATAATATATGCCCTTTGAGCTGAAATCCCACGTGACTTTGCAGACCACCTGCTTTCTTGGACACACATTCCAAAGATTGATGTTTAAGACTTTCCACATTAACCTTCAACATATATGAATGCGAGTGAACAAGAGAAGCTGCTCTTGAAATCATTTGAAGCACAATTAACAGCCCCAACTCCAAACGACATAACACAAGCCAAAAAAGATAAATTCAGTGTCACTATCTTGGCTGATCTGCAAGAAAATGGTTCCAGACTGTGATGGCACTATGCTTTGTCTGGGTGTCTCCATGAAGATAATAAAAAGAGCACCTGCAATGTTTTATGGAAGCTTGTCCTGGTCCCACAACCTGCTGGAAATGTCAAAAGTCAAGTAGCAGAAGAGCTTTTTGCAGGATTGAAGGAAAACAATTACTTCCTCAACATGACTGCACCATTTAGCCATCTTTTCCTCATGAGGAACATTGTCCATCTTCACAACATACACATAAACAAGCAATTACTGGACAACATAAACTGAGGTAACAGTCAAGAATTAAAATCCATTTATTGATATTTTGGTAATTCAAAATATTCAGAGGATGTCTATTGTTACAATACGGGTCCCAGACAAGGTAGACAGGTGGTGAGTGGGAAGGTTCAAAATACAAGTGTTTGCAACCCCACACAATGCGAGTATCCACATTTTGCTTTTACTGACTGTACGGATTCAGTAATATTGAGACCATGTCAATTATACACAGTGCCTTTATCCCATCAGTAGATACGACTTGAAATTCCAGTACTTGTGTAAGTGTTAACCTACCTCATATCTCCTTGTCACACTAAGTTGCATTTTAAGTGATGAGGATGATTATGCTTTTGATCATTATTGTTATTACTAAATAAAAAGAAACGTGTTTGTGTGTATACAGTTTGTCATCTTAATTATGTTATCCTCATGTCTTGTGTCTTTCCAGTGTTTTACAAAATCTGAACACCCATTTCAAAAGCATCTTAAGTCTAAAAGTAGCTCCTAGAAAACACCTAAAAAATAATGGTTGCATCAGTCCTAAATGTAGGACACCAGACCACTCAGCCTTACCTCACTTCCTGTGAAGAGGCAAGGAGGAAGGGCTGGTGCTTCACCTTGATATCTGCCAGGAAGTTTTCCAAAATGATACTTGGCCAAATCGATGAGTTCATCATGTGAAACTCCTAACAACACACAAAGAACAGAAATCACCCAAAGACCAGGGACTCCGTCTCCTCAATATCCAGATGGTCAAATCCATTTTGTTTTGTATGTCTATAACCAACAAAAACATTTAACCTGATAAATGTGGGAAAATAAACAGCTCTGACCTCCAGCAGCAGCCAGCACTATTCTGGGGCCTTTGTAGTGAGTGGTGATATATTCAACCAGGTCTCCTCTGTTGATGGTCCTGCATCAGACAAAGACAGATACACAGAACATTTCTTAACCAAGTTTCTAGCAGACCAGCCAAACTTTATTAGCAGAAACCAAAGCAGTCGTGCATTAAAAATTAATGCACTTACTTGATATTCTCTGTGGGGCCCAGGATTGTCCGGCCCAGAGCTGTGTTCTGATATGCTGTAGCATGCAGGTAGTCAAAGACCACTTCCTGCAAATTGGTCTCCACTTCCTGCATCTCTCTCAGGATGACGCCGCGCTCCCTCTCAATCTCTGCCTCACCCAGCATACTGTTTTGGATGATGTCAGCCAGAATCTCAACAGCTTGGTACAAAAAAAAAAAAGAATTGAATATATCACATTTTTTGTCATTAGTCAAATATGTGCTTTTTGTAATGTAAATTTACAGACATCAAAATCAGTCAGTGATTTCCATCAGCTTTTGACAACCCATTGAAATTACACCTCAAATTAAATACGTTAAATTGGTTATAAAGACTTCTCCTGGTCTTGTTAAAATTTTGGTTATCAGAGGCACAAGTTTTGTAGCTGCTTGGTGGTCTGGTCAATAAAAGGACCTAGTATGTTGATATATTTGTATGTCTCTGTCTCAGTTTTAATGAATGAGACAAAAATGGAAACTTGGTTGTTGGATGTCCACTGGTGAATCTAATAGGAAGTTTTCAACCTAGGATTATCAAATCTGTTCACAATTCTGTGAAAGAAACTGTCCTTGGTGGATTCTCTTCATTGTTATCTAATTATCATTGTAAAGATTTCGACATCTCAGCAGATCCTGAATCTCACACTGTTAATCAGTTCCTATGTAGCTCCTATGTACTGTACCTCTGGGAAGATCCTTAGAGAAAGTTTTGGCGTAATACACAGTTTGCTCCCTTGACGTGTAGGCGTTCAGGTGAGCCCCCATGTTCTCAATCTCCAGCTCCAGATCAAGCTGGGAGCGTTTCCTGGTGCCCTGACATGTGTACACACATGATAAATAATTTTTTAATCATTACAGAAAAAGTACATTTTTAAATGTCCCCAAAACTACAGCAAACAATTTTCATTAGACATAATAAAGACAAACTAGTAAGTCCATCTCACCTTAAATGCCATATGTTCCAGGAAATGTGCTGTGCCATTGTTTCTCTCGTTCTCATAGCGACTGCCAGCATCTATCCAGAGCCCCACCTATAAGATGTCATTAATTAAGACTCACATATTCTCAAAAAACTCTGGAAGTAAAGTTGATGGCCCTGAAATAATAATTTAAATTGAATAAGTATTATGGTAAGAAGGGGTCCTTTAACATAAAATCAATGTGTTAAAAGACACATTTTAGTTCACAGGAAATTTTTATTTCTTAATGACCTTGGACTGGACAGCTAACTAAAAGAAAACCAACGCAAATCCAATTAATGCACTTTTTGGATTGTAATCAATAGTCTAATCGTTTTTGATGAAAAAAATAAACAGACTGTTGGTGTTTATTGAAATTTGTACTGAGTCCTACCTTTTATTTGGGGGTTGGTCAACAAAAATGCATGTAAATTTGGTCACAGTTTATGGACACTGCTGTTGTCTCATCATCATCTAATTTTAATCATGAAAAAAACAGTTATTGACGAATATATTACGTCTAGTCTCGTTTGACAAGATTTCACAAGATTAACACTATTCTGCACCATGACCTCAAACATAACTCCAGAGTCACAGAGGATGTTCAGCAGAAAAAAGAATAAGAAACAGATGCTCTGATCCCTGACGAGACATGAGTTCAACATGAAATCAGGATTGGATTTAATGGCAATGCACAAGACACTATGAATAATCGGAAACCACTGAGGTACTGTGTGCATTGTTGCAAATACTGTATGTTTGTACAATTAATCAAAATAAAAGCAAAGTCACAACATGGTCAAAAAAGTTAAAAAATCTCAGCCAGTGGTATGGAGAAGACCCTGCATGCACACCACTGCTTGATGCCAGCAACAATATAGTACATCCTGGTGGGCTGCAAGACCAGGTGTTATGGTGCCTGGCAGCAGTGCTGGAGAATTATCTGTTTTACATCAATGCCTTACTTCCCCCTGCATCCCATCATGGATATACAGCTTTTGTCCAGGAAGGAGAAGGACAAATTGGATGCACCAGGCCAAAATCAGCCTCATCAGCACTTGATGATAACTGAAAACTAACTAGCGGAAGGCAGAAGAAACAGGGTCACACTTATGCTGGTACTTTTAAGTTCTCAATGAAGTGGTGTAAGCTAGCTACAACACATTTTGTTTTAGTATTTGTTAGTTTAACTTTAATAGATTAAAGTTATTTACCCCAGTAATCATATAAACTGGATGTAGTTTTGTCTCAAATACAATGTTGTGGCTTAAATTGTTTTGTGGCATGCAGGACTCTATAAACTATCTGTGCATGTGATAAAGGAGCGCACAAAGAGGGGTTGAAGGTAAACTGAATTTGCATCAAAGCGTGATTTTAGCCAAGATCATGCTCCAAAATGTTTCTTCTCCCCCAACTACATGTATGTTCCGTGTTCCAGGCTACTTTAAAATTCAGGATGGATAATTTCTAACTCTGAACTTTGATTTTGCAACTCTATCTATAACTCTCACTTTTCCTCTGTTGGACTGAATAAACACTCTCTTTTCTGATGTGTTTGCTTAGTGCGAGGTCACCTTCATGACTCACTGTGCATGTGGTCAAACCAGCATCCTCAGAGGCCACTCGGAGTCCGTTCTCCAAAGTGGCCACCTTGGTCTCGGGAACATTTAGAGCCACATGCTGAACAGCCTGGGTCGCCAACAGTCTGCGTGGACCAACTGAGAGCTGTAGGAGCACAGACGGGAATGAACTAAGTCACAGACAGGGCACTTCATTTTAATCATGTCGTCAGTAGTGTTACAGCTTACACACAGCCCCAACTTCCACTGTTACTTCTAAGAACGTCCATTTCAGTGGCTGTTAGCTAATCTTAGCAAACACTGAGCCATACAGGCCATGCTCAGAGGTTTCCTGTGGTTTAACTGTACACTGACAACTGTTTAAGAAACTAACGAGGGAGTATAGTATCAACAACGTGGCTGTTAAAAAATTATCCTTACCCTACATGAAGAATTTGTCTTTAATAAACTTCTTTGAAGAAGATATCTCCCAGCAGACGTGAGACGCTGAAAGGACGCCGCCATATTGTTTATGTAACACACTGCGCAAGTGCAATTTTTCGTTGACCCAACATCAGCCGGAAATGGCAAGATGATTTTTCATTTACAAGAATTTTAAAAAAGTAAACACATTTTTTTATGAATACAAAGCTCATAAATACACAAATAAATCTAGCACAATAGATCATACATACACAGAATGCATTCCAATAAACGGATATCCTGGATTAATTGTAAATGAAAAATATGTATATTTAGTCTTAATCTTTGTTATTCACTTTCTCCTCTTCTTACAGTTCTGTATGTCTGTAAGACTGCTGCAACACCAAATTTTCCACTATTTTCAAATCACTGATCAATTCTACCTGCTAAATAGTCAAATCGCGCCACGGTTGTATCATAATAACGAACATTCAGCATTGCTTCATTTAAAATAACTTCATATGATATTATACATCTGAGATCTTTAGTAAGCAACAAAATGCAGTTGGAGCACCCTTTCCTCCCCTCTGTTTATTTTGAAAGGGTCTGACAGTTTTAAAGCGGAAGTGTGGCATAAGCCTAGCGCGAATTTTCTTCGGAGGATCTCTCAAGTTTGTCTTCGGAGAGACAGTCTGATCGTTGTAATTGACGGTGAGTGTAAGAGCCGAAGAGGACTAAAATAGAGGCGGACACAGAGCAGAGTCCGCCGCTTTTGGACACACGGCAGTGCGTCTCTTTCTACAGGTTTAATATCAGTTCTGTGACATCGTTAGCAGTGATGTTGAGTTAGCCATGACTGCTAATTGGTAGCCTTGAGAGGAGCTGATGCATTAAAAACAGCATTCATCTGTCGTCTCGTTGGTTTCCAGACAGGAAATGGCGGGTGGCGGAGATCTAATGGACGGGGATCTGGAGGACGGGGAGATCTCCGGGTCCGGCTCGGACACAGAAATGGGAACCGCAGCAGCAGGACAAGGCCGTCTTCAGGTTCATCCGGCTTTCAGCGCCCAGTCCTTCCAGAGCAGAACCGCTTCCCAGCTCCCTAACACCGCCTACCGCACGGTGGAGTCCAGCGACAGTGAGCCGGAGTCGTCGGACGAGGAGGCGGCTGTTTGGCGCAAGAAGCGCCAGAAAGTGTTCAACGCTCCCCAGCCGCCTGCCTGCCCAGCCCGGCCAGGGCCGACACGCCTGCCCGCCCCCAGCGTCTTGGGAGGCCGCAAAGTGAACAACATTTGGGGCTCAGTGGTCCAGGAGCAGTGCCAGGATGCCATAACTGCAGAGCTCGGCATATTTGGCATGGAGGGTGAAATTAGCATGTCCAGTAGAAATGTGGAGACTTATAACTTTGTCCTGGCCCGTAAGTTAATGGAGAAGGAGAGGAAGATGGAGAGGCAATGTAAAGACGAAGGAGAAGTGAATATGCTGGACGCTCAGATGGAGGAGTACATGAAGGGCCGGGGGTCAGAAGAGGGGGCAGGAGGTGATGCAAAAAGGAAGAGGCCTGCTAAAGAGAGACTGGGCCCCAGAGCTGAGATGGACATCAAGGGTCGATATGAGATCGCAGAGGATGATCCTGAGGATAAAGTGACGGATGAGATAGCGCACAGGCTGCAAGAGCCTAAAAAGGAACTGATAGAGCGCGTTGTGAACGTAATTGGAAAGAAAAAAGCCATAGAACTGCTTGGAGAGACTGCCACACTAGAAGAAAATGGTGGAGTATACACCATGGACGGCAGCAGGCGACGAACACCTGGCGGGGTGTATCTCAACCTACTGAAGAATATGCCCAGCATCACTAAGGCCCAGATCAGGGAGATATTCTTTGAGGAACATCAAAAAGAGTACAAGTGCAAGAAAGCTGCTCAGAAGAGGAGGCGACACATGGTGGCCAAGAAGATGAAGCAGGCCATCGGCACACTGAACTTACAGGAGCATGACGACGTGTCCAGGGAGACTTTTGCCAGTGATACGAACGAGGCCTTGGAGTCACTGGAGGAGGCTGCAGGGGAGGAAGAGGAGGCCCAGGAGGAAACTGCCGTGGGGACTGAGGAAACGGCAGTGGTCTACAACTCTGCAGACCTGGAGATCTTCTGAGACCTGCCTGCTGGTGGAACCCACAAATAAATAAATGAATGCAACACTGAAAGCGCTGAATATGTGATGACTAAAGAATTGCACATGAGTGTCCTTTTCTACCTTAGCAATAAAAGTGGAATTTAATATGTAGTTTTTGGTTGGTACAGCTTGTTTCATTTCAGCTCACATAAACTGACTCATTTGTCTGATTTTATTATTCAAATACAATTCTAACTGATTGAAGTTTTTATGTTATTGTTGCAGCACATATGTTGTTGTATTTTGAAACCTGATCTTATACTTGTTATTAAGTCCTGAGTTGTTGGATTCATTTATTCATATTTAACTGTATCTGGAATGAAAATAAAGGCAACTTGGGTAAAGCTACTATAAAATAAGTACAGTTAGTGTTTTGTAAACTTGTGCCTGCCTTTAAGAAATATAATATTTACAACCATCTTTAGCACTGTGATACAGATTAAATTCAAGTTGTGTCTAAATTGCAGTGCTTAATATTTTAATTGGTACAGTTTTTTGAACAGGTGTTGTAATGTAGCAGTTTGTCCACTAGATGACAGACACATTACTTATAAAGGACAAAACCATGTGTCAAGACACTTCTGTACAATACAGATACGATATTGATCCCATACAATAACAATGAAAGAACGCAATCTAAAATGTGGTTCTTTAGTATATGTTAGAAGAAATGTTGCTCACCTAATTTGATGGAGGCCAAATGGTTCATCAAAGTGTATTTTGACACCAAAAACAGGCTGACCCAGAATTCAATTTAAAAGATAAACTCACATTTAACATTTTTTTTGAATAAATTCACATTTAAAATATCAAAGAGTAGGGTTTAAAGCTCATCGAATCTGACTTCTTCATAGATAAATCAGGATCAGCCCTTTAGCCCCGCCCGCCACCTGCGTGTTCAATAATGATTATTTAAGATGGTTAGAGGAGAAAACAGACTCAGTCAGATGTATTTCCCTCAGCCAGACCAAGAGTTAGATTTGTAATCTGTTGAAATTAGAATCAGCGTCTAGCAGACATAACAGAGCAGTTAACATAGTTGGTATCTTTTATTTGTCTGTGCCGTTTGTTACTGTGTGACTGACAGGGACCGACATAGCATCAGTGGGTTGTGCTAATGCTCACTCTGGCTCTGTGTACTGATGAAGTGTCAGGTGTATTTAGCCTCGCCCCTTGTCCACACAAGTTGACAGGATTGGATTTTTTATGTTTGTGACATATGAATATGAAACAGCTCCTTGCTGTTGAAGGTGAAAATTGTCATAGTGTTAACATACGTCACTCATCGCATGACTGTGTTATTTGAACATATTTATTTACCACAAAAGAAAGTATGGAATAAGGTATTGAAATAAGGGGGTCGATAAATAGCAGCCTCAGCAATTATATTAGGCTTGAATCAGAATGATGTTCTCTCGACTGATAATTAAACAAATAGCAACTTAGCATGTATGAGTGACAGCAGATAAAAAGGGTAACAGAGAATGTTAATTAATTCATGTTGTAATGTTCTGTCTACTCTGCGTAATCCAGAGACCAAACAAACAAATCCTGTGGCAACCATTGAGTGTGTTTCGTGGAGTATAAATATATAATGTGGATGAATCTACCCATTAACAATCAAAGCAAATTAGTGTGTCAAAAATGGTCTATAATAAGTCACGAGGATCTGTAATAATAGGTGAATTCATGACTGAATTTGAGGATGATCCTAATTTATCTGCCCAGCCACATGTCAAACTCATCTACACTGATACAATACAGCAGTTCCTATTGGAATTTGGTTTGGCCAAATAAACCATTACATCACAGTCTCACTTGTTGTCTCCATCTTTTCCATAATGCTTGGCTCTTGCACTAACCAGACACATTAGGTGGATGGCAGCAACGGTCTGACTATGGTGCCAAAACAGGGCACTTAAGTGAAACATTACTTCATGTACATTCCATCCTATCATGTATACTGAATTTGGAGAAATTCATATTCAATTTTTATATCAAAAAATACATTTATATTTTTTCACAATGTCCTGCTTACTGGCATGAATTGTTATAATATTGGGAAAACAAACACAAAATGCAGTTAATTCAATTAATTACATCTTCACTGGGTTATAAGCAATTTCCAGAAAAAGTCCTAAATTTAAACCAAGGTAAATAATTATCATTCATTTTTTATTGCTAACTTTATTCTCCATTTATGTTGTATTCAAGGTTTTTACCAACTTGTTGCTGTCCACTGACTAACCCACTTCCTTGCTTATGTGAATGATTGCAATTAAACAAGGGGGAGATAATTTAACAGTGTTAGTGCTAATGTACATAGTTAATAACTTACAACTTACTAGGAGTTATTAAAATCTGCATCATCTGATTTATATTTACAAGAGGAACAAGTTGTGCACACATTTGACCTAACTGTTACTACAAAATGAACAAGACAGCAAACTGTTTTTCTGCTGAAGAGTAAAACTCCAGCTCTTTGACGAATCTGAAAAAAAAAGGTTTATGGGAAAAGTTTATTTGCTGTAAAGCTAAAAAAAAAAGCAGGTAAAAGAGGCTAAAAACAATCCTCTGTCAAAATAAAATATATATATATATATAGATATCAGTGTAGCTTTAATGTTCCATGAACAACAGGATCATTAAACTGACATGCATTTTTGTTCTTAGACACATGTACACTACCCCACTGAAAGAGCTGCATCTAAATGAAAATGAAAACCTCCAGTTGTACCACAGCGCTAAGGGAGAATGAAAGCCTTTATGGCGCCAGTGGATTTGTCAGCCAAAGCACCTTGGAAATGATCATTATCCCTGCTTAAGGCTGCCACAATAAAGGCCTGGCATTCTTGCTGAAATATGTTTGATTACCCCAACACTTATGTCTGTTTTCATATTTGCTGGCAAATATGTCTTTTCTAATGAGCTATCACTGAATATATTGTTATTCCTCGTGGCACTTGGGCAGGCTGATTAAGGTTTATGAAAGGTTTGGAGATCATTGTCCTGCAATTGAGTTTCTTCATCTGCTCATGTGCACCATTTGTGTCATATGTAACGACTGAAAAAGAAGAAGGTAGTTTACCGTTCCTATGATGGGAAACAGGCCCATATTGTTTGCTTCAATGATAAAGGCGATCAAAGCAGGATTATCAAAGACGTGTGAGTTGAAGGAGGCGTCTGATGTCCTGCTTCCTCTTATTCATGTGGAATTGTTACGCGTCTCTGGTCTGAGGACCTCTGTATCTGTCACCGGGCAACAAACCTGTTGCCTGGATACAACACGCTGTTTCCTATTTCCATTGAACAAAATAGGAGCAGGTTTCAAAGACTTGTATCTTTGGACATGGGAGGTTTGCATGATGTCAGCGTTCAGGGATGTTCTCAATAAATATCACTTAAGAAAACAAAATGTCTATGTGATGTTTTTCTCACACAATTTGTCAATACATTGAAAGATATTACTGTTCAAGCATATGTTCTTTAGGATAGCTAGATAGATAGATGAGTGCCCATGCTGGCCCAGAGCTAATTTTGAAGAAGTTAACAGAGACAAGAATGCCTCCACAATTATCTATCAGATACCTGACTGGGCAGAGGTTCCAATTTTCAATGTGTCTCTGTCACAGTGTCTCATTCTTTGAGCTGTTGCGAGTGGCCAGAAGAACAGCAGTAAAGGTAGGTAAGTATCACATAAGTCTGGTAAGTAGATAACATTATCAGAGGATTATTGAGAAGAATCAGCGACTCGTCGCTTTCTCCACCAAAGAGATGATGGATCGTGTTCATAAAGTGTGTGGCCTCGGGGGATGATGTCATTTTAGTCCACAGACCTTCCTTGACATGTTCTATGGCAATATCCCTGTGGCATATATCTCACAAACACGCCCCGCTTTTGGCCATTCTGACCATAATGTTATTTTTTTTACTTCCCACATAAAGATCAAAACTGAAAGCCGGTGAACCCACTACAAAAACCACAAGGGTCTGGAATGACGAAGCAACCGAAGCACTCAAAGGTTTCTTTGAGCTGACAGACACTTTTTTTTTTATGCCTGTGGTTGCGATTTTACCATGCTGACAGATGTACTGACCTCCTATATTTTATTTTGTGAGGATACAGTCACACAGACCAAACAGATAACTCGTCACCCAAATAATAAAAAAATGGGTCACAAAGGACATGAAAATCTGCCTAGTCCAAAAGAAAGCAGCATTCCCGCCAGGCGACACGCTCAGAACGAGGGAGCTGGAGAAAGAGTTTAGAAGGATGGCCAAGCTTTCAAAAATCAACCGCAAGAACAAGGTGGGGCAAAAGTTAAAATCTGGCAAAGCAAGGGAGCCTGGCAGTGTCTGAATATCATGATGGACAGAGCTCCCAAACCTGCAGTGGTCAGCTGCCCAGATCCCGCCCCCCTTGGCAGTGCAACTCGACATTTTCTTCCTGTTTAACAGCAACAGCACTCCATCCAACTTCGGCTGCTCAACCTCCATCTTCTCCCAGACCAGTGGCCCTGACTTCTGTGATGTGCAAATGAAAGTCTCAAAAATACTGTTTCTAAACACCTGGACTGTGCACACCCTCACACCAGGATCTTATTTATGGATGTCTCCTTTGCTTTTAACACGGTGCATATAGACACCCTGCTGCATAGCCTTTTAGATCTTCAAGCTCATCCCACACTGGTTTTACGGATGAGGAACTTTTTAAATGAAAGGCCCCAACAGGTGCTTTTTAAAGGTTTTAAATCTAATAAGCTGATTTTAAACAAAGATGTGCCCCAGGGTTATGTTTTATCTCCTGTTCTCTTTTCTGTAACAGCGAGGGAATGCACCTTTTTAAATATGCGGATGACATGGCCCTTGTGGCACACCTGACTGACACCACTGCTATGGACCGGTATGGAAACCTGGCTCAGACATTTAACCATCTCGCTCTTGAGCTATGTGTCCCAAAAACCAAGCAGCTGTGTTGTGAGGGCGGTAGAGAGTCAGCAACTGCTCTATTTACACCACTCAGCATCCAGGGTGAGCTTGTGGAGCAGGTTGAATCTTTTAAATACCTTGGAACCGACCTGGACAACTGCTTCTCCTTCTCTCAGCATGCAGACACCATATTCAAAAAAAGCAAAACGGCACCTTTTCCCCGCTGAGGAAATTAAGAACTTTCAATGTCAGCAAATATGTTTTAACCTTGGTTTACCAGTCACCGATTGAATCCATACTCACTTTCAACATCTCATCCTGGGTTCAGCTTCCTCTCATCTAAACACAAAACAAAACTTTCCTGGATAGTTAACCAAGCCAGCAAAATCATCGGATCATCACTGCACAGCCGATCTGGGATCAGGAAAGCCACCCTGATGACAGAAGACCCCTCTCTGCCCCTCCACCACTCCTTTTGGATGCTGCCATCAGGAAAACGGTACAAGGTTCGACTGGCCTGGATCCATCTATCTATCTATCTATCTATCTATCTGTCTGTCTGTCTGTCTGTCTGTCTCTGACAGGGCTGCCCCACTCTTTCCACTCAGATTTTGATGCACCTTCCATTTTCCAAACTCATGCTGCTGAGAGGGGTATTGGGGCAGCACTTCTTCAGGGCCCGTCAGAAAGCCGCCATCCTGTGGCATACATCATCTGGGAGCTGCTCCCTGGGGAGGTTTGCCCCTCAGTGATTGAGAAGGAGGCTTTGGCAATAAAGTGGGCTCTTGACTCCTTTTGTTATTACTTCCTCGGAAGGGAACTCACTTTGGAGACAGATCACAAGGCGCTGCAGCGGATGGAGTGCATGAGAGATAAGAATTCAAAGATCACCTGCTGGTACCTGGATACCCAGCCTTACAGATTTGTGCTGCGGCATATCCCAGGGAAAGACAATACCATTGCTGACTCCCTCTCTCGTTCTCCCAGCGAGAGTTCTGAAGGAGGGGGGCGTCTGATGGCTGCCCTGCAGCCCCTATATTTCCTCCATCCCACACCCCTTTGACCCACAATCATAATGCACATATTCGTTTATAGATAAAATAAGACACATAGGTTTAATTTCATACATCACTCTCAGTTTTATTAGGATACTGCATTTTTTCTGGTCTGTAGCGTGCACATTCTGGTGACTTTGTTAGTATGAGTGTTTTTCTTGTTTATTTACTTTGTTTCTCTTTATGATGCTCTCTAGTTTGGGGTGTGGCGAAGGCAATGGAGGAGTCAGTAGGTTCAGCTGTCCAGAATCTGGGGGATGATTAGTTGGAAGGGACCAACTGTGGCTGCTGCTGGGAGATCGAGAGTTCTTCATCATTTGATCTATTTACTGTTAAATGTTTATTGAGTTATGTACATGCTGCACTCATATAGAGTATATTTTCTACTTATTTTCTCCAGGCCAGCCCTTTTTTTATGTGTTGTTTAGTAGTTGTTCCAGTCTACCCTCTCTTGTTTCTATTTGGTCTGATAAGCCAGTATAAACCTCTTGTATGTCATATGTAGTAAGTTCGGTTTTTGTTCTGTTTGGGTTAGGCTGGGATTTGCCTTAGTTTAGCTCTGTTTAGTTGACCTCTTTTAAGGGCCCAGAACCTATCTTTACCTTTTTGGGTAAATACATGTCCTACTTTTCAAATTGAAAACCTGCATTCCTTGATGTCAGTCTGCTTGGTGCCTCACGGAAGGTATACGTTTTATTCCACCCGCTCCCCATCCCCTGTTCCCCGTCCCCCTTTGGTTTGTGATGTATGAATCTCTTACTGTATGAACCTGTTTTTATGAACTGTCATTGGTTCAGTGCAGTTCAATGTCAATCCTACGGTCATGTGTTGACTGCTTATTTCCCTCATGATATATCTTGTATTAAATAAAAAAATTACATATGGACATGAACAAGGTTAAAAATGTTATTTTTCTGGTCAGGCTCAAATCAGTCTAAACTGTTCTCTGTCTGATATATGCAGTGAGATTTATGTTTGAATATTGATTTTGGGATGCTAATATGCTAATCATAATTCACACATCCATTTACTGGTTTGTGCATTACTATTTGTACTGGCATTCACTTTGAAGTACATTTGAGGTTAAAAGGATCTTACTGATTGGGTAAAAGGGGATTTTGACAGTCAAAAGTTCACATCAAGTTCAAAGTCAATAACAATCATCCTTATAACTTTGCTCAGACCAAATTACTGCAGTTCATCATGACTGAGATGTTTCAGCCCGACCTGCAGTCTGCTCAAAAACGCTTGTGTATGTATTCATAATAGAATTCCTTGTATGGACGAAACAAATGAAAACACATCTACTTTGCATATTAGTAAAGGAGTAACTAAAACTATGTGACAAGCCAAGTATCAGAAATGGTGCCGGTTCTCTGACTGCCAACTTGAGACCCCAAAGAATTAATGAAACCTTAGGCGATAGTTTGTGATTGTGACTGCAATCCCCCCAGGCTGTTTGGTAAGAACAGTAATAATGAAGGTTAACTGTCCTATTGATGACGCACACACTCTGAATCCAGGTCCATTTGTTTATTGCTGGTTCACATATGTTTGTGGTCGCTACATCAAAGACATGAACATACAGTATTGGTCAAGGTGCAACAGTGATGTAGCATAATGAAATTAACAATGTCAGCAGCAGTGGATGAGGAGAAACTATCTATCAGCATTGTAAACGACTATAAACAAACTACTCTTTAAATGTTGCCCTAAATAAATAAGCACTCCAGAATCCCCAGCTGCACAGAAATTACTTAATTCGAACATCTTTAGTGATAAGTTAAGTGGAATGACTAGTAAAGGCAACAATAATTAACAATATATACATATATATATATAACTGAGATAATATAATACTGCAGCAAAATTTGGAGAACAGAACAGCAACTGGAATAATAATTTAGATGAATTACAGTCTCATGGACGCACATAAAGGAATGAACAAGCAAAAGGGAAAGGTCCAGAAGTTGAAGTCCAATGGAGATCCGCACCGGAGCTGTGGATGTGTTCTGCTGTCCAAAAACCGAAGAGAAGTGAGCAACTCTCTCTTCATCCCTTCGCGGCACCCAGTGCACACAGCAAGGCAGAGCTCTGATTGGAGCAGAGAGTGTTTACCTCATTTGCACATGAGCCCTGCAGGCCCAGATCACATGCTCAGCACCTGGGTCGGTGCATGAGCGGAGGATGGTTTGGTGTGTTGAACTGTGGGCAATTGCTGTCCTTCTGAACACCAAGTCAAATGTAGCTTGAAATTGAACGTAGACTGACGAGAGAGCCTCACACGTCACTGCAAAAAAAGGACGATCATTTCAAATCAAGCGTGACATTGGTCAAAGAATAATGTAAAGCTGATGACTTCCCTTTTGACCATTACTATACTGACAAAATTAATCTTCAATCTTTTGGTTGTATCATCAAGAGAAATCCTTCACTTTATACAGCTATCTGTTATAATATATAAAAGTAAGGTTTATTGAAGCTTTAAGATTAAGTATTTTTCTACATTATTTTTTCAACTATAGATAGAAACGTATCACCAATCATCACTGAAATGCCATGCAAATCTGCCTCATTGACTTTCCCACATGGGTCTCATTCAAAATGCACATCACCCCAGATACTCAAACACACAGTGGGAGATTACTATTGCTGTGATGTGGGATGACCTTAATTAGAATTTCATAGAAGTGTGAGTTGATTTTGTTTGTTATTATGTCAAGCAGTCAGCACATTCATTTTCAAACGTTCCATATTGTATTAAGTGAGATTTATTTTTCGGATATATAGTGGGTCTAGGTCCATGAATATGCATTATACAACACATTAATACCATGAAATTATCAATGTATTATCAGTACAAATCACAGACAAAACGCTCACGCAAAACCATCTTAACACCACCCATCATGGCATAGGTAACCTTGTGATGTCGCAAAAAACCATCCACCAGAGAGAGGCCTGAGAGAGAAGATGTAAAACTACAATGAGTTCGTTTTGGGTGCTTTAAAACAACAATAAGCTCCTCTCTGTGTTTCATGAAGTGTCTAGACTTGTGACCCAGTTTGATTTGGATCAGCATCAATGTCATCCTGCGCAACAGACAGGTTTGGATTTGCTTTTTAATATTTCAATTTCATTTTTATTCTTATCTCGTTCGCACGTTTGTAAATGCCAACCCCCCCCCCCCCCCCCTTCAGTCCCACTTCTCTCTAAATTCCTGTCTGGTGTGGAAGAACAGACAGTAAGAATTTCATTGTGTGGTTTAACTGCCAAATTTTTACTGTGCATATGACAATAAAACATCTTGAATCTTGAATCTTGATTTCCAGTCATAGTCAGTAGCTCCACCATGTGGTTGTGCTTTAACATGTGGTCTTACAATGTATGTATAGAGCTGCTGGAGAGTGTGTGTGAATGAGTGTAAATAGGAATTGAATTGCTTGCTGTTACCTGAAGAACACTCACAGTGATCAGAGCTACAACATACCTCTCTGTGAAAGAGACATATGGCTGTGACAGTGCAGGATATGTCACTGAATGACAAGGCCTTGTCAAGTGCATGGAATGACAGATTGCCCTGAAAACACCATTAACTGCCTGTTCAGAGCTGAATGAGGGATAATTTGCATACAAATAGCATGCCTATATAAATCAGTGATGGATGAGCACACCAGTACAGACTCCATCGCAGTTTCCACTTTTTCCCACGTGAAGGACACAACCCCAGGAGAGGTGTATGACAGAAAGGTCCAAAGGAAACGGCAGATTGATACAAATCTTTCTCTGAGGCAGAAATTATTTCATTGTTGAGGGAAAGCTCTGCATAGGAATATCTCTTGGTAGGTATCTTGGTAAATGTCACTTTTATTCATCCCATTTGGCCAGATTCTCCTTTGCTATGTTAAACAAGTTTGTAAAGAAATAAACCATTGTGTCTTTGACTACGAAGGCTTGCTGAACCCATAAAATATAGTAAAACTGCCTTTTTTTTTTTTTTTAGATAACTTATTTGTTTACCTGTAAATTCAATGGGCAGCACAGCAGCAAGAAGGTCTTGGTTCGATTCCTTTCATTCCTTTCCTTTCGACATTATTGGTGTCCATCATCATTCTTAAATGATCCCGAAAAAGTTTTGCACATGTTTCAGCCAATGTACTCCACGCTTGTTCATTTGTGATTAAAATGCTGTTTGTCTTTGCATGTCAATTCTCTTCTTGGTTTGACTTCCCTTTGCTTCCTTGGAGTCATTTCGGAATTCTTAGATACTACACATCTTGAGCAGTTGCCTAAGGGCACTGGGAGACGGGCGCTACCGTTGGCACCATGACCAAGTGCTGAAGTTCATTGCAGAGGTCATCAGCAAAGGGATCTCTTGCAGAGAACATCGCAGTGACCACACTCAGGGCAGGCATCGTCCTGGTGTCGGAAATGACAAAGCAAGTTGTCCTGCTGGAGTTGACAGTTCCCTGGGATGATCTGATGAGGAGGCCTACGAGAGGAAAGGGGCCAAGTACGAGGAGCTGGGAGGTGAACGCCGTAGCAGGGGGTGGAGGACCTGGTGAAACCCTATCGAGGTCGGGTGCAGAGGATTCGCGGCCAGTCACTCATCAGGCCACTCAAGATGCTAGGAGTGAAGGGACTGCACATTAGAAAGGCATCAAGATGGCTGTGGATCAAGTGGGGTGATCCGTGAACTATACTTACTACTCAGACACAAGCCAAGGCCTGATCAACCCTGGCTGGGTCGCTTGGGCAACGGTGATTGATGTAGCGAGACCCGAGACAACTGTTTACCCCAGGATACATCACTGACAATATGTTCGAGTTGCACCCAAAGGTGTATGTTAAGAAGCGAGTTTTTCAATATGAAAACACAGACTTGGAGCACGTTGCAAATCACTCCATCTCCTTAATTGCATTACTACAGCTGTTCACTCTGGTAGATTACTAATCTGAAGTAACAGAAGTGTCAGATAGAATTATTGCCTCAGATTTATGGATATTCCCTCCAGGGATGACTGAGATTTAGCACTCCTGAGAACAGCGTACATCTGTCCATACACACAGATGGACAATTTGACAAGGTGCCTTTGGAACTTGCTGTCACCAGAGCAGAGGAACAAAAACTGGTGACCATTCTGGTAAAACAGCAGGACTAAAACACATGGTTGCTTCTATTTAAAAAAAAAAAAAAAAAAAAAAAATATATATATATATATATATATTTTTTTTTTTAAGTCATCACCACTTTCTAGCTATATTCAGATACTCTTCACTTTCACGTGTTTTATACTATTCCCTTGTTTTGCCATTTAGTCTCTCTTTTAAATGAGTTGCTGTTTTCTGAGTAGTTGCATAGGTTGGATGGTAGATCTGGGTACGCTGGGCTTGAGGTATGGCTAAGGGTGGTGACTGCTTTGTTGGGATATCACAAAGTCCCAGAAGTCCTGACAGCTGGCCTTAAGGCTGGGTTTCTGATTACAGACTGTGAGCATTCCTCTGTGGACTGAGTCCTTTGATACTTTCACTAAATTAATGTAGAACTTAAACTTGATGTAAAATCAAAGACCACATGGAGGTTTACTTTTTAGACTGTATGGACCTTTAAATGTCTGGGGACCTGATGAAAAGCCCAGTTACATCTCTCTGCTAAATGTTTTGGCTTGGACCAAGTGCTATTCTCTAACTGGATGGTAATCTGCCAGTTGACTTTCCACCCATGTCATTAATCTCTTGCCTTGGATAATGGGCTTCTATTATGTTGACCAATGTGTAATCACACAGACTTGGAGATCACCAGGATTGCTCTGGACTCACTGTGGCCCTGTTCTCAGAATGGCACTCACATTTGTCTCACATTTGTATCCCACATCAGTGAGGATATAGGTCACTGGTAATGCATGCTGTGATGTGGCATTGAAAAGAAAAGCTCTTGGTCTCCAACATGTCTGGAGTAGACTGTGACCTATAAAAAAATGGTTCCACTTTTTCTCCCTAATATATTGGTATTAACTTATCTCCAGTGCCTGTAGCCTAGGTCTGTTCTAAACGACTCATATCTCAAATTTTCAAATGCACTTTGTCTGCCTTTTTTACACTCTCAGGTGTTTCCAAAGTGAGAAAAGCAACTTAGCCAATTAAAGCGTTGCAGAAAATTTGGCATTTTCTTCTTCTCCTGTCAGAGTGAGATGAATGTCAGAGCTTTTATAAACTGACTAAAAGAAATCTTCTGTTTCTACATTAAATCCATTAGGTTAGCTAATCTAAACATCTTCTTCCTTTCTCTCACTCAAAATAACCACAACATTAACAATATTATCAATGTATGAAGTATTAACAAAGTTGTTATAAAACTATTTTCCACACCCAACACACATGAGGGAAATTACTGTTAGTTTTCTATTGTGCTTTTGTGTACCTGAATTTGTATGAATTTATTCATATACAGCTGGTGTTGTATTTGTTGTTTATTGCTGAGTTAATGGTTAACGTCCAAGTGATTTATCATGTATAAAGACAAGAGACCTCATGCTCGCTGCTTCACATTTGCATTGAACACAGGAAACCTTCAGGTGTTATTGAAGATAAAAAAGAAAGTTATTCAGGTACTCATTACGCACTGAGAGTCACTGCCTAGGAAAACTATTACAAACACATTATTCAGCTACATGCCCTGATAATTTTCCTGATTGGTAGAATTTATTGTTTACAGTCTAGACTTTTTAATTTCTAACTTCTATATTTAATTCATTTTGTACTTTTTTTTTCTTTCTCTTTTTTAATTAAGCTCTCTGCTCTTCTATATTCTACACCTTATTTTCTTTGGTTCTATGTCACACCGTCGAGGACAAAAGAGCAAACGTAATTTTGATTCCTCTGTGTATCTTGTATGTACTGAAGGACTGACAATAAAGTTGACTTTGACTGAATAGTATTTTTATTATTATTATTATTATTTTTGAGTGAGTACTTTCCACTTTTTTCCATATGAAGTAGTTGTCTTCACTCTTTGAAGGTATCCTGGAAAAGCTAGTTACTGGGCTGCTCTTTTTAATCTCTCATCTGGAATACTAACTTCTAGAACACTCCATTAGAAAATCCATCAGAATCCTTTTGAAAATTAACATCAACAGCTTTGAAATGGCATGAAATCATTGGAGTTGCTGTCTTCATTACCACTGCTATCAGATTTTCCCCTAGTTCAACTTCCTCCAGGTAAAATAATTGGTTGTCATTAAAGTCATGTCTTCAAAGTAGCTTCCCCAACACTGCAGGGTTTTTGCCGTTACATTTCCTGGTTCAGGAATTGAACCATGTGCATTGATCCATTTGAAGAGGTCCAACAGATCATGTTTGAATTTCGATGTTTTTATCATCCAATTTGGTCATCCAGTGTTTTTTCTTAGGATTTACATTACAAACCAAAATGTGCTGCTTTGAAGTGCAGTGGTCTTCACCCAAAGCAGCAGCTCCTTGTTAATTCAAGTAAGTGGGGCAGGGGTAGAGAGGAGCGTGTGCAGTACATCTACGTGTTTCACATAATTAAGGAAAAATTTTTTATATAAATTACACCTAATCTGTGCAAATCCTCTGTTTAACATTAATTGGCTCATTAAATCACTGCCAGCAGCCTGACATCAGTTGGAGATTAATACATTCCATCTCTGCGGTGACAAATTCTCACAGCGTTACTGGAACTGCAGTTAGGCTGTAATTAAACAAACTTTTTTTAAGCACTGAAAGTGTTAGGTCAGAGAAATGTTGTTTTTTTCCACAAACGACTCCTTGCTTCACTGGCTAAAAATAGGCAGTGGCGCAGGCACATCAGTCTGTGAGGAAGCCAGATTAGGTGCTTTAGTAGTCCCTGGGTCTCAACTACTATCCCTCAAATTCCACTGATTGCTTTTTTTCTTACCACACCCCCTGAAATTGACTTAAAACCAGAATTGTCTTCATGTCAGTATAGTTAAAATGTCACTCTTTTCCAACACAGGAGAATGTTAATCATGGTTAGGGTTTTTATTTTTATTATCTATTTAGGTTTCTTGATTATTACTATGTTTAAATTTTTAATTAGACCTCCACTAAATTGAAAAATGTTTTCAGTTATCAGTGCATTTGTCATGAAGCGAACTACTCAGACCATGAAAATCTCAAGGGATACATTGGATTCAGCTTGAGGTGACATTTAATTGTAACAAAGGAATTCCTGTATTTGGAGGTTGGCCACACACTCTTACGCCATAATTAAAGATGAATATAGCGTTAGTGATGTCACCTTCAAGCTTCTAAAGAGACAGTTATAATACAATTAAAAAATGACAAGGAAGTTCGGCATGTGTGGAGCTGAGAATTTAATTAATGCCGGTTATGGCAACTGCATACGCAGCCACCTGTTACTCAGAGCCTTTAATTGCGTAGAACTTTAAGCCCACCGAAAAAATGAATTGATTAAGTTATATAAATATGCCCCCCTGCACAGTCAGAGGAAAGACTAAAAGTGTTTTTGTATCAGACTGTAAACAAGTTGATCACTTTAACACGGGTGTGTACGGGGACTGACTAAGTATTGATGCCAGACTCTGATGGTCATTTGAGGGACTGCAGGTTTTAACTCTTCAGTGTTGGCTTAATTTTCACCCTTGGAAGACCTAACTTAATCTCTCAGTCAGTTAGTGACAGACATCTGTGTTTATAGGGCTGGAACCTGCTGCCAAATGTCTCAATGTTTGAGAAAGCAATCTTTTGACTAAGCGGCCTTTTATATTCCAATGTAATACTAAAGTAGATTCAAGAATTGAGACCAGAAATTGCATTAGAAGCCACTTAATTACAGAATTGTAGTTGCCTTTGTCCATCATAGATTAACAACTGTAACCTCACAGTAAATACATATCAGTGCCAAGAGGAGAATGCATTGCCATTGGTCAGATATAAGTGTTGAAGTCCATTCTCCGTGAAATCAATCTAGCAGAACCACCACATAATTATTGTGTTTATAACTTCTCTGTTTACTGTGATTATCAAATCAAATCAAATCAAATCAGATTTATTTATATAGTGCCAAATCATAACAAAGTTACATCAAGGCACTTTACATATAGAGCACGTCTAGACCAAACTCTTAATAAAATGATTTAAAAAGACAACAGACCTACCCATGAGCAAACACTTGGCCACAGTGGCAAGGAAAAACTTCCTTTAAGAGGCAAAAACCTCAGGCAGAACCAGGCTCAGGGGGGGCGGCCATCTGCCTCAGCCAGTTGGGTTGAGAGAGTAGAGAGACAGAGTGTGAAAGGGAGAGAGAGAGAGAGAGAGAGACACGAGGGGGGGCAAAGTTGGGTAGAGAAGGAAGAGAATGAGCGCAAGAGGAGGGGATATTCAAACAGGTGTAGGCAGGAACATATGTTGCTGCATGAAGTTCATAGAAATGATGCTGTATGGAGTTCATGATGATATGGGGGCAGCAGGCATTGCAGGAACATGGGGTGGCGATGATTCACCACCTGCAGGATGAGGGCAGGGAGAGAGAGGAGAGGAGCTGGGAGAGACAGAGACTTTGGGAAAAATGGTTAGTAAATAGTTACGCATGCTTAGAAACGAAACAGGGATATCAGAGAAACATGGTCATTGGTATGCCCGCTCATGCAAGGGGGGTAGACAGAGGTGCTTAGTCCTTCCCCCAGCAGTCTAAATTTATAGCAGCATAGCAGCACAATTACAAATAGCATATTTCTGAAAGGGGGGTTGCTTTACAATAAGACCATTCACCTTCCAAACTCTGTTGTTTAGGGTAATGTGACGTATATTTTTTTCAGCTCACAAGACTAAAATACTTCAAAAGTAAAATCGTTATAAATCTTCCTCATTAACACGCTTTATGGCATTAATATTTTCAACATTCTGGATGCATGACAGTGTGTTTCATATCAATAAATGTAATAACGTATATAAATTACCTTTTGAAACACACATCCTGAGGCGAAATTAAAAAGTTTAAATCAAGACTGTGTGTTCTCTAACATTTACCATTGCCATCCATAATAATTTCTGAGGTTTAAAACTTAGGAAAATAGTCATTTTCTTCTGAAGCAGTTTAGTGCAAATCAAAACTTCAGAAAAATCTGACACCAATCGTGACATATCGATTGGTTCAACACATATAAATATAAATCTTTTTCTTGCGAGTATATATTCATATTGTTTTTCTTGTCTTAAGTTCTTGCACTTGAACAAAAATCTTAATTTTTCTGGAAGTGAATGATGACTTGATTCATGCTGAGCTCAGAAATGTGATGAAGCTATGACACAGCCTGTGCTGTTATTTGTGCAACGACATCTCCCATACCAACCACTGCTTTTTTTCAGTTGGTGAAGTAAATGAATAAATGAAATTGAAATATATATTAAAAAAAATATTTAATTTCCTAATAATTGTATAAATATATATATATATATATAAAATACGTTTAGAAATCTAGAATTAACACAGGTGGGGTTCAGGTGTATAGCTGAGTTATGGGAAATCTGGCCGTGGGTTTGGAGGTAATCCAGTATTTGGCTGTAGAACAGCTGGCAAGTTAGAGACCAAGGGGAACCGAGTACTGAAGGAAACATGGCTGAGCAGACGTGCAGATAAGGGACCGGGAACAAATGGAAGCTGGATGTGGCTGAAGCTGAGCTGGTGAGTACTGGAGGACACCTGTAGGTGGAACAGTGTGGGCTAA
Source organism: Remorina albescens (assembly GCA_034769265.1). Classification (NCBI taxonomy): domain Eukaryota; kingdom Metazoa; phylum Chordata; class Actinopteri; order Carangiformes; family Echeneidae; genus Remorina; species Remorina albescens. The sequence continues at coordinate 14,656,966 of CM068484.1, read as the reverse complement.
GCTTGAAAAGGAGAATCAGGTGTTTGAGCAGCAGGAGGTGCCTTGTGGAATCAGTGGGATCCATGTCAGTTATGGAGGTGAGCTGGCGGGAGAGAGGCAGTGGGTCATCCAGACCCAGTCCAAGTTGTGCAGTCAGTCTCAGTGGATAAAATGGGGAATGACGCAGAACAGAGAAGGGGCAAAAAAAAATGGAAAATGCTTGAAAAGTGGACAGTCCTACATGGTTTTATAACATAGCTATACTGCCTGCCTGGTGTCAAACGGCAGGTTTCAACTGTGGGTACGGAGCCTGTCAATGCTGCACTGGGATTGGATGAGCCTCGTTAAACCTGTGCTACTAATGCAGCCCCATTGGTCTCGAGGAGCAGAGTGGAAAATCCAAAGTGACTGGAAATATGTAAAGTAACACACTACTGGCTTTATATAGAAAAGGACTACACCCCGTTGGCATGGCAACCAGCCGTAATAATTGCCCCTCCAGATCCACTGGTGTGAATTGAGGCATTTCTCCCTTTAACTGTCTTGCATGTGTGGTTCTGGATAAGCGAGGTAGTGACAGATTCATGCACAAGAGCCTCATCAGCAAACACACAAACACACATTTACTTGTGTTGTGATACGACTTAGTAGGGGCAACATTTGTTGGTGCCGGGTAGTTCACTGGAGATAGGCTATCAAAAATTTGACAAAACTATGAATGTTGAAAATATTAATGCTAACTGAACTTTAGTTAATATCAAAGTTAACCTCGGGCCACCACCCTAAGAAGGGAAACAATAGACTAATCACCAATCCAGTCTCATGAAATACTATTAATTTGGATCTCTGACTAATAATTAACTTAATAACTACAGCCAAATTACCATATTTAAGTAAAATAATTCAGAGTTCTTCAGAGAAGAGGTTGGCAATGTTCCTTCCTTTGCAACATCAAATAGACCAGCTGATGTGTTTAAGAACAATTATTATACACTAATAAAAAAACACACAGGCACCATTCTAATATGGACTATATATGTACTATGTATGTGTGCATTTGTGTGCATGCTTTTGTGTGTGTGTGACAGTGACCAAATGGCACAACAATGAAACTACAAACAAGATGGCTGCTGGGGCCACTTGTCTCCTGTGGTGGTTAAAGCCAGCTGAAATAGTTCCAAGGTGCCAGGGTAAGAAGGAGGAGGCTTAGTTGCATGCAGGGCGAGTGATGTGCTAAAGCATGTGTGAAAATACAACAATCAACATCAACTCCTGCTGTGGCTAACCATCAACCTAAACACATACAAGAAAGCCTAACATTGATAATAGCAGCCTCATCAGCTGCTCTTCAAGCAGCTTCAGCATTCAGCCTGCCTGTCTGATGGCAGCTGTAAACTGCCTGGATAGTAGCTCACTTAACAATCTGTGACATAGTTTTCTTTCTTCTACGAAACACAGCACAACCTCAAAGTGTCCCAGATTTCATTTTTATGTGACACAGACATCACGAGGAAATACTGATTCAGGACATAGGAATCCTCAAGTTGAAGCACCTGAATGACAATTGTATTTTTAATAGAATACTGGCGAAACACTTGACACCTAGTGTTATCCTCACCGGCTTGCGGAGCTCTTCTGTCAGGTCCCATTGGTTCCACATACAGGATACAAGGCGTGAACACGGCTGTATTCACACTTATTCTGCTCTCTACAGCACATGTCTGAATCCAGCCTAGATTTACACAACGGGGGGAAAACAGAACTTGTTATACACACAGACACACAGGGGATAAAACTCTTGCTACTTGTACATCAGGTACAAGTGATTTCATCAGAGCCCTCAGTAATCCCACCTGGCTGCCGCTCTGCACACACCCAATACTGCACTCAGCTCCTTGTAACGCAACACCGATACACAACAGTCCCTGTTTATTTGCACTGACAAGATAATATGCAAGCATATGAAGCTGGACAATAGCAATACATATGTTAGAATGCTGTTTGTCGACTTCAGCTCGGCATTCAACACCATAATTCCACACAAACTGGCCACAAAACTGAGCAACTTGGGACTCGGCAGCTCTCTGTGCACATGGGTGCTGGACTTCCTCCAGAACAGGCCACAGAGGGTCAGGATGGGACCCCACACCTCATCCACTCTGACCCTGAGCACCAGAACACCTCAGGGGTGTGTTCTCAGCCCCTTCCTCTACTCTCTCTTCACTCATGACTGCTCACCCATCCACCCCACAAACACCATTGTCACATTTGCTGATGACACAGCCGTTGTAGGACTGATCCACAACAACAACGAGACAGCCTACAGAGACGAGATTCAGCATTTGATACAGTGGTGTTACAATAACAACCTGGACTTGAACACTTCAAAAACCAAAGAGATTATAATAGACTTCCGGAAATCCAAACGGACTGAGAACTCTGAACTTGACATCCGTGGAGAGAGAGTGGAGAGGGTGAACTGTTTCAGATACCTGGGAGTACACATCACAGCCGATCTCACCTGCTCAGTGCACATCAGTCATCAGGTGGGAAAAGCCCAACAGAGACTATACTTCCTCAGGAAGCTGAAGCAGTCCCAGCTTCCTCAAAATCTACTGGTCAGGTTTTACAGGGCCACTGTAAAAGCCTCCTGTCCTACTGCTGCACTGTGTGGTTCGCTAGCTGCACAGCAGAGGACAGGAGAACTCTACAGCGGGTGGTGAGAACAGCAGAGAGGGTAATAGGAACCACACTACCCCCTCTGTCTGAGATTTATGCTGGTCGGCTTCACAGAAAAGTCAGCTCCATCTCCAAGGACCCCACACACCCTGAACACCAACTGTTCACCACCCTACCTTCTGGAAGGAGATACAGGGCACTGTGAGCACGCACAAATAGACTGTTACATAGCGTCTACCCACAAGCAGTCAAGTGTGTAAAACCTCCCCCCAATGCACTTTATTTAAATACTGTACATTAAGCACATATTTTAAGCATATTTTGTGTACATATATATAAATATATTTTTTTAGTCCTGCTCTGGTTTTATATGTATGATATGTTGATATTGTGTTGCTGAGAGAGATGCTGCTGAATTGTTTCTCATTGTGTCGCAACAATGACAACCAAAGCTCTATTACTATTACTATTACTATTACTAGCTAAAATGTGTCATTCAGCCCTGAAAAACATCTCTTCTGTAAAATACCTCGTCAACAGGTGAGGAACTCTTCATCAACAGATATGAGTACTTTAGCTCTCAGACGCTACACTCCTTCACAGAAGACAGCAGCTGTTGAACCATCAGTGACTCGTGCTGCGTCCTCATTTGCACACATTACTTTCTCCATAATAAACACCACTCTGCAACTGAGCAATAATTGACACTTAAAGGATTAAGGGATTTGGAATTGCTCCATTGATTATGGCTGTAATGTTGAAGTCTCCATTATGGGATGTATAGGAAAATTCACTTGCCTCCACAACATTGATCGCCAGAGCTCTTTTCAGGTCGTCAATCCCAATGTGTTCTGTTCATCTCATACTCATGGCCACAACTCAGTAACCTTCATGGAACTTCTTCAGATTTGGTACAGACATCTTACAAGCATCATTAACTTGAGATTTTCAAAAACCTTCAGAGGTGTATCTCATCTTGACTTTGGGACTTCCAGCCTACAGTCAGCACAGATGTTATTGAGCCATGTACAATACACTTGGTTATGGGGATTTATGAGTGCTCTGCTAGTTATTTTACATTCTACTGTTGTGTTATTATCTCAGGGGCATCTTTGGGTCATCATCTGGGGTCGGATCTGGTTAATGTTTAGACTTTGGCTTTATTGTACAGTTGACTGCTGAAAGGGGGAAGAAGTGAAGGGGAGAGAGGAAGATTTCCTACAACAAACACCTGGGGACTTAAAATGTGGACAATGCTGTGTGGCATCTGCTCCTGTAGTTAATGATATCTAAACTAGTCTATAAATTTCACCCTACACTTGTGGGATTTTGTGTGAAATGAATTGTCAAAACCCTCCAAAGATGGAAGTGCAAGCTAGTGCAGTGGCTCTTAGCGCTCCTTGTCCATTACCTCTTGCGAATGGAGTTTCAAGGAACTTTTCATTCAAAACACTAAACAGTTCTCTGACAGTGCAACAGTTCTCTTTTAAATGTAAACATTATTTTATCAAGGGAAACAGATTCAGCATGAATACAACGATTCACATTATTATTTAAACAATTTGAATTTAGCGGAGTAAAAGATAATGGGCATCTCTTTTCAAAAACAGCCTTTCCTTGCCTTTTCACCCTTTACCGTCTCAGACATCCTTATTGTAAATGAAGACCTCTGATAACTCTCTCTGGCTCAGGCTCTCTGATAACTGGAGTCATCTGGAGGTTAGAACAGATGGAGTCGGCAGTTGACGAGCTCCATGTGGATTATCCGGGACACATCAAAGGCTGAAATGAACTGTTAGCTCTCTTTCAGACTGCTGATTTGGAGGAGAGAGAAAAACTTTACAGCTTTGTTTTTTCAGCACCAGCGTCAGTCTGAAGACTTCAGTGATACCTGAAGAGCAGACTATTCTCACTTCCAGTAACTGAGAGCTGAGGTCAAAGAGTCAGCTCTCTCTTTTTAATCCTTCTTCATTCTTTGATTATATATTTTAGGAGTAACTCTTACAGGAAACAGGGCTGTAGGTTTTTCTCAGCTCTGTCAATACAGGGTAGTCTTTTTGCTATAATCTAGATCTAGATCTTGTGAAGCACTTTGTCGCTGTGAGCGTTGCTTATCTGTGTTGTCCAAAATTTGTCTGTTTGCTGCTTTTAGGCTGGCCTCAAAGACTTTCAAATGTTAAACTGTGAAAAAAAAACAACAAACTGTTAAATATCAAAACTCCTGGTGTGGACCAAAATATAATAAAAAATATAATACACATGTTCATTCTGAATTGGCACTTACACACAGGGATTCTAATAGAGGTAACTTTTAACCCACTTATAGAAATGTGCAGGGTCCAATCAGGGTTACTCATGTAAGGGTTAACAGGTTCCAGTGCCATTGCTATTTCTTTACTGAATCTAATCTTGGACCTGCAAATGGATGTTGTCGTCTGATTCTGGAACCTCACTGTCTCACTCACAGCAAAGTGAATAAAAATAAGACAGTGAAGCCTTTGATTAACACAGTGATAATCTGTGTTGTGTTCTGCTCTCTCCATCATTCAGTGTGCCTTCCGGTGTGTTTAGGTAGTAGCTTTGGTGGGATAGCTGAAGGGAGTAGGCTTGTCTTTTTTTCAGCAGTTTAAGTACCACCAGCTTCATTCCCTGCTGAAGTTCATCTAACCCCAGTCGCTGGAGCCAATCCCAGTTTACATTGGGTGAGGGCGGGGTACACCCTGGACAGGTTGCCAGTCCATCGCAGGGCCAACACACAGAGACAGACAGAGACAAACAACCACTCACACTCAGACTCAGACCTACAGACAATTTAGAGTCACCAGTTAACCCAAACATGATGCTTTTGGATGGTGGGAAGAAACCGGAGTACCTGGAGGAAACCCATGCAGGCATGGGAAGAACGTGCAAACTCCACACAAGGCCCCAGGCCCGGGAACTGAACCCGTGACCTTCTTGCTGTGAGGCAACAGGGCTAACCACCATGCTGCCGTACTTTGTTGAATTATTCTCTGAGAAAATGGATTTTACCTTCAGCCAGCTCGAATAGAAAAAGAACTGAAGGAGGGTGAAGATGGGGACGTAAAAGTCAAGATCATGACCTTGGTATTTTTTGATGGGATCAAGAAACTGTCGACTAACAAGGAACGAAAAAGGTGTATACAGTGAGCGTGATGACATGCAGTGGAAAGAGAAAGAGGGAGAGAATGCTAATTCGATGGTAGCTCACTCCCTTATGATCGGAGCTCTGATTCAGTTACAATAATGTGGACTGATGATCAGTGATGTGATTAGATGAGCTGCATTTGTTTCCACATGATGGGGGGGGGGGCTGACATGTGTGTAGACCAGCAGGATGCCAACCCATTCATAGCCGAACTGAGTAGCACACTAAGTCCCAAAGTGATTCATCTCCTGAACACGGAGGAGACAGAAATTTCAAAGCATTGCCAGTTTGGCAGCAGCTTCCTCTCGCCAACACCCCCAAATTTCTGCAACTCAAAAGGCTCACTGAAAAAAAAAAACCCACCCCCTCTGGGATGGAGCTGGGTGTCACATTCACATTACCTCCATGTCTGGTTGATGTGGTCACAGAAAAACAGTGATCAGGCTGTAATTTAGCTTTGAATGATGTACAAGTGGTTGTTTTTTGTTTTTTTTTTGGTCATTAACAGCCTCTGGATATCCAACAGGGTGTTGTATCCTAATGAGACTCATGCTTCTCTTTTAAATTAGTCTCATACCAAATCCCACTCATGCCTCTTCAATCGCCCCTTAGATCGCATCATGTGACTTATAGGGAGATTTAATTTCACTCAAGACAAAAATGAAGTCCAGCTCTAATGGTGTGGCGTTGATGCTAACAGAAGATTTATGTGTTTCTATCTAATAAACATTGATAATCCAAGGCAATAAAGCTGAAGACCTGAAATCAAACACAGGACTCAAACATCTGGCTCACTGATAATCAGGTGATGTTTTCTCATCCCCATGAATCCTGTGTGTGCTTGTGTGATAACCTGGGTGGAAAGACAGAATTGAAATTCAAGCTTGAGAAGAATAGCATCCACCTGGCTTGCCAGGTGTTCAACCGTACTTAAGTACTCCAGATTTTTGTGATCTGTCCAGACAAGGACAGGATGAGCGGCCCCCTCCAGCCAATGCCTCCACTCATCCAGTCCAATCTTTATGGCTAGGAGATCCTGGGCAGAAGAGGGAGAGGGAGAGTGAGAGGCCATTGATGACCGCTCAGCTAAATTAGAAGAGCTAAAGAGTAATTTTGGAAATAGTGAAAATGAAATACTTAACTGTGAGTTGAGTGAACTTTTGCTAAGTGAGTGGCAGAGATAAACCACAAAAATAGGCACACAGAGATAGATGACACAAAATTAAAAAACGCCACCAGTGATCAGAAATGGCATAGCATGCTTACTGCAGCACACACTCAACAGATTCCACCCAAAATAGACTAACATCATGGTCTGGCCTTATACACTCAGGTTCACAGTAAGGATAAGCAGAGTTATGTATGAAATGTGGAACGTATTCGAGACGAAGTAGCCCTTCTCTTTAGCAGTTTTAGCAGGTCACAGAGACATACAGTACAGCCAGACCACGGGTCAAATGGTTATTTCTAAAGAATCAACAAAGACAACCTGATCAATCATCTAAGCTGCATAGTGCTGGTTAGTTTTCAGAACTTCTAGAGAAGCAGTGATACGTCACACATTTAGGTTCAATAGAGGCCCAACAACATCTTTTTGCCTCAGGGCGCCATAACAAACAACAACCTTTTGATGCTTACAAGTGGTTTTTTAATTATTGACAATACATATTATATTACTAACATATGGTAAAGTGGCAGCTCATAGGATGGATCGAAGAACTAGAAAATAACTGCCATCCAGACTCATCACAATGTCAAAGTCTCAGTGCTGCTGAGTCAGCATTTTATCAAAGATGGGCAAAGCTGCATTGATCAAAACAACAGATTAAGGGTCAGTGTAGATGGGTCCCAGCTAGTTTCCTACTGCCATAACTGATCTGGTCTGGTGTTGGTCTGCCTTCCACACAGTGTTGGTCAATGCCCTGCTACGCAAGAAACGCCATGGCCATGAGCTGCACTTCCTTTCAAGAGGGGAGGTCCCTAGGTAACTAGATATGTCACCAGCTGTTAGTCAAAATACCAGAAAATGTCATACCATATCTCTGCAAAGGAGAAAAAAAAAGGAATTATGTGAAATTATTTTTATTTAGGGCAGTCTTGTTTCAATGTCATTGAGAATTTTCAGATAAAATTACCATGTCAGTTTTTTGTCTTTCATCATATTGTCAAACTCTTTGACCTGTTGCTTGATACGTCATATTCATAGATTGCTGTCAACTGAAATATAAATATTCGTTTGTCCTGCATTGTTTAACAAGCCGGCATTGATAAGTACCCTGAGTGGCAAAAGCCATAAGGAGGTTCAACCAAGAAGAGAAGACCATTAGTGAATCTGCATATCTGCACACTCAGCAAGGAACCTCAAATGACACACACACACAGACGCAAACAGTCACTCAGCAAAACCCGTATGTAAAGTAAAAAATCGTATTATATTAAATACAATTTTTTCGATTTCAATAAACATTCATAAAAAACTATATAAAGTCTCTTTTCACTAATTTGTTTATTATCAATGTTATTGTTATTTATAATAGTAGTAGTAGTTATGTACCTATACTGACATTCTTTCCTTAATAATAACTAAAAAATACATACTCTAAATTGAAATGCAGTTAAATACTGTGTATATATGTATATATATATATGTTCATATATATATAATATGAAAGAACACAGTAAAGAACTGGATTGTCTTCTTCTTCTCCTTTCAGCTTTTCCCTTCAGGGGTCGCCACAGCGAATCAGTTGCCTCCATCTAAGCCTGTCTTCTGCATCCTCTTCTCTCACACCAACCACCTTCATGTCCTCTTTCACTACATCTATAAACCTCCTCTTAGGTCTTCCTCTAGGCCTCCTGCCTGGCAGTTCAAAACTCAGCATCCTTCTACCAATATATTCACTATCTCTCCTCTGGACATGTCCAAACCATCTCAGTCTGGCCTCTCTGACTTTATCTCCAAAACCTCTAACATGTGCTGTCCCTCTGATGTACTCATTCCTGACCCTATCCAACCTGGTTACTCCCAAAGAGAACCTCAGCATCTTCATCTCTGCTACCTCCAGCTCTGCCTCCTGTCTTTTCCTCAGTGACACTGTCTCTAGACCAAACAACATCGCTGGTCTCACCACAGTTTTGTACACCTTTCCTTTCATCTTAGCTGAAACTCTCCTATCACACATCACACCTGACACTTTTCTCCACCCGTTCCAGCCTGCCTGCACACGCTTCTTCACCTCTTTTCCACACTCTCCATTGCTCTGGACTGTTGACCCTAAGTACTTAAAATCTTGCACCTTCTTTATCTCTTCTCCCTGTAACCTCACTCTTCCACTTGGGTCCCTCTCATTCACACACATATACTCCGTCTTGCTGCGGCTAACCTTCATTCCTCTCCTTTCCAGGGCAAACCTCCACCACTCTAGCTTCTCCTCCACCTGTTCCCTGCTCTCACTACAGATCACAATGTCATCTGCAAACATCATAGTCCATGGAGATTCCTGTCTAACCTCGTCTGTCAGCCTGTCCATCACCATAGCAAACAAGAAGGGGCTCAGAGCTGATCCCTGATGCAGTCCCACCTCCACCTTGAACTCCTCTGTCACACCTACAGCACACCTCACCACTGTCTTACAGTCCTCATACATGTCCTGCACCGCTCTAACGTACTTCTCTGCCACTCCAGACTTCCTCATACAATACCACAATTCCTCTCTGGGCACCCTGTCATAAGCTTTCTCCAGATCTACAAAGATACAATGCAGCTCCCTCTGACCTTCTCTGTACTTCTCTATCAACATCCTCAAAGCAAATACTGCATCTGTAGTACTCTTTTTTGGCATGAAACCATACTGCTGCTCACAAATGCTCACTTCTGCCCTTAGTCTAGCTTCAACTACTCTTTCCCATAACTTCATTGTATGGCTCATCAGCTTTATTCCTCTGTAGTTGCTACAACTCTGTACATCTGCCTTGTTCTTAAAAATGGGCACCAGCACACTTCTCCTCCATTCCTCAGGCATCTTCTCACTATCTAAGATCCTGTTGAACAACCCAGTCAGAAACTCTACTGCTACCTCTCCTAGACACTTCCAGACCTCCACAGGTATATCATCAGGACCGAGTGCTTTTCCACTCTTCATCCTCTTCAGTGCCCTCCTCACTTCATCCTTACTAATCTTTGCTACTTCCTGGTCCACAACAGTCACCTCTTCTACTCTTCGTTCTCTCTCATTTTCCTCCTTCATTAGTTCTTCAAAGTACTCTTTCCATCTTCCCATCACGCTATTGGCATCTGTCAATACACTTTCATCTCTATCCTTAATCACCCTAACCGCCTGCACGTCCTTCCCATCTCTGTCTCTCTGCCTTGCCAACCTGTATAGATCAGTCTCTCCCTCCTTACTGTCCAACCTAGCATACAAGTCATCGTAAGCCCTTTGTTTGGCCTTTGCCACCTCTACTTTCACCTTACGCTGCATCTCCCTGTACTCCTGTCTACTCTCTTCAGTCCTCTCAGTGTCCCACTTCTTCTTAGCTAACCTCTTTCTCTGAATACACTCCTGCACCTCCTCATTCCACCACCAAGTCTCCTTATCCACTTTCCTTCCAGATGACACACCAAATACTCTCCTACCTGTCTCCCTGATCACATTAGCTGTAGTTGTCCAGTCAACTGGAAGCACTTCCTGGCCATCCAGAGCCTGTCTCAACTCCTTCCTAAAAATCATACAACACTCTTCCTTTTTCAGCTTCCACCATTTAGTCCTCTGCTCTGTCTTTGCCCTCTTCATCTTACTCACCAACAGAGTCATCCTACACACCACTATCCTATGCTGTCTGGCTACACTCTCACCTACCACTACTTTGCAGTCACTGATCTCCTTCAGATTACACCGTCTACACAAGATGTAGTCTACCTGTGTACTCCTACCTCCACTCTTATAAGTCACCCTATGTTCCTGCCTCTTCTGGAAGAAAGTATTCACTACAGCCATTTCCATCCTTTTTGCAAAGTCAACCACCGTCTGTCCTTCTGCGTTCCTCTCCTGGATACCAAACCTGCCCATCACCTCCTCATCATCTCTGTTTCCTGCACCAACATGTCCATTGAAGTCTGCACCAATGACAACTCTCTCACTTCTAGGGATGCTCTGCATCACTTCATCAAGGTCCAACCAGAATTTCTCCTTCTCCTCCAGCTCACATCCTACCTGTGGAGCATACCCACTAACAACATTGAACATTACACCTTCGATTTCTAGCTTCAGACTCATTACTCTATCTGATACTCTTTTAACCTCCAGAACATTCCTAACAAACTCCTCCTTCAAGATAACTCCTACTCCATTTCTCTTCCTACCTACACCATGATAGAACAACTTGAACCCTGCTCCTAAACTTCTAGCCTTGCTACCTTTCCACCTGGTCTCCTGGACACACAGTATGTCTACCTTCCTCCTCTGCATCATGTCAACCAACTCTCTACCTTTCCCTGTCATAGTTCCAACATTCAAAGTCCCTACTCTCAGTCCTAGACTCTTGTCGTTCCTTTTCTCTCTCTTCCTACGAACACACCTTCCTCCTCTCCTTCTTCGACTTCTTCGACGAACAGTAGTCCAATTTCCACCGGTACCCTGTACGTGAACAGCACCGATGGTGGTCGTTGTTAACCCGGGCCTCGACCGATCCGGTATGGAAGTCATTGATTCGATTCGCATGTTTGATTTGGCAAAAGTTTTACGTCGGATGCCCTTCCTGACACAACCCTCTGTATTTATCCGGGCTTGGGACCGGCACAATAAGGCACTGGCTTGTACCCCCTTGCGGCTACATTGGATTGTATATCTAGTAATTTGCTGAAATTGTAAATTACAGTGACAAACTGTAAAAGGATAGTGAGCCGAGCTGGCAAAACTGTTCCAGGAAGTTACTGCAAATATACTTTGTAAAGTTTTAAAGTTAGAATTTTAATTTTCAAACATTTCTGAAAAAAAAAAAAAAAAAAGCAAATATAGTCTTTTTTCAGCCTAACCTTGTACAGTATTACATCCTCTTTATTTTTACAAAAATCCATCACAGCAACAAGAAACCAACACCTACACATATTAGCACACGTTTGGATGGTGACCTCACTTCCCTTTTCCTCCTCCTCATTCCTCACTTCTCTTCTCCAGATTGTTTACCAGCTCACAAACCTCAGTTGTAATCTCAGTTTTTTTCTTTTCCTATTTGGCTTTGAAGGCTGTCGATGCATGGTTGATAAACGTTGAATTGGAACAGAGCAATAAAGATGCGCTGCAAAAAGGACAAAGCTCCCGTGTAATGCCGCAATGTCTTCATGTCTTTGCCTCATCTCATTTCCAGGTTTACAGCTGTTTTTACAGAGTGATCACTTTACTTAAAGGAAAACAAAACACTTTCATTCACATAGTGAGTCAAATACAGTGAAAGAAGAACCACTCTCAAAAAAAATGGGTAAACTTTTATTTTTCTTGCTTTTATTTGCTTCTGTCTAGTTCTAATCCACTTCAATTACCTCGATACTTCCACATGAGAAATAAAAATTGTTAAATTCTTTAGTGAAGCTCATTTGTCATCCAGGAAACAACCACTTTATTCTTTTTTACAGAATATTTGATAAATTGATTAACTTAATCTGATCACATCATTCAATCACTGTATTTTAAATTCTAAATATGAAATGTCACAGCTCTTTTGAATAATTTGCATGAAACTAGGGATTCATCTAGATCAATCCCAGCATCAGCTATCAGGTCCAATACTGTCCCATACTAGTAAGTGTAACCATAGAACTTCTCAGATACAAGATGATACCACTAGCATCAACCCCTCAGCAGAGCAGGGAGGCAGCGAGAGAGGAGCGATGTCAGCTGGGGGGAGATTTTTCAAATCAAATCAAATCAAATCAGATTTATTTGTACAGCACCAAATCATAACAAAGTTACATCAAGGCACTTTGCATATAGAGCAGGTCTAGACCAAACTCTCGACCGGTTGGGTTGAGAGAGGGAGACAGAGAGAGAGAAAGAGAGAGAGAGGTGCTCAGTGTTTCCCCCAGCAGTCTAAGCCTATAGCAGCATAGCTAAAGAGTAAATGAACTATAACTTTTTAACTATAAGCTCTGTCATACAGAAAAGTTTTAAGCCTGGTCTTGAAATTTGCTAAAGAGTCTGCCCCCCGGACCGATACTGGAAGTTGGTTCCATAGAAGAGGAGCCTGATAACTGAAAGATCTGCCTCCTGATTTACTCTTGGAGACTCTAGGAACCACAAGTAAACCTCCATCTAGAGAGCGGAGTGGCCTACTAGGACAGTAAGGAACTATGAGCTCTCTGAGATATGATGGAGCTTTGCTAGTAAGAGATTTATATGTTAGGAGAAGGATTTTATTCTGAATTTTACCGGCAGCCAATGAAGAGCAGCTTGGTTTCATTGGTAAATACAGCTGAGTGTCATCTGCGTAACAGTGGAAATTGATGCTGTGTTTCCTGATAATGTTGCCTAAAGGAAGCAGATAAGCAGTGAAGAGGATTGATCCAAGTACCGAACCCTGTGGGACTCCATAACTGGCTATAGTGCGTGAGGAAGCGCTATTGTTAGTATGTACAAAGTGATTTCTATCTGATAAATAGGATTTGAACCAACTTAGAGCAGTTCCTTTAATGCCAATTTCATGTTCCAGTCTCTGTAATAAAATATTATGATCAATGGTGTCAAATGCAGCACTGAGATCTAAGAGGAGAAGTATGGAGGCTGATCCATTGTCTGAAGCCATTAGAATATCATTGGAGACTTTAACCAGCACTGTTTCTGTGCTGTGGTGAGCTCTAAATCCTGACTGAAACTCTTAAAGCATACCGTTCCTATGCAGATGGTCATGTAATTGGTTTGCTACTGCTTTCCCAATGATTTTAGAAAAGAATGGAAGGTTCGATATGGGTCTGTAATTGGCCAAAACATCTGGATCAAGATTCGGCTTTTTAAGTTGGGGTTTGATGACTGCGGTCTTAAGAGTCTGAGGTACATAACCCAAAGATAACGTCAAATTAATCAGAGGCTGGTTGGCACTGGGTCTAATAGACAGGTTGATGGTTTAGATGATGATACTATAGAAGCTAGCTCTGAGAGATTCAGAGATGAGAATGATTCCAGATGTAAAATAGGCATTGCAGTTGATTCAGGAGTTGCTGTATTCAGTAGATTATTGTCTAATGTAGGTAAGAGCTGGTGAATTCTTTCTCTGATTGTTATAATTTTATTTGTAAAAAAGCCCATAAAATCATCACTGGTTCAATTGAGCTATGACTCTCTGTCAGCCTGGCTACAGTGCTGAACAGGAACCTGGGGTTGTTCTTGTTTATTTCTATTAGTGCTGAGTAATATGAGCTTCTAGCACTGCGGAGAGCTTTTTTATACGTTTTTAAGCTTTCTTTCCAGGCTCCATGAGACTTGCTGGAACGCCAATTTCTTTCTAATTTCAGTGACGCCTGCTTTAAGACACGAATTTGATAATTATACCACGGAGCCACCCTCCTCTGTTTTATTACTTTCTTTTTGAGAGGGGCAGCATCATCCAGATTTGAACAGTGTGGCCATAGTGCTAATCACAAGGTCATCAGCCTGTGTATGGGAGAAATCCTCATTTGAATTTAGATATGGCATTGCTGCAAATGATGACCAATGTTCTCTTTAAATTTAGCCACAGCGTCTTCAGATAAACATCTTCTATGGCCAAATTTATTCCTCGATGCTGTGCAGTCAGTTAAAGTAAACTCAAATGTAATGAGGTAATGATCAGTCAAAAGAGAGTTTTGAGGAAAAATTGTTAACTTGTCAATTTCAATGCCATATGTTAGAACAAGATCAAGGATATGACTGAAGCAGTGAGTTGGTTCATTCACATGCTGGGAAAAGCCAATTGAGCCTAGTAAGGAAAGAAACCCAGAACTAAGGCTGTCGCTTTCTACATCTACATGAATATTGAAATCTCCCAGTATAATGATTTTATCTGTACTAAGTACTAACTCTGATATAAACTCAGAAAACTCTGATAGGAATTCTGAGCACAGACCAGGTGGATGGTATACTCTAACTAACAGAACTGGTTTTTCAACTTTCCAGTTAGAGTGAGACAGACTAAGAGTGAAGCTTTCAAAAGACCTACAGCCAGATTTTGGTCTAGGGTTGATTAATAAGCTTGACTGAAATATCGCATCCACTCCCCCTCCTCGACCTGTGGTACGAGGGACATGAAAATTAACATGAGTGGGGGGTGTAGCTTCATTAATACTAACATACTCATCCTGCTGCAGCCAGGTTTCAGTTATACAAAATAAATCAATGCGATGATCAGTTATGAGATCAGTGACTAATAGAGATTTTGATGATAGTGATAGAATATTCAACAGTCCACATTTAACTGCAGTATTATTTGAGACCGAATATGTGGCTGTTTTGATTTCTGTTAAGTTTTTGTTTTTAGCTCCTCTTCTGTTTAATTTAGGTTTAGTAACATTTCTAAATTTAGGTGGTCGGGGGACAGACACAGTTTCTATAGACCTAGACATAGACAGAGACTCTATTCTATTCTCGGCAGGGAACCGCTCTGACTGAGGCGCAGAGGAGCGTGTTAAACTGCGGCTCTGCCTCCTGGTCTCGACTCGGGGTTGTCAGGGTTTTAACTTTCTAATAAACTCGGCCATATTCCTAGATATAAGAGCGGCACCACCCACGGTGGGATGGACACCATCTCCCCTAATCAGACCAGGTCTCCCCCAGAAATTGTTCCAGTTATCTATGTAGCCCACATTATTTTCAGGACACCACCTCAACAGCCAGCGGTTGAATGAAGACATGTGGCTATACATGTCATCACTGGTCCGATTTGGGAGGGGGCCAGACAAAACTACAGTGTCCGACATGTCAAGATAAATGACAGCGACAATGACAAAAGTAAATCCAACTGCAAAATATGCACTGCCAAACTGTCAGGAGTGGGGGGTGAAAAGCAGCTTTGACAACATGAACAGCTTGATAAAATACCAGAAGAACCAACAGACGCTGAGTTCAGGGAGACTGCTGCTGTTAACAGTGAGAAACAGCAACAACCAACTTTGCGCCAAGTGCTAGAAAAACTGGAGAAAATGTCCAGAAACACTGCATTATTTCAGGGTGATAACCTGCTGCATTGCTGGGGGCTAAAAAAGTACAGTTTCTCACCCTGGCTCAGATGTCACAGAGAATCAGAAGTGAAGGATAATGTCAGTATTATATAGCTATTATTTCAGTTGTTCTGCCACACTTCTGTGTTGGTACTGAATGTTTTGTGTTACAAGTTAAAAATCATTGAACTGTGTGGCAAGGCTAGGTTTGTTCAGAAAAAAACACAGTAACTCCATGTTCATACAACTGCAGTACAGGTGAATGTTAACGTGTCAGTGATGATGATTTGGCACATTAAAAAGTGTGGTTATAGTTTCATGAAACGTGTGACAATGCCATGTTAAAGAAAAAAAGGGAATGTGTGAGTCAATAATGAAAATTTACTACGATCAATAGGAGGAATGAGCATGTGATGAAAATAAAAGATTTTTAAAATAATTGAAATAATTATAGTTGCATTATTAAGTACTCATCAGTGTTGACAAGTGTTAAAAGTGCTTCTCAATTGTTTTCTGTTACGCCCCCCCATGAAGCAGTAAAAATTTCTCGTCATGTGAAAAGTCATAAAAATAAAAGAAATACGGATCCATTTATAAAAAGATTAACTTTATTAACCCTATTTTTCAGTATGAGTCCATTTTCAGAAAACATTAAAAGTGCATCAATTTGCAATAACTTCAGCAAAGTTAAATCCTTGTAAACCTCAATCAAGATGAATGGGACTGCTGCATCAGTCTCCAGGAAGTTCTAAAACAAATTTGCAACAACAGTTTGAACCATTTGTTACTGCAAAATAAACTTCAATAGAATGAATAGATAATAATAAATACAATTTATCAGCATCGCTACCTCAGGAGGACAATAAATAAAACACTTTAACCTACAAAAAGAAAATGATTAAGAGAAATTGTGCTGATTTTTTGATCAAAACGATTAAGTCTTTCACAGGATTAATGGCAAAACTCAAGCTGTGTATCAACGTGATTGGGGCGTAATCTCTCTAAATGCTGCCTTAATTTGCAATAGCTTTTAGACACAATACACACACCAGTCTTTCTTCATCCCCCACCGTTTAATATCATGCCACATGAAAGCGCCACTGCCACTTACTGGTGGTGCTTGCTTTATTTGAGAAACGCTGATTTAGCACAATCCTACATGAGACTAACATAAAGTAAGTAGAATCAGTTTATTGATCTGACCCAATCACACAGTAGCAATTCTGTAAACCATCACCTGGTTTATTGCCTATTTTCCTCTAAATGTGCCCATCATTAACAAATAAACATCATGTTTATTGAAGAAGAAGAAAGTGGAGATTAAGACCATAAGCTCATTAGGAAAATGTTTACTGAGCGAAACTATTGACTCAAAGTGCATGTTTCAGAAACTTTCCAGCCCTCATTCATTGCTTCAACATCAGCATTGCACTGATTGATGTCTATCATTAACTGGGTAGGAGCTGGTTCCTCTCAGCTCAGCACTGCTATACTCCAACGGCAACCGGCAACATTCAGCATCCAGCCAATATGCTCACACAAATCTGCCATTCCGTCTGACCTTTGGTGCAAGGGATAGACATGTGGCCAGAACAAGCTTCTCCTCATCACTATCCCTGCACCTGCAGCAATGACAGTGACGTGTGATAAGTTAATAGGTTTTCAACTAGAAGTTCACAGAGCAGCTGCACAAAAAAGGAGAACGCTTGGAAAAAAATAAGGCAATGCAACGCTTTTTATCCTGAAACAATTTTCAAACCATTACAGAGTTCTTCATTCTAAAGGGGATGGAAAAAATTCTTTCATGATCAGAAAACCATTAAAGATACATCACTGCTTATATGTCAATAAAATGTAGAAAGATGACCAAAAGTAAGATTAAGATATGTCTATTTGGACACATTATCATTTCAATTAATAGTCGTCCTTTGTACTGACATTTGGGTATGACAGCCCTGCTCTTTCTGTGAGCTTAAAGAACAACAGTCCTCAGAACTCCAGTCTGGTGTTTGTAAATTGTTAAGTAGTTTTTGGCCCTGTTTAAACAGTTTGAAGACCACTGTACTGTTTTAATGTATAGTCTTCATTTCATATCAGCCATAAGCATAATATTTTTGTGATATTTTATTCTGGACTGGAAGACATTGAGAAGCAGCTGAACTGACAGACCCGAGGACTAAGGGGTAATAATACAGACATATTAATTTGTACCCAATGACAGCAGTGAACCATGGGAAAGTGTAGGTTGTATTAAGACCAGGCTATGTTCGAAACACACTGACCTGTCATCACACAGAGGGCTGAGAAACAGTAATTGTTCCAATGGGGAGAAGTGAGTACTTTTGGACAGTCTCTCCTTCAGGGCAGTCATAGTGTTTCATTTGGCTGTACAAAGATTTTCAGTATTTTTAAATTTTCAGACTATACAAAATCACTTAGTAAACCACTTCATGCCAATTAAATCTACAACTAGTTGTTGTTTTCATTATCACTCTTCCAATCATTTCTCAGTTAAAAGGCTATTCTAGGGAGTTTGTTTTGGACTTCTATAAAGCAGCAGAGGCAGAGACGTATGTACTTTCAGTTTAAGCATGAGTAATGCTCAAAGCAGACACTTGATTTTACTTTTCCAATAATGCAACTTATCAATGCCTTGGTTTAGATACTCCCTG
This sequence comes from Remorina albescens, assembly GCA_034769265.1. Classification (NCBI taxonomy): domain Eukaryota; kingdom Metazoa; phylum Chordata; class Actinopteri; order Carangiformes; family Echeneidae; genus Remorina; species Remorina albescens. Next base: position 14,638,287 of record CM068484.1, on the reverse strand, counting down.
CCTCCCTATGTCCAACTCCATATGAAGGCTTTCTCTCAAAAACCTATACAGCCTAAGCAGAAGTGTGAACAGAACCCTGTTGATCACTATGAAGTAATAATGGTCATATTCGGGAATACACAGTCTACAAACATGTGTCACAGTCATCATGGACCCAAAAGGCCAAAGCAAAATGGTCTGGAGGTTTTTCTCTGTACATCACATGATGTGCCAACTATTTCCACTGCAATGTAAAGTGCAGCTCTTGTTCCCCAGCAGCTCATAGATGCCATATTTTTTTGCAAAAGCTTTTATGACCCTTAAAATCACAACACTGTAGTTTTTAGGATGTCTGTCAGTGTTGTGTCTCTGTCAATCTTGGGAATGGACTGGACACAGCTTTGATACACCTGTTTTTACAGGCTGAGACCTACACAAAACGACTGGTAAACAATTCTTCATGTTTGAAATCCCTGGTGTGCATTTTAGAACAAATTATTGTTTGTTCAATAAATTTTAATGAGCCCAAGGGGGTACGGGCAAACTTTACTGATCAGTGCGTTAAGAGGCTGCTGACTGTCTTTTTCTTTCTTGTCTCTCTTTTTAATCATATTATAAGATATTATTAAAAGGGGTTAGTGAGTGTATTTGTATGTGTTTAACCGGGTTAACAATGCTGTTTCTAATGTACCAATTTAAATAAGATTAAATTCACCCTGTAAGAAATGAACAACAGAGTCAACATTGATATTCATTGTGCAGATCTCTTGCTGCTCCCCTAAACACATTGGTTGGCCCCAACCTGAGTCACCAAACTCAAGCTGTGATGTGGAAAAAGTCGGTGGAGTAATATTGGAGGCAGTCACCGGAACGGAGCTGCCGCTAAATGTTGTACCGCAAATGGTTCAGGCTTAACAATGATCTATTGGGTTTGGTCATCACATGAAAGCTCCAGGTAATGAAGAAGAGAGATTTAAAGAAGACCTTCAGATGACTTCCACAGCAGGATTCGGGCTGTATGGAGGTATATTGAGTAATAAAACAAAAGCTTGTGCAGTGGGCAGGGACCGGTGGAATCTGTTTACATATGTGTGTATGTGTGTGTGTGTGTGTTTGATGATTGCTCTTTAGCATAATCTCAGTTGCAACAATTGAGGCAACAGCATTACAGAACCAATATTGTCACAGCCTAGAGGTTTAAAATTATTTTTAATGGTATTAGCTGCTGCACAGGCAACTGTAATTGTCTATGTGTGAACAGCTAGAAAATAAAGAACAAAATGATGACAGGCATAAGGACGATTTAGAAAAAGCCAGAGGACTAAAAGGACAAATGGGAGGATGGAAGGATGGGAAAAGCACCAGGACATGATTTGGAAGAAATTTACTGTTTTAACATTAAGGATGAAAAACAAACAAACAACAACTTCATAGCCCATTTTTGTACATTTAAGAAAAATGAAAAACCTAAATTTGGCATTTGAAAAAGTGTTCAGAGCCCTTGGATTGGCCCTTTGCTCTATATTGTCACAAGTTCTTCCTTTTTGTTTTAAGCACTACGCAGATGTGTCTAAAACATGACCAAAATCAATCTGTTGCACTGTTCACATGAAGCCAAGGAGCCCTCTGTACACCTCAACAAACCAGGCAACTTATTATACTATACAATTATAGAATTCTATTCTATCATACAATACAATAAGTGAAGTGAAGCCTTGCTAGATCAAAATGGATTTTCACACCCTCACAGCACTAAAATTGATCTAATATGACAAATGCAGTATTTGAAACAGTAAGTCAATATATCTTGGGGCTGTGTAGTGGTTTCTACACTTTTTACACTTTGGCAAGCTTTGCTGAAGAAGACACACCATTCTGTATGTAAATCTTGAACGTGTTGAGTTTTGACCTCCACAATGTGGAGATCAAATTACGCAATTTCAGTCTCAATTTCGAGTCATAAAAATATTTTCATATATTTTTATATATTTTTATATTTTTTTCACATATCTACAGGATGGATGAACTCATCATCCTGGTCAATAAGTCTCAACATTGTCTTCATTCATTACCCCAACCAGGTTCGTAGGAAATGTGGGTGTCATCTCACAATGTTTCCTTTTGGTCTCAGATGTTTCTTTGCTCTCAACAACATCAGGTAAATGAGGTCTTACCTGACTCAGTCCATCCCACGGATCCTGGTCCAGGCTTTGATTTCCTCTAACCTTGACTGTTGCAACTCTTTTCTGGGGGGCTTTCGCTTGTTCTCAGTGAAATCCTCAGAGATGGTCCAGAATGCAGCAGCCTGTCTGGTCTTCAATCAGCCCAAAAGGTCCCATGTCAGTCTATTTCTCTTTCACATACTCTGGCTCCTCATGGTCACCTGAATCAAATTCAAGTCACTAATGCTCCTTAGAGCAACTTTTGGGTTTGCACCATCTGCTAGAACTCAACTTATGTTCTTTCTTGACTACTGTGTTCCTCCGTGGAATGAGACCTGCAAAAAGACTATCTCAGTCCAGACTGCTCTGGTCTGTTGTTCCCTAATGGAGGAACCAACTGCTGAATCCTATTAGAGCATTCATGTCCCTCTCTCTTGAAAGCTCAGAGAGAGATAACCTGTTCCCCTAAAACTCTTACATGTGTAACTGACTTTGCTGTTGACTTTTTTATCTGATTTCCTGCACTGATTGAATAATTTTAGCACTCACTCACTAAGATGTGAATCACTTTGAATAAAAATTTCTGCCAAATTACTAAAAATAAATGTAACTGTAAATCTATATTTGTGCTAGTAATATTTCCCCTTTTAGGTATAATATGTTAACAATCCTCCTGACATATTGACTTATGTGATACATTACATTTGTGTTTTCTCTGTTTCTCTGCTCCGTGAGGAGACCAGTAGCAGGTCTGTTCACTCCACTGGTCTGGATGAAGTGAATGTGATCACGTATTAAGATTCTTTTGCCCCATAATCACTGAAACAAATACTGGATTAAAATTTCACAAACCATCTTCAGAGCATTCTGACTTTATATTGACATTTTGGACTGATAAAATAATCAGACAAAGAGGAAATATACTTTAATCCTAACTTGTCTCTGTGTCAGTAACAAACTCTAATTTCTGTCATTTCTGATCTGGTTCACTGTTGCTTTCCAACCACAAAGGTTTAAAAGTTAACCTGTTACTACTATGAATATTGATATTATCATTGAAAAGAACTTTATAATGCAACATGATCTCATACTGGCTTGATCAGATATGTTTTGGTTGTGTGTGTGTTGGTGTATTTTGCAGCTCTGTTTGTTTTTCTCCTGTGCAGGGGAGTGGGGTTTCTCTTGCTCCTCTCCTCCGCTTTTTTTGTGAAGTTTTGGGAGTAATGACTGGCAGGTGAGGTCCCAGCTTGCAGAGTGAGGACTGGTTCCTGAGTTTGGATGTGGGCTTTATAGCCCGTTGTAGTGAAGTTAAGTTCTGCTGAGCCAACCCATCACCATTTGCTTTATTTTGTAGCCATTGTCCATCCATCCGTCTTCTATCGCTTTTCCATTTCCGGGTCGTGGGGTTGCTGGAGCCAATCCCAGCTCACTCTGGGTGAGGGCGAGGTACACTCTGGACAGGTCGCCAGTCCATTGCAGGGCTGTAACCATTGTGAATAGGCTAATAAAGAGTCACTGCACAACTACTAGCTGGTAGTTCCTTTTAATACTCATTTTTTCTCCTGTTTAATGTAGGACTTTAGGGGAATTATTGATCTTTTATTTCTTTTTCTTTCAGCAGGGAAGCATAAGGCTGCCAGAATGTTTTGTTTGTTGTTTTGGGCGCTACTCCCTCTCTGAGTGGAAAATAAAAGATACTGTTTAAATCTGAAAATCCTGGTTTTGGTTACTTTCTTTTGGAACTGGGAGAATGGAGGAAAATATCATGTGGTGTCCCTGGTGCCCCCAGACCAGGGTCATAACAGATATTAAGCTAATAGATAAAAAAAAAACAATCACACACAAAAAAAAACCAAAAAAACAAAAAAACAAAAGCAGAAAAATGTTCAAAGTCAAATTCAACCTTGAGTGGCGTTGAGTTATTATTATTATTATTTTTTTGTAGTTCTGACTCCATTGTATGTTTTTCCATGCTCATTTAGGAGGCATACTGGTACCGCAGCATCTTTGAGGCCACCATAGCTAAAGGGAACAAAGTAACACAGTGGTGTGGGCCAATGTCAGAAAATGCACTGGAGGACAAGGATGAGCTGGATGGATGGTAATCAGGTTGTATAACACAAACAAGAAGACATTTCTGTTCTCTAATCGCAAACAAAGTCACACTACGAGATTAGATAATAACACAATTACTATGTCAGAGGAGGTTACGCACACACACACACGACCTATAGCTGTATACACAGATGGCTGTATCAGACCTTTCTGTCCTCAAGGAGAGGACACATTATAATGAGCCTTTTCCCTCTGTGTCACATTTTAAAGAACCCCTCTTCTGCTCAGCTGGCCAAACTTTCTTTGTATTTACCAAATCCACTTTTTTAAAATCTCAGTTTCTTACCATTATCTTTGTTCTTTGCCTTTTTTGCTGAGCAAAATCAGTCTTGAGTTCAATCAGTATTCAAAATGTTTAATATGAGCCAAAACACTCCTGTAACCCAAGTTCATTGTCACACTGTTGTACCTCTACATGACCAGAAAAGATGAGTTGATTCCATGCGTTGAATATTAATATAAAGCTAATCACAAATGCTTTGCTCTGCAATTATGAGTATCAGACTGTTTCAGGAAACACAGCATAGCATTTAATCCACTTTGGCTCCAATTATTTGGCCCCTCTTCTAACGCACATCATTAATTCTGTATGTTACTATAGCATCCCACCCTGTTCAACTAATTACTTAATTATAAATAAAATTAATTTACAAGGAAAACAACCATATCAGTCTGAGTAGAACATAGTTTTGCTGGAAAGTTTTTGTTTGATGGTACCCTGGACGTTAAACAGAAGAAAACCGAAAATACCTTCATTAGGAGTCAGAGGACAATGAGCTGTATTTTTTCTCCTTTTCTTTTCTTTTTTTTTTAGTTTGTTCTGGTTACTTGGAGATTTTTCACATGATTATTGCTGCACTGTCCTTACCCAGTCACAAACTACTGCCCGGGTTCTACATTGCTCCTCCTGGTCCTTGATGGAGGTTAGCAGAGGTCAGGCTCATAAGGTGGCTACTGAATAAATATGTCACGGATCTCAATTTTAATCCTGAGACGGTACTTGTTGCCCTGACCAAAATACGTGCTGCATTCATAATGGAGAGGGAATTTCTCTGGCCCAACCCAACAGGGCATGACTTCAGCCCAGTGCATAACTGAATCTATTATTTCATTATATTTTAAGCTAATAATAGAGGGAAATAATTTAACCCAACTCTTGAGATGTAATATATTTTTGATGTGGTTGCACATGGACAAGTTGCTTAAACAAGATTTGTAAGTTGTAATATGTCAGCCTGGGCATTTAAGCAGCCATACAATTACTATTAATTGTCATGTCCTGAAACTTGGTGTCGTCTTGTGTCAGTGTTGTCTCATCATTTCCTTTTTTATTTTTAAATTCCTACTCTCGTTGTATTTCAGTTTGTTTGCTCTTCCTCTTGTGCTAGTCTGATTGTCGATTATGTTCGCCTGTTCCCCATTACCTTGTGTATGTATAGTCTGCATCTCCCCTTGTCCTGTGCTAGTTCGTCGTGTCTCGTGCCGTAGAACTAAACCATCTCACTGTTAAGTCCACATCATTTGCCTTGTCTATTTTCCTGATTTATGTTGATACTTTGATCTTCTTTGTCAAGCTTATCCTTGTGATTTCTGTGATACCTTGTCTAGTTTCTCCAAGCGTTGCCTTGTTTCTATTTCTATACTGATTTCCAAGCATTTGCTTCCGTCTTTTGTTGCTACTTTTGCTTATCATTTCGTACCAGTTTGTTTCCTTGAAGAGTGATTTTGAGTTGACTTTGTAAATAAACAATTAATTTGCGACTTTGTCTCGCGAGTTGTGCATTTGGGTTGTGATTCGTACCGTTCTGTCAATAATTGTAAGATGAATAAAGATTAAATAACTAAACAAGCAAGTAATCTTTCAACAGACAAAAGCAGTATATGTCCATACAGACTTTGTGCTGGTTGTCTGTATTTATGTCATTTTATAGCTCTAGCTCTCTGGTAATTTTTGCTAAATATTTTAACCCTAACCTGCTGGCATTAGCCTGCCCTCAATGTGTTTTTATTTGCTCTTCTGTTTAGCCTTTATCGCTAAAACACAAGTATTAAAAGTGCTTTATAACACACTTCAATGTTTTATGTTTGTTCATGTCTCCCAATAACTCATTAAGACATTGTTGCTGACATACACATTAATAAAAACTTATATTAATGATGTGCATGCATAAATAGTGGGTGTTTGAAAGATTAAAACAGCGGTTTCAATTATAATTTTGTTGCTTAAAGCAATACTAGTTAATATTTTTTACAGGAACAATCAGTCAAATGCCTGTGTGCCATATGAAAAGTGTAATATGAATTAGTGATAAACTCACAGAGCATTTTCACCATTGTTGCAGCTCCCCTTAGCTCTACATTGCATTTTAATGTCTATTTCGGTTTATAGCCCACACATTTCAACACAACACATTCACATTTAAGAAGTATTTTCCTCCTAATCCTCTAACAGATATCAGAGTTCTGACAAAAGTATCAAAATTACTGTCCTGAACTTAAACTTTGGTTTAAATTTAAAAGATCAAAGTTTTGAGGCACTACGGTGGCACAATGTTTATTGCCATTGGTTCAGTCCCTGGGCAAGGCTCTGTTAAGTGTGGCTTTTGCATGTTCTCCCTGTGCCTGCTAGGTACTCTGGCTTCCTCCCACATACACTTTTAGATTAATTTGTGACTCTGTCCAGGTTGAAGCCCACCTTCATGGTATGTCACCGTACTGTGAAATGGGATTGGCTCCAGCAACCCCCTGTAACGGGCGTGAGATCAGACCCAAGTACAGCACACGTCGAGACCGGAACAGTTCAGAACTTTATTAACAATGTTCAAGAGTCCAGACAAACAATAATCAGGATGCCTAAACGGCAAACACAGTCCAAGTGCTGGGAGTACAGGGAGTAAGCAAATGCAAAATCCAAGGGCAGAAGGCAGGTCGGGTTACTGGGGCAGACACGAGGAGAACAGGTCCATGACAGGAAGGATCTAAGCCAAGAGATCTGTAGGCTGGAAAAAGGCTGGAAAGCTTTGCATACTGCGAAAAGACAATCTGACAGAGAGTGAGAGTGGAGGAGCTAGTTAAGAGGAGACTGGGTGATTAGACCCAGCTGGGAGGAACATGTGAGTCTGGTGACCTTGATGAGGAGAGGTAGGCAGGCAGGTAGAGCAGGGAGGTTGAGGGGAAAACCGGGAGCGGACTATGACATCCCCTGATGGATAAGCAGTATAGATAATAAAATGACATCAAAATTTTGATAGAAATAACTTATTGGTTAAGGTAAGGTTACTACTACTGGGTTGGGTTAAAATGTTTTTGGTGTCACAATTATAAATAAGGTGAGGGACCAATGGCAGTCATGGTTGAAAGAAACAAATTAACAAATTACATAGAAAGGTACAGTCCATTACAGACAGTAAAAATATCTAGTATGACAATGACAAATCCCCTCTCACCTCCACTAGAAAGTCAATTATTGCCTTATTAGGTTAACATTCTCAGAAGTATTTGAGCAGTTTTCAGTATTTCCTGAAAGCTGCTAAATGAGACCATCATTTAAAAAAATGAGAACGTAAACTCTTAAGGGAAACAAATACTTTAGATAATTTTCAGATATGAGTCTATGTCCACTTTTAAAGACAGTCTATGCTAACAGTAGGATAGATAAGCTTCTGAGGACTTCTGAGGACTACCAGACAGTTCCTTGCTCAGCCTCTTGACATGACAGACTTCCATCAGTTCTCTGAAGCGGATATCAACTTGATGAGGTGAGTCCAATTATTACAGTTTTATAATGCACCTCTTGGCAATTACATCATTTTATGCCATAAGTCATGACAATTTGGTCTAGCTTTTTAGCAATTATGGAATGACCAACTGGATCTGTTTGAGGGTAAGAAATAAAGTGATATTAAACACATTGGAATACCGCTGGAACAACAGACACTTAAAATGATACAGAGATCAGTCAAACGTATTCTTGTCTCCACTTGGATGTTGTTGCTTTGTGATCATCCTCAGGGGCAGCACTGCGGCATAGTGGTTAGTGCTGTTGTCTCAAGGCAAAAAGGTTGTGGGTTCAATTCCTGGTCCTTCGGCCTTTCTGTGTGGATTTTGGATGCTCTCCCTGTGCTTGCGCGGGTTTCCTATGATTTGCTCCCACAGTCTAGGTTGATTGGTCATTATAAATTGCCCGTATGTATGAGTGGGAGTTCTTGTTCTTCTCTGTCTGTCTTTGTGTTGGCCCTGTCTCTATATTATCCCCATTAAGTCCTCCCAGTGTGGCCCACTGTGTGAGCAGCTAACAGCTGGCATGGTTATCAGCTCACACAGCGAGGAGAGGAGATAGCAATGACATCATGCTGACCTTTGCCCTCTGGGAACCCCTGCAGTCCTGATGCCTGATCAGTTTGGGTGGCCCCTGGAGGCACGGCTATTTGGCGGCACAATGTACCCAGCCGCAGTTTTCAAAACACAGAGTGGCAGGTGGCAGTGGTGTAGGCTAGCTGGTCATAGCAGGCAGGTCACACTGGAGATAACCCAGGGCAGAGAGATTCATCACACTGGAGGCACAGGGAACAAACCCAGTTAAGTGGAGAGACTGGAGATAACCAAAATTCTTTCAGCGGACCGAAAAAATGCCAACAGGAGAAAAAGAGTGGTGTTTGAGCCGGTCTTTTATGAGGGGCTTGATGAAGGTGAAATAGACGACAGGTGTGTCTCAGTTGCAGCCTGGGAAATTCAATCAGCCGTGCCTCCTGCTGCACACACTGCAGAGAACAACAGAAGGAAGGGGAAGGGGGAAACAGGAAAACAAAACTGAACTGCACCAAAACCCCAGACCATAACATTCGTAAGCACAAATCAAAGAGGCTTTTGTTTGTTACTACTAACAGTAACTGGTTGTGCAGTAACATGTGGTGGAAAAGGCCCTGCTCTTTGAGGAAGTTTTCAAAGAATACAAGAGTAGCGACAATGTTTCTGCCGAGGGAACTATTTGCCCCAGACTTGCACCCACCCGAATGCGCTAAAACTTGAAATGTTTTGTTGTGAAGGGCATGTTTGCAATGTATTGTAAGTGTTCACAATATGGCACCAGAGAGCAAGAATCGATTTAACATCATGTGGAAGTGTAAAATGTGGAGAACACATCCTGTAAATTTAGAAATCGGATGAATTTTGCGTAATAGGCTGACTTCCTGTGTCCAGTATATGGCACTCTGAGTCTGAGTCACTATTGACATTTACTTGTTCAGAGTGGGAGTGTAGACATGTGTGCAAAATTTTGGACAGATTGGACAATGTATTTTGGAGTTATAAGGAATTCCAGTTATGGTTGTCCATTCTGTGGTGCTGGAGAACATCTGATGATGTTCGTGTTATTAGGCTGAACTTCTGTGTCCAGGAGTGGTGCTATGCAAGTCTTATCGTGTGTGCAAAATTCGGGGCAGATAGGACAATGTATGCTGGAGTTATAAGGACTTCCTCTTTTATGGTGACCTATTGAAATTGGCGCCATCGCCATGGCCCACAGGTGTAGTGGACGATAAAGCTTTTGATAACATTTCATCTCCAAAGTCTTGAAATGCATCCTCAATGCATGTGAAGTCGTTTGGATATAAACTGCAGGAGTTCCTTTAATTATAAGGCGTGCCGACTTCCTGTGTCCCATAGGTGGCGCTCTGTGTTTGACTCAGTAATAACAGATAGATGTTTTCAGGGCTGGGACACTGATCATGCGTAGTGTATTTGGGGCAGCTTGGACGATGTAGGCTCGTGTTATGAGGAATTCCACTTTTACAACAACACAGCCGATAGCGTTGAGTCATTTTTTGACATGCATTTCTGCAACCAAGGAAATATCAAAATTTCACGCAGTCTTGACATGCTGTCCAAATTTCATTAGTTCTGGGGATATGTTGAATTCCAGAAAAAGGCCATCGAATCAGTCAAGGGATGCAGTAGGGTTGTTTGGATCCTAATTAACTCACAAATCTAACTGATTATTGTTTGCAGAACTAATCTAAACAGTTAAATAGCTTTCCTATATCAAATCTAAGCAACTGTGACATTTACACTGTCTTAAATTGAAAACGGCTGTATAGTAAAGATCCATTCGTAAATATTTCCATAAAATTATCGCTCAAATAACTGTCTGTGTGAGTTCTTTTGCCTACTAGTGGTCGCAAATCTATTTTCATCTGTGTCTGTGAGTGCAAGCACAGTAGAATTTATGAGAAACCTAATTAGCTGTGTAATTACATAATACAGGGGAACACAGAGGCTTGAAACAACAGAGACATCCATCCACTTCGACATTCGATGACCTCGATCCACAGTGAGAGTTCAGGAAGAAGTGTCGACAAGTGTTGGCAGGGATAGATGGTCCTGCTCACATTGTACACAAACACGTATCACACAGATCTAACATATCACTCTTTAGCAAATATGTTATGCTGTTGTGCACTGCTGCACTTACCTCCAAGAAACAAACACACATGCATGCATTCAGTGGATGCCCAGGGATGCTAATAATAATGCTCTGTAGACAAAAACACTCTGTGTCTCAAACTGTACTGAACCATTTTATTACATGTTAAAGATGTGAGTGATTCGTTTCAGCTCAGGTCACACTAAAACCTGCAGACAGAACCATCTGTTTTGCATCTTTGGCCTCCAAACTAAACTTTCACTGTCCCTTTTGTAATTGCACGTATTATGTTATGAAGAAATGAAGTTTAAAATGTAAAAAAATCTATGTGATTATTAGCAATTATCAGTTTCTTCACTCATATAGTGGAATTTCATTTCAGTTTGCAGAAGGCAACGGGACTTGTTTCAAATTAAATTTTGTCTGTCATCCAAAAGGTTTTAACTGAGGACTGTGACTTATCTTCAGCTTCAACGTGTCTAAATTTTATTTGTATTCAGAAATCTCATTCGAGCAGCCAGAAAACGAGTGAAGTAAAGAGTACTGAAGCAATAATTAAACAACCATTCAACAGTTGACTCGCAGCAATGTCTGTATACAATTGATCTTATATCAGATCTGATAATGGACTTTCCAGTTTTCCATGTTATATATCATTGTAGATGAAATATTGGTTTGGTCAGATAAACAAAGGAATATATAGACGGCAGCTTGGTTTGAAATGAGGATATTGACCTTAATGTATTTAAATTGATGGGTAAGAAGACCCTCTCTGGGGACCATCACCTTGTCATGGTGGAGAGGTTTGCGTGTCCCTGTGAACCTGGGAGCTATGTTGTCTGGAGCTTCATGCTCCTGGTAGGGTCTCCCATGGCAAATTGGTCTCCGGTGAGGGGCCAGACAAAGAATGGTCCACAAACACCCCATGAGCAACAGAAGAGGGAACAAGAAGACCCTGCCCGGAGGAAGCCCAGGGCCCCCGTCTGGAGCCAGGCCCAGATGGGGAGCCCGTATGCGAGCACCTGGTGGTTGGGTCTGCCACAGGGCAGAAAAAGCCACGTGGATAATGCCCCCCCCCCCCCCTCCCGTAGACCCACCATCAGCAGGGAAGATCAATGGGGTCGGGTGCACTGCCAAATGGGGGGCGGTGGAAGCGGGGGGTCCTGGTGGACCGGACCCGGGTGGCATAGACTGGCCCTGGGGATGTGGAACGTCACCTCACTGTGGGGGAAGGAGCCGGAGCTGGTGCGGGAGGTGGAGTGCTATCGGTTGGATCTGGTGGGGCTTGCCTCCACTCACAGCCGGCTCTGGAACCGTGCTCCTTGATAGGGGTTGGACTCTTTTCTTCTCCGGAGTTGCCCAAGATGTGAGGCACCAGGCGGGTGTGGGGATACTCACAAGCCCCTGGCTCAGTGTCGCTGTGTTGGAGGTTACCCCGGTGGACGAGAGGGTCGCCTCCCTGCGCCTTAGGGTGGCAGGGGGGAAAACTGTGACTGTAGTCTGTTCGTATGCACCAAACAGCAGCTCGGAGTATTCGGCCTTCCTGGAGAACCTGAACGGGGTCCTACATGGGGCCCCAGTAGGGGACTCCATAGTTCTACTGGGAGACTTCAATGCACAATGATGGAGTAACTTGGAGAGGCATGATTGGGAGGAACGGCCTCCCTGACCTGAACCCAAGTGGTGTTTTGTTGTTGGACTTCTGTTTTAGTCATGGACTGGCCATAACAAACATCATGTTCAAGCATAAGGAGGCTCATAAGTGTACCTGGTACCAGAGCACCCTAGGCCAAAGGTTGATGATCGATTTTATTATCGTTTCATTGGATCTTAGGCCGCATGTTTTGGACACTCGGGTTAAGAGAGGGGCTGAGCTGTCAACTGATCACCATCTGGTGATGAGTTGGGTCAAGTGGCAGGGGAAGCCTCCGGACAGACCTGGTAAGCCCGAACGTGTAGTGCGGGTGAACTGGGAACGTTTGGAAGAGTCCTCTGTCCGGGAGGCCTTCAATTCCCACCTCCGGCAGAGCTTTTCCGACATCCCTGTGGAGGTTGGGGGCATCGAGCTTGAGTGGTCGATGTTCAAATCCTCCATTGCCAAAGCTGCAGCGGAGAGCTGTGGCCTCAACATCCTGGGTGCCTCAAGGGGCGGCAACCCTTGGACACCGTGGTGGACACTGGTGGTCAGGGAAGCCGTCCGACTGAAGAAGGAGGCCTTCCGGGGTATGTTATCTCAGGGGACTCTGGAGACAGTGGCCCGAAGCGCTGCGGCCTCGGCGGTCACGGAGGCAAAGCAGCGGGCGTGGGAGAGGCTCGGAGAGGACATGGAAAAGGAATTTTGCTTGGCACCAAAGACTGTCCGGCACCTCAGACAAGGAAAGCAGGGAACCATCCCAGCTGTGTACAACAAGGGTGGGACATTGCTGACCTCAAATGAGGAGATAGTCGGGTGGTGGAAGGAACACATTGAGGAACTCCTGAACCCGATGTACCCACCCTCTGGAGCAGAGACAGAGCTGGAGGATGAAGGGGGATCATCGGCAATTTCCCTGAGGGAAGTCACTGAGGTAGTCAAACAACTCCACAGTGGCAAAGTCTCGGGGATTGACGAGATGTATCCTGAAATGTTGAAGGCTCTGGGTGTTGAGGGGCTGACAAAAGGCTGTCAAAAAAATTACTGACATTTAGTTGTGATGCATACACATATAACACAGCCATATCTTTTTTGATTTATATTTCTAAATTTTTGACTCTTTACTTAAGACATAGAAGAAAAATGAGATAGTCAAAATACAAAAACCTATTCAAACCTTGTCCAAACCTGGGAGGTCTATTCAATTTACTTTAGATCTATTAATTTGGCAGATGCTTACCAGTGAGGGGCATCACTAAAGCTTCAGCATGGTAATAGACCTTGGCATAAGTATTATATCTATTTGACAATTCCAAGGGAATCAGATAGTGAGTGCTATAGACATGTAAGGGTCTGTTCAAGTTCTGGTTAGAAGAGCAAGGTTCAGTTTTCTCAGAATAAATTAGTCTTCAAGAGTTTCTTGACGACAGACAGAGATGCCTGATAGGATTTAAGAGCTTGCACCACCGTCAGGGAATCACAAATGAGAACAGCCGGGACTGAGATGGCCTTGTTTGCAGGGATGGTGATGACAGTGAGAAGGAGCATAAGGCTGAATGATTACGGTACAAATTGTCAATTTTTTGGCAGTACCAGTGACCTGAACTTGATTTGGGCAACCATGGAAAGCCAGCATAGGTTGATGAGTTGCGAAGTGATGAGTCCTCTTTGTGATGATCAAAGAGAGGCTGTTGTATTTTGGACCATCTGTAAAGGTTTCACCATAAACTGTCTATAAAAGAGGACACAGACTCCACATCTGTAAAGTGGAGAAAAATTGAAATCTGGATTCTATCTAATGACCATCAGGGGGTGACTCCACCTGTTGTAAAAAGGAGTGAGATTGAATTGAAGTCTATTGGAATAGAACCAGGCAGCACTGTGGCATAGTGGTTAGCGCTGTTGCTCCACGCTGTTGCAGGTTCGGTTCCCGGGGCCTTTCTGTGTGGAGTTTGTGTGTCCTCCCCGTCCCTGCATGGGTTTCCTCCGGGTACTCTGGTTTCCTCCCACCGTCCAAAGACATCATGTTTGGGTTAATTGGTGACTATAAATTGTCCATAGGTCTGACTGTGAGTGTGAGTGGTTGTTCTTCATTGTCTGTCTCTGTGTGTTGGCCCTGCGATGGACTGGTGACCTGTCCAGGGTGTACCCCGCCTTCGCCTAATGTGAGCTGGGATTGGTTCCAGCACCCCCGTGACCTGAGACGGATAAAGCAGTTGAAGATGAATGAATGAATGAATGAATGAATGGAATAAGGCCCTACTACTTATTGTTTGGTTACTTAAGTAAACATTTTCAGTCTCTGTCTCTAGCTTGAAGTCTTTAACCCAATTTTTATTTTTTTAAATGATGATCCCATTAAAAAAGAAATAGATCATAAAGAAGGGGATTTATTACAGTTAGGCTCTGTGTGATTGATAGATGGTACCATCAATCAGGAAAGAGCAGAGAGCAGGTCAGATCCACTCCTCAACGCCAAATATTATACTGTATGGTTTAAAAAATCAAGATGGCATTGGCCAAATTGCAAACTTGAGGCTTCAAAGCAGCAGTTCACCAGCTAATGGATGATTTCATGATGGGTCATCCGAAGAGCATTATGGTAGTCGAGGTGAGAGATAATGAAGGTGGTGTGTAGTGGCGTAATGAGGCATTAAATCTACTTAAGTGGATTCATTGTGCATTTCAGAGATCACATCATTTGTGAATGATGCGAAGCTGTTGAGAGCTGCACGAACTGTACAACACCTTTAATTAAGGTGTTGTACAGTTCAAGTTCAACAATCAGTAATGGCAGGATCTTTGTTTGAAGTATCAAGATCAGTAAATAGTACCGAGGAGGACATTTGACTTATTAAGTACTAATGAACAGACCCACTATTTTAGCACACACTCTCACACGTATGTACGAAGTGGGAACAAGCACAGTCTTAGGTTTTCCACCTTATGCGTGTCTTGTGTTGTGTCTCTGTTGTGTTTAATCACTAATCATTCCCTGTTGTACTCGATCGAAGACCAACAATTGTGTTTGTCCGGAGTGCATTTTAATACCAAAACCCGCTTTCATCTAAATTTCTCTTACATAATCCTTTTCATATCCGTTGCTTTGTCCTGAGAGTGTACCCTGTTGCCATGGTGACCTATGAGGGGATGGATGCTGTTTGAAGGGCAAATTGGGAGCGGTGGGGAAACAGTCTGAATTGGGAACACAGCTGACTGTATCCCTGTGGAGATCGACTCTGCAGATCTCCTTCTGTCTGCCCCTGCCTCCCTCTTTCTCTCCCTCACACACGCTCTCACTGAATCGTCTGAAATACACCTTCATGGTCTTAAAATAGAGACACCTACTTGGGTGATGGAGAAACAAAAACAGGCATCTGAGAGCAGCTTTTCACCAAAGACACAGCAATCCTTTTTGTGGAGAAAAAGGAGGCAACGCTAGCTCAGGCAAGTCCAGTCACCCTCCACCTAGGGTTGGGACTCGTTACAATTTTAACGATTCCGATTCCTTCTGGTTGTAATGAGGGTTCTATCATCTATCATCCAGTGTAATGGTAACCTGATAAACCTGTAACATTAACGTTACGTGGTCAACAATAAACCTGTAACATGCCTGTAAGCCGACAGTACAATTATGTATTTTTCTCTGTTTAACGTTACCCAGTAGATGGTGGCAGCCGAATGTAACGTTACCCGTCCATTTTTTTTTACCTCATTTCAACGCCACTCAATGCAAACAAGTGTGACAAGCAAACGAACACTCACTCATATATCATATGCGCTAAGTAAGGGTTAATCCACGAGTAGGTGTGCTTCAAACGGTTTTAATGCACGACGTGGAGGCGAAGAACTACCCGACGCGCAGCCCTTTTATAGTCCCTTTTACAACCACGCCAGTTACAGTAGTCACAGTAGGACGGGATGAGCACTGTGGCTCAATCGCTTTAACAAAGCCCAGTTTGACAGCTGGGCACGTTATGTTGCTGGGCATGGTTTTAACGCACACCTGCCGACCAATCAGAAAAGAGTATTCACACTGACCATGGTATAAGTAGAGTGCCTTTAGAGACAGAGTGGCAACAACGTTCACTACAATGGCTCAGTTTTCTCACAGCAATGGCGGTGTACGGAGGCCCTCGAAAGTTCCCGGAAGTTAGCATAAGCTAACCGCCGCTCAATGTATTTCAATGGAGCAGATTGTCGGAGCTACACTTTTTCAAGGTAAAATGTTTAAATAATTGTATTTCCATATCAGTTGTGCATCGAAATCAAATTGACATGAGTAATTAAGTATGTTGACGGATTGTTACCGTCTTGATTAGTAGATTTAGAGAATATAAACCGATAAACGTTTAGGCTAGCACACTGGATAATGATAGCAACAGAATACAGGCTGATAAATGCAAATTCTGTTCTTAATATAAATTAACCGCTGTTGATAGCGAGGTTAATATGTAGTAAGAGCTATTGTAGTTAAACTTTTATTTAATTTGAATTTTTTATTGGGGCTGCGGAATGATGGGCAAAGCACATGATATGAAGATATTGATATAGAGTTTCCTGTCTTTTTTTCTACATTCTGCAACCTCAGCCTTATACATCTCCTTTTGATACAAACAACTTCCCTTGGCTTTTGTGTTATTTTCTCTGTTCTCTGTTCTCTGTTTTTAATTAAAAAAATATTAAACTTACCTATGACGTGGTCTTTGGAAATGTGCAATGCATTGTTTGAATATGATTACCTCACATATTTTTTTGTTTTCACAATCTATGAAGGTGGTCATAATTTTTCCTGCTGAATTTATCCATCCATATTTTCCTCCTGTCCCTGTCTTTGGGGAAGACATACATGTGCACGCCTTTCTCTGAACGATTGGAGCACAGTATACCATGGTGAAGAATGTATTCAAGGACAGCAGAGAAAACAAATGGCTAGACATGCTGATCTATTAGAGTTCTATGCTGTTGTAAAGGAATTCATTTTGTTATTAAGTGCATTTGGAAAAACAAAGAGTGCGTGTATGATTTATTATGTATAATCTGTGGAGAGTAAGTTTGGGCTATTTAACAGTGATAGAAATCCATATATTTGCCATGTATAGAAATAAAAATGTTATTTATTTGCCATGGATTTCCTGTAGGAACTCATTATATTGTGAGTCCAGACTTTTGTAGTTACTTGGAAAATCATAAGTCTGCCAATAAAAAAACAACAACAACATAAAACTGAAAATATTTATATTTTATTACTGTCAACGACAGTAAATACAGGTTTAGTGAAGGTAACAGATTGAAAAGCAATTCGCACAAGTAGATATTGATAAGTAAGAGTAGTTAACAAAATGATAGCAGTCCATTTATTTGCTATGAATAGAAATCTAAATTTTTATTTATTGGATATGGATTTCCTGCAAGAACAGTTATTATGTTGTGAGTCCACACTTATTGTGTAGTCACTTGGCAAATCATTGTTTGTTACCTGTTAGTCTGCCTCAGTCAAATCTGATAAAAGTAAAAAAAAGAGAAAATGTTACGATTTACATTGGTTTAGGATTAGTAAACTTAACATAGTTCAAATCAATTAACACAAGTATTAAAAATATTGCACAGCAAAACATTTATTGATCATTACTTACCGATTATCGTAGTTTTCCTATTGTTTTCTATTGCCCACCAACCACTTCCTGGAACTTTTGGGGGCTACATAGACCACGTGATCGGCAAGCGTTTTGAGCTTCCAGTGGCGCCACTCTGTCCATAAAGGCACTCTAGTTATAAGTAGGGTATAAGTATACCATGGTCATTTTCCAAGAATATAGGAATAAAAGGATTTGCCAACTTTTGGTGAAAGTTTTGCACTCAAAATCGAAAGTTTTTGAAGCAAGAGTTTACTATTGTCATGACAAGGAATAAACTAGTCCCTTTTACAACCACACCAACTGCAGTAGTCACAGTAAGACGGGATGAGCACTGTGGCTCAATCACTTCAACAAAGCCAAAAGTAGGCTATTAAAAGTTAAAATTAAGCTTGATTTAGGTCAAAATTATTGACAGTGTGGTTCTTGTTTATAAAATGATATATATAAAATAAAAATAAAACTGGGCTCGTTATGTTGCTATGGTTACAGGCGCGGATGAATTTAGAGCAGTTAGCGTACAAAGTTTAGCCGAACTACGCGTGCATTAAACGGTTGTAACGCACACCTGCTGACCAATCAGAAAAGAGTATTCACACTGACCATGGTATAATGTGATTTAACGAAAGTTACTGATCCGGGTGAGTTTTCAGGTGCCTGATAAATTTTGAAGTAGTTGATCCAGCGTCTTTAATTTTGGTACCACAGGCTTTGCAGACTGCGCTTCTTTGGTTGATGCCATCTTTTTTGAAGTTTTTATAACCAAATGTAATTACAAAGGGTAACGTTACAGAAGCAGCTGGAGGTGTGCCGATCACCATAGTTACCGTCATCTGAGGTACGAGTGCGTGATGCGCGCACCCAATGCCTAATATGGTTATTACCGTGACCAAAAGGAGGTTGTGACATTAAGCTGGTCAGACATTTCATATCTGGTATATTAACGTTTCCTCAACGTTAATATACCAGAAAATGAAAACACTGTGGAGGACACAAGGGGCTATGCCTTTCACCCAGCAGGGCTGTGAGCTGAGGGTGTGGTTTACGTTCCCGGGCTCTGTGGTAAAGTTTTTCCTGTTTCAGTTTGGTTTTGGAGTTGAGGAATAAAAGTTTAAACTTGCCTTCGTCTCCTGTGTTCTTCCTCATCCTGCCACACAAGTCCGAGTCGAGTCTGAAGTCTTTTCAGTATGAGTCCAAGTCAACTCTGAAGTCTCTGAAGTGTGCGACTTAAGTGCGACTTGAGTCCCCCTCTTTGTTGCCAACAATCTAATACCTGTTTGTGGGAACCGTCAATCCAAAAGTGATGGAACTGGAATTTTGGACCCGGTTCCAAAAAAGAACCGGATCTGGGTCCCAACCCTACCTCCACCTACCTCCTCTGAATTTCTTTAACCCTATAATGCCGCGCGTATCATATTTGAAACATACATTAATGAGACCATCCCCTTGGCAAAATAAAAGAAAACGAGATTGAAAAAGGCAGCTGTTTGAATAAAATAAGGATGCAGATATAAAGACGCTGATGTTACAGATGGCCAAGGAGAAAAGTTCTTGTTATTGCCGGAATTGTGTGCAATACTTAATGTAACAAATGGGATATAAACAAAAAAGGAAATATGCTTTTTTCTTTTTTGTTTTTTTTACACTTTCTTAATGGTCCAAATGAAGGCTTAAGATTCAAAAATTCAAATTGTCTGTCCATTATTTCTTGGGTCAGGTGTTGTAGGGTCAACTTGAATTTCCTCTAAACAATATTTATTCGACACTCCATGATCTTCAATGTCCATTTGGATAGTTTTATAGTTACCAAGCTGCTACCTGGTGAAATAGATACACAAAAGTGTTCAACATCCAGATGTCCTCTCTAACATTAAGAGAGAAGCAGCTGTCAGTCAGATCCAGACTCAGATCAGGAGTCTGTTGAGACCAGAATCAGAGACCAGTAGACATCAGAACAGTTAGCACAGTTTTTAATTGTTGATGTGGTTTGTTAGCTCCTTACTGACACAGTGTTAGTTTTTGTAATGTTTTTGGTTTATTTAGCCCTGCCCCTTGTCCCCATAAGTTGACACGATTGGTTCCTTGGGTTTATGACAGGATTCCCTTGATTGATTTGATTTTTTAGTCATTCGGTTCACTGCAGTTCACGGTACTGACTGATTTATTTTCATATTTCTTCCATTACATATTTTTATGAAAACCATATAGAGTCAATAGAGGGCCTCAAATTGAGATCAACCTGAAAGGTCGTAAATGCACGGCATTCTATAGAAAATACCCTCTGTATAGCACATGGTGTGAAGCTGCAACAATTAAAAATATCTGTCCACATGAAATATTTCCCAAGAGATATATATAAATAAACATCTTGTTTCCAATAAATACAAGGACTTTTCAGCAACCATTAAGCCAGATGGCATCCTCCTGAAGCAGAACTTCCTCATATGCCATCCACCATAATGACTCCCTTCAGATTGGTGAAGGGCACAAATGCTGTGCACTCAGCAACAGCACAAACAGATCAGCTTGCAGAAGAACTCATCCCGGTGATGTGATGTATATGAATTCAGAGTAAACACAAGAAATTTGCGCTACAAAAAAGGACCAGACTCAGTGACTAACTCCCTAACCTTAACAACAACCTTGCGACCTGCCCTACGTGCCCTAAAGATAACTATATCGAACTAGCCCAGTGAGCAGTGATAACTAACATGTCTTTGGGGTCATCAGGTGGGAACCTCCTTTCACCAGTGTTTCGTCTAGCTGGTCCCACGACACCTCCAGGAGGCTAGACAGTGATCACTGCTGTCCCAGAGTCACGCCCCTAACGCCAGCTATCACCGCTCCTCACACCAAGACAACTATCTGAAACAGCAATACCATCAACTACACCGACCTCTCACCAACTGCACCAGTAAAAGCAGGGTTGGGATACAGACCCTGGTTCAGGTAGGGGGGAGAAATAGAAGAGGTGGAGATAAAAGTAGGGATGGGATACAGACCCTGGTTCGGGTAGGGGGGAAAAATAGAAGAGGTGGAGATAAAAGTAGGGATGGGATACAGACCCTGGTTCGGGTAGGGGGTAATGAAAGTATAGAGGGTGCAGGAGGTGGAGGACAAGATACACAAGATACACAAGACAAGATACACTAGCAGATTCAGCAAACAGACTCACCTAAACGTTCCTATAATCAAAGAAAGAGATAACACAAGCCAAGTCAGACCAATACAGGCCGACTAACCACATGGTCTCAAAGAGACTCACACAGGCCACACCCTCCACTTAAATACACTTCCTCTTCCTGCATTTCTTCTTGCTTCTCTCAAGAGTCTGTCTATCCTAAGTGCTCCCCCTGCTGGGCCCCCAGCTACTATTACTTCTTCTAATCCAAATCCACTGACTGGATCTTACTGCCTCATCTGACATTTCCTTCACTATTTTCCTCACACTCTGTCCCCTTCCTCCTAACTCCCTCAACAAAGAGACAACAGACCTTGCTACAAACCCTCTACATCCTTCTTCCACTGGACAAATCCTAACTTTCCATCCTCGCTGCTCAGCTTCAGCCCCTAAGTCTGCATACCTAAGTTTTTTTCTTTCATACGCTTCTACAACTGAATCCTCCCACGGCACAATCAGCTCTATGAAATATACTCTCATTCTACTCCTAGACCACAAAATTATATCAGGCCTTTGTTTTGTACAGGCTATTTCCTGGGGAACAACAAGCTTTCCTCCTAAATCCACTTGCATCTCCCAATCACAAGCATCCTCTAAGCTGCCTTGCCTCCTTGTTATCTTATTAACTTTCTCTGCCTCTTGAACAAACTGAATTGCAACTCTCTTTGTCTTAGACCCTCCTAAATTTGCCTGCCTCTGTATATCTTCAATGTCTGCAGCTAAGCTTTTTAAAACTTGGTAATGTCGCCACGTATACCGTATGGATCATTACTCCCAGGACTGTATTACTTTTTGTTATTTGATCATCATAATAATGCCTGAAATGGTGAAATGACAAACTGACACTAACAAGGAAGTGCATAGAAAATGAAACTTTTGACACAATGACTGACCCTAAATTTAGAAATCCCTGAAAACCATTCACCTGCAGGTTGCCAAATGAAGTGCGGAATGATATTTCTTCCTTTTGAATGACAAATGAAGATAAATGACCATCCTTTATTTGATTGATCAGCTCAGGTCAAATGTTTGAGTGTCTCATTCATCATTTCAGTGGCAGTTGAGGACAGTTATTTCTCCCGTTATGTATTTGATCGCCGCCATTCCTCTACCAAATCTGCTGGCAGCCATTTGGCTTCAAAATATTCCATTTACATGAAGTTAATGGCTGCATGGGAGGATGACTGGAAAAGACTTCCATTCAGCTGCTCACTGGAGATGAGACGAAAAGACAGAATTTTTCATGGCTGAAGTTCTGCCGCAGGCTCCAAGGACGAATTTCTGTGCTGTGAGAAAAAACCTCTACATTCAACTAAAGGTTAACAACTGAAATTCAAAATGTCACCGTCTCCATGGAGGCAAGATAAAGAAAGATTTTTTTTTTTTTAATTAAAAGCATACGGTAGCTTCACGCTGGCTGCAGCCTACTTTCTCAAGCTGCATTTTACTCTCTGGTGGATTGCCAGTTTGAAAAGGGAAGAATTCAGAAACATATGACATTCTTTGATGAGTCTATTTAAATTAAATTAAGGTAAGTTAGTTCAAAATAATACATGATTTTCTGTAAGTCAAAGGAAATGGGACACGGTGTCCTGGGGCTATTTCACCATCATCATGTTCGCAGTTTTGCTGAGAGACTGTGAAATTGCAATGAAGCAAATAATTCCATGTTTTGAATTATATCATCAACTAAATACCAACATGTTAAACTGAACCTCTGTTGAACAAGAAAGGTTCTGTCTTACCTTTCTTTTTTAGTTTCAGACTGACACTTTTGTCATGTTTTCCTCCACAAACCATGCTATTTAGTCGTAAATGCACTTTCACTAATCTGAACCCCCATGCATCGGTCTGAAAATACAGTAGGATCCAGTTAGGTGAATTAGTGCCACATTGCCATCAAGAGAGTGGAAAGTGCTTGCATGACTGATTAACAAAAACAGAGTAAATTTGCCCTGACAACTCCTTTGAACCATGCACCTGCTGCAGTGATATAGAACACACCCTGAACAAATTTAGGGTGTGTTTATGTCAAGCTTTAGAAAAATGCAATTAGAAACTGAAAAACTGCACAATTTAGGACACAAACTATTGCTTTGAATTTGTGTCAAACATTCATACACTCCTCTGCATGCTCTTCCTCAAACCACTTTTTTTTTTTTTCTCTTTTGGATTTTTCACTGTTTGGGGTCACCACAGCAAGTCGGCTCTGCGATTTGCATGACTGATTTGACTACAGGTTTTACTCAGATGCCCTTTCCGTCACACTCCTCACAGCCCATTTATCCTGGCTTGGGACAGGCACAAGCCTACCACTGGTTTGTGTTGTGGCTGGGGTTTGAACCCAGGCCCTCCACATGCAAAGCATTCAGCTCTTGGGCTCCTTGCACAACTTTTATATTAACATGATTATAGATCCATAATGATTCAGAGCACAGTGATGGGCTTTGGAGAGCCAGTGAAAACACCTGTGTGGTTTCAGCTGTTGCATGTGTGTGTAAAAACCACAACCTCTTGACTTTAACTAGACCCACCTGCCACTCGCAGTCTGTTGTAACCACCTAATCGCAGCTGCAGTCAGTGTATAATAAAACATTTTAACTGGGAAAAAAGAAACAACTATCTCAAGAGAACCTTTAGAATGAACAAATCGAGGAAACACTTCAGTTATTTGTACCGTAGAATTAGTGAGCGATGGAGGTACATCAGATTGTATCTCTCCTTCACTGCTATCTCAATACACATCATTTATGGACCATGGCAGCAAGACAAAATACAATTGTAATTATTAAAACACACTGTGGTTCAAAGCTGATTTAATAAAGCTGTGATTCAGATGAAGTATTTCCTGCTTCAACAAAAACACTTGGGCCAAAAGAGTTATCAGGGATGATAACTCACCCCTAACCCTAACCCTGACCCTCCTTCTTCTCTTGCATTTTCCTTTGCTTTTTTTCAGGAGAAATCTTCTGTGGTCATCAGTCTCAAATGGCTCACATGGGTTTCTCTCTCTCTCTCTATCCTTTGCAACCATGTGCTACTGAATTTACCTATTCATAGCGGTGTCAGTGTTAACGCGTTAATGCAATCGATTAAAAGGCCGTGATTAACGAGTAATATTTTTGTACCGCGTGCTAGTATTTTTCTCTTCCTCACACCCTAAATGTGTCATCTCGCCATCAGAAGCTTCCGGCTTCCTGAAACTGTGTACGTCATGGGGTTGAACAACCATGATTCAATTCCAGTGGTTTATTTTACTTAAAAGAAGAAACCCTCTTGGAGCAGGTTTTTTTTATGAGCAGGTTTCCAATTTGCTTGTTATTCACATATAAGGATGCACATGTGTACACACACAGGTGAGTCAACACACAGCCCTGCAAATGGTTCATATAATCTCAGTGGCCTGCAAAGGCAGGAAGGAAGAAGGCTGAGGGAAATGGAAATAGCAGCGTTTTCAAATCATTCAGAAATGAGATTAAATCACAAAAAGCTGTTTGTAAAGAAAACCTCTGTAGTGCACCTTGAGTTTTGTAGTTTTGAGCAGCATTTTGGTAATGGGTTCACTATGTTTGAGTGTATCTTGTTACTCAAACTTAGGTTCAAAGTTGTTTTCATGAATACTCACAGGGGAGATTAGAAACCTGCACTCCAGCCAAGATTCATGTTTCCAGAGTCTGATTTCAGTAATTCATTCACGTTTCATTTTCTCCCAGAAATCTCAGTGTTCACAGTGTTCAGTTGGGATCTACTATATGGCGCTGTGTTTTTTTCCCTAAGTCATCATTGTGTGCAGGGAGGTTGGTTTTTCTATGTAAGAGATGCCACTATTTTAGCACTGCGATTCACCTCTGTGCCTGTTGCCAAGCAACTCCTGACACTTTGGGGATGTGGAGTGAACGCAAGAGCTGTCGTGGTATTTCCACATTGTTTTGCCATGGCCATAGTGTTGATGTATGGATTTTTGTTGTTATTCTGGCAGTTTTGGGGCTTTCTGTGTTTTGGTTGTGCCCCCCCCCACATTGCTGGAGTGTGGCTGACATACAGTACTCTTCCCAGAACAGCAATGAGGCACACCTGGTGACAATGCACTAATCATCTCCATATAAGCCAGCCTTATACTTCACTCTAGTGCCAGATAATTCCGTCCAATTCGGTAGTGCCACATTTACAAGCCTATCTGAGAAGATCGTTTTGGCTGCCTTCTGTGTGATTGCTTTTTCTGCTTTGTTGTTGTCCCGGTCCCGGCCTCCTGCCACACTCTGCAAGCTTCCAACTCCATCCTCACCTTTTGTTGTGTAGTTCTTGACTCTTTTTGCGTTAAATCTTTTTTTTTTTTTGGATTAACTTTGAGTCTCCTGCTACGTACTTCTGATTTATTGTGTCCTCTTGGCTGTAACACATACTAATGAAAACACACACGCCTGGAGTTCAGAAAAAGAGATTTGCAGATGGTGCTAAATGAATTTAGACTATTGGCAGGTTTATGTGCACAACTCTACAAACACATCTGTAATCAGATGGGGCCTGCTGTCAGCTCTAGACACCAGGCAAGGTTCTCTTTCAGCATACCTCTTAATTTTAATTGTAAAAGTTTTAAAAATGGCTTCATAGCAACAAGACATTTTTAGCTTACCTGTTTCCAGGTGGCGAGGGTGCTGGAGCCAATCCCAGCTCACATTGGGTAAGGGTGCGGTACACCCTGGACAGGTCACCAGGCTGTGCTGCCTCTCCAATAACATGTTTGAGGAAAATAAAACGGTGAAAATTTCAAACATGTCTTCAAAAACGTGTTGTTGTGAGGTTTATGAAGTTGCAGAGCTTTTATCCTATTTGGTTGGTGTGTGAAAGAAAAGTTTTCTGTGGTTTTGATCCTGATTTCCTTTTTATCTGCTCTCACTTGCCATTTCCTCCCATTACCAAAACAACCAGCACTGAAATGCATAATAACAAGAATTACATCCTGCTTTCAGATATCTGATACGGATTTCATTGTTCCTTCATTAGATGCACGATGCACATGCACAGAAATGCGTGTGCACACACACACACGATGAACTTCATAAAGTAAACATCTCTCTCATTAAAACACACACACATGCACAAACACACCCGCAGTAGCTCGCCATCTATCAGCAGCAACTTAATGGCTTCTGAACAGAACTTGTTAATATTTACATGAGCCTCTGAAGATTTGGTGAATCAACTTCTAACCCTTACAGTGAATGACCTCAACAGATCTGATCCCATAATTTGGCGGCATGGCAGGTGTATTTTGGCTTTTGAGGCCAAAAGAATTTTGTACATGAGAAAATTATTTTATAGTCAAACATGAGTTACCTTAGACTGTCTATTGCTATGTGATGATAAGGTGTAAAATTCATTAGCTGCAGTTAGAGGCAGCATCAGGCACTGCCAAAATGGCGACAAGGGAACGTCACACTCAGAGGTTCAAAACTAACCTTCACCTGTAAGCGACAGCATGGAGGATATGTCCATCTTAACATATAGCCTATGGTTGTGAGTATTTTACCTCAAAATTTATTTGATTTCTTAAATAAAATTGATCATAATACAGACAGTACATGTTCAACAAGCTAATGATCAGTCAATAATTCTGCTGGGCTGCTTTACACTAAAAGACTCTGGGGAGAAGCAATATATGCGATGAAGCTGTGTTTTTAAAAGAGAGTAAATATCCAGGTAGCTTTCAAGACGTTCGAGGATGCACCATTCAGTGCTGCCAAATATCATAGTCTATCCATTTAATCCTTATTTTTTTATGTATTTACATCCTTCTTAAAGTCATCTGCATCCCTGTATCTTCCTTCCTCACAGGTCACTCTCTCTCTCTCTCTCTTTAACCTCAGTGTGGGAGTGTTAACGCTCCTGCTCTGGAGTCACTTGTCGGCTTTGCACAACATCACTCTGTAAAACAAGCTGCTGCCTACAAGCTTCGTGCGTGGCTGCTGTATTTACTCTTTGTCAGCTTGATGGATGTAGCGCAGGCCTGCTGCCGCTTTAAATACTTCAAATATGTCTGCTTGAGAAGTCTCCTCGAAAGGATGGAGATACTCCCTGTTCCTGAGGGAGGAAGGGGGATTTTTGTTCCGGAAATCTTTTCATGTTTTGACGTTGCAGCTTCAAAATTTGTGAATCTAAACCGATTCAAGATTTTATTCTTAAATAAGTAATTTGACATATGAGAAGAAAATCATGATGAAATAAATAATCATAATCCTCAAGTAAGAGGCTAAAGCTACAGCTAGTTAGTGTAACTTAGCCATCAATCAGGATAGTCAGTATAGCACATATTGCATATTTACATATACATTAAATGCACATATGTAAAATTATATATGAAACCGATTAGAAGTTTAAAGAATTTCTTCGAATGGGAATATAGATGAGAATTCAATAGAAATTTAAGGAAGAAGTCGTGCAATGCAACATGTTAGACCATTTAAGAATTCATCATATTGACTGTTTATACACTGCGTGTATATACAAATATTTTACCATGGGGGTTTTGTCTATTACATCTCTATATATTTGCATATCCAGTGATATACAGCATAGATTACAGCCCAGTCCAGATGTACAAAGCTGTTGAGGACTAATCCAAGAAGACTGCAGTCTGTACCTGGAGGTAAACAGCTTCTACGTAGTACTAAATTAAGGGTCTGAAAACAAAATATTTGAGTTTAAACCCATAATAAATTTGAAGAAAACTAACATGTTTGGTTATATGGTGCATAATGTATGGTATAATGGGAATTTTGTCCTTTTACAATTAAATCTAAAACACAATTCAGAGTGAAAAATGGGAGCAGATCTAAATTTCTTGGACCAGTGAACCTAGTCTGACATCACAAATATGAGTTTCAGTCTCTCCTCTTGTACTGTTGCTACATTAGATATATATATTATGTAACATGTAACATGTATTGATTGATTATATCCTCTGATCTCAAATCACCTACTTAGTGGAGGGCATATAATGGATATTTTTTGCCAAACCAGGTATTGAATGACAATGTGTGCAGCTCCCCTCACTTTTAAAGGAACATTCTATACATTTTTGGATTATAAATCAGGTCTAAGTTCTATATTTATCCAGCGAAAATATCAAAGGTGTCAGTCCACAGAGAAATGCTCAGAGTCTGTATTTAGAAACAGAAACTGAGCCTTAAAATCAGCTGCCAGGATTTCCATCAGTTCCTCCAGAAAAAATCAGTTACTGCAGAATTAAGGCAACAGCCTCAATACAATCCTAAGCGATGAGTTTTTCCTAAGCGAGCAAGACTCTACTGAAAAAACAAATTAAAAAAAACAAATAAATAAATAAAAGTTTATTCTTGAAACTTGGTCATAAATCTTGAATTTGACTGTTCTCTACTATTGTATCATGTCACATCCTTGCAACTCCATACTGGATGTTTGCTATCTGAACTACGAACTTCTGCTTCTGGAGAGTGAATGACCTCTGCCCTCCAGCAGCCCTCTTGGCCCTTCTCTGATAAACACACAGTGCTGTCTCCCTTCACGTCTTGAAAGCTGACATTTGCAGGAAGGAGCATTCTCTCCGACACAGGCAGGTTGTGATGCATGCCTGAGATATTTCTGACCTGCATTCCTACCAGTATCATCCCACTCACTGCCAGACGGGTGCTTTGAGATGTGAGCGTGATGCCAGATATACTCAGCCCTCAGACACTAGTAATCAAATGACGCTAATGAAACAAAGAGGCCTGCAGCGCCTCTGGGCCAGAAGCCCGCTTCAGCTGATAATGCAACTCATCACTTCATGACTCTTTGAGCTGTCAGAAGCCCTGCAGCCAAACGCAAGAAAGGAAGAGGGGCCGACTTATGGATCTATTTTTCTAATATTACAATCTTCATTTCCTTCCACTCAGTTTTTGCACGGCTTATATTACTTTTTCTTATCTGGCTTGTACAGGTGAATTTACAAAATCTAAAACTCAAGCTAAAGAAGATAAAGACATCAAATCAGCACTCTAAGTACAGGCAGCCACTGTGCCACTGTTATCAAACAGGACAAATGCTTTGACATCCAAACTAAGAGGGAACACAGCAGGATGAAATACATTGTGTCCTCTGGGACAATTTACTCACAAACGTGTCAAAATCAAATCAAATCAAATCAGATATATTTATATAGTGCCAAATCATGACAAAGTTACATCAAGGCACTTTACATATAGAGCAGGTCTAGATCAAACTCAAAATGATTTAAAGAGACCCAACAGATCCCCTCATGAGCAAGCACTTGGCAACAGTGGTAAGGAAAAACTTCCTCTAAGAGGCAGAAACCTCGGGCAGAACCAGGCTCAGGGGGGCGGCCATCTGCTTTGACCGGTTGGGTTGAGAGAGGGAGACAGAGAGAGAGAGAGGCGGGGGGCAAAGTTGGGTAGAGTAGGGAGAGAAAGAGAGCAGGAGGAGGTGATATTCAAGCAGGTTTAGGCAGGAACATGATGCTGCATGAAGTTCATAGAAATTATGCTGGACAGAGTTCATGAAGATGTGGGAGCAGCGATGCAGGAACATGGGATGGTGATAATTCACCCCCTGCAGGATGAGGACAGGGAGAGAGAGGAGAGGAACTGGGAGAGACAGAGACTTCGGGAAACATGGTTAGTAAATACAGTACACATGTTTGGAACTGAGAGAAACAGGGATTTAGGAGAAGCAGGTTGTTGGTATGTCGGTGCATGCAGTGGGGAAGGAGAGAGAGAGGGAGGGGAGAGGGAGAGAGAGAGAGAGAGGTGCTCAGTGTTTCCTCCAGCAATGTAGGCCTATAGCAGCATAGCTAAAGAGTAGATGGACTTTAACTTTTTAACTATAAGCTCTGTCATACAGAAAAGTTTTAAGCCTGGTCTTGAAAATTACTAAAGAGTCTGCCCCCCGGACCGATACTGGAAGTTGGTCCCATAGAAGAGGAGCCTGATAACTGAAAGATCTGCCTCCTGATTTACTCTTGGAGTAAATCTAGTCCAGCCTAGAAAGTGTCACATCTATATCCAGTTAAATGTGGAAAAGGCAACCATGTCAAACATTACCTTGGCATTCTACTGCACCTGAACCCTTTATATTCAACTGCAAGGCTCAGCTGCAGAATTGCCAGTATGTGATTGTAAATGTGTCTGTTTCACATATATCAGAAGCCAAATATCAAAATTATTTTGCATCTTATGTCAGTGAAATGATCTGCTATATAACAGACAAGATGGAGTTTAAATCAGGAAATATAACGTGGCTACTAACAATAAGGAAATATTAACTGGGTATATTAGACTATACCCATATTTCATCTGTGCAGGCATCTTTTTAAAACCCATATTTAAATTTCATTGTGAGAGGCCATAGCTGACATCATAAAGAGTGACAAAGTCTAAATTAGGTTGGGCTGGAGGCTAAAAAAAAAAAACTAGAGGACTCCGTGTTGCTCAACCATGATGACATGTTTACAAATTTAACCAACAATAAAGAACATATTGAATGTATTCTTATTCCTCTTCATCACTTAGGATTCTATTGAGGCTGGTGCCTTAATTCTGCAGTAACTGATTTTTTTATTCATCATTTAACAGATAATGAAACATTGCATCCAGTCATATTAGTGAACCCTCAGTGCAGTAGAAGGAACTGATGGAAGTCCGGCAGCTGATTTTAAGGCTCAGTTTCTAAATACAGACTCTGAGCATTTCTCTGTGGACTGACACCTTTGATATTTTCGCTGGATAAATATAGAATTTAGACCTGATTTATAATCCAAAAATGTATAGAATGTTCCTTTAAAAGTGAGGGGAGCTGCACACATTGTCATTCAATACCTGGTTTAGCAAAAAATATCCATTATATGCCCTTCACTAAGTAGGTGATTTGAGATTGGAGGATATAATCAATCAATACATGTTACATGTTACATAATATATATATCTAATGTAGCAACAGTACAAGAGGAGAGACTGAAACTCATATTTGTGAGATTAAAGGCCATTAGCTAGGGGTCAGTCAGTACAAAGAAGGACTGTTAAAGCAAAGAAAATTAAAAAGAAAAACCAACGACAAAAAAACTTGAGTGCAGTGAATCAAGTAAGGGTGCATTTCATATCTTGCTATTTCATTCATATACCATATTTTATTCAGAACATGATTGTGTTATTTATGAGTTCATATAGGCACACTTTGAAAGATTTATTTCAACCTTTCTTACCTTGCTTTTGACTGGGTGTCTTTATAATGTAATTGGCAAGTATAATTTTTGCTCCGTGCAAACTAATTATATTTGGTCAGGTGTGTAACATGAATTTTTGTTGTTAATGGTTTATAAGGCCTGATTGCATGCCTTCACAAATGACCATTTGACCCATGGTCTGACTGTATGTCTCTGTTTCTATAATTTCATAGGCTGAACACTGCGAGAGTAAGGGAGAGTTTTGTATTCCATAACTCTGTAAATCCTGACCTTTCTGTGACCGGACCAGATATGTGCACTGCATGAGGGACATCACTTCAGCTTCACTGGGAAACTTTGATTGACGCAATAAGGTACTTATGGCAAAAAAGAACAATGCAAGTTTTATTTATATATAAATAAAATCCTGCATCAAAGACAAAATTACTAATACAATTAATTCAGCTCATTTACAAGTTACACAAATACATAACACAGCAAAAAAATTATAATATTTTGGGTTAGTACTTGGGCTAACCACCTGGTAACAACGTGAATATATCCAATTGGTGTATTGTTTATGTTTATATTTTTCATGTTCATCGACCAAATGTTTTTTATCTATTGCGTTTCACGTGGATCTATAAAGAGACGTCAACTGTCAGTCAAATAACTAGCCTGATTGAGAAGACAACTTTCATCACAACAACAATGTCCTAATTGGTCCTTCATATGTGGCCCAGAAATGTGTGTTTTCATGCATGTGATGAATTATATAGGAATCACTTTTCCAAAGAAAGAATAGGTTGGAAACAACATAAACAGCATATCCTTTCCTCCAGCATATCATAGCCTTTGTGGCCTGGTCTTAAAGAAACAACCAACCAGGTGGAGAGAAAAGAAGCTGAAAACCTCCTAGATCAAGCAGAGTCAAGAGAAAATACAACGGCCTGTAGATGTGTGTTAACATGCATGGTTGTTATTCTCCACCCTTCAAAAAAAAACCAAAACAAATAAATAGATAAATAAAACTTCATTAAAAAAAACGTCATATTTGACACGTTAGCGTGTAAATGACTTCAATGGCCCAGTGATACAGTGACACAATCGATGGAAGTGTTTGACTAACGCCACATTGCAATACTCACTTTAACATTTTTGAACTTTCTGTAGTACTGATCACATGATCAGTACTACACAAGGATGTCTGTACATAAGCCAGTTATTTTATATATAAAATAGATTTTGTAGGTGTAACATTTAAGTCGTTCATTTACATTTAAATGATTTCGATAGGGTTTCTCTAAGGTCCTTGGGGCCGAGTACAATAACTTCAGTTTTGTCAGAATTTAGAAGTAAAAGATTATGGGTCATCCAGACTTTTATGTCTTCAAGACATGTCTGCAGTTTGACTATCTGACTAACTTCATTTGGCTTCATTGATAAATACAGCTGAGTGTCATCTGCGTAGCAGTGAAAATTGATGCTGTGTTTCCTGATAATGTTGCCTAATGGAAGCAGATATAGAGTGAAGAGAATTGGTCCAATTACCGAGCCCTGTGGAACTCCATAATTGGCTATAGTGCGTGAGGAAGAGCTATTGTTAACATGTACAAACTGATATCTATCTGATAAATAGGATTTGAACCACAGTACAGTTCCTTTAATGCCAATTTCATGTTCCATTCTCTGTAATAAAATATTATGATCAATGGTGTCGAATGCAGCACTGAGATCTAAGAGAAGTATGGAGGATGATCCATTGTCTGAAGCCATTAGAATATCATTGGAGACTTTAACCAGCGCTGTTTCTGTGCTGTGGTGAGCTTTAAATCCTGACTGAAACTCTTTGAGCAAACCGTTCCTATGCAGATGGTCATGCAATTTGTTTGCTACTGCTTTTTCGATGATTTTAGAAATGAAGGGAAGGTTCGATATGGGTCTATAATTGGCCAAAACATCTGGATCAAGATTTGGCTTTTTAAATTGTGATTTGATGACTGCAGTCTTAAGAGTCTGAGGTACATAACCCAAAGATAACGTCAAATTAATCAGGTCTAGGATGAATGGCTCAATTAAGTTGAAAATCTCTTTTAAGAGGTTAGTTGGTACTGGGTCTAATAGAGAGGTTGATGGTTTAGATGATGAGACTATAGAAGCTAGCTCTGAGAGATTCAGAGAATGACTCCAGATGCGTGGGTTTCCTCCGGGTACTCCGGTTTCCTCCCACCATCCAAAGACATGCATGTTTAGGTGAATTGGTTACTCTAAATTGTCCGTAGGTCTGAGTGTGAGTGTGAGTGGTTGTTCGTCTGTGTCTGTCTCTATGTGTTGGCCCTGTGATGGACTGGCGACCTGTCTAAAGTGTACCCTGCACTTGCCCAATGTGAGCTGGGATTGGCTCCAGCTCCCCCAGCTGCCTAGAAATGGATAAGCGGTAGAAGCTGAATGACTGAATGATTATATCAATTTCATGGCACATGGCATATGCAAACATGGATTCTGATAGTCGGATTATATTTTCCCAAATCTAGAGCAATAACTTTCAATGATCAACTGCACAAACAACCTCATTGAAATATCTTAAAGCTCAACGTTAATAATTGTGTATTACACAACGGTCCTCTGACAGTATGGATAATAATAACTGTCTGTAAAAACTATCACTTTGTGTGAAAGATGCTGGGACAGAGGTGAAAAAGAACATTGGCATGTGTTTGTGTGCCTGTATGTTTGTGGTGTGTGTGTATGTGTGTGTGTGTGTGAGACCAGGATTCACACTTTGGTGTTAATCACAGTGCCATGTTTTGCTTTTCTATTATATATAACAATCAAATAATAATTTTTCTTGCTTTATTGTTCCAAATGGATCTTGTGCCTGTTCAAATCTTGATAACAGCAAACAAAAAACCTTGAGGGCACTTTGAGTGGTGTTTGAGTCCCTCATGTACTGTCGGTACAGAGTAGAGGGTGTTGTCTCAGACTCCTCTGCCACCGCGCCACAGGAACCCATGTGACAAACCCACTAATCTTGAGGCTAAAAGAACATCCAAAGCAGAAATGTTAACTGGATTACCAACAGCTGACAACCAGCCGTGACGACTGCAGGTGGTAGCCCTATCATCTGCTTCAGCTGCACCGGCAATTGATGTAGCTGGTGCAGCAGGTTCCCACCAGAGACACCAGAGTTTGCTCTGTCTGTTGTTCATAAGAACATGACATACACTGACGTTTAGTGTACACTACTTGCCTCCGGTCCGGACTAGCAGTATATGTAACCTGGAAGACATTCACAAAGAAGCACATACCACCGAGAACATAAATCAATCCCCAAATTAGAGCTGGGGGGTTGAAGGGGAGTAACCTCTACTGGCCGCTGTTAAGTGAAATTACAATGTGTGATGAAAAAAATCAACACACTGCAGCTCAAACGCCAGGCTGACTTTGTTGTGATTATTATAAGACTTTTAGGCAGAAGACTTTAAGGACCAGGGTGGTGCACCCAAAAGGTGCAAAAGTTTAGAGTAGCTATCTATCATAGACTAAAATGTTGTTAATTTTGTTTTGCTTAGATCCATTTTACTATATTCGACAATATTTTATTTCGAACAATCCAACAGTTATAAATGATCAAAATTATAATGCGGACAAATGAGCCAACATAGCCAGTGTTGCCAAGAGGAAGTGGAGGTTAGTCTTGTGGTGTTTGTGTAGAGCGTGTGGAAGCTGCTTGGTTCAAATGAGACACACGAGTTGGATCAGGTTTTTTGATAAGTGCAGAGAAGAAAAACTTTGCCCAAGTGAAAACAGCGTACCTTCGGATTTTTCTTTTCTAATTAATTTTAATTAACTTTATGTTACACTACAGTAAGTTTGCTCTGACTTGGGTGTTTGAGAGGCGCTGACCGTGCCTGTCTGTTCTTTGAAGTAAGTCAGAATACAGAGTCATGCTCAATGAATGTCACCAGCTGATAAGGGGACAGGTGATATTCCTTTTGTTAAGCAGGACCCAGGAGGTCCTCAGCACTTAATTACATGTGGATTAATCAACTGATAAACTTAATGAATCTCGACTATCTGAGTAGGTGAAAAGGGGCTAATGGAAGTAATTACCTTGCCTGAACTGTCCGTTGGAGGGTGAGCCGGTGTTAATTCCGATAGTAAAACAAGTGACGGGAATGAATTTTGTGATGGAAAACATTATCCTTGCGTTGCAATAGCTGCAGGGTAAGCGCAAACTTAATGAGGCGCTGAGAGAGGGTGAGCAATTTGACATTGAAAATAGCAGAGTTCAGGACTATTCAGCTGTCCTCATGACTGTCAACAAAGAGTTCATCATAACTGACACACTAACAGTATGTAAATATAGTGTGGACCTGATATTACCTGATATTTATTTTGCCTTGTTTTAGCATCCCTGAGGTTCAGGACTGACAGGTACAATATCAGAAGTATGGCGGGGGGGGGGGGGGGGGCACAAATGAGGCATAAGTGCTTCAAATTTAATATGATAACCCTATTGCTCCTTGTTCTATACACTGGCAGAAAGATGAACCATCATACCAATCGAAACCAGAAATTATTACAATTGTGTTACTGAATGAACTAATGAATATAAAATAGTAACAGAACATTTTAATTGGAGTTTTTCACCAGGATGGTACATTTCAATCTCACAGTTATTCACAGTAGCTCTCAAGACGAGTTCACTGATGAGATGGGTGAGCCCGTCTCCTCAGCACTTCCTTCCCAGGCCTCAGAGGTGTGAGCTGAAGTGCTGGCCCAATGTAGTGAGGTGAGAGGTGGCTACCTGTCTCGCAGCTGCCACAGGCTGTTTGGAGCTGTTACCTTCATGCAACTGGAGTCTGTGTCTGCCCTGCAGGGTTGGGTGCATCACTTCCTTGAATACAAATGCTGAGGCTGTTGAACAGGTTCAATTCAGGGGTTCATCACATGTTTGACTTCACTCCTCAGGTTGAGAACAAAACAAAACAAAACAAAACTCTTCAATGGTTTTTCCTAAACTCTCATATCTCTCTACACAACCTAAACAGCCTCTGCAAAACTTCATGAGCTAACCTTTGTACTTCAGAGTGATGACTCACTGCATCCAGCTCTTTACAAAGCTGTCCAAATGCATGACTGCAGTGGCGTGGATTAAGTTATGGTCCCATGGCTGTGGGTGGGAGAATCTGCTGCCTGGGATACACTAAGTCTTTATGACCTTAAGGCCTTTCACCACTATCCAACCCTGCCCCTTCTATATGTCATCACGCTTTCACTCGTGAAAACATCCAGGAGTGTGAATATTTCCTCTGCTGCTGTTCTGCCCAGCATGTCCATGCTGGTGCCTGGCAGGACACTGTGTTCCTTTCCTATGGATACCAAACCAAAGCAATCTGCTGAGCCACACTGGCGATATCTGTTGATTTGTCTGAAAATTGCTCCTGGGAAAACAATCTATCCAGTTACTGGGACTGAGTTCTTCAGTTCTCTTCCTCACTGTGCCGCTTCAGTTTATTGGCTGCCTCTGTCTCTCAACATATTTCAACCACAAGTGGGAATACGCTTTCTTGTTCAGCAGCGGGCTTACGTTAGGTCTCTTACCTTTGACGTTCTGTTGAGTAACCAATAAGGACGCAGGGTGTGCTCTCTCTGAAGTCATGACAAGGTTCACCCTCTGTTTTCTGCAAAAATATCTTTTCCCATATTCCCTGGGTGCTGTGTGCTCCAAGTGCTCATGGTGCATCTTCTCCCCCCGTCACTGGGCTGGATATAACTGCCCTCGTCTTTTCTAAGTTTATCCAGTTTAGGCTTAGCGTTTCCTGAACAAAGTATTTTTCCATACACAATTAATAACAGACTGACATGGTGGGTCACAGTCATACCAGAGTTTTTATTGGTCAGTGCGCATAATGCTTGTATTTTCAGTGCCATTGCAGTAAATTATTTTGCTGACCCCTTGGTTCTGGGTAATGTACTGGGAAGGGGTGCAATTGATTTTGTTGTCACGACTATCAAATGTATGAATGTGTGTGTTTGTGTGTGTGTGTGTGTCTATGTGTCTGCTGCTACAACACTGAATACATTTCCCTTCAGAAATCATGTCCTGCACTGCCCTTCAGTCTAACTGTAATTGAAACACATTGCCGGAGCACAGCCGAGCGCTAACACGAAGACACAAATGGTCAAATCATATGTGAAAGACATGAGTGGGTGTCAGCCCAACCTCTTTGACACGAACAGCAGCTAGTTGAACTAAATGGCCTAAAAGGGAATTTAGTCCCTGAAAAGAAATCAGGGCTTTGTCCTGCATAATGTATGCGAGTTTTGATGCATCCAGTCACAGGATCTAAACCAAACTCTACCAGAAATCCTCATATACAGAAGACACGAGGTTTGAGACCTGGACTACAGGGCAATGGAAGGGGTGTGTCTCATACCTAGAGAGGAGATTACACGAGGAGGACAAGCTGATGGAAGCAATCCAATGCTTTGGACAGTGTTCTGCTGGGAAACCTTGGGTCCTGCTGTTCATTTGGCCCATCTGATTCATGGAGGTCCTGTCTCACAAATGAAAGGGCTTGAGGCTGTGTATAAGATGTTGCTTTGGCTTGGAAGGCGACATGGCTTCAATGACTAGTCCTTAAGAAGCATATTGCATATTGGCCTCCTGTCTCTGGTCTACATATAACTGTGGTCATATTTTCTTTTTGCTCTTGGTATTAGCCTTGAACATGTGGATCCACTGCCAAAGTCTCGGTCCACTCAGCTCACCTTCAAAAGTCTAGTGGAATCCATGTCTACATCTGCTGTGCAGTGACATAAATTCACTTGAATTTTCTCATTACAGAAAACATTGATGGTAAAGCAGGAACAGATTTTTCAGTAGAGTACAGATGTGTCTTTTCACATTTGGGAGCCTGCAGATGGAATTATTTTTTAACAGTTGTTCTCTGACCACACCCACAACTTCCCCTTTACTCAAGACCTACTACATCTCCATTCCCAAACCTACTTAATCAAATGCTAAGTTATACATATATTCACACGGTTATTAAATTAAGAAATACCTGAAGTGTAGATATTTCATAACATTTTGAGCTGCTAAAATGACAGGCAAAATGTGAAGGAAATGAGCGCGTGGAGGTTGATTTAAGGACAAATCAGTTACTCTTTGGTGACAACATGACAAAAAGCATTCAGAGCTCAGCTGTGTTAACAGCTCCTGCCGACACGGCAAAGTGAATGGAGAGGAATTTATGGATATACTAAGTACAGAGGAACTGCGATGGAGATTAGAAGTGTTTAACTTGAAGCCACTGAGCCAGCAATCACATTGGAGTCATTACGATATGGCTGTCAGGAATCATTAAGAGAACTACCCTTTAGTCAGATTAATTGCAATGTATTTAAATGAGAACTAAGAATGACCTGATTTTATTATTTCCTTGCTGCGATGGATAAATGTAGTTGGGTTGATACTGGAGCGCACACAGTGGTGACGAACCTCTGTCTCTTATTCACAGTGCAGCTCTCTCTAAATGTCTACAAACAGGAAGTGTATCCACAATCACCTGAATGGTGCTGCTTCCTCTTCCATGACCTAATGTCAGCACTTTGTTCATATATTTCAGTTTATTTGGCAAAATGAGAATTTTGGTATTGCCAGTTAATGTAGATTACACTGATAACAGATTATAGACCACTGCCATTAGCTGCTGTCTAATTAAATTCTGCATTAATGCAGAGAAATCTCTGGTCTTTTCACTGCTGTTGTTTCTCATTCACAGTGTTTTCTTCAACCAAGCCCCAGAGGAGAAAATGTTGTTCCTGTTCACTCTGGCACATTCACCTTTATATGACATGTATATTCAGGGGTGTTAGTATGGATGAGTGTGATTTCTGATAAGGATCTAGAATGATTGTGTGGATGGATATAGATTCAATTTTCAACCACTGTTAACTTAAAATTGACACAGAACACCATGAAACTAAGGTTATGTTTGAAGAAGTGTAGCTGTTTAGTTAAGAAGAACTTTTGTCTGCTGTCACTCCACCGATGTAAGAGATGTAGCTGCAATAGATGCCATTAGGCTCCACTCTAACAGGATGAGCTATTGTCACTTTATATAATCCTCATTAAGTCATACACAAACCTTCGAGATAGATCAGCCTATACAGTACTTCACAGCAGCTAAGAAGAATATGACAGTTAAATGACAATCTGTTTTGGGTAGGGCTGGGAATTGATAAGATTTTTCTGATTCCATTTTCGATTCTGCTTAACGATTCGGTTCTTCATTGATTCTCATTTGGAAAAAGGAGAACAAATAGGTCGATTAGCATCAACTTTGTTAACATGTAACATGACCTTACAAACCCAACAGTCAGTACATTTACACGCACAGTTAAGTTTAGCTATGGTTATAGCTCAATAAAGCCATCTCATCAGACTTCTGTCCTTGTCCCAGTACACATGCATGGGAGTGAAATCAATTTATTTGTTGAAATCACATTGCCTCTGCTACGATAGGTGGCAATATGCACTCTTTCGGCTTGTGGGTAATGGGCCACTACCAACTGACCTATGACGTCACAGACCACAACAGAGGTGGAAAGAAAAAAGACCAGTGAGCTAGCAAGTTAGCCTCTGTATCCGTCCAAAAATGACCTTTTGCTGCAGACTGTGCCATGTTCAACGCGTAGCAGTTAGCCGGGTTCTTTTGTCTGACCAATTACATTTGTGTTCGCCTCTTCCAGCTCCAGTCCGACTGTCCGTATACACGCAGCAGTAAAACGATTTTTAATTGCATTGTCTGGGTGTGTTAGTCCGACAATTAAAAACTCTATTTCAGTCGATCTAACACGTTTACATGTACTTTAAAAGTCCAGTTTTGGTCGAACTAATGCAACAATTCATTTTTTTTAGGTGTCATGAGGTCTTAAGAGGCCTATCTATTTAATATTTCACAGTAATTCCTCCTTCCACTTTGCAAGTATTGCAAGTTGCCCTGTTGTCATCCTTTCTTGTCAAATGTAACCAACTTTCAAGCGTTTGTGCCACTTGGGCGCCATGTTTCCTGCTGGCTGCACTGGTGAATGACATGCGTGGTGACGTCATCCACGTCCACTGGAATCGATAAAGGAATCCATCCATCCATCTTCTACCGCTTTTCCATTTCCGGGTTCTCAACAAGAACCGGTTTTCAATTCCCATCCCTAGTTGTGGGTGAACTGCACCTTTAAACCAACACTTCAAAAGCACAAGCTCTCTCTCCATTTTCTGCATTTTTACCTCTCAACATCATCATCTGCTTTTGCACTTGTTAGTGAAACCCTAATTAAATGTATCCTGCAACTTTTTGAATTTTGTGTTGCTTGGCAACAACAGCAACTGCACAGTTCCCCATAGCCTTCAGGCTTCTCAAATTTCTAAAGACACCAGTTTTGCTTTGTGCCAGAGCAGGAAATAAAAGTTCAGATCAGAGGACAGCTTTATCAGTAAACCATATCCTGCATCTAAATGATGTGTATGAATTCATTTTTCATCACCAGGAAACACAAAAACCAACCCCTACTCTTATAAAAAGGACAACAGGGCTGTGAAAGCAGAGGAATGGTTATGTATGTATCAGATCAGAGAAGAAACAAGCTGTGCATTGCTTGCTTTGCTCTGCTTCCCACCACCAACAATAGACAGCTTAAAGACTGCAAAATTGCCCAGTGATTGCGTTTTCTCTCCACTGTCCTTTTCCATAAATGGGGTGTAAATGTTCAGCGACACATAGTGTGGCTCCGCCTGGCAGCTGTGGTCATTCCTCAGCCTCCCACCGGCTTTTTCTTCCTGTTGTCCACTTTGTTCAGACATCAGCTGACAGTTGAGCTAATTTATTAAAAGTATTTCTCTCTCTCTTTCTCTCTGTCATTTCTCTTTCTCTGTTATTGTGTTCAGGTTCAAGTACATAGAGTGTGTATGGACAATTTATAAAACACAATTATCTATAATGGTGGGAGCACGGCGGCATAGTGGTTAACGCTATTGCTCCCACAATTAGAAGGTCCTGGGTTCAGTCCGCGGGCCTTTCTGTGCATATTTTGCATGTTGGACATGTTTTACATGTCCATGTGCTTGCATGGGTTTCCTCCGGGTAGTCCGGTTTCCTCCAACCGTCCAAAGAGATGCATGTTTAGATTAATTGGTGACTCTAAATTGCCCATAGGTCTGAGTGTGAGTGTGAGTGGTTGTTCATCTCTGTTTGTCTGCTTTGTATTCCTTTCTTTTTTCCCCTTTTCCCATGTTCACACACACACACAAACACGCATGCGTGTGCACACACACACACACTCAAAAAGGATGACTCAGTATCAACTGAGAAAGACACAGATTATCTGAAGCTTTCTGTGAGGCAAAGTTGGAACTCTCAAAGCGATTATGTTTCATTACAGTGGAAATGGGAGAACAGGGTTTCCTGGTGCCTCAGGATCAATAACCCCAGCCCCATCCCTCATCTCACACACCCGCCTCACACTCACATGTATATAAAGCTTCTTTATTTTCATGTCTGGCTGCTTAATTGTCTGTTCATGAAAAAAACTAGAAGAGGGTGTGTTAGGATTTTTCCCTGTGTGTGTGTGTGTGTGTGTGTGTTCCTGCTGGGCGTGTCCTCTGGCCCCCATCCTCCTGTTCACACACCTGCCAGTCATCTTCTTGATTGCCACCAGCCAACCTGCACTGCATTAAGGCCTGGGTCAGCTCTCCACTCATTGCCAGTTTGTTCTGCCTGTTCATGTGAACCGCCAGCTTCAGCACTTGTCTGAATCCACATCTAGCT
The DNA here is from genome assembly GCA_034769265.1 of Remorina albescens. Classification (NCBI taxonomy): domain Eukaryota; kingdom Metazoa; phylum Chordata; class Actinopteri; order Carangiformes; family Echeneidae; genus Remorina; species Remorina albescens. Next base: position 14,596,130 of record CM068484.1, on the reverse strand, counting down.
CCTCCACCCTGCGCACCTTCCTCCATTGCCTCCCAGTCTGTCTGCCTGCTTGCTTGCCTGCCTGCCTGACTGATCCCTGCCTGCCCAACTGGCCTCCAACCTGCCACCCACTTCCCTGAGTTTGGGTCCCGTTTTTATTCCCATTAAAGATTGCTTTTTTTCCCTACATTCTGAGTCCTGTGCTGCTACTTGGGGTCTAGTTCTTGTATTTTTAGGCTTTAGCCTAACGGGGTGATGATTATTGTTTACTCTCCACTAAGATGTATGTGTATTCGTCATCTCCGTTCATTTGCATTACTCATATACTGATTTAATTTGTGACTCATGTGCATCCGTTCTGTTGTCATCGAGAGCTGCAGGCATGAATGTGTTTTGTATGTGTGGATGGAAGTAGAGCTGCCTTGTTGATCCAAAGGTCCAGAGTGACTCAGTGTTTGTTTAGTTGCTTGCATCTTACTCTGAACTGATTGTAGGATGTCTTCCGGATGCAGAAGCCCCCTCCTTTTTCCTTCACACTGCGGTGTGACATGACAAGGCCACTGTCATTTTTCCCTCATATGTGATCTATTTGAAGGAAATTTCCCTCTATAAGGTAGAAAAAGTGGTTAAATGAGACAATTAGAAATAATAAATAAAGACTTGGCCATGTGAACAGGCTTGCAGTTCCTTGTTTGTTTGTATCTATATGGGCGTTTCAATTATTCACACTACCAGAGGTTGGGGTGGAGAGGGTGAACTTCTCTGCTGTAATTAGTGTTGTTCTTTAACCCGGCATGAGACTCAAAACACTATCCAGTACATTACAGTTTATCTGACTGCTTCTGACTTAACCAAACAGATAATGAAAAGTAATCAAGAAAGACGCAATCAGTGAGCTCCAGCTCTCACGCCTCTGATTCGGTGATGAAGATCTGTTTTCACTGCACTTTCCGTTCCAGAACTGAGCTGACAGTCTGTGGGCTGTGGCCTCAAGCAGCGAGTCTGCAGCAAACTTGAATGGGACATGTTTTAGGTCTACAATAAGTTGCTGAAGGGATGTTTGAATCTTTGATTTTATGCTCAACAGCTTTTTCAGTTTGTGGGAAATTCCATTAAAGCACAAAGTGACAGGCTGACACATCTGTCAATCAAACAAAGACACCACAGACTGTCTAAGAAAAATGGGCGCCTGAAAAAGAAAGTCAGTTTTGAGGAGTCTTTAACCTTCATTCTATCTGATGGCCATTAGTGGGTGACTCCACTGATTGGAAAAAGACATCAGATTGCATTGAAATCTATAGGAAAATATCCCCACTTTTCATTTGATTTATTAGCTCAGTAAATGTTTTCCCAATGAGTTTACTGTAGTTTCAAGTCTTCAAAATAAAATCATGATAATTTTTAAAAAGTGATGGTTCCATCCAGAGAAAAGTTGACCAGAAAGCAGGGGATTAATCAGGGGGCATTGCCATGGTGATTGACTGACAGTACCACACACATTGCAAAGGCTTACCCTCTTTGCAATGACACAAACATTTGCTTTCACTTATACCCTTTTATACTATAATTAGTCAGTAAGAGCGGAGGGTTGATTTTTTCTGACAAAAAGGTCAATCAACCCCCTTTACACCATCATCAAAGTTTGCCCTTGAATGTTCAGAAGACACACACGCACACAGATAGAGTGAGCGGCTAACTGCTGTGCAAAAGGGTGGCTGTGTTTTTGAGATACTTTTGGGGTTGCAGGCCACTCTTCCATCTCTGAGTGCAGTGTTTTGGGGGTAACAGCGCAAAACAGAAAGAGGCAAAAATGTGCTTAACCCCCTGGATATTGTTACAGCAACGGTGACTGGAGCTGAAGCCAATAAATACCCACGTCCACTGCAACGTCATTTGACCTGGCAATAAAATAAAATACTGAGTGAATCTGTTTCATTGCCTAAAAAAGACAGGTGCTGGTGACAAGGGAAAGTATTTGGTTCATGCTACTGTGACAAACAACTGTGACTTATGTAACTGTATGTTATCTGAAACGTCTGTACCTACGTGTGGAGGTAGGTTCATGCTAGTCAACATAACGAGTATTGGGGAAGATGTGACCTCTGACTGTCTATGTAGGGACATTATCTGGAACAGGAATACGTTCAAACCTCTATACAACTGTTGTCCAGAACTTTGTAACTTGGAGACACTGCTTGTATCATCATATCATGTAGACACAAAAAAAACCAAAAACCAACCAACCAACCAACCAACCAAACAAACAAACAAACAAAAAAACAGCTCAGAGACTTCCTATTACTGGTTTAAACTGGTACAAGGGATCATGATCCTGACTTCCCCAGACTGGCTACCTGCTGATTTTTGAATTGATTACAGAATTAAAGCCCTAAGAGGAAACACCCCACAAGACACAGCTCTGAGCTTTAATTTCTTCTCACTCAGACCTGTGATCCTCAGACCCCTCTGGTTCCTAGACCTTTGGAATGACTCAGCTAAGGAGATCAACCAATATAAAATGACAGTGTCCCGTAAAGAATGAGCCCACAGGTTGTCTTGTCAGCAAAGTATTATGAGCTCATAGCCAGGTTTTGTTGCCAGGCGACATCTCGTGGCCATTGTAATAAATACAATGAGAAAACCATGACAAAAAAGATCACCTTGTGTTGGGAAAGTATTGCTTTAACCCAAATAACCATCTTGTCATAAATCTAGCCAACCCATGAGTGCTTTTAGAGTAACCACAATAATGAAAACGGCAGAAGACATGAACAAGGCAGAGGACTTACAGGCGTGACACACTCTGAGTTTATCATTGTAACCAGGACAACCAGCATCCAGTACGCCTGCCACCTTGGGAGTGTTATTTAAGTGACACTCATGTGTGTCATATCAGACCAATGTCTACTTTTCAGTGAAGTTTTGTGTGTTTTGTACATCCATAAAATTTCTGTTCAGCCTGAAAGGATTGGTAAAATGTCATTTTGTTAGCAGATAGAGGTTAAGGTCCTGTAGTGAATGGAGATGCTGCCTCTTCAGTCTGTGCTGAACGTTTTGAAAATCCTGTTCTCCTCTCTTTGTGCGAGGACATCAATCTTTAATGAGAAACAGGACTAGATAAATTAGATTGTGCCTGTTTTCATCACATTTCACCACACATTCTATCACATCTCTGGGCAGAGACAGCAGTAATGAAGTCATGTGCGGTCCTTCCTGTGATGTGATGTGATGTGATGTGATGTGATGTGATGTGATGACAGTGATTCATGGACTCCATAAACTCTGTTTGTTTGTCTTCTCCCCTTGTGATTTCAAACAAACACCACACTCAAAAATTTTGAATTTATTGAATCTGATATTTTTATACATATTTATTGACTTGTTAATTCATTTTGATGTAGTCCCTTTACAACTGTGTTGGCACCTCTGCTCTCTCATGCACACACACATGAAACTGTAGCAGCCATTGTATATATTTAAAATGAGGCAGGGGCCGTCCTGGTTATCCATCCATCCATCTTCTACCGCTTTTTCCATTTCCGGGTCACGGGGGGTGCTGGAGCCAATCCCAGCCAACGTTCCGGGCGAGGGTGGGGTACACCCTGGCCAGGTCACCAGTCCATCACACAGCCAACACACAGAGACAAACAGAGACGAACAACCACTCACGCTCGCATTCAAACCTACAGACAATTTAGAGTCGCCAGTTAATCTAGACATGAATGTCTTTGGATGGTGGAACGAAATCGGAGTACCCAGGGGAAACCCACGCAGACACGGGGAGAACATGCAAACTCCGCACAGAAAGGCCCCAGGCCGGGAACCAAACCCACGACCTTCTTATTATGGAGCGAGAGCGCTAACCACTACGCCGCCATGGTGCCCTGTCCTGGTTATTTGCCTTCTTATTTCTTTGGATTTGAAATGTTTTTTGTTCATTACACATCAGCTGAGAGTCAGATAAACTGAGGATGGACACTATCAAATACTGACTCAGCCAAGGACAAACAAACAACCAGAACCAGAGAGCCTGTTGTTTTAGTCTAAATCCAATAAGGGAATGTCTGGATACATTAGGACATAAGCTACAATATTCAAACACCCAGAAGCTGTTTAACTTTCACAACAGGTCAGAGAATTTACCTTTTTCGAGGATAAATAAAAACCCTGTTAATTTCTGCACTTGCAAATGAATGCAAATCAACCGTATTTTAAAAGCACACATCAGTCAGGGCTGCAATGACTGCTGATTACAAAGTGCACCAAAGAAGACACTTAAAGTGACTAGGTTATGTTAATGGCAGCTGTGTGAGTCCAGTCTGGGCAGACTGTTTTGTCTCAGAATAGTTAACTGCCTGTGTCATAGCGAATCAACAGATTGTATCTACAAGGACACTGCAAAGACTGCACCGGTGTCTTGGCTTTGCTGACGAGACTTTAACTTGCCAAGGGAAACAAGAAATTCTTCTTTACTCTATCTGTCTAACAGCTGTCTGCAAATATCAGGGTGATCTTTCAACACCGGCATTACAGATTAATCAGTGAGCAGAGTTTCATCATGTCCTGGTTTACTCAGTGATCATCAAAGTGCAGGTTGCAGACATGTCTGGGTCAGCATTTGTTCGTGATGATGCCCTTGGTAAGTCGTTCAGCCTCAGATTTGAGCTGTTTAACATTTGTCAAAGAAAATAAAACGTTGATGCACACTTTTATAATGTTTGCAATTTGTTTTTAAGGAAACAACAGAATGGCAACAAATTTAAGTTTCCTGGATAAATGATGTGAAATGTGAAACACAGAAGCTGAATCAACAGCATGAAATCTACAAGTCATATTGTATTAAAGTATATGGTAACATGAGGAAAATATAACATAAAGCAGGCTTTGTACTAGGAGTTGTGGCTATAGTGGGATTGACAGACTGTACCACCCAGTTATTATAGAGTACAGAACGGGTCAGACCCAGCCCTCACTCCTGCTCAGCTCTACCTTCTCCTCCAAATATGGTTTCAACTGGTGTAAAAACAAACAAAAAACAACAAAAAAAAAAAAACCTAGTAAACAAAATGGTTTAGATACGAATCACAAACCAATGAGTGATACAATGAGGTTGGCCTCCTCTACCTCTTCTCCTCCCATATGCTGCGACAGGTGACTCAATCCTCCAACACATTTCCCTTGAGATTCTTGAACACCTTTAAAATGGGGCTTGGTTTACCTATGGTCCCTCATTGGAGGACAGATTTATGGTTGCAACCTGAAGTCTGTCCACGGATTAACAAGCAGTTGAAGGTAGCATAAATGCCTCAAATTTGCACTAATGCAGCCATTTTGAACAGTCTGCATATTATGAAATTGGTTTGTTGGCTAATGTGCATGAGTTTAACTTTGACAGCATGGGAAATGCTGATCAACTTCCGCTTTACCAGAAATCCACCATGCTAAATTTAGTTTGCCCCGATGAGTGCCACTCGCAGCGCCTGATGCAACAGTTTGCGCAGCTACCTTAGCCCGACTGGCTCATTAACACACTGCTGGGTGCACACAGCGTATGATCTCTCTGCCTGTAATGACATGGAGGCAGTTGAGCTGGATAAGAGGCTTTAGATGATCAATGGAAATATAAAATATTTAATACTCTCTCCATCTGCTTACCATCAGGCTTAGCGTAGAGGGTGTTTCATTCACTGGAAAACTCTGGCTACCGAGAAACCCCAGTGTGTGCTCAGTGTGTTGTAAATCAGCTAGTGAGCTCAGTGGCTGCTCGGCAGTGGCATTTAAAAGAGATGTTGGCAGCAGTATAACAGCCCACAAGGTTCATGTTTGACTGGAATAATCTTCTGTTAATCCACAGACCCATCTTCATTCAACAGACATCTACCTGATCATAATGTTCTTCTCCGTCTGTTCATTTCTCATGTTAGTGACACCTCAGTCAGAGGCAGGTTTCATACAGTAAACGTCTTAATGCAAACCTGAAGGATAAAGCTATGGTAAAAAACCAAGCACTGCAAAAAACTGTGATGTCAGGCTGCAGAGGTGTCCTCAGGCATCATTTCATATTTCATCTGGGATTGCAGAAATTTCAGAATTTTAAAATATCAACCGTTGTTATGTGACATCTTTAATGCAGAACATTTCTATAGCAGTGCTTCCCTCCATCTCCCCTCCTGCAGTGATATAAAGGATGAAAACTAAACCACGGAGGAGTGCACATCAGTATCCCACATACTTAGAGCAGTGAAGTGGCGGACAGCGTGGCTGAGGGTTTTCTATGCAGGCAAAGTGCGGACTCACTTTCTACTGCAGTTGGAGTGTCTTTCCAGTAAAACACTCCTCTTGCTTTCTTTTGTTTGTTTGTTTTTTATTATTGTTATTTGTCTGTTGTCTCTCAGAGCTGATGCTGGTATTCAGAGCTCTTGTGTGCCACTTCTCGCTGCCCTTGAGGTTGTCGATAAAGGGATCCATGCCAGTGTGAGTAATTCAGAGCATTCCCGTGGCTTTTTGAGTACGAACCTGGAACAAAGCGTGTAAACTGAACCCCTTCTCTTCCGCCTGACTCACTCTGCCCTCGTCAACGACGCCAGTCTTATTACATGGCACTTATCAGAATTTAAATGCCACACTGTAGTTCTACAGCTTCAGGGCCCATCTCCTTGTTTTCATTTATACAGGGTGTAAAATTACGCAGAGGTGTCATGTCAGGTGTGCTTTTATTCAAACATCTCAAAGGAGCCTTGCTGTGAATATATTTTTTATCAAAGTGTTTCCACTCAGTAATGGACCTTTAATCCTGTCATTTTCATATAAAGAAGCCCTGGATTTTGTGCTGTTCTGTCTGTAAAATTGTTCATGTCATATCAGCTTCTGTTTAGTCGTTTTTTAATGAATCAGAATCTGAATCCAAATCAGAAACCCTTTATTAATCCCCAGAGGGATATTTTGCTCTTTGGTAGTTTATTTTCTAATAGTTCAGGAGTTGTAGAGTCTGATGGCAGTAGAAATGAATGTTTTTCTGGATCTTTCTGTCCTGCATTGTAGATGGATTAACTCACCACTGCTGTGTTTTCCCTGATCCACCAAGATGTTATGAAGTGGATGGACGAGCATTTTAAGATGGTGTCTACCTTCCTATGTGTGCATCGCTCCGCCGCAGCCCCCAGTGAGTCTAATCTGGTTCCAGATCTTTACAGCAGTTTGTCCAGCCGCCTTGCATCCTTTTGTGTTATGCTGCCACCCCAACAGACTGCAACATTGTAGAAAAACCCGGCACTGTGGGCTAATAAATATCTGCAGCATCTTCCTGGAGATGTCTATGAATCTGAGCCTCCTTAAGACAAAGAAGCAGCTCTGCCCCCTTCTGTAGAGTGAATGCATGTTAGGGTACCACTCCAACTTGTCCTCCAGGTGTACTCCCAGATATTTGGAGGTTGGCACCACCTTAATGTTCATTCATTCATTCATCTTCTACCACTTATCCGTGTCTGGGATGAGGGAGGTGCTGGAGCCAATCCCAGCTCACATTGGGCGAAGGCAGGGTAAACCCTGGACAGGTCACCAGTGCATCACAGGGTCAACATACAGTCACCGATCAACCTAAACTTGCATGTCTTTGGATATACAAGCACAGCGAGAACATGCAAACTCCACACAGACCTTTTTTGTTGTGAGGCAATAGCGCTAACCACTTTGCCGCCATGCTGCCCCCACTTTGATGTTCAATCGTCAAATGTTCTCTGGCAGAGGAAGCTTGGACTTTAGGAATCCACTATCATTTCCTTTGTCTTTAAGGTGTTCAGCAGGAGCAGGTCTTGCAACTCCAGTCACTGAAGGCTTTTATCAGATCCCTGTATTCAGATTTCAGACCCTCCCTAATACACACCACAATAGCAGCATCATCTGAGTATTTCTGGATGTGGGAAGACAAGTGTGAACAGGAATGGATCCAGAACAGTCCCTTGTGGAACCCCATGCTTCTCATTACTGTCGCAGAGATGTAGTTTCCCCACCTGACGAACTGTCGCCTTCCTGTCAGGGAATCTGCGATCCAGGAAACAAATGAGGGCTCAATTGCCGTTCCTTTGAGCTGTCTCTGAGGGTGATGGGCTGGTTGCTGTTGAAAGCACTTATTATTCTCATAATATTCTAAATTTCCACATAAGTGCCACGTTTTTCCAGATGATAAAGGGAATGGTGGAGCATGTAGAGGATAGCATGATCCACTCCACTCTTTGTATACACATCGCAGGAGGTCAAGTGTGTCTTTGAAGTTCTATTGCTGTCTAGTTCAGAAGGACATTTTACTATTGGTGCTTGTACAATACAAGATTTTTTCCACAGAGCCAGGACCCACCCAAACTGTCGACTCAGGTTGAAGATCCTGTGGAAATGTTCACATAGTTGGGCAGCACAGTCCTGAAGAAGCCTGGGACACACTATCTGGACCAGCTGCCAAAATGGCCAGCTTTAAATCATCAGTGTGGTTCATGGTAGATCTGCTAGCTGTCTGTCCGTCTGTCTATCTATTTATCCATCCATGTATCTAATCCTGCTCTGTGCTATTCCTATTCCCACACCTGTTGGCGGTCTGGGTGAACCGAGCAAGAACCAGTTGATAACAGCCTCTGATGCAATATTCATGTCCCAAATTTAGTATTTTGGATATTCACCAAAATACTATATTTACGGTATATACTGCCCCTTCCCCAGGCAGCGAGGTGGAGGGGTGACGTGGAGAAAGGGGAGGAGAGGGGGCTCTGGCTGTTTACATCTCTTTGGCATGTCTGTGGCTGTTTCCATGGTGATGGGAGTAAAGATAGTTGGGATGTCTTAGAGACTGGTACAGCACAGTGCCAAGCAGTGCTGATCACTGGATGTGAGTTGATGAAATAACAGGACACACAGAAAGTGTCCCACACTGAACCTGTGGGACAGACGAATGTCGCCGCCAGGCAGAGGAAGCTACTGTTTGTTGGAAGCAGCTGCTTTGTTTTGTCTCAAAGCGAAACAACCAGTCCAGCTGGACCAGACATGATGTTTGGGCTAAAACTTGCAGGAATGAACATATCACAGCTGCAACAGTCCCCTCTCTGCTGAGTGGGCTGCAGCACGCTTGTCATTGTGTATGGCTTTGTATATTATTCCTAGTGACAAATATTACATAGCAATGGAATGCGCTCCGATATCTGGTTTGGGCCTGGAGATACAGGGAGCAGCACCATCATAGGTCCAGATCAGGACTCCTTAAGAGACTCAATGTGTCTCCTCTTCCCTACAGGATCAGAACAGAGCAGGAGTAGCAAACAGTGAAAAGTTATTTATGGAGCACTTTCTGATGGAAAAAAACTAACTAAAATTAAAAAAAAAAAAAAAAAAGTTTATCTCCACTGTGTTTCAAGAAATCCTAAATTATGTGTATAAATGTTATTACTAAGTCCACTTGCCTTAATTTCCCTCAGGATAAACAAAGTATCTCTCTCTCTCTGTCAGTGAAAAGTTTTCAGCCCTAAATGAGCCACAGATTTCCTCTGAACTGCGGCCAAGGACGAATACCATGATACAGGATGAAAAAGCTTTTAAAAAACTTTGTGTTAAATTTCCCGTATTTTATTCTTTTAAGTGTTTGACGAGTATCATCACAGTATAGTTTTACATCTCCTGTCTCAGGCTTTTCTCTGGCTCTAGTGACAACAGGGCCAGTCAGCCAATCAGAAGAAAGACCCTCAACCTTTTCTGATTGACTGGCTGAATAAAAAGTCCCAGAAGTCCGATCGCCTGTCTTAAGGCTCATTTTCTAAACACAGAATGTGAGTATTTCTCTGTTGACAGAACCAAGACCTGATTTATGATCAAAGACAATGTGCAGGCCTACTTTTAGACTACATGGACTACTGGAGATGATTTACCAAACTCTGATATCCGTGCCATCAGCTGATCAAACAAACAAGTTATGTTTGAAACTATTATTACTTTAGAGTAAACTCAGACTGTGAGTTGTCACCTAAAATCAAAGTGAGGAAGAAAACAGGTAAGACAAAGAAATGAAGGAAAAAACAACCAATTAAAAGATAAATAGTTTATGTGAATCTTTCACATAGCATTTACCTTTCCTCTATACACTTTTTTCGGACTGTGATATACAGTAAGTCTTTTTTGTTTTTGTATTTTTGTTTTTTTTTACAATTTGACATGTTTTTGTTTCTTTTCAGCATGCACTTTAGAATCCCAACAAAAGCCTCCACAAATACAGACGTTAAACTAGAATTTTCCTCACAATAAAACATACAAAACATGAACTCGGATCAAAAGCTTGACAGTTTGAGGACACAATGAAGAAGCACAGCATCAGACTACCATGACTTTACAGGTAAGAGCAATGTACTTAACAATAAGACACAAAAATACATATTCTTGATTAGAAAAAATAAACACCTTTTTTTAAGTTACACCACCCTAAAAATACACAAAGAACGGTACCCCTTTGTTGATTCAAAGGGTAAAGCAGCGTGTGTACTACACGAGGAGGATTGTGGGTACAGGGTGACACTTGAACAGCAAGCCGACAACTGTGCAGGCCGCAACAGACATGACAGAAGTGGTGCTGCCTGCCAGTCCTCTCCATCGGCGTTCACCCAGTTTTCTTTCTGCTCTGGTTTGAACAGGCTGCTGGAATCACAGTGTGGATCGGCGTGTTTTGTTTTTGGATGCTTATTGCAGATCCAATCTGATTGTTTGGGTTCATGGGTTTGCTACTTTGCAGATGTGGCCATTCTAGAAGTCCCACTTTTGACTCAGTAAACTTCTGCTACACTTTTGCTCCACAAGTTTGGAAGAATCAAGTTATGCAGTTGTTTTTTAGCCACCAGAAGTTATGAGGAATAGTCTGGTCAGAAGAATTTGGTTTGAGAGGAGATAAACATCTGCAGCAACGCAGGGTAGTTGCATGTTTAATACACATTATGGGGGGAGGGGGACTTCTACAACGGCAACTGCATCACAGGGGGACTCTGTCTCATTCAGGGTTTGTGCTATAAACTAACCAGAAGAGTGAAAGCACAAGTCTCCACTGACCTGGCCTTTCAAATGGCAGATCTTACCCTGGACTTTTAGAATATACACACACACATTAACACACAGCAGAGCAATTAACCTACTGAAAATTACCAAGGGAAACAAAAGCAAGATGTCACATTTATTCAACTTAGCACGTTTGTCTCTCTATACTGTATATACTGTATGTAGAATTTCATATATGAATACAACCCATTTTTAGAACACAAAGTGCCTCAACTGATACATCTTAATACACTTATTGCGAGGAGGGATACCACAGCAAGAAAAGTGACTCACATTAAGTGTCACGGCGCAACTTAGCAACCAACCACCTTGTTACCTGAATCGCCATCAAAAGACAGATGTGTGGACGGAGCCGCTTTGGCCCAGATGTGCTGTGTCGTTGTTTTATTTACAGCAGCAGAATCTGTACAGTAGATCATCTCTGGTCAGGACATGTCCAGGTCCTCTTTTTTCTTCCAGAGTTTGAAAACAGGAAAACAAAAACAGAGAAATCAAGAGAAGGTAAATGCTTATCAGAGTCCTCAGAGGATAAAGCTGCTCTCCTTGTGCACTGAGAAATGGCTGCCAGTCAATAGTTTTTACAAGCGTCCCCATCCATGTTGGCCTGTAGCAGTTGCTTCAAATGGGGTCCTCCCACTGCAATAGGTCCTCATACTGATGACTGTCCCACCATCGTTCAAATAGGACATGAATTGTCTAAATAAAATATAAACACATCTCTAAATGTCAGATATGCATCATCTATCTCTGTTGAGCATCATTTCAGACAACCTTGCCATGCACACACTGGCTATTTGAAATATATGCACAGAATGAGAACATTTACAAATCCACAGTTCTCTTTAAAGATGTAGCCGGAATTATAAAAGCTCTGTTGTATAGTGCAGAGATTTTGGGGTGATTCAATAACTTTTTCTAAAGACACAGAGATGTTTGCAAGAGCTCTTTTTTTTTTTTTTTTTTAATCGGTTGACTTTTTGCTGTGTGTAAGATGCATCTAGCTGGGAGCCAGTTGCTAGGCAACCCTCTGCTTCTGGTATAGACATAGTGTAGAAATGGGCGAGGCACATCACTGCATGGTTATGTCTGCTTTCCCACACCTGTTGGTGCACAGGCAATTTATGCCCGTGGTAGAAAAAAAGAAAATCACACAGCCTTTCAGCAAAACAAAAAGGCTGTGTCAGTTTCATGAGAGATTTTCAGATGCTGTTCTGAGTTGGGTCAGGTCATTGAGGATCTAAGAGCAGCTAATAGCCCTTGGAGACGGCTGATATGAAGTGAAACTGTGCTCAAAAAGTTATGTATCACTTGCATAACATATCACAAATCTTATTTTTAAGTGTAAATTGTGCACGCTTCCAACCTAATCTGGCAGCATATGATGCAAAATGCATCACTGAGATCAAATCATTTGTTTACAGTTAATATAGTTCTGTCTCAGTGGTTTCAGTGCTACAAGCTGCACCGTTAATGGTGCCATCAAGAGTCAATGCTTGTTTGCAACATATACAGATATCTCTGAGGATTATTGAATAACCCCAGCTTTTAGTACACACACACAAAAACACAAATCAGAATTCATAACCAAGAGGGTGAGAGGGTCCTGGAGAGAAATCTGACCTCCCCCACGCCTGTTCAGGAAGTTACCTTTCCAACATGGCGGTGCCTTCCCCCATAGCCATTAAGATAGAATGCTGCTCTCTGCTTGTGTGAAACCAGTAAAGACAACCTCTTTGCAGTTATCTGTGAGTAAACAACCAGAGATACAACAACTTTGGTGGTGCTCCATCAAAGACAAAAAAAAAAAACATAAAGGAGAGGGGAAGTAAGTTAATCAGGAATAGCAGTAGACAAGCAACTACCCAAATTCAGAGAGACATGAACACCCAGATGGCCTCTTGTTTTTTCAGTTTCCTTATTGGATTGTTGGTGAAGCCAATGGAAAAATGAGACACAATTCAAAATATCAAACCCCAACATAATAATATCAAATAAAGATTTTTCTTTTGATAGCCTTAAGTTCTCCTTGTCTCTTTTCCCCTCGCCACACTGCTCGAAGACGATGAATACAGTATGACCCATGCAAAAACATGAGCAGGCCCAGCAGCAGGTGAAGAGTGAAAGACTGAGCGTGGACTTGTGTTGGGAGTCAAAACACAGTCCTGGACCACAAAAATGTCCATCTTGACAGACATCCCTCCGTTCTCCATCCCAAAAGTAAAGTAGCACAACAAAAGACAAAGTCACAGTTGTATGAGGTTCGAATGAAGTGACATCTTTTCTTTCTTTTTCCTTTTTTTTTTTTTTTTTTTCTTTTGGAAGCACATCTTTTTCATTGTATCGAAATAAAGCAACATCTAATATCCCTGATTATTAATATGTCCTTTATTAAATGTTATGGCTGCTACTTTTCTGAAGCCATCACTCACAGTTCTTTTATTGCAAGTCTCAAGTACAACAATATCTAAAGGGGAACTCACAGAGAACTGACTAGTTACTTAAGCACGTTAGCTAAGCACATGTACCTTCAAGGAAAAGGCGAGAGTGAGCTGCTCAGGTTGTCTAAGCCACTAAAATTCGTTTTAGCTACAAGGTTAAGTACTTATCCACTAGTCACAATATCTAGCAATTCAAATAGAATACCAAAGGGAGGTGGTTTGATTGGGGGTGGGGGATGGGGGGTTTGCCCAAAGAGGCCAAGGTCTGAACGTCTCACAGGATGGAGGGAATAGGGGATCGGGAGCGCCGCAGCGGGCAGGGTGATCCGTAGGGCGAGGCCACAGGAGACAACCTCAGGGCGTTACCAGCCATGCCAGTCATGCCCGCTATGTTGTTTAAGCTCCGGGATTTCTCATAGCCTTCAGATGAGGTGGGGGGGCGACAGAGAGGTGGTGGTGGAGGTGGAGGTGGTGGTTGTGCAGGAACAGGACATGAACACACACAGGCAGGCAGGCAGGCAGGCAGGCAGGCACGCACGCAGGCAACGATCCGAGTCCGAGCCAGCCGAGTGAACCGAAACAGGAGACAGGAGTGAGACAGAGCAACAGTAACATACTCAATGTTGAGTGCATGCACAGCAAATTTCCTCACACTAACAGAAAGGCAGATTGGACTTACAAATATTTTAGCTGGAGCTGCTCTGTAGGAGAAATAACTGGAGGGGATGAGCGGGTAGAATCAAAGAGCCACTATTTTTCCAGCTTTTGAGGCTGAAACCCTGGACACTGTGTTTTGATACCCTGTCTGACCAGAGAAGACACTATCCCATTACTGCCCTGACCAGTTGGTGTCAGAAAATCAGAAAATCTTTGTTATTGTGGTTACAATAATAAAACAGTTAACTGTGGAACGGTGGTCTATAAGATAAACAACATAAACTACACATCTCAGTTGTTCTGTCATATTCCTGTTTTGTTGACCCACCCAACCATGCCAACCTCCTCCTGAGGTGAGCTTTATTTGCTTCCAGATGTTTTCTGAATGGTCAGATGAGTGTGTTGTCTGTGAGTGACAGACCAGCAGAGGAGAGCAAGAGAATCACAACAACAAAGCCAATTTCATGCCAGGATTCCTACTCAATTTGTTAAACACATCCCATATGAAATAAGATTTAATATATTAAGTGTATTCACCCAGACCCGATGTTGTGCTTTTTACCAAAAGAGGAACCTGAAGTCTAAATTGACCTCTTCCAATTTATAATTTAGGCAGTGCAGACGCATAGTGCTAAGCACTGTTGCCTCAAAGCAAAAAGGTAATTGGTTCAATTCCCGGGCCTGGGGCCTTTCTGTGTGGAGTTTGTATGTTCTCCTCATACCTGCGTGGGTTTCCGGGTACTCCGGTTTCCTCCCACAGTCCAAAGACATGCATGTTTAGGTTGACTGGGGACTCTAAATTGCCCCTAAGTCTGAGTGTGAGTGTGAGTGTTTCTATGTGTTGGCCTTGCAATGGACTGGTGACCTATCCAGGGTAGACCCCGTCCTTGCCCGGAGCGTTGGCTAGTATTGGCTCCAGCTTCCCTGGTGACCCGGAAATGGATAAGCAGTAGAAAGTGAGTGAGTGAGTGAGAATTTATAACTCATTTTGGAAGTTCAAAAATTCGACATATTTGTTTTTTATCAGCAGTAGTTAGAGTTATAGCTACATGCTGATGTTCCAACTTGATGAATGTCATGGTTACAAATCATGACTTTAATTCATTTTTTAAATTTTGACCAACATCTTTGGTGTCATTGGAATAGTTCTCTGGCTCAGAACCCGTATTAACCCCCCAACTTTAACCTGCAAAGCAACTCCACCTCTGAGTGGAGCTGCTCTGTGTTATTTAAACTCCAGTGTGCCCAAGTTCAGCCTGCAAAGCTGTTAAATAACTGCCAAATCATCAGTATTGCTATTCATAAACTACTGGAGCTAGAAAATACATAAGCAGTTGTTCAACTCTTTGCAATTGTATTTTCTCTCTCAAGAAACGTTTTAAACACTGTGGTAAAAAAAAAAAAAAGAAAAGAAAAGAAAAAGTTTTGGAACATTTTCAGAAATTGAACTTTCATCTTGGGACACAAAGCTCAAATCTTTGACAGTCACACAAACGCAAGCCTGCCAGCATGCAGGTCACCCATCAAATATGTGTTTTCCTTTGTGTGTTGATGCAAACAGGTTGTAGCTGGCACATACTGATGATGAGGATGATGATGATTAAAAAGACCATGATTATTAATTGTGATTTTTCACATTTAACAACAGCTAAACTGTCTAAAAATGCAGCATGTGATGCATGCTGGAAAATTAGCATTCATCACTTGGTGCAAAATAAACAAGCAAGCCAAAACAGCCAGATCAGTCATGGAGCATGCCAATCAGCTGGCGTAAACACTGATGAGGAGCAGCTAATGGAAACGTGGCCTCATTTCAACAACACATACGGCATCCATTTGTTTCAGGTTATAAATGAAACCGGGGCTGTTTCAGAACCAGCCGAGCAGGCAGAACAAAATGACGGCCTGAGTCTATGCCAACAGGTAGCAGGGACTAGAAAGGGCCTGATGTTTTATGTATGAGCATCAGCGCGGCGGCAACTACAACCGCTGACTGAAGCAGCCGAGACGAAGGCACAGCTGCTCAGCTGCCTACGTCAAAAAAAAAACAAGCCTGGTGAGATGTGTCTTGTGAGAGATTACTGTGATGTGCTCTGGACTAGATGTACTGTAATTTAACTTCATAGATTATCTCAGTGAAAGCATTTACATTTTATATTAATTTCCCAATAAAGCTCGGGATGAATCCAGGATTCATCTGATATGGGGGCTGAAATTCAAATGAACTAAATCTCTAACTTACAAGTGGCACTCTAATGGTACGACTGCATTGATGTGCCTGTGCTGTGTACAGTAGCACTCGAGGCTGTAGAGCAATATTAAGAGCAAGTCATCCAGTCTCCATAAGAGGCTCTTAACTTGTGATAGAAAGCAATTAGCAGATGCTTACTGTTACAGTGCAGTCACAACTTTAATGCCTCAAGATGCTTGAGATAAAATGGAGGAATTAATCCAGCAGACCTGCTTAGGCCTGTCATAATATGTGGGTATTATTTTAACTGGCCAAATACAAACGAATTGAAGGTATTAGTGCTGCAGTGAAAACACCAAATCTAACAGCTGCTGTACAAACCATTCCCACTGCCCCGTTTATACATTTTAATTGATGACCTTTCCCTTTCCCCACTTTTGAAATTGTATAGAGAGCCAGCAAGGCTCTGTGGAAGTTCAGCAGATGTGAACTTCATGATGACCTTTAGCTTGGGTCAAAGAGTTTGGAAGGTCGAGCGCGGTCTGAGTCTGACTTTTCTAACGGCGCGCTGCCCCAGGACCGAAGGTGATGATTAAGTGTTTGAAGATCTGACAGCGAATTGTGGGGAGAAATTTTGTCTCATTGGAAACAACTTACACTGTCCTGATAGCTCGTCCAGACTTATGGGTAGGAAACTTTTCCGGTAACGTTTCAACATTGTCCAATCACAGACAAGAATTGTGTCATCCTAATGGCTCCAACCATAAATTTACCGCAAATTTACTTCTTAATTTATTTAAAGACTGACAGTATCAACATACAGTAGAAGCAGGTAATGTTAGGTTGTAGCATAGCAGCCCATAGTGAAGCAGACTTGGTTTTGTATGGGCTATAGGTGTAATATTATAATCTGAAATGAAGAACAAAAATGTGAAGAATTAAGTAGTTAACTGACTAGTTACCTAAAGAATAAACATAGCTATCAGTTATTTACTAGCGTTTCTCTGGACTGACACAACTGCTGCTTGGAGGATGATGCTAATCTAATATAGCATGTTAAAAAGGAGAAAAAAGATCAGAGGTGGGACGGTCAGAAGTCAACAAGGTCAAGTACCAATTCAAACTACACTTAGTCATGTCAGTTCAAGTCACAACTAGGATTGAGTTAAGTCCGGTTCATATAATTGAATAATTTATTACATTTATAGCTTTGTAGGCAATTCATATTCACAAAGCACAAAGTTGGAGGTGGTGGACTGTTAGTATTTAATTCTGGACCCACATGCTTCACACACTGCTTTTCTCTTGTTCTTCTGTGTTCAAATTTCAGACACAGTACTCTGGGAACATTTATTGATGCTTTTGTGTACCACTAAGAGCCATTTCCACTTGACTGTGGAGACAATGCCGCTGTGGCTGACACACACAGGCGCTCAGGCTCATGCTGGCCCTAATAAAAAAAAAAAAAAAAAAGTGGCCGGGCCATTGGCTTACATCAGCAGTACATACAAGTCATCGCAAGTCATCATATCGCAAGTAATTTCCCCACGTGCAAGTCAAGTCTCAGTCAGCAAATTTGCAGCTTGAGTCTGACTCAAGTCCGCGCCATTTTCTTGGACACAACAATACTTCTGGGAAAGCTAGATATCTAGCCTGATAATTAACAAAGGGTTTATTTAGTTTATGATACATGTTTCTGACTCTGGACAGAGGTGTTGGACAGAGTTCTCATCATCACTGAGGGGATATCCTTTGGATTAATGGTTCATCCGACTAAAACACTTATTGTTGGTTTCTCCTTTCAATAGTTTTTTCTTTGTCTGTATTCTTAAAAAAACTGCAGATGTGGATATTCTTTTTGATATCAAAAATAATACCTTAGAAATAAATAGGTCTCCATAACTCTGAACTGTTGCTTAGCTCAAACATTTGTTTCTATGTAGCACCAAATGTGACAAGATATTAATGGAGATGTCAAAATGCTTATGAAATTGTGGGATTAAAATCTTTCCCTTTAAGCATTATAACTTCTCTGATTATGATATAGTTGCTCCTGTATCATCCCCTTAGAGGGAGACAATACACCGGCAGTTTATCTGGGGGCTGGAGATGAGCAATGAACCTGGCAACTGCCAGAGAATTGAGGCACGGGGTCAGAAATTTATTCAAGTGTTTCCAGGCAACAAGAAACCATGAATAAATTGTGAAGAAAGCAGCAATTCTGAGCCAGCTCTACGGACACTGATGGCCCTCAGAAATGCTAAAAAGTTGTACGGTACACGTCAGCACTTCCAGAGGTTACGTTACCTTATCCGATTAGGCCTGAACAAACAGCCTTCCCCCTTCCAGGGATGTTGGTGTCCCAGTTGCTAGAGATATGGATCAGCTGATGAGGATTTGGTCTAATGGGTATTTAAGCTCTTTTTGAAAACATCTTCTGACATCTGTATCTCGATTGCAAAATAACTGAACTATGAACTCTCTTTATTACATGAGACTATCCCACATGGTTAAAAAACAACTGGACAAGGACTCATCAAAAATGAACACACACTGACAAGACAAGAAAATACAGCACGGCTTGAAAAAAAAAAAACTTTAATGAAATGACAAATAATAAGTCCATCCATACTTCAAAATATTAATGAAAGTTGAGTTTCTCCAGGTTACCTGTTTTTCGTATCCCTCCATCTGCAGGGCAGGTGTAGTCACTAGCAGCAAGCAGGAAGCACGTTCCCCCACTCCGACGGTCCTGTTCCCTGGTGCTGGACCTTCGCATGGGGACCCTCTCCTCTGGAGACAAGGTCAGGTCACTGCCCCCGCTGCAGTCCGCTGACAAGACTGATAGAGGATGATGATACAGTAATAAACATTGAATCAAAATTTGTCTTCAACTTTTGAAAATGTGATTTCGACACAAACCACATCAAGTAATCATCTTATTTGCAACAGCTAATGTCTCAAAGACTGGAAATTTAGAGAAGCAAATAAAAATGCTACATTACAAAGACAGAAAGAAAAAGTTCCTGCCTAAACAAAGAAGCAAAATTGTTTTGTGCTGCCATCCGAGGTAAGTTATTATATGATAAGATAAAACTAGCAATTTAAAATGAGATTAGGATTTCATTTTAACATTTGACTCCGACTTAATCAATGTCCGACTTAATAATGTTAAAAGACAAATTGATTTTGGATTTAGATTTAGTTTGGCGGAAAAAACCCCCACTGTTAATGCAAAACACTTTTAGATAGGGAGAAATTAAAAGCTTGACAAAACTGCTGTGACTTCATACCTTTGTTAGCTGTAATGAGACAACTGGGGACAATCAGGAAGGACTATACCAAGTGTTATGTAATGATACAGTAATATTACAATGCATACACTATCGTATAAACATATGTAAAAAATGATAAAATAAAAATAAAATACACTCTACAATGCCATATAGTGCGTTTTAAATGACCTCTAAGGAAATCAAAGAGGCAAATAAACCAGACTGCCTCTGTTTGTGCATTCACTTCAGGCATGAATTATTCTATGCCTATAAATACAAGGTTTTGAGACCTAATAAACAAACACAGCATGGGGAACCCAGAGCACACACCTAATGTACCCTCAGGAATGTCTGCACAGAATTCAAAGAAAGTTCATGTACAGAGGTTGACACAAATTTGCATCAATATCAGCTGTGTCAAAGTAAATTGCCGAACAGTAAATGAAAAAAACCTCCTGGAAGAAAGACTTGCACATAAGGACTGTGAATTCTTTTCAGCGGGAGCTATTTCACACAGCCATCTCCTAACTCTCATTGCCTTCTGTACATCACCCAGAGATGAAGGCTGCAGGGAAAAAGAGCTCAGCCTTCTGTAAGGGAGCTCCCGTGGTGCTCGTGAGTCACTAAGGAAAACTCTGGGGGAATATTTCTCACGGGGGAGGCCGTCAAATGGCTACTGCTGTATATCCAAGATGTGGTCCCTTTTGGATTTTTCTCACTGGCACTTAATAAATAATGCCCTTCAGTGCAGCATGAATTTTACTACTGAGGTATTTGCTCATAATTTTATGGCCTTTGTTTGACCATATGTTCCTTACCTGAACGGTTGCGTTCTAGTACTCTGCTCCCTTTGACGTGGCACAGGTCACCTTGAGTGCTGTTGCAGGTGGTGTTGAGATCAGCTTTGCAGTAGGTCGGGGACCCTCCTTGCACTGCCTGAGGGATGTGTTTCTTCCTCTTTTTGGGTAGCTTCTGTTTGGCCATGGCCAGAGAGTAGTACATCCCAAAGTTATTAACGATCACTGGCACAGGCATGGCTATCGTCAGCACGCCGGCTAAAGCACATAAGGCGCCCACCACCATGCCTGACCAGGTCTCCGGATACATGTCGCCATAGCCCAGTGTAGTCATGGTTACCACAGCCCACCAGAAGCCAATGGGGATGTTTTTGAACTTGGTGTGGAGGCTAGCAGTTGGGTCATTGGGCTTGGCACCGATTCGTTCGGCGTAGTAAATCATGGTGGCAAAAATTAACACTCCCAGTGCGAGGAAGATAATGAGCAGCAGGAATTCATTGGTACTGGCCCGCAATGTGTGGCCCAACACCCTTAGCCCCACAAAATGACGTGTTAGCTTGAAGATACGCAGGATACGAACGAAGCGCACCACCCTGAGGAAACCCAACACATCCTTGGCAGCCTTTGAAGAAAGGCCACTCAGCCCTACCTCCAAGTAGAAAGGCAGGATAGCCACAAAGTCGATGATGTTGAGGACACTCTTAACAAACTCCAACTTGACCGGACAGAAGGTCACACGCACCAGAAACTCAATGGTAAACCAGAAGACGCAAACACCCTCCACATAGGTGAGAGCAGGGTCAGTTTCAATCTCATACTGAGGCCCAGACTCCGTCACACTGCTGTTCCGCATGAGCTCCGTCTTGTTAATGATGGTGTTGAAAGCTTCATGAGTCTCCAAGCAGAAGGTGGTGATGGAAACCAGTATGAAGAACAGAGAGGCAAAAGCAATAAACTACAAGAGAAGACAAACAGAAAAGAGGAAATAGTATGTTACAGACAGTCAAGCCATCCCATGACATGTATGGTTAAATAAACCATGACGTTCTTTACACTGGCCTGTGTACAACAGCTAGCTCAATCAGTTAATTTACCCTTGAGAATGAGTTTGAACTCAAACAAGTTTAATTAACTTGCATCAAATTGAATGGACTCCTGAGAGAGAAGCAATCTGTTAGCAAGAACAACCAATAAACACACACTTCGTATGATCCTGCCGGAAATGACATGGGAATGCAGATGCAATCAGATTTAATTTATTGTTGCTGGTATTTCGGGCAGTTACCACTACAACGAGCAGAAAAAACAAATATGTGACTTCAGAAACATTTGGAAATAGAGAAAAGGTATTCATTTGAGTTTCTGCAAGTTGTGTATTTAAATCTAAATTAACTGTCTTAGTGTGCAAATTTGAAGCTTTATACATCATGCGATAACGTACCACTACTGTGTCCTTAAGAATCAGTGGTTGTGACCTTTTACAATGAAGAAGGCATATAAACAGAACCCATACTTTACTTCTGAGTGTTGATGTCAAAATTCAGAAAATATGACATACTGTAATCAGGATTAGACATCACAAACACAAAGGGACAGAAGACGGACTTAATACCCTTCACAAAGACTAACACGAACATGTTAACATGGCAAAAGCACACAAGATTTTTACCATCCAGTCTGTCATAACATGACTGTTTAAAAGCTGACTCTTCAGATTAATATTTTGGGTGAGTTTTTGTTGTGGTATCAAGTTTTATCAGAGTTTTAGAATGGTATTGATACAGACCATCACATTGTGACGCCCCTATATTGAATATCTATTCATTATAGGTTGGAAATGTGCTTTAGTTGGGAACAGGTGAACAAATGAATGATTCTTATGCCTCTGAGTCTCCTTTCAGGTTGTCTGTACATCAATACCCAACCAGTCGAGGGAGACGGCCGCCCCCCCTGAGCCTGGTTCTGCCCGAGGTTTCTGCCTCTTAAAGGAAGTTTTTCCTTGCCACTGTCGCCAAGTGCTTGCTCACTGGGAGATCTGTTGGGTCTTTTTAAATATTTTTATAAAGAGTTTGGTCTAGACCTGCTCTATATGTAAAGTGCCTTGATGTAACTTTGTTATGATTTGGCGCTATATAAATAAATCTGATCTGATTTGATTTGATTTGAATATGTCAAAAATAAATTCCATATTTTCTTATTTAGAAGATCATAAATAAGTAACTACTTCCTTGTTCATCAAGTGGCAACTGCTTAAAATTACTCGTAAACACAATTTATAGTGTTTGTCAGCTGTGCAGAGCAGACAAACAGAGATGGATTTTATTACATAAAGTGAGCACAGATGTCTGACATGTTTTGGTGAAAAATGTGTGGCTTGTGAGTGAATCCAGATAAATCCTCCAGACACAAATACACAGCTTCAGGGTACAGAAGGCTTTTACTATTACAATCAACTTTCAATCATCTTCAACACCATCTGCAATCATTTATCTGTGTCTCCATATATAACACAACAGCGTTAAATCTGCTTAAAATGAAAACCATCTTTTCTCAACTGATGTTTCTTGTGTCTGCTCAGAATGGTCCAAAGGCAAAGCTAGGCAAAGAAAGCGATGGCTAAGTTGTCCTCTTAGGTACCATTTGCCTGCCCCTCCATTTATATCTACTGCCAACATGAAAGAATACATAGAAACTGCTTTTAATTGGGGAGCTTGAGGCAAGGTGATGTCATAGAAAATTCAATTTGTTAAAATGTAACTGGCAACAAGGGAAGGCAGGGAAACAGTGAACAGATAAAAATAACTATTTGAATTTTGGAGGGATAATAATAATACTAATACTGATAATACAGGACTAGGTGAAGAATGTCTTATCAAACAAGTGATATACAGTTAAAGTAACCTTTGCCTTTGGTTAGGAAAAAGGCAGTGTGTTTATACGATGCATTAAATTCTGTATGATAACTTAATTGAATGACCAGATTTTATTTTGTTCTTTTTTTCCCAACAGATCTTGTTTTGGTTTGGTGTTTATGAAACTGCCTGTCAGCTGCTGAGCTGACACCCAACATATTCCAGTTTTCCATAAATGCAGCTCTGGCTTAATTTGCAAATATCCACAGCTTCTTCACGGAGCTAGACAGAGCAGATTTCCACACATGCAGCCTACTATGCTTCTTACTTTACCTTCCTCCCACTATCCATCCACTGGCATGCTTTGCCTACTGATCTCTGAAGAAGTCGTTTAACACCCTGGCTTGTTTTTTTAATGCATGACTCACACACTCTTAAAATATTGCCACTATTTGGGTCACCCTGCTCCTGAACTGTGTGCGTGCTTAAACTCTACTATTTTGAGCGTGCATTTGTTTCATTAAACATGTGTCTTCATTATCCTACAAATGCATCCTGCTCATTCACTGACACTTAATACACGTTAGACAATGACTTCAGTTTGATTACCCAGCATCATTCAGCAGCTAATCATCATCATCAACTTTCTAGACACCCAAGGAGCTGCATTTCTTAACTCAGTAAAATATACAGATCGCTATAGCGCTGCATGTATTTTCAGTTATCTTACAACACTCTAAGACAGCTTCATTAGCATACAACACTATATTTGACCCTTTTACCTTTAGCCTCCAATTATTATGTCTACATGGTGTGAAAGCTGAAAATTCTAGCATCACAAGAATAGAATAAAATAAAATAGAGTTTTATTGGTCATTAGTACACAGAGAGCAACAGGGGGGATATTGGTTAGCGCTCTCGCCCCACAATAAAAAGGTCGTGGGTTCTGTTCCTGGAGTCTTCCTGTACAGAGTTTGCATGTTCTCCCCATTCCTGCATGGGTTTCCTCCCACTGTCCAAAAACATGAATGCTTAGGTGAACTGGTGACTCTAAATTGTCCGTGGGTCTGAGTGTGAGTGGTATTTCGTCTCTGTCTGTCTTTGTGTGTTTACCCTGTGATGGACCGGTGACCTAACCAGGGTGTACCCCACCCTCGGCCAATGTGAGCTGGGATTGGCTCCAGGACTGCCCACAACCCGGAAACAGATTAGCACTCGAAGATGAATGAATGAATGAATGACTATCTGGCTAACAGAAAATCTGTTGGTGTTATTTTCAGTGTTGAGTTCAACCACATTTACATAGTCAACTGTGAGAGAGTCATTGGAACATATTTTTTAAAAAACAGTAAAAGACATGTGCACATGATACAAGTTTTGAATTGAATTGCGGCCAATTTGAATTGCAGAGCAATAGCTGGATTTGTCATAATAATGAGTCACACATTTTTATCTGTTTTAATCAAGCTCTTATTGCCTATTTGTATTTAATTTTAAACAATAAAAACATGTGTAAATGATTATACAAATGAAACTGTTCAGAATAAATTAATGGCACTGCCAGAGGAGTTGTCACACGGCTTTCTGGGTTTTTTTTGCCAGTTAGGCCTGCTAGAATATAAAAATATATTTCTGATTCCCCTTATTTATAATTCCTCATTTAGATGTTATCCCTGTGTAAGTTTTGCAAGCTTCTATCTGTTCCATCCTGTTATTGTAATGCACACTGCCAAAAAACAAACAAAAAAAACCCCCACACATATCTACTTGAAGAATCTCAGTCACCTGATGGGTCTCTGACAAAGAATTCAACTCGTTAACTTTCAGGCGGCAGCCCTAGTGAATCCGAGTCAGGGATCCAGTCTTCTGAAAATGCTGCTAATATAAAGCGGCAGTTGTTAGTATAGACATTTGAGTCGTCCCATTACATTATATATCTGACACTGATTAAAGAGGCCGCACACAAGACAGCATTTCTGTAGTAACACTTTATTTGTAAACCTGAGCTGCTATAATGTTGTTAATCTATATATTTGCTTTTGCTAAGAAATATGAGGACAAGAGGCTGCAGAATCTGTAACATGTTAAAATAAAGTTTTCAAAATTTGTTGAAATAAACTTTATCAAAATTTCACTCTGTTCTAATCCCCAAATCCACACAGATTGTTATGAGCTGGTATCAACAGGAAACTTCTACTCTAGGTTGGTTCCTAATTTCATAACTAATTTATTTCATAATTCATTTGTCATAGTGTGGAACATTTGCTTTGGTTGTTGATTAAATGAGAGCACGGCTGCTAAACTGAATGTTCTGTCAGAAGTTCTACAGTAACCTGTGGGTAACAATCACTCATCTCATACCAGACCCTTGCAGCTGGTGTTGCAGACGTGTCTATTAAAATGCAGATCCAGCTCACACACTTGCAGATGCTGGATCTTCATTGTCTGCCAATCCATGACGTTTAGCCCCCAAATGTCAATGGTTTATAGGAAATGGTGTTTAAATTTACATAGTACAAGTGGGATATTGGCTTCATGGGCGCTAACACACTGCTCTCCACACAGATCTGTGTTCCCTTGCCTACACAAATCATTCAGTGATTGAACTGAAAGGGGATCAGATAAATGCTACACTTATCTGAGGCTAGATATGTGTAGAAATAACTTTAGCCATTTTTCTTGTTGCTTTGATGAAACAAACTAGTGGCTCACTGAGTGGCTCCCAAATGTAGATGTGTTTTTTGATTATAAATAAGATCTAGGTTTCATATTAATACAGTGAAAGTATGAAAGAGTTCAGTCTATAGAGAAATGCTCACAGTCTGTATTCAGAGTAAGTTGTAGGCCAGCCACACCAGAAGTCCCATCCACTTTGACTCACCATCTAATCTTGCAGGATTAGTTTTCTCTGAAAGTTTACATGAATTTAATCTGAAATCTGTATTTGATCATTCATAAAACAGCCAGCCAATCAAAAAAAGAGGATCAGCGGCTCTCCTCTGAGTAGCTGACTGAACTGTTGTTACTAGAGCTCCAATCAATCCTATAAGAACAAGACACTCTCTGTCAGGTCCTTTACAGTTGAAATCTCTATTTTCCTTTTAGTCTA
Organism: Remorina albescens; assembly: GCA_034769265.1. Lineage (NCBI taxonomy): Eukaryota > Metazoa > Chordata > Actinopteri > Carangiformes > Echeneidae > Remorina > Remorina albescens. The sequence continues at coordinate 14,569,756 of CM068484.1, read as the reverse complement.
CAGAACTGATGTTGTGTACATCTAGACACTGTCTAATATGTGCATCTTGTTCATGCCAACGTCCAAACTGTCGTCAGAACTTGGAAACCTCTGTGTCACAGTCCGCTCCCGGTTTTCCCCTCAACCTCCCTGCTCTACCTGCCTGCCTACCTCTCCTCATCAAGATCACCAGACTCACATGTTCCTCCCAGCTGGGACCGAGTCTCCTCTTAACTAGCTCCGCCACACTGACTCTCTGTCAGATTGTCTTTTCGCAGTATGCAAAGCTTTCCAGCCTTTTTCCCCGGACAGATCTCTCAGCCTAGATCCTTCCTGTCTCCTGTCTCCTCGTCTCTGCCCCGGTAACCCGACCTGCATTCTGCCTGCCTGGACTCCCTCTCCGGAGGGTCCTGGCAGGTTCAGTACTTGGACTGTGCTTGCAGATTAGGCATCCCGATTATTGTTTGTCATGACTATTGAAAATTGCTAATAAAGTTTTGAACTGTTGTGGTCTGGATTTGTGCTGTACTTGGGTCCGATCTCACAGCCTCACACTCTGAGGTTGTCAGTGAAAATCGAAGTTGCTACAACAAGGTCGCAAGTGTGGATGACTCATTTGAGGCGAAAGGTGCAGTTTAAGGTAGTTAATAGACATGTTGTTATACTGCCAGTGCACAGTACTTTAGCCCTGAGCTATCATACCTACCAAAACATAGCAAATGCAAAAATTCAGCTCCTGTTTTCGAGTTGTGACTCGTTGTGACCTTTCCGTATCTTTATCTCATATATCTCTCGTCATTGCACTGGCTGAAGCAACCAGCAGGATTACTGAAGCCATGTCTGCTGGCTGCTGGGATGCTGTGCCAGCTAATGACAACTGCCATCTCGTGCTGGGCTGTAATTTTTTGATGTTCATGTCTGATGAGTAGGGGATATATCATCTCCCCCATGCACAAGAGCTAGTAACAACTGAATCATGTCACATTAAACCGGCCAGACACCAAGCATCATGCACCCCCATGCAGAAGTGCACACACAACACACACACACACACTGCCTCACAAGGTTATTTATGATAGACATTAAAAATACAAAGTTGCTCCCCTACCATGTGATTGCAACAGGCACATGCCTCTCCTGCACACTCTCTCTGCATGCTAAATAAGTCCTGTACTTCCATAAATCACTCTTTGAAGGCAGAGCAGCAGGGCTGATATAGCGCAGGCAGTCTATCTCTGAACAATGCAGATCTAATTACCCTTAAGACACACCTCATTCTTCAGCCATCTTTTTCATAATGTGCCAGGCTTGTAGCTTTAGAGTTTCTCTCTCATGGCACAGTCGAGGTGGCTGTGATGGAGGTCAACCCTGTGACCTTCTTGTCTGACTCTCACTGTGCTGTGAAGAGCTGTGTGCAGCCAGGTTTTCATTGGCAAACAATCATTATAGCCGCTGATTTCACTGATTACCGCAAGTGAACAGAAACAGAAAACAGCCTGTTGTTTTGACCTGGAGACCAGTTAAGTAGCTGACAAACAGCGGGCGTGGAGGTGGGTGAGTACTTCTCAGCCTCATGTAGAATCTAAGGGTGGAAAATTCCAGATGGTAGACCTGTCTGACATTTTGGTTTAGAGCATGGAACAAATACTGGTAGGGTTGGCATTTAAATTGGCTGTGGCTGTCAGTAGTCCCCTGGAGATAACAGCCTGATAATCATTTTGGAATACTGTGTCGTTTTCACGGCCAGCATTGTGTAAGTTCACAGGTCGAAAGAACTAACTCAAAATTCATTCAGACCAATGGATATCAGCTATTTCACCTTCCTTTCTCCATGTTGTAATGAGCTGCCCTCAGTTTTTCTTTTCAGTAAAACCTCCCTCCCTCCCTCCCTCCCTCCCCTGCACCCAGTTAATGTGACTGGATGTGAGGATAGAATAACAAATAGATTGGTCTTCAGAGCCAAGAAAAAACAAGTATATGAATACGTGTTTTACTGCTTGAAGTCAGTTTCAAAAAGCAGCACCCAGCTAAAATACAAATCAGATTTGAGCCGCACCTCGATAGGTGGTCCCAGTTCAATTCGCTTTGAAGGCTTACATGACTGCGTAAGTATAAATACAACCTAGTCAACAAAGAACCACTTGCTAATCACATTGTGGTGCCTGTGTCGCCCGTCTGCATACAAATAGCTACATGGTGGCTTAAGTTACATTTATTTTGGCAAAGCTGCACCCCTCACAACATTTAGCCGATGGATCTGCATACAAGTCCAGTTCAATGTGCTCTACAAAAAAGTCAGTTACATCACTAAAGTCCATCTGAAAATTATATCTGACTCTTTGAGGTATTCTACTTAACAGCGGCGGCTGGTCAGTGGAGGGCGCTAGGGCGCCGCCCCCATCAAATCAAGAGGTGAAAATCAAAAGAAAAAACAAACATGCTGTAAGATACAAATAATTATTAAAAGATGGTGTTATTTCAGTCTGTGGGTGACTGTCAATAGTAATTAAATGTGGTTTAAATATTTATTTGGTTCTAAAATGGTTTTTATTTTATTTTATTCACTTCCTGAAGTGAAGGACGCCGGTAAAACAGAATCCAGTGTAAGCCCTCAAACATTTGATAAGCATGTGACCTGAGGCTCTCTTTTGATTGGTTTGAATTAGATTCTTCACAGGAAGCAGCTGTGTGCGTCCCGTATGCGTCCGACATTGAACCCAAACCAGGAAGAAAAAAACAATACAAAAGAACAGTGGTCTTGTTAAAATGTTACACCCCTACTTTATGCACTGTTTTCTTTTTTCACTGCAGCATAACTGAACTGCTTCACTAAAAGTTATGACCAATGAACCATTGTTGGATGCTCACATATTTCAAAATAAAAGGACTAAAATATTATTTTCTACCTTCTTTTTTTCCCCATTGTATCAAGCTCGTACCGAACCATGACTTCTGTGTACCATTACACCTCTATGTATGCCAAGGTAAATTCTGCCCCCCCCCCAAAATCTTTAGCACTAGCTGCCACTGCTACTTAAGTGTTGCTTTAAGTATGAAGGCTCTTCCCTCCCACCTTTGAATAATCCATTTGTTGTTGTTCATTCTCATTCAGTGTAAACTACAACTGGCTCCATGTGTCCTAGTGAACACAAAAAAGATAAAACCATCGTTTGATCTTGCTGATGTCTGTTTCAGCATCTGTTTGTCATGCCTGAGGTGAATGTTTTCATATACATGTAATCAGTCCACACCCACAGGAAGGTCTATTCTAAGAAAGAATCAATCCTAAATATGGTTCTTAGATATTATAATCACAGCCATTCTGTCTCAGTCTTTGTAAGGCAGGAGAGCCTGGGCCAGATGCATTTTCAACATGCATTTCAAAGTAACAGGGAAATAAAAAATTAATGTAGACACAAATAAAGAGCACGTAACTCCAAATGACAGTGGACTTCTTCACATGCACGGTCCACACAGAGTGATTTATTAAGCCTTAACAGATTCAGTCAGTAGCCCTGTGACCAGCCCATACACTGATGGAATGCGATCACTGTTACAGTCCTTAAGCGGGGAGGCTTTCTTCATAATCACATTTTTTTTTTTTTTACAAGACTTGTCCACCACTCCCCTGATCTCTGCCTGTCCCCTGCCAGGAGAGGAAACATGAGGAAAATGCTCAATAAAACCACTTCGATCACATGATCCCCCGGCGGGCCTCGAGTCGCCAGCGGACCGCAGCCCTGACACTGGAGCTATGTAGTAACTGATACACTGGCATGGGTGCCACCTTGTGATGCAAATGGAAAAGAAAACCCTGATGGCTTAAAGGTTACAGTGGAGAAACAGGTCAGTCAACATCAGAGACAAATCAAATGTGACTAACCTGTGGCCTTTGTGCTGCGATAGTAGAAATATTAACCAAATCTAGGCACGAAATCGATATGAAAGCATGGTATGAAGATTTTCGAAAGTGTGAATATTTGCCAAACTGGAACTGGATCTAAAATAACACTGATTGTCAGAGCGTATCACTACTACTTCCAAGAGTCTTGCATTAGGTTTTGCAGATGTCCAAAATGTAGTACCTTCATACAATCCAGCCCAAATCACATTGGAGAGAGAACATGCAAACTCTGCACAGAAAGGCCCCCGGCCCGGGAGCCGAACCTGCAACCTTCTTGTTGTGGGGCAACAGCGCTATGGACGGTTTGTAATCATACTAATATATTTTATTTTATTAGATTGCTATATGTGACTGCAATGGTTTCTCACTAAAATATCTGCAAGCTGCTTTGCTTTCTGCTTTTCCCACCTGACATAAAAATGAACATTTTATTTGCTTGACTGTTCCCCCCCATCCCCACCAATGTCAGGAAATTGACTTCAAAAAACTCAGTGGTTGTTTGTAATAGGCGCATGTTTTCTCAGATACAGTGTGTGCTTTTAAAACAAGCTTTATGAGGAAAAACTAATTGGGAATAGGGATGATGTGTTTTTAAATTGTTGAAATATATGCTTCAGTAACAAAAATTAATCTGGAGTCATTTCGTTGCCAAAATTAATCCTACATTTAATCCTACCAATATCGGAAACATTTTGTGGTTAAATGCAGTAGCTCACTCAAAAAGCTAAAAACAGAATGACCCTAGTGGGTCACACATATTTCCATACATCCCTTTATATGTTGGCACGGCAACACATTGGATCGGCAAACCTTGGTGTCCTCCCACCGAAAAATCCCCCCCGCACGCATGAAAGCAGTCAGCCCACCACTCTGCCCAGGCTCTGGTTCAGAAACTACCCTGTGGGCTCAACCAATCAGATTGCTCGCTCTCCCCACCTCTTGGGACTGCCACCATCTGTTTGACACTATGAGTGGAAGCTGTGCAGTCCGTTCTTGGCCTGAGACCACTGTCCACTACCATGCTGCTCCAGCGCTCTGTAAGACACAGCGATGTCATCAAGCCAAGGAGACCCCTCAGGTGCTAACACAGTCCAAGTCCACAGTCATTCACACATACACAAACACACACACACACACAGATATAATTAAACCTGTGGGGTTTGGGGGCTTGAGCTTGTATGTTGCTTGCCTTCTGTTTCTACGTGATTGCTTGGTTATAATTTCAATCTGGATTTAGGGCTTTTCCACTGTGTACAACCATGAAGTCTGCAGACGTGCTCAACTGCACGTCCACATGAACACAGCCGTTACCGCTCAGTATGCAGACTACACACATTATTACTGTGTGGAGGGTAAACCCACCTTGAGTAACTTCTTCCAGGACAAACAATATTTAGATTTTATTATCAATAAATCATTCAAATTTGAAGTGATTAATCATTTTTGTGTAGCAGGATTTGGGTATTAATCCTCATGACACTTGCTTTGTCTTCTGCTCTCTCTTTAAGCTTCACCAATGAATCACTGACCTTCTGAAAAAGGTCGACTGAGTATCTGGACCACAATCCAGTTATCATCGGCATCTTATTAACATGTATCACTGCAGACGGAGACTTGATGGACAGTTCTACTGAACTGTACAATTACAGACATTAGCCTCTGCTGTTGGATAAAACAGTAGCTCCTTATTAATTTGCAGCAGTTGGAACAGCAGACCCGATAGCTAACTAGAGTGTGGAAGTATTTAGCAGTATTTTACCAGTGAGTGTTTGATATAATAAAAAATAAATCAAATAAACTCAACCCAGGAACCTGACATTGCTTTAATTATATTTTATAAACTGATCTATAACAAATTAATAATTCCTTTATTAGAGATTAAAGGTCCATATTTCAACTGCTCAGACATAGACAGTATAGCTGTGGCTTTAAGAACCAAAAGCCATCTCAGTGTACTTTTACATTTCCTGATAACAGTTCTACTACTAGTTCTACTGATAACATGTCAGTCAGCCAATTAGAAAAAGGATCTGGTCTTCTCTTTCGATGGCTGTTTTATGAATGGTCCAATAAAAAATATGGCTGATTTTGGTCAAATACTCAGTGAAAGGCTAGATGGTGGGTAAAGGTGGTCTGGTTGGGGCATGGCTGAGGGAGCAAATTGACTTGTTGTGACATGTAAGAATGGCAAAAACCAAAAATCTAACCCCAGCTGATACATCTGTCAGGGAGCTGACAGTGATATTGGAGACTGTTCATTCGCCACATCCAGATGGCATGAGGATTATTATCCACACGGGGCATTTTGATATCTTTCATAGGAAAATTGGCTCTGAAATCCTTAAGAAAGACTTTTTGCTGCAACTTGAGTGACTGCGTCACTGTGAAGCACATCATGTGTCATTCTCAGGCCCCGTTCTTATGTTGGTTAAAGGAATTGAACTTTTCAGCAGATTTCTCGGCTTAAACACGTTTGTCAACTGCGTGCATCGCCCATGGGATAAAGTTTATTGACAACTTCAGTATCTTTTGGAACTCTAGAGAACGTTTCAGAACTGATGGGGTACATCAAAACTCAAGCTGGATGCAGATTGCTCGCTGCAAACTTACATCATGCTTTTGGGATGGCAAACTCAAGCATGGTTTCAGAGAGGGGAGTGAAGGACACTGTGGAAAGACAAACAGCCTGCAGCTCTCCCCCCTCACCTGATCCTCTTCTCCACATCACCCAAGATCTCGGAAGGATTATCCCAGTCAGGAGTCGAGCAACCACCATCTCCCAAAAAACGCAGGGCACCCCCTCCTCCTCAGTCATCTGTCCTGGCAGTGCAGGGCACAGGAGGATGTACAGGATGTTCAGGGAGTAGCAGCAGAATTCAAATAAAATATTACGTGCAATCATGTGTCCAGGGTCCCCGCTATAGTAATATTACCCCTGACAGCTGTTCTGAGAACAAGCTGGGACCCAGTACGATTCCTGTGTTCATCAGTAAAAGTAGGAATACATTCAATTTATGGTGTCAGTCAATCTAATATGTTAAGTGTACCATGTAAAGCTAAGAATGCCACAGAGGCTTCTGTTATCTCTACAAAGCTATCTTTACTTAATATTAGATCTCTTTCAAATAAATTACTGTTAGTTAATGACTTAATAATTTCCCACAATTTCGATTTTCTTTTTCTGACAGAAATATCGTTAACAGAAGCTGCAAGTGCTAATACTCTTAACGAAGCGGCACCCCCAAATTTTAGTTTTATGAATAAGTGTAGAAATGGCAGCAAAGGAGGAGGAAAAGCGGCCTTATTTAAAGATACATTCCACTCTACAGATGTTTCACTTGGTGATTTTAGTTCTTTGAATGTCTCAGTTATATTTTAAAGGGTGCACAAACATTTCTATTTTTAATAATTTACAGACATCCAAGATACTGTGCAAATTTTACTAATGAATTTGCTGAATTACTGTCAGTTATTTCCACAGATTTTAACTACTTTGTCTTAGCTGGGGACTTTAACATCCACATAGATAATGAGATTGATGGTAAGACCAAACAACTTTCTTCAATATGTTCAAGAGCCTACACACATTTTATGCGTGTAACTGTTCCTGCTTTTCTTTGTATGTTTTGTGTATGTATGTAAAGCACATTGACTTGCCTTTGTCTATGAAATGCGGTATATAAATAAACTTGCTGTGCCTTGCCATGAAAGTTTTGGAAGTTCTAATCTTCCTTTAGTCTGCAAATTAGATCATTCTAAATGTAAAAATAAATGATTTGTTTTCAGAGGTTTTGTTTCTTTTAAATAAGTGCAGAAATTGTGTTACACAAAGTTAGTCTTGTCCTCGCTCTGTCTGTCCCACAGATGGACTTCAGCTCCAACTGCAAGCAGCGGTAACCCTCGGTCTTTGGCTCAATAGAGCCATGTTACTGAACACACACTAGGAAGCGACACCGATCTCCTACTTAAAAGCAAAAGTTTCCCTTTTCGTCTGTATGTAACACTTTCTTCTACCCTCCATATCCTCAAGCAGCTGAATAACCAACAAATTGCGACTTTTAAACATAAGTCAAATAGCTATTTAGAATTCATTACCATTAACCTTTTTCATTCTCAAATTTCTCCAGTCAAATACAGATATTTGACCCATATACTCAGGCCTGTGTGCATATACCTGGGTAAAGAGAAGGGGATAGACATAAGGTACAAACATGGGCCTAAAGGACATGCAAAATCAAACAAAAACACAAGCTGTGGTTGATGATCCTTTTGAACCACTTTGGCTTTCTCGAAAGATGGATGAGACTTTTATGGATAGGAGCTGTTATTTGACCTGGTAATTATAACAAAGCATAATGTGCAATTATTTTTCAGTTTTAAAATGTTGATCATGAACTTATCAGGAAAATGTTCACCGATTACGTTTTCCCAGAATATCTGCCTTTGCGATACAATATCTGCTTTCAACTACAGTGGGATTAGCATATTTTGTGTTTCTGTTTATGCAAGCACTGCAGTTAAAGGTCCCATATGTTGCTCTGTCACAGGGTTTTATTTATTGTTAAAATATCTGTTAAAAGATATACATACAACTGTTAGGTGGTTTGGCTTTGATATGTTCACAGTATAATATTTGCCCCAGATCTGCTATTGAATAAAACACAAAAGTGACCCATTTCTCTTCATTCATCAATTTCAAATCATCAGTGTTTTATTGCACTCTGTAGGAGGCAATAGTGAATTTAAATAAACTGATTCAAGCATTTTTAAGGTTTGACCGAAGACTCCCACTCATCTACACAAAGAAACAGACTGACATCTGCGGTCACATGGCCGTTCCTTTTGTTGTCTTTGTCACCTGCATGTGTCTTACACTCTCAGGGAAGAGGTGATGAAAGCCACACGCACACTCACACATTTTATTAATAGCTTTCAATCCCTGGGGCTACCACTACATGCAGTGTCTAAACAGTGTAAACGTTTCTCAGAATCACCATCATTCAACAACGGTGCAGGAAATCACCATTTCTCTGCCATCAGTAATAGCAGCGATAAACCAGAGCTAAACAGAGATAATCTCAGGGCAAAAGTTCCTGTCTTGATTCTTTTTTGGATCTTCATTATCAACTGAAGGGGGGGGGTGTCAGAGGAGTGGCAAAAAAAGAGAAGTCAATAATGGCTCTCTTTTTTTATCTACAACGTGTACCAGGCAGACATAGAGTTTATTCAGTTGTTTGACCTTTTCATTGTGAATGAAGGAGAAAATGGTGGTGAAAACCGTTTGAAATGCTGGACCTGTTAATGTGTCCTGTGGGGCGAATTGCATCTTTTGATCGCTGTCTTCTTAAAATTGGGGGGCCATTAGCTTCATACACATCTAGGATCTGCTTAGAGGTTCTGCTTGGAGTTTCTGCGTGGCGTGATATGATGTCTGCATTTGCAAGTTCTGTCATATCAAGCTCCCCATTCTCAAATGCAAAACAGTGGTTAAATCAATATTATGCAGTGTAGTTAGCTGAATGGCTCATTTAAAGACCATCATAGTGCATACATAATTATACCACCAAGTAATTGATTTCCATCTCAGCCTTATTCTATAGAGACGAGGCTGGATGATATTTCTTTTATTAAACAAAGTGAGATAAAAATAAAGTGACTGCCTGGGAGGACAGTGATGAGTCCCAGGGAATATCAGAGACAGGAAGGAATAGAAAGCTACTAATGAATTGCCCTACATTACAATGAAGTCCCCAAACAAAAGCATGTTTTTGTTGAACACAGTGCTGCACCTTATTTCCTTGATCAGCTGCCACCATGGAAACAGCACCTTTTTCCTTTTTTTTAATAGCCAAGGAGGGTGAATTGCACGTGTGAAGACAGTCAGAGATGTTGTGAGGAGGAAGCACAGGAGGAGGAGGAGGAGGAGGACGCAGCGGAGGGGAAATGAAATGTGCTCTTTGGAAGAGAAGAGGGTTTCCCCTCTTTCCCTCTCCCCGTCTCCCTCCCCCTGAACATGATGGAAGAAAGAATTTTTTTGTTGTCTATTGCAGATAGATGACAAAACAAGAGCATGATGTGTTGTAAATCTCTTGACATAAAGGTTTCAATTAATTATTCAGTTAATATTCACCTAATTATTTTTATTTGCTAATTTAAAATGACGGGACAGATGCGGACGGGCATTACCAAAAACAGAATCCCCGACTCCAAACCAAAGGCAGAACAAAACAAAGCCGTGTTTCCATATGACAGGAGGATTTGCTGCTCCCCTCGTTCTGTCCATCACTGTCTCCTCCGCTCACACACACATTTCCTAACCATCCTCATTATAGAGCTCATTGTGACATGGCAGCCCGCTCACTCGGGGAACCCTGCTAAATCCGTAGCTTCTGGCAAACAACCAGATGCTGGAGCTAAAAATAGCCTATCAAAACTTCCCATGCGTCCAAATTTGAATAATTCATTGTCACTTCAAGTGACAGTGAAATCAGTGTTGGAGGGAAAGGAGCTGTGTAGGGGGTGCTGAGGTAAAGACAGATGAATCCATGCCAGCTACTGTCGTCTTCATTTAGCCTGAGACCAGTCCAGAGAAAAGGAGATTTATTTAAATGGATTGTGCATCCATTCATTCATCATCTACTGCTTATCCGTTCCCAGGTTGCTGGGGGTGCTGGAGCCAATCCCAGCTCACTCTGGGACAAGTCGCCAGTCCATTGCATGGCCAACACAAAGAGACAGACAGAGACCAACAACAACTCACACTCACACTCAGACCTACGGACAATTTAGAGTCACCAATTAACCCAAACATGATGTCTTTGGACGGTGGGAGGAAACCGGTGTACCAGGAAAAAAACCCACACAGGCACAGGGAAAACATGCAAACTCTGCACAGAAAGGCCCCAGGCCTGGGAACCAAACCTGTGACCTTTTTATTGTGGGGCAACAGTGCTAACCACTAAACTGCCGTGCTGCCCATAGCATGTGGCCCATCCCTCAAATGAAACGCACGGCTATTTATATAAACTTATCTATGAAGCCAGAGGTAGAAGTCCCATGACTCATGTCACAACTGAGTCATAAATGTGAGGATGTGACATTTACTTTAAATTACATTTACATGATGAAACACTCTGCTTATGTTTGACTTGGCTCATGACTTGAGACTTGATTTGCTTTCATTTTACATTTTATCTTCTTCTAGATATTGAAAGCTGATATTGTCAATATTTAGTCAAAACCACAATCTATCCTGACTTAAACCAAGCTGAACTAGCTTTTAGAGGCTGGTCATAACCACTGAACATAACAAATATTTTCTGGCTTTTAACCCTAACCCTAACCCTGGTTTTGCTTATTCTAAACTACATCCAAAAAGATGTCTTTTGTGTTGAAAACAAACAAACAAAAAAAAAATAGAAATACCACTATGTTTTCATTAACAGCTAAAGTGTTTTGAGAAGTCACCTTTGCCATACCTTTAACCACTAAAATTGTTGGTTTTAAATATTTGCCAAATTTAAAGAAGTCTGCCCAAAATATTACTGAAGCATCATGCCTTAAAGGCCAAAAGTGTGTTTTGCAATATCACTGTGAACTTTGACTTCAGTATAACTGGATCATCCTTAAGTCCAAATTAATGCTTGTCATATCTGATGCATGTGAGAGTGTGCAGAGATATCACGTCCACAACAAACGTGTGATGAAAACAACATGCCTCCCGCTCTGGCTGTCACTATCATGGAGCCATGAAAACTATTATTTCTGTTTTATATTTTATGGTACCATCATAGTATAAATGATCTCAGAGAAGATAGACCAGTTGTATAGACAGTTTGAGCTGCTTTACAGTTCTCGCAAAATGATCAGCATATGAACATAGAGTTTGGGCAATACAGAAATTTAGTATTTCTGAAACGTGGCTCCTCCTGTGGATTCAAAATTGACAACTCAGCCTCTACTGTTTCTATTTTAAATTTTTGAGTATAAATATATACCAGGACTTGTATGGAAACAGGGTGTCATCTCTTATTTAGCCTGAACTTAGTGCATGAAGCTTCTACATTTTTGATGTGAAGCCTGGCTTCAGGTTGGTGTTCTGGAGGAAAAGCGTATCCAAAGTCATGTCTAAACCATTTGAGACGCATGCTCTTGCTGCATTGACAGTGAAAGCCAGTGCCAGGATGTGCAGTCAGGAATGAGGATGAGCAATATTCCTAACTAACCATTCAGAAAATAGCTCATAAATATCTTTTTCCTGTCTCTGGTTCTATGTAATTCGGTTACTCCTCATTTGCTGTTGACTGCCAGTTCCCCACAAAACTGCCTGCTACGGAACAAACAACTTAAGACAAAGACTAGAGTGAACAGCATCTTATCGTAACATCAGTCAAAATAAAACAAAAGCCATATTCAGCTTCTCCAGTCTGACTAAAATAGCCCTGCTTGAAGGTCCCACAGAGACTGTGATACTAAGTATAACCAACACGCCTCTTTCTCATCTGTTCATCTGCCCATCAATATTTCAGGGCTCTGCCTATAGCTCAGATGTGCCATTGACTCATGAAAGCCGATGTTTATAAAGAGATGTCTGCAGCATGGCAGCATCAATATTAGCAATGACTGTGCTGATGCGTTTTGTGAAACTCCATTCATAAACAGTAAGTCAGTGAGGCATGACAGGACTGATGGTGATGGTGAGCAGGCATTTTGCATGGAGCTGTATGGCAAAATGTGATAAGAGGTAGTAAGTCCAACATGTCACTTTATTGAGCTGTCACTAAAATGATCTCCAACAATATTTTCCTTTAGACTTCAAACTGAAATTTGTCAAGGTGATTGCAGAATCAAAACTTTTTTTTTATTCTTTCATAGTACCACTATTATTCTCTGTTATAAGTCTTAGTACACGTGTAATCATTTGCCCAGTGTCTGAACATGGCTTTCACACATTTCCTTTTTTTTGCCAGACATCCCATCAAACATCTACTGGACCGCCAGATCAGGGGCCTCATTTATAAACCTGGCATACGCACGAAACGGGACCTAAAACTTGCGTACGTCATTCCTACGCAAAGGTTGTGATCTATAAAAAACAGACTTGACAGAAATTGTGCTCACCACTAAGTAAACTCTGACCCATGCGTACGGACAGTTTGGAGGAAAGGGGGAATTGGCGACCCAGACGGTGCGGTGGCGAACTGAAGTCAGATTGAAGAAAATGAAGAGTGGGGAGAACGATTATGTTTTTTATTATTGCCCTTCACACATTTAATTTCAACCTGTATCATGCGTTAGAGCCAAGTCATCAGAATGATTTAATTCAACGGCGTTATTTTGCATTGGACTGAGTAGTTGTTTCGGAAACATCTCCTTAGAATGTAACAGACAATTCTAAATCAAAATCCCTTCTCTATATTTAATCACAACCGTCTCTCCGTCATATTGTCCACTCCCGGAGCGTAGGAGGAGGAGAGGACGGCGCATAAAGCATCTGCCTAACATGTGTAAATAACAGAATATTTTCCTGTGATACTGTGAACACATAATCAAATGCCAATGAAATCCTAAGTGTGGAAAACAAAGCCATTAGCAATCATTATACTTTATACTTTCCTGTTCTCAGTTAGTCAGCTCCACTTGATGCTTTTCATAAAAAACCAGGCATAAAGAAAAGGGTAATATTCACACACTTCAGTCCAAAGAATTTTTTTCGTGGTGGGGGTTAGCACGAACTGATTATCACTCCGACTATTGTAAACCTATAAATACAGCGGTGAGCCCTGTGCGTAATGCTGCACAGTTCTTAATGTCGTTCCTCACCATGTGTCAGTATATGTTGTTGGACTGACAATAAAGTTTCCTTGAATCCTTGCACCATGCCACTGCTGGAGGACTATGTCAATGGCAGAATTAGGAGGGAGAAGGTCTTCAGGGACCATAACGACTTATTGGCCCATGATGATGACTGTCTTATGAGCCGTTTTAGATTCTGTAGAGCTATGCTCTCGGATCTATGTACTGGGTCCAGCATTAGAGTGGGCAACACGCCGAAACCACGCCATCCCAACGCAGACACAGGTCCTCACTCCGTTTTAAATGCACAAAGTGCAGAGGAAACCGTCTTCAATGAGGTCCATGCCCGTGCGCAGTCCGTGGTGGAGCGCCGGTGGATGCCTCGGAGGGCAGGCTTCTTTACCATCCAAAGTGTGCCGCATTAAAAAGCGTGTGGCGTGTTACACAATGTGGCACAGAGGGATGGTATCAAACAGGGTTGCCAGATTGGGCGGGTTTGTTATTGTGTTTGGGTGGGTGGATAAAAATTGGGCTGTTTTCGGCGGACACTTCAGATCCTTCTGCCTGCGACCTTCTGTTGAGCAGGCAGCAGTCTCACTCACTCACTCACTCACTCACACACACAACACAAACACACACACACACACACACACACACACACACTACCTCACTGGCTGACGTGCCCCCTAAACTCACAACAGACACTCCCACTACTTTCATTTTACGTCAGGCACGCCGTTAATCACAACAGTGATTAAAATAACTCAAGAATTTTCCTAATTACTTATTGTCACCTGTACATTCACACTGAGTACAAATGGCAGTGCAAATTAACACGAAGGGATTGCCTGGGCAGATATAGATTTGGGACTATAATCCGGCAGAGCACCAGCAAAGCACCGCTGCCAGGCGCAAAGACACCACGCACGCAGCACCTGCAAACCCCCAACTTCCGTCAACACACCAGCGTGACTACTAGGCTGCGTGGTGTCTTTGAGCCTGGCAGTGGTGCTCTGCCAGAATATAGTACAGGTCACAAAAAGTAATTAGGAAAATTCTGGAGTTGTTTTAATCACTTTTGCGAAAGACATGCTAACTGGCAACGGGACATTACAGAGACTATGCTAAACTAAGCTAACGGCAGCGCTGCCAGGTTAGGACTGGTTACAAAATGCTTTTTCTCACTTATCTAACTCTGGGGAATACGGTGACTGACTCAGTTTCATTTGGGGGTGGAGTATCCCTTTAAAGCTTGTAAATGATGTGTGTTTAAATGAGAAACAGGCCAAAACAAATTTGAGCGGTTTTTGACTGGAAAACTTTGCTGGCATCTGGCGACACTGAAGCACGCACTCCTCTTCCTCACATCCAATACAGACGAGTGAAGGCGATAGTTGCGCGTGTTTCTTCGTCCCTCTCATCTCATTATTTTCCCCTGTTTAAAGTAATTACTGTACACAAAGCACTATGAAACCAGCGACATAATAGATTATCATTACTAGCATTATTGTTAATTGTGAGAAAGTCATTGTGTAACTTTGTGTAGCCTTTATTGTGTTAGCTCCGTCACCGCGTAAGCCAAGCTAGATGCTGCTATTGCTGTGATGTCCGACTGTAGTTCCGTTGTGGTGGATATACACGCACAGAACAATTATAGATTATTACTGTTATAATTCACGGCGATCTTGCCCATGTTTATATTTGTTTGTGCCTCTCACCAGAGTCAGTATTCTCGTTCATGCATACGTGCTACCTTAAACAGTGAACGTACACCTCCAGGAGGTTGACGTAATTACCTGTGCGACAGGTCGGTTGATTGGTTATTTCTGTGGAATAAACGGAGCGCTTTTTGGCTCTTCAAAGAGGAACACATCTCCTTTCTTTTTCGTCCTGCACTCCTACACCGTCATTATTTGTATTTAAGATGAGTTACTGTGACTTTCTGCGAGGTGCTTCAAACCAGTATTTCAGTATTTCAAGTGTAAGAAATCAGTTCATGTTTCATACACAGAGTAAAAACATAATTTCCATTATGCAGACGTGTGTATAAGAATAACTGGTCCTGAGACTGAGCGTATTTAGAGAGATATTTGAATTTATTTGTACTGTATATGAGGGGGCTAAGGGGAGTGCTAGTAAGGAGTTCAGCTTCCTAATAGCCTGATGGATGAAGCTGTTCCCCAGTCTGGTAGAACTGGCCCGTAGACTCCGGTACCTTCTCACAGATGTTTAGAGAATGATGCTAAACTAACTTAAATGTTGACTTTCGTTCACGTGTTGTTCAGATGTGTCCAGAGACTGACGCCGCTTACCCACACCGTTGTGGTGCTCTATGTTGTGTTGCAGAAAAAAGAGGACGTCACTCTGTGGAAAGCTGAGCAATATAACCCCATGATCCACCTGGTCGTCGTCTGTGGTCTGTAGAAGCAACAATAGTGTGGAGCTACATTTCACAGAAAGCTGTGATCCGTCACATATGTATATCTTATATGTCAGGTGATCTTCTCTGCCTTTATGGCTTTAATTGAAGCGATTCATTCACAAACCAAACACATTTTCTTAATTTATTTTAAATTCTGTAAATAATTCTGTAATAATAATAATAATAATTAATAATTAATTATTGAAACATTTTGTTGATTCTGCCCCAATATCAAATGCAGCAAACAGTACAGCTGCTTCAAGCGAGCTCCCATTGCGCATTCAAGAGTTTTTGCTTGATTGTCATCAGTTTGGTCACCCAGATAGCTAATGGCCTGACATACGCCTGAGTCCTTGGCCCAAATCTGGCCTACATGCTGCCACATCTGGGCAGACTACAACTGTCATCCCCTTGTACTGAGAGCTGCAAAAAATGTTCACCTCAACAGAAACACTTTTTTCTTTCAGCCTTTATAATTTTTTCCCCTCTTCATGAATCAAATCAGAAATCAGAAAGCTCTGGAATACATGCCAAAAACTTCCTCAATAATTACTTTGGACACTTGTTGGACAAATGTTGGACATTTGATTGGACCTTTTCATTAACTGTGTAGGCAATTGTGCTGTGTCTCCAATTCAGTTCAAATTCTGTGTATGCACAATAAAGACGGGTCACTGGCTGAAAAGCAGTTTTAATTCAATTGCTCCACTGGCATTACATTCTCTCTCTTTCATTCTCTCTATCGCACGGACCACATGCAAGCACAAGCAAACATTGGGCATATGACTACATTGAATATACATGGACCTTTTATGATTTATGTATAAGCAAAATTGGAAATGTGAAGGAAATGGAAAAGGTGTAGGAAGGCTAAAAAGTAGAATAAGTAAGTCAGAGCAAAACATAGGATTCAAAGCTTTGGTTTATTTTGTCATCTAATTGGTAGCTAAAGGTGCATGTTTCTTTTGACTGTCCATTTCAACTTATCATGATTTCTGGATGTATTTACTTGTATTTTATTATTGAGTAATATATAGAATGATTTTAGAGGACTCAAATTCTATTTTGGAGTAAAAGTCAGCAAAATAAAGAGTCAAAATGCTGTCTCTGTTGGGTAAAATAACTTTGGATTGCCCCAAAATCTAGTCCGTCAACATACCAGCAGCTTTTATCACTACTTTCCTGAATCCCTGTCCCCAAGCCACCTCAAACTTGAAGTTATTATTTCATCCCAAATCTTCCTTAATCTTTATAGACCAAAAATGCCCTAGATACTGAGGATAGTGGCTGCTCGTCTCCCCGATAAAAGACAATTCTTTATTTCCGCTTTCAAACCCCACTCCCAAATCCTTAGAGACCAAATGTGACATTAATTATATTTCGAGGCTGAGACACATCTGAGGGCCTGACATGATAATCTGAAGCAGAGGAGGATCAGAAAGACAAGGCTCGAATGGACAACAAATACCTTCATTTGACGCAACAGCCTTGATATTTCCACAGCCTGCAACATGTTTGATTTGGGGTAGCACAAAGCACCCGGGGTACGGCTGTCTCTCAAGTTTAGGAAGCCCAGTTTGACAAGAGGATCTGTTGTGCTGGTTGAGGTGAGGAAAGGCCAACACGCAAAAGTAGCTTTTACTGAAAATGTGTGAAGTAGATTTAGTTTGTTTCCATTTTTGTCTTGGGTGAGTTATTTTGGGTTATTTCAACATTGACTGTTTTGTCAAGAAAATATTGACAAACTGAACAACCAGGTGAGTCAGACACGCTGTGAAAATCAGACTTCCAAGAGGATTGATTTTGGCATAAATTCTATCTCTCACCACTTTGACTACCTAGTCCCATCAAAACAAACAGAAATACCTCAGAAAAGATCCAAGTTTCAATTTGTTTAAAAGAAGAGACATGTCTCAAAATACAAATTTAAAAGAACACATTCATTATGAGTGGAAAATGATGCGTATGAAGCACACCGGTGTTACCTGAAAAAAAACGTATCAAATTCAGTGATCGATAGATTGACATGAATGAGTTTTGCAAAAAAAAAAAAATCGGGAACTGACACAATTACATGGTCAAAGGGATTTTTTTTGGCCTCTCAGTACATCGAGAAATATATATGGAACAAGAAAGTAAGATGGTAACAGAAAAAATAGGCACATCACTTTGATATTATAGTATTAGGACAAAGAATTAAAATGTCTTGACATTTTGAAAAAGAATAAACTTTCACTGTGAGTCTAATGGTCAGCCTGCAGATACTGGAAAGATTATAATTAACTTTAAATTTGATTATCAAAACTGCATTTTTACTAGACCTCTATTAGGTTCAGTAAGCCCATAAAAATATAACAGATCCACTCAACCAGATCCTGCAAATCCTAATCTGTCTGAATAAAGATGTGAGCATTTCTTTGTGAACAGAAACTGTCGATAATTCCACTGTATTAATATAGAACCAATACCTGATTCGTAATCAAAGATTATATGGAGGTCTACCTTTTGACTGTTTGGCTTCTTTATATGTCAACTTTTGCACACCTAAATTCAACATTTTAATACATGTAACAGTTGGTGCACCTAAAATGTTGGGAGTCTGTGTCACGGGTGCTGTATGGTCATGTGTTCAGCTTGGAAGCATACACGGTGGAGTGCTCCTTCATTCTCACATCCATTTGTACACAAGTAGAGGGAAGCATAGATTTGTGTGCGTCTGTGTTGTTTTTGTGTGCCGCGTGTGTATTTGCTTCCGTGCTGGAGTGGAAAAATTGATGTCAGTATCTGGGCTTTTTTTTCTGTTGTGATTAAAAGCCTAGTTGGCAGGCAATTGCTCAGCCATCCCAAGATTTCCTGAATACATGAATACGTTATTGTCATTTAAAAGAAACAAACATGCAATTATATGGAGAGTGGGAATAAAAGCGAGAGACAAACCCGGTCAAACCGCTATACATACCAGCTTTGTGTGTGACCAACTCCACACACACACACAGATAACCTCCCACTGAAATCTACAGCCAGTCCCTTCAGATCACAACTGTACCTTCCACAGTAAATGAGCCTGTTATCTGCCACTGTGCTGTTATCGGTTTTCTGATGAGCTTCCTGTTCCAGATTTCATCAACTTAATTTAGCCAAAAGCTGCACCAAAAGTGGATCACACACAAATGGCTGGGTGACCAGGCCCCAAAACAGAGCAGCAGGGTAAAAAGTTCCCCCATGTTATGGTACACTTCATGCCAGACTGGTGATATTCAAACCCAATGTTGGTGGAGTTCTCTCTCTGGCCCCAGGTCAAAGCCGACGGTTCTGCAGCAGGGAAGCAGTTCTGTAGTAGTCATATTAATCAACTAGATTTGACTAGAAACAGGGAGTAGTGTGATTGTGAAACAGTAGAATAACAGGGTGGAAGATTAAAGGTCAGTTTTCGAGCAGAGCCAGATCATCATCTCTGACAACCTTGGCTCAATTCCTGAACCGAAAAATTTTCCCTTTCTGAAAGTTTCTGTGCATTTTAACTTAAAAAACCAAAAGCCATCTCAGTGTAGTTTTGCATCTCATCTTTCGGGCTTCACTCTGGCATTGTAGAAATAAAAGGTCACCCAGCCAAAGAGAAGACATGATCTGTTGACGTTGTTTTGTTGTGACGTCACAAAGTCCCAGAAGTCCTGACAGCTGCTTTTAAAGGTCAGTTTCTGAATACAGGCTGTGGCCATTTTCTCTGTGGACTGAGACCTTTGATACTTTTACTGTATTAAAATAGCACTTGGAGTTGATTTATAATGATTGCTTTATAGACCACATTGTGGTCTACCTTTACACTGTATGGACCTTTAAGTTGCAGTTTTAAAGGTCAAGAATAAAATGTGAAGCATACTACATGTGATGAGGATTGTCAGTGTCACATCATGTGCTCTTCAGGCAGTCCATCAATCAAACCCTTGACTTTATGGAAACTTGGTGGTCTCTATAAAAAAAACAAATGTAATGTATATAAATAGATTTGAGCATTTCTCATTGCAATCACCATTAAGCAATCCATAAATGTTTGGCAGCATCTATTTCTATGTAGCAGTGTTTCATTGTTTAAGAATTTGCCTGGTCACAGCAAAGGTTTGTAAGTTCATGATATGAACTTTTATTATGTTGCATCCCAAGGCTCCTATCTGTGTACATGTCATTATTTTCAGCACAAAAAGCTCAAGTCACATGACATCAGCCATTAAAGAAACCTGGTGAAAATAAATGAATCATGCTGAATTGTGGCTCTCTCATTTTGCTCCATTCTCTAATTCCCCACTGCAGATCAGCATTATTCACCATCTTCAGGGCCGTGGCTCTCACTGAAATACGAGGTAGGGAAAGCCACTGTTGCCATGGTGATGGGGAACGTGAAATTGGCGGATGAGAAGCACTGTGACAAAAGACAAGGCCAGATTTGACAACGCCATGCTGATCGTCCCTGAGCTGAATGCTGATGTGTTTTGACAACACGACAGTCTCAAACCAACATCCAAGCAGAGACACGTACCTGGGATGCTTTGCTCTCATTATGTCTGGCAGCGCTCAGTGCCCATTACAATCACTAAAAGCAGAGACCATCCAGACATTTGGACACTGAGTATGGGGGATATGACAGTCTGAGCCAAAATAAAAGTAAAAGTATAGAAAATTGCAGCCCATTAACTGCAGTGCTGCGTGTGAAATTTATGGCATGAAAATATTATATCCATTTAAGTTGATATATGTACTGATGCTATACACGTTTTTTCTATTGAAACTATTTGGATTGCTCTAAATTTTCAAGTCAAATCTTTGTTTGACTTCAGACAACAAGGTTGGGGATTCATGTCATCACGTCAACAATAAATTCTCACTGGCTGTTGGTGAGAGAGTGAACAAACTGTCAGTGGTCACATGTACTCAGCCATTCACCCATACATCAGTGCAAGAGCATCACACTACAGTCGCTATAAGTCACCATCTGTATAACCATAAGAGGTGAGGGATCAGAGTTTAGTGCCCAACTAGTGCAGCTGATCATCACTAACACATTTTCTGCTGATATTGTCAGCACCTGCAAGAATAAACATCTCGGAACAATTTCACTGCCATTGAAACAGGACCTTCTGCAGAAGTTTTCTAGTTGAAATTCTATTTTGTATAAAATAATGCATTTCTCAAAGAAATCCTGTCTTCATATGTAGCTGTCTGGAGAAAGGAGTTTAATACTTGGGAATCTTGACATAAGTGACAATGTTAGGAGGCCAATGTACTTCCATTATAGACCTTATGGTAGGACAGCTTCAGAGAGCTTCAAATAGTTTCTCCACAACAGATTAGGGGCATCTTCTATGTCAACACTATGACTTCTTGTCTATTTCACACAAGTATAATATATAAATAATAATATATACCATATAATCTTCTTTTCCCGGGCAATGGCAGCGCTAATGGATAGGCCCTTAACCAGGATTCAGTGTGTGCTGGCAATAAAAACAGGGGCAGCAAATAACACTAAAACAGCACTTTTCAACGTCTTAGGTGTTCAGCAGCAAACAATGCAAAAAAACACAAACAACCAAACAAACAAAACAAGAATATTACTTATTGTCATGTTGTCAGGGTAGGCTAGGCAACAACAAAGGTGCTTTGTGACACAAAGGTTAAGGTGGGCAAGGCTGGTGAAGCCATGTGGAAATCCTCTGTAGGCTTGACCGCCTCATTTCAGTTGAATTCTTGCAGTCTAGACTGCTCCCTCACACTGCTTTGATACAACTCCACCCTTCGCTTCAGCTGCCAGATTTTCATGTACTTTCAGTGAACCCATACAGATGAAGTGGAAACACTACTTTTGTGTTGTACTACTACTCTGCCATGACCCTGCCATGACCTGTGTCACCATCAGTTTTCTAAGACGGAATAACCTAAATATTTACATCTTCTAACTCCAGTTGAAGGAGTGAAATTGGAGTGAAACAGTCAAAGCACAATACACAACATGAACAAGTGGAAGAACTGATCATCTTTCCTTTCTGAAGACACTAAAAGAAAACATCCTACACCAATCGGTGTGATAAACCAGTCACAGCATTACTTCTGTTATCGCCTCGCTCCTCCATGTATGTGTCCCCAGCTGGACTGTAGCAGGGGGACCCTCCTAAAGGCTGATTGCAGGGAAGACCTCACTGCTGTACTACCATCTCTCCAACCCCTTAGGCAACTTGAAATTGCAAGCCCTTCTTTGCTGTTATGTTTAGCAACATGGTTCTCCCACAGGCAAACTAAACTGCTTGCCATATAGAGCAGTTGGGTCAGTGATATAATCCTTGGTGGGATTTACTGCTGACCCCTAAAGGTGACAAGGAATATAATACAGGTAGTATTTAGAGTTTCATAATTAACTTGAGTTTCACTATTGATGCCAGGTTAAAATACAAGCCTGAACAACTTCCAACATTTCTTTCAATGCATGTGTTGTGTGATGTGCCCTACTCCCCATGTGGAACATGATAACAACAGAAAAGCAACATTCCCAAGCCGAAATAACCAATTCACACATCCATATTAGAGAATGAGATGGTTTTCCACTCTGCCATTGTACAAATGAAGATGGGAGCATTAGTTATATAAGGTGATTATTGTATCATTGAGATCCACAGTTCCAAACTTGCATGGATTTAGACTGTGGGAGGGAGCCAGAGTTTCCCCATAAGCAGGACTATACTGATACAGCCTGCAGGTCAGAACCAGACTATAAAAGCTGACATAGACTGTAAAATGAAGTTAATGCTGAAGAGCCTTAAACCATCTGTCAATTAACCATCAGGTGGCGACTCCACTGATTGTAACAAGAAGTCAAATTCGATTGAAGTTTATGGGAAAATGGCCTGATTTCTCCCTTGATTTACTAACTCTAAATGTTTTTCTAATGAGTTTATGGTCTCAGTCTCTCATTCAAGGGCTATTTTAATACTACATGATGGGTGGTTATTTTTAAAATGATGTTCCCATTTAGTTTACATTAAGGTGTACCTACTGTGTCTTTGACAGTATGTACCACACGCAGCAAAAAAAAAAAAAAACCCAACCAAACAAAAAAAAAAAAGGATAGCTGACAGACAAATTACAAACTGGAGGCTTCGAAAGAAATGGATGACGTCATAACAGGCTTCCACTTGTTCAGAACCCAGATGCAGTATATAAGCCCCATCCATCCATCAATCCCTTCTATTATATCAAACTGTACTTCTCTCCCTCCATGACAGTGACGTTTTACTGGCTCACAGTGGAGGAGAAAAACCACAATGAGGAAGTTGCCCTTCAGGAACTGTACCCACCTTAGTTTATTTGTTGAATAAACACATGAAAATGAAATATCTGGAAAAATAAGCATGTGGTGGGAGATACAAATATTTCATTTAATATAATTGTAGTTACTATCAGTCTGATATCTCTAGCTATATTCTGGTCTTATCATATTTTATATAAATATACCATAACTGTCTTGAAATAGTTGATAATATCTGATATAGTATACTATTTATTAAAATACATTTTAGTAGTTTTGCAGTTTTGCATTTTGCTGCTTTGATTGCTGCACCTTTTTTCTGGGAAAAATTAAGCTTTGAATTTGAATTGAACATTGCCCAAACGTTGTCAAACTTTTGACGGGGATTGCACACGAATATTCTTTAAATGTGTGTCATAACTGATTGAAACAGAAATCTCTGAAGACTGTCACAGACCGTCCAGCGGTAGGTGCCACATTAAAGGTGTCTGTTAAAAGCTGCACAGCTTCCACACCCATATGTTGTGCTATCTGCATTTCAACAAATCCTCACATCTTAACTATGTTATGTGTCAATGTCACTCCAAAACAACATGAGGCATCCTGTTTCTCAGCTAAGGATAGCTGTCTCTCCTGACCTGTGACAATTAAATGAACCTTTTAACCAACTTCTCTACTGGAGTAATTGTTACTGCCATTAATAATCACTGAATTCCAAGTTCTATTCCTTACACTCCCAGCATAATCAAATTACTCTGACACCGCATGTGACAAAGGTCATATTTCAGACTTCATAAAGGTCACCTCTCACATCCATACACAGCAGCCGTAATGATACAATTATTAGTATGATGCAAATTTCCACTGTCAACCACCATGAATCAAATTTTTCTCCAATTGGAATTTGATGTCTCCAAATAAAGATGGCCTGAGCTTGTTCTGCAGGTCTCCTGGGCTCAACAGCCTTAACAATTAATAAATTCATCTTACACACTAGCCTTTCACACACTGAAGCAGGCAGACAGGAAGCTTAGAAACCTGCGTGTTAATGCAAGTGAAGGTCAAGGTGGGTTTTTTTTTTTACATAAATCAGCCCTGTGTAGGTCTCCAATCTGGGTCTTGTGACTGATGAGAGGCCCCAAGCTAAATGTGAAACACCTTCTCTTCAATCTGACACACCTCGTTTCTTGTGTCAAAGCGAAATATAGGGTTCAGTTTGTCTCCACCCATGGGAGCTATGTGCAAAATAATTGGCCAAAAGATGAATTATTTATCTGTTGTGTTGTCTTAAGACCTTGCACTGAGGGTACATATCTTAATTTTATGGTACTGGTATTCACCAGTTCATCAATATAAACCCAGTGTCTTGGTGATTCACTTGGAAATCATTTTAAAAAACTAAAATAAATGACTTTACATGGTGCTCTGACAGCAATGATTTGAATGCATCAAGACAATTCAATAGCAAAATGTTGAAAACGCTCGCTCAGGCGAGGTGACCCCCAACAGCACTGCCGATCATTAATACTGTGGGATGTCTGATGAAACAACCAGGTTTTTTTTGCAGCTGGTTATTTTTCAAAAAAGGATCAAAGGCTTTACGTCTGTTGTCACTACAGTAAATCTGTTTGTGGCTTGCCTGCTGAATTATTCATATCAGATGTGTATTCTGGTCCCATCTGATCACTAAGGAAACACTGTCAGATTGAAGCCCTCACTGAATTGTAGAGGTGTAAAGGTGAATTACAGGATGCATTTTTTAAAAACACCTCTAATAGTTGTATATTGCCAGAACTTCATCACTTCAGTCTCATAGAAAACATATTTCGGCATTGCTGCAAATACATTCTCAATCCTTCAATTTCGTTTCTTTCAATATTTTCTAATTTTAACATATTGTAATTAAGTTATTTATTTCCAGGTTCTTTTCAGGTTTGGTTTCAAGTTGCCAATTAGGAGGTATCACAAGCAGTTGTATAAAATTTTTTTACCACAGCATACTTGGTTTCTTTAGATGTCTCAAACACAAAATATACCGATCTCGATAATTTAGATGAGAAAGATTATATTTGTATAGCGCCACATGTTACCTCCAGACACTTTGTAAAACTGTCTTCACCTTAACCTGTCGAGTGAAAAACTCACTACAAAGGAGAAAACCATACCCAACCCAGCACCTTACTCAATTTCAACCTGGCCAGGGTCTAGTTGTTTGATCTCAGGTCTTGGCTATGTATTCACATACAGACCCAAGGGCACAGTTATGAGTACATTTGAGCCAGGTCCCCCAAAATCACACTGTGTGTACCACATCTAACCTAACATAAACTGTACAAATTTATTATAATATAATTCTTTGTTAGTTTCCCCTAACACCCTTCCCTGTGTAGGGAACATGATATTTGGAATCAGCTTTAGCCACAGGACTGAGGTTCTTTATGTTTTTGTCAAATTCACAGAAGCAACACAATTTTTTTCCAAAAGAATTGTTTTTTTTTTCTTTCGCCACTCTTTTAAATGTCATTACATTTTCAGTTAGAAGATTAGATTACCAAGTGAAACACTAATTACATTTAGCAGATTAACCATCTCCATTGTCAATGCTCAGATTAGCTTTTAAAGCAGTATATTCAGGACTCAATGCCCACTTATGAGGCATTGGACCTCTACTTTTTGTGACCATGGATCTAAATTAGGAGTCACGCTTTATGGTTAAAACATCTTTATAGCTAGGTGTCATGGCAGCATGCCAAAAAGCTCCATGGGAAAAAATATATCATTAGCACAATAATTGCATTTCAGTCAACAGGTTGATTAGATAGAAACCCCTCAGGGACAAAAGCAAAGAATGAGCTATAGAAAAAGAGACAGAACACGCAGGAAGGAATGACAACTGATGGGAGAAGGAAGGCATGAAGAATGGAAGAGTGAGTGAAAAATAAGACAACAGAAATGATGAAAGATGAGACAAGGAGATGGAAAGAAAGGCAGGGGATGATGATAATAATGAATGTGGCTTCTTGCTTTGGTTGACATGATCCTAGCTATCTATTCTCCAACTATTCCTCTTTAAATAATACAGATAAGATGGAAAAGCTCTCATCCTCCACATCCATTTAGCCAAATCGCACTCTGTTGTGGAAAAAAATGTGGTTAATGATTCATGGAGCAACTCCCATTACCGTCACACCAACTTATTGAGAAACCATGAGCAACACATGGGAAGGGATGGACGTGAAGCTGAGCTGCAGCAGTTGTGAGGCTCTGACTTTTATTAGGAGGAACAAGGCTGCAGCTCTGGTGGACAGGTGGGCCCATGTGCACACACCATACACACGCCAGGTCATGAACCTGAGTCAAATATTTGCCCTTCAGTCTGTTTGTCCACTATGCTGTCCAACAAAGACACAACAGTGTCAGTCAATGGAATTTCTGAAAATTTACAGCCAAAAGAAGTGGGAGTTGTCCAAATGATGACGTAAAAATACCACTAAAGGTCTAATATTTGAACGTATCCTGTGCTTTATCAAAAGTGTTTTCGTCTTGTTTTGTTTCGGCAAAATCTGAGAGTCTTAATTTTCAACACAGACTAAATGTGGTTGCTGAATTTTAAAGGTCCATTATTTCAAATGTTTAAATGTTTTACAGCTCCTCTCTCAGGCTTCTCTCTGGAACTCTAGTAACAATAAGTCAGTGAGTCACTGACCTACACTAAGATGGTTATTGATTTTTAAAACCACAAATGTGGTATACTTCTGAAGAATCTTATGGATACAACACAGGAGATATTTGAAATATTATGAGTGCTCTAATAAAAATATAGCAGATTTCAGGTAAATAGACACCAAATACAGAAAGTTTAGATGGTGGATCGAGCTCTGCTTAAGGCTCAGTTTCTAAATACAGACTGAGAGCATTTCTCTGTGGACTGAGACCTTTGACACTTTCACTGTATTAATATAAAACCTAGACCTGATTAACAATCAAAGAAGAAACAGGAATCTCATTTAATACAATACAGGGTATTCATTTTTACGGAAACATTTCTCATGTTCCATTTGGTTATATTTTTCAGAATGTAAAACACCTTTGCCTCTGTTTAAAATAAGCATCCAGTCAATTTGGCTCAATCCAACTCACCGATTTAGCAACTACACCTCCTTCATTAACTGACACTTCAACTGCTTTCATGGCTTCAACACTGATTTAAATTCAGCAGCTTTCAGTGCTCACAAAGGGGCATTTTCAGTGTCCCCTACTGTAGGTCTCACACTTAATTGGGTACTTTCCTGCCTCAAAACCTCAACAATATTTTGACTTTTTCAGTTTTAGTCAAAATGTTCATCAGGAACTCTTAGTTAAGCAGCTGAATGACGAATACCTCATGTCAAAAATAGAACGGGCACCTAAGCCACTTGTGTACTTTCTCATGATCATTTGAGTTATAAAAACAACTGATATTTCACAGATGAATTGAATCAAATGAGCACATCTATGAACAGCACATAAACGTGTGGACTTTGCAGTCTAGACTGAAAAAATGACAAATCTAAAATGTGGTCTGAATAGTTGGTGAAAACACTGTACTATTGGATAAAAACAGCAATAATAATAATATTTTTTAAATTATTTTTATTTGTGAAAGATGCACTGAGACTACAGCAATTAACATAATGTAATTTATTATTTCATATATTAATCTTACATAATAAGGTTTTGAATTATGATCATCTCGATAGAGAGGAAAAATATTCATCAGATTCACTACAATGTGGCATCTCATCAAATTAGCTAGTTCTCTCAACCTCAACATGCCGCCAGGCAACCTGCACGGCACAAACTGACATTTGGGAGCAGCCAGCATTCGATGTATTAGCACTGTACCATGCAGACACTTTGGCACACAATTGTAGACAGACACACACACAAACGAACATGACATCACAACCAGCACACACACCCAAGGTTCACAAGAGTACATTCATCTCACTACCAGCTCCTCTCAGTCCCAAAGGCAAACACACACGCACTGAAGAGAAGCCACTAGCAGATAGATATCAGCGCTAGGCTTTATGGGTGAACCTATATGCTGTTTCAGATCGAGTTAGGGCCAATTAGCCTGTAGGGAGTGAAAGCAGCCATCGCATAAAAGGCTACTGAGACAAACAGCACATAGTGCACTGAAGAAAACCTTGCAGCACTGATTAAAACAGACACACACTACCAGAACCCGAACACCTTATCATCTAACAGTAAAAATAAAAATATTCTACTGAATTTGAATGTCACTCAGTCAGCATTTAACCTCCAACTGGACAACTTTTATGTTATTGATCTAAACAACAACACAAGCACTTAAAAACCTGATTTTTGCCAACTCCAACCTGCTGTGCTTCATCTGCAATATTCTTTTCTTGTGTTATTTGTTCTTGGTCTGGTGCGTGGATTAAATATTCTGATTTATCTGATTTATAATTAAGACATAGACATCCACATTTATACATTATGGGACATTTAAGACTTGATATTTTCAGCCCTGTACTGGCATTATAAATGAATAAAAAAACAGGAAAATTGAATTTAAGAAAGAAAATATATTTCAGTAAATTACTATGTTTTTTTGGAGAGTGAGGGGTGTTGGAGCCAATCCCAGCTCTCATTGGGCGTGGGCGGGGTACACCCTGGACAGGTCACCAGTCCATCGGAGGGCCGACAGATAGAGTCAGACAGAGACAAACAACCACTCACACTCATATTCAAGCTTTGAAAAATTCACCAGTTAACCTAAACATGCATGTCTTTGGACGGCTGGAGGAAACCGGAGCACCCAGAGGAAACCCACGCAAGCACAGGGAGAACATGGAAACAGACAGGCTCCAGGTCTGGGAACCAAACCCGTGATATTCTTGTTATGGGGCAACAGCACCAACCACTATGCCGCCTTGCTGCCCGTTAGTTCAAGCACTTAAAATAAATTACACAATCCCATGGAGCAACTCTAAAATTACTTCAGTGTTCAATTAAACTAAAGTATTAGATGAGCATTTAACATGATGGCTTCATACTATCACATCTATAACAGGCAGGACAGATAGAGTCCTTGCCTACACCTACTGTATGGCAGCCTCCTTGCAGCAAGATCCACACACGCAGTCAGGTAAAGGTGATCTAAGTGGCGGGGCAGGATGAATAAAAAGATCATTTGTTTTCCCTGAAGATGGCTGAGATAAGCAACGCAGCAATGGATGGATGTGTGGAGTGAGAGGGCAGCCCTGCAGATTGATGTTGGGTTAACATGAAATGAATTGCCAGAAAGACTGAAACCGTATATTCTCCTGGGATATGATAAGAGATCTAGCAGAAATAGATGCTGTGGTAGTGTGTGTCAGCATTTGTATGTGTGGGTACATGTATTGCTTGTGAATGGTCAGCTTGGAGAATGAGTTGTGTGCTGATGTGCAGAAATTTAAAGGTGGAATCAAAATATCACTGCTGTGTTTTTGTGTAACTCAGGGGAGGGCAAAGTGGGGACAAAGAGGCTAAAGTTAGAAAAAGAAAAGCAAACGAGACAACAAGAATATTCCCACATTACCCATCCTCCATCTGGGATCCTGCAGACATTTTTTTTGCCTTTGATTCTCCCTTCCTCACATCGTTCTCCCTCTGTCTGTCTTTCTCTCCCCTTTCAGTGGGTTTGGGTATCATCTTCTGTAATGAAAGCACACACTTCCCTTGTTCTCACTCCATAACTTCTAAATGAGGCCTTAGATCTGGCACGGAAACTGTAGACATCCATCCCTCCCTCGACTCTCAAACAGGTTTATGATTTCCAAACTCTGCTTCTTCAAGGTCACTGCTATTCATGGCCACAGGGTGGGGGAGGGTGGTTGGGCTGAACTAAGATTAAGGAAGACTGGCAGGACTTTATTGGTTTTCACTAATCTATTGTGCTCCATATTGATCGAGATCAGGACAAGATCGTTGTTTCCAATGAGACAAAAGTTTGAAAAAATAAAAGTAAAAAAAAAGAAATTGCGGTGCATTCATATTTTAGTCCATTTAATTTTTTTAAAGCTTTTTCATAACTCATTTATGAAGTAATCCATCTACGAGACAACGATATATGAACCACACTAACTCAACCTCCATTAACTATACTGGCTAATAGAAGAATGGAATGGATAAAAATCGTTTTCAAGTAGGCAACAGGAGGATTATTGTGGAAGAAAATAAGATTGCTGTTCTTAGTTCCCTGTCCTGCATAGTGGGCAAGGGGAATAAACCTGGGAGCTTTGATCAATAATAGCAGATCGTAATGCCTTAAAAAGTTATTATAAAACAAACAAATAAAATTATAAAATAAACTTCAGATTTGTGCGATTTAAGCAGTTTTCTGTTCTGTGAGGCAAGTGAGAGACAGATTTAAAAAAAAGCTTTCTGTTAGTGGAAGTGCTGTTGCATAAATACCGCATAATGAATTTGATAATTTTGAGAAATAATAAATTTCAGAATTGATTAATAGATATTGCATTTCATGTAAGGTTAATAAGTATAGTACGCTGAAGTGGAGAAAACTAATAGGAGAGTTTTGTGCTTCTCTTATAAGTGGATACCTCCTATCAGGTACTTATTTTCTCACAATGACAATGCTACACTGTTGGACAATTTTGACAAGATGATGGTGATTGCCAGATTGAATCCAGCTAAGGAAAGAGAAGTAGTATTCGGACAGGTTATTGTTACAAGTAATTACAAATTTGCAATGTTCATGGCAGTAAATGTAACCAGTTTTGGCAGACGGGCAGTAAGAGATACAACTACAATAATAGTAATAATTTTAATTAATAATGATCTTGGGCAAACTGTTTATCTGATGAAGCTAAATCTAAATTCCAAGTTAACTTAAAGTGTAGCAGCAATAAAGATAATTAGACCAAATATGCATATGCATATGATAAAGTTGAAATTTTGTTATAACTTCTAAAATCTAGAGACCAGTTGGGAGATTAGTCTAAGACTTTTAGACAAAAAAAAAAGGTCTTACCCACAATAAAGGTCCCATTTTGTGAGAAATGATGTGGCAATGTCTTTGTTGGATATAAAGCAGGTCTATGTCTTCTACATTAATACTGTGAAATTAGTGAAATGCACACAGCCTGTACTCAGAAACTCATCCATCAACAGTAGCTGTCTATAGCCATATCCCAAGCACCGCCCACCTGGACCCCCTCCAACCTTACAGGTTTGGTTTCAGGTGTTTACCTGAAATCTGCTCTTTATACACACACACACAATGTCATTAAAAAAACTGTCAAAAGAAGAAAGGCTCTGATTCTCTTGCCTGATTAGCTGACTGAGATGTTCTTTCCTAAAACCATAAATATATTCCCTTGTGAATATCAACACAGAAAATTTTATCTCAGAGAAAGTGTACAAGTGCACTTGTGGAGACAGCCGTAGTGGTTGTAGCAGCTGTGACAACAAAATTCATAGCAGCTGCAGTAATGGTCGGAGTAGCTGGAGTCATAATTAAATGAGTGAAAACGTACACTGGGGATGGAATCACAACATTACTTGAAGCAGTTACAACAGCAGAGAACCTTGCATCAGGTGCAGTAAGTGCAGGGGTGATGGTGGAAGTAGCGAGGACAGGATTGGTATCAGGGGACCATTTGTTACAGGAATCAGGTTCTATATGACTGCATAACATGATAAATAACTGGTAACCAATAGGCTTCTCCATGTATATACGGTGACCAATGAGGCTGTGTGTCGGTGTGGAGCGGATCCTGCGCTTCAGTGCACCTGGAGTCCAAAATACCTCACAAATCATCCCCTTCTAGCCCCTCTGGGTTTTCTTCCAATTACATGCAGCTTTTCTAAGCAAGGCTTTGAAGACCCTCCAGGGCTGGGGTCATGGTGATGGTAAACAGAAGAGCAAGTTTCTTTTTTTTTTTGAACATGAAGTCTCTTTTATATGAGCAACATCATTGTTGCCCTTTGACATTTGACCTACAGGATGACTGAGGGAGAATATTGATCAGTTACCCATAGCAACCAGAAGCTATGTTGGCGCCACCAAACATTTTAATGCAAATTAATGACACGCTCAAATGTTAATGAGAAGTACGAGAAGTGTTCCAGTGGCGTGCATGTACATTATTTTTGTAATAAACATCTTATTGCTCAGTTCAACCAATTTCATTCATTTCCTCATCCGTTCGCTCTCTGGATGTTAATACCATCTGCACACTAGCCTGGCTGTCCTGTCCAGTTTCTATGGCCACTTCTGGACTCACTGTCATGAGATTATGTCATATTTTCAATTAAGTCATACCACAAACAATTTTACACCAAAATGCAACTAGTCAAATTGTCATTGAGCAGCCAAGGATCACATTTGACTAATGACTAATGGCTAATGGCAGCACCATGACACTAAGCTGTGACATGTGACCTTCATATAGTCTTGTGTACAGACATCAAAGACCATTGACAGAAACAGGTTAAAGTTGGAACAAATGTAGGTACAAAAAAAAAAGTTGTTTCTGTTACAATATTCCCTCTGCTATTTCTTCAATGTTGTTGATCTTAGGCTGGGGGGTGTCAGGTTCAAATCATGATTTCAAGGTCATGATTTGATTTGGGAGGTTCCTTTCTAGCAAGGATGGCGATGCAAGCGATCTGTTTGTTATTTGGTAGCCTGGTTCCAGTACACCAATAAAATGGTTCAATCTAGTGATGGTCAAATGTCTGATGTTAGAAATT
The DNA here is from genome assembly GCA_034769265.1 of Remorina albescens. Taxonomy (NCBI): domain Eukaryota; kingdom Metazoa; phylum Chordata; class Actinopteri; order Carangiformes; family Echeneidae; genus Remorina; species Remorina albescens. Next base: position 14,536,594 of record CM068484.1, on the reverse strand, counting down.
TCCCTAAAGTGAGCTTTTGCTTTAGTACGAGATATTCCTGTAGTGTGAGAAATTGCTTAGAGTTCAATTTAGTTGGAGTTGAGCTCTAAATAAGGACAGGCGAGTTAACTTTGTTAACAGAGAGTTTTGTCATGGTTAAGCCTACTTCTTTCTGATGCCTGTGGAGATTATGGAGTTCCGGTAATGTTTGACACCACAGCTCCTGGCTGCTTGTGTTTGAGGTGCACATGCAACTCTGTTGTGCTACGGTGTCAAATGTTCCCATACTTTAGAAACTTTGGGTCTTGCTTTTCTCGCCTCTTTGTCTTTCCACTCAGCCATAATTCACACATCTGAAGTAGGACTTTTACAAGAGGAGCCATTCAATTCCAAATAGTCCCATGGAGACATTTAACACTGAGGTCAAATGCCGCCAGTGTGTGTCTGGAGTAACAGGGACACTTTTTCAATGTAGTAAACTCTCTTTGGCATAAGAAAACTGTACTGTTGTACAGGTATGCCAAATTCTGCACTTATAAAACAAAATTATTTGCATGGTCTATTGCTGTTGTCTATTACAAGGGGTAAGATAAATTTTCATCATTTGTGAATGTGCCCTTTAATTCAACCCGTCTCTTGTCTTCTATTAATCATTAAAGATTGCCTTTCAATTGCGGTAACCGGTTGTGGGAGTTAAAAATGAGCTGGTAGAATACCTGCAAACTGTTGGACAAAAAGGAAAACATGCTTTGCTGGAGGCTTGTTGAAACTGTGGGGACCAATGATACTTTATACACCACTGAACAATGCTCACAGGCACTATTATACAGCTGGGAGAGACATGTTCTTATGATGGAAGATATTTATGTCTTGCATTTGGTGGACAGTGCCATAGGGCCACATGTGACAGGAAATGATAAAGGAGGAGATGGAAAGCCTGGCTCCCCAACCTGGCCTGCAAAATACTGGTCCCTTAGTAGATTGGCTTTAGATGACTTTGCACTCCAAACAAAGCTATTTCCGTCTTTCAAGCTGACTTACTTCATCTTGATAACAAATGACCAGTGTCTGACCTCCCGTGGCAGCCATTTTACACCTTAACTCAATTCATTAATGTTCCAAAAATACCCACAATCAAACAACAGTACACCTCCAGGGGTACGGAGGTGTGAAAACAGACAAGCCACGTGAGTAGAACAGCTCTGCTAAACAACGAACAGCTGAAGAAAAAAAGCACCAAAAGGATCTTTGGATATACATCCAAGAATCATGCTGTGTGAAGCAGGAAGACACAGCCAAACAAGCGTCCTCTCAGGAATCTTTGGTGTTTTTATGTGTCTCTGTGTGGCCAGGAAGGGAAGCAGAACCACACTGTCTCGCTAAAAAGTGTGCAAAAGCCTTTCCTTCAAAGGAGACTCAAGAATAGGCTCTGCCAGCGGGATCAACGCCAGGCAGACTCAGAGCGATATTGCCACCCATCTTGTCTTACATACCCTCCCATGGTGGGAGAGTATGTACCATTTCAGTGAGGATTATACAGAAGATAAAGGACACAGAAGAAGAACAATGAGGGAAGAAAGAAGGACAAAGAGAAGCACAAACAAAGCAAAGGTACATGTCTGCAAAGAGAGTAGTTCAGTGGAAGTTTATGGGGTGAGATGGGTTTTGAATGATACATTCCATTTACATCCCTTACTGTGCTTACAGATGCTGGCAGGGGGAAATTGCAACACTGTCCTTAAGCAAAGAGAGGTCTCAAATGTATCATTACACGAAATGACCACCATTAGAAGCAATTCACTGATCAGGTCATTGAGTGTCCACCATTTACACTTTGTCACATATTATCACTTACTCATTGAATAAACACGCCAGAAAAACACTTTTGAGTGGAGGACGGGAAGCGGGAAGATGTGAGAAAGAGCTCTCATGTGAGAAATAAACCCAGAAACAATTGCTTGCTAACTTAAAACTTTGGAAAATTGGGTCCACTGAGAAACACACTACGATGATTCCCCTCCTAAAAAATTATGTTCTAGGGATAGACTGCTTCTAAGTATATCCTGTTTATGTAAAATGTTATGAATGTAGGACAAAGTCAGCGAGACAACACAAACAGAATACCAGGAGACTTGCCCAGGCTTGAGCTGGTCCCTTGTGAGTCTGTCTTTTGTGCCCTGGTGTGCTTCCTCTTCCTGACTGATCACCCCTGCTTCCTCTACAGGTAACGGCACCTGCTCCACTGCTCTCACCAGTATCTGAGCTGATAATACATTTGAGCCGCCGAGATGGAGAGAACAGGGAGAACAACGTGGGGCTATAACGGGGTATTAGAGAGCAATTGTGCCCAGTCATGAGTGAAACAGGGGGAACTAAAAAAATGTGGGACATTTCCATAATGAAAAAGGTCCTCTCTCCAGCCAGTTTCCCCCAACAAAACTTTAAGGTCCCATCATTTTCCATCACTCTAATGAGTTTTGACAAATTACTTTGCTACAGAGCTAGTAATGTCTTGCTTGCTTGCCATAATTTATTTACATCTCACTTTAACTTCCTCCGTTAATGTCTGCACCAATTAAAAGATCATGCTGGTGGTTTTGCAGGATTTAGTCCATTAACTTTAAATCAGGTTTAATTTCCACAACTGGAGAGCATTTTTGGAACCCTTCCTAAATTAAAACCAATGAATAAAGGTGAAACAGCTAAAATAAAAAAAAAAGGCAAGTAAGTATGACATCTGTTTGATTTGTTGTTTTAAAAGTATTTTTGTATGTGTATCTAGAATGCTGTAGACCGTAAGAGTATCTGAGGCTCTCTGCTGATTATTTTCTGAGTGACCCAACAAAAGCAAAACAGGCTTCATGTTAGCACGTAGGTAAAGATGGGCGGGGCTTGACACTAGGCTGAGGACAGTAACTGCTTTGTTGTGACATCAAAAGTTACCAAACTCCTGATGGCTGGTTTTAAGTATCGATTTCAGAATACAGGCTGTGTTATTGAAAAAATAACAGACCTGATTTATAATTAGGGATGACAGGATGGGTGGGGGATATGAGAATCCTATTTTACACTGTCGTATACTGTCTAGCATTGTACACCACTTGAAGAAATAAAACTAACTGTACTCAAAAATATCCAGAAAAACAATAAAAAGAGCTTAAAGTGTCATCAATAATGGATGGATGAGTTAGGGTTGGCACAGACAGCACAGACTCGCTCTGCCTGGGCTTTTTTCTAATACTTGTCAGATTTTGTCAGGTGATCAGTTCTCAGATGTCTAATGTTATAAATGTTGTTGATGGCTGTAAGCCAACATGAAGGATTTCAGTGTGACATACATTGCATATAGCAAGTTTGCTGTCTTTTTCTAATATCTTGAAAAACTGAATGACCGGAGAACTTATGGTTGCCAACTGGTTTCCCTGCATGCAGAGACTCAGGAATTTGGGTTCATTTTAATCCCATTTTAAAATAAAAGAGGATCATTGACATCTTCATACCAAACAGTCTTTTAAACAAGGTGACCGTATTTATCGACATGCATATCACCACCCGTGTCTTGATTGTCTGGATGCACAAAAGAGCATCCAGACAATACATGCCCAAAAAAGCAATTAAATGTACAAGAGGGCAATTAAATGCACAAAAAGAAATAAAATGAAAATGACCTCACAACAGGATCATGGTTGGCATTATCATTACCTTAAAAAAAAAACCCAAAACAAAACAAAAACGCATCTACTCTAATTAACTACTGATTTAAAATGCCTCCTAAAGTCAGCTGTGACTTCTATGTTCACTTAGACACTTGTACCATCAGCGCATTGAGCACAAGTGTTTTTGACAGTCCCTGTTGTGACTACAAAGTGTGCATTCAGCTCAGAGTTGGAAAAGTTTAACAGGCTGGGGAGAACGGCTACAGTTTGCATTAGATATGAACGAGCAGGGGAGTTGAACCTAGATCAGACAGCACTGGAGGACTGTGGGGGGGCAAAGAGTCCCAGACAGGTGAAAATTATATACTTGTTTTGCTTTGTTCCTGCATGTTTATGAGCTGTATAACTTCACAATTTAATTTTTTTTAACTCTTCTTTATGTTAATGTTTAGGGGAAGATTAAAAGGGTTGGTGTTAGCTGTATGAAAAGCTGGACAGAAGTAGTAACAGTTATTATTGGGAGCAGGTTTAACAAAAGTTCATTTGCTGCTGATAAAAAAATATCTAAAAGCTGCAAAAACATTATCTTCTAGTATTTAATGGCATTGTTAGCATTTTAATCCACCTGGATTTTAGATTTTTGTTTTATGAATGTTGCCAGTGACAGAAAGAAATGACTTTTTCAGATGAGCTTTCAGTTGCATGGAGATTACACACACAAACACGAGCAGGGAGAGAATGTCCCAGATTGCTTGGAAAGCATCTAACCTTCTAAATGCTTGACAAATTCATCCGTCTTGTCACAGCGACATACATTATTCCTCCATTACACAGAGACTAGTTCCAGTGCCAAATAAAAATTGATACCTCTGAAAGGTAATCATCTATAAGGTCCCTGACTCTCTCTTTGTGACCACTCAACCCTTTTCCTCGAGACATATCCCAAGAAGCCACGGAAAGTAAATAACCATCTCCCAGCTGCAGGCCTGTAGTGGGCTGATGTATTGCTCTATTTTAGCAATCCATGGGTTAAGGACAAAGCCACATCATTAAAATCTTGTTTCAGACATCATGTTGGATAATCCTGCTACTTGGCCAACTGTGTTAATTCACCACCATGCAGTCAATCTAAAACTCTGACATCTCCATCCCACTGGAACCTCCAACTCTGTTGATGTTTGAGTTCTTACTGTTTCTTATTACAGGTTGGTAAATCACCCATTAATTACTTAATCCACGATAGGAAAAAGATGTCTGCAGCCATAAGACCAAACCTAAAGGCTGCCAATGTGGGATTAAAGATAAAATGACCCTGAATTACGTGGAAAGGCCAGAGGGGGAAGTTTAGAAGCTGCTGACAGATGAGGATTCTAGGACCGGGGTTCAAGGTGAAGACACTAGTGTTTGTGCTTTTGCGCTTGGCCAAAGTACACAGTGGCTCAGATGCTGATTCAAATCTAAGGCCCATGGCTACCCTTCTCTGTCCCATGACAAGAACTTCCCGTTCTCTAGCCCTCCGGAGGCTTCAATGCCACAGCTCTCTTTTATTTATGTTCCTTTAAATAGAAGATCGAACTAAAGTGATATCAGAGATAACAGAAAAACTAATACGTATTGAAGAATGAGATATCCAAAGAAATAAAGGTATATAACTCACCAAATTCCTGCCTGAGAAAGTGAGTGCATTGTGGATATTTTTTTCACAGATGGTAAATGGTGAAGGTCAGAAAATCTCTCAACACATCCCAAACCTGAACAACCACACAGGTTGTTTTTTTTCAGCCCATACATACAGCCAATAGGACTGTCTCTTGAAAGAGCAGTTGCAGGAATATCAGACTCAAATTTACAGTAATAAACATGCAGATTGCACTAATTGTTAGCATGGATACTATTATAACAGTCATGGCTGCTAATTTGCTGCTAATATCATGAACATTTTCCTTTTGTTTTCATGGTTCCAATAATAATAATAATAATAATAATAGGCCCTGTGATGGACTGGCGACCTGTCCAGGGCGCACCCAATTGTCGCCCAATGTGAGCTGGGATTGGCTCCAGCACCCCTTGCGACCCAGAAACGGAGAAGCAGTAAAAGATGAATGAATGAATAAACAATAATAATGATAATGTTGGGAAAAACAGTGATGGATAACAGAAACAACAAACTGCTTCTTTTCCATCAGAAGAGATCGCCACTCTCCTCTGTCATATTCCTGTGTTTTGTTGACACATCCATCCACCCCAACTTCCTCCTGATGTGGACTTTGTCACCGTATAAAATGTGCACTTCACCCTTCCCTTTGCTCCTGTCATCATTATCACAACAACAAGATGTCGCCTAGCACCAAAAGCTAATAATAAGGTCATGATAACCTGCTGACAGATGACACGAGGGCTCAAATCTTCACAAACTGTATCCCTGCAGCCAAATAAAACATAAGATCTCAGGTGCAAATTAGATGGCCTTTTCAGTTTCTAATGAATCTCAGCTAGGAAAAGTCTTTATCTTTGAGAAGAAATTCATTTAGTTTAGATTTTATGGACAATATAAGACTGGTTCAAATCATCTCCAACAAGCAGACAGGCGAACTGCACAGCACCTAAAGCACCGGCCAACCCATCAGCTCCTGCTCTCACTCATGTCTGATAACACAACAGGTTGCCGGTAACAACAGGTGCACCATTTGTCCGTTTGTCTTGTTTCCTGGCTGATAATAATGCAGTCAAGTAGACAAGTCATGCAATAAACTATTCATGTTATGCCTAGTGTTTATTAGAACAGTTATAGAGCTGTTGATTCAACTGAAAGATCAGTTTGGAAGCTGCAGTTTGTGCTGCAGTTGCTGCTCTCTGTTGTTTAACCAACCCCTTGTTGATTGAAAGAAGGGGGACTAAATAATTGAAGCACCTGTCTGTGTAATGCAGTACAGGTCAACAATTCCAACACACACTGGACACTGTCACTTTGATGAAGGAGGGTTTATTTAAGGACTGCTGCACAAGTCTTAGCCAGGTGTTACGAATAAACAGACAACAGATAGCACATTCAGTTTGGCTGTCAAAACAATAAAAGGCTATGTGACTATTATTATCAGAGTGTCAGGTTGAGAAGGAACACAAGTCACTGTGGTCAGACAGTGAATTGCTGGATTTGCACCCTCCTCCATAATAACCTCTATTTGGAGGGGTTTAAGTAGGGCCCGTAAAATATGACCTTTTGGGATGTTCTAATCACTGTCCTCTGAGCCAGGTGCCTTCCATTTCCAGTATGACAGTTTTACACGTCCCTTTTGACACCTTCGCTGTGTTCAGGGACAATAAACACACATAACTACAGACTAGCAAAGTGAAAGGGGGGGGGGGGGGGGGGGGGGGGGGGCACATGAAGGGCAAGAGAATGTCCTGGCCTGTGGTCAAAGTCACTGTTAGGAAGATCAAGAAGGAACAAGACAACAAATTATTGATTACCATTAGCTATGTGATGCAAACAGTTCTGACCTCATCATGAACTAAACTGAATATTTGGAACATGGAAGCTTGTGTATTTCTATGAAATATAAAAGTTGACATCAACCTTCCCAGGCCCAAATGAACTCTTTCTTGTGTTTTGCCTTAGAATTTTACAGTTAATTTTACAGAGAAGAAGATGAATGCATAAATGAATTAATGTTCATTTTGATCTGTTTGACCAAAGCTGCATCGATTCACAATCATAGCTCAAGGGTAACGGTAGCCTTTTAAAATAAAAAGGTGATAAATTCCCCTTGTAGGAATAAAAATGACTAAAAACTATAATAATGAAAGAAAACATTAAGACAAAGAAGATGTTCTTGGATTGTGCGGAAGGTGATTTAGAGTCTCTTTATTTTATGTATACATAAATATGGAGACTATCTATATATACTCTCCATATTTATCTGATTATATGATAATCATTTGAGTTGTATTCAAATGAGTTCCCTGTCTAAAATCTGTTGCACCTCACTGGTCACATCTTTCTGTCACTACGTTTACATGACACCTTAAAAAAACCGAATTATTGCATTAGTCCGACCAAAACTGGACTTTTAAAGTACATGGAAACATGTTAGCTCGACTGTAATCGAATTTATAATTGTCGGATTAACACACCCAGATAACGCGATTTGAAAGTCGATCTACTGCTGCATGTATACGGACAGTCGGACTGGAGCTGGAGGAGGTGATCTGCACATGTGCTTAAGTCTCGCGCCAAGCTAAGACCCGGAAGTCGAACGGCATTTAAAACGTAAACGTAAGAGGTCAGACAAAAGAACCCGGCTAACTGCTACATGTCGAACATGGCAAAGTCTGCTGCAAAAGCTCATTTTTGGACGGATACAGAGGCTAACTTGCTAGCTCACCGGTCTTTTTTTCTTTCCACCTCTGTTGTGGTCTGTGACGTCATAGGTCAATCGGTAGTGGCCCATTACCCTCAAGCCGAAAGAGTGCATATCGCCACCTATCGTAGCGGAGGCGACATGATTTCAACAAATAAATCGATTTCACTCCCATGCATGTATACTGGGACAAGGACAGAAGTCTGATTAGATGTTTTATCGTGCTATAACCATAGCTAGACTTAACTGTGCATGTAAATGTGTTGACTGGAATAAACTCACACCTATTTCTCCTCACTTACTGCACAATAACCCTAACCCTTTACCTCTTTTAGTTTGGGAATACAAGCATTTAACATCTGAGTCAGATGCTGTGATTGGCTGAAACAGCACACTACGTAGCCAAGGGGAGTAAAGCAAGCGCCGGATGGTGGATCAGAATTCATTAATAAGCTTTCACAGGGAAAGCAGCAGTGTACCAGACAAACAGTGAGACTATCCAAATCTTTTCTTTGCTTATCTTACAAAGTATTATCCACTTTGATGTGAAAGAACAGCATGTCTCGGCTCAAAACACTGTGGCGTAATGACGCACTTATGAAAACATGATCTCAGGGAACATAATTGCCCCCCTGAGATTCAAAGGGTTTTAACAGTCCTCTTGTGTAAATGTTGTAATCCAGAGCTCTAAGTGCATTTCTGAAATCTGTTTAAGCAGAGGCCCTGCGACGGTCTGGCGACCTGTCCAGGGTGTATCCCGCCCTCACCCAGTGTGAGCTGGGATTGGCTCCAGCACCCACCGTGACCCGGAAATGGATAAGCGGTGGAAGATGAATGAATGAATGAATGTTTAAGCAGATTTGAGCAAGGCTGCAACCCCCAGGTTAGAACACGGTAGTCCCTCCGATGTCCACATGAGTCTGGCTCTAACTGGAAGTCAGTCCCATAGACTCCCTTGTTTAAACTTAACTGCATGAGAGAGATTTAGTCGGTGAGACACTATCCTTACACCTGTAACAGAGAGACTAAATGGGGGGTGCACCTCAGTGGAAAAGAGAAAGTGATGAATCAAATGTATTAGCTACATAAACAGGCTGAACTGGAAAGTGTGTTACCTTGATCCTCTGCTCTGGCCTAACTGGGTGTATGGGTCCCTATTTTCTTCATTAAAGATGTTCAGATTCAGCCCTGTGGTTATGTCCCCGTCCTCCTGAACTACTTTATACCAAGCCTATTTTGGGATTAGATCTTAAAGGTTTTGGTTAACAGTTCGCCAACACACACACACACTGTCTGAAGGACATTATACCGCGAGGAATAAAAATTCTACCTTGCTGCTGTGATCTTATATGTTCTATGTTGAACTATGAGCTGCTGCAAACCAATCACTCACTATGACTGACAGCTTCCACACGGAAACAAATGGCTAGTGTGACACAGAAAGGCACATTTCCGTGGAGAAAAAGGGGCAATATCTATGCAAATTCAGTGGTATTTCAGCTCATATTAACATGGGATCAACTGAAGTCTCACCTGAATGCCGCTGTTCTTTTAGTCCAGAGCAGGAAAGTAGGTAAAGTATGCATGGATGATGAAAAAGCTGACCATTTGGACAGACGGAAAGCAGTCAGACTCAAGGTGAAATGACATCCAAAAATTTGATTCACGTCACCTCATTGGATCATCAGATGAAGTCAAATCAAATCAAATTTATTTATATAGCGCCAAATCATAACCAAGTTTCATCAAGGCACTTTACACACAGAGCAGGTCCAGACCAAACTCTTTATGGAGTTGTTAAAGAGACCCTACATATCCCTCAAAGAGCAAGCCCTTGGTGACAGTGGGAAGGAAAATCTTCCTTTTAGAGGCAGAAACCTCAGGCAGAACCAGACCCAGGGAGGGCAGCTATCTGCCTCAACTGGTTGGGTTGAGAGAGAGAGAGATTGGGGGGGGGGCAGAGAGAGAAGCAGAGTGAGAGCGAGCATGAAGGAGAGGAGGGGGTGGGGTGGGGGGGCTTGGTAGAGGGATGGAGACAGAACAAGAACAGGAGGAGAAACAAACAGAAAACATACAGCGATTGCAACCTGGTAGTTCTAAATGTCCATGAGTAAATATTAGCAAACAAAGTTAGAGACATGTAATGTTGGAATGTACATGCATGGGAGAGAGAGAGAGCCACAGAGAGAGGGGGGCGGTTCAGTGCAATCCCCAGCAGTCCAGGCCTATAGCAGCACAACTAAAAGAAAAAGATTCATTAAACCTTATATTTTTAACAGTAGGCTTTGTCATAAAGGAAAGTTTTAAGCCTGATCTTGAAAGCTGTGACAGAGTTCAACCCCCAGTCTCAGTCCACCGTGTTTTAGATCGAAACCATTAATAAAAAACACAAACTGCGGAGGTGTCAGACCCAAGGCTGCCCTAATTAAGCACAAAATACACAATTCCTGCATGTGCTCATTCTGATCGTGCAGTTTTCTAAAACTAGACTCCTCATGCGTTGCTTTCCATGGTGTCGTTAAAAATATTGTATTGACAAAAACACTTTGTTAAGTTTTTGATGAGGCTTTGGCAAGGTAAGAACTACAGGGGAGCTCTGTTATTTAACCGATTTGAAGAAAAACATATTGAAAGGCAGATTTATATAATTATTAGTGGTGAGCAAATTTTTATATTTTTGGAGTAAGTAGCACTGTTTTTGATGACTCTGGTGTAGGGGTGTGCAGTTAAAATGTAAAATGTAAATGTACAGTTACTAAAATTTCTTCCCAGCAAAGGTCCAAACCTCATATAATGTCCAAATTATATCTAATAGTCTTCCCCTGAGTATCAAATAAAATCAATACCGTGAGTTTTCTCGAATTTTCCACAACATTTATTTTTAATTTTCAATTGAGGATGCTGGATGGAGAACCAATAACTGTCTGCACAGTTAGCCCTATGGCTAGCACAGTGAACTTGAGGCCTACAAGTTAAAGAAAACAGGACCAAGTGACTTAAATTTTTTAAATTTTTTAAAAATAAAATGCGTCTTTTAGAAAAAGGGCAGTAGTTTGAGCAGTCTCTTTTCTGCTTACATTTTTTTTCTACTTCCTTCCTTTCTTTGCCATTTATCAGACGTTGGTCACAGGTCTGAACTGACTGTCACTTGGTCCACCGTTTGATGATTCCTGCTTCAGTGGCTGATTCCTTGGAAAGAAAAAAAACAACAACTCAGTGTATTCCATTATTTAGCCATGTTTTAGATAACTACACACAAATTGTTATTAAATAAATGATCCCTAACTGTAGAAGTTTCCAATGAGAAATGTTTCCTTTCTGTTTGTCAGATTTGCAGAGTTGAGGGGTTTAAATGCATTGCAGATGTAAGGTCTGAAAACAACTTTTCTTCCTGTAGTCGGTCCTCTGATTTACTGGGCTGCTGAATGTCAGTGTGCCCAGGGCATTTCCATTTTCCCACTTTCTGCTGAGTAACTTCCCTTGTCTCTGCCCATGAGCAAGTCCATAAAGAGCAGCTTTCAAAGAGCCTTCTTCGGGGCTCGGTGGTTTAAACTGGCGAATGAGCAACTGAAATTTAGAGATTAAGAGGCAACTTCACTTCCCAGTAATGTGCATGAGATACTTGAAAAAAGAAGTGTCAGTCTCCTCCTAGAGCTGATTGTACTCTGTTAGCAGTGGCAATAGAGCAGATATAGCTGCAGAAACACCTCTCCGGTGCAGGAGTTTATGGGGTTACAGAGAGGGATGTTTATATGTGGCAGCCTGCAGTTTGTCACAGGTGGAAAGTGTGCTGAGGTCAAACAGCTGATTGGACTGATGCATGTACACAAAGCAAAAAGGGTAAGAAGTCCATGTTGCATCACAGAACCAAGGCCTGCTTATATTAGCGTTGTGTGTTTCTAAACCCGCATTGACATGTAATACAGCGACATGATTCTATTTTTTTTTTTTTTGTTTACAGAAAAAAGGAATATAATCAAGGTTTAATTAAGGATGGGGACAAAAATTTGTCGAAGCAACAGGAGCCTCTAACAGCCAAAAGCTTGAGGTGCATAATGAAAATGACGATGTCTGTCTACCTCATTTACATTTGGCAGACATACATTTATTTCTCTCATGTTTGTCTTGAAGGAGGCTCATCAATCAATGTGTGTGACATGAGGAAATGAGAACGTCAAAGAGTAAAACTGATATTTTAAGATTTAAACTGCTAAAAGTCATTTTTAATACTGAAGCATCTAATGTTTCCCGTAGAAGTGTTTTCCTGTCACGATAGAAACACTTCCAAGAAAGCGTTTTGACTAGAACGGGACACCAAACTGAGTCATACTTTAAGGGTTGGCAAGGCACGGATGATGACTCACCCCATATATTCACAGAGAGGAAAACTCTGGCATAGATTTCATCTTTCGACAAAGAAAAATTTGAGACATTTACAGTAGGAGAGAAAACTAAATTTTGATTGCTTGTTTTTATTTTTTTTCCCATCGCTTAATTAAGTTTTAAACCATGAAGTCCCAAACCTCAGTGACTGAAAACAACCTGATGTTTTTTTAAAAACTGTGACCTTCACTAAAAGCTTGATTGCTAAGCCGCTGGAGCAGAAACTACACATGGATACAGAACAGGCACTCCTCAGTGTTAAGAATCTGCTTGTGTTGATGAACACTGGGTAAAAGACAAAGACTTACAATAAAATTCAAAGGCTTGAGGTCGTCAGGTGAATCTCTAGCTAGCACTTATACTGACTTGCGTCACCCTCCTCCAACATGTCTAAGCGTCTAACTGGTTAGCCGCTCAGCTGCTTTTAAATCTGTCTGAATCTTTTGTCCTTTTTGTCACTTTAGTCTGATTCAGTCTCGCTCTGCTTGCTCAGGTTGTCTGCCATTGTTGGAAAGTTAATCTTTTATTTGCAGTAAACCATTTTAACTCCTATATCCTATATTCTAACCATGGATGTTATCATAATGACCATGGCAACAGAGGTCCAATACGCCTGGTAGGGGTGATATTTCATTATTTGTGTGGTTGTTCAGGTTAGAGGACTGGTAGCTCTAAACGCTGACTATATCTGGAGACACAAAGGGCACCAGAGACCGATACGACAGGCAGAAATACAAGTTGACACAAGTCAAAAATAGCCATCTAACCAATATCACATGGTCTTGAGGCTATATTGAATGGAGGCAGCAGCCCATTTTATAGAATAATACAAGCAGCTCCAAAAGACTTGACTTAAACACCCCTCCACTCTCACTCACATCTACAGCACTTTTATATGAAGTGGCTGTTTAATGTTTCATACAGGGCCAGGCTGAAAGTTGGTTTGTGTAGACATCTTCCATAAATGTGATTTACATGTACCGTAAATGCCTGTGTGTACTGTAAACGCACGCCTGTCTGCTGCTGAAGGCGGCACAGTGACGTTTGTGTCATCAGGTGACAGCAAGCATGGAGAGCCAGAGCTGCACAGATGGTGTCAAGGCAGGGCTCTTCCAGTGCCACAGCCTTCCTGCCATCAGCGCTCACAGACGGGGAGCAGAGATCAAAAGGGAGAGGGAGATGCTGCACACGATACACACACATCTCTGTTCTTAGGTCGATCTGAATACAAAGGTGTTTACACACCTGCAAGGGATGGGAGGAAGAGATTCAGTCGTGGTGTTTCTGTCCCAATCAATCTATTTCAAGAACATGTGCAAACGATAAGCAGCAAACAGTAATAATCTAATGAAAAAAAGCTGATCTACAGGAATTCTGTTTTTTATCCATTAGATGAAGGATTTTGTTATCTTTTTGTATAGAACGTAGAACGATTGCGCTAACAAGAGTTCGATGAAGATAATGTTGTTTTTTACCCCCTAACCTATTAATAAAAACGCCCACACAAGTTGTCAATAATACTACAATTATTCAAACGTTTCATCAGGAAAGCTCTTTTTACTGGTTCATTAACCTTTCATGAAGAAGAGAGAGGAGCCATACAGATACTTATTAGCTGCTTTTTCAAACCTGAACATACTTCCGTTTCATTTGTTTTCATCAGTCTGTAATGTGAACCTGATGTAACATTTTGCTTCACATTATTTTAATTATTGCCAGCTGATTTCCTGCATGTACACAAGCGTATGTGTGTGTGAACATGTTACATATTCTTAATATGATGACCCTGAGTTTATTGTAAATTTTTTGACCCAAACATGGTAAAGTTCAAACATAAATGCAGAATAAAATAGTCACTCTGAATTTCACTGGATTTTTATGCCCAGATTCGGAGATTAGAGATTCTTGGACATAAAGAAATCAAACTACCAAACTTTGCACTTTTAAATATATAAATAACTTATGATATGGTTTTCAGGGCAGCACAGTGCTGTCGCCCCACATTAAGAAGGTTGTGGGTTCGGTCCCCGGCCTGGGTCCTTTCTGTGCGGAGTTTGCATGTTCTCCCCGTGTCTGTGTGGGTTTCCTCCCACCATCCAAAGACATGCATGTCTAGATCAACTGGTGACTCTAAATTGTCCGTAGGTCTGAATGCGAGTGGTTGTTTGTCTCTGTTTGTCATTGTGTGTTGGCCCTGTGATGGACAGGCGACCTGTCCAGGGTGTACCCCCCCTCTTGCCCGAAACGTTGGCTGGGATTGACTGCAGCACCCCCGCAACCCGGAGATGGAAAAGTGGTAGAAGATGGATGGATATGGTTTTCAGCAATACCTTGACAATTATTTGATCGGTTTTCTCAATTTGTGTATTTGCCTTTAACTATTTTGTCTTCATATTTTAATAGCTTCTTTCTAGTCTTTCAGTGATTCTAGACTTTCGAGTTAATAATTTTACTCTTACTTTTTTATTCAACTTTTCACTGTCATCTTTTTCTTTCTTATATATTTTTTATGTATTAGAATTTCTGCATTTTATTGTGTCTGCTTGTGTTTGTGTGTGTGTGTATACATGTGTATTGAGTACATTGTTTGTTTACCTGAGGGTTTACAATAAAGATTGAAAAAAAGGTAATCTGATAATGTGTACATGTACTACACATGTCAAACCATGAGGTCTAATTGAATTTGTAACGTTACTGTGTCAAATAAAGCCTCATCCAATTTATAGTTGCAGTTATTTTCTATATCAGTATCAATAAAAAATGTGCACTTTATCTACTGTACTGTAGGTTTCAGGTATCACAGACATCCTGGTAATGCATTGGATAGAAACCAATCGCCCACCATGAAACCAGCAAAAATCTGAATCATCAGAAATATGTCAAGACTAAGCCAGACTGGATCACTCACAGAAGAGTGTCCCTCAGAGTGTAACGCTGAGGGATATTTTTCTTTTACTTTGAAATGGATTCAATAAGCATGCTGTTGTTGTGTTTCTCAAATTTCATTAACTTCTTACTACATTTACATTTTATCAACTGGTTTATCTTCACAAAAATGAACTCAATAAATTAAGATATTAATCACCTCTGAATGCAGTAATAGGAGAGTAAACAGAGATGGTATGAATCGATGTTGTTTGCAATCTAACCACATGCTAAAAGGTGAAGTAGGCAGGTGTTGAATGGTGAGATGAAGATGGTTCTTCTTCATCTCTCACTAAAATGAATTTGGAAAGGCAATTAAAGGCAATTAAACACACTACCATGAGTGTGGGTCTCTTGTGTCCTTCCTTGTGAAAAAGACTCACTCCACAGCTCCACTAGCCTCCTCCAGCACGCTGTTAGAGTGACTTCTAATGGGTAGAGACTCATGGTTTGAGGCAGAGCTTGGCAGAGTGAATAGCATAATTGCCTGTGTCTGAGGAGGGCGGGAATACGAGGGTGCTACAGAGGAGAAGATTATATTTACATGCTGGGTTGTGAGCGTGTGCAGACACACCACGGCATTTAAATGTGACACGTCAGCCGTGTTAAACCTGCAGATCTCACGCAGCGCCTGATTGTTTTCACTTCCATAAAAACTTGCTGCACAAACAGTGGGATTGTGCTCACTAAAAGGCACATACCTTCACATGTAGCTCCAGGACGCTAGAAAAAAAGAACACGAGTGACGTCTCATCTACTGTACTGTACGTTAGAGTCATTATTTAGTCAGAGATGGTTTAGGTCAGGTTCTGTTAAATTTGAGTCATAGAGCTTAGCATTTGATTAAAACCACTTTGTGCTATTTTAAGGTATTTGTCGAAACCTTAAACACATCTAATATCTCTTGAGAATTGAAAGTCACTTCAATATATACTGGAATAAAAAGACCTAATGAATCAAAACGGTCTGTTCTACACGGGATTTTTGCTACAAGTTGTACTGCCCTAACCATTGTTCACTAAGTACTGCTCCTGTCACCTAGTAACCATAACACACAATTTGGGGTTTTCAGGCTCTAGCTACTGAACTGAGCGGAAGCCAGAAGGTTATCCTCTGGTTAGTCTTTGTTGTTTGCTGCCAAATTGTGCCAGTAATGAGTTTGGGATTTTTTTGAGGACACATTTCTAAAACACATTTAAAGGAGCACTCAAATGCGGTCTGAACATCACTACAGAATGCCTCATAAAATACCCCAGGAGCAGTCCATTGAGGAATGAAAGGACAACTTAATTTGGATTACTATCATATCATCAAATTCAGCAAATTAGATTTTTCATATGTCCAGCATATGCTTTTTAAACTGGAGGACAGGGTGCAGCAAACCAGTGTTTCTCCAGGATGAAATAAGATGAACATAGATTCTACATTAGGATGTAGACATCTTTTCAACCACTCCCTAGCGCTGGTTACCACAGACTACTATCTAATGTTGTGATTTATCAATACTTATCAATACTACTACAATAAAAAAACTCCTCCACAGCAGTTTGTGTTGGAGTTGCCTTGCACTGAAGTGAACTGTGGAGCCAGGTGGTAAATTAAACAGCCGTTTAACTGGGACACATGCTGACTTAAAACAATCCTTGTCCTTACTGACAGTAAACAGCAGCGATAATTTAAGTCACATCAAATGCCAGGAGGTATTAGTAGCTGGCACACAGTGGCGTGCATTGGCTCTGATGAAGACTCTCACACATGCCGGAATTGTCCCTCTTCAGAGACAGTCATCCTTGGATGACAGCAGGCGAGCTACTATGAGGCTTCATTTCTTGCGCTTGAGTAGCGCCAAAGTCAAGCTCTTAAAATGGCTCCTCAGCCTGCAGGAGCAGATGCTTGGTTGCCCTCCACAACGACCCAATCTGATTCCCTCAAAATTCAGGTTAACTGTCCCAAAGCAGTATTGAAGGAAGAGGTGGGTGGGCTTAGACTGACTGAGAGTCATGCTGATCTGTGATGACCTGTGACATGTTTCCATCTCTATTTTTAGCATTTAATTAACCTTACAACTGCAACTTCTGAGAGCTGCAATTCGTTGATTACAATACTAGCAACATGTTTTGTGGAGCCTGTGGGTTAATATGAGTTTACTGGGAAAAAGAAAATCAATACTGTTGGCTGTCAAAAGTATCATCCTCTTGGTCAAGACACAGCCAGACCAAGGAGAGGTTTAGTTTAGGCTGCTTGCATCATTCTTTAAAAGGAGCCTCTGCTTCTATCCTTATGAATCTATGACTGTTTAATAAAAAATTATTTTTATTAAACTAAACAGGCAACTAATTGGTTGGTTGCCTGTTTGGACTGATGTGAAATTGTATTTCTACCTGTCAGGTTGGTCTTTGTTGCCCTTTGCATCTCCAAACAAAGAGGCTATTAAGCGCAACTAGCCCTCTAGCCTGAGCGAGAACACAAGTCATGAAATATCACTGCTGCCAGGCGCTACCAGACCTTAGTTGTCACAGTTACACCAAACCAATGGACTGTGGTGTACATCCCTCTGTCGCCATGATTACTAGGACACTCATGGCTTGGTTAATTTTGGGAAAAGACGGTGTTTTCAGTTAAAATAAGCACTTTTTGCCATTAGACAATCTTTGTTCTCGTAGTTACAATAGTTACTTGGCTGGTAGAGTGCATGCTTTGCATACATACAGTAGGGGTCTGGGTTCAAAACACCAGCCACAACGCAAACCAGTGGTTGGCTCGTGTCAGTCCCAAGTCCGGGTAAATTGGAGAGGGGGGGTTCAGCAGGAAGGGCTTCCGCTGTAAAAACTGTAGCAAAATCAGTCATGCATGTCACAGAACAGACTTGCTGTGGCAACCCGAAATAGGGAAAAAAGCAAAAGAGAGAGTTATTGGATTTAGTAAAATCTAAATGCTATTTATGAGCGAGTAAACAAATGTTTTTGCCCTGTCTGTGGTCACATTTCTTCTCTGCAGGATAGTGATTCACTGCCTAGAAAAAGCTTCAGCCAGGTAGGACAGATCACTGAAATGACCTGCGGCAGCCTGGACATCTCCGTGGCACATGGTTGGACGTCCCTGGGTTAGACAGAGGCATTTGTACGGTAAATGACTTTTAGGGTATCATTGCCAAACAGATGAGGTTAATTTTCCAGTCATTTATAGAAAGGGCCTGGGGTAATGTTCTCATCCCAGCTTGATTCCTGTAACACCAAAGGTTTGTAAGTCAATGACAAAATTGCTGGCGTGGGAGTGAATAGGTATTGTACTTTGCGGACATCAGTATTGTACATGCGGAAAAAAACCAAACAAAACAAAACAAAAAAACTCCTCTCTTCTCTACTTCTCATCACTTTGGCTTGCAAAATATTATTGCTAAGACCAAGTTGCACTTAAAAGGGCAGTTTTTGTAATTCAGTCTATGTGTTTCTCCCACTCATGTTTTGAAAGGCATATTTTTTCTGATATTAAAGGTTGATGTTCATGTTAAAGGCTTATGATAAACAGGAAACATGAGACACATTAAGGAAGGGAGAGTTTAGTGTTCATATTGGAGTGGTCTGACAGATGCTTCCACCTTTTACTGCTTTTTCCACACATTGTCTTTCAGAGCTATGAAATAAAAAATTCACACACAGGTTTTGATGTTACTCTAAATAAATACTAGTTCTAATCACTTGTGCTAACCGGGTCTTTGCTGTAGTGGAAGAAGCAGGTCACTTTTTATCACCCAAACTGCTGCTGACCCGATAATGCAGGTTATTTTTGTAACAGCTGTACGCAGTGCTGGTTCACAAAATATGGACATGGACTTTACTTTGAAGCATGGACTGTCCACTCACATAAAAACCACAAGCTTTGGTAAGAATAAGATCAACACAGAAGAGGGAAATCTTGCCTAAGCATTTGTAATTAACATTAACTAATATTGTAATATTCATTTAGCTTCATGACAACATAGCTTGGTTATTTTGATAGTTTGTCTTAATCAGTAGTGACACTGTTCTAATCAGCTCTGGAAACATAGGGACATCGCTACAGAGAAGTAATACTGGAAACTGTAAATAACCTTTACGGCTCTCATAGGAAACGCCTATAATGAGTCTGTAATCAACGCTTGTTGTCATGGTAACAGTAACAAACAAACAACAGGAACAAAATTTGATTAGATTTCTATCCAAAAACTACTTAGTATTGGGGAGAAGATCATAGATTGGATTTAAGTCTATGTGAAAATTGTCCTACTTGTCTTATGATTGAATATGGTCTCAATCTCTCGTTTCAAGTCTTCTTTAATACAACATGATGGCTATTTTTTAAATGATGGTCCCATTCAGAGGAAAACAGGCCATAAAGCAGGGGATGCACTATGACATGGCTACTGTGAGATTGAAAGACAGTTTTGCCTGACAATCAACATAGAGTACAGAGCAGGTCAGATCCAGCCCTCACTCCTCCTCAGCTCGACCTTCTACTCCAAAGTGGTTTTGATTAACCAAATTGGTGGCAGACACACTACAAATTGTATGATTCAAAGTACTAACCAGCAAAATACTGATTGCACTTGCTCAGTCGTGAAGGCGATGTTGTAAAATGATCAACACTGGTTTCAATCAGACATAACGTTAATCTTTCCCTAAACTTGACCAAGTCCTTTTATAGCTACAGTGTGCTTAAAACTGGTCTGCAACATGTGTCACCTGATCTCATCGAAAAAGAGAGTGTTTATAGTGCATTTATAGCCAGTTGTAACCGAAGAAGGAAATGTAATCCATTGTGAAATTGGGCATTTACAGTCCTGTCCTCTTGGAAAAATCGACAGGACTAAACAGGAGCTCCAGTGGGCATGAGTGTTGGATTCTTGGTTTCAGACTGTTGCACACAATATGGTCTGAGGAGCTACATGACTGTGGATAATGAGAACATGAGCTAAAAATGTTAATGTTTGGAATTGTTGCATACATACAATACGCCGTCAGAGAAAAATCTCCTTCGGCGTGGGCCCTTTATCCTATTCATTCAGAGACGGAGCTACCTTTGTACCAATAAGCCCCTAGTGGTTCTAACTGAAGAGCAAGAGCACCCAGGTGTAAATATCCTCCTCTGTCTGTCAACCCAGTGAATCGGAGGAGGGTTGTGACAATGGAGGGCTCCTCTGGGTTCCCAGAAGCCTGAATCCAGCAGAGAATTATTAATAGGATTGGTTCTGCCAGGTCGGTATCAGTTAACCGGAGAAGAAGACCTACACAGACAAAGAGTCCTGCGCTGCACTGGAGAGGATGGGGTCAGCTCACTTTTACTTCAGTTGGTCTAAAAAGCCAATTCCACAGAACAAAAAATTTGTAGCTTTTCTTCATTTCAAAATATGATTCCTCGTCTTTAGTGGTGAGTTTAAAGGTATAAAAAAAATATACCCTTTAAACTGACCCCTGTGGCAGCGTAATTTCTCCTCAAATATAAAAATTCTGTATTTCCCGAATATGAGTGTAACATATCTTTCCTAAAAAGGTTCCTACATCTTGCTGAAACCAAAAGCACCATCGTGCTGCAGCCCAATGCTACAGCTCGGCTTCCCAAGGCTCGTAGGGATAGAGAAACATGTCACGCTTCTATAAAAAATAAATTTGAGATATATTCTTTATTTAATATGTTCAGCACACACTGTCCTCAGACTGCGAGCCCTGATCCCCACATGAAGAACTCCCTTTTTTCTTCTGTAGCAAAGACTTTCAGCCCAGAAAAACATTTCAATACTTAGGAGGAACTGAACCTGATATGACCTTTTTTTTTTTAAACTTATATATCAAGTTCATTTTTTATTTTTAAATAATGCAGACAAAATGCACCATCTGGACAGAGAAACTTTAGGATTACTATAGCTACGATTTAATGGCACATTTAAAAACTGAACTGCAACTGAACTGCAACAGTAACTGTCGATAACTTCCATTAGCTTCTTTGTTTATGTTGAATAAATGACTTAAGCTTTGTTTTAACAATGAAAAAGCAATTAGTGATGAGTCAGATTAATAACAATTGTTTGAAGATATTTGTTCAAATGTGCATATTTGTGTTCCCAAAGTGTTAATTTGTATTGTCTGTATGTTTCATACTTAATGGTCCATACAAAGTAGGTAGTAGGTTGTATCATCTATGAGAATTAAATATCACTGACCATTTGATGCCATTTTTTCCCAAAAGAGATGCTCATCACAGCAGAGTGGTATACAGTGGATAGTACACTGCATTAGGGTGCACATCACAGTGTAAGAGGGGTTTGATGAAATGAGGGAGATTCTTCAGCAGCACATCCACCCAGCAATTTCCTCTGCTTCAAATAAAACAAGCTGCAAGTCCCGTGAGGAAAAGTGTGAAGCAGGCACGTGGGGAAGAAATTATGTCTGCTAAAATCATCAGCATGGGCAACTGATGTTTACATCACGCAAAAGCCTCTTCAGTACAGAGGCTAGTACACACAGTCTTAGCTCTAAATCTCAGTCAGTATTAACACTTAGATATTTTATTATATGTTCTAAATCTCTTGCAGATTTCTCCCTTGGAAATTTGCAAAGCTAAAAGAAAAAAAAAATGCAAATTTTCCAGAGCTCCACTTTAATACTGACTATGTTTTCATGCCAGAGGGCAGAGAGAGCACACTGACTCTTTGTACAGTTAACTTTTTTTTTTTTTTTTCCACAGAGATAACCTCCGGGGAGGTTTCTGTTACTAACTGCAGTCGATACCAGGCTGGCAGAGTCTGCATTACCATATGTCATCATCATCAGCCAGAGAGACCCCTGACAGCTCGGAGAGAAGTTACATTAATAGTGCAATTACAGTTCCATAGGAACGAAGCTGGAGTTTGTGAGCATATTCTCAGAGGTTGGTCAGAGAGCTTTGAATGTTTCATGTTGTTTCTCTTAACCACGCTGTCTTTCACACTCACTGGATGGCACAAGTGAAGAATGAAAACACAGCTGAATTAGAAGTAAATACAGAGAACAAGACAATTTCTTACTGTAACATGTTATTTGTTATTATAGAGTTGGTTTTGTCTGTAATGTTATAATACAAATGCCATTGTTACAGTTAAACACTGCAAGGGAAATGCATTTAGTTGTTACAATTGAAGACAGTGCTGACAGGTTGTGCCAATTTTCTGTTTCACTCTCAGCAATTTCAAGTCAATATGAAACGTTTTTCCTTGATAAGGTGCAATGAATGAGCCACGCACTCTTCATATTGGGCATTGTGATTGTTCACTAACTGACCTTTGGTCACTATCCATTTTTTTTTTGGCACCATATGATAGCCAGAAGTCATCGGGCGCAATCTGGACACCAGGTGTAAACAAATCAAAAGCAATTAGTTTTTTAAAATAAAACTATTAATGTAGTCTGAGTGTTTTCTTTGCTTTAAGTGAACATTAGCTGAACTGGGAAGAGACATGTGGCCGAGTCTTTTCTTGAAAGAAAGTGATAAAATAGTAAATGTTTGTAGGCCTATGTAGCATTCCCTGCTGATATGCATTAGATACTGGATTGCCATTACGCGTTTAAAATTTAACTAGGTGCAGTTTTTCTGTTGTTGCCATAGTCGCAAAACAAGTCACCGTGACAAACTCTACAAGTTCAAACCACTGATGGCGGTGGAAAATAACTGTGGTACCTTAGCAACCACCACGGCTACATGAGAAGCACTGGATGTGGCAGAGGTAACCACTTGCAGTCTGAAAGCAGCCTTATGAGCCTATGTTATCTAGCAGAGCATCAATCAGTATACATGGTCACACTTATTACTATAGATCCTTTTGTTTTCCAATAGTGACTTAGTGACTTTCCAGTGTTTTCAAAGTCCTATATTTAATAGGTTAAATCATAAGGAGATATATTTGTGGCTTCAAGCATCAAAAGCTATCTTGGTGTAATGTTACATCTCCTCTCTTCCTATTGGCAGATTTTCTTTTATTTCTTCTTCTTATTTTTTAAACAAGCCATCAACTAAAATATTGCAGGTAAACACCAACTGGAATCTTGATGGTTCAGGATTGGGCAGTGTCTACTTTCAAATGACATCACAAATTTAGAGGGGTCCTGATGGCTCATTAGGCTGCATGCATTTCTGTTGGGTGATTACTCTCATGACCTAGACCTGATTTTATAATCAAAGACACAAACATCTACCTTTAGACTACATGGGGCCTTTAAAAATGTTATACCTTCCATTTAAATTTTTTTCCTTAGATTATAAAACACATTTAAAAAACATTTCTTGTGGTTTTTCGCCAGGTTGTGAAGCTACATGTTAAGATGTGTTGGGAACCTTAGACTCTTGCCCAGTAATAACGTAAAAGAGATATTATCTTGCATTGCATCTCCTTCTTTTTTCCACAATTTATGTCCACATCTTGCCATCTACCACTGTTTCTTGGTGTGTTGATGTAGCTCAACGGGCCCTCTAATTGAGCCCTGCTCACTCAGAGGTGGCTACATTTAACAGTGGATCTGCTTTAATACCTTGGTCTTTGAACCAGTGTAAATGATCAGCGGAAGAGCTGAAAGCCAGGAGTTGACCCAGCAGGGTTACCAGGCATGCAATTAGCATCAGAGAAAGATACCAAGAAAACTGCAGCATCCAGGTCATTATCATGGCTCACTGTGCAGGGACAGAAAAATCGGCGTATTTTACACCTTCAATTGCAACCAGAACTGTCAATGAGGGTCAGCCCACAACTATTCAACCATTATTACAAGATGACAACTCCTTGTGTGTGCATCACGCCCCTGTCATCTATTTGCTGGTGTGACATTTTCAGTTTGCAGCCTGATCCTCAGCTGAGTTTCCCACCATGTTTACCTGGGAACAGGTTTTCAAATCTGCAAAGCTGTCTGCTGTCACCCAAGAGCCTCCCCGTGCTATAAATGTGGCAGTAAGTTAGAGAATGAACACCTCTGTGAGAATGTGGCTTGATCTCTGCCTGTCAAGTCTAGAAAGCTTTCTGGGTACATTTCTATAACATACAAGTGAATCTAAGCAATGGGAAGGAGTTCTTTACTTCCTCTGGCTCAAAGGAGAAGTGGTTTAAAAGCTGCACAGCTTATTAGACTGCAACAGCCTTCAGTTGCTAAGTGACGGGTTATCAAACACTAGACAAAGGACTTAGATAGGAATCTATGTTTTTTCTTTATTTATGATCGTGTCTATTGATGGCAGGTCAAAATTGCTCTACAACATTCACCATTCACAAAAAAAAACAACAACTTAGTTTTCATATTTTAGTGTGAAGCAGGTTTTTGCTGTATGGAGATATAGTCAATGTACTTCTGTTGAAACTGTTACCTACATTGCAGAGTTCACTTTCCTATTGTCTTGTCAATAGCATGCCTTGGTAGCAAAATCATAATTGTTACATCAACCCTTTATTCAGTTAAAGCTGCAACATTGATATGCAAATGCAATATGAACATGTACGGAACTGAACACAAAATTTGATATAATGTAAAAAAAATAACCTATAAAGCCAACTAAATGTTCATGTCATACACAGTTAGATAAAAAAAGGCTGAAACTTGTATGTTGTATCTATATTTTAATAAATTTGCATATATAAATAAAATATATTACGTTTACATGCTTGCACTATGTTACGCCAGAAAACATGCAGACATTTTGCTGCAGAGGAGATATATGTATATATTATATATGTGTGTCATCAAATTCCTTTAAAGTTGACATGAAATGCAATATCAATATGATCTAACATTTCTGTATGTGATTATATTAAGCAATGTGATTAAAAAGCCTACATGTAAAAGGTGTCACTTGCAGTGAAAATCCAGTCGAAACTCATCATCATCATCATCATCATTGAGATGTTAGTTTTGTTTTCAGTGGCATGGGGCTGTATAATAAATGAATAAAAAAAAAACAAGCTCTGCTCCACAGACTATATGTGAATATAGTTTTTAGAGGATGTCATCTACAGTTCTCTAAGCAAAATCAATCTTTTTTTTTTTTCAAAGAACTTGTGATGCAACTGATAGCTCCGGCTGTTAAAACTGTTGGTTAGTTAACACACAAAAACTAAATAAGCGCTTACTAGAGAAGTCTCGTCAAACACTGTCTTTATTACAGTTACAAGGGAATGTGAATATATTTAATCAACTTGGCGCCATTTTCTTTAACAAACCGCTGCACCAGTAAAATGAACTTGAATCATGAAATACACAAAGCAAAAGGGAAAAACCAAATTTAGAGCAAATTAAGATAATGAAATAATCTGATAAATAATGGAAACACGAGGGTTGAGTTAGTTTAGCCTACACTTAGCCTGGTTAAATTCACATGGACAGCGATTCAGCCACACTCAGCCAACAAGGGCACAGAGTCAAGAAACAGAAAAAAGAAAGCCTGAAAGTCTGATTTATTAATTACCTTTTAATGCATGAGCCTCAGGGGTGTGCAAACGGTGCCAGATAAAGAACTTTCAGTAAATCCTTTGTCCTGGGGAAGAGCTCAATCTTTTAGAATGAATGGATGAGCATTAATTATTCAGATTTCAACCTAAACAAGCGACACATCTGTTACAGCTGACGAAGCCCAGGGACCACAGCAGGGCCCCTCCTGGTGGTGGATGGGCAGTGCACCGAGGATGAGAGGAGCACACCTTTAGAGGGCCATTACATCCATACATGCATGATACAGAACTCTTATCTAACCCGTTCCTGAGTGCACGTCTGACTGAAGTGCAGCTACCTACTGTATAATCCAGTATCTGTCAGAGAGATCTATCTTTTTTCTTTGATCAGTTCCACCTCAGCAGTGCTCTTCACATCTCCATTTAAGGTGACATCAATTTCTATCTGAAATTGAGCAATAAAGCTCGCCCCTATTTTGCATTTTTTGAAAACCACCCCCTTGTCTTCCATTCTGAGATGACTGTAACGCTCCTCTCGTGTGTTTCCTCTACATACAGTGCACATAACATTTGAACACTTAACATGGTCAGATGACCTGTGTGCTGTTACTTTGTTCAGATGAGCGCCAACAGAAGCCCAGCTGCTTTAGGAGGACAGTGGGTGGCAGTGGGTTAATAAGTGCACCAGTCATGTCAGATGCTCTGTTGAATTAACAAGGCAAAAAGGAGTGCTGCTTTCATGGAAATTCATACATGCACTTTTTGTTTCATGCTTCAAAATGCTTCATTCAGAATCAAATGGGCATCATGCTGACTGGTTTTTGAAAGGGGGGGAAAAAAAAGCATCCCGAAGCTGCTTTTCCATCAAAGATGAACAGACCTGCACTACAGTGACTACCCTCATTCTCCGAGGTGTCATAATTGTGGGTATACATCTAAAAGATGTAGGACAGATGTCAGAAAGAAAGACTTTAAGGTTTTATAACTCAAAGTAAACTAATGTAATATAACTCCTTAAGAACATTTCTTGCTTTAAAACATCTTTCTGTACACTATGTTACAGTGTGTTTCTGGAGTCTTCGTTTTTTTCCTGTCCTGTCTCCTTGTAGTTCCACCCAGACTTCTGATCATCAGGAAGATAAAAACTGGGAAGGTATGCCGGCCTTATAAGCACTTGTTCCACCCTTAGTGGAGGCAGAGGCTCCTAACATGGAGACTGCTATGCTTGCTGCTTCTCAGCCTGGTGTTGTTTTGCTCCTCTTCTAATTTAATTGTGTATTCTGTTGTCTTGATTTAGCGTCCTGATTATTTATATTTATGTTGAATAATTTATGGACTGTGCCGCTTTAGAGGTGTCCTACTGATTCATGTTGGGTCACCGACGGAGAATTGTGTGCCCCATAGGACCATCCCAGGGTTGGGTGAAACACACTGAACACCCTGCAACGCAAAGAGGCCACCCAAAAGTCTGGGAGGCATCAGACAAAGCCCATAATGTACGTTAAGTGTGACACTTCGATCAACTGCGTAATAATTCAAAAGTCCTTTGCATGACAAAGACAGTAAGCTTTTTCATTTTGGGAAAGGTATCAACGTAGGTTTATGTTGGGAGTTTAAACACAGGGAGCAACAGACAGACGAAGAGAGCAAAGCCTGATGGGATTCTGGATATGGCAGGCAATCGCAAGGAGTGGGATCCAATCATGCATATTGAACAAGTCTCCTTCATTAACTCTCCGACAGGCCTCTCTTTTTCTGTACGCATAGAGTCTGCACTTTATCACTTTAGATGATGGTTGTTTCTCACTGAATCGTAGGAATACATTTCTTTCCTGCTCATCTATTTCACTAACTCATCAAATATAACAGAGACAAAGGGCTTTTATTTGTCACCTTTCAGTCTTTTATTTTCTTGGCTAAAAATCCACTGGATCTTTCATATAGCTGAATAAAAAAGCAGAGGAGCTAACATGGGCAGTAAATTCTGTAATGGCTCAACCACACAAACAGTATAGCTGGTTGAGGTTGGTAATTGCTACTTGTAACACGGATCTTCCTTTAATACTTGTCCTCTTTTCTTTTGGTTATGATTACATTGACCTAAAAGGTTAGACCGATGAAACACCAAATAATGCATTGATCATGTTTTTAACCCCAAGATGTCAATTTTCCCAAATATTAATTCTTCTTCTATGCTCTAAAACACAGGAAGTTATGCTGTGAAACCACTGGGAACTGCTGTTATCAATGTTGCTCCACACATCACATGATTAATATGAGCTATCTATTTAAAGAGCAGTTGCAAAGGATGATTCTGTAACATGTGTCTAACAGGTCTACAAACATGAATCCTCAAGATCAGAAATATTGAAAGAAGTTATCAGTCAGCTGGATTTCTTAAAACCTGTATATCTGAAATTATGCATGCGCAAATATAATTATGGTAGGTTGAAGATGAGTCTGTCCATCATCAGGGCACAACAGGCAGTGTTTGTGGAATGTACACTTCATTTTTTCATTTCTTCCTAAGATCAGCATTTCTGCTGTATTTGGAGGTCCCAGTATAGAATATAAAGGAAATAGTCATGTTATTTTATATAGGAAAAAAAACGGCAGTGACCGTAAGATTCAAAATAAGAATTGTTTTTCCATCAGGGCATCCTTTAGTGCAAACCACGATGGCCAAGTCCTAACCAAGTCTCTTTTACATATTTTACAAAGCAACTACACACATTTAGATTGCTGTTAACTTAAAAAAATAAATAAATAAATAAGTAAAGTGGGAAAAATAACTTTGGATTTCCTTTCACTTCAACAAGTCCCCGTGATTCTCTTGAATCAAAGTGACAAAGAAAATGAAACACAACTGTAAGTCCAGATGCTTGATCTGTCGAACCATGACTAAAATATACATATGCATTGTTTTGGTCAGATGTGTAAAGTCTGTTTTATAAATTTCAGTCATTGATGAGCTAGGCACAAATGCACAAGCCTCATTTCCACCCCCATAGTTCACCATAAATCCTTCGAGAAACACATTTTAACACCTCCATCAGTCATTATCCAATGTCAGACAGATATTAGAAGGATTAAATTAAAAGAGCTTCATGGCTTGAATGAAACTTGAATGTCTAAAATACAAATGCAATTATGAAGTGTCATATACAAGTGTCATATTCATGTATTTTGTGTAACACATCATTTATACTGCCTGTTGTCACCTGGTTTTATTCATGATGAAACCATCAAACCCTTTATCCATTATCCAAAACTATGGCACAGTTAAAGAGCAATCACAACAACATGTATTTAAACTTGGCTAACATCAACCACCATACGCGCCCAGTCATACCAAGTACTGCTAAATCAACAAACCCATTGAGAGGGTTTGGTTGATACAATTCATTTGAATGTTACTTTGACAGGATATATTCTCTCACGACAGAAAAATTCACATTACATTCAAAAGAACCTTTTGAAGTTAAAGTCTTACTTATACTAGCCTCTCTCCTTAATTAACATAGCTGCAGCCATCCGCGAGACTCCTGCACACCGAGCTATTATGGTCAACCAAAGCAGCACAGAAAATTGATTCGGCGGGGCATATTAACATGACTGGCAGCAGCTACAAACATGCCCAGCTGCGTGCCGTCACCGCCCATACTTGGGCAGCTATTTTCCCTGCTCTCCTACCCAGAGTCAGGTCTGTTACTGTTTACACATCAGACTGTTTACTCAGCATGGCCTTGTTGTCAGCCACATTTCCTGGCCTCCTGAGAGCTCACACTCTGCACAATGTCATTCAGCAGGACCGTTCTGATGAGCCAGGTAGGCCCTCGTGCACCTGTAGCCCTTGAGTAACCGGATCAAAAAGTGAGGATGCTGAGGCACCTCACCATATATTACCTCCAACAGCAATAAGAAAGCAGTTAAAGAGACATGCAAACGTGGATCAGTTGTGTTAGTGACGCACCAACTCCCCTTCTTTTTTTTTTTTTTTTTTGCATCATTGCTTCAAGACTAACCAACTAGCACACAAGGGGTTACTGAGCAATAAGGGTTCATGGTCGAGCAGGTTTCTGAAATCAATCAGTTTCACAGACCAGGCGGATTTCAATGAAAACAGGCCGTGGTGATGAGCGATGATGTTGCCATGACAACAGGCAGGCTGAGCGTGCAGCCTGGCTTTGGTATCTTCAGGCGTGCAGCAGGCGGCACCCAGACGGTTTGGGTTTTTAACCTCTTAAGTGGCAGAAAGCAAGCTGCAGTCTCAGATGGGGTCATGGGAGGAAGGGGAGGGATGCGTGGGTGTGGTGAGTTGTGTTAAGGGGGGCTACAAAGTCAGGCATTAGTTAAACCGCTGCCTCAGAGCACAGACATGGGAAATGAAAATGGTGGTTGGTGTTATTTTTTTCTCACTTCTTTTTTGTTACCATCCCAATCCAGCAATGGCCAACTACAGAGACATGAGAGGGACAAACAAATAGATTAACACATAAGATAACACACTTAGACTTACACACGAACACAGACACAGTCTTAAGTCTTTTCCTCGACAAAAAAACACAAGCATAAACACACAGGTAAATCAAACAGGAATGTTCAGTCTCTCACTCAGACAAGTGAACACACCAGAAGCCGCTGTTAAAACACACTGCATGCAGATTAAAGAGCAGCATTGAGAGTGAGGAGAGAACAGGATGACTACAACAATAGAAACAGCGTGGGGAGGCCAGAGAAACACGCCCGCTACCGCTGACTGCTGGCACACGAACACTTGTAGATGAGCTGGTTAAAGGGACAGATCAGACTTTCGAGGTTTTTTCAGCTTACCTGGAGAGACAAACCCACGAAAGTGTTTTTGACTGAGCTGACACCAAGCTGTTCTCTGACGTCAGCTTTTACACCGTTCAGACAGCTGTGTATGGAGAGGCGTCAAACTAGTTGTGATTTTCATTACACACGTGCGGCAGCGATGAAGACAGATTAATCCAAAATTAAGGCCACATTTCCCAAATACACAGTGCACTCTATGTCAGTTGAAGAACAAGTTATGTTTTTCTAAGCTAGCATTAGCCACCGAATATTATTGATTTGAGAGAGCAACCCTCTTTAATTGCTGTTTGACTGTCAAACAAACACACAAACAGAAAGTTCTGACTAGTAGCTTAGACCCTTACTTGTTTTGGAAAGATAATATGTTAAATTTGTGCTCAGACTCAGCAGCCTATTGTTGTGATATGCTCTCTAGCATTGCTGATGGTACTGTGGTGTCGTGGAACTGACAGTCAGTGTCATGACTTGCCCTGTCTTCTGTGTGTGTTTGTGGGCCACTTCCTGTTTTATTTAAATACTCACGCTGTGGCTGTGTCCAGAACCGCTCCCTAATCCCTAATTAGTGCACTATATGGGGAGCTCGTCGCTTTCTAGTGGTGTCCGAAATCTTTTGCGCCAAAATGTAGTGCACTCAAAGTATCCCACAATGCACTGTGAAAAGTAGTGAATAGCCGACGGTCACTAACCCAAGCAAGAAATCCCATGATGCATTGCGCTCACGGCAAAAATGGCAATTCCAGCAGAACAGAATATTTTATAACACATTTCAAAAACAAGGCAATTAAATGTACTGTTTACATGAATGTAAAGAGCAATAACATCGTGCAAAACACAGTATAATCAGACATTTAAGTAATGTTAGATTACAATTAAAAACTGTTACCTCAGAGCAGACCTAAGAGAATAGAAAATAAAAATATAATAAAGGAAGACCAAATATGAGGAAAAAAATGACAGTGCAGTGGAAGATTGTCAAAATCCTTTAACAAAATGCCGTGATAAACAGAAAAGGTTTTTTTTTTCTGTCTTTAGCCGTTAGTGGGGTACATTTTAATTGCGCGACAGGGATGACGCAATTAACGGCGCCAAAAGTAGTGTCCGAAAGCAATTGTTCATTTTGCGAATGAGTTCACTATATAGTCCACTACATTCATCTCCCTATATAGAAAGTAGGGAGTGAAGGAGTGAGGGGGTGGTTTCGGACACAGCCTGTGTCTCATTTCAGGTCACCTTACTTCCTGGTCCTTGGTGTCTCCTGGGGATTACCCTAATGTGCCTCACCTGAGTCTGTCTAATAACTTCCCCCGTCTATATATATACCTCACTTCACTTTTGCTCTTTGCCAGATCGTTGCAGCATGTGCCACGCTCCAGCACTCCTTGTGGTCTCTTGTGTTCCTGGTTTTTGAAACTGTTTGGATTATTTGGTGACATCTTTTGTCTCTTCTGCCGTTTGGACTGGCTACTCGTGTACCCAACCCAAATTAAAGCGTATTGAACTGATCTCTGTGTCTGAGAGTTGTGCTTTGGGGCCGTTTCCCTGTGCATGTGTATTACAGTCACGACATAAAAGACAGCAAAAGCTTATTTGTACACATCCACTCAAAAAAAAAAAAATTCCTTCGAAACAAGTGAATGACAAAAGAAACTGTGAGAGACTATTCTCCTTTGTATAGAATAATGTTCTACTTGTTATTTAATGTAATATTTGAAATGTTTTGAACCAAATCCTAACATTTTGTCTCACATGCTTTTGAGGCAATCACTGCCACCGGTAGCTTTTTGTAGCTCTTCAGACATACGCACTTCAACACTTCCCTGCAGGCAAGATATAGCAAAGGAGCCATATAACACAACTAAGCTTCCATGTTCCACAGTGGGGATGATATTCTCTTCTTAGAAAGCTTTTTTTCCCCCTTCTTGGAGCCTTCATTAAACAAATCAGCTCTGATGTCTACACACTGACAAATTAAAAAAAAAACCTGAATAAATGGGTGGCATTGCATATGAAAATCCCGTGCAGACCCAGAAGACTCTGATTTAGTACCAAACAAAGAGGAAGTGATCCAGGTGTCTTTGAGTTTGGGTTCATTGTCGGCATGCAGATGTCAGGAAACTGGGTCAGACATTGTGGTCAATGCACATGTGAGGATGCCTTCTAAAGGATCCAACGGAAACGTGTAAAGGAAAAATAGACAATCAAATGTTCCTCGGGTGACTGGATGCAGGATGTGATCTGTCGGCAACAGTTCATCAATGGTTATATAGACAGGGATGTTGTGGTAACAGGGCACCATAAACCTTCATAGCAAAATGATTGCACATCTGTGAGCTCAGTGAAGCAAAAGCCATCACAGGCACTGGATGTGGAAAAGGCAGATCAGTGGTCAGATGAGTCATCTATCACCATATTTTCTACAAGTGTGTGAGCACATGTGTGTACGCTGAGAGAATAACACAGGCCTGAATGTTTGACCTCTACAGTAAGGGGATCTCGTGGCTCTGCTACACTACGACTTGGATCCACTTGTCCCCTTAGTGGGAGTGGGTCACTGTCAATCAATACCAAGTTGTTGTGATATCTTTTATAAGAATGTTTCATTCGTTCAGAAGAGCTCAGCGAATCAATGTTAGGAGCAGTGACGTTGGCATGTTAGGACCAAACAATTACTGAGATGCTTTATGTTGTTTTTTGATAATTTGTCAACTGCCTGCAGATGCCTACATTTACATTGCTGTGTTCCACTGGCGTTACCGACTTCAAACTTACGTTACAAGGTTAACAGATCATGACAAAAGCTCTTGTGCTGTTATGATGACACAGCTGAAAACTGTTGCGCTGATTAAAGAAGCAATAGATTGCCCACTTGAGTTTGATTATTTAAATCCTTAGTACCCATCGTTGCAAGTATGATACGATTTAGAGCCTTTCTAAAAATGGCGATTGATTGTTGCATGATGATCACCTTTCATGATTCACACAGGATATTTATATTTACCCCGATGATTAATCGGATTCTGGCAGTTAAGGAGCACCTTACAGCTAAACTGTCAGCTCAGTGATGTCCGGGTCATAGGTGAACTGTGTTAAGAGGACTGAGATTTTAGCTGGTGTGCGTCGGCAAGCTGAAATCACACCTTTCATCTCCATAGAGGATAATTCCACATAACCCTCTGCTTATTCTTAATCAGGAGCCATATTAATGCCCTCAAGGACTTCCTTGAGTCATACAAGCTTACTTCCACACACAGCTTCACTCCTGTTTCCTACACACACAGCCTTTCGATGTCCACAGGTTTGCATTAAAGGTTAATCAAAAACCAGATGGCCTTAAAAAGAGAAAACGTTTGAGCAACACAGAGAAAACCAAACTAAGGCCTGATGTGTCTGAAGACAGAGCATCATTCGCAATTGCTCATGCACAGTTGAAAGGGTTTATACAAACTAATGGTTCTGCGTTCTAGTGGTGTGGCTTCATTTCTGTGAAACCATTCTGGGTGAGTGCTCGGCTCCATCAAGTTCTCCCTGACACTGTAGCATAGCTGAAACTGACTCGGTATTTACCTTTGTTCTATCTCTCCTGGTTTCTCTGATGTGTGTGAATACCAACACAATTCTAGAAGATTTTTTTAGGGGTGTAAATATAAATGTCCCATATTTTACACTTCTATGTTTTATTTGAACTGCTGAAATCCTGCTGAAATTTGTGGTTTTATGTTGCCACCGTCAGCGTTCTCTCTGCAAGTCACTCTTTCCTCACCGATCTGTTAATATGAAATAAAAAGTATTGTGTTTTCAGGTGTTTCAGCGGGTTTCAGAATTGCTAAATATTAGACTCTAAAAAGTATCTTCATTAAAAAGTTAAGTATTCCTCTAACACAAAGACAAATACTTGCCCTCATCTTCAGTGATAGTTTGGTGATGGACTAGAGAGGAGAATTAGTTATTCATGGCGAGGTCAATGCCAGAACACCTTTCAAACAAACGCACGCTCACACCTTCAGAGCAGTCCTTCCCATTCCATTAGAAACCTTGAGAGGAGAAAGGCCACGTTTGGCCGACAGCAGAAACAATTAAATATTGATTGAATAAACAGACTAGGCTGATCACTGACGTTGACGATTTAATCTCAAAAACTAGACTTACAAAAATTCTGGGCAATTCTGGAATCCAACTCAAGGATGAATTAACACTCAATTCATTTAACTTTTGTAGGATTGGTCCTTACTTATTCAAATTTCAAACATGAGAGGAGGATACAACCATGAAACAAAAAGATTGCTGGACTGTGAAAAAGACCAAACTGAAACTGCTGTGTGTGCTACCTCATGCTCACCACCCCCCCCCCCCAAAAAAAAATCCTTCCGTGTGATTTGGGTGTTGGAACTTGTTTTTGTGCTTTAGTGTAATTTAAAACAGCAACCCTGCTTTCACTCCTCAAACATCAACCTCCTATAAAAGTCCACATAATCCTGTTCACACAATCACCCATAGACAGTGAGGAGGAGGGATGATGTAATCACAGCACAAATGACAACAATTCTGGTGCTGCTGCTCCTCATGTTTCAGCTCTTGGTGGAATAAAGAAAAGTCTGCTGTTAAATAGTAAAAGGACTGACAGTAAGTCCTCCTCTTATTTACTCAAAAAGGTGTGTCAAAAATATTTGGCCAATAAAGGTGGAGTTCATCGACAGCAAACTCTGTTTCCTCTAGATAAAGAACTACTGCATGACAGTGACCCTAATTGTGCATCGTCGTATAGAACACCAAAACCAGACCGAATGTAGACGTCCAGTTGAATGACAGGACTGTGGAGAAGTTTACAATAGTTTACAGCTTCTACTAATTTCTCCAATGATTGTGGGCTCAACCATATGTGAGAAAAATGCTAAGAGACCTTACAAGGTATTCTGTGCTTGTCGATATTTAACACAGCGTATTGCCAGGTAACACTGCTATGTAAAGCAGAAAAAGTAAGTCCTCCTGCCTCTGCCTCTGTAATCAGACTGACCTTCAGGGAAGACTTTTAGTGTCCTGTGATGAACTTAATGATGTTTATCGGTTTCAGAGGTTGTAAATCAATCTTGATATTTTTCAAACAATTTTCAGGTTTCTAAATACAAAATTAAGATAATTGCAAAACGAAAAGCTGCAAGACCAGAAAATCAAATGCCAAATTCATACACTGGTCCTCAAGGGTTAATCGACATTTGATCCAATAGTGAACAGCAAACAAGTAGCTGCAAGGCCTAGTTCCCTCTGGGTACACCCAAATCAGTGATGTCACAGCAGACAAAACCATAACTCGACGCGTTAGCTTTAACGGTTATTGGTTTGTGTCAGCTGTCATGCTGCCTGCGACACAATGAAGTCATCTAAAGAGCTGTTTAGCATTAAGATCCATTGACAGAACATAACATCATAGCCAGCAGGCATCCAGGCTTGTCGATGAGGAAATGATTGTCCGTCCATTACTTCAAATTCCCCAGTAGCCTAAGGTATGATCAGCCAAGCCACTGACGTTTAGATAGATGAGAGAGAGTGGGGATTTAAAAGTGACTGGCTTGTTGATTTAATGGTAACTAAATTTGAGCTGATTTGAACTCAGATCAACAACCTACATATTGTTTTGAAATATCTGATGATGGTCTGTGTTTGTGCACTGCCCCTCTCTAACAGCCCACTATCTAATCTTAGCATCCACACTTGAATGAATGGCAGGTAATCTAAACTGGTCATCTGTCACACAATTTACCACAGTGGGTGTAAAAATGGCAATGATGCCTCATGTGGCCCTTTATAACAGATTAATTTCCCCCAACATAAATCTACAATAACAAAGTGACAGTATTTTACAAATGGCAGAGCCTGTTTTGGTGGAACAATTCAGCCTTGTGTTATCAGACCATGGGACCTTACACTGTCTCAGAACTGAACTTTGACTGTAGATAGGCTTTGTGTAGCTATGTCAAAAAACCTAATGTAGAGCTACAGCGATGGTTGTCCCTCTGGATGTTTCTTCTGGAGAGACTATCTTGGTTACTTCCTCTACCTCGTCTCCCCTAGTGGCTCTGTTTTCTTCCAGGTTGTTCCTATTCTACTTGGAGTCCTGGTTGAGGCCACTGAGCTATTAGGAATCTTTCATGCAGGAAAAAAATTTCCATTTACGTATTCACCTGTGTGAACTTATAAAGGCATGTGTCTTTACACGGTATGGCCAATCATGTGGACTCTATTCAAGATGTACAAGCATCTCAAAAATTATCAAGAAATGGAAGGCAAGTGTCATGACAAAATGTCAGGATACTTATGTCAGTGCGACATTTCCAATTAGGTGTAGATTGATGAGGGGAAAAATGTGTTTCAATAATTTTAGGACAAGGCTGTGACACTTCAAAACGTGACAATAAATTCAGACATTTTCAGACACTAAGTTTCAATGTCTCCTCCTCCTTCCATGCTGAGCTGCATTCATTTTGGAAAAGATAAACGCTCCAAATATCTCTTTTGTTTTTCAGAATTTGAGGAATTTAGCTTTGAGCTGAAAGGCAGACCTATATGGGGACAAACACACTGACTGAGGTGGCATTTCAAGAGCTGCGACTCTATCAACAAACCTCTGCAAATGGGAAAACTACAGGAAGACAGATATAGGATGCGCTGTTCAAATAAACAACATCAGACTGCAACAAATGTAGGCTAGAGCCTTTCTTTGGCACAAACCTACACGCCTAAAATACAATGCTGCTATGAATATCCATCCTTACAGATTTAACGCTGTGTGTGCTCATGAGTGGAAAATTCTGCTGCACCTGTTTTCACATAAGAGTACTAAAGAAGTCGAGGTGAATAAGAATAAGACTGGTTGCTTAGACATTTTACGAAGTAAATAGGATCATATGATGAAAAAATTAAAGAGAGGGGAACCAAGACTTTATAGAGGAATGTAGTTATTAAGACTTCACCATCTTGTTTTTACTGTTTACTGTCAATAAAATGACTTCTTAAATAGTTTTTTCTGTGTTTATAGACTGGAGGTGTGAATTTGGAGGAGGGGGGGTGTTTGGTGAGCTCCACACTCAGCGGCTCGTCCTTACCCTCGCCGCCCTGGAGGAGTAGGGATCCTCGAATAGATTCCAGATCACTGGCTGCCACTTCCTCCACAGGCTGACATTACCGTCGGCGGCAACGTCCTCAATGCCGAGCCTCTTCCCGATTTCGTCGTCCTCGTCCCCGTTGTCTACGTTGAGCTCGAACACGTCCAGAGCTTCCTCCGCGTCCCGGTGCTGCCGGTATGTCATCCAGCAGCAAGGCTCCACGTCCGTCTCATCGATTCCCCAGAAGGAGAGCTCTTCTTCGAAAAGCGGTCCGCACACATCGGCCGGGCAGTGGAGCTTGCCGGTCCGGTAGTAGTTGAGCACGTAGGCGAACACCCCCGGGTGGCGGTCGAAGAAGTACTCGTTGGTCCGCGCGTTGTACTCGATGAAGCCGGGGACTTGTTGCAGCTGATCCAGCACGGAGTCGATATCCGAGTCGGAGGCGAGCAGCGCCAGTCGCGTCCCCGGCAGGGTCTTCAGGGTGGTTTTGTAGGTTTCGTGCCTGGTGCCCCCGACGTTGAGGATTATCCTCTCGTTGTCGTCAAACTTGCCCATTGCTCTGTATCAGACATGACTTGATAGAAAGCGGGGGAAGTTGGCGAGTGCAGTCCGGAGGTAACGGCGAGCCCGACGCGCACACACACAAGCACACACACCCACAGTTCGGTTCAGCGGAGCTCCAGGATTTTGGCCGCCGTGCGCAGCATCTTAGTTTGCACTCGCCCGACGCTTTCGTGGCTTTCTCGGGGGGCGAGGAGGATTGGCCATTGTCTGTTTGGCAAAATGTGAAGGTCGTCGACGTGAGTCCTTCAGTCAGTTCAGACAGTCGGTGGTCTTGGAGTGTGGATTGATTTCAACCGGCGGCTCCAAGTAGACTGCTGCGCTGCTGCTGCCGTTGCGCGTCTCCGGCGTCCCTGCCCTCTCCAAGACGCACCAGCGCTCGTCAGCGCCGGGCTCGTTACTCACAATATGTAACATCCGAGATTCCTCTCAATTAAAGTAATGTCGGCTCTTTGTCCATCACTATGTGTGGAAAACAAGTCCCACGTTGCACACTGCTGTTTTTGTTGTTTCTTAGCTTGCAAAAAAAAAAAAAAAAAAAAAAGCGAAGTTTTCTCCAGACATAAACCAGTCACGACCTAGAGGGGAAATTTCCATCCTGATATGAACATGATTTGCTGAACTACAACAACTGCAAGGAACTACAATTACCAAGTGAAGATGCTGAGGGAAGGCAAAATGTCCCTTACATTTGAAGAGATCATCTAAATTTCTAAAAGAAATGGGGTCAGGAATAATTGCTCCCTGTGTGGCAACAGCTTCACAGATTTACTTGGATTTATATATATGTGACATCATGTGTGTCAAAGTGGGTGCAGTCACATGAAATGTGTGTATAGCTGACTAAACCAGGGGTTTAATTACAGAAGCCTTTGTCCAATGTGCCAGAAAGGAAGGGTATTTGTGATATTGGTATGCAGCTTCATTCACCACTGGCGTTTCTCACACTGCTATAGCCCAGTGAGATCAGAAGGACAAATAAGTCTGTACTAGGGGAGAGTGGGTAAGGTTGTAACATGGGGAGAGTTGTATCAACAATTCCACAAATTAGGGAAAGCATAGAATTCATATGATCATTTTAGCATTTACCCACTTCATCCCCAATCCCACATGGTGGTTGTCAAGGCTGGAAACAGGTGCATGTAGATTTTATTGAGAAACAAACTTTGAAGTAAGCAAGTAAATTTTTTTGACCAAAGCTACATTTTCTAAGTATTTACACAACTGGAGATAAAATCATGTGATTTACAGTAGATTAAAGTGTAGCTTCTCAGGCATAATGAGATGTATTTTCCCCATGCTAATTTCAAACCATTATGCCAATAAAATACAATAAACTAAGCAATGGGTTGTAACATATATTTTAGAAGTGGTCAAACCATCCCCTTACATAAAACTGAAAACACTTCCTGGATTTTAATCATTTTACAGCAGGCAGTGGAAAAGAAAGACTGAGAGAGGTGTGCCTGCTGATGTTTTAAAAAAGCATCTGATGAGGTCACAAGAAAGGGCAAGTCAGTCAGATGAGTGGTGAAGGAACATGTATCGGTGCCATTTGCAGTAAACAAATGTGGGTATTTTGTATAAAAATTTAAGAGTTGTAGCTCAAAAATTCAGTGAGTTATAGTTGCTGAAGCAAAAAGTGTTACAACCATACCCGCTCTCCCTTATATGCCTGAGTAATAACACTCTTATTACACCACATACACCGTTCAAAGCCACTAAATGTAAACGGATTCACCATTGCTAGATAACCAAATTTGTCATTACGCAGCTGGAGTGGGGAAACAGCAGGAACAGTGAAGATAGGCTATAAAGTCTATTATATATCTGTGTGAAAGCAACTGAATGATACAAGTCAGCCATCAGTCAGTCATTAATGAGCCACTGAAGTGAAACATGAATGAAGCAACTACAGTGTTCTGATGAATTAGTGCAGTCTGCCAGAAATATTACCAGTAGAGCAAGGAATACTAGTAGAAACCACAGTAACAGTTATATGCATAACATTCCAAGGTTGTTCACTAGTACCACTCATGGGTCCAACATTTCCGACCTCTTCATTCCTCATCCGACTTCTGGACCATGTTGATCATCAAATCTCTTGCCTATACTAATCCCCTGATTAGTTACTCAGTGACTTTCGTACTTGGAAGAAAGGCAGACAGTATATGCACCAGTAAGAGTATTATTAGAAGCAGTTATAACAGTTGTAGTTACAGGCATGCAGGGCCTAATAAATCTGCCAAAGGGCCCAAAATGAACCATGGACCTCCTGAACCTGTTCATGAGGTATTTGCTTCAAGTGATGTTAAGTGACACAAGCAAGGTCCATTCCCAAGAGAAGTGATGGAAGAGATTGAAGTACTTTTGAATCTCAGAGCAGAGACACAGCTGCTAGAAGGCACGTCAGATGGCAGTCTCAACTCAGCTCAGTGTACGAGGAGGAAAGAGTGACATCTTTAGGGAATCCAAGCACAGCTCAATCAGTCAGGAACACAGCAGACAGCCCGCTTATAATTACATGCATCATTATTCCCTGATGTAAGGCTGCTTTGTAAAGCTGCAACCTCTGAGTAACCTAATTACTCATTTCCCTTCTTGATCAAATCTGCCAAGGATGGGATTTTTTTTTTCAGTTTCACGATTAATAAAGGAACAATAACCTACTGACCAAGTTATATTTATTGAATGTATATCGCACTCAAATTTCATCCATCCATCTATTTTCTACCGCTTTTCCGTTTCCAGGTCGCGGGGGTGCTGGAGCCAATCCCAGCCAACGTTCCAGGCGGGGGGCGGGGTACACCCTGGACAGGTCGCCAGTCCATCACAGGGCCAACACAGAGATACAAACAACCACTCACACTCAGACCTACGGACAATTTAGAGTATTTAACATTTGATTTATAAATAGCATTAGATTGATGTTCAGTCTCTTTTTCTCAGATATCTGATCCAGTATTTAGGCACCATCAAATATTTACTCATATCAGTATCAGAGCAACTATAACAAGGATTACTTGAGTGGTAAAGCTGACTGCGGCGCTATAATATTTAAACTCAAAACTAGGGCTGTCAAACATTTAAATTTTTAAATCAGATTAATCTCATGGCTGCTGTGGATTCATTTAAATTAATCAATATTAATATTCATTCATTAATTGTGTTTCATTTTGTGGGGGCAATAAAACTCATGAAAGAAGGCAATATATGAATACTGCTCTCTAGTAGGTGTCCAGGTTGAACTCTATAAAAAAATGAATTAATTAAAATACCAACCACATCATATTTAGAAACCACTCTTTTTCTCTCTGTCTTTTTTTTCTTTGTAAACAAATATCCACATTACTGCGGCCCTCTTATTCATCTTTTAGCCAGCTGCTGAGACCGACTCACTTGTTAACTTGTTTATCAGAGAGGAGAGCTGACCGCTTCTTATGTACAATGATATTTGTAAACAAGCAGTGTCAGCTTTTCATGGGCTCCTGAATGAGCTGACCGCTAGTGATGGAGGTATTGATTTCACGGTATCGATATATCGACACTCACACACAACACATTTGAGTATCGATTACTCAAATAAAGTATCGATACAAATTAATAAATGCAAAATAAAAGTGCATGTGCCACTTCCTAATATTTTTTTGTTAAATTACTCCAGGTTTTGTGTCCTCTCCAAGGGACAGTCCTGCATACTAACGCCTGGATTTGCTCTATACTAATGGCTGCCATTTTGGACAGCGATTTAAGGCAACTCAGCTCGGACAAGCTTCATTAGCGCACTGACCGATATGCATTGCCAGAGATGATGCATATCGGGATTTTGAGATG
Organism: Remorina albescens; assembly: GCA_034769265.1. NCBI lineage: Eukaryota > Metazoa > Chordata > Actinopteri > Carangiformes > Echeneidae > Remorina > Remorina albescens. The sequence goes on along the minus strand of CM068484.1, from coordinate 14,494,524 downwards.
CGTTAATTGCGCTAAAACTTTTAATCGGATTAATCATGCAAATTAATTCATCCGGATTAATGCTTTAATTTCAACAGCCCTACTCTAAACATATGCTTTAATCAAAAAGGTAGATGAGTTAAATAATAAACTTGCTTGTTTTAGCGTGTTTGGTAGCCAATATCTGTTTGTCAAAAAAAATAAAATAAAATAAATAGTAAACTTTACTCATAACCACAAAGTAGGGTCTGAAAAATATTATTAAAATCTGACCAACCATGTGATGACCTCAGGGAACATCGACTACCATCTGCTTTAACAAATTATATGTTGGTCCAGCTGTATGATGTCTGCATCATGTCTGGGGAATTTCTTCCAGGTTAAACATGAAATGAATGGAAGAATTAAACAACTTGGACTTAGTGGTCGAAATGGGGAAGATTTATTCTGGGTGGCAAAAGTGAAAGAAGAGCAACCAAAAAAATCCTCATCAACATCACTGCCGAGCCCTTGAGTAAGGCGCTTATCCCCCAACTGCGCAATAGTAACTACTATACTTTTTACTATACTTTTTTAACCTTTCTCTCAAGGAAAGTCTTTTCATCAGAGGAGACCAAAACCCTGCAGTACCAGATATTTAAAAAAGAAAGAAAGAAAGAAAGGAACACCTGATGACATCTCACTTCCCCAAAAAGACCTGCTAGATCCAACAAGAAACTTGCAGTTTGTCACTATGACATTTTCAGTGAAGGTTTACAATGACCCTCACTTTTTAGGACAAAAACTTGAACTAGTAAAAACATCTACTGCGAGAAAATTCTTCATTTTCCATTACCTGCTGTCTTTCACATTGATTTATCATGAACCGGCTGGTGAATTTACACAATTGGGATGCTAAGTCTCTTTAATGTTTTACTAACCAGGTTATTCATCACAGAAGACGAATATTGGGGACTGAGGTAGATGAAGACAGTCTTTGCCTGTAAACAGCTATCTTTGTACTGACCAGTACAAATAGCAGATGCTTCTTTCCCTTCCCCCCTGCATTTAATATCTTCACCAAAAATAGAACAGGTGGATAGCTGATCTTTATCAGGATCTAGAGAGTGAAAGAAAAGTCTATTGGAAAGCTGGGGTCCTTGGCCAGTCCATCTTTCTCAAGCAGAGCCGCAGTATCCGTCCCAGAGGGGCTGAAGGCGAGACAGACAGCCTTGGCTTGATCCAATTCTGGTCCACAGTAGTATTAATCAGTAATGCAGGAATAGGAAATGATAGGAATGTGTTCAATGTTTTCAAATTTTTCTAAAAGAATGGGCCAAAGGACATTTTGGTCAACAGAACAAACACAATAAATGAATGAGAGTATCACTTTGAGTTTCAGAGAAATTGAGTGGATAATTAAGGATGCTGCTGAAATGTATCCTTTGCACTGAACTACAGAGCTGAGCCCTCGGCAAATAGGGGCAGGGAGATTTTTCAGTCAGAACTTTCTGCACTGCCCTGCACAGACTGTCTGCTGAGTTTATATTTGATGAAGCACAATACCTCTTTCTTCCTCCCAGTAGCCTGACAACATAATCCTGCTGACATTGAAGATGTCTCAGGACTAAAAGGACAAAGCTATGGCTGAGGGAAAAAAATAAAAAGTCAACATTTCCAATGTCCATTCATGTAATGACAAAAGTAAAATGCCTACATGCTGAGACCTTCAGAATAACTGAGATGACATCTGTATAATCTGGACTTCTAAAACCATAATAACTCTGATTATATTTTCAGGCATAGAAACCTGTGTGAACTCTGAGGCTAGTCTTTAATTTTTATGCATCTACAAAATTTAAAAGGCTACTCTTGTTTTTCTTCACTGTTTCACGTTCATTACATTTCCAGTATCCAATCTCTGTGTATTTGCTCCCAACAATAATCAATTGTCAAGTCTGATTTGAATTCTATACCTGCTGCTTCACCAGCTGAGTACTTCTGTGGAGCTGCGGCAGTAGAAGTAAAAAGAGAGCTCTTTCTTAGTACAACTTCTCCTTCTTTCAGAGTGCATGGAGAAAAGAGAAACTAAAGAGGTCAAACTGCAAGCTACACAGAAGATCCTAAATCACCGTGCTGCAGCAGGAAGTGATTGGTTAGCATTGATACACATGATGTGACACAGCTGCCTGTGAGTGAACAGTGAACCTGATAAATCAGATGAAGTTACATTGAATTTTATGCTGAATGGTTTCCAGTGAATCAGCTGTGCGTAGGCAGGTAATCTGAATCATGAGGGACTGGCACACTCAATGAATGCTACTATAGAGAGAGGTGATTACATAATGTAATTACAGATTGTCTATTGTTTACTATTAAGTATTAATATGAGTAGTAATGTGTGTTTACACATGATGCCTTTAACAGTCCTCTTTCTGGCCTTTCTTCATGCACATTACCTCTAACAGGAACATTATATCCAATCAACTGCTCATTTGTATTCCAAGCAAGTGATATATGAATAAAATGGAAACCCTAAGACTTTTCTGGAGCTTTAGTAACAATAGGTTAGGTCAGCCAATCAGAAGAAAGGCATTCACATGAAGGTTCTGTTACATTAAACTGTGTTCTAAACTAAAGACCATCGAGTGGGAGTGGGTTATATAGCCCTCCGAGAGTGTGTGTCAGTGCAAACTCACACACCACACTCCCAGTAGCTGGGGCTCTGACTGAGATAGTTGAAATACCAAGACATAAGTGTTGCTTTGTGTGTTACTTCCCGTGATGCAACAATAAATCACTTCTCCCTTGAAACACACATATGACTATTTCCACACTTACATTAAGAAAGTTTACAGTGTATGTAGGAAAGGACATGTTGCTGTGTATCCGAGAAAAATGTAAATGAGCTTGGGCTTTTGTTTTTTTTGACTTAAACATTTCAAAAATTATTCAGAAGGCAAGGAGTTAATAACGCTAAGACTAAAATGCACCCTTGGGGACGAATTTGGTGAGACAAGTTCAATGAAGCTGTGAGGAGAGCAGTTGAAGGAATTTCCTTTTTTTATTTTATTTATTTATTTTTGAGGCTCTGCTACCAACACTTTCAACTCCATCTAAAGCTATCATGCAGTAGAATTAAAAATAAAACAAACAAATCATCCGACGAACTATGTGCTCACAGATGGAATTAGGAAGGAATCCCAGTGGAAGTAAAGCGAGTTGATTAAATGTTGAGAACTGAGCTAGTTTACGATGAATCCAACATCTTTTTTCTGTGCTGCATGAGAGGAAGTCATTTGCATAGTTTCTATGTCTAATTATAAGTTATGATTAGACAAGGGCGGTTTATTTCGCCAGGAGACATTTTCAAAATACTTAAGGGTCATTAGAGTTAATGAGCAGAGTGTGTATTACACTTTGATCATTGCTCATTCAGCCAATGCTCTGTGACTTTATGCTTACCTCTCTTTAAATGAATCATTTCACATGTGAAATAAATCAAAGATGGATATTTCTTGTGATGACGTATGCAATGGAACAATAAAGCCACAGCCAGCCAGCAAACATAGTCCAACAGATAAAATTCTCTCTTAGTGTCTTTGCTGTAATGGTGTTCTTGTGTTGCCATCTGCAGGTAAGAGGAGGGCTCTTCAGCACTGCCTGGAGTCTGAACCCACCTCAAGGACCACGTGCTGACTCTGGCATGTGACTCTGAAATTCAGAAATTTCAAAGGGAGGATGATTGGATTGATGATTGAATGATCTGAGTCTTATAATATACCCATTCTTCTTTAAATCCCCAAATGAGCATTATTTTTGCCTAATCTGAGCTGTGTTTAACTGGCTTGTTAACCAACTGTCAACTGACTGCTCCTGTAAACTTTGACCTTTTCCACAGCAGATATTTAATTTGTCATACAGCATAGGCACATTAACAATCCCATATGGGTTCATGGAAGCTACTCCCTGTGCAACTACATATCTGTGAGGATAAAATGTCAAAATGTTCTGTTCTGTTCTGCTGAAGCAGCTAAATGGAATCCAGCCTTCATATTTTGCGGCTTTCCCAATTGTAAGGCTGCATTCAAAATGTTTATGTTTAGGTCAGTGAACAGCAGCAATAAGAGCTGGGTGACTTCTCTGAATGATAAAGATGCTTCAATGTTGCCCATCTTATCTCCATTCACCTAGGAAACACCTAACACTTGAGCCATTACAGGGAATCACAGGCTGCAAATGGTTATTGGTGCGAGGAGTTCACTGACCTCATGATTTTTACTTCTCTTGGCTTAAAGTTGCTTTATGTTGAAGTTCAAAGGAGGAAATTTGGGTGTAAGAGCTTTGACTTGTGTGTTATCAGACACTAAAATTTCTCCTGCATATATGTCAGAAATTCAGTTTCCCTACGTGGCTACAGCTTGACCTGAAGGGTATTCCAGAAAGTGGGTTATGTGAAAACTCTGAGTATGTTAACCCTGAGATGAGGGAAACTGAGTTATCTGTTCCAGAAAGATGGGTATCTGAAACTCTGAGTCAATCACCATGGCAGGTTTTCTTTAAGAAACCCTGAGTTTCTACCTGTCTCCTCCCACACAAAGAAAGCTGTTAGACATGGATTGCCCATTCATTCCGAATCCGATTGATATCAAAGCCCAACTAATTCGAAATGCGTTATGTGGCGAGAGAATCTTAGATGTCCTGGCATTTCCAGAGGAGTCTCTATTCAAATGCTACCGCTTTTCATTCAACGGTATCATTTATCTCAACAACATTCTCTGGCCATACATCACCAACCTCACACACCGTGGACGTGCGCTCACATCACAGAAAAATTTAAACATCGGTGATGCAGAGCACTATGGAAAGGCAACACCCTGCCGTACAAATTAATGACCCCGAGGATGACCTTCCTGTCCACCCTGCAGACGTCCAGGATGGAAGGGCTGTAAGGGACCTAATCTGCAGAAACTACTTTTGCATAAAACAGTCAAAAACAAATTCACATGATTTGGTCTTTATTCCCTAAAAGTACAAAAGCAGCAGTTAGGATTAGTAATATAGTTCCAACCATTAACATATTTCACCTGTGAAGTGCACCCACCTCAACTGACGTTCCAGTAATAGAATTTCGAGGTCTGTTTTTCCTAATCTGGCGATCCAGATAGACCATTTCTTTTTCTGTATAGTCTTCATTAGGTGGACTCTATACAATTCCTTCAAAGGTAACTGGGAAACATATGGAGGACATTTAAATCCTACAGTTCTACATACAGATTTAACGTGGTATTGACTGAAAACCTCACTGTGTCAAACTGCGCTGTGGAAGTTGATGGACCCTCCTGGTGATGTCCAGCCATGTTCTGTTGATGGACAAGAATGAGCTAGTAGTTTGTCCATGATCTATGATCATCACTTTAGAGTACATGTCAAGCTCCAAGTTCCACTCAAGAATGTAAAGGATTGTGAATGGGTAGAGCACTGCCAGTAGCTATACATAATATTAAGACACACTTCAGTAGGCCTCTCTGGATCTCTCCCTGTGGCAGCAGACAGCGTTTCTTCTTCATCATCACCATCATCATCCTCCTCCTGTGATGCAGGAAAAGATACTGTTTCAGAATACTTTGAACAGCCATCTGAGGCAAGATCTGAGTATGGAATACTTACAGCTACCGGGTGTTCAATTGTTTCAGTTGGAGGCTGAACGAGGCAGATGACACCATCCACAACTGTTGGGGGGGTGGAGATTTTATATAGTTATATATATATATAATACAAGTTTTATTTTTTAAAAGAGACAAGTGTATACTTACATCTGATGTAGGCAATTGTGTCCTGGGGGGTGACAGGCTCAGATGAGCTTCCCCCCAGGATGCCCTCAGCCGCCAGTTGCTCACTATTTTGGCTAAGGGCCAGCTCCTCAGCCTCTGTCAGAGGTGGTGGTGGCGGCCCCCCACCCGTTTTTAGGGCCTCTGCCTTCTCTCTGTTGGCTAAGCGGTACTCAAATGTTAAGCTCTTTTTTAAAATTTGTAGATTTTATTTCGTTTGAGTACACATTTTCACTTTTTAAATGACTTCAATAAAAATGTGTAAACATTGTATGATGTGTTAATCTACTAAGTAGGGTATTAAATGAGATGACGTTAAAACATTTTGTTAGAGGTTTAAATTACTACTTGAAGTAGCCACTGAAATAATATTTACTTTTACTTTTGTTTAATAGCTTAGGTCAATTATAAAAATAAAATAAAAATCAGAGTGAGGTACAATCATAGCCCAGCAAAATATGCCTTACCTTTTTGAGTGATGTTTTTGTATTTCATTTTTAACTACTTCCAAGTACGCTTCTCCCCTGATGGATTGCACCTAAATGAAAATCAGATTTTATTCCTATTTATACTTATAACTGTAAGCTACGATCTCTTACGGTTAAATGTAAAATCAATGTAATAGTACATTCAAACTTACGCGCTGACTCAGGTAGCAATTTTTTCCCATGCCGTTTCTCTCTCCTTCATCTGTTTGTTGAACCTCCTACCTGGAATACCCCTCTGAGCTGCTGGAAAGAACAACTTGTGAACACTCCTTAATGCAGTGAAAACAAGTGGACACACCTGCGTGAGGTTCTGTAATCTTGAAATAAATCAAAATAAAATTACATAGCATAGCAAAGAAGATGCCTCTTGTATTGATATTCTATACATTTGACAATTACAGCAAAAATGTTATCGAGACCAAAAGCATCACTTTTTTGTTTTATTTTCTACTAAGGCTCATGAGCCCACATGAAACATACCACACTGAACAGTTTGTTTAAAGGGAAAGAAAGTCAACAAAGCGTTCCCATGATCATTTAAGGCAAAGAGATGTAGTATCGAGACTTGGCAATAATTCTAATGTGTAAAGATTAAGCATCAGAATGAAGAGAGAAAATATAAGGCAATGATTTGTGAGCTGCACAACATTCTACATTACAGGGAATTCCAATTTTGGCAAAAAATTAAAATTTTTATTGTGAGTTTTTACCACATTTTACTAAATCAGCAGTTAGATTTTCATATACTGTAAAGTTATATGAAATTATAATATTCTCATAAATTAAACTTCATCTGCAAGACAGGGAGATGTGACGTACATGAAGGTTAATGCTTCACGGTGCCATTGTCGCTGTTTTTCCAGGCTTGAATATACCATTGGGTGTTAACTGACATTGGCACAAATTGCATACTTTTGTTAATTATATTTGGAAATTTAAATGCAGATCCTGAGAGTAGAAAACAACATTTAAGCCTCACCACAAGGATAAACTAATCAAAATATCAAAAGACTGAAACATAAAGCATTGTCAACTGATTCCTTTCTGTGGTATGGGTATCCAATAAATACAAATAAATACAAACGAGCACACCCTAAAGGATTCCAATTCCAAAAGTAAAGTAACGGTAAAGGTGTAGAGACCATAAAATTAATTTTAATGCTCCTGGCTAATCAGATGATTTGTCATTCTCTGTGTGAATGAGTAAATGAAAACATCATGCAGTCACATTGTGCTGGTAAACATGCTACAAGCCCAAATTCACACTTCCAAACTGTACGTTTAGATATTGTGCAGTCTGAGTGGAATCAGCACAACTAGCTGTATTACTATTAAATCTTATGATAAAAAAATTAAATGTATACAATTAAAACTTAAATAGCAAAGATGAATATTTTTTATGGTAAAACCTTAATTTTTTCTCATACGTTAATTTGGCTTGGATTGTTATTCCCACTGATACCTATGGGTGAGCTGTTGATGGTGTGGGGTTACAACAATGACTGCAGACATTTGTAATTATCACCTATCACTGATGTTTTGTTTTTGGAAGACATGTCAGTGAAACTAACATTTACAACAGGATCTGGATCTGAATGGAATACAGCCGTGTTAGCAGATGCACCTATAATACACTGCCTGGCCAAAAAAAAAGTCGCCACCTGGATTTAACTAAGCAAATAGGTACGAGCCTCCTAATCGATAATTACTGCATGGGCGATTATCTTTCAGCTGGCAACAAGTTATTTAACCCCAACTGGTGCAATGAGTTGCTTCTCATTTCCTAAACAACTATGTCGAAAGACACATCCCGTGGTCGTGGAAAAGATGTTAGTCTGTTTGAGAAGGGTCAAATCATTGGCATGCATCAAGCAGAGAAAACATCTAAGGAGATTGCAGAAACTACTAAAATTGGGTTAAGAACTGTCCAACGCATTATTAGAAACTGGAAGGATAGTGGGGACCCATCATCTTCGAGGAAGAAATGTGGCCGGAAAAAAATCCTGAATGATCATGATCGGCGATCACTTAAATGTTTGGTGAGATCAAATTGAAGAAAAACAACAGTAGAACTCAGGGCTATGTTTAATAGTGAAAGTAAGAGCATTTCCACACGCACAATGCGAAGGGAACTCAAGGGATTGGGACTGAACAGCTGTGTAGCCTTAAGAAAACCACTAATCAGTGAGGCTAACTGGAAAAAAAAGACTGCAATTTGCTAGGGAGCATAAAGATTGGACTCTGGAGCAATGGAAGAAGGTCATGTGGTCTGATGAGTCCAGATTTACCCTGTTCCAGAGTGATGGGCGTATCAGGGTAAGAAGAGAGGCAGATGAAGTGATGCACCCATCATGCCTAGTGCCTACTGTACAAGCCTGTGGGGGCAGTGTTATGATCTGGGGTTGCTGCAGTTGGTCAGGTCTAGGTTCAGCAACAGTATGTGCTCAAAGAATGAGGTCAGCTGACTACCTGAATATACTGAATGACCAGGTTATTCCATCAATGGATTTTTTCTTCCCTGATGGCATGGGTATATTCCAAGATGACAATGCCAGGATTCATTGGGCTCAAATTGTGAAAGACTGGTTCAGGGAGCATGAGACATCATTTTAACACATGGATTGGCCACCACAGAGTCCAGACCTTAACCCCATTGAGAATCTTTGGGATGTGCTGGAGAAGGCTTTTCGCAGCGGTCAGGCTCTACCATCATCAATGCAAGATCTTGGTGAAAAATTAATGCAACACTGGATGGAAATAAATCTTGTAACACTGCAGAAGCTTATCGAAACAATGCCACAGCGAATGCGTGCCGTAATCAAAGCTGAAGGCGGTCCAATGAAATATTAGTGTATGACCTTTTTTTTTGGCCAGGCAGTGTATAAAGGAGCAATAAAGGCAAATTAGCAGTGGCAGATTCCGTTGATCACCCCTTGTTTCAGTGTTTTGTTTTGTTTTGGGTTTTTTTTGCATTTTCTAACCGCATGACAGTGGTAGTAACCAAAACTGAACATAAAGCATTTTCATTCCAAAATCAGATAAGTTCAAAAAGGTGATGATTAGTGTTACGAAATAAAAGACAGGAAAGGTGCGGATATCAAGACTCCATTTTCCTGCCAGCACAAAGAATGAATTAGCTGTGGTTTATCTGTATCAGCTGTATTTTTGTGCCTAGTGTAAAAGATTACATTATCATTTTCAGGTCTAACTGGTGTAGTTCCACATCAATCTATTTTGGAAGCAGATTTCGGAATGTGTATTACATTAGAGGATTGAGAGCAACTGTGATGGACATTGAAAATACTAATTAACAGTAGATCTGAAGACCATGTATTATGTGTGCATTCAGATTTGACTGAATAAGGCCTCCATGTAGGACTGTGATTTCTACTGCTGCAGCTCCAAGACTGTATCAGGCTGAATCTGACTATGAGTGAGATTACAATTACTACCTTCCTGTTGTTTTTAAAGGGCCAGCACGCTCCATTCCTCACCTCCTCTCCAATTCCTCTGCTCAGCCCTGGACACCTGAGCCCCACAGTTTGAATAACTGAGTTTTCAAAATAACATCTAATGCAAACATATCAGTGATGTGAATGACATAAAGTGTACTGAACTGTACCAGACTAGCACTGTTTATGGTTGTAGATTAATGGGTGCTGTCATCATCACTGCTTCAAATCAAGTTACAATGTGGACAGCTCCACATTATTATCCCGGCTGTCACTATGAATAAAAATTCAACTTGAAACTGTGATTAGCACAAAGGGAATGAGACAGCATGACTAATGACAAAATTGATTTTAACCAGTCATTTAAAAGAGGAGATGCACTATTTCCTCTCCGACTGTGTACACAATCTAGTTTGTGCTGGTTTTTGCAACAGGAAAATACAGCCCTACATTTAATTTGACAGCGAAGTTATTGTTATTCATTAATATTTTAGGGTGTGTGTCCAGATTATGTTTTTCTTTCTCTGCACCAGTTCCTCTTTTTATTGTTCCAAATGAAAAGAGAGCACAGGGTCCCACCTTTCCAGAGCATTTTTGTGTAGCCACTTTTGAACTTTTGCTCACTGTGGTCCTTAATCGGGCGGGTGTCATCACCCTGGCAACCAAGAATGGAAACGTGGCTTGTACCATCTATCCAGAGCTGTATCAAGTGTCAGACAGGAACTATCACAACAAAATGTGATGGCTGACACAAGTCTACAGCAGGACTCCATTTCACAGCAGCCCTTAGATGAGACAATTGTATTCACCATCTCCAACAGATCACATACCCACAACCTCCACTGAGTGGGGACAAGAGTACAAACACAGGCATCCCCCCGTTTGTCCTCATGCTAAGAAAATAAACTGATCCTAATGAAAAGCAAAGTGAGTTTCTCATAGCAGTGGTAGTAAGATATTGTTGTCATAGAAACAAAATCCATGTATTTCTGCTTCCTACCAAACTCACTATACCAGCACTTCTGTGCATGCGAAAAACACTACATGGACACACACTCTTGCACATCCTTTAAGAATAAATAAACAATATTTTGGAGGGAAAGTTAATCAGACAATAAATAATGATAATCTAGCAAATTTTCTGCATTGTCCTGGAGTAGATTCATTCAGGCCGGGTGCGTCGCCTGAGGCCGGATGCAGGAAACACCTCCTCAGTGTTTGGCTCATGACTTTCCTCTAGTGAAGGCATGGGCTCACAGTCCTCTACTTTTTCTTCATTTTCTTCTTCCTCTTCTTCTTCCAGCTCATCTCCTCCTTTCTCCACCTCCCCATCAAAATCCTCTGGTACAAGCTCCTTCAACTCTTCACCTTCTGTTTCAGTCTCATCTTTAGCTCCTGAATGCCTCTGATCGACTTTATCAGCTGCTCCACAGCTCTGCTCCACAACTGGTGAAGCTCCAGCTGCTGAGGAGTCGTTGGCCCCGAGGGATTCTATTAGGTGGCCCAGGTTCTGCTCACAGGAAGCATCTGAAAGAGTCAACACAAGTGATATGAAAGAGAAGTTATTTAGTACTGATAAAACATTGACTTAAATCTTATCTATTAAAAGCCAGTATTAAGGTACAGCAGGTCTCAGGTGCTAGAAAAGTTAGCTATATTTTAATAGCGAACATAATTAAAAGTTTTCATTGACTTGTGAGCTGCAGGTTTGCAGCTTACAAGTCTCCAGTTTGGAATTTGTCCATCATCCATCTTGTTTTGTTTAAACATATTTGAAGGAGAAGGTGGAGTTGAGGAGTTCGGGCAGGATCTGACCTGCTCTGTACTCTATCCTCGCTTGGTGCTATCGTCTGTCAATAAGACAGTAGCCATGGCCAAATACATCCCCTGCTCTATTTCCCTCTAAACATCATGTTGTATTTCACATAAACTTCAGTACAATCTGACTTCTTTTTACAACCAGTATAGTTATTTAGTCTGACTGATGGTCATTAGAGAGAATGAGGTTTAAGGGTATTCGGCATTGACTTCAGTTTTCAGAACCAGAATCTACGGACACTTTTATGTTTATCTATGCTTTGCATAAATATCCCATCCTGTAGGTCTTTCAAAGTTAAAGTCAATAAGCAATGTGTGTTTTAATGTGAAACACCCCGCATCAAGTGCTGAGGTTTGTTCATCAGCAAATGCATTACATTTGGATTAAAGAGGATGGCCAACTAAGTAAAACAAACAGGGATCCAGTAACAGAAAGCCCTCTTACTAAAACAAAGTAACATAAGTATGGGAAGGTGCATGCAGATGCATAGTATGTAAATGTTGTGTATGTATGTGACAGAGGTATGGAATCCTCCACACACACATCTGGTCAGAGTGATCAAACTTATTCCTCTGCATCATCTGACATTATTTTTATACACAATCTCACATAACCAAACCACAGGCTTTATGCAAAACACTGACAAGTCAAACTTCACAGCCTCATTTCACACCTCCACAGCTGGCAGTGTTCTGGCTGTTTGCAAATTTTGACTTAAAACCACATTCATGAGTATAAACCTAGATGCAAAACACTTTTCTACACAGGTGAATCTGTGTGCTGTTTAGAGTTGAATTTCAGATTGTGGTTAATAATAACAAGACGTGCAACACTAGTGACAAACTTGTCATACAGCCTGCAGTGAAGTTAGCATGCTGCATATGCCTGGTCACTGACAGTGTACACAGCACTACCACATTGCATTAGTGTGATCACAGAGACAGTAGTCGGCCCACCATTGATGTTTAGGGGAGGACAGTCCATCCCTCTCTTCTTCATCAAGTAGCGGATGGTTTGTAGTTGGGACATTATCTCATTTTTCTGCTCCTGGGCTACTGACTTCACACTGCAGAGAGATGAAGATGAGAAGGAGAAACAGGTTGATCTCAGAGGATTATGCTTCAGAGGGTGTATCTGAAGAATGACTGTGTCACTGTCTAGAATGTCCCATTTCAAAAGCTCCTTCATACGTGTCTTTCTTTCCCTCTTATATGAAGGCTGCAACAGGTGCCTATGCCGAGATACATTACATGCCAATATTGAAAATAAAATGGCAGTTAAAAAAAAAAAAAAAATGACTACAAAGGCAGACGGTGAAAAAATGATTTGTGGATCATATTAGACACTGCATGAGCCACTCAACTGACAGTGCAGGAAATGGTGTGCACGAGAGACTGTGAGCTGCTATCAGTATCTTTCAGACCATTTTATCTCCTGCAGGAGTTTGGACAAGTGTAAACCTTGTTTACATTCCATGGCTGAATAATGAGAAAGCTGCAGAAACTAGAAACTGACAGCTTCAATACTGCCCTTTTCTTGATCTCCAGATCAACCTTCGTGTTGGGTGGCATGAATACAGTTAGTTGTTATCTCCCAAATGGGTGTATACATAGTTAGCTGGAGCCACTTCTGATTGGGGAGCACACAAGTGTGCTCTCTCCATTGCTTATCATGACTATCTTACAAGGAGGAAAGCTATGCTTTTCCTCTCAGTCTGACTTGCTGCATAAAGTATTTTCAGCATCGCAGCCTTTTTATGATTTCCTAATTACACTATGTGAAATCGGGATTAAGATTGTATTAATCGTTCAGCCCTGACTAGTGCATCCCCCAAATACGTAAGGGGTTGCAGTAAGGCAGAGTTGGAGGCTTACAGATATTTTCTTTCTTGCTGTCAGATGAAACGCATAGTTTGTGTTTTATGAATAAGTTTATTTCCGTAAATGTTAGATTTATAACCATAGTTATTACATAAATAAAGCTTTAACTAACTTCATATTATACATGAATGTCTACAGAATTAAAGCTGGCTAATTTTCTTTCATTTTTTGGGGCAGCTCCACTGAACATACAGCGTTTAAAAGACAGATGATTCATTAAAAAAGCTGTAGGGCGTGTAGTGTAAATATGTACATAAAGCACGAGGACACCTGGAGAGCAGAGCATATGTAAACTGACCAGTTAGTGAGTGGGTCCAGTTGCGTGAGGATGGAGTTGAGCATCCTCTCCGTCTGTGCCAGCCTTTGCTCCAGCTCGTTCAACTGGTTTTCTGCACGAACCAAAACACGAGGATAAACACTTTGTATTAAAATTGCCTGTGGTAATCAAATATGTGTAACCACATGCAAACAGAAATCCCAGTATTTGGAATACACACCTGCCTCCACTGACTTTTTGGCCCCTTTTGCAAATTTGTCCCTTTGTGCCTGGTCATCTGCAGACTTGACCTGGGAGTTGAGAACAAACACACTCAGCATTGACTGATGGCTGCCATTCAAAGGTGTAAATTCACAATAGAATTAAGATTATACCTCCAGACATTTAAATTTAAGTTAGATATTTTCAGTCTAGTAACAGCTCTGGGTTACAATTTCATGATGGAAATTTAGCTCACTAGTCCTATAGCTGGCATGTTGGATGCTTAGGATCTTATCTGCATCTGTCATAAAGACAGCTGATAAAAACAAATGAAAAGGTTCTCATATTGACATATAGGCTATTGATTAAGTTTCAAATGTCAGTCATCAATTGATTAATCCACAATAAAAATAATAACTCATGATAAAGACTTGACCTAGCTGCAGGTAACTTCTGAACTCCATCAAAATATGAAACTTCTTCACTCCTTCTTTGGTCTTCTAACTGTTTCTTTGCTTTTCCAAAGAAAGCTAAGAAAGACAGTTTAATGTGGACAGGGGTACTGGAGATGAAAGGCAGTTTGGCTAAATTCCTATAGCAAACTTGTGAAGAGAGCTACATTTTCATCGCCTAGCCCGCTCAGTTTGACTTTGGCCTGGCCAGCAGATGCTCCTCTTCCAACACAAACTACTTGTGTTACAATTTCAAAGTATTGGTGTTCGTCATAAGCAAATAGCACACCACCCTTGAGCCTCATATGTCTGAAATGTGTAGTTTTGAATTTTATATGACCAACTCCTGAGACGTAGTATCAAAATGAAATCAAATAGTGAGATTGCTGACTGATGACTGATGTCATTTGGTGTTATAAGTCTCATATGTAACTTGTTGGGTTGTAATTTTGTGTCACATGCTAAATTTGTCCCATCTCTGCTGTTTGTGTGAGGATTTCTCTATTTATCTATCCTACCTTCAAAAACTTGTAGGCTGCAAACACTCCAACTCCAATGGCATAGAGAGGCATCAGTGTGAACACATAGCCCTTGTTGCTGTTGGATTTGTATTTGTCAGTCTTCAGTTCTTGCTCCATAAGCTTCTTCATCTGTTGCATGTTTTCGGGGGTTTGAGGGGAGCCAGGGGCGTTCATGCTGATGGGCTGGCCTCTGACTGCACCTGGACCTGGACCTGGCGCCACAAAAACAAATGGACTTTTCCATTTCATTTTTCATTCAGCTGGAGTCTGGAGGTTTAGGAAAAGTAAGAATTTACTTCTAGTTTTGCATTATTACATGTATTTACTCACTCTTCTGATAAAAAAAAAAAACTTGATCATCTTTTATTGTGCACATTACTCTTCCATGTTAAGTTACATTTAAACATCAGTATCTCTGTTATATTATTTCTATTGCTCTCTTTTGAAGTAGGTGTGCCTGTGATCATACGGTTTGTTTAAGAGCCACTAGAATCACAAAATCAATCATAACTATTATATATTTTATATATATATATATATATATATTTTATTAAAACTATCATCCTTATCTATTTAAGGAGAACCACATGAAAGCTCTTTTCCAAACCTGTAACACATATCTTTGTCTGTTAGTATATATATTTTATTACCCTGCATTCATTTTGACAAACAATTTTCTGAATGTAAATGAAAGCCCCAGAAAGTGGTAACAACATCTCAGAGCCTATCAAAGTTTTGGTACATGAATCAACAATTTCATGATGTCATATACACAGAAACATAGTGACCAAAATAAAATATTTTAGAAATTATGATATATTGTGCAAATATAACAATATATCAAACTATTCATTAAAAATGGAAATAATGAAACATAATAAAATGTGGTGCTCATTCGGCACCGTCAGTTTTGTCTACATAGGGACACACAGGGTAAAGCAGGTGCATAAGCATGTGTTTGCAGTTACAGAAACAGCTGGCAACACATTTTAACACCCTGACCAATTAAATACAGCACATTTGTAGTATCCATGTTGTTTCGCATGCTAACTTAAAGCACATAAACACAGCAAAGTTGGAAAAACAACTTCCCAACTTGGAGAACAGGACCAATATGTGGAGTGCATGAGTACAGCATTCCTTCTGATACTGAACACAGAATCCCAGTTTCACTTCTATAGGGCAGATAGTGTGCCCCCCCTCCCAAATTGACAACAACTGCCCTATAGCTTGATTTAGCCCCACAGCTGTTGAAGCACAGCTGGCTGAGGAGATCATCAGGGATAGATCCCTCTTGGCCTCACTCTCACTGGGAAACTTAAGTAAAAAAAAAAAAAGTAAAAAAACAAAAGTTCAGAGTAAACACAAGAAATTTGTGGTACAAAAAAGGACCAGACTCAGTGACTAACTCCCTAACCTTAACAACAACCTTGCGACCTGCCCTACATGCCCTAAAGATAACTATATCTAACTAGCCCAGTGAGCAGTGATAACTAACATGTCTTTGGGGTCTTCAGGTGGGAACCTCCTTTCACCAGTGTTTCGTCTAGTTGGTCCCACGACACCTCCAGGAGGCTAGACAGTGATCACTGGTGTCCCAGAGTCACGCCCCTAATGCCAGCTATCAGCGCTCCTCGCACCACGACAACTATCTGAAACAGCAATAGCATCAACTACACCGACCTCTCACCAACTGCACCAGTAAAAGCGGGGTTGGGAAACAGACCCTGGTTCGGGTAGGGGGGAGAAATAGAAGAGGTGGAGATAAAAGTAGGGATGGGATACAGACCCTGGTTCGGGTAGGGGGTAATGAAAGTATAGAGGGTGCAGGAGGTGGAGGACAAGATACACAAGACAAGATATACTAGCAGATTCAGCAAACAGACTCACCTAAACTTTCCTATAATCAAAGAAAGACATACCACAAGCCAAGTCAAACCAATACAGGCCGACTAACCACATGGTCTCAAAGAGACTCACACAGGCCACACCCTCCACTTAAATACACTTACTCTTCCTGCATTTCTTCCTTGCTTCTCTCAAGAGTCTGTCAATCCTAAGTGCTCCCCCTGCTGGGCCCCCAGCTACTATTACTTCTTCTAATCCAGATCCACTGACTGGATCTTACTGCCTCGTCTGACATTTCCTTCACTATTTTCCTCACACTCTGTCCCCTTCCTCCTAACTCCCTCAACAGAGACAACAGACCTTGCTACAAACCCTCTACATCATACTTCCACTGGACAAATCCTAACTTTCCATCCTCGCTGCTCAGCTTCAGTCCCTAAGTCTGCATACCTAAGTTTTTTTCTTTCATACGCTTCTACAACTGAATCCTCCCACGGCACAATCAGCTCTATGAAATATACTCTCATTCTACTACTAGACCACAAAATTATATCAGGCCTCTGTTTTGTACAGGCTATTTCCTGGGGAACAACAAGCTTTCCTCCTAAATCCACTTGCATCTCCCAATCACAAGCATCCTCTAAGCTGCCTTGCCTCCTTGTTATCTTATTAACTTTCTCTCCCTCTTGAACAAACTGAATTGCAACTCTCTTTGTCTTAGACCTTCCTAAATTTGCCTGCCCCCGTATATCTTCAATGCCTGCAGCTAAGCTTTTTAAAACTTGGTTATGTCGCCACGTATACCGTCCTTGTGACAGACTAACCTTACAACCTGACAAGATGTGCTTTAGAGTTGCAGTACCTGAACACAATGAACATAGCAGGTCTCCATTTACCCAGAGTTTTAAGTTCTGGGGAGTTGGTAATACATCATATGTTGCCCCTGTCTACGAACCTGCTCCACAATTAGCTTCCTCTTCTCTTTGGGACCTGCTCTACTCCACACCGGTTTGCCTGGGCCAAGCCCCAAGCCTCCCCGGCCTATTTGCACATTACCCACAATCTCTGTATGCCTAAAAGTTGCTTTCGCTTCCTGCACTGCCATTCTTGGATTCCATCTTCTCCCCTTGGTTGGGTTTGGAACCACCTTAATAACAACCACATCTTTACTCCCAGATAACAGGAGCTCTGTCCTAACCTTAGTACATTTAAACTCCTCCACTAGACTAGATACTGGGAGCTGAAGTATGCCCTTCCCATACAGTGCCACAGTACTTAAACATCTAGGAACACCTAGCCACTTCCAAATGTAAAAGCTTACTAATCTTTCCATTTTCTCTGCAGCAGATAACGGAATCTCATATACAGAAAGTGGCCACATCAACCTGGGAAACAATCCGAACTGCAAACACCACAGCTTCAACTTTCCTGGAAGCCCTGATTTATCTATTCTATCCAGTCCCTCAGCAACATCCTTCCGAAACTGCAATACCTGTTCTCCATCATGCAAGTCTGCGTTGTACCACCTACAATCATCCCTAAATATGCACGTTTCCGGTTGAGGAGAATCAGATGACACCACTGTGATGTTGAAGCTGTTATGGATCTTAATAATCAGACGGATGTACAGTGCATGAAGCATGTGGTTTCAAAATTCAAAGTGTTTATTGTCATATGTGCAGTAAAGAAACGCGTTTCCCTTTACAACGAAATTCTTTTTTCGCTCTCCACGGTGAATGCCAAACATATATAGAAAATAGATAAACAGAATCTAAACAGCAACAGAAATATAATACAATAGAATATAAAATACAGTAGAAATAGACCAAATAGAACAAGCTGACATATAAGCTATCAGCTCTGTGTGCTTCCAGTTTAACTTTAGCAGATCGGCAGCACCAGAAACTCAACATACATGACTTTTATTTTGGCAAATTTGCGCACGCGACGGCTTCAACCGAACTGAAGAGAACGGCTGCGCTCGAGGGCAGAACGGCTCGTGAGAACCAGCAGACGGGTAAAAATGGCTGTGAGGAAATGTCATTACCTTTTCTGCTGTACCGGGAGTCAAACCTGGTCTCCTTCGTCCCGTTCCCGCCGCCGACACCGAACAACCGCGGCAGGACGACGAACGTGAAGAGCACGGCCGTGAACGCCAGGGCGACTTGTTGTGATGTGGACAGTACCATCCTGCCGCCAAACGCGCGAGCTGCACCGGATTACCGGCCCGGTAAAAAAAAAAAAAAGAGCAACGGGGCCGAAAAAAAAAGATGAGCGTGAACGGGTGACGAGAGGAGACGACCTCAGGAGACTAACGGCGTCGAGCCTGCATGCGGAGACACACGGTAGGACATTAGAGCCGGACAGCTGGGCTCCTTCTGCTGACACCCACACACTGTCCACTTCCTGTCCCGACCTTTCACAATACAAGCCTCAACTGAAAAAGCTCAAAGAGTTGGCGTAAAGATCGCGATGGCCTATGGCAGGAAAATGCTCTAACCGCTGCCTTAGAGCGGGTCTATTCATCAATACCCAAATTTTATTTAGATTTTCTGTGTAGATTTCACAAACAGACACGTGTTATACTACACGACACAACCGGCGGTATTATTTTGAAATAAAGTCCGTCAATTGGATGAAAGCATCTGGAGAGATTACAGACTGATGGGCCAGTCTTTCTTAAAAATGGCCAGAAAGGGGGAAATGCTTGATTTACACTAAATGGTGTTAGCAGTAACACAATGACAGGTGCCCTGTTTTTTCTATAACTTTTTTCTATTTCTTTTTTATATCGACATTTTGTGTTGAGTTTTTTAAATATGGCCTATTGCATCAGTTTTCATCTAAAAAAAAATCTGTTCTCAACTGATCAATGCATTTGAGTTCTATGTCCCTCCCTTTGACAAAACAGTGGTCTTGTTGTCCTTATCATAGCCTGTTTTTGGAATAAATTTATTGCATAAAAAGTGTACAGGAACAGCAGTAAGTTTTCATGACATTAAGTTATTGACAAAGTTTCCCTCAAAGAAAAGGGTTTGTGCATATTATCACATTGAAAAATTCAAAGTGTAAGGAGCAAACGTGCAAACACAGGAGTGAGTTAGGCTGTCAGGATTTTATAGGACCAGTGGGCTCTGTTGATGAGCTCTAATGCAGGATGTTGTGGTCGAGTGGTTTCAATTACACCCCTCAGTCAATATGGTGCAGAATGACTGCCATTATATATATGTATATATATGTGTGTGTGTGTGTGTGTGTATTAGCATTTAAAGTGTTTTGTTGTCTTTGTAGTAGTTTCTTTGGTCACAAAGCAATTATTAAAATTATGATGGAAAGCTCAATTTTACAGAGCTACTGCTATCATGACGGAACACCTCAGGAGTCTTTACAGGAGTTGCCATTGTAATGGGGTGAGCTGGAGGTTTTGTATGGGTGCCTTTCAACTGGAAGAACATAGCATATAGTTTAATTTAGGGCCCCCTTAAGTAACATAGGGATGTGATTGGACGCCCTTTCAATGAACACTAAACTTGATGAGTAGAAATGAAGAGAGTGAACTGTAAGGGAGATCTAACATAAGAGTTGCGGCTCCATGGCAGTTTGCTGCTCGCTTGTTTGCTCAGCCAAACCCTCTGCAGATTGCTCTGTATAAAATGTGATTGGTGAACTCCCATGTGACCATGTTTATATGAATACGACATTGTGCAATAGCTCTCGGCACTGAAAGTACCATGAGGTGCTTTCAAAAAAATCCCATCAATACTTTTTTGGGGAACTCTGAGAATTTAGAGCTCATCAGAGTGCACTGCATTATGATTTAAACAGCTAAAGCACCTAATGTTTTGTGGAAAACCAAAGAACAGTTACATTTCAGCCAAAATCAGGGAAACTAAACTCATAAGAAACTGAAAACCAAGGCATAATTGAAAAGAGATTAATCTGAGCAGAAAAAAGGAATTGCACCATTGTTTGACCCTGTTTAAAGTGATTTCTAACCTTGTTTTCTATTTCCTCCTCACTTCACAGGCCTCTCAAAATGCCTGAGGCACCTCAACCCACATTCACTACTAACATTGGGTTAAGTATGAGAAAACAAACTGTTTCCTCTGAAATTTATTTAAATTCCTGAGGTGGAATTCTCAAAAACTGGAAAAGAAAAATTGACCAGGATGAACAAAGCTTGCAGCAGAACACAAATGTTGATTATCACCAGAGTCTGCAGTACAAATACAGCACATGCATCCTGTTCCTCTTTAGTGAGTGAATTTCCTGTCAGTTTAACAGATGCAAATGTAGTTCACAGAGGCCCAATTTCTGCGAATTCTTGTGTGGAGTTTTATACTTTGAAGCATGGGGAGCAGGGTGGATAAGATACTGTGGACCTGGATTATCCTGGACTCATGGGTCTGTTCAACTGATCTGCCAGAAATCACGAATCGGAAGTTCATTGACGAATGTGTGAGGGAACACAACAAGGCGCGGTCATCTGTCAGTCCACCTGCGACTGACATGCTGCACATGGTAAGCAAAACAGTTTAAGAAGTAACATTAACAAAATACAATCATGCTGTTTGAAGTAGTGATCAGATACTTACACATGCTTTATTTTAAGAGCCATATAACCCAAATAACAAAACAAAAGTGACTCTTATGCTTACCCCCAGTGATGCAAACAGATAGACCTGGTTTCATTCGTCCCAGTCCTGTTTCTGTTTCTGTCATAAATATTGTGTTGCACCAACCTTTAAAAAAGGTTCACACACTCTGTCTGAACAAATCTGTTGTATTGACATTTCAAGAACTTGAAAACCAATGGCAAACATCTCATTGCTGTGCAGATTTAGAAGCAATGAAGAGCCAGAGACTCAAAAAACCTATTAATCATAATACCAATTGCTGAACCATTTGAGAGAACATTTTGTTGTCAGTGGGGATCCAACCACAGTAGGACTGTTATTGAGAAGCGGACATGGAAGCAAATACCAGTTTTGTTGTATCCTGTGTAAGACAATGTATGGTTTTATAAAGCCTCAATTTACCGTGAAATAATTTCTTCATGTGCTCTGCTGGCACCTTAATAGCTCTGACAACATCATACAATTGAGAAATTAACTGACTACACCTTCCTTCCTCCAGCAAAGCACTACATCCGTCACAGAAATGTAACTATGTTGAGCCTAGGTTGAATTTAGTTAGCTGACCGACTACACTGATTAGCCTTTAAAAAAAAAAAAAGCGAACTATTTAACTATTTGATTATCATTTACAAAGTGAAAGATGCTGAAAAATTACAGTTCGCTAAAAAAATTGATAACAACTTCTGTGGATTAGTTAGGGCAAAGTATTTTGGAAGAACACTCTTGTTTAACTTCCTTCTGTTCTACTGGGGAACAAGAAGAAAACCTCATTGTTGACTGTTGCTTAATTTTTCTGTCTCTGCTCTTCAGACATGGGATGAAGGCTTAGCTATCACTGCAAGAGCTTGGGCAAAGCACTGTTTGTTTGACCACAACCCTCGCCTTGGAGAAGTCCGCCTGGTGCATCCCGACTTCCCGTCCGTAGGAGAGAATATATGGACAGGCCACCCACCATTATTTGATGTGACAAAAGCCATAGGACGGTGGGTGGGTGAAAAAAAAGACTACAACTACGAAAGCAACATCTGTACCGCTAATGAAATGTGTGGTCACTATACGCAGGTACATGCATGTTTTAATATTAATGATAATGTGGTCTTCCTTTTTTCCTGTTTGTTTTTGTGTAATAAAAAAGAAGAAGCTGTATAAACGTATGTAATTGAACCCTCTCGTTGTTTCAGGTTGTGTGGGGAAGCAGCTACAAGGTTGGCTGTGCCGCTCACCTGTGCCCAAATGGTGTCAGGAACTTTGACTCGAGGAAGGCTGTCATGTTCGTCTGCAACTATGCTACTGCGTAAGTTGGACTCATGAACAAGTTGAAGATGTCTCAGGTGAGGCTCAAAGAGCTCATCGACATCTAAAGCTTTCAGGTCACTCGGTCATGAGTGTAGGTCAAAGACAGGAAGGGGTATAAACCATCTGCACTACTAACAACAATTTATCCATCTACTTTGTCACAGAACTCTAATGCATGAACTATAAAACATAATTGAGACAAATGTTTTTTTCTTCTCATCACTATCCTTCATTGTAACTCAGTCTCACCCTATCCGGCTAGAGCAGACGAATAAATGTGTATTATTCCAACTGCCGAAAATAGTCCCTGACAAATGCAACAAAGAATAAGACTTGTTTGCAGTAATGCACTGTTTAATGACTTAGTGTGAGGTTTATTTTTGTGATTGTAAAATGTGTCATTTGGTGGGGGCATCAAGGGCCCATCTACCTCTTGGAGGCCACAGATACTTGCCTAGTTTGCCTTTCCTCACAGTCTGCCTCCTAATCCACCACATTGTTGGTCTTGCGCTTTCCATGGACACTGCTGACACCCAGAAACATAGAATGCCAACCTCATCCTTTGAGCTTCATATATGGTATCATCAAAGCAAACAAGACTGCAGTCAGAATACTTGAGATTTCTGCGTATGGCATGGCAGAGTGATTGAACTTTCTGATGGTTCTTTGTACAGGGGTAATATGAATGGAAAGAGGCCGTATGTATCTGGAAGTGAAGCCTGCTCCAGATGTACAGGCACCTGTGAGGACCGCCTCTGCCGTGAGTATTGAATTCTATCTTCTTTTTTTTTTGAGGCAAACAATCTGTCGTTCATTTAGATTTACATTTCAAGAAACACTCAGCTACTCATAAAAATGTTAGCTTCAACAAGCCACTTTGTAAAAACCTAAAAAAATTATGAGAAAGGAATTATCACAAGAAGCACAAATTCTGTTGTTTGATCCATTTGTATCATGTTTAATGTCTCTTCAGGTGACAAACAACGAGATTCACAGAAAAGTAAGTGTGTAGTAAACACACAGTTCAGTGTGTAAACCAGAAGACTGTTTGAAGATGCAATCCAGCAGAATTTGAAAACATGTTTTGTGTTTCCAGGCTACAACTGGACCCCAGACTGGGACCCTGATGGTGTGAGCCAGAAAACCAGTGACTTCCACTATGTCATTATACTGGTTGTCCGGCCCATTGGCCTTATCTTCACGCTCATCACAGCATATGGGGTCCACCGGTATTACCCTGATGTCTTCTGTTATGAGTAGAGATCATTTGTTTCCACCTGATCATCCTGGACTGATTTACTCAGTATTGAACACAAGACTCATTTAACCTTTTTATTTTTGTCCATTGGGCAGCACAGTGGCATAGTGGTTAGCACTGTTGCCCCAAAACAAGAAGGTCATGGGGAGTGCGGAGTTTGCATGTTCTCCCCGTGCTTGCGTGGGTTTCCTCCCACAGTCCAAAGACATCATGTTTGGGTTAATTGGTGACTCTAAATTGTCCGTAGGTCTGAGTGTGAGTGGTTATTTGTGTGTTAGCCCTGTGATGGACTGGCAACCTGTCCAGGGTGTACCCTGCCCTCACCCAATATTAGCTGGGATTGGCTCCAGCACACCCAACTACCCGGAAACGGAAAAGCGGTAGAAGATGAATGAATAAATAATTTTTGTCCACTGTCCCAAAAGAGTTACACATAAAAAATAAACACTTCCAAAACAAACTCATTGCTCACCAAATATCTGACTCATTTTTCGCCTTCGCTCTCTCAACAAGAGTTGTGATACATCAGCTACAACGCTTTACCCTTTTTCAGACATGATGGTAATTTTTATTGTTTTTTTCACCAAAGTTGTCTTAATTCGGTCATATTCTCGTTTTTCAGTATGTTTAATTTCCAAATTCACAAAGCATTGAACAATTGCATCCCGGCCTGGTTCATCACTTTTTTAGTGTTCCCTGGAAACACTTCCTCCATGCTGTATTTGGAGCAGTTTATATTTAGTCGGGTTGTATGTATTTGCAGGAAATGCTGTCCAATTGACTAAGATGGTTTGGGAATCTGTTTGTTTTCTCTATTTGCATAGGTTTTCTTAGGTTTTATTTTGGTGAGCTCTCTAACTATACCAGATGGCGTTAGTACCTGCGTAAATATATATTTAAAAAAATAACTAATAATAATGTTTTTTTTAGGAGGTGGAGGAAACCAAAACTGTGCTAACAGACTGTAAATACTGAACTGACACTCATCATATATAGTGTACAGGTCTGCAGTACAAGTGTCACAAATGAAAGTAATGTAGGAGAACAACAGAAACGTAAGAGCCAGGTTTCTTTTACCATCGGATCCAGTCAAATCAGTCTTTATCAGGAAGATAAAGAATATCTGTCATCTATAAATACTGAAAATACAAAATCTGGACAATTTTACCTCATAGGAAACAACAGGTGAGACAAAAAGACCACAATATACTGCTGTTCACACTTGCACGTCCAGGTAAATTACAATAAACAAACAGGAAGTTCTTTAAAACAAACATCTGTGACAGTTTGTTTTGGAATTCTTTCAGATCCAAGCCTACATGGTTTGTTGGAGGTCCCATCATCCCGTGTGCTTCCAGTCTTTACACTCACATTAAAACAGAGAGCTGTGGTCAGCCTTTGCTCTTGTTCTTTTTCTTCTTGTCTGTGGTGGTGTTGCTGGGAGGAGCTGGGCTCACTGGTGGAGCCCCCAGTTTCTTGGTTTTGGCTTTTTTCACTTTGTCCTTGATGGCTTCGATGTCCAGCTTCCCATCTGTAGGAGCTGTTACGTCAGCACAAGTGGAATGTGGGTAAGTCACACTATTCAGACACATTAGTTCTGTTTTCATGGAAATGCAATGTAATGTCAATGTTAATGTTTCTTCATCAATACCTTTAGTGGTCTTCTTCATCAAAGGCTTCTCTTTTGGAGGAATAAACGCTTTATTCCGCTCCTCCTGCTTCTTGGTCAGAGCCACTGCTTGTTTGACCTGAGAAAGAGGCACAATGAAACATTCAGTTCAGAAGCTGATGTAATCTTCCTCGGTTGTTTCAGTTTTAGCAGTGCAATTCATTATAATGTTCCCTGGAATTAGTCGGACTGAGTTTCTGTGGTATCAGTCGTGAATTTTATCGGACTCACCTTAATCTCCTCCATCTTCTTCCTTCTTTTCACACTTTCACGCAGGAAGAATTCTCCTGTGGCCAGCTCTTTGTCAACCTACAAACAAAGAGATAACTCAGTGTTAAATATAGTAGGTTTCTTTTAAATGCCTCGATAATAAAATTAAGACACCACTTCCATGACATAAGAGTGGTGAAATGTGGAACATCACTTCACTCCTGATAGCAAAACTTTACTTAGACAGTATAAAGCAGGCGTGTCAAACTCAATCACAGAAGGGGCCAAAACTCAAAGCACATCTTAGGTCATGGGCCAAAAAGGAAGAACATTTATTGAACAGACTACAACTAACAATTTTTTGTATATAAATATGAATTGAAACAGATGGAATACTATTTTTTCCTCAATAAATGAACTTATTTATATTTTGTTCTCCATAAAAATATGTAGTGCAAACTAGAAAAACTAAATAAATTTGGTTATTGTTAAATTCTTAAATTACAGTCATATTAGCTCCACAAACACAACACACTGGTTTACTGGATATGCCAATAAATATATACTCGGCCTCCCACCTGTTTTGAAAGCCACTGTCCATTTTTAATTTTGCCATTTTTAGGGGCTAGCTTAAAGGTGACTGTATTAGTTGTTAATTGTAAACATCCAAATTTAATGTGTCATCAGGGAGGCGGGAATTAGGTTTTCACAGGTAGCTTATTGTTCGGCTCAGCATGCTGCATTATGGGATTTGTAGTGTGAGCGTTTAGGGTGCCTCATAGTGCCAGCCCATTAAAAATTTCACAAATGATGTGATTTTGCGGGCCAGAAATGAGCCGAAATGAGGTATAAGGCATGTTAAAAAAAAAAAAAAAATTCTTGATACATTTCCTACCTTGCTCTCTGGCTGTGATGGAGGGAATGGTGTGTACTCCTTCTTCACGCTCTTTTTCCTGGGCTCCTTGCGCTTGGCCAGGTTCTTGTGGCGGAAATTGGGCAAGAAGCGTTCCCAGCTCTGGATCCGCAGTTCAGGGTCTTTGGACAGCTCCCGCTTGATCATCAATGTCTGATGAATTCAGACCAGCGCAGGATTTGGATGCAGGTAGAGCAAGGGAAAGAAAATTACTCAAAAGGTGACACTGTTGTACTGTGTGGACAGCCTGTTAGTTTTTGGAGTTTTATTGGCATGGGTCCTCACCATTGAAGTGCTTTGATTTAGTTTAATAATAATATATAATAGAGTTTTATTGTTCACTTTCAGTTTTGAAAATGATCATAATTTTAAATAGTAACCTGACGTGATGAACAGGATGACTTATTCATGATAACTTAAACAACAACTTGCTTCTGAAATGTAAAGCTGATGTTTTGCACTTGAGCATTTTTGTTCTGGGTGTAAAGACAAAAATGGATCCACACAGTTAAGTAGTAAGATTTGATTTACAGAGGGATGTCCTGTACATATATAATGTAATATGCTGAGGATGAGTAAAGTGTCTGCAGCGTGCCTAAGCGCAGTGCAATAACTGTTCCAAGGACTGGTGATCCTAGCACATGGCTGTTAAAAATCTTGTGTGCTTGTCATGAAACCAGGACTCTAAAAGAAATCACTGCTTCTGTCATGCCCTCAGCTCCAGGTTGAGCCAGCCTTGGCGTCCAAACCCAGAGAAATTAAGTTCAGTCAGGAAATCAAGAACAAGGATGGAAAACATCTTCACTGGGCATGAAGGCAGCTTGTGTAACTGTCTGAGCCAGTCCAGGACCACAGCTGTGGATCTCTTGCATGGCCGGGTTTCTGTCAGCAGTCTGAACATACCTTGATGTTATAGATGGGGTGGATGTTTTTCATTGTGTCTATCACAACTTTGCGCACCTGAATGACAGAGGAAGACAAACTATGACTCGGCCCTGAAAGCTCAGCACAGTGCAACTGAAGAGAACACAACCAAATACAGAAACACACGAAAACATTCCAAAACATAAAAACTGTTGCCAGTGTTTTCATGCACAGACACAAAGCAATATTATATCTTTTCTGTTATTTAGAAGCTTGTTGGTAGAGGCAGAACTTTGATTTGAACACTTTTGTTAGGGTTAGGGTTAACAGGAGCTAAGCAGCTAAATCTTTAGCTTTCTAACTTAAGATTTGTGACATGAAGTTGGCTGAAAGGTGAGATCATGATAACATGATGATGATATGATTTTTTTTTTTTACGTAATGCAATTTCTTTGTTTTATTATTTAAAAAAAAAGGTAAATTTAAAGAGCTCTGCTACTGGAATTGTAAAACATGATTTTAAAATGAGAAAAACTATAACCTATTAACCACTGATCACATTCAAAATGGCTATGAAAATGATGAGTTATGATCATGCATATAGTAAATGTATTAAAATTTTTGGGCCTTCATACATACAAGGTCTGTCTACAGAATTCTGCTGCTATTTTCTGTTGCAACCACCCATACATCCCAAAAGGACTCATTAGAGTTTGACTTCACCTCTGTCTGAGCTCACCAGAGGCTAATTAGACCTGAGAGGAGGTTGTGGCTGCAGAGAACACATGCGAACACATGCAAACAGGCACACACAGGCACACACAAGTACGTGCACGGACACACGTTCACACATACTAGGACTGGCTTAGAGTTTTAGATGTGATAGGTCGAGGAAAGTCGATACAGATTATAGTTCAATAGAAATGTTTTCAGCGCAGAATTGGAATAACTAGTTTAAGTTCATTCTTGGGTCATGATTAATAGAAGAAGCTGGGACGTTCTTACCTCCTTCAGGCCACCATAGGGCCCCAGGGCTGACACTGTGTTGCCCTGAACCATCACATAGCAGTTGGTTAACAATTCTAATGCCTGGAGAGAAGAGACAGAACTGTTAGTTATTACCGATTCAAACTTGTTTTTAAAATACTATTTAAAATCGTCTTAATGTTTCATCTTGATTATATTCCTGTGCATCTGTAAAGCTCTTTGAATTGCTTCGTGTGAGAAGCAACAGCCATCTGGAGGCATTGAAAACAACCTGCACTACACCACTTTGGTCCAGGAGGTCAATGCTTTCAAGTGTCAGTTAATGTGTCAGCTGGATAAAGTAAAATGTGAAGCCCCAAGTTGAACAAAATGACCCTGAAAGAGGGATGAACAAGAGAAGAACCCATTTGAGCTACAATTTTTTACAAGTTGTTTTTTCTGGGATGTGATGTGGGAGTCTGAGTTCTGATGACCTTCTAGTTGCTCAGTTCAGTTCATATTACTAAGGTTTAAAAATAACAACCAATCAGAAAGAATAGTTTTAAAAATATTTTGACTTTACTCTCAGATTTTCCCTATGGCATCACCTCTGATGCTTCAGATCAGGAGACATCTAGGAGACTAGCAGACATCTTCTCTGTATTTACGCCAGTGGTGATTCAATTTTTTCTACCTTTGTTTTCCTACCTGCTTCATCTGTGGAACAACAACTCTGGGGCCACCTGGTATCTCACCCAGGAGCACTTTGCTGTACACTTCTTTCTCTCTCCCTGATTTTCAGCTTTACTCACATTGTATTCATCCAAATAAAGATACAAACTCCGCCAAAATAACTTAAAAACTGCAACAACTCTTCCAAGGTTATGACTTAGATGTGTTTCTGTTTTCCAGTCGTGATGGACATTAAGTTACTGTCAGAATTCTTATCAATCAAACACAATCACCACCACAAAAATAACAACAAAATCAAATCTTAACTATTGGAAAACTGCTCCTGTCCTACAGATGTGAATTTGTGCTGTATGAAAGCTGGACTCAGGTGTGGCACTTACTTTTAGGGTGGAGCCCTTGGGGCCGATCAGCCGCTGTCTTCGTTTCACAAACCGCTCTCTATTCCTAACCATGGTCCCAATTTTGATGATGTCACACGCTATGTCATCCTGGAGTATTCGCACAGCCTGGAAGCAGAAATCAATGTGAACATGCAGTAAAAAAACCTGGTGATCAGAAACAGCTGCAGCTACTGTTGTCAACAGACACCAAAATCTGTCAAAGCAAAAAGGCACAAAAATAAATCAGCCATGTGCTACAAAATATCCAGGGGTCCTACAGACCTTCGGGACAGCAGCACAAGGATGACTACCTGTTCAAATGGGACACTCCTGGCCAACAGCTTGATGAGATCTCTGGCTCTTATAATGGCATATGGGTCAAAGGTTTTCTTAGTGGTGCAAACTGTCATGCTGCCTTCTATCAGGTCCAGAGAGGCTTTTATGTTCTGAGAAGAACAAGAATAACATCACAAAGGACTCAAGCAACACAAAAACACACACACAATCAATACCTGAATTACACATCTGCAACTTGGATTAAGGTTAAACTGCTTTTAAGCCTTTTCAATATCTAAATTGAATTGATTTAAAGGATTTATAAAAATGTTTTGTGTGTCCTTCAGCTTCTACAATGTCATGTAAAAAATATAAATAAATAAAAACCGTCAAATGAACTTATTTTGCTTGTACTTCTGTTGCAGAAAGAAAATATCACATTACTATAAGTTGTCAGGCAAGTTACAAATTCATGAGCTAAATCCATTAACACGACAAGCTGCAGCAATGAAAAACACCTTGAACAAAGCAAGTACAAAAACAGTGGTAGCCTTAGAGCCTACAGACAAAATAAGAATATAATGAAGACACTACACTCTAAAATAAACACCTTTAGTTTTCATTGATTAATACTTCAGATGCCAAAATGAGCACAACAAGGCTGATAAAACTACATCAGCAAATTGACAACTTCATTCATGATGTGGTGAGTGATACTTAAATTACTGATAAATGAGGAAAAAAATACATTGCATTTGTAAACATCTGCTGAATTTTCTTCAGCATTGAGTAATTTAACCCTTTCAGACTTAATTACAATTAGTCAAATTCAACTAATTCGAAATTCCACATTCACAACTGTAATATCAAAATTAGACAGGCAGGTTGAGAAGTAAATCCAAACGTGTTGTCTGTATTGTGTATTTCTGTGGTCTCTACACTTACTGTCTCTCCACAAGCCTTCTCTAACAGCGGCCAGCACTCCTTCAGGTAGGCTTCTCTGTACTTGGGAAAGAGGGTGGCAAAGCTGCTCTCCTCCAGGAGACCGCGGGGGTTATCGTCTCTGGTGAATGCGGGCTCTTTCCATCCATCAGGAACAGTCAGAAGCTCAGATTCATCCACTGCGTGACACAGACACCAGAATCATCATAACACTGTTGCCTCCATAATAATGTCAGTGACATTGTGAGCTTAGTCCTGAAGAATTAAATCGGTTATGTTGGACATGTTTACTTGTTGAAAGGCTAAAAACGACAGTAACGATAGAGACAGACATCGAAGAGAATCTTAGCTCTTAATTTATGGTTGTGTTCCCTCGAAGTATTTAAAACAACAATCGGCTGCTGTTTACAACGTAGCACAGCTCAGTGGACAGCTTTAGGGTAAACCAAGCGTGGCTATAGCTGCAAACAAGCCCACTAGCCGGCATTATGAAGTCTGCTCTCACAGTGAGCGTCCTCTCAGCTTCAGCAAACACTCTCCACCTCGGCAGAATTTATAGCTCACCTTCGTTTTTGGTCTTTGTAGATTTTTTCCCTGTTTGTGCTTCACTCACGCCGTCTCCCGTCGTGGAGGACGCCATTGTTGATTTGAAACGGAAGTGACGCACGAATGTTCTTCGCGTAACCACGTGATGTCTGGTTGGTGCTCAACTACTGCGCCGCACTACTGGCCCCCATTTAATATATCTATATCTATCTATCTATACATGTGCGTGTTTAATTGTCTATTTATTTTTTTTGCTGTGTTTCACACAATGGTAAAACGTATTCATATAAAAGTGGTAAAACTTGTCTGAAAATGAAGGATTAAACAATTTAAAACTGATCCAAAAACTAAAGGGAAATAAAACAGAAGTGTAGGAGCAAATATTTTTCTTATTTATTATTAAAAAGAAAATTTTACGATTATATTAGAGTTGAAACTTACCTGCAAGCTTAATTAGTTATAGATAAGTTATTTATAATTTAATTTAAAAAAAAGAGTGAAAATAGATTTTTCTTTGTTTTGGAAAAGGAATGAAAATAAAATTGACTGACATAGGAAAAAGAGATTTTTTTGTTGTTGTTCTTTTTGGAAAAGGAAACCTAACAAGCAAAACACGAAAATAAAACTTATTTAATATAAACCATGAGGAAGTATAAGATTCTTGTTTCCTTTTTAAGGGAAAGTGACCCAGGTTTCTTCGGGTGAGGTGCTTAGCTTTGGTTGTGGTGTTGTGGGATCTGGTCTTTGTCTTGTCCCTCACCTGAGCCATCGTTGCGTAGTTCGTCCCGACAACACAGCTTCCATGGTCACTGGGATACACAAACCCCTCCACCAAATTAAGGTGGTGATTCTCTGAGGGGTAAAGAAAACTTAACATGCTAAAAAATTTAAATCAAACTTCTAAAAAGAAATTACAAGGAAGTGGAAGCTTTAATTTAAAAGGAAACTTAACAGGCAAAAAAAAAAAAAAAAGGAGCTTAATATATATGAATTAAGAGCAAGTAACTGCTTTTTTTAAGGCAACAATGTGGGCTACATAGACAACTGGAAGACTTTCTGGGGGAGACCTGGTGTGATTAGAAGAGATGGTGTCCATCCCACCTTGGAGGGGTCCACTGTCATATCTAGGAATCTGACCAAAATTACTAGAAAATTAAACTGTGACGTTCCCAAATCCAGTCCAGGAGGTGGCGCTGCAGTTTAACACTCTTCTCTGGACCTCAGTCAGAGCGGTTACCTGCCCAGAAGAGAAAACAATGTCTTTAGAAACTGTGTCTGTCCTCCAATCACCGAAATTTTGTAACTTTCATAGTCTTGTACAATAGGTCCAGGGGAAGGGGTGGCTGCGATATTTCAATCCATTTATTAATCAACCCTTGACCAAAATCTGGTTGTAGCACCCGGGAATAAATTCAGCTATCACCAATGTTTATCTGAAAATCCTTGTGGTCAAATTTAAAGAGA
Source organism: Remorina albescens (assembly GCA_034769265.1). Taxonomy (NCBI): domain Eukaryota; kingdom Metazoa; phylum Chordata; class Actinopteri; order Carangiformes; family Echeneidae; genus Remorina; species Remorina albescens. The sequence goes on along the minus strand of CM068484.1, from coordinate 14,461,683 downwards.
ATACTCAGTAATATATGACTAATTTCCTACAATCCCATATTGAATTCGATAGAGGACCTCCCCTACAAAGATCGAAGACCTTGTGAATTAAACTATGGCTTCCCTGTGTTCATATCTTGATACTGTGGCTCCTCTGAAAAAGAAAGGAATGAAACAGAGGAGGGTGCCACTATGGTAAAGCCTCAAGTTTGTGCCTTAAAGCAGACATCATGGAAATTGGAAATGAACTGGTGGTCCAGTAATGTAGATGAATTTCTTCAAGCCGCGAAAGAAAGCTTAAAAACATATAAAAACAAGCTATCCACAATGCCAAAAGCTCCCACTATTCAGCATTGATAGAAGAAAACAAGAACAAGCCCGTATGTGTGAGTGTGAGTGGTTGTTGGTCTCTGTCTGTCTCTGTGTGTTGGCCCTGTGATGGACTGGCGACCTGTCCAGGTTGTACCCTGCCCTCGCCCAGAGTGAGCTTGGATTGGCCCCAGCACCCCCTGTGATGCACCTTGACCAAACGACCCACTCCACTGAGCCCCCACTGACAGTAGGGTTAAAGGAAATCAGACATGTGACACTCCAGCACACACTGTCACTCCGCAAGTCAGTCCATCCACAACTTTTATCATACAATCACACCCACTGGTCTCTGAACAGCAGCGACGATTTGGCCTAAAAACGCAACAAACTTATGGCTGTAAAATCACATTAAACTTGACAGTACTGAAACAACAATACACCAAAGAAGGGATCCTGGTTAATAAAGTCATGAATTTGGCTCCAAACTCAAAAGTATAAACTGTTGCCTCCTTTGAGTTGTCAGTTTGTTGCTGAAGAAAAAGCTGTGGGATATGAAATATTTGATTTTTCACCAAAGTAAATATTGAACTGTGATGTTAACATTCCACGTGTTACATTATGTTCGTGGACATCGCGACCATTCGACGCCCCCCAAAAAAAGTGTTTTTCACATCTTAAACTCATGTACTTCTCACGTTTTCCATGATAACATTGTGACACGGGCCAACCCTCATCAGCATGGCTGCCTTTTTCGGTAGTTTTATTCTCGGAGGGTTCAGAAATCGTCGAGTGAAAGTTTGTCGGCGTTGCCTCTCCAAAAGTCTCAGTGTGATATGTCGCCTATACCATCTCCATAGCAACCATCTTCATTACGTCACCAGCTAGCAGCTAGTCATCCAAAAGGAGGAATTCAGTTTTCATTCAAGTATTTCTCTAACTATTTATCACTCAGCTGAAAAGAATATACGGTGCAGTAATTCCCCCAAACAACACTTCCCCAATGCTATAATATTATATTAAAACAAAAACAATCATTACGGTTGTTGTTGTCGTCATACAAATTTAGTCGATCCATTTATTTATTCGAACTCACACAGGAGAAACTGTGTGCTGACAAAGAAGCCAAACTCTGTGAGTAATCTTTCATATTTAAGTTTCTTGGCTGCACATCGCAGACGGATCCTAGTTTTAATGTCCTCTCGGTGTATTGAAGTGATCAATAAATCGAACTTTGTCTTCCGGTCTGTGGTTGATCGATCAGGTGAGTTGACGGCTTCGACACAGCTGTCACTGATTAACAGCGTCACTTTCAGTCAGCTCTCGTTTTTTTTCCTTTCTTTTTAGTAAACACAACATGCTGTTTGCTGGAATGACAAAGAAAATGTAAGATCGTTTTTCATTCTCACTTTATCACCGTTGAATTCGGCATATTAATCAGTTTCTAATCCTTTTCAGGAGATCCGTCCAGTTTTCCTTCATCTTTTTCCTCCTGGTTCCCCAGACCATATCGTTTGGTGAGTAGCTCTTTTGATTCCGACATGTTACTGAGATTGAGGCAATGTTTTATATTCCACTTTGTTCCAGGACGCTGCGACCAGATTTCCTTCTCTATATGTTGGATGATGAAGGACGATGCTCTGGAAAGGTGAACACACGACAAACCCTTTTAAGGCTTTACTTTCACTCACTCATTCATTCGTGCTGAAGTGATGTTTGAGAAAGTGTTGTGTTTTTATGAAGAAAACTTCCAAAAAAAAAAAAAAAACCCCACACGCATTAATGTTTCTAACCGGAAAAACTCGACCACAGGTCAAACTTTACTGTGGGAATTTTCTGGATCATTATATTGTCCTGTTATATTCAAAATACTTTAGCTCAGTTTGATGGTTCACCAGTCTGCTCTTAACTCTAATCTATAAATTCAGTTATTGAAATGTAAGACAAAATGTTTCTCCCGGATTCATCCATGAAATTAGATATTTACATTTGAGTTGGAGTAAATAGTTATGAACATTAAAGCTGCGTGTGATGGTTGAACGTGAGGTTATAAAACCATGGGCAGGATACCTCCACTCTTATGGGAAGACCTCTACCAGATGTTTTCACCTGGCTGCAGAGACTTACTGCCACTCAAGAACACAAGAATATGACTGAGTTCAGTCCTGATACTGGATGATCAGTCTCAGTTTTCAGTCTAGGCTCCCTAGTGTGTTGGATGTGGTTGAGATCAGGGCTGTTTGGGACAGTCAGCATTTTCCACGCCAGACTGACAAACTGTGAGAAATACCCCTCAGCAAAAAGTATCACTAAGTATCTGTCCACATTTTACTGTCCATGTGATGCACCTTGGACCAGCTGACTTCGTGTATCAGATGGATGCCAGACTGAAGTCAGGTTTTCCTTGGCTCATTCCAGTCCAGGGTAAAAAGCAGGTTAACAGAGTGTTAGACCTGATATTAAGGTTCACTTTCACTTTCATGATTATGTTTCATTCATTCAGAAAAAATGGAAACATATGGCTGAACAACACATCTCTAAGATCAATCAGGAAGGAGGGGAAATTGACCTCCTTGACCGTGTATCCGTTTGTGGAAAACAAGCTCACACTTCAGTATGGAGGCTCTGTTGACGAGTGGACTTTAACTATCACTCCACGTAAGCATGCCAACTTCATCGTTATTTGATATTTTACTCCATAGTTATCAAACAAGAAATGACTAAGTTCATCTTACTCTAAGGGACGAAGTTCACCAAAATCAGAGGCCTGCAGAAACCTTTGGAGCATCCAATAAATGCAACTAAGGTACATCGGATGCAGTTATCATCAAGCTGCTGTTTTATTCCACTGAGGTCACACTAGATGTTATATACCCACACATTCGTACATCCATGTTGTTCTGTACTTTGTCTGTTGTCCCTCATCCTCCTCAGGTCTTCCTGGACTCACTGAGTCCCCCTGAGGTGTTTCCCTGTGGAAAACGCACATTGTTCTTCCACCAGGATGAAAACTTCTTTCTTGCTTTTGGTGAGATGATGTGATGATTGTGTGTTTTGAGTCTATACATTAAAAACTAAGAACCTTTCTATTTGCCTGACTACAGAGTTTCATAACATTCACATTACAGTGAATCTTCATGTCTTGTGACCTTTTGACATTTTGTGTAGCAACATCATTGGTTCAAAATGCCAAAATATCGCAGTCTAGCCTGACATTAACTTGACCTCCTATATTATGGTCATAAGTGCAGCCATCCCAGAAAATGTCTCTCATCTGGTTTGTTATTGATGCTTCTGACGCAGAGAGGCTCTGCAGCCCTGAGCATCCTGAATGACTTAAACATGGTTTCCTCTCATCCTAGGCCACACTCTGCATCCCCCTGTCAAGCTCCAATCCAGGAGTTCCTCTATGTTGCTGATCTCCTGGGTGGGGAAGAGTCCAAGTCTCAGTGACAGCCACACTGTGACCCTGTACCACACAGAACTGGACTCTTATAACATCCTCAGCATGGACTCCACCATCCATAACCACTACCGCTTCACAGCTCTGGACTCCTGCAGCCTCTATGTGGCCTGTGTGGAGGTTGCAGGCACTCACTCTTTCACCTGCATCTCAGCTCTGACTGGTATGGACTGGTGTTGGGGTGAATTAGGGAACATGCACTACATCACACAAATGAACACAAGTATTTTGTGTGATGAGCCACATGTTTTACCTGTGCAAACATTGGGCTCATCAGAAATCAATTATTACCCCAGAGGAAGATTCTGCTGTTTGATATCTTGTATTAAGGAGTTAAGTATGTGTCAAGGAGTTGTAAAGGGTGACAGCAGTGGGAATGAGGGATTTTTGGTATTTTTGTCTTTCCCTCCTGCATCATAGATGGATTAACTTTCCACTACTGTGGTTTCTCTGATCCACTATGGTGTGAATAAGGGAAAAGTTTTCAGTGTTTCCTGCAACATCTGCAGCAACTTTCTGTAGATGTCCAAGGATCTGATCCTCCTCAAGATAAAGAGGTGGCTCTGCAGTGAATATATGTTAGGCGAACAGTCCAATTCATTGTCAAAGTGTACTCCCAGATATTTGTAGGTTGGCACCACATTGATGTCCACTTCCTGAATGTTCACTGGTTGAAGAAGGAGCTTGGGCGTTGGGAATCCACTATCATTTCCTTTGTCTTTAAGGTGCTCAGCAGGAGCAGGTCTTGCGACTCCAGTCACTGAAGGCTTTTATAAGATCCCTGTATAGCCTGCTGCATAAAGTGTGAACAGGAATGTATCCAGAACAGTCCCTTGTGGAGCCCCTATGCTGCTCATTACTGTCGCAGAGATGTGGTTTCCCTACCTGACAAACTGTAGCCTTCCTGTCAGGGAATCTTTGATCCAGGAAACAGGTGACGGGTCAACTCCCGTCCCTTTGAGCTGTCTCAGAGGATGATGTGTCAGATGGTGTTAAATGCACTTGATAAATCAAACAAACTGACATGTCAGTGCCAGGTTTGTCCAGATGAGAGAGAGGACATGGTGGACCATGTGCAAAAGCAAACTGCAAGGGGTTGGATGTGTCTTTGACTTCGAGTCTCAGTAGGTGTAGAAGCAGTAGTGACTTAGTCTATTATTATTAAGTCAATTAAAATGAACAGACTTCATGAAAGATTAACAAATGTGATGGGTTGAGGCTAAACCTGAGTGTTCTTTCCAGCACATTTGTGAATATTGTGATTTTTTTTTTTTTTTTTTTTTTTTTTTTCCAGACCCAGATGTTCCCAAGGACTTTGAGGTGACATCCTCGAACAGCAGCACCATATTGTTGACCTGGGACTGCCCTGAGAACCACAAGTTCTCCCTCTTCCTCCTGACTACCTTCTACCTCAATGGCACAGACCATGTCCTGCAGGAGGTGCCATTCTGGTACCAGGAGGACAACTTTGCTTTCACCTTGTCAGACCTGCAGCCCTGCAGCAGGGTGAAGTTTGGCCTGCAGACTGTCTGCCAGGTGGGGACAGAACTTCGCTACAGCAAGATGGTCCTAAATGATGGAAACACTAGTAAGTCTTGCTCAGGATGCTCAACTGACTAAATGATCCTGAACCATTGTAACTTTGTGTTGGAGAGTCACTGATTGACATTGCCCATATGTTTCCTCTCTTCAGTAGAAATGTGTAACTGAAGAGTGAAGGAGAATTTTGGGGTATTTGTATATAAATAGAATGGCTCTGACATTCTGTTATGAATTGGCACTAGAAAAACAATTTGACTTGAGCTGTTCTGAATATTTTCATCATGTTTTTAGCAGAGCAAGAACGTTCTCAGTACATTCCACCTGCCCTTCAAAGACTAATTGTGGCATATTCAATGACTCAATGTTTAATTTGGTGTGTGTGTTCTGTTTCCTGATTCTACCATTTCTGTTGTTTTGATATCATGGGCTGAAGTGAGAAAGCACAAGGGGGAAACAAATTGTTTTCATGGTTTTAATTATTTAACTGGCTGGAGGCCTCAGATGTCTGAATTTAAAGATGTCTTCATTTGTCATTGTGAAGAGAAGCCTTTAATCTTTAACAGACCTTCTGTTCCTCAGTCCACTCCAACATCTGGGCCTTGCGTCAGACATCGTTTGGCCCTGACAACTACACCCTGAGGTGGGACGTCAGGAACACTTCATCCATCTCCATGTTCAGAGTTTACCATGACGGGGTACTGCAGGGCACCACACTGCACACCAGCTACACTGTTGGGGGGCTACAGTCATGCCGACAGCACCAGGCCAAGGTGGAGGCACTATGTGGAGACAGTGTAATAATGGACACCAAGACAGTTACTGCACACACAGGTAATGTAGGAAGTGATGCATAGGGCAGAGAGGTGGAGTAAATTAAGGCTGGAAACTGAAGAGTTTTAACCTGCGTTCTATCTAATTACCATCATGACTCCACTGGTTGTAAAAGGAAGTAAGACTGTATTTAAGTCTATATGAAAATGGTCCTACTGCCCCCATGATTTATCAGCTCAGTAAACGGTTTGCTAATGAGTTTATGGTTTCAGTCTCTAGTTTCAAGTCCTCAATACTGTTGTGTGATTGACTGACTGTACAACACAACCAGGTTACAGTACAGAGCAGGTCAGATCTAGTGCTTACTCCTCCTCAGCTCCACCTTTTCCTCCAAATACGGTTTCTACAGTTTTGCGGAAGGGGAAAAAAGCAAGAGTGGCCAACAGCTAAATTACAAACAAGAGTACTCCATTCGATGTCACAATGGGCTAATACTGGAGTGTGAGGGTGTAACATATTAAATGACACATTACTTTCATGCTATAAATATAGAAAAACGAAATTTCCCTCAGAATTCAAATGTTCACCTCAATGGATAAAACTATGTCCTTAAAATATCAAATAAAAACACGGGTTTAAAAATACATCACTGAAAATACATTAAGACATCGCAAAAGGAGTCACCTCCTGAGGACAAGTGTAGGAAACTGATTCCTGCTCATCTGACCTGACTTAAGACAATGGTGGGTCTGAAATTTCAGCAGAACTGTAGGCTTTACTGTCTACCATGACCACAAAAAGTCACACACATGACTATTGACCATAAGAGGAACTCCATGTTATGTGACATGACTGCTGGAGCCTTTTTAATGTCCAATGTTTCATGAACTAGTGTGCATCAGCCCCACAGTGTTGCAAACATGTAAGTGAAAGATGGCAGTAAATTAGCAGCTCTTCACAGTAAAACCAACCAAAAGGTTTTACATCTGTTCAAATGTATTTCTGCCATTCAAAGTTAAGTGTGATCTACTGCAACAGAATTTTATATTTTTTTCTTTTATGGTGTGTATGGTGTTCAAAATAAAAGGCTCATGCTTTGTATTTGAAATGGTGGGTTCAATCAACAAAGCAGTAGTTTTAAACTATCTGAATCTGCTTATTAGTGATATTTAGGCTACCTGGAAAAGCATGGTCAGTTGTGGAATACATGGCATATTGGTGTTGAAGCTTAATTCACATTTGGACAAACAATTTCTGTGTTTTGTGGCCAAATATTAAAGTTAGGGTTAGTAGTTTTTCTTTGTCAGCTTTAAATTTCCTTCAAGATTAATAAGTATCTGTCTGTCTTTTTTTTTTGTTTTGTTTGTTTTTTTGTTTTTTTTTTTGGTTTGTTTGTGTGTGTGTGTGTGTGTGTGTGTAATGTCTCTGTAATATGTGTTTGCCCAGGACCTCACGGTGTGTCTGAGCTCAGGTATCGCTCTAACGACTCCACCGCCCTGTGGACACCCAAGGTGCAGCAGTCAGCTGTGGCCTTTCTGTATGAGCTGTCTGTGGAGAACGGCACCACCGTCAAGAGCAGCCGTGTGACTGACACTGAGCTGCGTCTGCCGGGCCTGGAGGAAGGGAAGTCCTACATCCTTGACGTGTGGGAGGATTGTGGCGGGCTGTGGGAGTCTGAGCATTCTCATCTGTTGTTTAAGGGAGTTAATTCAACTTCAGTGATCCATGTGAGGGCCTCCGGACTTGGCCAGGACCTAGGTCAGTCTGAGGGACCAAAGTGCAGCCCAAATAGACTTCTGTAGCTGTGATGGTTTTGTTTAGAGAGTCATTAGTTTTGTTTGATTAATTACCAGGTCACTTTGCGTAGTATAAATTGTAAACAGTTGCTATCATGATGACAAACTTTATGTACTTTATTCCCCCTTTATGGCGACTACAGAACTGGAGTTAGATATCTCTAGTTTGAGTCTCACCATGGTTGTGCCATGGTCACTGCCTGAAGATCTGATGGATGATGTGTCAGAATCAAGAGCAAAAATGGGGAAGATATTCAAAGATAAGGTGGGAGAGCATTTAAAACATAGTACTATCCTGTACAGTTTACAGTGTAGTGATTGGCTAAGCTACAGAATCACAAGTTTAATTTTTGTTGACACTGAGTCAGTTGGCATAATGGCAGCCACAAGATTAAGAGTTCATTTCTCAGTCACACATTTCGCGCAACATTCATGGTTCAGAGAAGATGAACTGTGGTGACTTCTGTGATTACTCGGCTTCGTTTGGTCAAAGTTTTATTCTGTACCTTTGCTTGTGACTGAAGAGCTACATATCAAATTCCGCCTCAGCTCTGCTGTGTAATCACTCAGCAGCGTGCCAATAAACGAAACAAAAATTTTGATCATTTAGACATTAGACCATTTTTACATTAGCCCGTGAACATGGTAGCATTAACATTTAACCTCACAACATGAGGTGATAGCATGATGGCCACTCACTTTAATTTATTCTAGAAATACAGGACATTTGGATGTATTGTCATTGAAAAATAAATGATAAATTTTGTGCAGTTATTTATTTATTCAATTTCTACACTTATTTTCCAAACCAAATCAGTTTTCTTCTTCATGAAAATACATGTCAGCTCAGCCAATTTCTCATATAAATTAGTTTACCCCTGAAGTCCTTGAACCCTCATGTGTTTGTGTGCGTCTTTTAGTTGCAGGAGCTGCTAAGTGATTTCGATCAGCCGGCTCGTGTTGAGCTGATCACCTTTGAACCTGCGGAAGAGCCTGATAAAACAGAGATTCTGTTTATGTCCTTTGATGCTTCCAAAGCTGAAGAAGATGTGCCCCTGCCTGTAGAAGATTTGCTGGATTACATTGGCTCGCTGAATGTAACCAACGTCAGAGTTAGAGATGGGGTTATCCACTGGGATGGTATGTGATCGTGAAAAACAGCTCAGCTTTGCTCAAATTTATCCTTGTCAGTCTAACCAATAACACATTTAGTGCATTTATAAACTTGTGTTCAATGGAGTTTTATTTTGCTGTGTTTGTTTGTGTTGTCAGGTCACGACCTGTGCACTTTCTCCAAACACACTTTGTGTCCCCGCAATTCTGTGTGCATTAACACTCTGGGATCATTTGCCTGTGTTTGCCAACATGGGTACTATGACGTGAGTCCTTTCATCCAGCCTGCGGGGGCTTTGCATCCAGTCTGCAACGGTAAAGTGATGCCTTTGTGTAAATTACAGCTGAAAAACCTTTACTTGAGGAATTTCAATTGGAAGTATTTGTATCTTTATTAACAGCTTCCTAAAAATCTTATTCAATGTTTTGGTCATACAGAGTGGGTTTTCTTGAATTTGGATCTATTTGCCACAAAAGGAACAGCATGTTATGTTCATGTGGCTTCAATATTGGTTTTTGCATGAACAAAATCACACTTATTTTTGGTGCTGTATCGGCACCAAAGTCGAACTGCCAAGGCTAAAGAATCGTACCTGTCCGTCAGTCCCAACTGTACACATTCATATAGCTGAACACCATAAATACCATACTTTTATTTGCTGCAAATTGGTAGATTCAGTTCAAACACATAAACAAATCAAAAAACACGAGTGTAAACATTCCTGTTCTCCCTAAGCCTAGTATGTTTTTCTCCAGCACAAGGCCTTTTCAGCCAGTGTCTGGACAAAGTGATGACTGGTGGGATAGCTAAACCCTACCTGATCTCTTACATCGGGGGGAAGGTTGATGTGAAGCTGAATGACGGGCGCTGCACTGTGGATGAGAGTGAGATATTCTATTACTTCAACACAACGCGGAAATCATCTGAATGTGGAACAGAGAGGAGGGTGAGTGACAGCTTAGAAAAGGTCAGTTTATGTGATGGATAGAGTGTGTGCAGGTATAAGAAGGGCAGATAAAATAAGTGCATGTGTAGATTCTTCAATAAATAATTTTCACTGTCAGTCCCTAGCTATTAATTTTATTATTCAAATAAACCAGATATCATAACTACATTTGAGTGAATTATTTGAAGGTAGACAGAGTTGACCTGTAAAACCCTAAGAAGAACCCAACATGTGGTATTGTCTTTGTTGTCCAGGTAAACAAAACCCACATTGAATTCCGAAACACTTTAATTGTGACCCTGACCAAAGAGCAAACGATCACTCGGCGAGATCTGAAAGTTGTCTGGAAGTGTGTCTACCCTCGGCATTACCTTCGCAACACTCAAGTTAGCATGGATATGGAGTGGTGAGATTAATCCTACTACTATTCATATTCCAGGACTGGTTAAACATAACCAGAATTCAAATAGTTTTAATTTAAGAACATCAGAAACAGAGATTTTATTTGAGAAGTAGCATGTCAGAAATTGAATATTCATTCTGTGTCGCTTTATAATTGTATGACACCCAATGTGAACTATATACACAAATCCTCCATTTCTCTTGTTGCAGGCTTTCCTCCCTCTCCCTGGTGGAGTTCAATTCATCACTGCAGCTCGTCCTGACCATGAGCCTCTTCAGTGATGAGTCATACACCTACAGCTACAGGGATGCCATTAGCCTTGGTCTTGAAGACACGCTGTACTTCCAGGTTGACCTGCAGACCAACAACTCTTTTGCTTCGAACGTGGTGCTACAGGTGGAGTCATGCTGGGCCACTGAGAGCACTGAACCACAGGATACCGTCCAGGGTGTTCTTCTTCAGGATGGGTACTGTATTCTACGAATGTGACTCTGATGGATTAGCACATATGTTCGCGGTTAATTGGTTTCATAGCATTTCATTAGATGAATTTCATATTTGTAAGTTTCACAATTGTTACACAGCTGACCAATCAGCCAAGAAGGAATGTCACTTCAGCATCAAAACTCTATCATATACTCGCCAAGAGCTGTCTCCAGAGATAGATGATGGACCCAGTTTTTCCAACTTGTCCTTTTCAGTCTACCGCAGAGAAGTAGTGCTTCTGAGGGCATAAACTTTCATCTTTCAAATTATGTATTGCTTGCTTTTATTAACTGCAATATGGTGACCCAAACCTGGAGTAAAACTTTTCAGGTGCTCACAAGCATGTGATATATTTGAACTGCTTTAGTTTTTGAGTGACTCCGATCATGAATGTGCTGCTCTCTTTGCCCCAGCTGTCCCGTTGACAACACGTTCCACTGGCTCTCTGTTAACGGCATGACACAGAGTAGCAGATTTTCTGTTCAGATGTTCACCATGCCTAAAGGGTTGCCCATCTATATCCACTGCCTGGCCAATGTATGTGGGAACAATGAAGTCTGTACAAAGGTAAACTAAAGAGATGGTTTTCATGAACATATTGCATTGTAGAATAAACATGTGACATGTAGCTTTTGTGTTTATACCTGCTCATGAAGGAGCCAATTAGAAGTTTTGCTACATAGCCAGTGTTGGCATTAAAATTCTTTTACATCACTACCTATTTTTCCTTTAATCAGAAAGAAACACTGCAAAGTTCAAAATAAAACTTTATACCTTAATTGACTGTGAGTTGTCTCCAGATATGAAAAGAAACCCCCCTTGTTTTGCTTTCTATTAATGAGTTCGCAAAGAAACACACATTACAGTCTCAATTCTGGACATGCAATAGCCAAAGAGTCCCCAGATATATGAGAGTAAATGCATTTTTTAATTCCAGCCTGAACCCTTCCCTGTTGCCTGATTCTTCCTTTTTCTCTTGCTGATTGTGTTGCAGAATTGCAGCAGCCAGCTGCGCCCCAAGAGGTCAGTGAGCCATATGGACAGAAAAGGAAAACATGCTGCTGTAGTGTCTGCTGGACCTCTGGTGGTCAACACAAGAGCGAAATCCCGGGAACCGTCTCACTGTGAGTCTCTGTGTGTCCTGAAGAATTTCTTTTTTTTTTTTTTATCTTCCAGTATTGCAATCTGTTGTCAAATTTATTTCACGACAAGAAGGTCAGATGTGTTTGTGTTGACTCATTATGGTTACAATTTGTGGTTTGTAAGAATTTTTTCAATGCAGAGTTGATTAAATATCTCCTTGTCTCCACAGGGGCAGAACGCGTCACGATGATCTCTATTGTGGCCGGATCAATAGGCTTCTTTGGTATAACTGTTCTCTCTGTGAGTGCAACCAAAGCAATCATGAGTTACTATGAACAGCTTCGGTCACAATAAAGTGCTTCGAATATCATCTTTTAAGTGTTCAATGTCAGTATTTATGATGGTTCGCTTCTAAACATTTTCTTATTCGTTTTTTACATTGTGCTCTGAATTTCAGTATTACATTGCACACATTTTAAAATATTTATTTAAATATTTATTTAGTACAGTAGAAATAGCAGGGAAAGGGCAGTTCTAAGTGAATTTGATATTAATTACCATTGTTGCTTCATAGCTATTCCTCTTAATTTCTACTTTAAATTAAAAATTTCTTTACACATTTTTTTTGTCTATTGCATTAGAGGGAGTGGGGAGAATGCAGTTCTTAGTGAATTTGAGATTAATTTCCACCACAATTTCATAATTTCTACTCTAAATTTAGAATTTCTTTGTACATATTTTTGTTTGTATTGCAATAACAGAAAGGGCAGGGAGAAGGCAGCTCTCAGGGTGCCATGGAGAAAGCAAGCAGCAGCGTTTCTTACCATGGAGAGGCTTCACAGGTGAGGATAGAATATAACTGGTTGTGGTAATGTAGAATTTCTTTGCTTATATTTTTGTCTATATTTCACTAGAAAGATCAGGGAGCTGGCAGCTCTCAGCTTACTGGGCAGGGACCAAGCAGCAGCGCTTGCTGTCATGCAATGGCTTCAGAAAGAGCACAACAGATTACGGGTCTTCTATTGCTGCTTTAAAACAACACCGACCTGATCCCAAGACCGCTGTGCCTCAGAAGTTAGCAGATAAAACCCTAAGATTTCAGAGACAGCAGCTCTTTCCATGGCTCCATTTTATTCCAGGTGTGAGAGAAAGAGAAAACATCACAGCTTGCAAAAAACACAGAAGCCACATTAATTTCTACTGGTTTTAAAAACTGGAAGAAGGCTGTGAAAGGTTTGCATTAAATGCAAGATCAGAATGCCACAAGATAGCCGTAACAAAACAAATGTTCGAGGATAGATCAGTGGATGTGCAACTTTCTAATGTATGGGCATCGCAGCAAGAGGAGGAAAGAACCTGTCCGTTAAAAATAATTAGTGCTGTGCAGTTCTTGGCAAGGCAGAGTGTAGCTCTAAGAGGGCACGATGTCAGTGAGGGCAACTTTGCCCAGCTACTAAAACACAAGTCTGAGGATGACCCTGGCCTAAGCAAAGGGTTGAGTTCCCAAAATGACTATACATTTTATTCAGCAACTCAATCGTTCGTGAAACTGCAGAAAACATCAGGTCGCTTCCACAACTGCAGTTTTCTGTGATGATGGAAGGCACACAAGATGGGTCAAGAAAAGAGCAGGAAGCAATATGTCCGATATATGTTCATGAGGAATTTGTTGGCATGTATGAAGTGTCTGTGACCACAGGGGAAAACCTTGCTAAGGTTATAATGGATGTATTGCTCCATCTTCTTTTGTTTATCTCTGGGTTGGGAGGTCAGGCTCACAACGGTGCTGCCAACATGGCAGGAATGTATTCAGGAGCTCAGGCTATTATCAAACAGCAGCAACCTCTTGGTCTGTACGTACATTGCAGCGCACATTGTGTAAACCTAACTACACAACATTCCTGCTCAGCTTCTCCTGTTGTCCGTGATTCTGTGCAGTGGGTTCATGAATTGGGAGATTTATTTGGCTACTCAATAAAAATGAAGACAATGCAAAATCAGACAGCAGGCCAGGCCAGTCCACTCTATCAGGCCTTTGTGTCCCACTAGGCGAACTGTTCGCACAAGTGCCATTTGCTCACTACTGAACCAGTATCAGTCTGTATTGCTTGCCTCAGAGAAAATGGCATCTGGTAAGTCAGATTCAGCCAGCAGGGCAAATGGCTAGTTTGAAAGATTTAAAAAGGGCAATGCAGTACTTGGTCCCCTGATAGCTTTGGAGGTTACAACAAGTCCCAACAAGTCTCTTCAAAGCTGCACACAGACATTTGATGGTATGCTTGCAGCTGTCACTTGTGTTAAATACAGTTTAACTGAAGGAAGAACGCAAGAGAAATTTCAGGGTATCTACAACAAAGCAACACAAACGTGTGAAACCCTTGAGCTGTCTCAAATTGAAACCCCTAATGTCAGAAACCCTCCCAGACACCTGTCTGGTAAGGCTGCAGCCTATTTACATCTCTTTCACATCCCATCCCATTCACTTAGAGTACAATTAGCCGTGTTCAAGTCAAAGTATAACTTTCGGTCAAGCAATGAAGTGGCAACCATTCTGCAAGCAATGTTGCCAGAGGTCAGTGGCCTCTTTGACCAAGTAGAGATAGAAGCCTCTCTTCTAACCATCAACAGGACCACTACCAGTGTCCAGGCCACAAAGTGCTCCCCATACTTCACTCAGCATCACCCCATTTTCACACCTGATCACCAGACACTCATGTCTCTTACCGTTTCTCATCCCATCTGAAGGTGATTTTAAAGATCCTTCTATATCAGTTACACAGGCATGCCATGTGTGTAGCACCAAGTGGTTTTCAAAATAACTTGTGTGATAGATTCCATCAATAAAGGGATGAGAAGGCATTGAAAGTGGACCAGGCAGACATCAGCACCATTGCAGAGGCACTGCAATAAACTGGCACCACAGCAAATTCCAAAGAAACAGTCACAGATAGTTTGAGGGCTCAAATAACAGGAAACTCCCTGGAGCATGTAGAAGAAACATGATCCCCTGAAAGAGCAGAACATGAAAACTCACGGAAATGCAGAGGACACTAGCAAAAACTATTCAGAATTAAATACTGGACTTCTTTTCTAAACTCAAATAAAAAGGGAAAAAAAATCAAGTGACATTTTCAGATAAAACTTACGACGATTCAATTTGTGAGCGGGTGACAGCTGTCCACATTTAAAGTCCTGACAGGACAAGGTACAGCCCACTTCACTAGAGGGAAGGAGGAAAAGAAAGATGAGGAGCTGATGTTCATCTGTTCAGGTGCGTGCACACTCAGTCTAACTTCTGCCGCTAGGGGTCTCTCTATCAAAACAATAACAGAAGTAGTTGTGTAGTAAGTGGGATCGTGGGATTTCATAGAGGCTGCACTTAAAAACTAATTAGATGACAGTGAAGCTAGACTGTCTCCTTCATATGCTGCCAAAAAACTTTATGGAAATGAATAATCCAGCAGGCGACTCCTTCAGTACCCTTTGATACCTTCAGTATCAGTGACTTTCTTCGGATCAGATTCCTCTGGTTTGAAAAATGAAGGAAAGAAATTGGGATTATGTAATGTGGAAAAGTCACATAAACTGAAGTTAAATGGAGTTGGTAAAAAAGAAGAGAAGGGGAAAATTATCTAAACTTATCTATGAAAAATATTTACATTTTGCGCTAAATGTGGGACTTATTATTTACAATCTTTCCAGTTTAAAATGAAAACTCAGAAATATTGTGAAAAAATGTATTAATTTGATTTTTCTGTTCGATCTAATAGCAGTTGTTGACTACAGACAGATGTTGATTCAACCACTTTTCTACTCGAATTTACATGGGTCTGAAACACACACAGGGCCATGCCCTGGACCTGAGGTTTCACTGAAGACCCTGGGCTGAGCAGTTCATTGTAGTGCTCTGTTGTAAAGTGAACCTTGTGTGTCTCACACTGACAGGAAGGCCTTGTCCACGAGTAACTCTGACAACGATTGCTGACATTTTGGCTCATTTACTGAAGGCTGCTAACGATTTACGCTTCATTCAGTGTTCAAGATTTACAGCTTGAGGTGTCACTGTTTAGATCTTTTAGCTGCTGTGTATTTTTGACTGACTGGCTGACACATCACATCAGTCGCAGCTTTCAATTCTTTTTGTAACACTACACACTGCAGCTCTGCATGTAACTGTGACTCTGTGATCCCTCCTGTGGTTCACACTGTCGCCTCACAGAGAGAACAGTCTGGCTTTGAACTCTGGAAGGTCTGAATGCTTATTTGTCTCTATAGGACATACCAAATTGAATTGACTTCATTGTCATTGCATTGCGGGGCATTACAAGAAGATTTAAAAAGCTCATGTAACACCGTCATCCTCTTTCATACACACATTTTCATAATAGTACACGTGAATATGCAAAAATAATTGTCCTTAAAAGTGCATATAATGGTGACAGTTCATGAGGCTATTTGGACGGCGGAGGAAGGGGGCAGTGGAATGGGGGGTCAAAAGTTCAGTTCCTCAACAGCTGAGGGGTAAAAACTGTTTATTGATATGCAGCACTTCAGGGCCCTGTAGTGCCTTCCAGAGGGTAGGAGTAAGAAGACCTGATGGAATGGGTGGTGTCTTTGATGATTCTTCAGGTCTTGCTGTAGGAGTGGGACCTGTACAATAGATATCTTTCAGGGGGGGAGTCCAATGATTTTCTGTGTACAAGTTCACTACCCTCTGAAGAGCTGCCCCCTGTCCGCCTCAGAGCAGTTCCCAAACCATGCCAGGATGGAGTGAATCAGTATATGCTCTTTATAGAGCAGTGCCCAATGGCACCTGGGATTGACTACCCAGCCCCTGTCACCCTGGATAGTTTTGTTCATGCAGCTCTGGGGGAGTAACCTGAGTGTGAAAGCCCATGTGTGGCTGGCTCAGCAGCCTCACTATCTTTTGCTCTTTTTGCCAAGAGATCTTCACCTCTTTTGTTTGTTTCTTCAGTATTTGGAGTATGTTTAAAATAAAGTTGACTCTGTTTTTTGATGTCTTTTATATGTCACAGACTGCAGTTGAGCCTGCTGTCTGTGACATATTGTTGTTTAGGAAGTAGATATATTAGTCATGAGAAACCATCCTTTAGAAATAATACTTTAGCTTACAACAGACGGTGAGTGATGAGCCTTGGTAAAGGAATGAAAGGTGTCTTTACAATTCAAGTGAGGGCAGAGCAACAGTCTGTACACTTGGAACTAATGTGTACGCATGTATACATGCAGCATAAAGGTGTTTATCTCTGGCTCGTTCTTGTTTTCACACATTTACCAGCGTGCACACACACACTCACGCTCTCAACCAGGCACATTGGGAGGATGATGTGGGGGTGTAGACAGAGATCCAACCCATCCTCAAAAAGCCCTCTTGGTGCTCACACACTCACGCCAAAGCACACACCCAAATTAAGTGAACAAAGAGCACAGAGGCAGAATGTGGAGGCTTCAGTAGGAACAGTGATGGGAGGAGAAGAGTGCAGAGCCAGGAGACACACCGTCTTCAAAGCACCTTCAGTCGACTACAGTCAAGCGTAGTGTTGTGTACAGTAGTGGTGCTGCTCCAACACTTAGAAAATCTCCGAGCAATAATACATTTCAATAAGAAATTAAATCAGTGAAATAAAATGAAACCACTTTCCTCCAATCTTTAAATGGTGAGATGACTGACTCATCTCCCAGAACTAAAAGATATTTTGTTTATAATTCACATAAAACAAAGCAAATCTCTCTAGAGGAGCTGAAACCAGCAAAAACAATTTGCCCCAATTAGAACCACTGAATATTAATCCAGTTTTTACAGTAGTTGTTGGCACTTCCTACGGATGCTGAGGAAAAATGTTTTCAGAGTTTAAATATCAGAATCTGAACGGTTACTCTAAACAAAGAGGGGCTGTCAGAGCAGCAGATAATGAAGTTTCTAATGCAGCTGTGATGCATAAACTGGACCTGATAGATCCAAAAACCGGTCAGGCAGAGCAAAGCTGACCACTCCATCAGAGGATCAATGGATCATCCTAATTCCCTGAGAGAAAGAAGAGCAATTTCATCACAGATACAGAGTTTTCTAAATCGAGAACATGAGACTTCAGTTAGTAAAAGAAGACTTTGTAGTAGTGTCTCAAAAGGACGAGGAGCCAGAAGGCGAAACATACCAAATGTTTGTGGTGGCTATAGAAAAACTAAAAAAACACTAAAGGTGCACAACTCCAATGGACATTCATGAAGACTGACAAACACAAAGCTCTCTGGAACAACGCCAAGTCATCCTGAGTTAATATTGGTCATCAGTCATCCAGATACTCTCATATACGTCCTTATATTTAAAATTTTCACAAAAATTGGTTTGCTAATAGAGTCAATACAGTTCTTATGTGTCTTACGAGCTGCTAAAATGGGCTGCTGCTAGACAAAATTTGACTGTATCACACATGGAGTGGCAATAACGCATCTATCTAAACCAATACAAAATTAAAGTACTTTAACTGTTTTAAACATGCACACACTCCTGGATCTTTCTACTGGTTTTATTAGTAGATATGATGTTGTGGGTGAAGTTACTGTATACCACCCTGTTTAGCCTGTGACCTTTGTCTTCCCACTAGCAGGTGATTTTCATTGTTGCTTGGCGAAAAAGCTTCAGTAATAGTCTCCATGAGACGAGAGGTCATTGGCCGTATGTCTTCAGCAGCACCATGATAGAGCAAGTCGCTATTTGAAAATGACAAGCTGGGTCAGGGCTAGCTGTAGGTTAACATGCTAGCTTCAGTAGAAAAAAAACGAAAAATGTTGTAACAGCGTTGCTTGAGACGGCTCCTCGACTGGTGAGGAAACGTCTGTTTATGTTAATGTTGGCCATGTAGCATACCTTGTGCTCCTTCATCACTTATAGTTTTGGCGTAGGCACGAGCAGTTTTCTCTTGTGGTTTAATATTAAATTGATTCATATGAAAGTTTCCCGCAGCCTCAATGCAGGAATTTATTCAGTGTTATATAAGCGAAAAGTCAAACATTATTTTTTTCTGTAAACATCAGACTCTTTAGAGTTAACTTAAGACCTCAATGGGTTCTCACTGTTATTTTTTCATCAGGGTTGCTGCATGACTTACTCTCATTTACCTTTTGTGTGTGACCTTGTGATTACATTAAGCAAAGGAAAGACAACTTGTCCTCTGTTAATGGGCCTGCACCAGTCTCCAGCTATTCATGGTCAACTGGACAACACTTAGCAAATGGACAGAGCAGCTTTTGTCTGATCAGTCTTAACAAGCAACCAGCCAAATTGGAGTCACAAGTATGCACTGTCTCTGGAAAGTTCCAGATTGCAGGGTTGTAGGGGTTGCAACTTTTACTCCCTCAACTGGGACACAATTCAAGTCAAATCATGATCTGTGGAGCAGGGTCTGGGGAAGTGTAAGACTGCTCTGGTACAAAATGGACCCTGGGTACTGTTTGCCGCTGCTGCTCTGCACATTAGGTTTAGCGCTGGCCTCTGGAGAAGAGACGAAAAACGATGATGACATCGACCTTGTCAGCTTTCTGAGAAGTATCTTCCCCGGGCTGCTGGTGAAAGACGAGCCGTTAGTCATCAACCGACACTTTGAGATAAACTCCTTTAAAGAGCTGGGAGGCCTGGAGGTCCCCTTAATCACAGAGCAAGTCAAGGGCAAGCCAGTCAAACAGGATACAAATGGGGCACCTGGACCCGAGGTGCTAACGAAAGATGGCCAGATCAAGGGGATTACGGTGGATAAGGCTCATATATTCTATGGGATACCGTATGCAGATCCTCCTGTTGGTGCTTACCGCTGGAAGCCCCCTAGACCCGTGAGTCCTTGGTCAGGGGTTTATGATGCCTCCTTTCCCAGGGCAGCATGCATGCAGGACTGCAGTGGACCAATCACAGAGTGTCCTCGATTAGTAAGTCATCTGTTTCCATGTTGTTTTAATTTTTCAATTTAGAGTGTATTAGCATGTTTGTATATTTCATATGACATGGAGTGACCCAGAGTGTGTAAGAGCCCAGCTTTGGTTAAATGAATGCTTAAGTTACTGTGGATATGCACATGCAGTTGCTAGTGGACACGGAATTAGCAATATTTTTTGGAGTGTGAGCTAAATCAGGGACATATTACAAGAACTGAGCTGAATGACTGAATGAAAGTCAATAGGTTAGCATTTTCCAAAAACAACCTTTTCTTACTCTGATTTGCCTTCAAATGCACACTGCCTCCATACAGGCCCGTAGCCAAGAAATACACAGGCTGCGTCCAAGCTTAAGGTTTAAGATTCAGATTATTATGTATCTACGTTTCAAAGTGCTTAGTGCTTCTTGGGTCTTACACGGTTAGCACTGTTGTCAAGAAATTTCTAATCTTTTATTTTGTTTTTGGAAATTTTAATTGGTTGACCTTAAGATATAGTAAAGAACCTACAAAACATCTACAATCTAATCTCTAAACTGTCCATTTTTGTTGGTGAAGTGACTTCAATGGTAGATGTGACACAGTTTTATGACTTAAAGATAATAAAAAGTAAAAGTTCCATTCCTCTTTGAGCACTAGAGAGCTGCATTCACATCACACCAGTACTGTAATCATACTGGAATCATAAGCAGTAGTGTCAGACCAGCAATATTCGTAATTCCAAGCCAGAGATGTTGGGAATATATGATAGCATCAACATCCCTAAGCTTCAATCAAAAGTTACCTTGATTTAAAAAAAACCCAAAACAGTTAATTGGTAAATTGACATACATATGGTGTATTTGTAACTTGATTTTGATTGGTTTCCTGTCCCTAAAAGGTCAGTGAGGACTGTCTCTACCTCAACATTTTTGTCCCTCTGGATTTGAACCTCAGCGCCCCCCTGCGGAGAACACTGCCCGTCATGGTGTGGATCCATGGCGGAGATTTTATTGCTGGCTCTGCCTCCAAGCCATTGTATGATGGACGCTTCATCAGCAACTTCACACGCACCGTAGTCGTGAGTGTAGAGTACCGACTGGGTGAGAAAGTTTGTAAAATTTTCCTCATGGGCTTCTTCTATTCAGTAGTAATATAAAGACACAGGGATCTGGTCTTAGCAATTCATTCATTCATCTTCTACCGCTTATCCATTACCGGTTTGGATTGGTATACCATTCATCAAGTAAATAGTAGGGTGTTTATTATTGAGTCCATGTGTGTGTCTGTGTGTGCATGGGACAGGATAATGGGTTGGTAATTACTCTGCTCTCCTGCAGGACTGAAATGAGTAGCAGTGATATTTGAATGGTAATTAGAAGCTTGGAGGAAATCAATGTCTTGCTGGAGTCAATTACGTGCTGCTGATCATGTGAATTGTTGCATGACTTAAGGTGCATTTGGATTCCTCGTGGTGGGCAAAGACCCCCACAGCTCAGCTGCAGGGAATTATGGGATCTTGGACCAGCAGGCAGCTCTTGTATGGGTCCAAAGGAACATTGCTGTGTTTGGAGGTGATCCCAGCAAGGCAAGTGAGAAGAATATTAAATACTGGTATTTCTATATCTGAGAGGACACACATTAACATTATGCATCATCCACCCTTAGGCTCAGTCAATCCATCACAGCTCAATGCTTAACTCTAACTCCAATTTACCCGTATTCATAAAGTAAAACTATGGAATATTTGAAACCCTTCAGTTTTCAGCATTCATCTCACAACCTCCCCTTATCAACCTAGACAATACTGCATAATTACAATATGAAAACTGAATATCATTCCAAAATAATGAAAAGAAAAAACTAAAATATCACACTGCCAAAAGTATCCACACTTATATAATAGTTGCCATTTGGTTCTGACCTTAGTAATTTAAGCGTTGAAAATTAATACAAACAATTCCTTTAGGTGCCTTAATTTTGTCTGCTGAAACAAGTAAGGATTACTCCACGAGTAGGTGTGCTTCAAACGGTTTTAATGCACAGCGTGGAGGCGAAGAACTACCTGACGTGCAACCATGCCAATTTCAAATCCAGAGAAAGTCCATCAATATATTAACTGCCCATTTTGTTGTCTTTTTAGTATTTATCACATCTTTCTCCTCCTCTATCATTTGCAGCTCTTTAGGTGTCAGTTCCTTGTGCCATTTTTCTCTTGATTTTTGTCTTTTCTTCTCCATTTCTTTTTCTTCTGCCACATCCCATCGCTCAAAATTCTTGTACTCTCCAAATAAGTTAAACGAAATCTTAAAATCACCCATTTCTGTTAGTTTTTTCCTTGGAAGTTGCAGCTGACAGCTCGTTATGTTGCTATGGTTACAGGCGCGGATGAATTTAGAGCAGTTAGCCTACAAAATTTAGCCGAACTACGTGTGCATTAAACGGTTTTAACGCACACCTGCCAACCAATCAGAAAAGAGTATTCACGCTGACCATGGTATAAATTGTTTTACTGCACACCCTGATTCTTTATTAATACTGTACTGCAGAAAGTAGAACTGAATGTTGTTGTCAGAATGCTGCCACAGGAAGACAGAGAGGTTTGTCTTATCCTACAGCAAGATAATGAGCTAAAACAGTTTCGACTTAAACACTTTGGAACTCAACAGAGGGTTTAAGAAAAGCAAACTACAAGTGCAACACATTTGTAATTACTTCTGCAGCTAACCCTAACCCTAATCCCAGAACAAATAATCTGAATAATGTGATGTGAGACTTTCAAACATTGGTCCAAAAAAACTTGTATTGGACTGAAAGGTCTGTTTAGTCAAAAGTTAGACCTCCAAGTGTTTTTTAGAAATCAGGTCCAGCTTCTGTATTCATACAGTAAAAGTATGGCTGAGAGATCTCAGTTCACAGAGAAATGTCCACAGCCTGTATTCAGTTAAAACCAGCTGTCAGGACTTCTGTGAAATCGTGATGTGCATACAAAAAGTCAATTTCTGCTGTGGTATCTGCGTTATATTCAGACGTGTCTGTAATGCGGAGCAGGGACATTAAAAAAACATTTCAATATATTACACTCCAGTTCAACATGACCACCAAGCTTCAATTTATTCCTAACAACATACTGAAAACTAGCTGTGACTGACCTTATGTACCAATAACCAACAGTTCAGTACTTAAATGACAGTATACTGTTGGGGAGAGTCAAGGAAAATATGCAGCTTAAACCGCATCATATTCAAGTGGAAAAAAGAGACTATGAAATTATATATTGAAGCAAAGTAAATGCCGGTGAAAGATGAAGGTTTTGTTGGAAAAATATTGGTGACAGATAGTAATCAGGCTAAAGAAACATTTAAATACACTACAGTTCAATAGAGAGAGACAATCAAAACCAGAAAGATAAAGGACAGACCTTAAGACAAGAAGAATCCGTTTGACAAATAGCTGACAAAATAACAAAATGCAGTTCCATGATGTAAACTCACAGGACTCTTAGGTAAGGATGCTTGCTGATGTTTCAAGGAGCTCATTGCACTCATTACCAAAGTCTAAAAGTTTTAATAGTGTGGCTGTGTGATGCGTTGTTTGTCAGGTGACAATATTTGGGGAGAGTGCAGGTGCTCAGTCAGTGAGCCTCCACCTGATGATCCAGAGCAGTCAGCCTTTGTTCAAACAGGCTGTCCTGCAGAGTCTGCCCTTCTCAATTCCTCTGAAGACCAGGTGAGGGTTGATCCTGCTTACTGATGTTTTTACTCCTTCACCGCCTCAGGCAAAAAAATAAATAAATAAAATAACATCTAATCATTTGTCGGACTGACCTTTCTAAAGTCAAATGAGAAGAATACATTTCCTCCTTTTTATAAAGCTCTTTAAAGATTTAAACCTTCCAGTGGTTTCCCAAACGCTGTCTGAACTGTAATTGTTTTTTCCGTGTCTCTTTCTCAGACATGATGCCCTGAAGCTGGGTAAAAACTTTGCCAAGCAGACCAACTGCTCCGTGAGTGATATCATCTGCCTGCTGTCTCTCACGCCACAGGCTGTCCTGACCGCCCAGATGAAAACAAGTAGGATGCTACAAACACCAGCTTCGGCTCCCTGAATTTAGTACACCTCACGGGGCTGCCCACACAGTTACATAAGAGGGCAGGATGTAGTACGCTTATCTGCAAAAGATGATGAAAAACATTCATTCTATGCGGAGCTGTGGCATATTGGAAAACAAAATCGTGAAAACGAAGGAGCCCTGAGCCTTTAAAGGGGCAATCAGAGGGATTTTACTGCCTCACAAAGGCAGAAAATGACTGTAATATATCAGCAGGGTTTACAGGGTTATTGATCAGTATCACTGACTCACTGATTGCATCATCAGCTCCTGTTTTCTCCCCATACGAACTCACTTTCCAAAAATCTGGAAGGATGAGAGACGAGCGATGCACATATCAGCTTTGTCACCCCGAGAAAAGTTAAATCTAATCAGAAGCAGGTTTAATATCACAGCATGTTCTATGTTATTAAAACCATACAATTCTTGATCTGGCTGATGTGTTCTTGATCCCAGGTTCCAAGATTGTGAACCCATTCAGGTTCCTGGAGGTGTTTGAGACATGGGGTCCATATATCGATGGCGATTTCATAAAGGAACAGCCTGTCACTGCCTTCCAGAAAGGCCACTGGCAGAAAGAGAAGCCAGTGCTGTTGGGTAAGACCCAGTGGGAGAAAGACGGCAGTGTACTGTGCGGTGAAACTGCCTCTGATTTAGTCAAGAGTACTTTGCTTACATACATGAGTGTCTCATTTTCTGTTTCTTTATACCTGCAGTCAACCAAATTTCAGATGGAAGTATAATTTTCATTCCTTTAGATTCAACTTGACCGCTGTAATTACCCCGGTGCTGAAAGTTTTATACATTAAATCTCCAGCGAGCTTATAATATATGATGCATTTGTTGTGGGCAAAGGTAAATAAAGGTTGGCAGCTGTTGTGGCTGGGAGCACGGGGACCAGCAAAGAGCACATTGCTGCAGAACAACGTCTGATTAAAACAGCACTGTGACAGCAATAGTGAACTGTGGACCCTCATTCTGAACCCCAGACCTCCCATTTATTGGTCAGTCTGATTAAATGCTAATTTATTCAAGAGTATGCACAATTAAAATATAATTTCAACTGAAATACTGAAGGAAATATTTCACTCTCTTAGGACAATTGACTGTTTGTTTCTGTCAAGTCGCTGCATGATAATATCATTAGCACTCTCAGGCTTATTTAGCTTAACTTTAAGACTGGAAACAGTTTAAAAAGGACAGCATGGGTAATGACATCCGACAACTGGCACACCTGAAGGTCACTTATAATCATTTGACATTTGTTTTGTCTTGTTAGGTGTATAACAAGATTTTACCAATATATTGAACTGTTGATCTTTTAAAGGTATGAAAACTAGAGAACACAAGAGTGCTTCTAAATACGGAACCCAAATGCATTTTTTGATAGTAGTGCACCTCCAGTCGTAGTAGAATTACTGTGTTTTCTGAATTCCAAACATTTACTGACAATGAAGGACATTTATAATGTGGCATTTCTCAAATCCCAGGTCTTTAGTCACAACTCTCAAGTCTCAAATCCCTTGTTTTAATAAGCACTATTTCACCAACATTG
Source organism: Remorina albescens (assembly GCA_034769265.1). NCBI lineage: Eukaryota > Metazoa > Chordata > Actinopteri > Carangiformes > Echeneidae > Remorina > Remorina albescens. The sequence goes on along the minus strand of CM068484.1, from coordinate 14,436,200 downwards.
TTCTTGATTTTCAAAGATCATCTCAAGTCACTGTGTTCACAACTTAAGTGTAACACGCACAAAAGTTGCAAGCTAAACTTTCCCTCCCTGATTTAATGTACCAAAGATCCAGACAATATCCAGCTGCACTGCCTGCTAAAGTTAGACAATGCACAAATACATCAGAAACATATAAGTGTTTACTCATATTCATCACTGAAAATTACTTATACAAGTGACTATGGCCAGTGTTGTCACTCTCTCAGCTGGTTGTATAATTCTTGACCTGAGTTTTTTTTAAATCCCATTATAACATTGTCTGATGACAAAAAAAATCTGTAAATTAACAAACGACAAGCCTAATGCTTTAAAAATCACCCACAGTCAAAAGATGAAAAAGGATTTTTAAAGTAGAGAACAAACAGACAACAGAGTGGTTGTGCGAATGAGTCTCAAGAAGGCTACAGACATCCATCCATCCATCAATCAAACTTCAACCGCTTACCCAAAGTCGGCTCGCCGGGGTAACAGCTTTAGCAAATTGCCCGGCAACCTCGGCCGACTCTGACTGGGGGATCCTGAGGTGATCCCAGGCCAGTGAGGAGATATAATCTCTCCACCTGGTCCTGGGTCTGCCCCGAGGTCTCCTCCTGCAGGGACGTGCCAGGAGCTGCTCCTGGCCTTATCAGATGCCCAAACTACTTCAACTGGCTCCTTTCCATGCAAAAGAGCAGCGGCTCTAATATGAGTCTCTCCGGCACGTACCGGATCTTGTTCTTTTGGTCACGACCAATCACTCATGACCATAGGTGAGGGTAGGAACGAAGACCCCGAACCTTGAAATCCTGTCCATGAATATCACGAACAGAATCGGAGACAAGGCACAGCCCTGGCGGAGGCCAGCACCCACCGGAAACGAGTCCGATTTACTGCTGAGTACCCGCACACAGCTCTTGGTTTCGGCATATAGGGATCAGATGGCACTCAAAAGTGACCCCCTCTCCCCATACCCTGTAATTGGCACACACCCTCTGGCCCCCATTCTTGAAGAGAGGGACCACAATCCCAGTCTGCCACTCCTTCTGCACCGTCCCCAACTTCCACGCAATGTTGAAAAAGCGTGTCAACCAAGACAGCCCCACAACAGCCAGAGCCTTCAGCATTTCAGGAGGCATCTCTACAGACAGCACAGAGCAATTCTTGTGACATGCTGTGTTCTTTCCTGCAGGTACAACCTCAGAAGAGGGGATGATCTTTGTGTATGGCGTCTTCAATAAGCCGGTCTCTGCAATGGAGTGCACTGTGTACATAACGGCCATCTTTAAACAACATGCCCTGCAGATCCTGCACAAGTACCTGCCCCTGTACAGGGATGCTGACCGCAGGGATATGCTCGCTCAGGTAAGAAGACATCAATTCACACTTGTGGATAATTTTCATTTACATTAGAGTTGATATGTCTGTTAGTGCAGAGTCTGAACTGCAAGTACACACAAGCAGACACAGAGGTGGACAAAATACAAAACTCAGTTACATGAGTGTGTCAGTCCCTTTCAACTCCATATTCACACTTTTGTGTTCCCACAGAAAGGTATCGAAACTTCGAGAGAAACCACTTGTGCCGATTTTACTGTTGTAGGGAAAATGAAAACCAAAGTACCTCACAGTCACTAGAACAGCTGCAGACTCACAGCACTTGTCAGAGCACATTCATGTTCTGAGTTTCTATCCCAGCTTAAACATGCAGGTACACCATCATGTATTGAGAAGAGGAGGAAAACGTGCAGCAGATTTCTCTCAATGCATAGTGAAATGTGGCCTCCTCTGGGAGCTACAGAGGCTGCAGGTGACATCCCAGACATATTTAGTATTCAGTCACAGTTCATGGTGCAGTGGGGAGATGGAAGAGTCATAACTGTAGCATGCCCCTCCACACACACACACACACACACACACAAACACACACCCTGCATCTCTTTATAAAGAGCACTTCTCCAGAGGACCAGGAGGGTCAGCATAAATACCACAGAGCACAGCTGTAGACTCAGCTTTGTTGACAAGCTGAGGAAATTCATCAGCTTTAAGACTGTGAGCTAACAGGAGTTCAGATTGTCGCCACTATGTCAAATCAGAATTGCAGTTTATGTGTTTTACGTGCAGGAAGGAAGCTACAGGATTGTTCTTCTCACCTATTTCACACACATGCATCTTGCAGCAAAAGTAAATAGAGAACAGACACTTATGAAATGAATTCCTGAAGGAATAAAAGTTGAACATTCAAGTATCCAACTCTGTTGAAATTCTTTAGAGATATAAACCAATAGGATTGAGAAATTGGGGTTATTCCTCCCCTCAGGAATACAATCAAAACCTGGCTTAATGCTGAGTATTCAAAGACCCAGGAGAGCCTGTGTTTTCCCTGCCACAGGAGAAGATGCAGTTTCAGTGTATATATTGTCATGTAAGAAAATGTGGCGGGAGAACCCAGAACCTTCTCGCTGTGAGGAGCTGTGCTAACCTCTGTACCACTGCATCATCCTTGATCAGACATCGCTGGGGCGTAATGTGCATAATTAATATTCTTCCATCTGACAAGTCTTTGTCTCGTCATCATCAGCTGTCTGAGGGCTGTCAGTGCAGGACGTGCAGAGTATCCCTCCAGCTTTAAAGCTCCATCTGTGCTCAAATAGGGTGAAGTAGCTTGTGACACAAATCAAACAGAAGTAGGTTGCACGCTAACCCGAATATGAAGAGATGTGCTTATTTCTATTTTATTCTCAAACTCATGCACTGGAAGGTGCACTCTCTCTCTCTCTTTCACACACACACACACACACACGCATGCACACATCAATAACCACCCATTCAGTGGCGGTGTAAAAGGTGTCACACACAGATCGATGTGGCGCCCTGCCAGAGCTGGATTTGTGATGAGCACCCAGCTGTCACTTGTGGTCTCTCCAACCTCTCCACGTCTAAAGGGCCTGATGGGAATCATAAATCATTTTTCTCTTGAGCTGAGATTTGTTAGTAAAAAAAAAAGAGAGAGACAGATTTGAGGAATATTAATGAAAGACTTACTATACATTTGTGTTTCTGCTGCTATCCAGCATGAGAGCTATGACATCAGTCTGTCGCCTCAAATATTAATCCATAATTACCAGCAGTGCTCTGCAGACTTTACAGACTTCACTGCTACTCCTCGTCTTTAAACACAGCTTTTCATTTGCCTAGAGAGGGAACTACGATTCCAGTTTCTCTTTTTCTGATAATTTTTTTTGCCTCTATCATAATTTCTATGGGTGAAATATGGACCACCTGAAGTCGGGGAGTTTATCTGTTTGAGATGCAGCCTGACTGCTCTCGCTAAGAATGGACTCATCTGTCACAAACATCTACAGTGATAGGAGAGCTTGGCTGAGCAGTCACAGATGAAGAACAACACAGGGTGGGTTGGAAGAGGAGGAGACTCTGCCCAGGCGACTTGAAACCTCATCCGTATTAATGAGGCAAAACTTGCATCCCTCAGTGTAATGTATTCAAAATCACCACAAACAACAGCGTCCTAAATAACCATAGAGACTAAAACAGTATCTACAAAAGCAAAGGTTGAAATTACTGCGGACCTGTGGTGTAATTTGGCATCCAATAGTAATTTGTAACTGTATGTATTTAATTAATTAATGTATGTAACTGGCTGGCAGGTCTCCTGGGTACGACTAATCTCAAACCCACAGAGATGACCACAATCTCTGCTCCACAGTGTTTTCGCATCTTTGAGCTCACTGCTTTGGTTTTATTCACAAGTTTGTAGTTCTGCTTCAGTCACAATTTTATTTTCAGCTGTACCTGCACTTTTAAAACTGAATCTTTCATCTAAAGGCTACCTGTAGTTCTTTTTCAAATTCATGGCCCAACTGAAAATCTCAGAAATGCCGGCAGCCCACATCCAACCCTGTAACAATACAGACGCCTTCTCAGTATACCTGAATGAGAATGATTGAACATTCAGGACTGAACTTGAACCAAAGGAAGCTAAATAAAGTTCATTCACAACCTGACTATGCCTCTAACATTAACCAGCTCTCCATTATGAACTTTAGCTCAGTCAGACTGATAATTAGAAAAAAAAAGAAGCTTATTTTTATGCATGTAAATTTTTGTTTACATCTTTTCACCAAATTGGTATGGTTTTTCAAATGATTACTTGGACCACTTGCAACATCGTTGTGCCCAGATCCGAGGTGTGATACCACTGGTCTATATTGAATAAACAAACTCATGAATTGTATCTAAATCTTCTATCAGCAGAGCTTCACTTACTGATAACTGAACACACATTTGTCAGTTAAGCTGTAACATAAATGATTTTTCTTCTGAGGTGAAAGCTGATTAAAGACTATGAAGGCCACAGAAACCATCATGATGCGATCACTGTGGCGGGTTCCTGTCTGCCGAGCCATTAACTTCATAAACAGTGTTGGTGTTCAATATAGCAGCTTGAACCAAAATAAATCAAAGCAGGACAGTGCAGTGGCACGTACGGTGATGCATTCACTTACTGGTGTAGATAGTGCTTTTAAACAGTGATGAACAAACAAGTCTTTGAACTGATTGAAATGGTTCGAAGGAGATTTATTTTTCTCACCTCTGTCCAGCGCCAGACAGCTTTTTATCTAATCACTACTTGCCCCAAACCAAACAACAGAGTGACTATTGGTCAGTTGGTGAAGCACTGGATATGGATATCCAAAATATAAGAGGTAAAAAAAAAAAAAAAAAAAAAAAAATAGATTATTTTGTTTCTAGTCAGCTAGATGGATTTTCTCTTTTTTAAAGCCACAATAAGGATTTTCCATTTTTCATGCCTTATGTCATATTTTCAAAACTGCTCCACATATTCAGAAACAGCAGAACTTTCGCTAATAATATAAGTCATTTGAGATAGACTTTTTGCAAGACAAATTTCTGCATGATGTTAATTTTGTATTTTTCTCCACTTGGCTTTACAGCTGCAGAGTGCTCCTTTTTTCACAGTTTTGATCAGAGTGAAGATACTTTTTGCATTTCCAATTCAAATAGCTGAGTAGGAGCCTCAGGGAGCTACCAGGGTCAGGAGGTGACAACACTTGGCGTATTTAGTATGCACTCACAGTTCACAGTGCAGTGGAGCCACAATTGTACTTTAACCTTCCACATACACCTTCTCCATCTCTTCATAAAGGGCACCTCTCTAGACGACTGCAAGGGTCAGCACAAATATCAACCAGTTTGTCACAGAGAGGGCTGATGTGGAAGAGCTGTAGGTTTGTCAGTGTGGGTACATTTTTAGATGCAGTGAGACAAACTTTGTATTTCTGAACACACTGGAAACAACATGATTAACACCATCCTCCTACCCTTCAACTCTTTGAGCTTGGCTACATAAGGAGATTCTGCTCCAAGCTGGAAAGGATCCTCAGCCTTCCTTTACTTTTTAAGACTGGCTCATTATCTGAGAGTAAACAGCAAAAGAAATTAGCTTATTTATCAAAAATTTTGTGTATTTAGTAGTTGCAGCTTTTGTGAAGATTACACAAAGGTCTATGAGGATCCATAAGTGGTACCTGTAAGCCCTCGCTATTTGTCAGTGTGGTGGTCATGTTCTCTCCAGAAAAATTTAATCCAATTAAAACCTGAGAAGTGTTACTTTGCCATAACAAGCTAATTTAATATCCATGGTGATACAGTGCTAACTAAACATAAACAAAAGAGAAAGAAATTATGCACGTGTGGCCAGGCAGTTTATAGCTTCAGTATTTTTGAGTGTGCCAGTAAAGCTGTATTTACAATTATAAGACAAATTTTTCTTTTTTTTTTTTTACATTTTTGGTGGTATTCTTCACCTGTGAGCGAGACAGGAAATAAGAAAAAGATGGTAAATGACATGCAGCAAAGGACCGCAGGTCAGAATCTGAATGTGGACTGCTGTTATTAGGACTAGACCTTCGTGTGCTCTCTCAGGTGAACTTCAGAAAATGGACAACCTTGGTAGAAAACGGTACCTCTTGCGGGAGCAAGCAGAAAATCAGCCACACTTAACATCGTTTCTACTGTAGCAGCTCCAAGTGGTTTATTGGGATGACAGCACAGTGAAGGGTGGAGCTGGGAAGGTTCACATATAACCTCATTTGACGCTCACTGTAGTGACGACACGTAGTAATATGCAGCTCGTCATACAATGTAGGACAAGTATAGTTTTATTGTTTTCCTGGGGAACAATTTCACAATCTCAACTGTTGTTTGCGCATATGTGAATGTGCTGTACATTTATAACCTGAAGCCAAAACACGACAACCAGAGAATAATCCTAACTCAAGGTCTACTTGTTATCTTTTAGTTGATTTATTACATTTATCATCACTAGCATGTTATTAATTTCAGTTGTTCACTGTAAAAACATCACAAGTTGTATCTTTTTTTTACACTATTATTTCCCTGGTCTTAAATGAGCTGTTATTGTCCACTGTTAGTTATTGACCTGATTTATACAAAATAGATATTCCATTGAGCCTTGCGTTCAGTATAGATTGTGCGTTACACTTGATTAGTAGCCTCAAAAGACCTATTGTTTCTAATTAAGTTTTGAGAATAATATCTGTTTGGATATACCCATAATCCATCTGTGGTGCAACAAGCCCTCATTCTTCTTCTGTTTGCAATGTCAGTTTTCGCTCACTCATTCTCTCTCACTCATCTTCTACCGCTTATTGGTTTGTGGGTCACGGGGTTGCTGGAGCCAATCCTAGCCAATGTTCCGGGGGAGGGCAAAGTACACCCTAGACAGGTTGCCAGTCTATCACAGGTTCAACACATAGAGACAGACATAGACGAAGAACCATACAAGAATTTTAGAGTCAACAATCAACTTAAATTTGAAATCTTTGAACAGTGGGAGGAACTGGAGTAATGGAGGTAACCTACACAGGCAAAGGGAGAACATGCAAACTCTACATAGAAAGGCCCCAGGCCCTGGAATTAAACCCTTGACCCTCTTGCTCTGATAGGCAACAGCACTAACCACTATGCCACCGTGCTGCCCCATGTCAATTTACTTTACTTGTCTATTTATAGAAAGGAATATTTAGCATGTATGTTGTCACTGGAGAGCAATTACATTTGTCAGTCAGTTGCATGAGCAAAATGGCTGACATGACGATATTTTAGCTTCAGAACTCCTCACCTTAAATGCACTGCCCCATAAATCAAACCCTCACCCTCACGGATTCAAGGAATCAGATTATATTTTTACTATCAATTTTACTTCAAAAAGAGAAAAAGAAGAGACGCTGAGTAAAAGCAGCTTGCGAGTAAAACTCAGAAAGGAACGTGTTGAGGGAGAAAGAGGGAAAGTTTATTTTCAGAGCATTATACCCAAAGTACATTGTGGATGTTACATAACTTAATTCTACCTGTGCTAGTATCCTTTTGGATGTGTGTGTGAGTCATGACTATCCATGTTCAGGCACTCTATGTGCTTAGTCGTGTTAGTGCATTTGAGCATACACCTGAAAAAAGACAAACTTGTGTGTGTGTGTATGTGTGTTCTCAGGTGTCAGATGTGTGGGTGTAGGTTGCGTAGGTTGCGCTGCTGAGAAAGACACAGTGGTTTCCAGGTAACAGGCAAAAGAAGATTGTCTGCCTCCCTTTTCTTTTTCTTCCTATTAGCCAAGAGGGAACAATGGTTTGTTGATCCTCTGCCTGCAGCCCTCTCTGTGTAGATCATTTTTATTTAGTTTCTTTTCTACAGAAACAATGCAGAGACTGGAGGGGACACTGAAAAGCAAAAACATTCACCAATGCTGAACGGGTCCTCAACTTGTTGTTCACAGTTCAGTTTAGTTTTCCAAGTTTTACTGTTTTAACTCGGACCTGGTGCCCACCAAATACAATAGTCATGGCTTGATCAAGATAAAGCCAATGAGAGACAAGTGGAGGTATGCGGTTTGTTGTCAACGAGAAGGAAAAAGAAAACTTGTGGAATAATAAAGATATAAAAAGTGTAGTGGTTTCATTTGCAACCAGGTGAAAATAGTCAGAATACAGATATTTGACTATTTACATGATATGGAGTCCCCAGCTGTTCCCGACATGCCTCGTTATGGAGTGTTGAAATGTGTTGCCTTAAGAAATCATCTTCTGGTAAACATTTTTCAGCCAAAATTCCATGACTGAGCTGTCCAATAGTTGTGTTGGACTGCCGTGCTTGCTTTTCCACCCAGTGAAAAAACAATATTCAGATCAACTTATTTTCCGTCCTCAGATCGTCACCGACTACGTCTTCCTGTGTCCATCCAGGAGGTCGGCACGAGCAGGAGCAGCAGTTGGCAGCAAGCTGTGGATGTACGTGTATGACCACGTGGCGTCAGACCACCGCATCTGGTCAGGTCTGACTTTCTGCTACCAGCATGCCTGTCATGGCGCCGAGCTGCCTTTCCTCTTTGACTCGGCTGCGGTGGCCAACTTCACCATGTCGCCTTCAGAGAAGCTGCTGTCCAATCGGATGCTGTGCTACTGGGGTGCCTTTGCCCACACTGGTGACCCGTCCTCACGAGCCCAACAGACAACATTCTGCCGGGAGCAGCGTCTGCCTGTTTGGCCACGATATTCTGACACCAGCGGCTGGCTGGGTATGAACCTGACGCTGCGTTCACATGCGCAAGTAGGAACCAGGAACCATATGTGTGACTTTTGGGACCGATTGGGCATTTACTAATAAGGAAGCATTTGGTTGTCTTTGGCAAAACATTATTAAACTTCTTTTATAAAGTCAGAGGGGGCAGTAGGTCAGGGTTAAAGTTTAATTACATGTAGGAAGACAGATTTGAGGTAGATTCAGAGAAAAAAAAATCTGGGAACAATTTTAAATCATTATGAACTCATGATTTAGAAATGGTTCCATTACTCATAAACAGAAGGTACAGAGGAAAATTCGAGAAAGAAAAAAGTCAGTCAGTACATTTGTCAGGTGAAGGCTCAGTTCACTACGGGTGGCTGTAGAAGGAAGCTTTAACAAATGTACATCCATTTCAATTACTGCATCGTTTCGACTAAAACCGTATTAGAAGGTCCAGGGTTAAATTGTAGAAAGCACTAATCTTTAAAGGCCTATTCATACTGTTGCCTTCCGGCAATATGAGGTGTTCTTTTGGTCTTTATTATAAAAATGTTTTATTGAGTCATTGCCAACCATGTTTATGGTTATAGCTGTTATTTCATTAGGAGAAGAATCCTAATTATTTGTTGTTTCTTATAGCCAGTTCTTCTGGGGCACGTAAGCCAAAGAAATGTTTTCCACTTAGTGCAGCTGAGGACAAAGTGTTTTGATGCATGAAAAGGAGACATTAATGTCTGCTTTTATTTTTTTATCTTGGAGATAAAGAGGTCTAGTTAAATGGAGAGAATCATCTTGCATCTTTGAATTATTTTGCATCTTACTGCTTGGTTTTCATGGATTTAGTAAAAAGAAACCCCATCTTTATTTGCAGGATAGTTTCCAACCTGAACATGAGTCAACGAGTTCATAACAAGGGTAGGACTTGTGTTATATCATCGCAGGCAGTAGTTTTTATGAGCCTGTTGGAGATTATTAAAATATCCTGTCTGTTTTATGTTTTATGTTGTAATGTGTCCGGTCATGCTACATCCATAGGTGGCAGCATTTCACATCCTTCTCTACTAAATTCTGCCACATCTGATAACAGCCAAATGAATAATGCTGATGCATTGAGTCTACTAAATGCATACTATCACAAGGAACATTCATCAGTTCTAAAATCAGCCAAAAGTCACTGGTGTTACAAGCTCGACAACTATAGGCTTGCCGAGTGCTTGCTCATCGGGGGATCTGTTGGGTCTCTTTAAATCATTTTATAAAGAGTTTGGTCAAGACCTGCTCTATATGTAAAGTGCCTTGATGTAACTTTGTTATGATTTGGCGCTATACAAATAAATCTGATTTGATTTGATTTGATTTGATATGCACAGTACACCATGGACAAGTCAGATCCTAAATGTATGCCACTTCAAATGTTTGTCGGTACAATTTTGTCATTTGTTGTATTAGACATACTCTGCACTGTAGTGCCGACATCAGATGTTACTCACCTGTGTAATAGGAAAGCTATAAGCTCACCATTGAACAACATCTCTTTACTGTCTCCAGTGGTGGAAAGGCATGTTATGATTTATTCATGTTTTGTTTCTTTTTATGTCTCTTCTTTTTCCCGCACTGTTCCTTAGAAAAGGATTGCTTTTCCAGGCAAACCCCTGTTTCTGTGATGCTAATTGATGCTGGATGCTACACTGACTTACATAGACTTACATAAAACTGGGGCTCAGTCTGACACAATCAACCTTTAAAATATGTCACACTCGTTTATGTACACGCAAGCTCCCTGTTATTGGCTGCTCACAGATTTTCATTGATTGGTCGATTGCTGACACGTAGGGCGTGCCAAGGCCACTTCATTATCTCAGCAGACATTTTACTTTGCTGTCATTCAGAATGAAAGCATACCCTGCACTGTGACTGAGCTGTCTGAGATGGCTGCACAGCTAATCAATTGCAGTTCAATCCAGCTCCACACCCACGACTGGACCCCTCGCTTACTGTGTCCCCATCCTAATCCTGCTGGTCATTATGGTGACAACTGATAGTAGAGAAACAGAGTGGGGGCGAGAGAACAGAAAAGACAGACACTGCCTCTCTGTTGTCCGGATAAATTAGGAAGGGTTATAGAATCGATGTCTTGCCGTCACTGTCCTGCTTAAAATCGTGGCTGATGGCTTTGCATGGGCACATTCCAATAAGGTTTGATTATGACCACTGCAGCTGCAGTTAAAAGATGACAGCTCTCTGACTCTAGTGTGCTGCTCAGGCCAGTCGGAGCACAGTGGTGATGGACCGCTGTTGACCACAGCACACTGCTCACTAACATCTTTCACAACCAACGGACCTAATTCAAACCACAGTAACCATTGTTAAGTTAGTTGTCATAAAACCACGTCCGTCCAAAGATAAAGACACATCTGCCTACCAGCTGTTCTAAACTCACTGAGTAACAGCTTGTACGTCAATTCACCTAATCTGTGCAGAAGCCTGTGTAAAAATGGAGCTGTGGTTTTCTGCAGCATGTGCTACACTACAAGAAGTTATAATTTCTTCTCAAGATGCTAGGTGTTTCTCGGTCTGTGTTGTTTTTCGTACAACTAGACAAGTAGCCGACCCGTTGCATCACATTCAGAAAGGACTTGTGTGGACTTGGAGTAGAAAAATACCCCAATTACAGAGTAAAAATAATGATGAATGTAGCCTCTGTGCTGTTGCCCACGGGTTTCACGTGACTCTGCCTATTTTCTGTCTACTCCAAAATGAAGTTGGGTGTTTGAGGAGCCGACACTTTGGTTCAAGCAGACAAGCCATTAATAATTATAATACACTTAAGAGAAGATAACAGGTGTATCTGTTGGCTGCATTTCTTTCACATTTTTTTTCTTTTTCAAAACGAAATCCAACGAAAACCAAAACAGGTTTACGCTCAGCTGCTGCTACCTGTTGGGTCCAACTTACTGTACAAGCACGAAAGTAGTTTTGATTCTCTTGTCTACTTCTAAGAAAAAGAATATTTTCCAAAATGTTTTTGTACTCCTTTAAGGCTTGAATTTAGATTCGATGACACACCAGAAAATATCTCTCCCTTTTTTTCAACCAGAGTGATTTTCTGAAATATGTCTTTTAAATTTCTTAAACTGTAAAACTAAAAGTTGTGTCTGGAACGCTACCTCAGACAGATGAGAATTTAAAGAATTTAAGAGAGAATTTTTGCTTTAATAATTAATTTTCTTTTGTTTTTCTTGCCTTCTTTTGCTCTTGGATGGCTGGGGACACAAATGAAACCCGACAGAGCAGAGATTTGTCTCAAAACAATGAAGGCTCAAGGGCAGATATGAGAAGCTCAATGAAATTACGATACCTGTTTTTTATTTCCAAGGTTATGAAACAGAGCAGAAAACCCTTAGGCAGAAAAATCACATCATGTCTCAGTGACATTTTTACTTTGAATGTGCACAAATTTAGATTCTCTCTGATATTGCATTTTAGAGCTGCAGGGGAATATCACTGTGGACAAATTCCCTTTTAAAGATATGCCTTTTTTTGTGTCAGGAAAAAAGCTGCCCTAATCATTGGCTTTCCAATAGATTTTTTCTTACTGCAGAATCACCATTTTGTACAAGGCAACAAGCCAATTCAACCTGGCCTCTTATTAATGCGGGAGTGTCTATGAAGAGCCAGTTATTCTGGCAGGCACTAGCTACCTTTTGAAAGCACAACCCTGAATTTGTCCAAAAGGTAGAAAGTCCCCCTCTGGTGGCCTCCTCTATCAGCAGTGCAGTGATGCTGTTGGCCTCCTCGTGGGCTGCTGCTGGGCCAGTTCCCTCCAACCTCCCAGGCATGCTACATTTCCAATAATGATTCCTGCCAAACTAAATCCGCCCACCAGATGTCTGTTTTTGATCCCAGATCCACCTGCTCACCTGTTCCCCAATTCCCATCCCTGGAATGTTCTTTTCTCATTACACACCTGTCCCTTGTGTCGCTTCGTTGCTCCCTGGTATTTATACTCGATATTTTCTCCCAGTCAGGTGCCAGTTTGTTTGCTCATGCCTCAGTATGCTTCCCTTAGTGCCAAGTACTCATTCTCTTTACCTACCTGCTACCTGAATTTAGTGACCAATTTCCTATTCCCTGCATGTCTGCCCACCTCATTACTCATAAGCCTGGTCTTCAAACTTTTCACTGTGACACAAATATGCTGTGAAAATTGGATTTAAACTGATAGAATGACACATAGTTCATCAAGTAACAGTTAAGCATTTAGGGTTTAAAAGGTCCAAAGGTAGACCTCCACTTGGTTTTTGAATATAAATCAGGGCCAGGTTCTATATTAATAAAGAGAAAGTATCAAAGGTCTCAGCTCACACAAAAAAGATCACAGTCTGTATTCAGAAAATGAGCCTTAAAACCAGCTGTCAGGACTTCCTGAGCATTGTGATGTCACACCAAAGCAGTCACCACCATCAGGCAAGCCCCAGCCATCCAAACCTCCTCCTGCTACAGTAAGACGTCTTCAGAACAACATTGGAAATGACTCACACACCCACATAAAACAGTACCAGCCACGCACTGGTAAAAAGTTACCTTTTTTCATCATCTAGTGTTTGAAAGACATGAATGTCATCGGTTAAAGCTGATTCCTTCATGGCATCTGAGGACTCCAGGAGTCACAACCTCTTCTTCTACTGTTTATTCCCAGTCACAGTCATTGTTGTTGCCGTTTGTTGTGAATCTCTGTCCTGGTATTTTTGTACGGTTTCTTTTACAAAGCATTAAGTATTTCTGACGCAGTGGAGCTCACGAACAACCCTCATCAGTCAATACTAATGCATTTTACAAGATGACAGAGCAGAGACAGCCTGTTTCCTGGTGTGCAGTTGGGCAGGTGTTTGCGACAGACCAAGCCCTACCAGAATGGTCATGGAAATATGCTGAAGTGTTTTGTAAAGTACTTGGCTTGCTGATTGTTATTTGGATGCCACAACTAACAGGTTATTTTGGTGAGAGAGCAAGTGATCAAGACTGACAGCTGAGAAGAAGTCAGACCAGAAACAAAAGCCTTTAGCTACCTATTATAACAACCGGCATGAGCAGCACTCCAACCATCTCCTGACCTTGAAATTCACTCTGCCGGTCTGTAATTTGGAGTCAAGTGTAGCACACACAGTGCACTGTGCACAGGTTGGAGGAAATGAACAAACAGGTGGGAGGTTTATTCAGATGAGTAAGTTTTCAGTGTTGCTGCGCTGAGAATAGACTGTACAATGTACAGCCTATTCAGTACAATGACTGAAGGGCAAGCTAGCTGTTGGAGACAGCATCCTGCTGCCACCACGAGTGGGCGGTAAATGACATGATGAATGTAAATGTATTTTTAGATGAAAGAACACTACCCAATAACCAATTGATGTATCTAAATCCACATAAAAAAAAATTCAAGTAGGTTGCTTGAAGCTGAAATACGGATAAAAATGTGAGCACCATGTGACCATCCATCGTGTTTATCGTTATTAATTCATCACTCAATATTCTGCCCTTAAGGCTGCGAACATTTAGGTTCTAGAGCTAATAATCCTCTGTATTATAACCCTGCTGTCTCACATTGCAGTTCTTTCAGCACTTCATGTTTGAGTCCTAAAATACCTTCAAGAGAAATTACTGCTGCATCTCATTTTGTGTAACAACAGTTTCACCAAACTATTTCTTCGGTTAAGCATAAATAAACGACAGAGCGGAGAGTATCATGATGGTAGAGGAGAAAACATCAGAAAGGCTCAGCCAGATGTTTCAGCCTCAGTCAGATGCAGACTCAGATCAGGAGTCTATAGAGACAAGACTCACAGACTAGTAGACGTTAGTGTAGTTAGTACCTTTTATCGGTTTATGATGTTTGTAAGTAAGTGGCAGTAGCTCACATAGTGTTAGTTTTTATGCTAATGTGAATTTCTGGCACTAATAAAGTTTAAGGTTTGTTCAGCCCCCGATAGCTAATAAAGAAAGAAAGCATCGTTGTAGGGCTGAATGGTTTTCTTGTTGGCATTCAGTAGCATTCAGAATCAATGCAATCAATGAAGCAAAAGGAAGACCAAGGGATTACTGACCAAATGCTATGATTCATTTGGTTTAGAAGTTAAATTTAGAGAGGAAATAATATCTGGAATAATTTAATCTGGTTATTTTGTGGCACTTTTAATATCAGATTCCCCATTATATTCCTACTCCACAGTTTCTCTATATTAACGTAATAATTAAAGTCGTGCCCTTCCATATGCTCTGAAAAACATTGGCATGTGCACAGTGGATCCTTCGGGCATTTTGGTCCATTTAAGTGGCAATTAAAACTGAAAAAGTCACTTAATCAGCCTTTTGTATTTCACTATGATGGAGAAACCATGTGCATAGAAATTGCTGTTTTCAGAAGATTGAGATTTCTGCTGACTTGCACACCTCCATCCCATTCTCTGGAGATTTACCATGTAATAGAAAAGCAGCAGCCAGGGCTTTTTTCCCCCTCTCCAGCCTCAATTGAATTGGTCCCAAGAGCTATCAGCGTAAATTCAGAAGGTAGACTATAGCCCAGTTTGCTCATAAATCAGAACCTGGGCTCTAATCCTGAACAGAGGCTTATGTAGAGAAGAATGTGTGTGTAGGAAGGAAGAGATAGCGGAGCATTCAACCTATTGTTTGCTTCGGTTTACTGTAATAATAACGTTAGGTGGGCACTTTTTCTTTTTTTTTTTTTTTTTGCAGAAAGTAGCCAAGCACATATAAGACTGAAAATAATAACAACAGAACATTGTGAATATGAATGATTTGACTGGAGCAATTGTGTTACTGTCGTAATAAAATTAAAAAGATTAAAAGCGCCAAAATGCAAATTCAGGATGGTTTAGTGGATCATTAAACCGTAAATGCAGATAAAGCAATACTTTCAATTTTTGTGTGGTAATCACTTTGAGAAGGGCATTTAATTGGTAAATTTCTTTTTTAGATTGCCAGTTGGTTCCTAACTGTGTCTCTCTGCCTTTTGGAGCGGTAAACTAGGCTGACTAATCCCAAATTGCATTGTTTAAAATAAAATGAGTGAGTTGAAAGACATTGATGCACTTGGTAGAAGTTAGGACTGGTGAGAGATTTCTGTTGATTCATCACTGACCTCTATAAATTGGCAGGTTCTGATTTTCCAATGTCTATATAGAAATGTTGTTTAGTGCAGATTAGTGTTAACTGCCAAAATTGCAAAAGGCCTGAACTAAAGGAAATTTGTGTGCTGTGATTTCAAATATTTTCATTAATAAAATGACCAATTAGAGAGAAACTTGGAACAAACAATCTTTTTCATTTTTTCTTACACAGAGCACAGCGTCTGTCTGGGACCAACAACAGCTTTCAACTACCCAGTTTTTCTGCAAATGGCTGAAAGTGCAAAAAGTAGATTTTTATTAGAGACAGTCTACTTAGCAAATTGGTCAGAGCTGTACTCTGGTACTATGCCTCGATTCAAGTTGCTTCTGTTGTGTTAAAGTAACTGCGTTGCGTGTTGATACAAACTCAACATTTCCTGGAACCATTTTATATCGAAAGCCTTTTAGTGTTTAAGCAGACATTAACTTTTATTGCTGTGTAGTTTTAAGTGAATTGTTTCATATCCATTCGCTGGTGTTTGTATTGTTTACATGCTGTTTGGATCTGATCAAAACTGTACAATCTCCTCTCTCTCTCTGATGACACATGCAATAAAAGTAGGGGTTTTTTTTCTTGCTCTAATGGAAACAAGGCTTAGCATAGTGAAAGTGCTCCTCCTCTTCCCAGCAGTTGCTGACCAGAAATCAGAGCAGCTTAGTACCCTGCCTGTAAATGGAGCCCTAAACTCTCCATACATGGTCTAGTTGTGGACCAGGTTTATACTGTGTTTGAAGAAAAGTCTTGAAATCTAGCAACAATTTGCGAGTTAGCAACACTCCTGGTTCAAACTGGCACCTCCAATAGAGCCTGATTCAACCAAATCATTTTGATCTTCATCTCAAGTCACATGGCATTGATCTGCCATTGGCTGGCCAATGGCAGAAATAAAATCAGTCAGTCAGGAACCTTCACAGCCCCAGTTCACTGATACATCGCCTTTTTTAATGCCTATAGTCTTTGGTTTTGTGACATTTAAGACAATACCCTTTGTTGATGAAGATCATGAGATATGGTTGAAAAACCTAGTAGAGCTCATAAGTGGACAAAGTTACTTACAAGCTTCCCTCTGTGAAACTGAGAGTTTCCATTTAGTTTAGTACAAACTGATCACTTAAGTAATGAGATGGACCAACTAAGCAATTAAAAAACATTGATTTATACCTATAAACTCGATAATTATCTACCTAAAGCTACGGCCACACAATAAAAGAACTGACCAAGAAGATACAGAGCACGTGACAAATGCGGTGTCCAGGACAAGAAGGATAGAGGTACAAGGCCAAAGTGTTCAGGCTCCAGGCCTTTAACCTGTCCCGGAGGTTAGCACTGTTTAAACAACCATCATTAGCAGCTAATCAAACCACACTACAGGGGCTAACAAAACACGGCCACGGGCACAGTGTTGGGTGATGGAAGAAGGGATCGATGCAGCAGACAGGTTCAGCACTGTTAGATAAATTAATGGGTCCATCCACAAGCCCAGGGCTGCCACACTGATGGCAGAGACAGTTCAAGGTGCACCTGGCTGCTCCTTAAGTTAACTGAGCTGCTCATCAGACACAGTCCCACAGGCCAGCGGTTTTATGGACCCTGAAATAAAGTCAGTTTATGAGGCCATTTCATTTTTATGTGGAATAAAATTGTGTCAGTAAGCACTCAGAGCAGCACAGAATTTTAATACATGGTCCTAACAGCTGTGCTCTGCTCCCTGTGATTGAATGAGAATGGCCTGATGGATGAAAGTCTCCAATCAGTCAACAGATATTAAGTTATCATGTCCATGGCCACTCTGAGACTTCCTCCCCTCAGAGGTGTGAGTCACTCATTCATCTTCTTCCATTTCCGGGTCACAGGGGCTGCCGGATCCTATCCCAGCTCACATGGTGAGTGCGAGATGTGAATTTCCAAGAGTTGAAGTTGAGTTAAAGTTGAGTGGATGCGTTGAAATTGAGTAATGTTTGTAGGTAGATGATGTATCTTTTGTGGTTGGTGTTGAAAAATTAAAAAAGCTACTTTATTTAAATTTTTAATCTAAAATTACTTCATTTGAAAATAATATATAATTAATGAGTGGGCTCAAAATACTTGAAATTAATACACGTTTCTAAGGCTGCACTGATAAAGCCATATATTATAATCCCACTGCCTCCTCTATCTCCATTACAATTTGTATATTTAAAACTTAGATGCAATGAATTGTTGATGACTTGACAACTCCATCTACATCTGAGTATAACAACACTCCTTCAGACCTTTGGATTAACCATTAAAATAAATCTCCTCTTACTCCCCAGCCACCCCCAAACCAATAGGGCCACTATTAAAATAGCATTGTGGTGAGCCAGAAAAATGTGACCCACAACACAGTATTAATCATCAACCATGTGTCTAGTTAAACACCCTGCCATTTTCTTTTGAGTGAGTTGATATTAAACCTCTGGCCCATCCTTTTATCTGCTGCAGCGGCTAACTGGTTAAAGTGAACAAACCTAGGGAAGACTAACTGAAAGATTCATCCACCATTCCCCTCAAATTTCATGTTGATAACTGTAACTTAGGGTGGCACTGGTGGTTGAGTGGCTATAGGGCCTGCAATGTAATCGCAGCTGCCCGAGTTTGGTTCCAGCCCGGGACTTATGCTGCAGGTTGTCCCCCCACTCTCTCTCTCCCCTTTTCCTGTTGGTCTCTCTGTCAAATACTGATCAAAATAAAGGCATAAAAAGCATAGAAAAAATTAAACAAATAACTTTGGCTTTAGTGATGTTACTTTGCATAAAAGCCATCCATCCATACCACTTATGTGTGCAGGAGGGCTGAAGCGTAAACAGATCACCAGTCTATCACAGGGCCAAACTATAGAGATAACAACCATCCATTTTCAGTCATACCTATGGGCCAAATCACCAAAGTAGGTGAATTGAGTCACTCAACAGACATGAATCACCTAAGGGACGTGTCTTTGGACTGCGGGAGGAGGCCAGATGAACAGGGAGGGCATGCAGACTCCACACAGAAAGGCTCCAATCCAAGAACCTTGTTGTTGAGACCGCAGTGTTAAGGGTTAAAGTGCACAGCAAAATGGCCATTTAAATACTTTGAAATTGAAACGTATGGATTCAAGACAAAGCAACACATATACATGACTAACTGTCAGGCTTTGTGGTGAGTTACCAACAGAAACACTGAACTTAAGGAATTTTAGGACTACGCCTTCATCCCGCGCACACTACCAGTTCAGCCACAGAGGTCACTTACAGTAGAGGTTAAATTGACTGTGCATGGTAGAGAATACAATGAAACTCATACCACCAGGAAATGTCCAAATTCTCCCAACAGGCTGCAACTGGGTCCAGGGTGAAAAAGAGCTGAATACTTTTTTGGGATTAGCATCTATGATATGACTAACTACAATATTGAAATAGTTTAAATTATGTTGTTGCACACATTTCCTTATTCTCTGTGAGGACTACTCTCCTCGCAGAGAAAGTTTTGTGTTGGTTATGTGTTGTTACATAGAGTGACTCATATGTGAGGAAGCAACATCAAAACCAAAAGACGTACTTGTCAAAAATGTAAAAACAGAAAGAAGTTTGAACACTATCTCACTTCCACACCTTCGCAGCCAGTTGCCCCTGAATAGGATACAGCTTTTTTCTATCTTTGTCCCTGTGTTATTTGTTGCTTCTCCCTTCGTAGCTTCCACGTGAAGCGACACTCTTTCGTCATGCACATGAACACAAGGGGATAATAATAATAAAACAGTTGCAGCGCCTGAAAGGCATTTTAAAGCTGTGCACATAGCTCCTCGGCACACGTTCCATTTTCTGCAAGGCCGATTACTGCTCCACTCAACAGTTAGTTCAGCTACAATTAAGCAATTACCAGTCCCAGTAATGGAGCTGTGGTCATTAATCAATGTGGAAGGGCTATGGTCAGAACATTAGACTCAGTTTCCCCAGTGAAAACTACGGTATCCATCACTACCCCACAATAATGTAGATTAATCGATACACACTGAAGCTGGAAGCTGGGAACTGTTCCTTTAGTGTAAAGACTGGGGTACATTCAGGAGGGTTAATGTGGCTGTATGAGTGCAGAGCTGTCAATCATCCATTACACAACTGGTTCAACCAGATCAAGTATCAACAAGTATTACTTGTTATTCCACAAGTAATACTTGTGGAATAACATTTTCATACCAAATATAAACCAATGAAAAAGCTATGCAAATATTTGGAAGGAATGTAATGAGTCTGATAATCTGTGATGTGCTTTAGGAACTAGTCAGTGTTAGTTGCCATTTGGTCTGTGGCCAAAAACATATTGAGTTTATTGTGGGGGAACAAAATATATGAATTAATAAGGCAGAAATGAGCAGCAACACATCTCAGCTCCAGGATTGTTTTATCACTTTAAAATGAGTCACCACAGCCAACCACTCTGTGTTGTTTGGCAAATAATAAAATGATTGATTTGTGTACACAAGCAGAAGGCCAGCAAGACAGATGTTAATTGCAATGAGCGGGGCTGAAGTGGAGCTAGGTGGGCAAGTGTTTGTCTCTTAACTTATCGTAGAAGTTTTGCATTTTTATCTACTTGGCTGACAACGGTGCAGTCTAATTCCTGATACTGCCGTTGACTGGTGCTTTAACACTGCTAGTTGTTTGTCACATTTCACTGTGGCAGCCTTGACCGTGGAAAAGGTTGCATAATTACTTATATGACTGCAGGAGGGCCACTACAGGAAGCCAGGCGGAGGTTCACTTGTCACCTCCAGTGTTTGTCTGTGTGAGTGCGTAAGCTTTGTAAATAGCAATAAAAGCAGAATGAAAAAGCAATATCGTTGATGTGTTTGGTCGCACGTCCAGTGTGATGAACTCTGTGTTTTCTTCCTCATGAACGTTGAGGATATCGTAAAAAGAAAACCCCGAATGTTAAATCAACCGTGTGGAGAACAGTTGTTATGCCACACTTCTCCGATGGCAATACCAAAGTGTCTAATTTTGCCAAAAGTGTTAACATCGGTCATTTGAAATCCACTTGTACACACACGCCACAGGATGTATGTACAATATGTAACTACAAAAAAATGTCAAGCAGGTTTGACAAAGTATTAGTACTTGACTGCCAGTGAAAATCCTGATTTTGCTCTTTTAGTAGGCAGGCCCTGCATGTGGAATTGGACAACGCCCAGTGACAACCTCCAGAGCTGAAAGAGGAAGCCAGCACTAAAGCGTGCAGTTCCTCCACTAATGTACTCTAGCACCAGAGCACTGGAGTGTGGCTCTAACACCGTGTCAGTCCCCCTAGACTCCCATGTTAAAATGTTATGGTGCAGCTGACTGGTTTCTATTGGATGACCCTTTCAAATACCAGGAGCCAATCAATGAAACCAAATATGAGGAGGCTTTACTCCAAACGGAATAATCCTTTCTCGCCTGTTTCAATTGACTGCATTGTTATCTTATGCTGTACCTGTTTGGCTGATTTAAGATTAATGACAATATCCTAGGCTGCGCAAACAATATTTGCAAAGACCGAAAGCACTGGGAGGGCTGGCCCTGCCAAATCTTAGGTTCTATTATTGGGCCACCAATATCAGGAAAGCCTTCCCGTATCCACTCCTCCACTTTTCCACCACCAAAAATGTGATTGTTAAGACCTCACTTAGGATCTGGGTCCAGTTTAAGCGCTACTTTGGCCTACAGACATTCTCTATTTATGCACCACTAGCAGCTAACCATGCTTTCCCTCCTTCCCTCATAGACAGTGTTTTCTTAAGGTGACAAATTTTGGTATTCATAACTTTAAAGACCTGTACATTAATAATGTGTTTGCTACTTTTCAGCAACTTTCAGAAAAATTCTCGCTTCCTAAGCGACATTTCTTTAGATATTTACAAGTCTGCAGCTTTGTTCATGACACATTTCCTAGCTTTCCTAATTTACCCTCTGACTGTGCTTTGGATAGTTTCCTGACACCAATCCGTACTCTTAAAGGCGCTATCTCATATACCTATAAACAAATTAATCTTTTACGTTCAGAACCCCTAGGCTTAATAAAGTCACTCTGGGAGGAGGACTTGGGGGTGGCAATATCTGAGGAAGTCTGGACAGAGATTTTGAGACAGGTACACAAATCTTCTATTTGTGCAAGACATAGTCTTATTCAGTGCAAAGTTGTACACCGTACCTATTACACTAAGTCTTGACTGGCTAAGATTTATGATGGTGTAACTCCAGCTTGTGATAGGTGTCAGCAATCTTCTGCGAACTTAATACACACACTCTGGCATTGTCCATCTCTATATAATTATTGGACTGATATTTTTAATACCCTGTCAGAGGTAGTTGGGGAAAAAATAAAGCCAAATGCTCTGAGTGCACTATTTGGGATTGCTCCCCCTTCCCTCACTAAGTCCAAAGAGGATGTACTTTTTTTTGCTACCTTGCTAGCCAGAAGAGTAATTGTAATTAATTGGAAATCAACAATACCGCCCTGTCATGCCCGCTGGATTAGAGACACCCTTTACTTTCTTAAACTGGAGAAAATCTTTAACTGGCTGCTCCAGTAAATTTGGGAAATTATGGGACCCTTTCCTTCGCCTCCAATTCGTTAAGAAGACAGATCTTCCACTCACCCCTGACTGACACAACTGAAGCAGCTTAGAGAGGTAGATATGTTATTTTTGTTGTAATGAGGGTTACATGTCACTACTCTGACTTGGGATGTAGCTATCTCTATTACAGTTTACTATTACCTGACTGATGTACCTGTGTTTCTCTTATCTCTCTTTTTTTTTATTATGATTATTTCTGTCCCAGTCCTACTTTTCTATCTTTTTTTTTAATTATTTTTTTTTTTTATTGTGGTTGTTCTAGTTATATTTAAATTGTTTGGGTATGCAGCAATACTTCAGTGACCACTTTCTTTTTCTGTTGTTTTTCGAAAAAGAAAAAATGTATACTTCACTCTTTGTAAATGTTTCAATACAATTGTATACATCTGCAAAACCCTATTAAAAAAAAAAAAAAGTTTGAAAAAACAAAAAAGATTAATGACAATAAAATGTTTGACAAAATGCTGACAGAAATTTGACAAAATTTTTGCCAATGTCTGACCCCACTCAGCTTGACCCTGCTTCCCTTCGGCCAGTATCAGTAGCTCCCCCTTCACTCTGAAAATAGACCCTGCATATATAGGTCAGTCTGCTAATTGTTCAGTCAAGGTGTTTAATATGCATTTGCAGACTTCCAGCCTGCCATTGTTCTGCACCCTCTTCATTACAACATGTAAATTAACCTTCAGGAATCTTGAGGCTGCTTCCATCTATGAATATCATCCTCATTTTCATTTGGAGGAAGTTGAAAGTGGGTCTGGCTCTTTGATGTGTTTATGAACTGAGGAGAGGTTAAAAGTTGTCGGCACAGCATCACTGAATTCATCAAAGTCAAACGGATCCTGTGAACTTGATTGTCTCTTGCTGCTCATAGGTCTTCCTGTGGCAAGCTACTTCTTAGCATGGGATTTTGACTTTACCCACCAGCACACATTAATTTTCTGCCTCCTGCTGGTGGAGTATTGATGATTAATCCTGTCACCCTACTAAGGATATATCATGGTGACAGGGTCAGTAAATCACTTATTCATGGTCCCTTTCGGCTTGTTGCCCCCTGAAATGAGACTGCTGGGGTGCATGAACGTCAACTCCGTTGACAGAAAGCCAAATAAACTTTTTTTTTCTTTAACCTGCCAACTAGCTCAGTGTGGGCACAGTGTTTCTCACCCACTGCTCGCCTTTCCTCTCCTATTTAGCCCTGAGCGTCTTTCAAAACACATTACATTCTCCTGTGTCAGCGCCACCGCAGCCCGCCTGTGCTGGCTCTCCAGAGTCTGAAGCGTTTGTTGTGGTGCCCTTACCCTGGGCATTATACATCCCGGCCACTATGTATGTCTGTGTGTGTACTTTTTCTCAGAGGGGGTCTGAGTTACTCAGACTCTCTGGCCAGCTGAGCAAGGACCACAGCCAGGGACCTCAAGGGCTATTCACATGACACTATACACTCACTATCGATGCAATTGGACACACACATACATTACTTCAGGGAAGATGGTCTGTCACTGCTCCTCCGCAACTCTTAAATCTCCCACTGAAGCACTAAACAAACCTGACAAAGCTGACAGTCTTTAGCTGTTGGTGAGCATGTGAGCAAGTTTTGTTGTATTTTTCATACACGCACGCACTGATCTGCCATGTTGTATGAGGATTAGATCACTGTTATGTTCACAAAGATTAAAATCCACCCAATCTACCCAAGCCTCAAATCATTAACACTCCTGAAAGACTATGAATTAGTGTTTACAACAGACGCCACGGACAGAGATTTCTTTTTTATTTTTCATGTCTGAGTTAATGTTTTGTGTACAAGATGTGAGTTTAGGAGCTTTGTCACTGTTGCCTCATTGTCTGACCATTTAATGAGTTTATTCTGCTTAACCATCATTGTGGGTAATGGGAGGCTAAAACCTAACCAGTCAGACATTGGATGAGGTTGGGGTAAAGTCTGCACAAGATTCCAGTCTATCACAGAGGCATAGAGAAGGCCATCAGTTATGAGGAGAACATGCAAACTCCACCCAAAACCCCCAGCTGGCTGACAGGTACTTTTTCACACCACTGCAGGACAAATCAGTACAGATTCCAACACTGGAAAAAAAAAAGCTCACATTTTTAATGCAAATTGTGTCTGCAGGGTGTGAAGAAACCACCACATGACAGTGCTATCCTCTAAAACTTCATTTTTCAGTTTGTTACAGTTGTGGCTGTTTGTTCAGACCCTGTGGAGGCAATGCGCATTAACATATGAGTAAGACAATTATGGCAAAAATAATAATCACAAATGTTCTCACTGATATAATCATTATTATTAAATGTTTAGAAACATAAGTATTTATTAAAAGGCCAGAACTTACTATATTTTAATTACAACCAAAATTAAATGAAAATAAAGGAAAATATTATGATATGTAAATACAATAAAAGCAACATGTAAAAAAAAAATAAAAAAATAAAAATATATAGAGCCAAACTACTCCAAATACTACTAATTTGAGATAGTGGTGCCAGAATGAAAATTTTCAAGAAATATGGGAAACAAAAAAAGAGAAGAAAAAAAAAAAATTGCCTTGTTGCAAAGCTTTTTTTAAAATAGATTTTATTTGAGGCATTGTCAATAATAATGGACACGAGGTTCTCTTCCTTCAAATCACAGGCAGCCATAGTTTGCTTCGAACTGTCAGCAATGCTTTTCCCTGTGTGGTCTTCAGGGGAAAATGCTGTCTGAAGACATTTTGTCTTAATGGTGAAATCTGCATCAAATTTAATGCACTCTGAGGAATAAATACAGCTCCACAGTGTGGCCTGGCCATAAATCCATTGTGGCGACAAAATACTCTGCCGTGGAGACGTCTTTTGCAACTTCAGCATGGAATTTATTGAACAAGGCAGTCAGTGCAAATCTGCCGAAATGTTTACGGGATGACAACACTGCTTGTCCAAAATATTCACAAGTTTCTTGAGCCCCCGGGTTGCTTATAGTGCTGATAGGGCAAATGTCTTTTAGTGAGCATCAATGTCACAGCATCTGTTATCTCTTGAAGTCTTCGGGACCTGCTGGGATATGCAGTGGCATTGTGAAGTATCCCTAATAGAGGCAGTGTTGCTGGCTGAAGAAGAGGAGCTTGCAATTTTTTGCATCTTCTGCTCCATTCTAACTTGGTCATTGACAGCTTTAGGACTAAACTTTAAAATATTAAACAAATTGGTCGTGTTGCTATGATGTGCACACACAACAGTGCTACAAAGTTGCTTTAAAGTGGTCATTCCCTAAATATGAGTGAAACCATCACCAGGGCCCAGAGTCGGGTCAGAGGTCCCAGCTCCCCATGCCCACTACCCTAATGCAGGAGCGCATGAGGTACCAAGCCCAGCGAGCCCAGCGGCCACGTGGCGTGCCGCAGTTACCAGTGTTCTAGGCAGGCAACAGCGAGTACCCCTGGACCGCCCAAGCAAGCGCATGCCGGAGCGGGACAGGAGGACCCCCTGCCCCCCTAGCACCCCCCACCCCTGGACCACCCGCAACCGCCACCAACCTCACACACCTCGGACCCCACCGACTGAAGAGACCGGACCCAGGCGAAATGCCCGAATGGGGGGAGGACTGCAGGGGCGGAGGCCCATGGGACCCGCGCCCCTGACGCACATGGGCAAAGGAGACCGCGGGAGGAGGAAACCCCGTAATCCCCAGGAGGAGCCCCCGACCCCCCCAACAAGGGAGAGAGGAAGGGGCGAGCCACCACCAACCCAAAATATTTCCAGACCCAGAAAAATGCCTCACCTTTTCTCGCTACTTCTTTGCATTCATGACACAGTCCTGTCCATGGTGCAACAATCGTCTTACTTCGATTGTCATGTTTCTATGATCATAAAAAGGCAAAATCAAAATCGCAATTGAAATTTAATTAATTATCCAGGCCTAAATGTGAGAATTATTTCCAATGGAATCTGCATTGATCAGTTCATCTACATGCAGTCCCTCAGATGCTGATAAAATCTGACTGCTGTTTGTGTTGCCCAAAATACATAATGCACAGGGCAAATCAAAGGCTTCTGATGTTTCTGTAGCAGCTGGCTAAAACTTTTTTATAGTCACTGCCACCTCTTCCTGGTGCAGTGAACAAAACTCATGTTCGGCAATTGAGGGCATGGCATATATGCACAAATGTGCATATAAGCCGTGCCCTCAATTGGACCAGGTAAACACTCTCTAACAAGCAATGTTTTCTGTATTTTAGAAATTATAACCCTCAAGCGTCATTAAAATTCACGACCCTTTAAGTCACAAGGTACACTTTCAAAAACTGTGTGAATGTGTACAGAAAATTGATTCTTCATAATTACACATTTCATAGCATTTATTTTTAATGGTTTTTGTAATTGTGACATATACACTGTAAAAAAAAAAAAAAAAAGGAAAATTACAGGAAATGTTCTTTAATCTTTTACAGATTTTTCCTGTTTTCCAATAAAACAATGAAATGCCAGTAGATTTACAGATATTTTCAGTAATCCAGTCCTGACTCCTGCATCTCCTTTCCAACTCGGGTGTCGGATTGGCCAGCAGCGGCTTTAAGTTTTTAAGAATGAGGCATGAGATTGAAGTTTAAAATGCAAACACCAAGGTGCCATTTATTGTTCTCTGCATGAGGCATCAACAATCAACACTCATTAAAAAAATTCCTTGCTGCCTTTTTATACCCTCCCGGCTGCAGGAAATTAGACAGACCAGCCCACAGAGTGTAGGTGAGACCACAACCATATTCCTCAATACATATTTGCATAAAACCAACACCATCTCAATAGCATACCTTGAATAAATATTTACATAAATACAAACTACTATGCTAACTCAATAATACATTCACATGCCTAATCCTCTACATGAATATTGTCTGTACTTGTACTTCCCCCCTATCTAGGAGTAATGGTTTGCTCCTAGAGCTCTTAAGGAGCTTTCTTGGGCTGTTCTCACCCTTTTGCCTCTGCCCCCTGCCGAGGAGACAACCAGGAAGAGGTGAGTACTGACTTTGTTTGCTGAACTTGCTACACGCAAATGAAACAAACTTGTTACACACAAAATACCATGCCTTGCACAGTGATTATCACTGACTGACACTGGGGTATCATGTTACACAGGCAGGATGGCCAGTCCCCCTGTGCTTCCCAGCCCCCCCCCCTCCCCTTGGAACTTCCACATGGCAAAGAAATTGTTTCAAATGTTTGCTACTTCAATAAACCTTACCACTAACATGTGTGTTCCTATTATTTCAATGTACTATTTGTATCAACACAAATACAACATTGAATTACTCTTTTAGGTAATGGAACCCCTGGTCTTCATTACATCGGGACACAACAGCGACATAAAGTGGAGACGGGTTACATATATTTGAAAAATGATAGAGGATGACTCCCAGTGAATACTTGTTCAGTTTACTAAAGTGATTTTTAAACACCCTAAATTTACAGATAGCATCTTTAAATATACCTATTAATGTATTTTGATGTACAGTGTTTAATTTCCCATTGTCCAATTTTCTAAAATAACTACTGTAATACCGTAAATGTGCAGAAATTCCTATTTGATTAAAGGTACTTATTTTGTTTATACATTGTGTCATTGTTTTTTTTACTTGGGGAAACCACAATTATGCAGCAAATCAGTGTAGATGGACAAAAAATGACTACTAAATACCCTTAATTAACAGGGATTGTCCTTATATGTAGATATTTTGTATTGAGCTGTTTTTCCACTGTCCAGTGGTTGCTTTTTAATCTACTAATTCTCTAAAATGACAGATAAATACTGTACATTTGCAGACATTTCTCTTTAATTTTATGAACCTGGTTTGTTTTTATACGTTATAACGTTATTGTACATGGGAAAATAGTATTTTAACATGAAATTACTGTAGATAGACTTGGCTCTTTCCTAAAATAAATAATGTATACTGTGAAATTACATCTAATCTTAAAGGTATCTGATTTTAATGTTTTTTGAAATAATGTGTATGTTATTTTACAGTATAATGGGAATTTATCAAATATACTATACTGTATTTTAATTGATTTTGACTGTAAAAATCTACTCTGTATTTTTACGGTTATTGTATGTAGTTCTGTGATACAGTTATTTACTTTAATTTTACAGTATCCGTTTGGAAACTTTGCTGCCAGTCCTTTTACCGTTTTTTTTTTTTTTTTTTACAGCTTTTTTTTTTTTTTTACAGTGTAGGGTAGTAAATTTTAAATCTGACGCTGCATCGAAATCGGTGTTGGTGTTAATCATTGACCTACCCGAGGCTGTGATGACTTGCAAAAAAGAATTCAGTTTGCATTAAGTATGTGGAAAAGAACTCCTTTTGATTTTTTTCATGAAAATAAAAAAATAATAAAAATGCAACCAAAAAAAAGATTTAATCCCCAAAACATGGAAAAAAAATATTTTTATAACAGTATTTGAAAGTGCACATTTTTGTCAATTAAAGACTTAGAGGGTGGTAAATTTCTACACAGTGTACTACTGACTTCTGAGAAAATATTTAATTTGTATTCTAAAGTTATTCAACAAAAAAAGCTCTCACACAAATTGTCATATGCAGTAACATAGGTAAAAATCTGGAAACCCAAATAAAAACTGAGGTTTAAATCACGTAACAATAGCCTTGCGTTAATATAACATTACTACTTGGCAGCTGAATACCCTCGCCTCCTGTCCTTGTCCTGTCCTGGACTCAGACCCTCCCCAGCAATGGTCCATCCCATTTTTTGAGGCTGTGTACTACAGTGCCTATAGAAAATCATCATACCCTGTGAAAAACTTGACCTTTTGTCACCTTACACCCTGGAAATTATAATAAATTAAATCAAACTTTTTTTAACTGTATGTACACATAACAATCCTCATCATCAAAGTGAAAATAACATTTTAAAACATTCTGGACAACTATTAAAAATTAGTTAATGAAATACCTGATTTGGTTAAGTGATCAGCCCCCTAGAGTATACCATTATAAACTTACTCAGGTGCAACCAATCAACTTCCAGATCAAACACCAGGCTAACTGCCTCCCACCTAATACTAATTGCAGTGGTTTTGATTACTCTAGAATAAAATTCCACTACTCATAGTGCATGATAGTGAAAGGATTCAACATGGTTGGAACAGTGCATTCAAAAGAACTCCGGGATAAAGTTGTAAAAAGGCACAAATTAGGTGAAGGCTACAAAAAGATTTCGAAGGCTTTATCTATCCCTCTGAGTACCATTCAGAGTGTCATTAAGAAGTGGAAAGCATATGGCACCACCAACACCTTGCCTAGATCAGGCCGTCCGTCCAAACTGGATGACCGATCCAGAAGGGCATTGATCAGAGAAGCTACCAAGAGGCCAAAGGTAACTTTGAAGGACTTACAAGACTTCACGGCTGTGACTGGTCGGTCTGTGTATGTGACAACAATCTCACAAGCTTTACACAAAGCTGGTCTGTATGTCAGGGTGGCAAGAAAGAAGCCTTTTCTGAAAAGGTGCCACACTCAGTCTCGTCTGCGCTATGCAAAAATGCATCTGGAATATCCTGTTACTATGTGGAAAAAGATTTTATGGTCAGATGAGACTAAGATTGAACTTTTTGGACTGAACTCCGAGCGCTATGTTTGGCGAAAACCAAACGTAGCACACCACCCAAAACACACCATACCTACTGTGAAGCATGGTGGGGGCAACATTATGTTGTGGGGATGTTTCTCTTCAGCGGGGACTGGGCAATTGGTCAGGCAATTGGTACACCCAAATTCTTGAGGAAAACCTGTGTGCCTCTGCTAGACAGCTGAAGATGGGCAGGTCATTCACCTTCCAACATGACAATGATCCTAAACATACTGCCAAAAGAACAAAGCAGTGGCTTAAGGATAGGAAGGTGAATGTCCTTGAGTGGCCAAGTCAGAGCCCTGACTTAAATCCTATAGAAAATCTGTGGGTTGACTTGAAAAGAGCAGTCCATCGCCGTTTCCCCACAGAATTTGACTGAACTTGAGCAATTCTGCAAGGAAGAATGGGCAAATATTCCCCAATCTAGGTGTGCTAAGCTAATAGAGACATATCCAAACAGATTGATGGCTGTAATTAAAGCAAAAGGAAGCTCTACAAAGTATTAAATCAGGGGGCTGATGACTTTTCCAACCCTGTTATTCTAGCTTTTCATTTTTTATTAATTTTCAGAACTGTTGCCTTTTTTTTCATTATTTTGATGTTGTACGACTAAATTAGTATTTTCTATAGGCACTGTAGTTCAGACCTCACAAATTCACCGCATCTCGTCAATAACATGAAGAAAACTTCAATCAACTCTGTGTTTAATTGTCTGCCCTTTTCACCTACACTCACAACTGTCCTTGTCCCGAACAGGCGGCATCTCTGCAATGTCAAAAACATAAATATTACACTAATGGGATTTTACTTTCATTTAGCCTTTTTTTATTAGAAAACAAACATTTATCTGTTCGAAAAACCACAAAACGCCACCATGAAATACTAACCGGCACATCTGCTTTAGGGAAACAAATCCATCAGGAAATTTTAGGAAGCTTGCAGCTCTTTCTTCTTCTTTGGCAGTTTTAGCAGTTACTTTCAGTGCCCTGTTATTGATACAGTGCTGCCACATCCACTACCAGAATTGCAATTAAAAATAACAACCTCCTAGGGCAAGTCATCAGGAACTACCAGTGTTCATGATGTCACAGTTTTGAGAGCAGGGGTGGCAAGAAATTTGCCAGAGGCGGGCCACCTTGTAATTTTATATGCAGGAAAAACCCTGCAATCATTTTCAACATTCTCCCAGATTCTTTTTCAGTCTTTAAACTTTAGTTGAACTCAACCACACACCTCAGAGCAGAGGCAGCTACTAGATTTCCTCCGCCTCCTAATTAGTTTCATGTTATCCCTTGAAGCGGCTGCATGTTGCTCTTCATCGGCAATAAATCATGACCTCATTAATTTGGTCATATTATTAAAGATTGAACGTTTGAAATAATTGCTTTTATCAATTATTGTTCATTATAAAAAAGGAATAATTAGAAAGCGAAACTTTCATACTGCACGAATAAAAAGTTGATCTGCAAGCTTGATGAAATTCACGTAAAAGACAGCGTCAAAAAAATATTTAATTGGATTTCGATACATTTCAGATGCTTTCACACTGTGATTGACATTGCGTAGAAACTGAATTTATACTGCTGTGGAGACGATTTATATGTTCCTTATTCATTGTAATGTGTATGTTGGGTTTTTTTTAATACTGTGGCTGAGAGAGGCGACTGCATTGTTGTGACAAGAGAAGCTTCCAGAAATCCTGACAGATGGGTTTAAGGCTCAGGTTCTGGACCACAGTGGGAGCACTTCTCTGTGGACTGAGACCTGATACTTTCACAATATCAATAGAGAACCTAGACCTGATTTATAGTGAAAGAATACACGGAGGTCTGCAGTACCTTTAGACTTTAACATCTACATTTAGTCCACATTACCCTTTAACATAAACTTTAGATCATATGGACATTAAACATTTACCTTTAGGCCGTATGGACATTTTGGACAACAAATTTTGGACAAACTGCAAAACTAATAAATCAATGATATCTCCATCAGGCCGAGCTATTATTGAAGAGTGGGGGAGCTAATTCTATCTTAAACATGCTGAGTTCAATCTCTCAGAGCTGCTGCAATACCAGTAAACTTAATTTTATGTGTGTGCTTCGTTTTTATTTTCCAAATGTAATCCTTAGTTTTCATTCATTCTTTGGATTAAGTCAATAAATAGACACTTATGGAAAAAGTGAATTGCATCAACAGTTGCTGCTGTTGGATTATTATTTGGAAAGATTCTTAGTTGCCATTAGATCACGCTAAACGAGGCAGTGTGTTGCCAAACTCGGTTAAGTTCAACAAAACAATAGGAGAAAAAGTATTATGTTTCCTCACAACAGCTGGCTTTCATGTCAACAATAGCCTGTCGTCTCTGTGTCTCATAACCCCTGTGTACTTTGTGGGACTCACAGAGTAACATCCTCCAGGGGAAATGAGATGGCGACAGCCGCACGTCACTGTCTTTACATCCTGCTGACATTCCTGCTACCTGATCACCCCTTAATTTAGGGCTCTTCACACAGTATCAATTACTGTAACTCTGCCTGTCTTTTCTCTCATGAACACCCACACAGGAGAGCCTGCCTTTTCTTATTTAATATAAACTTCCTTATTCTCAAATGAGGCCTTTTCAAATTAAAATCACGTCATTTATTCCGTTGTTACCCACAATCATCTAAAGAGATAAAGGTCATGGACTGCAGTGTGTCTCAGCCAGAGAGTGCAGCTGCTCTGATTGGAAATATGATGTCAGATGACCTTTAACTTCAAACGCACAAGGCTGGATTATGATACCAGGGACTGAACACACAAGGTGTTCTTATAGGTTGTGTGATATGAATACACACTAAAACTGTTGTGATACACAGACATACAGGAACATAGAGTAATAATGACTTCAGGAGAAGTTGCCAACAATTCTATAGCCACATTCCATCCTATTACCTTGTTACTCAATACCTCCACAATGAGACATTATACTGGTGGGAAACCATTAAGGCAAGACCGGAGCCTAAACAATAAAACCATTTGGTATAATTTGTGAGTTCCACATTTTCCAGACTGAAAATGTCTAAATTGGATGATGCTACACCTCATTTTTATATTGCCACCATGAAGAATTATCATCAACTGACCAATCAAGTGAAATCTGTTCATTTTCCTAATTCAACAGCTACGCAGTTTGACTTCTTGTCTGGGAAATGTGCAGCCCCGTTTAGCTGAGTCACATGGGAGTACATTTGACAAGTGCAGAACTGGACATCGGCTGATTACAGATCATAGCCAATCACACTGAAAATCAGTCTTTTCTAGGCTCCAGATGATTGATTGTTGCATCTGCTGCTAACAGTGTCGCCATCTTGGCAGTGCCCAACTCGGCAGAACCTTGGTTTTTGCCAAGCAACTCATTCACCTGTCAGAGCTAAACAGCATAAATTATCCAGAACTATAAGACTTTGGGTTGTACAGATATTCTCCCTATACATTTGCCTTGAAGGAGGCAAATATTTGGGTGTTGCTACAGACACCCAAATATTTTTGTACCGGGATGTAAACAAGTCTTGTTTTGCTGTCAATCTGGATGTTTTAACATGGGAGTCTATGTGGACTGATTATTTGTCTGTATATGGGGACTGACGCCAGCAGTAGCAGGTGGACATTCAAGGGACTGCAGTTTCGGTGTATCATTTGATGGCCCTGAAGGGTACCGCTTGGTCCAACTATGTGGTGCCATTTTAGACCGAAACAAGAGTTTGTGCCCATGATAACCAGAATTTTATTAATGACACAGAAAAGAAGATCTAATCATGGTGGCTGTTGTTACATATTCTCACTTCAAAAACAAAATGTAAACACCACAAATGAGGAAAGAGGTGGATACTCAGGATGTTGGAGAATAGAGCATTAGATGTGAATATCAACAGCAATTATTGTGAGAGACGGATATGACAGGTGTAAATATAATCCACCTACATCTGAGCCTTGTGTCTTGTGTTAATATGCGGTATAATTGGGCCTTCTACCTCCTGTCTTTCTCTGCACCTTCTCTCCATGTCTGTCTCCCAGTCGACCAGTAACAGGCCATTTCCCACCAGATCATTATGCCATTTTGTCTCTCACTTTGGCCTGTCCCCGCTTTCAGAGAAAGAGAGAGAGGGAGTGAATATAAAATGGCCGTAGCCCTTGGCAGTCGCCTTCGCCCACTGTTTCCAAGTGTGTTCACACCTCAGATTGTGTGAAAGTGAGAAGAGCGAAAGAGGAAATTACAGAAAACACAGCCCACCCTCCTCCTCCTCCTCCTCTTCCTCCTCTTCTTACTCCACCATCTGCTCTGCCTGCAGATATTGGATTCAGCCAGGGAAGTTTGCTCTCGCATTTAATCCCATCAACTCTCCCTCTGGGATTGAATGACAACGGTGTGTGGGGGTGGTGTGTGTTTGTGTGTGCGTTTGAAGCCCACTGGAACATCTAAGAAAGCTTTACCAGGTACAATGAGGATGGTGCAGCTCAGAAGAACTGTTGGCCCGTGGCCTCAAACTTAACTGTCCAGTGGTGGCTGACTTTAATGAGACGGTTGAAAGCTTGATGGAGGCCTGTCATGAAGCAGAGCGGAGCCCAGAATGACAAAGAGAGAGCTTGACAGATGACTTCTCAACTCATTGCCTTTGAAAGAATGATTTGAATAAAGCGTGGTTAAAAACAGATTTCATGTGATTCGATTTGGACATGTCTTGCATCCTAACAAGGCACATGCATATGTAGTTCACAACGACAACGCAGCAGATTTGCCAACAATTTTCAGAAACACCTAATTTTACAATATTCACTAATGAAGCTAATAGTAGCTCCATGAGTTGGTTGAAAGCTCCATCTTTAGTTGACTTAAGGAGTTTCCTCAATGGTTACAAACATGATATTCTCCTGAAACCCCAATCAACTGATGGACCAACTAAAACACATGGAGCTAAAGAAAGAACAATGTTTTTGTCTTATCTGGTAAGAGAGGGTTATTTATTCTGAATTCTTTTCTATTTTCAAATATGTATCACTGCAAACATAAGAAAAAAATGCTTGTCAGCATGGGGGACTTAATTGACATTAGTTTAATATTAACTCAGATAATGATTTTGGCAGGAATTGTGGGGTAATTCTAATGCTACTTTACATCAAACAAAGCTTACATACTCTCTTAAGAGTGCTTGCTTGCTCATCTAATGCAGATGTAAGAATTGATTATATTAATTCAGTGGGAGCAGAGACACTCATTATTAGTTTTGGTTTTGAGGTCCTAATATCTGTCTGACCAAATCTGCTGAGTCATAGACACACGACTCTCAGTTCATGTAAGTCAGGTAAATGAGGATCATCTTGTTTTGTAATGATGTGCAGCGTTCCTTATCTAAAGAGGTGACCGAGAGCCATTTACTGATGTGAGACTATCAAATGGGAATCTGGTTCTCAAGTTCCAGGTTCACTGGGCAGAATTGCATTTATGGTAACTCATTCACTTATTCAAACATTCATCCATTTAACTTTTTTTCAAGGTGTTAAAGAGCACGTAATAAAGAATTTGAGACAAGCATTCAGAACCATAAAGAACCATATAATTATTAATTCATTTTTACAAAATACACAACAAAAGCACATTACTGATAAATGATAAAGCACTTAAAGGGGTTCTCCAGCCATTTTGCATGTACAGCACTTCTATAAACTTATTCACATGAGAGATTAAGAAACCAGCAGAGGCCTAGACTTTACTACCTAGCATGTTTCAAATTCCAAAAATTATTGATCTTTTTCAAATGCATCATTTCAATTACAAATTTCTTCATAAACTAAGTGACTCACAACCAAGCTGAAGCAGAGTATTAGTTTTGTTGTAGCAACAAATTTTTGTTTCTGTGCATCTAATAGGCTAATGAACTATAACATTAGTGTACATAGCTTAAACACCTACCCAGCTCACATTCAGACATTCATGGTCCACAGAGGCATAGGGAGAACATGCAATCATCAGTGCTAACCACTGCACCCCCACCAACCTCCGACTTTACAAAAGACAGTTGAGTTCACATAGATCACCCACGGCAGAGGGGGGGGGGGGGTTAAAAATTAAATTAATTTTAAGCCCTAATTTATACAGCATCAACTCCACTGGCTCCAGTAGCATAACTGCTATCATGAAAACATAGTAACTAATCATCAAGACAGACGAGGCGTACACTCGCACATAAACAATACAAGCTTGCATAGTGCATGGAATATATTTCCATATGCAGCTAAAATGGTAATTACCTAAAGTGTATGCATCACCACATACCCACGTGTGGCAGAGAGACGGAGTATGTAAACAGTCTATCAGCGGCTAAGTCTGTATAGTGCATACATCACAGCCAAAAGACGCCCAGAACACTGACAGGTCCAGTAATTGCGTTCAGTGGATCATAAAATTGCACAAATTGCATCATTCTTGCCCCAATGACAAGGGAGGAGGAGGGGGGATGTGGTTTGGCCTGGGTTTGAATGCACCCCGCGTTCCATTGCAGTTTAAGTTAATTAAAAACCAAGGGGCAATGTGTGCATAGCAATGCGTCACATCAGCATTGGCCTTCATCGAGTCTGCAAGAACAGACTCAACCGTGGACTCCATTAATTGCCTGTGCTCTCATCTGTGTAAATATGGTGAAAACACATGGATGTTGACGGTGCTGAATCATTTCGTCCACTGCAAGTGAATCATGAGAGAGAATGACTAATCTGAAAGTATAAGTGATTTGAAGGCAGTTTACCTTGACCCAAAAATCCCCAATTGCAATTGCACTCCTCAAAAACAAAATCTCACGAATACCCAAAGGACTATTTTATCATCTGCATCTTCAACTGAGCATAACAGCCCCTCTCAGAATGGAATATGAATAGGACATTGATCTGTGTATTGATCACGAATGTCTACAGATCCATAAAAATTGCACAGAGGACTAAACATTAGCACTCACAAAATACTGCAGCCTTCGTTTCTTTGATCATAGCTGATGAATGTGAGATAGTAGGATCATTGGGAAATTTCCCATCGGAACACCTCTGATCTCTGATGGCATCTCCTCGCCTCTGAAGTTGATCATTTGACAAATAAACACAATCTTTGACCTGAGAGCTTCACGTCAATCTATACAGTCTCTTTATACAATGACTTGTATAAAATGACTCATTTGATGTTTGTCGATGAAGAAAGACTTAGAGTTAAATCTAAAAGAACAACACTGAGCATTTTGAGGTGGTGCTTATCTCCGCAAGAAATACTGCATGTATTCCACTAAAAAATGTGCATAGAAAATGCCTGTGGTCTAACAAAAAAAATATACAATCTAACTATTAATTCTGTCCATTTTCTAAAAATGTATTTATTTTCAGCCAAAGAACAGAAAGATTCATTCATTCATTCAACTTCAACCGCTTATCCGTTTCCAGGTCGCAGGGGGTACTGGAGCTAACCCCAGCTCACATTGGGTGAGGGTGGGGTACACCCTGGACAGGTCGACAGTCCATGACAGGGCCAACACACGGAGACAGACAGAGACAAACAACAACTCACACTTACACTCAGACCTACGAACAATTTAGAGTCAGCAATAAACCCAAACATGCATGTCTTTGGACGGTGGGAGGAAACCAGAGTACCCAGAAGACACCCATTGGATCTGATCCATCTGATCCAAATAAATATATGATGGTTTCAACATCTATCAGACCTCTTTCACAAGCTCTGAAAGTCTGAAGGCAATATCAGTTTAACAAGGGAAAGCTCTCTCATGTATAAACAGGATGCAAATGAAACAGAAATCTCAACAAATTGCATTTGATCCATTTTTTGAAGAATTTGTGAAACTTCCCTCAAAAAGACACTGAAATGCTTATTATACACTTCACTCTTATTGGCCTTTCTCACCGATCACGTGACTAGGGACGCAGCGCCATGATGGACGGCAGTACAGAGCGCTGGACGGTAGGAAGTGAAAGAGACCCGGGAATTACAAAATGAACAAAAGAGCGACGGATGAATGCGATGGCTACCAGTAGGGAAATGAATGCTTTAGAGTTGTGATTCGAGGTGTCTCACCTAGTAGGACAGCACCACGAACGCTATTTACAAAAGCTAACATTAGCAGGGCCAGCTACCGACCCTTACCTTCTTCCCAAGGATGTGTTCATGGTTCTGACTAAATCGTCCAGTCTGCCGGAGTTTACTCCACACGACCTGTACCACTACGTTGTAAATGGAGTGTCCCCATACACAGGTGCTCACGGCAGGGGAATGTATCTCTTAATGGCAAAGACCATGGAAGGGTAGACATTAGTTAGCTAGCCGTCTGTTTTTACCTGTTTCCCATACATTGAACTCCCCCAGCATGGCATCAAAACTCAATCAAAAGCAGCTCTAACTAACTCACACTGTGTTATAATGTTAGCGGCTGTCGTAACTAGCCTATAAAATTCGTTGAGTAGTGGCTGCCTTTCTACTATCTCTACATGAAAAGTTCGACCACTATGACATGTGGCACATAGCATATTAATGACATAACATAGAGTAGATAGTGGAAAGGCAGGCATTACATCAACAACATAGCTAGCTAATATTCTGGGCTACTTTTGACAGCCACTGTAACAAAGGGACTCATAGTTCCTTAGCTTTTTCATAGTACACTCTTGCCATCTAGTTAGCATTTGGTGGTGCTAATGTGCTACAGACAAAAACAGTGCTTGCTCTATCTGTAATTTCAGGTCCAACATAGCCAGACTCTGTCTGCAAGCCAGCTGAAACCACGGATGTCTCAGAAGAAGGAACTGTTGTGTGCAATTGTGTGCAAATCACCATCTTACAAAATAAAAACTTACTACAACTACAAAATTTAATGCTATCTCCTGAACTGTAGCTAACGTGCCTGTAAATCCACTGGCTCCACTGTTCTTTTGCCGTCCACTGTAACTTTCAAAAAAATCGCCGGGGGGGCGTGACATCACCGCGCAAATTAAGAATACTTGTTTCTTCTTGGGCACTGTTTGCAGAGATCTTCCTTAGGTTTTCTTACAAAGCTGTGTAAATACCAGATTGTGCATGGCAGGATTATTCAAGGATGACAAATACACTTTCTGTTATTAATAGCATGGCTCTTTCTGTACATGTAAACCGCCGCTGCCACTGTGGATCACGATCAAACATCTGCCAAAGCTCTTCCACCCTCTTCATTCTTGATCAGGACTCTCCATCCCTATGCGAACAATGCTGCATTAAACGTAACATAGCCCCAAACTGAGGAGGACATGGTGCTCATGCAGTTATCCTTTATTGGAAATCACAGATGTGATCACAGTTGTTCGGTTGTACATGTGGGCCTGAAATCATTGTTTTCCTACCATTTTGTATTTTGCTGATTGCAGTAGTGTTTCCCCAAATGTTCTTACTGTTGCTATGCACTTTTCTCCCTTTTTTTCTCATACGGGATTCATGTGGAAAAAAAATTTACTGTGATTTGAGATTTTAGAAAATTCTTATCCTCAAGGATGCTCTTTACTGCAGTTACAGGTGTGCCAGTCTGACCTCTTGTCTCTGCCTGAGAATCAGACATGTTGACATGACATCCACCTCCATCAGACATAACATTTTGGACCCTGAACCCTGTGAAGTGGTTAGCACTGATTATCTGGTTACCATGATACCTGTCAGTAAGATATATGATGCAACAAGCTAACATTTAGTCCTGAAGTTGATGTTAAAGCAGCAAAACGGTCAAGTGTGAAGATGTGAGTGACTTTCACAAGTGATATGTTCTGTGTAGATGAGTGAGTCAGAGCATCTCGGACACTGCAATTCTGGGCAATCTTCCTGGTCTGAAGTGGTCAGGACCTAACAAAAGTGGTCATCATCTGTGGTAAACCCTGTGGTCCAGTGGTTCTCCTTCCTCTGAGGGTCCAGGGTCATGGATCAAGGTTCATTGGTCATGGGGAATGAATGCTGGACTATGTGTTCTGATCCAACAACCAAGTATCACTGTTTACTGTGTTTACTTGGTTCCAAATTCTCCACATCTCAATCCTGTCTAACATCTGTGGGATGTCCTGGACAAACAAACCTGATCCATGAAGGCTCCACCTCACAACTTTGAACTCTAACATCGTGGTCGAGATACCATAGGTCATCCTCAGAGGTCTAGAGGAGTCTTGGCTTATTTCCTGACCTGTATATTGGAAGTGATTCTCCATGACCTTCCTTGAATAATGATATTTTAATTAACTTGATAGCAAATATATTTCAAGAGTTTGTACAATGGCTTTCTGTATCTGTATTGAATGCTCACATTGTGTCTGCATGGGCTTGCTGTTATTCCTTTTTTCTACTAGTCCAGAGTTACGAAGGTTAGGTAAGCTAAACTGGATTTGCTATGAATGGCTATTGCCACATCTCGGGTTGTAATTGGATGCATAATTCCCGCCACAATAGTAATGTGAATGTGTGTGTGTTGACATTCTCCAGCCAGATATATGCAAATATATAAAAATATTTTATCTTTGTTCTTAGATTTGTTTGTGTAGAGTGAAAATGTGCTGAAAACACAAACCTTCTGTAGTGTATATGTGTAAGATTGTGACAGGCCAGTCCATATGATACTACTGTACTATCGTCATTCAGAGCTGGACCGATGAACAGGGCAATGTGCTTCATTAAAACACTGTAAATATAGTTTGATCCATTAGGTCCAATATAATCTGAATGTGTCTGAAAGAGCTGGATCAGTAAAAACTGACATAATATCCCCGGCATAGGAGATTAAAGTCCAATTCAGTGTCTGCCAAAACATTTTAAATTGCCCACAGCTTCCCTGCAACATGAAGATGGCCAGAACACTTAACCATCTTCAATCCATGGACAAAGCCCGATCACTGGGGGTCATAAGGTCAGCCTGTAGGGTCAATGCATCATCCAGAGTGTTTTTCTGTTCAACACTGCGGATGCTGTCAGAATAAAAACATATCTATAAAAGCTTGGAGAAAAATATATTGCTCCGATAAACATAACAGAGAGCGCACATGAACAAAGGCACCTGTGTTGTAGTGAACATTTTTAAACGGACTGCACTTTCATAGGGCTTTTTAATGTTATCGACCCTTAAAGTGTTTTACACCTGATTCAAACACAAAATCATACAACAAAGACGTTGCAATTCATGGCTCAGTATCTTGCCCAAGGCATGAAGGAGCGTTCAGCATTATGCCTTTGCCAAATTACAGACAATGTTTGTCTTGTTTTCCTATGAATACATTAACTTATTATTATTTGTAATATTAATATCCTCTGCTCTGCCATTGAACAGAACAGAGGATGGGTGATAGGACAATTTGACAATGGATAATGGCCTACAGATCACCCTACCCTGCCTCTGACCTTCTAGTGAGTTAACCACCTGCTCTACATCCTGAGGCGGAGCCTTGGTGATAAATTGATGAGCAGGAGCTGCATCATTAGGGCCCTGTCCTACCAACATGTTAAATAATACTGCAGATGAAAATATGAATAAACATGAAAAATACATCTCTTCCATGTGTATTAATGCTCCCGTAATAATAAAGAATATTATGTTAACATTCAGCAGTTACAAAACCCATTCCCAACTCACTGTCAGCTATTAGCCACAAAAAAAAAAAAAAAAAAAACATCAAGTGAGGAGATAAATCACTGCTAACGCATTCAGGACTGCCAGAGGCCAAGTTACAAAGAGTTCATTGCAATGAGTCAAAGGTCACATAATTCACTTTTCCCAAGTGCTTTACTTGATGTGCTAATATCTATAGGAATATATTTGTGGTTTTAAGACATAAAACCAACTCAGTGTAATTTTATATCTCCTCCCTCGGGCTTTTCTCTGGAGGTTTAGGAACAACTGTCTATGAAAACATCATAGACAAACTTACTGCCAGTTTTCTCCTTTAGTGACTGAAGTGATTCATGTAAGGAAGTTAATTAATCTGTGTTCATGGCAGACACTGTTCTTCTTCTCTATGGAGAATTGAGCTGCGTCTCATCGCAGTATAGAGTGAAGGAGACACTTTTAAACATCAATAGACAATTAACAAGACTTCAAAGCAGAATGCTATATTTCTCACCAATGCCATCTTTTTCTCCCGCAGCGCAGATAACGAGAAAACAAACTGGCTGGCAAACAAAAGTGATGGCTCTCTTTTTATTCCGTGAGAAGACAAAAGTGACAGGCGCTGAAAAATGGCAGGGGCTTTGTAGGTACACAGGGCTCCAGGTTTTCAAGCAGAGGCTGTACACAGGCTGCACATGACAGGCAGGAAGCCTCTGGCAGCCGTCTGCTTTTTCACGAATTTATCTAATGTTGCAGCTTTCGGTGGTAATGACAGACCCGACCAAGTCCATGAAAAGGACAGGCTCTTGGGAAGACACACAAAAACAGCAATGTTCTGAGCAATTTGTCTCAATAAAAAAAAAAAAAATTTTTAAAGCTGCCTCAACAGGAGAGTTTGTGAATAAATCAAAACCTGATTGAACATCCTTCATGCGAGACGCCCACATGCATTTTTTAGCATTCTTTGCAGCCATTTAATAAAACAAAGTGTTGTGATTGCTATGGTAACCACATGGACCACGGCCATAAGGTTTCTGAATGTAGCCCAGTTTTCATCAAGGGGTCACGGTGAAACATAGCTGAATAGGGCAAGCACGTAACGAAAAAGCAAAGGAAAAAAAGTGCTTCAGATGATGACAGATGATGAATTTTGAAGAAAAACTGGAGCACAAACAAAGAGAAAGCTTTTATTCGGTTCTGTAATGATGCAGTCGCAGAGAATTCAACTTCTTCCATAATAGTCCAATAGGCAATTATGTTAGCATCTCATATCAATGCTTATATGCAGGTGTTCATAGTAGTTTAGCTTTAGTAAACAGATTTAATAGGTCACCAAACTAAAATGGAGTTTTTGAAAAGCCTATTTATTCCATAGTAAATGCCTCTGCTCTGACACAAACAATGGTTGTTGTTCAGACGATTTTAAACCACAAGTCATTTCCCAAAGCAAATGCACGAGTAATTTTACCAGTAACTGTATTTACATATCTGCAAATCAGAGAAGACTGTCAGATAAAAACACAATGATATTATGTGAAGAAAACGTGTTCCACTGCTGGTAATTTCAATTGGATTGGATATGGATTTGTAGATTGCTGCATTTAAGCGAACATGAATGTTACCCCAGAGTCATGGGTGGGGATCAATACTGAGAGAAAAGAGATGCTAATCTAAATTGATTACATCCAGCAGAGTCGATTGAGAGGAAACATGCGGGGGCACAGGGCACAGATTCCTCTGTAAACTGATTAGACCTGTCAGTCATCACAGAGTAAGAGATGAGGTAAAAGCTGGATGGTTAGAAAGAAAAGGACATGACCTCACTTCTTATATTTCATATAGACATTCTGGTCTATGGGCAGGCACTTTATTGTGCTTTACCAA
Source organism: Remorina albescens (assembly GCA_034769265.1). Classification (NCBI taxonomy): domain Eukaryota; kingdom Metazoa; phylum Chordata; class Actinopteri; order Carangiformes; family Echeneidae; genus Remorina; species Remorina albescens. Next base: position 14,392,588 of record CM068484.1, on the reverse strand, counting down.
TACTTCAGCCAAGCATGAAAATAAAAGCGAATCCCTCAAATTCAGAGTCCGGAAAAACGTAAAGTGAACAAAAGAGTGATGGTAATGTTATCACAGAAAATTAAAAAAAGGATCAGTACCTCGATTGCTATTGAGGCATTATTTGGAGGGTTGCAAAAAGGAGCCAGCATTTGTTCAGGAGGTCCCAGTGAGAAGATAAAATACTGCTGACCCAGTTAGGACCACCAGGGTCCAACCCACAAAGCACAACCATTCAACACCTTCTACACACAAAACAAGATGTGGAGGACTGCCGAAGAAACTGAATGAACAAGTTCATAGCTGCACAGCAGCCAGACTAACTCAACTGCTCACTCACAAGCTAACGGGCAGTTAATGAGTTAGTAATCTAACTTGTGCGTTGCTAATGGGAGCAATTTAAACTCCCGATTCATAAGTGTCTAAAAACCTTTCTGTGGAGCAGTTCCAACTCCACAGAATTAAATAAAAGTTGAAAACACACTTTCAGTCACTAATGATAGTCTAGCCAGGTTTTTTGATACTTTCAAAAATTTTCATTACCTGCCAATGATAACAACACAAATATTCATTTTGAAGTGAACTCAGAAAGCTTGATAAGGAATGGTTGTGGAGAGGGGGTTATCTGACTAAAGAGGATCAGCCTCTGAGAAAAAGTGTTAACTTTTAATTACCATAAAAGCAATATCTGCAGATGATAAAGATATCTTACATCATGAAATGAAAACATCAAACCCAAGTATTACTTCTCATTATCCCGCGGGGCTGAGCCAGGCCCAAGGACACAATTAAGAGAGGATGGAAAAAGGACCTGTTGCATATGAATTAGTCCAAGCACAGAGAGCTTCCATTTCCAACAAAGATGACTTTACCCTTTGCAAGATGCAACATGGCTGATTTTTTATTCTCTTTGAGGAAATAATAGGGAATAATCTGCGGCGCTGGTTTTTATTCTGATATAAGGCAGTCTGAAGTGTGGTGTGAAGTGCAGCCAAATGCTCTTTGCTCTCTTCTCTCTGGTGGTACAGAGGTCTGGGCCTGCAGCCCCTTTTGTCATTAGTTAGACCGAATAAACAAACAGCATTGGAAATGTGATTCTTTTCAAGGTATAACTTCACTTTCTTGATGAAATGTGTAGGTACATATTAAGTCTGTTTGGTCTCTGAGTTTGTACTCCTCAGAGAGGGCCGGCTCCATCAAACATTGATAGCTGGCAGTTCCCACCTGCAATAAGCAGGAAGTAAACAGTCTCAGTACAAACTGAGCTGTAAAGTACTTCAGCAATGTTGGACTTGATATTGATATAGGTGGTGTGAAAATTCTGACCAATGAGATATTCCTGCATCATTAGCAAAGCAAAAAAGATTTACCTCTTCAGGTAAGTTAAGGCTTCATCCACATGAAAACATTCAGTAAAAAAGACTTTTGGAAACTAAAACAATCTCTATCTCTGTGTTTTAGCTCTACCCATACTATCAGATCTGAAAAAACACAATACTTGACTACTCCACCAACACTGGGAATGAGCTGGTATAATCAAAAAGCAGATGTTTATAAATTCTTCTCCACAGCAAAGATTTCAGATTTACAAAATGAACACCAACAACACACACACACATCTACAAGAAATTTAGAGTCTCCAATTATCTAAAAGCAACTGTGTGAGGAAGTTGGAGGACCTGAAGAGTTCCCACACAGGCCCAGGGAGAACATGCAAACTCCACACAGAAAGACTCCTGGCCCAGGTATCAAACCCTGAAAATTCTTGTTATGAAGCAACTGAGCCCTAACCACCATACCATCATGTCGCCAACAGGGTCACTAACACTTGTAATTCATTACTCATGTTGCTTTCACCACTTGTGGTTGAGTCTAAGTGAACATAGGTTTTCAAAGGATTTGGTTGATGCCCGTCAAGACAACAAAGTGGGTTTTTAAATACAGTTAAGTAGCATTTTCTAAAGTCCAAAATACTCTAAAGTAAGGTGGACATCAAATGTGATGTATTTTAAAACTAGGCTATCTTTTTTTTTATCAGAAAGTGAATGAGGTGACATGACTTCAGGAAAAATAAAATGACTGGGTAAATGTTAACCTATCCTAAAGACACACAGCATTAACTCTAAACACATTGGAATGACATTACTTTTGCAGCTATTTCGTAATAAACCAATGAAAATGGCACCAGATGAAAAGTCAGATGATCATTACACTTGATCCTTTAAAGACCATGAATTTTGATTCTTCCTTCTAATAGTTGCACAAAAAATGCAGCAATTTCAGTTTGGACTAATGTGAACCTGCCATGTCCAGAGTCAACCTGATAGTATCACTCAATAAATAACTTGGTGTCTATTGTCCAGATAGGACAGCAATGAAATGTAAAATTATTAATTCATTCATCTTCTACTGCTTATCTGTTTCTGGGCCGCAGGGGGTGCTGGAGCCAATCCCAGCTCAGATTGGACGAGGGCACGGTACACTCTGGACAGGTCACCTGTCCATCCCAGGGCCAACACACAGAGACAGACAGAGACAAACAACCACTGACAGTCACACTCAGACCTATGGACAATTTAGAGTCACCAATGCAATTAACCTAGACATGCATGTCTTTGGACGGTTGGAGGAAATAATAGGAAACAGGGAGAACATGCAAACTTAACACAGAAATGCCCCAGGCCCAGGAATTGAACCTACGACCCTCTTGCAATGAGGCAAAAGCGCTAACCACTATTCTGCTGTGCTGCCCTAGTCCGTTCCCTGTTCTGAAATAATCCAACGGACAAAAATTACGTTTAATCAACCCTTTAGAATATTAAACGCAATGCAAAACAATCCAAAAGGAAGCTCACCAGATGCAGCAGTGTGATTAAGTACATCCAATCTAAAGTCGATCTCTTCTCCTCAGCTTCAGCTGTCAAAGACCTCCACTCAAAATGGGATGGATGCCTCACCGGAGGCAGCCAGATTGCCTTGGCACTTTTTGGGTCCCTGTAGTCAATTCCAAAAAACCTGGAGCAATGATTAAGAAAACAGATGAAAAGACATTCATTCAAACACAGACGATAGTAAAATATGGCTATTGTCACAAGGAGCTTTGTGAACACGCCCACAGAGGTTAAATACCTGGGTCGACTAGTGAGGACTAGTCAGACCGATGCATTGAGAACTGATGAAGCCACTTGGATTACAGGCAAAACATCTTCTTAGACAAACCTAAGTCCAGTTGCTTTCCATTCAATTTGTTGGCCGGATGTGGCTATGACCTGGATGAATGAGAATATACACAGACATAGTGTCAGTTTCATGATCCAGTTTAGAAATGAACTAGCCAGTCAGCTCCTGTCCATAAGAGACATGTTGTCCGGGGAAGCAAACATCAAACCAATAGACTGTTAGCCAAGAACAGAGCAGTCTTCTCTACAGTAATAATGAAATGAAAACTAACCACCCTCCTCATCTTTTCACTGATGGCTAACGTAGCATTAGCTCAACTTAATAACTGTAACAGTTGTCACAGAAACATAAATGTTAAAAAATACAGACTTTTATTTTCAGTAAGTTACGGAGCCCGAGATATGACATGGGGGAAAAAGATATAACGTGCGCACGAAATACTAATTTGTGGCCACGAAATAGTATAATATGCGTGCAAGTCGTACCTCCGCCTGGGAAGCGACCTGGCTCTCAGTAGTCTATTGAAATACCTCTCTCTAATAATGAATCCTTGCAATGCCAGGCTTTTCAGAATGTCTTTGTAGCTCATCCCAGGCCTAAAATAAAACTCAATCACATTATCCCTGTCCATCTGGTCGTTTAGCGCCTCTTCGTCTGTTCCTTCTCTAACTGTTAGAGAAGGTGCGCTCTATTTGCCTACCCAGCTGTCCAGGAATGATATTAATATTATTAATTAAAAGTTAGTACTTCATGCGCACGTTGTACTATTTCGTGGGAACAAATTAGTATTTCGTGGAAACGAATTAATATTTCGAGGGAACAAATTAGTATTTCGTGCGCACGTTTTATCTTTTTTTCCCCCATGTCATGTCTGGGGCTCCGTACATTCTCACTATCTCCTCCTGTGGGACCTCTCTGGCGCGCAGGTAGTCTTCCAAATCCTCCTCCATGGTTCCACATTGCCTGTTGAGGCTAAACTATCCAGACGGAAGTACATTGACTTCGAAAAGTTATCCCAGGATCCCGAGATAGGTAAGTCGGGATCTCGAAATAACTGGCCACTTTTTTTTCCCACCTTGTTTGTTTTTTTTGTTTGTTTGTTTGTTTGTTTTTTTTTGCCTCATGTCCCCTCGGGGGCTCCGTAAATATAGCCTATGTAATATAATATAATATTATATAACATTATATATCACTATATAACTTTAATTCCCTCCCTGACATTGTCTCACAATGAAGGATACATGGAAATCACTTAGATTAGGCCCAAATCAAAGTGAAATTATTTTGATGAGGCTTATTTATCACACTTATTTGTGATAAAGTCTAAGCAATTTTCTAATTGGTGTTCTATTAGTTGTAGTGCCAGCACTGCAAAACAGCCTGGCAGCAAATCCGGACAAAGCACAAAAATATAAATCCAAAGTGGTCTGTATTTGCTGTGCATTCATCACTCTTTTAGTGTAATGTGGATGATACACTGCATAACATATTAAGTGTTAAAATTATCTTAAGCAAACAAGAAGAAAAATGAGAGGAGAAAGACTGGAGGGGGCCCCGCTCCAGCAGATTACACAGCCTCAGAGGAGCTGGCCCTTGCAAACAATGAAAGGCGGCCAATCATGGAAGGGGTATTCAATCAGACCCTGGTGCTAGCAGCTCCCAGCAGCAATTCTTTGTCCAGGGTATGTATAAGTGCTTTGGTGGTAAAATACTAAATGCATATTTATTGTTTCTCAGATGAGAAAAGTCTTTATCTAATTTACAGTTGAAGGAGACACTAGTGTTGCTCAAGCTGCCAGCACACACCCTTGCTGACCCCCACACAGAGGTAACTGTCAAAGTGGTCATGCACTCTTATCTGCTGTGTTGAATCCACTTTATTCATTTCTCTTAAACTATTCCACAGGTGGAGATCAGTGATGAGGAGACACTTTCAGTGTATTCAGAGGTACCTTTGGGGGTATATATCTTAATAATCTAAATAAGAATTTAATTTGAAATTTAAATTCATCTTTTTAAATTAGAAACAATTACGTTTCTTGCTCATTAATGTCACAGGGAGAGGACATTGTGCAACCCTCCCCTCAGCCTGTGGCCTCCAGCTCTAGGCCCACAAAAAAAAAAACAAGGGATAAGGGTTTTACAATTTCTAGCAGTCCTATGTCTACTTTTTTAAAATAATCCTTACCAAGAACGCATAAGTGAATGATGAACACAGTACACCAACATAACTGAAAAGTCTATCTCACTCATCTCTGTTGCTTGATGAACACCTCAATGTCCTATCAATACAGGTTGGAGCAGACAGTGTGAGGGCCCTTTATAAAAACCATTTAGAGCTGGATAATCAGAAAAAAGAGCTGGAAATCAAGAAACTAAAACTTGAGATCGAGCAACTGGAGTATGAGAAAAGGGTACTGCAGTAAATGGTACTTTAAAATATTTTGTTAAACATGATTGGCACTGTATACTTATGACTTTTTCTTTTCCCAGAAAAAGCAGAACTTTAATAAATAGTAAAACACATCCTGTGATTGGTGTTTTGTTTTGTTTTTTTGTTTGTTTGTTTTGGGTTTTTTTTGTTTGTTTGTTTCTTGCTTTTTTGGGGGGGGTGAAAAACTGCTGCAGATGGCTGCGTTACTGTAAGTGCATGGCTTCGTTGGGGCGCATTTGTTATATGGTTCAACAAGATTGCATATGTAACGTGTTCCCTCAGCTGAGTATCTAGATCGCTCGTAGAGAATATCGTCAGAAAACGCCAACGGATCACTCTAGTCTGGAAAAACTCTCCCTCCGAAGAGCACCTTTAACAATTCGGCCATCTAAATCCACTGGATTTTCCAAAAAGGCTGAGGCCATGTTCAAGGAGGATGATCAGTGAAAGGAAGGCGCTTTTTATAGCCGACTTTAAGCTGAAACTCGGAACAAAAACTGGTCCGGACCAGGTTATGTTCGCAGCATAAGTTACCACGGTGATATAGCCAGCTTAAAAGAGAGCCCCCTTCGTGACACGGAAAAGTCCGGCTTTATGCTCAACATACCTCGCTGACGCACTAATCTCGCTTCGTAGTACACTCATCTAGTGTATGTGCATCAACCGATCGTAAGCAGCACCGTGTGTGTATGCGTGTTTGCACGCGCGCGGTAAGCGAGAAGTTCTGACTCCATAGAGAAGCTGTCGGTAGCGGTGAAAACGTGGACTGGAACTTCGTTGATTCAGGTTTTAGCTCAATAATTAAGCGGAACGGATTCAATAATGAAGCTCTGGCAGGGCTGAGTGAACAGACTGATCTACTGATTTTTGACAAGGTAAAAGTGTGTGGGCGGGGGGGGGGTCCAAATAAATGATTTGAGTCGTATAATGGTAGCTGCTCCCATGACTATTATAAACACTCAAGCAGCGGAAGCTCAGCTCTTGCTGGCTGTACTGCCGAGGTGAGGGGGCGGAGCTGAGCTCCGGAGGGCTCCGGCCCAATTTCCAATTTTCCTAACTTTTAACCTAATTCAAAAATGTGCAATGACACGGGGCATGTGTAAGGCTGAGTCCGTGGTGCGTTCCCATAGCTGTTTGTGTGGGATGAATTCACTCACCTCTCACTCAGAGAGGCCATTTGCACTGGCTCTTGATTTGTGGGAGGGAAAATCGAAATTTCTCAAAACGTCAAAGAAGTATCACAAACATCTCAATTCACTATTACTAAATTGGAAAAAATATTCCTTTAACACCAGCGCGTCAGAGCATAACTTGATGGCTGACAATGGCATCTGTCATCCACATCTGCTTGAAGATTAAATGAAGGAGAACGGTGTGATTAACAAACAGCACTTGCATTGTTTTATTTCCACATGTCTCTGTTCAATCCTCCGAGTCGTAAGTTCACAATCATAACCAGGGTTATAAACCAAAAGACCCGCTACGCCGCTTGACAGCCTGCCTATTGCCACCATTACAGTAAAATATAATTATTGCTGCGTAAATTAGCATGCTGGCTATTTCCATTACCTTGTCAGGATGATTTGGGAGGTGCTTCTCTTTTTGCTTTTGTCGTAAAGCCCCAGTGCCGACTCATGAAATGTAGTGGTGTGGAAGTATTGACATTATGTGGGATTTGTGCTGTGTTATTTCCCTTGAGGTGCTCGTAGTCTTTTCTCTGCAAAAAATGTAAACTCTGAGATTGAAAGTCTTTTGACTTCACCAACTCCCCCTGACACATACCAGGCACGCTCCAGCAATTCATTTACTGGCCCATAACCTTGAAGGGAATGGTGTGTATGTGCACGCACATGAGAGAGACAGAGAGGGAGAACGGGAAATTAATATTCATTAAAGACAATAATTTTGCGATATAGGGATACAACAATCAAGATACTGTGTGCCTATGTGTGTGTGTGTCTTAAATCACCCCTGCGTGGAGAGCAGCCTGGGAAGCTATAATATAAACCACTGAGCTGTCTAAAGTTCCACACATCTGAAGTGTTCACTCCCATGCAAAGAGAATTTTTGATTTCCAAACACTGTCAGCTGGTAATGAGGGAATAGTCTGCTGCTGCTTCCAGGGTAACACCAGCTTTTCTCTTACAAGCAGGAAAACAGCAGGAAATTGGTACTGCAGTTCTGTTACTGATTCATAAACTCACAGTTTTGTAGCACTGAGGTTCTTTCTCATGGCATCTGTGTGTTGGGACTTAAACAGAAAGAAAAATGTGAGTTCAGACAACAAATACAGTTGAAATAGATGGAAATGATCCAATTGAAAGGGGAAGATCACTGGAAATAGAGTAATAATGTCTGGCTTGGCAGCAGCATAACAAGGTTGTCCCAGTTTAAAGGCTCGTTCAGAAATTTCGCCTTCCTTTTCTGGAAGGATCCAGTGGGTAGATCATGCCCCAACGTATACCAAGATGCAGTGCGCATCCAAAATAAAAATATAGCACAGAGGGGCTGAGATTATAGTTTAAAATGTTAATATTAAGATTTAGTTCAGAATATCAAACCTTTGCACCCTATAAGTTGGTGCAATTGTGATGCAATGTAAAAACTTTGTCTCATCTCAGTTAGGCCTTCGTTGTCTTCAACATTTACAAAGACCTCCCCTTTGCAGGCCAAGTTTCCTGAGGGAAGAAGCCCCTGAACCGGAATGCAACTTTTGTCAGTTAATGCCATTCAGGCTAATGTTTATTTTTTGGTTGGTGCAGTGGAACACCTACCAAAATAACATATTATTAATAATATTCAGTCATTCAATAATATCCATTACTCAATGTAATAAAAATAATATTAAAACAAAAGTTTTACTCATCCCCTTCTCCCATTTATGTCCCCATATGACACCTTCATACTATGTGATTTTCACGACTTTAAACTTTTTCATGTATGAAGGTGCTTCATTCTTTAATGTGTTAAATGTCAATCTAATATTGTAAAAGCACAAATGCTACCAAATCTCAATTATCCCAACATGAATACATTACTAAGGACTTGCCACTAGATACAGATGTACACGTGTGTAAAACACTTGACGCAGGTCTGTTATGGACCCGGTAACAATCATTATTCATGTCACATCGATCTAAACACAAAGAGAAAAGAGAGAGGAAAATATGATGCTAAAACTTTGAAAATCTGGATGAGGGAGTTACATGTTTCAATAAGTACAAGTGACAACACTGTTTTGCTTCCATTTTTCATTTGTTGGAATCAAAGATATACAATTTGTATATCATGTTTTATTTTATTTTTATTCATTTATTTATATATAATTTATTTTATTTATTTTATTTTATTAAAAAAAAAAAAAAAAGACGACACACTTTAAAGTGGCCATAGTCAAACCACAACAGAAGTTTAGAGCAAACTTAGACCTTCTATTTGCTTCTACAACCAACAAGTCCCACTAAGATGTTGAACTTGTGAAGAACCAGACTCATTATTAGTATTGTGATCATTATCATTATTATCATCATCAATTAGATGTTGGCAACCAACGACATTCAGTGTGTATGTTGTAGCCTGTGTATGTGAGTAGCTGGTGAAGCTACTTATGAGGCTTACTCATAATTAATTTGTTTTCTTTCGATGACTCAATGCCTCATACATATCATATCATATCATATGGCTTGGGCTTGTCCTTTGTTTCTGTGTATACTTAGATTTTAGAAGGGGAGGCTTTTGTTACTTTGTGTATGGGAGAATTCTCTTTTCCTTTCTTGCAAAGGCAGCACTGTGGCATAGTGGTTAGCAGTGTTCCCCCAAAATAAGAGGTTGTGGGTTCAATTCCCGGGCCTGGGGCCTTTCCTTGCTTGCATGTTCTCCCCGTGCCTGTGTGGGTTTCCTCCGGGTGCTCCAGTTTCATCCCATCGTCCAAAGATATGCATGTTTGGGTTAATTGTTGGTTCTAAATTGTCCTTAGGTCTGAGTGTGAGTGGTTGTTCATCTCTGTCTCTGTGTGTTGGCCCTGTGATGGACTGGTGACCTGTCAAGGGTGTACCCCGCCCTCGCACAGTGTGAGCTAGAATTGGCTCCAGTACCCAGAAACGGATAAGTGTTAGAAGATGAATGAATGGAAATTCTTCCAAAAAAGACTATTCATCCTAACCAAAATACACTGAACCGCAGACTTGAAGATCAACCTCTTGTGAAGTGGACTTCACAAGAGGTTGCTAAAGCACTCACAGGATGGAAGAACAATGTTAATCTAGATATCCTTATAAGTGCATCACAGAAAATGCTACAAACGCGCATAAGCATACTACACACTTGAACCCCCTGGGAGATGGAAATAGTGAAGCGCGATATAAATGCAATCCATTATTCATAATGTATCTGAAGGATGTGGCAGGGAAGGGAAAAAAACCCTGTATTTTTAGGTCAGCATTGTGGACTCACAAAATGTAAAATCACAAAAGGCAGCAAAATATGATGAATCCCACTCATCTCAACCAAAGAGAGACACTGGAATCCCATTTCTCAAAAGGGAGCGTGTTCCAGCTTTAAAAGTACCCGTCCAGTCTATTACAAAGTCTCTGAGTGTCTACTTTATTGCGTGGGTGAGGTAGGCAGAGAGCATCTTATTGGCATCATAAAACACCATCACTGTCACATTGATCCAGTTTCATCCACTGGCTGACTGGTTTCAGCACCAACAGCCTCTATCCATCAGAGATGAGCTTCACAGAGGCAGTCATCGCCCCGGTTAAGACGAATTCAGATGTTGTCATCTCTGTTTGCTAAGTTAACAGGCTTTGCCGCTTTTTGGCAGCAGATCTTCGCAGAGAATTTTTTTTCTTCAATATTTATTCATCCGCCGAGGTTGAACTGACAACATATGCTATGTTTTCATAGCGCTCTTACTTTTCTCACACCTCCACTGGTTTTAACTGTCTTGCTCCAGAGCATTTCACCAGACAGCATCCTCCTCATCGTGACTGCTACAGGAATTCATCCCACTTTTCTCACGTCTGTGCTATTTTCTGCATGTGGCATTTGTCTAAACAGCATGTCGTTGCCACCTTATGTACACTATTAAAGGTCCCATATCTTACACTTTCCTGGTGTTTTATTCAAGATGTTTATCTTCAGAAGATATTCATGACTTTTTAAAGCAGCTTTTTGGGGCAGTGTTACACCTTGATATGGTAGTGTAGTATAAAGAGACAGAGAATTGAAGTCAGCTACAGGGGGAGTGACATGCAGGAGGGACTTACACCAGCCCAGCTATAGATGGTGAGAGCTGGATTCTTACCTGCTTAGAGCTTATATACTCACTTCATATGCATCCGGGGGCAGCACGGTGGCGTAGTGGTTAGCGCTTTATTGTAGCACTGTTGCCCCACAATAAAAAAGGTTATGGGTTCAATTCCCGGGCCTGGGTTTAAGTTTGCATGTTCTCTCCGCGTCTGCGTGGGTTTCCTCCGGGTACTCTTGTTTCCTCCCATCGTCCAAAGACATGCATGTCTAGGTTAACTGGTTGTGAGCGTGAGTGGTTGTTCATCTCTGTTTGTCTTTCTGTGTTGGTCCTGTGATGGACTGGCGACCTGTCAAGGGTGTAGCCCACCCTCGCCTGGAATGTGAGTTGGGATTGGCTCCAGCACCCCCCACGACCCAGAAATGGAAAAGCGGTAGAAGATGAATGGATTAATGGAATGAATATGTGTCTGAAATTATTTGGCTATTTTGTCAATCTGATTGATAGTTCAAACCAAATCAATCTTTCACCCACACCCCCACACCCCCAAACCCCCACACCCCCACATACACACACACACACACACATACATAGTCATGATGTACACATAAAAAGATGTGGCAGAGTGCAGAGCAACCATATGAGGAAACACTATCACAGAGAGCCGTCTGCACCGTGAGCCACAGCCAGTGGCCAACAGGACACCAACATGGAGTCAACCTCAACATGGGCAGATAGAGGGGCCCACACTACAGCAAAGAAGGTAGAATGCAGAACCCCCCCCCCATCCCATCCAAAGCAACCAACCAATCACAGCCCCCAGCACAGAGGGCCCGCACTGAGGAGTTAGTTATAAGAAGATGAAGGGTCTTCAATGGTTGGTCCAGCTGGGAAGTTTTGGGGCACGGGACTCTCAGATCAGTGACCACTTTGTTGTTACACAAAGCTCCAGAAGTCCTGACAGGTGGTTTTCAAACCGACAGTCAACATTTCTCTGTGGACTGAGACCTTTGATGCTGCCACAGTATTAATACAGAAGCTAGACCTGATTTCAATCAAAGAAGACGTGCACATCTACCTTTGCACAATATGGGATATTTAATGTGTTACATTCACAAGCTTTAAGCCTCTGCAGTACGAGGTACAAAAAAGAACCTCGGCTCACAGTCTATTCATTACATTTACAGACAGCCATAGACCTTCTGCTGGCATATAAAGAAAACAGAATGAAAGAACACTCACATTTACACTTCATGTCTCATTTCGAGTGTCTTTTATCTGTTGTACTGAAGAGTTTCACCAATTAGGTTCACTAAAGATGTAAAAAGAGCTAAAAAGGCTCAACCATACTTATTTGTACCACTAAGTGCACTCCACAGGCACATATCATTAAAAACAGCATTCGCTGATTCGCTGCCTTCACTGATCAGCCACTATTTGTTTTTTGTAATTTTGTATGTTATGTTAACTTACTGGGGTCACAATGATTTTATCCTTAGGGGTTTCAACAAAAACAGTCCGGCAGCTTTGTTTTGTGTTAAAAAGGAAAGATGTTGAGCTGAGGGTGGTAGGAAGATGCAGACCATGTGGTTTGTCTGTTTTGCAGAAAACTTCAGTTTCTTCTTTTGTATCATAGTTTTGTTATGACAGCACAACGTTACGACAACTTTGGGTGGGTGTAGGTTTTTGTCTTACCTTGAAAATTGCTTTTAGGCAAGGTGTACTATAATTATGCGCTATTCAAATACAACTGAATTGAGTAGTTCTGACCCACCAAAGCCACAGATGAAGCAGTTGTGTGCAGTAGTTCAACACAAAAAAACAAGTATTTTTCCCAAATACTAGGTAAACAATTTTCAATAACACTATTTGTTGAAATGTCCCTGTGGTAAAGTGTATGTAATTTCTGTAAGGCTGTTCCCATGCCACCTTGTCCCTCAGATTTCAGGGCTTCAAGTATTCATTTTTCTTTATTTCCTTGTTACAACAATACAGTATGTGGGACAGAGGAATGGCCTGAAGGGCCAATCAATTATCTGTCCTTGTTGAGAAAATTGAAGTCCATAGATGTGCACTACAGTACTTGTCAAAAGTTTGGACACACTTTCCTTTTCATTTGAATGAGAAAGTGTGTCCAAACTTTTGACTGGTAGTGTATATGAATAAAGTTGAGATGCACTTTAATATAGCAGAACCTCTGCAATTCAGACCTATTGGAGAGTTGATCAAGATTTTCAGCAAGGAAATAGTCCTTATGTGAGCTGAATGACAGGCTGCATGGCAAGAATACAGAGGACAGGCTTAGACTCAGTTAATTTATTGGCCCTTGTGTCAGCAGCAGTTTACAAGGTGATAGAAGGCAGAATTTATTTAACTGGAAAAGATGAGCCCCTTGTTCCTTTTTTTTCTAATAAATAACTTTTCTCACTACAAGGTTACCTGATTTACAGGTTTTGTATTTATCATGCAGCATTCGTGTGACATGAGCAAATGAAAGGAACGAAACAAACAGAAACTAGAATCTTTTCTGTTCTCAACATTACAACATTTATATGAGAGTATGAGTATATGTAGGCTAAATCATAAATCCAATTAAATATTCTGTAAACTGTAGGTATGCACACACCCACACACACCCCACACACACACACACACACACACACACACATATATATAAAAGTACAGTTTACAGACAGAAGATTCAATTGGAAGTGGCAGAATCCAATATTTCCCCACTTGACTCAGATTTCCCACCTAACAGCAACAGAATGAGTGGGCAACAGCCAAAAGGAGCCATTACTCCCTCTTCAAAGTACAGTTTGTTAGCTGATCCCCCAAAGATGTCTGGGCATCTGATTATGACACCCCTTGGATGCCTCCCCATGGATGTATTCAGACACACTGACTGGAAGGAGACCCTGAGGCAATCCAAGAAGTCGCCTGAGGGATTATATATCCCATCTGCACTGGGAATGCATCAGAATCCCTGAAGGGGCTCTGGAGGTTGAAGCTAAGGAGAGCAGCGCTTGCAAATCACAGAGACACTGTAAATGGCTGAAATGCACAGACCAGTTCATGCAACCTATGTTGAATTTAATGCCTGCATGATGCTATTAAAATGATCCCTTCCTTAATGAGCTGCTGATGACTACTTTACCAGAAATTTATGGTGTTTGATGGTGTTCCATGCTGAATTATGATAAAAAGGTAATTGAGGAAAGTCATAAAAATAGACATGATTAACGCTTTAGCAGAGAGAACTATTCAAAATAAAATTAAACCCTAAAAGAGGAATAAATAACTTTTTCTGTTTGTGTTGACTGATCTTTTTCCAACAGACAACAACCCTCTTCGGTGCAGCTAAACAACAACCCTTCACAGTTCATAATGTGTTGTGGCAGGAGATCATCTCTGCTGTCTATAAAAAGCATAATTCTGCCACATGTTTGAAGTCAGCGGTACATCAGACGGACACACACTAGACAGCAGTGACTGTGTGAGGCTGGAAGGATCAAACCCAGATGGTCCATTTCTTTGTGAACTGGCATAAAGTATCCTAATTATTATTCGTGCAAAGAGAGCCTGCTCTTTGAGACTGATAGCTTTGGCTGACATGGCCCGAGGCAAGGCCAAGCCTGACCCCAAAAACACAGCTAAACAACAGCGCTATTCTCCATGCTGGAGGTATACACACTCACAGATATTTTCTGGACTGATCATTAAGTCAAATTTAAAAGTTGGAACATCAGCAGCGAATGAGTTCAGCCTGATCATACTGGTATCAAACTGAAACACCTTCAGGCGCAAAAATGGCAAACTCACCCACATTTTAACTGCAGCACATAAATATACACTCCCACACAACAATATACTGTCACATGCCAGGCCTGAAATAGTAGCAGTTAATTATGTCAGAAAATGAATGAATCGTTTATAGTCTGCTATCTTTTTATGGTGTTGACTATGCTGCTCTTTAGCTCCTTTGTTCACTTACACTACTAAAACACAGTTTAGTCTACAATGAACACACTGTGTCAGCTGTGATGGTCATAAACTTTATAGTATCTAATAATCAGCTGACATCTTTTCAGTTTTAAAACGAACTGCAAAATACACGGAAGAATGTGATGTAGAGCTAGAGTCCAGGACTGAGACTCTGAACCTCCATCCTGATCTTACCATGGACTTGAGCACTGACGACTCAGACTTATACTCCAACTTGAATACCAACTTTTAAATCAGAGAGGGACATATTTTTACATATGAGTGGATTTGCTTAGTTATTTTGTCACGCAGAGCAAGTACATTTGAAATGATGACTGCTGTGCCATCATGATTAGCATTGACTTGATGTGCAAGACTGGAGCCCCGGAGGCCATCTTCCAAATTGAGTCAGACTCAACCTTGATGACTTAGTTAGTCTCAGCTACTGGAGAATCAACTCAAACTAGTCTTTGTAGACTCATTGCTATATAAGCCACCATTCATCATTTCCACGTGTCTTATGGGCTCGATTTCAGTTTACACAATCACAAGACATGTTTATTCCAGCATTTTCTCACTCTGAATTTCTAGCTCAAATACATTGTTTGCTTTAAGTGTTTGGGGAAACATCTGACTCTTTCAGTCCATGGCCACAGTTTGGTATAGATGCTACAATACACAAATGCTACAGAGAAGAAACCACTCTGACACGCATAATCGGAACTGTAACTCTCTCTCTCTTACACACACACACACACACACACACACACACAGCATTCAAAAGTGTAAAGATTCAAAGGGATATTTCAACATATGGGGAACTAATTTGTGTCTAATGTCCTATTGAGAGTTACATAACAGGACTTACTCTACCTCATCTTTGCTTCGTAGAGTGATGGAGATAAGATTGTGACTGTGATTAGGTTAGCTTAGCATAAAGAATTGGGAGCAGGGGAAACAGCTTGCACCACCTGTTTTAAACAGTACATGAATAGAAACATGCTTGTGATAGCTACAGGTTGTCCATGTGTGTTTGCTGGCTTCAGTATCCTGACTGTGGTGTCAGTTGCTTCCAGTGTTCCTTGAACCGCTGCAGTTCAATAGCTATGGCCTCTGAACAAAATCATAGATTGACATATCTCCTCAAATGTCACAGTATTCCTGCAGTTGTCTTTTCATCTCTCCAAAAGTGCCTTGTGTGTGTATTTTCATGCACAAGCCTGAAGATTTGACAAATTCTGGGATGCGCCATATGAGTTTTCTGTCACCTGATATCATCTTCTGAGAAAATGAGCAGCTTCACCACCACAAAGAGGAAGAAGAAAATAGTTCCTCCTTTAATCATTTGTGAAAGGCCCCCTTGCAGAAAATGTATTTCTTTTGTTAAGATTATCAAAAAGACAATGAATCATACATGTTTTCAGTGCTACCATCATTAAACAACTGATTGTAGCAACAATGAGGTTTCATAGAAACAAGGCCAACCGATCATCAGTTTGCAGCTCTCCATTTAAAAAGCTATGAAAACATGTTAAACGTTTAACGGCCTCATTGGCTCTTCGCTGATCTGCTCTCATCCTGGTGGAATTCCTGTACAACCGAGGCTCTCTGCATCTGAAGTTAACTCCTGAGATCATTTGGGTTCCGTCATTGGCCTGGTGGAGTTTCCACAGCTACTTTATTTGTTCCCTTTGGCATTTCCACTACCTTAGGAAAGCTACCAGAAAAGAAAAGGAAAACAATTCCTTTGTGACGTAAACTGAGCCTTAATTTTTTTTCTGAAGTATTCATGCTCGTGACAGGCAGATATGAATGGTGAAAGTTTAAACCGATGGTGCCAAGCAATGTTCTAATATACTGTGAAAGCAGAATTTACTTAAGTCAAAGAAGAAAACTTGTAGAAACATAAAGACGAATAGAAAAGAAGAAGTCAAGGACATGGCTAAAGGTGGTATTAAAAAAGGGTACAGTTATCCATCCAATTAAATTTATAACCCGCATTAAGCGCATTTGGCAGTCGGGTTTGCAGAAATTGAAAAATGGGGGACGTGTGTCCTCAGCCATGCCCCTTCAACACACACACATGCACACACCACAGTCCTCAATCAAAGCACTGGCAGCTGTAAGAACCGTTTCAAGGGATGCCATTATGCATGGAAAATGTCATTAGCGATTTTACAATTTCACGCACCAATGCCAATAACATGTCTCTGCAAGACGACGGGGAACAGTCAAAAGGCAAGGGCCCAAACACTGAGAGCAAACTGGTGACTGAGATGAAGGAAAGTGAATTCCCTGCAGTAGAGCCATCCTTTTTTCCACCAGAACTGTACGTTACTCAGTCTGGTGCTACTGTAAATTTTGCTGAAATAACATCAGATTTCTGTTTAAATCACATACGTGAAAACCAACAAATAATCTAGAACTTCTGCTGCATTGTTGTATGCTTCAAGCAAGTAACCAAGCTGCATGAGATATTATTACAGTCGCTCTTGATTTTTTTTTTTTTTTGCAAAACATGATATTGTTGTAATTAAGTTGACCTTTAACATTAATCACTAAATCATTTTCATCTCATTACACATTCGTGTTATATTGGGTCATAATTAGCACATGACTTGGTGAGTAATGGGCAAAATGGCAATTTTCTGGGATGACTTTCCCTCTGACCATTTTTCATGTATTGCATTTAGAAGGACTTAAGGTCACTGTGACCTTGAACTCTGATCTTTGTTCAAAGTTCATCATGTTTTGTGAGGTCACCATGACCGTGGCCTTGACTTTGACCTTTGATGAACAACATGTCATTAGTTGGTTCTTGCATCCAAATGGAAGTCTATGTCAAATTCTAAGAAACTCTAAATTTCCTTCAGGAAAGAGTGGAAGTCAGTCACCTATGAATGTTCCATATTTCCATTAGGAGGTGATCCTAACTCGGAACATATTCCTAAAGATTACACTTCAAATATCTGAGTAAACAGATTACTCCAGAGAAAGTTTTTTACTGTGAGCAGCTTCATTAAAACCATTAAAAGTTTAGGTTTACCTTCAATCACGTTAAAAGGTTTGCTGGAAACATTTTTACCAAGTAAACTGCTGTGGTCAGGTGAAAACAGTACAGTATGTTCTTTATCATGCTTACAGAGCGACTTACTGGTCATATTATTTCCTACAATGCTTGCTCTACTTCTGTATACAGACATTTTTCCTTTGCAATTAGTAATTATCATAAACACCTCCAGTGTTTTTGCTTTTAGTTCTCCTGCTTGTTTTTTTTTACTAATGGGCTTTTTGGCGTGATCCCTTAAAAGGATGAACTTAGGATCCTTAGCTGACGTTGTATCATTTAAATAACCTTTTGTTATTCCTTTAGAAGTAAAATTTAGCTAGTAAATTAAGAGGACTCCTGGGATTTATTTAGTTACCACTCCAGTGATTTTCACAGTGTGGGTAAACTGTTGGTTTGTTTACAACCTTGTGCTTTCCATGTGACAATGCTGTGTTGCTCCATTGTGTTTTGAAAACCAATATATTAGCATTCATTGCTCAGCCTCTTCCACAATGATATGTGGGAGCGCTTAGGCCTACTTATAAAATCATTTTTGTGTTGTGATGATTAGCTCCAGGAGTTGTCCGCATTATTTTTTCGACCCCTTCTAAATGCATGCTTGCTCAAATGTCTGAAATACCACAAAAGAAGAAGAAAGAAAATCAGCGTTGCTAATATAAATCATGCAAAACGTGGAGCAGAGGAGATGGATTACTCTCCCTCAACAGAGAGCCAGACCCAGCTGGAGTTTGCAGATCAAAAGAGGTTATAATTAAATCACATCCTCAAAAAATGTCTTGAAGGGATCAACCAACAAACTGTCAGCACTGTCAGTGTTTTGGATGAGCATGCAGGAACATAATTGAGCAGAGCTGGATGTGTACAGGGGGCACAGATTAGATAAGCAGCAGTTAAAGTAAATATGACAGATTAAGGCTTTGTAGGAAGGCATCATAGTGTTTGAACAGAAATGTTTTAAACCCATCAACCAAAGAGGTACAAAAAAATCAGTGAAGTATCTGTGACATTTCCAAATGTCATTGTGTTAAATGAAGGGTATCAACCTGCAAGCTGCTGGTATGCTGCTGATAAGTACCACATAACACCAGTGATGCTGGGATGAAGCTTTAAACCAGTCCAGCAGAGTGGTTCAAGAAAAGGTTAATGGTGTGATGTTAGGAGAGCAACCCCTGAGATGAGCAAATACAAATGTTAATGTATGATAAACTACCATTTAAGGAAAACCATGATTGTATTTTTTATTCTAAGTAAAAGCAATCAATATACCAGTCAAAAGTTTGGACACACTTCCCTATTCATTTGAATGAGAAAGTGCGTCCAAACTTTTGACTGGTAGTGTATGTCCTTTACAAAGTTAATCAACCTAAACCTAAACACTCATGGTAAACTGCTATGTTCTATTCTAAAATATATATATATATCCAATCTCATTGTACAACTGTATAATGACGATAAAGGGCATTCTATTCTATTCTATTGTTTGTATTTTAGTGGGAGAGATAAGATCAAATTGTCAAGAAACCGACAGTCTTTTCATAGATGGAGCCGTCAAAACTAATCAATGTCAGTGAAACACAGACTGATGTCACCCACAGGTTGCTGAAGAGCTCGAAGTGAGTTGTTTTGTTGTCAGCAATTTGGCAGTGACTGACTCTGCCTTGGGCAGCACGGTGGCATAGTTGTTAGCACTGTCAATAAGAAGGTCATGGGTTCAGTTCCCAGCCTGGGAGTTTGCATGTTCTCACCTTGCCTGCATGGGTTTCCTCCGGGTACTCCGGTTTCCTCCCACCGTCCAAAGATATCATGTTTGGGTTAATTGGCGACTCTAAATTGTCCGTAGGTCTGAGTGTGAGTGTGAGTGGTTGTTTGTCTCTGTCTGTCTTTGTGTGTTGGCCCTGTCATGGACTGGTGACCTGTCCAGGGTGTACCCCGCTCTCACCCAGAGTGAGCTGGGATTGGCTCCAGCACCCCCCGCGACCCAGAACCGGAAAAGCGGTAGAAGATGGATGGATGGATGACTCTGGCTAACTCTCACCTGGAAATGCAAACATGTCAGTTCTATAAAAATTCACCCTTGTAAAGTTGTCATGAAGGATATAATTAGTTATAGAGATAAAGGCTACGAGATGTTCATGTCTGCTGTAGGATTGGACAGTTTAACATGGGAGTCTATAAGGAAACTGTCTGACTGTCGGACTGCCTGACTGTTAGAGTCAAATTGTAGTGGACATTAAAGGAACTACAAGTTTTGTCAGTCTAGTGTTGGTTTCCTTTTTTTATTTTCCCACTTGGGTTCTTCCCATCAAGACCTTTGCCCTGAAGGGTCTTCTGTCTGAAATCCCGCTCACACTTTTTCAAAAGCTGTGTGAGCGGGGTGTGAGGGAGATGTGCACTTTGGAGGTGCTGATTGGTCAGTAGGTTATGATAGGAAAATGGGACAGCATAAACCTGTTTTTCTCCTACCTGTTTGTTTCTAATTAAGATTTGATCGTATTCCTACCTAGAGCATTTCTTGCTCTAGGTAGGAATGAAACTCTCTCTGGATTCATCCTCCCAACTTCCCTTTATAAGAGGCTTTTTTAAAACATTAAATGGAGGTCATCATATCCATTAGACAGCACTTCTTCACTGCATTTTTACTCTTTGTGTCTATTTTTACCATACTGTCGTCACTTTTCTGTCCAAATACCAAATCCTCATTGGTTGTAAATCTGTGTCTTGTTGGTGGGGGCAGAAAAGAAAAAAATAAAATAATTCATTATATATCAAGGATAATCATTGTCACATGCACACACATGCACACAGCAACACACACACACACAGCCTTGTTCTCAGGCTGAAATTTGAGGAAGGAAAACGAAGCGGAGACAAACACAATGAGCAATCTGTTGGTTCTCAAGTCTGAGTTTAATTGATGTTCATGTTACTTTAATTTGATCAAATTTATCGCCCACTCTGGCAGACTGTCATTCTGCAGCTGTGTTAACAGCGCCCCCAAATTGGATCTGGAGTTGAAAGCACCCTTGTGTTTGTGTCACGGCATGGAAAAAAAGGCTTTGATAATACTACTGTATCATGGCTACCCTGAGGCTATTTTACAACACGAGCACATTGAGGGAGTGTTTCCATAAGTGTGTATCCCAAGGGTCACACTCCATCAGCGTCATGTGAAAGCCCAAAGCTATGGTGCACTGCAAGAGGCGTCAGCACAGAATTCTCTGCTGGTTTGGAAAGCATCACTGAAGGAGAGTGCAGAGTCACTGTAACACCCGTGGGTAACAGTGCGACCTCTGAAGGGAGAATTACCTGACGGAGTATGAGAGCTCATTTTCGGGCAATTTCAGTCTGCCTTTAGCTCCCTTCTCGCTGGAGATTGGAGATGTTTGCAGTTTACTAAGATTGGCACATATTCAGTGCAGACCCAAACAGTAAATACAGCAACTGTGTGCACAGCTCAGGAGAACATAGTTTTTGGTTGCATATCCACTGTGGGCCTCTGATCTGAGCTTTATAAGATAAGTGCTTGCATGTCTGCACAAACAAACACAATCCTTAAAATCAAAGTTTCACTGCTGCAGATTTACGCTGCTACCCAACCAGCCCATGGTATTCTGGAGAATATTTAAAGATAGCACACACTGTTCGTGGAAGTTCAGTGATGTTAAATAGCTCGATACAAAAGACCTGTTTGGAAGCTGCAAAACAGCTTCACTGAATTCAATTAGAGTTGGTTAGATCTCAGCGCTAATATCAGAAGGTATTCTCTGAGTCTATGCACCTTTCAGATACCAGGTATTTTTTAAATCACTGGTGGCTAATGTTCATGCTAATGTGATACGATTTGCCAGCAATCAATTCTTCCATCTGCAGAGTAAGTTGTGTTGTCCAGCCACCTGCAACTAGTGTTTTGCAGCAGCAGGAATGGGAGACACCAATTTTACCGGTCCTCACAGCAGCTATGGGTTAACTCCCCACTCCAAGTCTGCTGTCAAAGAACAGGAGGAGGAACTGATATAGATACACGGCTACTGCCTCTGCAATACAATGTATAAGCAGGTAGTATATAGATAGTAGTGGCAAATGATGTAGATGTAATATTTGCATCTCATGGTATCCTGTGGGATGCCCCTCTCTTGCAGTCAGCTGGCCGACCCTGTCAACCAATCACCATATATTCTTTAAAGCTTCCGTGTGCAATTTGACACCAGTAGTGGGGCGCCGGGGGCAAGTCCCTGTTTAGGTAGTATCTTGTAGACATGCAACAAAAGACACCTACATGGATAGTTCAGGTTAATAACTTAATGGTCTCACTGGGAGCAATCTGTCAAGAAAGAAAGGTAGGAGAAAAGATAGTAAAAATGGCCTTGCAGATGTTTCATGAGAAAGGGAAGAAATTCAGTGCAGTTGTTAGACTTGTTTTTAATGTAAATGTAAACTTGATTATGAGATAACGCCACAGGGTGCCTTTGCATCCGCTAAGTCAAACCATATTTCGACTATACACACACACACACACACACACACACACACTTACTGTGTGTATAATGAAAATATAATATGGAAATGGAAAATGTCAAAAGAGTGCAGTGTTGAACATTGCACTAAATACAGAAATAAAGTGCAGGAATCACCCATGTGGGAAAAAGTTTTTGCTGAAGGTGAACAAGGTGAGGTGCTTGGATTTTACCTTACTGACAGAATTCTGAAGTTTAAGCTCTGCTGCCTCCTGTCAGCTCACAGGGACCTTTTTCCAAATTGTGCATTAGTTACTCATTTGCTAACTCTGTATAATAAAGATGCAGAGCTTGCCATGCAGTTGGCTGTGATAGAAATGCTCTTGGAAATAGAAAACGCTCTTAATGGTTCATATTTTAACTTGTCCATATGAAGATGGTTTTGTGTTTTTAAGGACAAAAAAAAATAAAAAAAACCCTCTCAGTTTAGTTTTACATCTCCCCCTCTTAGACTTCTCCCTGGATCTGTAGTAACAACAGACCAGTCAGCCAATCAGAAGAGAGGATCTGAGTCAGCCAATCAGAAGATGTTTTGAGATGCTCCTCTGAATAGCTGGATAATCAAAAAAAAAAAAAAAAAAAAAAAAAGAATTAAGGCAAACACTCAAGTAAATCCTCTAAGGTTGGATGGTAGGGCCTGGTGGGCCTGGGCTTGGGCATGGATGAGGGCAGTGACTGCTTTGTTGTGACATCACAAGGTTCCAGAAGTCCAGCTGGTTTTAAGCGTCATTTTCTCAACACAGGCTGTGACCATTTCTCCTTGGACTGAGACCTTTTATACTTTCACTGTATTAATATTGTTATGTCCAGAAAAACATGTTAAGTTAATTTAATCATTTTTTGTCTTGTGTTCATGTTGTCTTGTGACTTCCTGTTTTATTTTGAAATCTAACTCTTCTCTCGTTCCAGGCAACTTGCTCCTTCGCCCGTGTTTTCCCGCCTTGATCTGATTTTTTGCTGGTGTTGTTTCCACCTGCTCCCCATTACCTGGTGTATTTATAGTCTGCGTCTCCCTTTGTCCTGTGCCAGTTCATCTTGTCCACGTGTCAGAGAACCAGTGCCATTTCTGAGCCATTGCCATTGATCAGGTTTTCTTGTTTTGTGACTTTGTTTGCTGTTGTCACTTTTGTAGGTCATTGATTTAGGTATTTCCTCTTCAAGAGCGAATTTTCGTTTGTGGTTCCTAGTAATAGTTTTTCCTCATTAAGAGTGATTTTCAGTTTGTTATTTTGTAGCCATAGTTTTTCCTCATTAAGATTGATTTTCAGTTTGTTATTTTGTAGCCATAGTTTTTCCTCACTTTGAGTGATTTTAATTTCATGTTTTCTTTTTTCATAATAAATATTTTTATTTGGAACTTTGTGTCTTGAGTCGTGCATTTGGGTTCAGGTCCATTGTTCAGTCTTGACAAATATGGACCCTAGGCCTGATTTATAATCAAACATCACATGGATGTCTACCTTTAGACTGTATGGGTTTTGTAATGGTTTTAAATGAGTCTAAAGGATATTTTTCAGTGCTGCCTTGTAGATGCAGCCACTGAGATTTGACTTAAAGTCCAGAGTTATTCGTTAATCCACCGCTCTATGTCAAGCATGATAAAAGCATCGTACTTCACATAAAGGCAATCAACATCCCATGCTGACCAGTTTTGCCCCAAAACAGCTTTCAACACAACCGCACTGCATAATGAAACAATTTGGACTCTGTACGGGGAGGACAGACCTCTTATTTGCAGCTTGATCAACAGCACTGGCAGATGGGGCAAATGCTGGGCTGCACCCATTTGCTGCCCTTCAAACAAGAGCAGGCTGCTGACTACAGTTAGAGAAGCAGAAATGCCATCTGCCCAAATGATTACAGGTCTGACCAAAGAGAGGCGATAATTCCCTAACCTCAGAGTAAAATGGGATACCATCCCTGGTGTTCAAATGTCAGAAATAATTGCCTGTGTACAGTACACGCACCTGCAGTGAGGCACATCAGCACTGACCTTGTACTTGTAAGCGTTCGCCTCAGTGTTGCCAGACTTACGTCAGATAGATAACACTTCATCTATCGTTTGTAGAAAATGTAAATTGAGGCAGCTAAGCTGAGAGCTGGATCAAAACTAATACAGCATTAAACTGGCTGAGGTGTTTGAGGGTTAAAGAAAATACACTGATTTATTATTAATCAGTGATTTACTTATTTATCAGTATAATGCAGCAAAAACTAAATCTGTGAAGCATCTGCACAAGTGAAACCGCTGCACCGTGGCACAGTGAGAAATAAAAATCCATTCATACCATGAATGGTGATTTGTTCGCCACAAGCCAGCTAAACTGACTAATTGGGGGCCCAGAGCGATGAGGTTTCTTATAAACAGCAGATTGGATTAAGGCACAGCTGTGGAGATGAGATTCTAAAGATACTATTCAGAATTATGCTTAGCAGATGTGAATATCACATCAAAAGGGGATTTGAAAGTGTCGGTCTGTGGTGGATTTATTCAGTGTAGGAGCAGGCGGGAAGAGGATCTGCAGCACAGCCTCTTTGTTTTCGAAGGAAAAGGAGCAGCGGACTTTTCTCAAATCTGACATCACGTTGTAAGTGTTAAACCTAGTCAAGAATAACAGACAGGAAATTATATCGAGGCCTGCTAGCCTAGATCAAATGCAAAACAGGAAAAAATAATTACATTTCCTCAGCTGAGGAGAAGTGGATATAACCAGTGTCATAGTGACTGTGGGATTTTATAAATTAAGTCCAACATCCAAAATGGGAGAGGTGTAATTGTTATTTCCTTCAATCAAATGCAGTTCAGATCAGCTGGGAGGATGAAGAATATGAAAATCTTCTCCCAACAAAGCTAATTGGATACCGAGCTTCATAAAAAAAAAAAACAACAACAACAGAGCAGTGTATTAACCTGGACAAAAAGGGCACAGCTGTATAATTCTTAAAGCTGCACTTACAATTACATGTCCAGCCTTTCAATGTGAAAAACCCATAATCTGGTAAGATAACAACTGCAAAATATTAACATTCCCTCATAAACATAATTATTTTATTCCAGATAAAAATCTGGGACTAATGTTCGTCTACTGTGAGCTCTGGGTGAGACCATTGGCCTGCCCACCACCTTCTGGCTCCGGTCTGACAGGTGAGAGATTATCACAAAGATTGGAGGAGAAAACGCATACACATGTTTAACCCTCAATCAGACCCACGCTCAAACCTGGTCTATGAATGACAACTCTAGCTCTCTGGGCTAACAAAGTTTCAAGTTTATATAACCCTGCCCCCTGTCCTTAACACATGAATCCTGAATGACTGAAACTGTCACTGGTCCACTGCAGCTGAAGCTGGAATCAGTCATGGTCAGGGTGATTGATAGACATTAAATCTTCATGTCTAGAAAGTTAACACAACTACTCCACCATAAATATGTTCTATTTGCAAAGGCCCGCTCCTTGTACTCAGACAGGAGTCTAAAATAAATTTTAGGTGTAATTTCATGAAAAGGGGCAGCAAGGCGACATAGTGGTTAGCGCTATTGGCCCACAACAAGAAGGTTGCGGGTTCAGTTCCCAGGCCTTTCTGTGCAGAGTTTGCATGTTCTCCCTGTGCCTGTGTGGGTTTCCTCCAGGTACTCCAGTTTCCTCCCACCGTCCAAAGACATCATGTTTGGGTTAATTGGTGACTCTAAATTACCTGTATGTCTGAGTGTGAGTGGTTGTTGGTCTCTGTCTGTCTCTGTGTGTTGGCCCTGTGATGGACTGGCGACCTGTCCAGGGTGTACACCGCCCTCGCCATATGTGAGCTGGGATTGGCTCCAGCACCCCCCGCGACCCTGAAACAGATAAGTATTAGAAGATGAGTGAATCAATTTTATGAAAAGGCAATGGTGATGTTATCAGGGTTAATTCTATATATGACTGGAGGCAACATTTTGTTTTTGGAAATGGCAAATGTAGTGTCCAATTTTTTCACAGCGTGACTTGACATGTCACAACCCCGCACCCTTAGCTGGACCAGCTTTGCAAATCACAACCTAAGTCATGCAGCCTGGCAAAAACTCAACACATTTTCTTGTACTCTTCAATTAAAGGAATAACAAACTCAGTTTTCCTTTGAAATGGAAAATGAACGGTGCCGTCAACAAGAGCAAGCTGAAGAACACCTTTCATTTATTTTCATTCACACTTACTTCCATCTTTAATTAGCCAGAGCTGAAAATAATTAAAGAGCTGCTTCAAAGTCTAATGAGTGAGTCAGAAAAGTTAAATAAGAAACTGACGGCCACACACATTTCAACATCAATCCAATTATCCCGCTGCCCTTGTCAGCTATGTACTTGTGTGAGTGGACAGACCACACCTTCAGAAAGACATCAAAGTGTGGGAACTGGTGCGCTGCAGGATCAACTGCCAAGTCTACTGGATCCGCTGCTGGTCCCTTCAGAGCTGAGAGGCTTCGATTGCCGTGGGAGAGAGGATGTTATTAGATTTTATTGGTAGGCATCCCGTGTTTGAGGGACTTCAATCCTGAGCATAAAGCAGAAGCAAAGAGACACAGAATCTGAATATCCAAGCTGCTGCATGATGACCTGCATTCAAATTCAGCCGGAGCTCTCCTGTCAGTCCTTTGGGACACACTCTCTTCAAGCTTACACACACACTGCATGCACCAAATCAATATGAATAGTCACTGACACACAGGGGCTCACACATACCCTCAAATGCATTTCTGTAAAGTACAAGCAAATGTAACCTAATATATATGTGCAAAGGCTCGAATGCTTTCAACCATACACACACAACAGCTCCTATACATAGATGCAGCTGCACATAAATATATAACCTACCTTTATGTAAAACCTGGTATATGAAATACATGTAAATGACTATCTTCACTTTTTGCATAAGTATACAATTTCAATCAAGAAGATTTTTGATCCTGCTCCATTTTCTCAAGAGGATTAAATTGTTTTTGGACACACGCAGTGTCCTAATTGAACTAATTTATGACAAAGGGCTAATGGTAGCTCTGGCTCCCTGTATTGACGAGGTTTCAGGTTTGTTTAACCCTGCACCCCGACCCCCACATGTGGACAGGATTGATTCCTGGGGTGTGTGCCATATGAGTCTCTCACCATCTGATTCTCTTTCTATGTGATTGTCACTGGCTCAGTGCAGTTGGTTCAGCATGTTGTCAGAGTTACCAGGCATCAGGTGCAGCGTGAAGAAAAAGTCAGCTGGAAGTCAAACCATCTCATTTCGCCTTTACCTTAATGTTCCTCAGACAGCTATGAAGGGCCACGCCTTTGTTGGCTCCTTCCTTCAAAAGGTGTCAGCTGACCGAAACATAGTAACGACTATTTCGCACTACAAATTAGATTTTTTTTTTTTTTTCAGGTTTTTGCAACAGCTACTGGATTAATAACTGGTTTTGTGTGCCGCATGCATCATACCTTGAAGGAGGGGTGAGATCAGATTAGGTGTCTATTGATGTCATAAGTGGTGATCCAAAGTCATTTTCAATCCAATTGTTTTTTGTTTTTTTTTGTGATTATTTACTCATTTAATTTAGAAGGTAGGCTCCAACACAAAGGATTACAACTGTTGAGTTCATAGCTGATATCAATTTCCTCCATCACTTATTGAAATGTTTCATTACCATGAAACTCCAGTCATGACAAAACGATTAACAATACAATACAATTAGCCAAAATGGGAGCAACTGTGTTTTGTTCTGAGCAGAACTGGTCATCTGTTATAAAACTTATAGCTGAAGTTAATTTGATTTCAGGTGCTCGTGCTGGCAGCCCTCTGTGGAGAAAGTTGATTTGAATTTAGATCTGTCCTTTCTGCAGTTAACTGTAAAGATGTGTGTATTCTGCTAGTGCCTTGTAGCCATGTCAAAAGATAATGGGCTAAAAGAATCTGTGGATACATTTATGGACAAATTTGGCAAATAAAGATGAAGAAGGCTTTAGCTCAGTATGTAAAGACATAGAGTAAATGTTTGTGCATTCACTACATGCTGCACTGTATATGATTTACTGTTCTTGCACTTAAATACCTAGAAGCTCATTTGAATTATAATTAAATTACTAAGAAATTTTCATGCCTATTCACCCCAGTCTTGCACCAATTAAATTATATCATTGGTGAAAATACACAGATAACATAATAGATAACTGTGTACCACAACCAGAAGTGGAATCTGTGTGTGTGTGTTTTAGGTTTATCATATTCATTAGGCCTGGAAACTAGGAGCCCACCATACTTAATAGTACATGGTGCTTCATGGGAATCTGCTTACTGCAAGCAGTAAAGCAAGTTTAAAGGGCTGTTTGCGGGTTAGGCTGCTGGTTTTAGAGTCAGTGTAAGGAGCTAGGGATCATTATGTCAGCGATAGGTCCCCACAATGAGAGCTGCACAAACACGCCTGTGATTGAGAAAGCGAGTATTCGGGAGAAAGGCAGAGAGAGAGAGAGAGGGAGAGAGCAGTAGGTGGGGATTGTACTGATCATAAACAACAGCAGCAGGGAGATAAATATATGGTCCCCCAACAGCTTCATCCCAATGCCCAATCACTGATGCACGATAAGGCAGCACTGAGGCCCTGGGGGAGACAGATGGCGTCCCGTGTCTGCAGCAGACAGAACACCACTGCTAAACACACAGGCAGCAGAGCAGCATGCTGTTTGTATCTGTTGCGGAGACAACTATGTCGTTAATTTGACTACTCAGAAGTGCAGATAGGCCTGTGCTGGACATTAGAGAACCCCCAGCTTTGAGTATGTTTGAAATCAGTGACAGCATTTATGTATGTCTCGAAAAACAGCTGGATGCTTGGTTGTTTGTGTTGTCCCTGCTGCTTTAGGGAGTAGAGCAGCGGGGAACATGCTTTCCCACAGGAATGATGAATTTCCCTTCACAGCCAATCAGCAACAAATGTGTCTTCTTGTTTCATACCTCTGCCTCAGGGCAGTCAGTGTGTTTGAACACAAGAAGGTAACAGGAAATGCAGAATCACCGTTTCAAACTGATGCATGCATTCATTTATCCTCTGCCATTTATCCGTTTCTGGGTCATGGGGGAGGCTGGAGCCAATCCCAGCTCACACTGGGTGAGGGCCGAGTACAACCTGGACAGGTCACCAGTCGATCAGAGGGCCAACACACAGAGAGGAACAACCGATAAGACTCAGACCTACATGCAATTTAAATCACCAATCAAGACACACATGTCTTTGGACGGTGGGAGGAAGCCGAAGTGCCTGGAAGAAACCCACGCAGGAGAACATGCAAACTCCGGGAACCAAACCCGCAACCTTCTTATTGCGCTGTCCACCATGCTGTGTCATGCTGCCCAAACTGATGCATAATTAGTCAAAGTGTAATTTTATCATTGACTGAATTCATGTCTCTGATTATTTATGTGTACATGACTGGATCTGTGTAATCTGGATCTGTGGTCATGTGTGAATAGGAGGGAGATAACAGGTAAGGGGTTCCGTCGAAGGTGTGAGTC
The DNA here is from genome assembly GCA_034769265.1 of Remorina albescens. NCBI lineage: Eukaryota > Metazoa > Chordata > Actinopteri > Carangiformes > Echeneidae > Remorina > Remorina albescens. Next base: position 14,362,614 of record CM068484.1, on the reverse strand, counting down.
CACAGAGATATGCTCACTGTTTTCAGAAACTGAGCCTTAAAACCAGCTGTCAGGCCTTGTGTGACTTTGTGATGTCACAATAAAGCAGGCAGTGCCCTTAGTTACATCCCAGTCCACTTGGATCCACCATCCAAGCTGGCAGGATCTGGTTTCTCTGAAACCTGTTTATCTGAAAGTAAACACCAAAGTAAACCCCAAATCCAGAACTGGCTGCAATTTGAATATATGAACAATATTAAAGCTTCAAATTGACGTCAATCATCAGATGGAAATCGCAACAACCCAGCCCAGGCTGACAAAGCCCACAAAACACTGCATGGGGGAAACTGAAGGAGACTCATGAGAGGGATTTCAACATATTTGTTGCCCCAAACAGTCTCTAATTTCAACCTTGGTGGCTGGACACTAAGATAACTGTGTTAAGGGAGCGTCTGGTAACAAGTGGATACAATAAAAGTGACAAAAATAAGGTTTTGAAAAGTGAAGGAGGACATCCTCAGAGGAAATTACAGCTCTGTGGATGACACCAAGAAGGTGAAATACAGGAATACACAGTCATAACTCACTCCTTTGTCACCTGCTGCCACTTCTTTGTTCAACATCATTAGATAAAGTTAAAGGTTTTTTCATGTGGTCACAAATATTGTCCACAATCATCTGATGAGAAAGATGTAAAAGCCTAGAGATGCCTAGTTATAGAAAACTGAGATCATGTTCAGGGCTAACAGAGCCTTCAAATTATCTACAGTGAAGGTTAATTAACTCAGAAAGAAAAAGCCAGTGTTTTAAGATGTTTAAATATTTAGACTGTCATGCTGGATATAAAATGATAATACCTTGTCTGTTGACCATAATTTCTTAGTAATTTGCCAGTATAGTTCCTAGAAATAACTGCAATTTGACACTAATTATGAGGGAAAAGTTGTTAGAGAGTAATTTTAGTTAGTTAGCTGATTTCCATGGGAATTTACTTGAAAGAGCAGCTTAGTTTAAATGAAATAGTATATATAATTGATCAGTTAACTGGATATAAGTCTTTTTGGTGTCTGAAGGCGAGTTTGACACATCACTTCGATACTCGGGACAATCCTGGCTATCTCATTCGTTTGCACAACTAAGTAGCATGTGCTTTATGGTATAGGATCATTTGATCATGACTGAAATCTTTTTGGAGAGCTAATATTAACGGGCTCCATCAGTAACCACAGGTAACACACAAGAGGCTGAAATATTATAAGCAAACATCGTCATGGAGTTCAGTTTGAACGGGAAAAGTGTATAAAACAATAGTGGCAGGCAGAAATGCTAAATCTTTTTTTGTTGGCAGCACGGAGGTTGAAAAACGATCCCCTTGGGTTGACAGGCTGATAAGAGCTGCAACTGTGATGCAAGGTCACCTTCAGACAAACTGAGCTCTGTGAGATCGTTCATCAACGAATATAATAGATGGGAAATCGAGACTTCAACACCCGGCATTGTGGGACACAACTGGGAAAAACTGATGAGTGTTGTGATGCAGCTGGAGCTTTTGGCCAAAACTAAACAATCAAGCTGAAATGTCAGATTTAAAATCACATTGTGCTTATACCTGTCAGGGATTTTAATTATATTTGCTGGTGCGTTCATCTGTAGTTCAGTAATTATTTACCTAGAGTGGCTGAAGATGCAGAGTAACACAAATAAATTAAATAAAAACAAAACCTTAATGAACAAAAAATGAAGTTAATAAGGGAGCCTTTGCCTTTGCAAAAACAAATAAATAGGCAGGCTGTTCCTCATTTATATTGACAGAATTCACTCTACATAAGGTTCCATTATCATGTTCCATTTGTTGCCCAACTTTGAAGGGCCCATATTTAACTTCAGATAAAACTTTGATGTCCATGAAAAAATATATTTGAATATATATGAATCAAAAACAGTTTACGTGGAGTTGTACATTTCCTCATGCCTCAAAACAGATCAGTCAGCCAATCAGAAGAGAGGCTCTAAACCTCTTATATACACACAGGAGGGAAAGGTTAAGGAGACACAGGTGAAACAAATCAGGACGGGGACTAGTGATCACACGGGGCAGGAAGTAAACACAGAGATGAGACTATCAAAATAAAACAGGAAACTAAAAATGTACATGGAGATGGGTTTTGTAGTGAAATGAAAGAATGTCTAGTGGCAGAAACCAAACCCTTTAAAGGTTGGATGGTTGGCGTGTTGGGCAGGGCTTAAGGTTGTGGCTGAGGGCCATGACTGCTTCAGTGTGACATCACAAAGTTCCAGAAGTCCTGACAGCTGGTTTTGAAGCGCAGTTTCTTAATACTGGCTGTGAACATTTCTCTGTGGATTGACACCTTTGATACTTTTACAATATAACACAACACAACCTTGACCTGATTCATAATCCAAGAAAATATGAATATCTATCCTTATGGAAAGGAGATATTTACCCTTCTACATACTTAAAGGTCTAACCAATTGAAACAATTCTAGAGGTTGATTCAAGATGTGATTCTTTTTCATGTTAATACCTCTTCAATTCCCAGTCAAGCTCCGAAGACTTGCCCTTCAATGTGCACTGTAATTCCAGGGAGAAGAGCCATATCTCAGCAAGCCCCTTGATAATTTGCCGCTGGCTCAGATGTGAACAGCAGTTTGAAATGCATTACTTTTTGGAAGATTATATTTGCATTGAAATATATTATCTGTTGCTGGCAGTTTTTCTGAAGGTGAAACTTAATAAACGCCAAATGTTTCATTGACACTTGATGAATGGCCCTGGCTATGGGGACTTTAATTGTATATGTATGCATTCATTCATCTTCTACTGCTTATCCATTTCTGGGTCATGGGGGGTGCTGGAGCCAATCCCAGCTCACTCTGGGCGAGGGTGGGTACACCCTGGAAAGGTCACCAGTCCCTCACAGGGCCAACACACAGAGACAGACAGAGACCAACAACCATTCACACCTACGGACAATTTAGAGTCACCAATTAACCTAAACATGATGTCTTTGGACAGCGGGAGGAAACCACGCAGGCACGGGGAGAACATGCAAACTCTGCACAGAAAGGCCCAGGCTGGGGAATCGAACCCGCAACCTTCTTGTTGTGGGGCAACAGCGCCAACCACTATACTGCCGTGCTGCCTATATGTGTGCATATATAACATTATTTCACATTCAGTATATAGACCAAAATTAACAGAAGCACTGTAGTCAATGTTAGATTAAAGTTTTCAATATAATGTAATATGTTGTTTTTAACCAAAAAGTCTTATAGATGTGTTTCTTCAATGCTGCGTCCCACCAATACTGTATTAAATACAGCAAGTGTTAATCTTTAAAATTCTTCCAGACATGTTTTTCACTGTAGACACATTTTGTTATATATAGATTTTCCACATAAGAAATGCAAGAAATTAACAACAAATTAATTTGGTGACAACAAGCCATGTATGAATGGTTCATTAGTTATGTTGTTTGTTAATTTGTAACTGGCAGTGGCTGACTCAATGTTAGTGGTTGTGCCAATACAAGCTCAGGATATAAATATATGGATATCACAAACATTAGATTTTTGCAGGAAGGTGGTCTTTAAAACACTTATATGAAATATTGCATTGGCATAGTTTGGGGTTGTGATCTCCCAGGGTCCTGATATACACTACCAATCACTGCAGCAAGGTGACAAAGACAGACTAGTGGAGGTCAGGGATGAATATTTATGGGCTTTTGATTCATTCTTAACATGACCATACCCTGGAACAATAAAGTCAGACATCTCCTCAGACAATAACATCAGAGATTTCAGTCTCATACTAAAGATCTCAACACCACCTCAACCCGACTAGATCTTTTTGAGGTTTATTTCAAACCATGCTGCTTGTTACAGGAAAAAAATCTTTTCTGGGAAATGTTTCATTATTGTTAATATTATTATTATTTTCATTGTGCGCAGGCACACTTATTTGCATTAGTGTTTGATACTCATTTTATGGCAGATCATGGCAATTACCAGTTTAAACTTGGTAATTTTCTGTTTTATTTCGAGGTTAGTATCCTTTCCTCACTTCTGTCTTTAACGACTAACGAAAGGCTTCTTACGTTACAAACATTGTTTTAATCTATTTTTAATTTCTTTTTTTCCTAAACTAATACATAAAAAAAAAAAACCACACATAAGTTTGAATGTCTTGACCAAAGCCGGGTTTTTACTTCACCATGGTAACATTTTACATCTATTTTGGAAAGTTTCTTGTATCACACACTTAGCTCTTGTCTTGTTCCAGGTCCTGTAATTTCCCTCCCTCCTGCGTGATTACTTGCTCCTCACCTGTGTTATGCATCTCCCTCTCTCCCACCATATCGTCTTTGTCCTCTGCATGGAGCAGTCTTTCCTTGTGTAGCTCTCCTATGATACAGAGCTGTCTTCCATGGTTTTAAATGAGCCTTTGCTCAACGTTTTTGTGCCTCGGCCTGTTTTCTGGATTGACTGCTTGTGTACCAAACCATTGCCAGTAAAGACTTTGGAACCGACTGCCAGACTCTGAGTTGTGTATTTGAGTTCAGTATTTGTGCCCAGCCACTAGTTCGATACATGCAGCAGCGATGTCTGTTCATCCTCTTTAACTTTCATTTTGTTCTCCTTTATCTGTATCTTGTCAGTAAGGAAGTGTTTGGACTTCATTACAGCCGCAGCGAGGTCTCCACAGATCATTTTTGCCCTGAGCACTAGCCACTGATGCTAAGGAAATGTTAATTACCTCGCCAACCATTCAACATTAATACACTCTCTCAGTCTCTTTCTCTCTATCTCACACACACACGCACAGCAGATGGTGTGTGTGTCTCTGAGTTTCTTCCTTCTTGCTTTGACTGTATATCTGGGAGGCAGTGATACACCAACCAGAGACAGTATGGCTCATCCCACAAGCACTAAATGATCTAAAAACTTCCAGTCTTTCATTACACCTTCTATTAGAGGAATGTGGCGAAGCTCGCGTAATGAAACAGAAGCTACCTTAACGGCATAAATTAAAGGATATTAGTTTGACCAAACTGACTCTGGAATTAAAAAACAAGACAGGAGGAAATATCTGGGGAAAATGTTGGCAATGATTGTAAACCAGTTTAAATGCTGCTCTTCAGACTGTTCACGTTTTGTTGATAATAATCAGACTAATTAAAATTATAGATGACAAACTTCCACTGTATCATCATTAAAATGCCATACTTCCAATTTTGAACAAATGTCAGTAAACTAGTCATGGATGAGCTACTTACACTCAATTGACTTTGTATAACTCTGATGATGTCATCAGGGCTGTTTAGGCATTGGATCGATCTACATTTCATAGTGAGGATGGACAGGGGTATTAAATTAGGTTTGACCAATAGCAGGGACTGAGGGTATTCTTGTTAACTGTTGTATAGGTTTGGCAAATAAATAAACAAGGCATCATATTCTTATTCTCATTATATCTTATTAGGACAGGCTGTCCTCACAGACCATCAGGCCACTAATGGTTGGAGGCCAACTTAGTTGTTGATGTAACAGGTAAAAGAGAAGGATTCAAGTTGGGGCTGTCAGGGTTAATGCTTTAATTACAATCAATACAAAGGCCTTTTTTTTTTCTTCTTTTGTATCACATCAATCGTGTGCTGCTATTTTGTCCCTTAACCAATCCCTTAACTTGTCTTTGAGTCATCAGTAACTTCCTGCTTAATGATGCTACATATGTTGTGGAGATGAATGACAAAGATTCACCTCAGATGATTTGTTTTGCATAAATAACAACAACACTCCAAAATGGCTCATTAGACAAGTCAAAAGTAATTAGCTATATTTCTGCAGTAGACATTGTGTTCCCTCAGGCGTGTTTCATGTGTTACAAAAGCAAATCCATAAAGTCATTTTCTTTGGCTCCCTATCAAGATATATTTGTGAGAACTGCTTTACATTGTAATAATTTGTCATAAATAAAAAACAAATGTTACACATATATACCCACATATACAATATACAGAGAAAATGTTTTCATGATTAATCATGATTAATCCACAGCAAACCTGTGATTAATCACATTAACAACTCCTAATTTATTATACATATTCTTTCCTGCTTACAGTTGCTGGAGAAAGTGGAGGCTATACAAGAGCTATTCACTATCTATTCACAGCAGAAACTCCACCTGTGCTCTAATTATAGTGTGTCATTAAGTTGTCTGAATGAGTTTCCCAATGCTCATCAACACTGTATAATTATTAGTATGAATGGCCATTATCAAGAGCAAAGTTGGCAGTGCCACAACTCAGATGTCATACACAACTGACGCGTCGCAGGAGACATTAACTCACTTGTGTTGGATTGAGTACAAACAGAAACGACTGAAATGCTACTCCCAAATACCTTGACTTCAACAAACTGAGTTTTCCACTGCGACTAAAAAATACTCTATTAAAATTCAAATGTGCGTTTCCTTCTGAGTCATTTGTTGAGTCCACGTTGAGTCCACTAGGTGTGTGTAGCAGGTGAAGATTATAATAATAAACAACAGCAACATTTTTTTTACTGCAAGTGTAATATAAGACTGATAAATATATTAAAGTAACCAAGTTTTTTCAACAAATATTTAGAAAGGTGATATTTTAGTCCTTTTCGTCTACAGTCTCTTGGCAAATTTGACACAACCACAGAGCTTAAGTGACGCAAAGAGCAACTTGATATGAGGCTAAAACAGACACTGTCTGTGTGTGTGGTCTGACTGGTAAATCTGACAAATCTTGGCAAATGTTTCAAATTGTTGGAAAGAGGTCTGCTGGCTGCGACAGACAAGACCCTCGTCTCTTCCCAGGTAGAGAGGAAGAGGAGGAAGGACTGACACTGACTAATGTTTTCATAATTTCTAAACTTCCCTCAGTATTTTGTTGTCAGATATAATATTTATTTTACAGACCATTTATATTTAATTTAAGTGCGGTATCCCTGAGCTCACACGGGCTTTGCTGCCGTTTTGCCCTCTGGAAACTGATTTTACAGTTGCTAATTAAAAAAGTATGTAATGTAAGTATGTAATTTTCATGGTAATTAAAAATAATGCTTTTAGGTAAAAAAAAAAAAGGTACCCACCTTTGCATTGGCCGATAAAGGCAACATTATTAAATTCTAATTTCCTACAGATAATAAAAGACACTCAGTGATATCACTGGTGTATATGATCAAAATTCTTTTCTCAAAGAGCCATTTGCCAAGTGATTAGTTTGATATTCTATACTCACTGTATATTCAGTAATAGAGTTTATTTGGCTTCAGATCTGCAGTAGAAATCACTCAGCATTCATCAGAGGATGTCTGTCTCTGAGTGTCAGACTGGGACTCCATGAGCCTCTAGACACAAACACAGCAGACACACACAGATAGATCCAAAAGAGAGTTAGCCAGAAAGAAAAGGAAAGGGTAGTTATATACCAGTCGGTGATATATTTAATCCAGATATATACGGCATCAGAGAAAAAGAGTCATCCCACATAGAGCACTGGATTAGGTGACCCAACAAACAGAGGCTTCTCTCTGCACAGCTAGCTTCGGGTGCTGGCATGAAGCATTAAAGGAACATCTGTTCATGTAATGTCTACTTATCGTCTGCATGTGATGCATTTGGGGGACATCTGTGGACTGCAAATGCAGCTTTCTAAACTGCTCTGGTCTCCGACTGTTGGAAACGCTGCTCCAGGAGTAAATCAACTTGCTCCTGCATTTGAAGCAGGATCAGACAGTTCCCGTCGCAATTCTGAGAGCAAAACTGAAACTGTTTTGTATGTCTGTGTTTGTAACTGCTCTCGAATCAGAGGAGTCTGCACCTGAGGCACACAAACACACACACATACACAAACATACACCCACACACTTGCAGCTGTCACCTGTAGCTCCAGGGTTGCTGTGACAACGCCCTGAGAGCAGGCTGAGAGCCCAAAACCAGCTGATTTTTGGCTCGGCGAAGCCCTCCAACTGAGGCAATTTATGACAAAACAGTAAGTCTTATCAGAGAACTGATCGGACGGCGACCACCACAACAAGTTCTTGAAGCAGTGTGTGGTTTTTCAAGAGCCTAAAATGCGGATAAGAGAGCGATGAGAAAAACAGAGACAGTCCTGCTGTTCTCCTGAGAAATTGTATTGGAGCAAATTTGATACATGGATGGTTGTATTGTCAGCAGACATGTGCAGTGTGTGTGCCATTTGCGGGGCATAGTGGATCATGAGGTCATCTGCTAATTAGGGGGGGTTCATCGGTTCCTGCCTCCTCCAGTGCCCATGCCTTATGTATGATATTGAACCCCAGTGTATCCCCAATAATATCATCAGCATCTGAGTGTCTGTGGTATTGCAAGTGCTATATATGTAAAAGGTGCAGAATGAGTAGGTGAAGGTGGTTGTAATATACACAGTGTATATAGCTCTGTGTACATGCTGTCCATCTACCACTTCATACTGCAGGACTGTATGTATGTCCACTCACCACAACAGCACATTCCAACATGACCTGTCTGTGTCACCTCATTCTCTATAATTGGCCTTTAACCTCTCGCAGCAAAATCCCTGTTATTTATTGAAGTCAAACTGACAGTCAGGCGCCCGCTGTCTATCGCAGTCAATCGTAAACCGTTGGAGCGTGTCCCATTTTTGAGGATTTTGCCACACAAGTCAGAGCAGCGGCCACATCCTCATAAGTCATCGCCCTTCCTGTAACTCCATCGTGGGGGGAAAATGTCAGATTCATTGCCGCTGTGTGGCTGATAAGAAATTAATGAGGGCGATAAAGCAACTGTGGCTGTCCATACTTCCTGAATGATCAAAGGAGGGTTACATGGCTGCTGTGTTGAGTAAGAAGGGGCCTTCATCCTCTGTGTAACACACTCAGTGTTTCCATGCACATATCAGCCATTCCTGTTTATTTGGGGGGGAATTTGTCTCATTAAAACTGTTGTGTGAACGAGCTGGAAGTGGGAACAAATGACTCACACACACACAACCTTGTACTCAGTATAATTTAAACATTCTATAATCAATATTTTAATCAACAGCACAGTCATAAATAGCATTTTATGCAATGTAGAGGTATAGAAGAAGCAAGGTCACGACCTCTGTGTGTGTCTCAGCTCATGACACAGTCTCTAATTAAACTGTTGGTCCTCCCCACTTTTACAAACACCAACAGCCCCCATCCACAACAGAGACAATATGTAAAAGTGACCTTCCACAATTCCCTAAATGAGAGAATTACTTTTTCATCTGAAAAGGCCCCCGAAATATACAGAGGACACTGGCTGTTTAGCTGATGGACCAGCAAAACACCTTAAAAAATTGATAGGAGATTAATAATCTAAATCCAAAGGTGAGCTTGTTTCCCAGTCCCAGCCAGTAATGGTCTGTCTTTACTTAGATGGGAGCCCTCTGAGCTGCTTCTTCCACCCCCTCTTGCTCAGTAGCTTGATGCTCCATAATGTTAGGCGTGTTTTCATTGGTAACAGCTACAGTGGCATGTCTAACATTGGCTGGCTTTCTTTGATCCTTCCAATGGGTTTGTTTGGTGAATGTTGCTAAAGTATCACCAGCAAATTAACTGTCAGCTCTTCTGTGGAGCATGCTGTTGCAAATATTAGTGTGGGCTAACGGTTTTGGCTCTTTGTGCACAGAAAACTTTGTCTATTTAGTAACTGCTTTCTCCGCAGTTAGACATTGAGCAAGAGAGAATTTATTTTGGTCTGTGATGCTGGTGGTCCAGTGCAACTTCCAGTGAAGATTGCCTCACATATTTAACTTCTTTAAAGGTGCTTTAGTCATGGATCTACTTTATCCTATTTAAAATAAAAACCTGCCTTTTTAGGATTATGCATGTTACACACAGCTTGCTGGAGACACACACAGTGGGACAATGTGGCAGCCAGTCCTCTGCTCCCTGTGGTGTGCGGTGCAGTGTAGGTGGTGGGAGTAGACGCCTGCTGTCCACATATTTTATGACCCCAGCTGACTATAACTGTAAACACATGCTGCTGCTGCTTTTATAGAGTGAGAGACAAACAGACTGTTACCAGAGTTTAAATCACAATCGGATCCTTCCTTTAGTTCTGCTCTGGCTCTTAGATTGTCTTTAATTGATAAATAACTGCTAGATATGGATGGCGTGCAGGAGTCGTATATATGCTGGCGCACTGTGAGTGCTTCAGTCCTGTAAAGCTGACTGATACCCATAGATCTGTGTTGTATGTATCTTAAGCAGCTGAGCTCTGGAGATTTTTAAAAATATGACTAAAACAATAATAGCTGCAGTCAGTGGGGACTATTTGCAGCAGCAGAGCAATTTACTTTTCATATACAACTGAGTTTTTCTGGAATTGGGACAATGCTGGGCAGTAAAGGAGCTCACCACCCAGCACATTAACTGTGGCTCACTGATGTGTTTTAAATTGTTTTTGGACAACAATGGAGGTCTGTGGCACAGAGGAATAAGATAGGCCAGGTTTATATATACATACACGACATTTGTCAAAGTTTGTTCAGACAGAGCATGAGATAGATTTTAGACATGGCATGACTGTATGTAAAAACAGAAAGACGTGAGTGGGCAGCACACAGCTGTGCAAACTGAGCGGGAAATATTTCAACATTTTGCGCGGCCTGGGAGTATATGAATCGACTGATCTGTGCGCGGCCCACACGAATGACCCCAGGCAAAAATGAAAAGCTAAACATGCTTTTAGAAGAACCACTCGATTGATGGTTTTGTGGTTTTCATTGGATTCATCAATGAAAAATGATGTTGAACTTTACAGATGTTTACTGCTGTGAAACACTATACTCAAGTTGTCAGTTCAGTGTGTTAAATATGACTTGAACCCCCACCAAGGAGAAGGTTGCTCAGCTGGGATCTAGAGATTCAGCATTTCACCCACCTACATGTGTGATTTCCGCAGTTTCCAGTAAAAGTAAACAGGGATATGACCCACTGATGTCATATTTACATTATAAAAGCAAAAACACATTAAAAAAAGGATGAATCTAAGCAAGACATGAAAAAAATATAAACATTTTGGAATTTATTTTGGCAGCTACATGTGGAAACTTTTTATGTCAAAATCTTTCATTTGAATTTATGTCAAAAATTTAAAATGGAGAGAAATCATACTTTGAGTATCCTCCAAATTCTCAGCACATGCATCTTATCATGTGGGTTCAAATCCTCTGAGCAGGTAAAGCCCCTGGTTCAATTCCAAACTCTCTCCTACGTGTCAGTCCTTTGGGTTCCCTGTCAGATGTAGGAATGGGGATGTTTACTTCACACAACTTTTGCAACTTTCCAAAATTTCCTGCTGTGTTTGGCCAGGTGTTGCCACTGGGCAAGGTTGGAACTCTCCTTACAACCACTGCTGTTACTCTCTGTGAATATACTGCAACAATGAGCACCTTAGAGAGGGGACCCTATTCACGTTCCCATTTAGAACAACTGTAAAAACTATGGATCTACAGCTTGTTGTGTTTCTTGCAAACTCAAGCCAGAAACCAGGCTCATTAGTTACTAGACTGACATAAAAGATGGATGTTTTTAAGATTTGCATGGATGCGGCTGATAGGTCCCAAAAGCCCCAGTCTACAGTGCTGCTCTCTTCTATTTTCAACTCTTCATCTTCTCACCATGCTATGGCGTGATAGTGATCACAATCACGCTCGGCAAAAGCAAACCAAGGAAAGAGTGGACAATCGGCTTGTTAATTAAATTACCCAGCTCGGTTCCACTCGGCCCCCTCTGCTTCATGGCAATCTGTGGTGAAATATTGATTGGAGAGAGGGCTCAGATGACCGGTGCAGATAACAGAAGCTAAATGATGGATCTTTCAATAGATTCCCTGAAGAGGGCATAAAAAGCAGATCTCTGCTGTCTTCCAGCCAGAACCAACAGCCTCAGGGACTCTTATCTATGATTTATCAAGATGTATTCATGACTGTTAGAAGACTGCTATAGTTGTGTTCCATCGCTCCAGGGTTATATTCTTGCCGGCTGTTCAGTCTGTAGACGGGTTCCTCAGATCTACCTTCACCCTCCCTCCTCTTGCTCATCTCTCTCCCCATCTCTACCTGTCAAACGCTGGCGCTTCCAGCCAACACGAATTCCTGCTCAGTGTCGATGGATAGCGATCATTTTAGTTTGCACAGAGCACATGCACACACATACACATCAGTTTAGAGGGTGCAACCAGAGCTGCAAGGCAGGTTAACAACTTCACTTTCCAATTAGCCCACTCAGCAAAGAAAATGGCTCTGACCCGTCTGCTTCCTTTATTCTGTGTGTGTGTGTGTGTGTGTGTGTGTCCTTATACAAGTATAAGTGTGTGCTGTTTCTCTCTGATCTGATTCTGACGTGTTCAGCACTGCTGTCTGACAGCTGCCCACAGGCCAGTGGCTGTCACATGTTGCCTTCACTTCCTGTTCATGTAAACAACCTTCAGAGAGTTAACACAGGTCCTGGGCCATGGAAGGGAGTTAGAAGTCTGTGTGCAGCTTGACACGTACAGTCATACAGCCATAGTTTATTTCAGCACTTCTGAGTTATTTACAATTTCTCGTTTAATGCCTTTCGACTTATTTTACAGTCCCAATTTTTCCATTTTCTGTCACAAGTCAGAGTTGATTCCTCAACCCTCAGGATATCACATGTTCCCTGCACCTACAGTTTCAGTTACTGAGCCAGAAAACTCCTATGGACTCCTTTTCAAAATAATATGCCTTTTTTTTTTTACATTTTTAAATGCAAAAGCGGTGAAGCAGCATGTTTATTAAAAGCATCAACCTTGCACACCTGAATGCTGTTCTAATTGTGCCATCGATGAAAGGTCCACATTTTAACTTTCTCAGTCTTACTTGAACAGCTGTCAATGAGAAGATTCATAACCAAACACAATCTCAGTGCTGTTTTACGTCTCCTCTTTCATGCTTCTCTCTACAGCTCTAGTAACAACTGAGGTCAGTCGGCTGATCAGATAATTGAATTAGATCCTCTGATCTGATCCTCTCAGCTAGATGAAAACCAAAAATGGGCATCTGCGGCTTTGTAAGAGGTGTCCACCTTGGGATGCAGTTCACTACATCCATTTGCTGGCTCCACCAGACTGGCTGCTGTCTGTTACTTCAAGAATAGCTTCCTCACTTACTAACCACTTTCCAATTCACACATTTTTTATATAAATTAATAAATAACTAGTTTGTGTACACTGATTATCAAAAATGATATCCTTAGTACTTGGTGAGCTGTGCAGTTCCTTCCCTTTGATAATTAACTGAAGGAAGATGGGATGAAAGTGATAAAATGACAGCTTGAGTCTAAGCCACAGTGCTTTGATTTACTGATTTGTTGACTGACAGATTGCTTGTGTACCAGCACCTGAACTGTGTGGTGAATACATTTCGTCCATCCCCCCCCCCAAAAAAAAGCATAGAATAGTAGCTGTCACACTGACATTTCCTACTGTATAATTTATCTGTGAATGATGACATCACGAGCTTGACAAACTTACAAAGCCTGAGTCATTTAACAGTTCAGTTTTGTTTCTGCATAAGTCTCCCTCCCTGTTTGTTCCCTCTGGGTATTCTCCCACCTCATAAGGATCCCAGCCACTCCTATGCTGTTTGCTTGGCAGTGTTCTCTCAAACCCCAGCCTCCTTGTCTTCTTTTTCCTCTTTTGTTGCCATAGAAACCGGCAGCCGTGGAAAAGTACAAGTGAGTGGCTCGTCTGGGAAAAAGGACAGTGAGAGGTAGCGGCAGCCTGCCACGCCACACTGCAAGACAGCTGCCAAAACAAAAACACGCCAAAAAAGTACATGGTTTTGGGGAGGCTTTGTGTTATCTGAGAGAGCAAAGAAAATGTTGTTTTACACTGCTGAGGTCAGGATGATGCCAGATCCAAATATTTCTGGCAGTTTTAGCCGATTAAAGTATGAAGAAATAACAGTGAAAAGTAGATTCATCAGTCACGCAACTACCCCAAAGTCACAAACAACATTCATAAACAAAAAAACATGACTTCAGGCCTTTTTCAGCAAAACATGCTGGAACTGTGCGAAGTACCGAAACCACATATGCAATTTAAAAGTTCCAGGCACTTTCATGCTTGTTTTGTTGCTGTTGCTTCAATAAAGAGTACATGAATTACGGAGGAGACATTTGTCAGCATACAACAAAGAGGCAGTGGGAGATGACTGAAAATTTGCATTTTCAGCCTGTCAAACTCAAAAGTTAATGACACATTGATCGTGTGACTGAGAGTTTTTTGAAGGATGAAAAGGAACAGGATCAGAGTTCAGTTATAAAAGAATCTACTAACAATTAAAGCTGCCAACCAGAGTGATTAAATCTGCCATTACATTAATGCTAATCAGCTTTTCCAGATATACTGTACTATCAGAAGATCATCTAAATAATTAACTAATTAACAGACCAATTAAATATTATAGAAAGGCACAATAGTAAAGACAAAAATATTTATATTTGATTTATGCAAAGACACTGGAGCCCTTCTGCTTATACCAAAACTCGTGCTCAGTCCGAACCAGACTCAGATCAGATCAGGCCTGTTGAGACCAAAAGCAGAGACTAGCAGATGTTATCAGAGCAGTTGGTGTAGTTTGCATCTTTTGTTTGATTATGCAGCTTGTAGCTGGTAACTGGTAGTGACTGGCATACAGCAGCGTCACTGGTTGTGCTAATATTACTGCTATACTAATTCTGTCTTTCTGCACTGACAAGGTGTCAGCTTTCTTCAGAACCTCCCCACAAGCTAACAGGATTGCTTCTTCAGGTTTGTGATGTATGAATGCATATATGTATATAAAACATAATATGGGCCAGTTAGCAAAGTACACTTTTCATCCCAATAATAGTATTGTTTTAGAGCATTGTGTCGTAAAGTATAGTTTGGATCACATTGTTGTGGACAATTTGACACAGTTCCTCCCAACAAGATTTGATCACCACACATAAAACGTGTTGAAGAGCCCAAGCAATGAAGCAGCAGAAGACTGAGAGCTACATGAATTTGAATGCTTCACAATTTCTAGATGAAAATTGTTTGCTAGCCCTCATGGAGTCAAACTGTGTATTTTGGTGATATACACCATGTAGGAGATACATGTTGGAGATAATCGTTGACACTGTTCTCACTTTCCTAACCAGGTCAACAAGGATATTTTATCCACTTCTCTTCTTCTCTCCCACTCCTTCCAAGGTCCAGCTGCTGGCTCATCTCTGCCCTGAGGCTGCTGTCTGCTATTTTTTTCTTTTCCGAGCTCTCCACTGCATGATAATACCAGTCCAAAATAATAAACGTAGCACAGGAGACTTTTGTAATGAATTTAATTTAAGCTGTTGTCGTGACCAATATAGGAGGAAAGTAGAGCTGCACAATGAAGTCTGAACACCAAACCATAACTCTTAGGTTCTGTCATTTTTAGTTTGGGTACATTTCTATGTTATAGTGGCTGTTTCGCTGTTTTACATTTCTTTTTTTTCTATGTGTGCACAAAATATCATATATCAAATTCCAAAATATCAACCCAATGTTTGGCTATACAGAGCTCCTTCAAAAATCAGGAGAAGCATTAGCGTTTGAGTTTGGGTCAGCATCATTCCTCATGAAAGTCATCTGCTCAAAGTGACCATGCGTCTGTTTACCAGACAGCAGTGGACACAGCTGCCACTAACAGGATTAATAATGGTTTGTTTGTGTGGTTGGTTAGTTCAACATTATGGGAAGTGCGCACATATGAGTGAGGTGTGAGGATTGACATCAGTCTCATGTGTCTCATGTGTGTGGTAGATATATGGTTACAGCCTGCAGTCATTTGGCTAAAAGGGAACTCCAAGGTCGTTTGTGGGTGTTGGGAAGTAGTAGCTTTTGTGTGTGTAAAAAAGTTGTACAAAGTGTTGATTGTCTCCAGAGGCAGCTGTGTGCATTCTGACAAATTCCTTCAGGTGTTGTGACCCAGTGGTGGTTGTGGCTGAGGACAAGAAGTTTGAAAAACAAAAAGAAAAACATATAAAACCTACCAGCAAAGTCCATCAATTGAAGTTCCTCTCCAGACCTGTTTAAAAAGTGTAAAAAAAAAAAAAATCACAAAGCTTCCACATCACAAGAAAGAGAATCAGAAATCTGGGCTACTCTTGGCTTCCTCTTTGATAAATCTGGATCAGATCTTTAGCTGCCCCCACCATTAGTCTGATTTATCTTCACATTATATTCAAGGATAAAAGCTTTTTTGTGTAATTTTATTATTTACCTCTCACTTGTGAAGCCAAATGACACAAAATTAAGAAGAAAGAGTGAAGAGAATTCATCACTAGTGCAGCAGGCATGAAGGCGAAGGTGTTTCAATGTGCACAAAATGAATGCTTTGGAATCCTAGTTTTGATGTCTGAGAGCACAAGTAAAAACAAGCTACTTCAAATACAAAAATGCATATCCCAATAAGGAGCTAATGAGCTAACAGCTGAATCATTCCTATATTATGGGTGATCAAGCTCAAAAAGAAGTACTTGATTGGAGCTCGGTATTACAAGTTGGTCATATTGATAAAAGCTGGTAATGACAATAAAGTGTCATCACAGGCTCACAAACTACATATGCGTTATGCACCCACACAAGTCTATTTTGGGCATCCTCAGAGGGATTTGACCATCAATAATGAATGGCTTGCCCTTGTTTCAGAGTGGGCTGGTTTAATCTTGATCACATGTTCACAGTGAGGAATGCAGCTGTAGCTTGGAAGCTAATTTACTAAATTTACTGTACCCCAAAAACTGTGCTTGTGTCCATGAGGCACAGAGACAGTTATCCTCCATGGAGCTGTATTTACAAATCTATGAATATCAATCCTCCTATTTTTTTTTTTTTTTGCAATGAATGTTTTAATTTTACAGTGATGGGATAGTACATGACAGAAATACACAGCTTATACAGTTCAGCGCTCCTAAAATAACCATCTGAAGAAAATTAGATTATGTCATTTATTATTTCCAGCAGCAAAAGTGAAGCTTGAGATTTTTGTCCAATAAAACAATATTCAGAGTAAACACAAGAAATTTGTGCTACAAAAAAGGACCAGACTCAGTGACTAACTCCCTAACCTTAACAACAACCTTGCGACCTGCCCTACGTGCCCTAAAGATAACTATATCTAACTAGCCCAGTGAGCAGTGATAACTAACATGTCTTTGGGGTCATCAGGTGGGAACCTCCTGTCACCAGTGTTTTGTCTACTTGGTTCCATGACATCTCCAGGAGGCTAGACAGTGATCACTGGCGTCCCAGAGTCACCCCCCTAATGCCAGCTATCAGCGCTCCTCGCACCAAGACAACTATCTGAAACAGCAATAGCATCAACTACACCGACCTCTCACCAACTGCACCAGTAAAAGCGGGGTTGGGATACAGACCCTGGTTTGGGTAGGGGGGAGAAAATAGAAGCGGTGGAGATAAAAGTAGGGATGGGATACAGACCCTGGTTCGGGTAGGGGGTAATGAAAGTATAGAGGGTGCAGGAGATGGAGGACGAGATACAAGGTATAAAAGGTATAAAGGAAGATGTACAAATCTATTTAGACACCTTTACAGTATTAATGTGGAACCCAAGCCTGATTTATATAGTATTCAGAAACTTAAACTTAACTTAAAAACACCTGTCAGCTTTTGTACTTTGTGACATCGCAACAAAGCAGTCACTGCCCTCAGCTACATCCCAAGACCAGATCTCCTGGGCCCACCATCCAACCGTGCAGGATTTAGTTTCTTTTAGTATCCACCTGAACTCTCCTCTTTTTTTATTGGCTCACTCAAAACACAAAACAGTCAGCGAAACAGAAGAGGGGTTGAGATCCTATCTTCTGACTGGCTGACTGACCTTGCTGTTACTAAAGCTCCTGGGAAAATTACACTGAGAGGGTATTTGGTTCTTAAAAGCCAATCTGTTTTCTAATTGCCATCAACAATAAGTTGGAGGATTGAATAGAATAGCATGTTTATTTTCTTGGGTTGAGCACCTGTGGTATCATATCTTGATGTAAAGAGATGGGTGCACAGACACAGACTGCGGTCTGTGATCACTCGGATAACCACTGTTTACCCCGTGTTGAAGCTTGAGGTAAATGGGCTACAACAGCAGAGACACAAGAACAAAAACACTGTCTTGAAAAGCGTGGCCCACTTTGATGGATCAAGATTTCTGCTGAAGCAGCAGATGGTAGGATTGGAATTTGAATCCATGGGCTGAACATGCCTCCTACCAACAGTCCAGGCTGGAGGAGATGGTGTTACTGTGTGGAAAATCAATCCATCATGGTTTGAATGCCACAGTCTGAGTATTGATGCTTTCTCCCTTTATGGCCACAGTTTATCATCTCCTAATGGTTACTTCCTGCAGGATAATGCTGCCTGTCACAAAGATAAAGTTGTCTCAAACTGGTGGCTGTTTTTTTTGGGGGTTTTTTTTTTTTTTTTTTGTGACTTTTTACCACTGCAACGTCTTTCAAAATTAAGGATGAGTTTCAAGATCTTATGTGCAGTCAGATATTTTTGTGTTAGTACACATCCAGAAAATCCTCCAGAGGAGATAATAAATTATGCATCCAGTGTGTGTGTGCTGACTGTCTGCAGACTGCATCTCAGGCTCCAAAATCTTTTATATTTTGTGAGAGAATATCATTACCGTTTAGCGTGTATATCAAAGTTTAAATAACAGTTTGACTATGTGAAAAAAAAAAAGTGAGTTTTCTATTCATTCAAGGATATAAATGTGAATTGGAATTCTTTCTATTTTGCTTAGGAACAGACGCAGTGACTCAATTTGTGCACTTTTATTTACCTGCGCAAATATAAGAATGAATAATAAGTGCATTTATGCACATGTAAGTAAGGCAACATGCAGTGAACAGCAGGATGGTGCACATAATTAGGTCAAAAAGCTAACCCATGAGTAGTTATCTTGGGTATGGAGCAGAAGGGGAAGGACCTCCAACTTACTTTCAAAAAATTGGGAGCTAATTGTAAAGGGAGACTCGCTGTTTGCTAATTTCTATCTTAGATGAAAAAAAGAACCACAGAAGAACTTTCATTTTTGAGTCATGAGAGCAAAACAGCCGTCTAAAATTTTGCCTGGCGATCATAATGGTCAAATCATAATGAACAGCAGAATTTTAATTAATACACCAGTGAGCATACTCTGTGTTCTTTTTCCTTTTTTGAGACTTTGTCTTAATGTGTGAGAAAGGAGTCCTGCTACATAAAGGAGCAGTGTTTATGAAAGGTGAGGAGATGGTTGCAACAAGTGAAGGTTGCAATCCTTACTCTCTGAGAAGACACAGGTGCAACAAGTTATGGTAACTGTCCCCAATCTGAGCAGCCATTCCCAAATAGAACAAACACCAGTATCTTTTGTTCAGTAAAGGCAAAATTCGGCTAACTTTCTCCCACAGCTACAACTTCTACTTATAATGTAAATCCAAATTCAAACAAGACTGATTATTTCGTTCGCTTATAGTCTTGCGATACATTTTCCTGTTCTGTTCCTCATCATTTTTTGCCTTTTGATTAAACGTGGTCCCAAGTTCAATGCAAAACAAATATCAACCAGAGTTATCTGATGAATGTTTATAAATAAGGATATTAATATTATTACAGGGTTTTTTTTTTAGAATGTCATATTGATTGAGACAATAAGTTGATTAAAGTTAATTTAATTAAATTGGATGTATTTTTGCAACCATCCCTGATCTGACAGCTCAATTCTTTCAAACAAAATAAATATTTTGGACAAGGCCGTATACAATCATCTGTTAATGTTAAGGATAATTAGCCGACAGATGTAGATTTTAAATATAAAAGTAGGTGTTGCAATTGTTCACAATTGTTACACAATGATGCACAAATCCAGCATCTCAGACAGTTTGGCTCTGTTTCATAACTCCAATTTCTCCTTCACAACTTTGACTGATCCCATGATATTTTCCATTAAAGACAACAGATAGGAGTAATTTTTTTTTCACCTTGTGGTATTTTTAACTGAACTATTATTGGGGCCTCAGAAAAGAAGCCATGTCTTTCAAGATTCTGAGGAGCTGACCTGAGGCTTCTTCAATGTTACATGCCAAAATAAAAAACTCCCCACCATAGCAGCGACCTATTCAGCTGCAGTGGTCCCTGACCTTTTGTAAATCTTTTCATTTTAAGTTTTAGCATTAAAGGAATCATTTGGAGTCATTTTATGTCAGTCAACAGTGACCAACTGTCTACAGTCCAGGACAAAAAGTATCAATGTACAGAACTGAAGCAAATGAAGACAATATCTTCATTACTTTGACCAAATCATAATTTTGAAAAAAGCTGAAAACACGTGCAACTATGACAAATTGCACAAACCTCAACGCTACAAAACCAAAACACTACAGAACTACAAGTTTAAATATTGACCAATGGTCAATTATGGTCAAACATTTAGTTCATAACACCTTTCAGTCAGGTCACCGAAGCTATTTGTTACTGTCTGACTGTTTTTTTGACATGTGTGGTCTGATGGTGGCTTTAGTTTGACAAAATAATCTTAACTAAACATTTATATTGTTCTATTCACCAGTAAAGATCCCGCTTCTTCTCTGCTGATTTGTTCATTTAGGCTGCTCACTGAAAGAGAGGTGCTGATCCTCTCTTCTTATTAGCTGATTGTTTTCTGACCGATTCAGGAAAACACTTTAATATGACATCACAAAGTTGTAGAAGGCCTGATAGCTGGTTTTAAAGCTCAGTTTCTGGATACAGTCTGAGACCTTCGATCCTTTCACTGTATTAATGTAGAACCTAGACCTGATTTAAGAACACAAGCGATATGGAACCTTTAATAAAAAGGGTGCAGCTTCAAGTTATTTCAAAATCACTCGTCTACAGTATGTTTTCCTATTTCAAATTCATTTCCATCGTTACGCACAGGTTGCTTTAATTTGTCCTTCGTCTTCATCACACAGGGCAAACAGCTTCAGCTCACCAACTGTTCAGCTCAGTTAAAAGCTTCATGACACACTCCAGTTCAGCCTGTCTGAGCCTACTGCACAATTCATTGCTATAACTAACCGATTAGCTCAATGGAGAGTTACAAGCAAAACAGAAAAAAAGAAGAGCATGCAGAGTTGATTCCTCTCAAGCGACAACTCAATCTACAGCACCAGCAACCCTCACAGCATCAACCGCAACAATAAAATTCACACGGTCTCTATTTCACTGTCATATCGACACTACAGCCTCTGGAACATTTATAGATGTGGCAGTATCATTCCTGGGAAAAGAATGCATATACCTGCCAGTGAGACAGAATATTAAGCAGTAGGGGGTGAGAGAGTGAAAGGGAGAGATAAAGAGAAGAAAGGATATACCAGAAGATGGGAGGGACAGAATGACAGAGAGAGGAAGTGATGAAGTGTGTTGGATTACAGGGTGACATTGAAAGGGAGCATCTCTGTCCCTTTTTTACGCCATTTCTCTTCCAGCATTCACCCGCACTGCACTCTTCACTTCCAGCACTTCATACACCAACTGTCACACCCAACCATCCCCAAGAGTGTCCCCCAGCCGCCTGGTGGCATCGCACCACTGCCCGTCAGCACTCTGGAGTGTCACAAACATTTTCCTAAGGCAGGCATGAATGAGATCGTTGTCCTTCACAGCAACACCGCATGACAGAATGCAAGCAGGGAGAAGTGTGGGAGGGGGAGAAGGAGAAGGTGAAATGAAAATAAGAGGAGATCTGACAGAAGACAAAGAGAGTGGAGGAAAGGAGAGTACGGGAAAAACTGAAGGTAACAGGATAAAAAAATAAGCAGTTGACACAATGGATAAGAGTGCAGGAAAGGTGACAAAGAGAGGAATAAGGAGGAAAGTAAGGAGCGATAGCAAGAGTGAGCAAAATGATGGGGGAAGAGGATGAGGAAATGAAACAGGGAGAAAGATGAAAAACAAAAAAGGTCAAGGAAAGGAGGAGCTATGTGGCAGGAGGGCAGAAAAGAACAATGAAAAGGATATGATAGAGAGGAAACTGAATGTAAAAGAAGAGAAACCGGGAGGAAAAAAGCAAAATCACAGGTGAGACAAGATGAAGGTACAATCGCATGAAAGGTTAAGAGAAATGAGAGTCGAAAAATGGAGAGGGAGGAATGAATGAATACAGGTTATATTCTGAGGAAATGCAGAAAAGATATAAAAATTAGGAAAATAAACATGAAGAAACTTGAGATTTTACTCTGAATGGAACCAACAACCAAAACACCCTCACTGGGCTCATGTTGTCGATGGGAGAGGTCAAAGGTCAGAGGGGAATGGACGGACAGGTTAGATCTGACACAAGGCTGCAGTCACTCAGATAACCACTCTGTATAAGAGTGGTGAGCGGAGATGCATCAGAGTAAACGACAGCAGTTGTTTACTCTGATGTGTTACTGTTCACCTTCCAAGTTGATCATCTGACTACATGTGCCGTGTTGCCCCATCTGTCTTTTCCAATTGATTTTACAGAAATTAGTCCACAACCAACAGGGTTAGTATTATTAAAATTATTAAAGGAATTATTAAAAGGAATGAAGGGAAATATTTCACAGATGTTGTGTACTGGCCCAAGTCCCCAGACTTTTGTGTGTGTGTGTGTGTTCATGAGCAGATGATGCATGGGCCCAAGCACATAAACATACATCAGTATGTATATATGTACATTTATCATATAGCTCGACTAGGATTATTGAGTTATATAATTACGATACAACCGGTTACCCGTAGTGATGAGGGCGGGGCATGATGGAGATTTTGGGATTTTTCTCAATCTTAGTATACTAGCTTCCCTTTGTTTTGTCATTTTCTTTTTGCCTGCTTCGGGATGAAGCACGGACAGCGTTCCACATGTTAGCACACTTGACACACTGCATTTAGCATCCATCCCACCCCCGACAGTAATATACCCATTTTGTGTCCTTATTTGAACAATAAATAATAGATCATAGGAGTGCTGACAGGTAAAAAAGGCAGACCTTGCATCCATACTATATATACTCATTTAATATAAAGAGAGAGACAATAACAAACTCTTCTCTCTACTGTCTGGAATTTGAATAAAGTGGAATCAGCTTGAGGGCAGTATTCATTAACAAGCTGCTATCATTTGAATGTTAAACATGCAATATGCACTACCTAGCGGAAACAACACAACCACTGATATCAGCATCACGTATAATTTTGAACAAAGAACTGAATCGACTCCCCCGACCTTCTGTGTGTCTTTGTCATTGAAAGACCTTCGATGTTCCCAAATTATCAGATAACGTGGGGAGAAGAGGTGGTGCCTGAGCTGAGTGGTACGACAAACTCCTCAGGCACAGTTGTTCATGCGAACTGCATGAATCTGCCTTTCATTTGTCAGCCAGTGGGTTGTGACTGACTCCTGCTGAATCTCATCTCTAAACATGAGTTTTTGATTTGACACAGCACAGACTTTTACACAAGACACTAACTGCTCAGTTTAGTTTTTCCTGTGCGGTTTCCAATGGAATCCTAAGTTTGCCCCCAGATATTATGTCCCCTAACCATATTGTCCTGTGTGCTGATGATTTCTTCCTGCAAGGCCAAAGATATACATACTGAATATACTTATATACAAACAGAACAGCTGTAGCCTACCACTAAAAAAAAAAAAAGCCCTTAATGAAGCAGTCTGAAATTTAAAGTCAGTGTTTCTGTTAATGCAGGCCTTTGTTTAATTAGTTTCTGCAATAAACACTTTTTACCAGCGACTGAAGGCCCATCCAGAAGGCCCTCTCCTCTACATAACAAAGGATTAAAAAAGCAAGGAGAAAGGACGAATGAAGTAGTCTCACTTTAAAATCACAGATTCAGTTCAGTGGAAGACATCATGGATCTGAACTGTCTTCTATTTTTTCAGGATTTTTTCTGCAACCTGAAGAACCAAACATTCGAAAACTTGAACATCTGCTCATGTGGTTTAATGAGCGTTTGAGCTGACTACCTGTGATTGGAGCAGGTTTACAGACCTTGTGAATCCCTGACACTGAATCAAAACCAGGTGAAGCTGATGGCATAGGGGGGAAGACAACAACTTCCTCACAACATCACTGCAAGCCATCTCTTGTCAGAGCTCCGATTGTGAGACCTGTAGCAGTAAAGATTATAGAGCACTGTGCATTTAACCAGCGTTTTTTGTTACTTTGTTTATTGACGTCGTTTCTGTCTCACCAAAAAAAAAAAGTGGTGTTGCTGATGTGACTGCTGGAAACAGAGCAGCCAGTGTGTATGTGTCAGGTAACACAGGGCAGGATGGGAAGAACTCATGTGGTGATGTGTCCTTTAAGCGAGGCTGGCTCAGTGACAACAGTAGCTGACCTGACATTTGCAAAATCTGTATGCATATACACCCTTTTGTCCTTGAAAGACAACAGACCTGACATTTTCCAATATGTCCTCTCCAGTTTTGCCAAATCTTTCATAGTCTTTCCCAGCAGGTGACTCATCTGCATTTTTGGTTGTGTCCTCGGGATAGACACACACATTGTTCAGTCCTGGAACGTGAATGAGCCACGTCACAGTGAGCCAGCACCTGAGCTGGCATAAGAGTTGGCCCAGGCTGCGGCTTTTCACTGCTTACAGGAATGGACTACAATATGGGTGTGCTGGGCTTTGTGCGTGTGTATTCAAAGTGAGACGCTGCCATGTGTTTGATTCAAGGCTAAACAATACGAAGAAAGAAAACAGCCCAAGGTCCCATTTCCTTTTGTTTTCCACGTCTACCCGCTCATGAAAAAATATGACAAATCACCCACCCCCATTTTCATATGAATAGATGTCTGTTGATGCAGCGCAACAGTAACTCCAAGTACATACACTTTAGACCATTAGGCCAAAACTGACTGAAAAATAAAGTTAATATAAATACAATTTTAGGAGGCTTACTGAGATAATACCAGCATATAAAACAGCACAGTGTCTTAAAATTAATGCATTTCTTTGCAGCTGCACCTTAAGTGGATATTTTTTTTAGAGGCATAAAAGTTTGATGAGCTTTGAATTTACTCAAAAAGACAATTGACCAAGAGCAAATAGTCTTGAAAACACTAACTGGAAAGGGAGGGAGTCTGAAAAGCTTTTGTCCTCCTCTGTCAGTTTAAACTTCTCCACAAAGTCTCCTGATTCCTTCCCTTTGTTGTTTACGCGCACCTCACCTACTCAGCTATTTATTCTCCTCTATCAGAGGCAGAGTTTCAGACTCAAACTCCAACAAAACAATTGATGTTTCGTGTGGAGCATCACACTCGTCACTAACACATAGAGATATTTACAAGTCTTTTTTTGCAAATCCAAGTCAAGTCTCAAGTCTTTGTTCACGAGTCAAGTCTCAAGTCTTTGTGGGGTGAGACTTGTGGGGTGAGACTCATGTCTCTTCTGGTTGTAATGAGCATTCTATCATCTGCTGCTATCCAGTCTGTTAAGAATACTGCACAGCTATATCTGAGAAATTCAAAGCATTTACTGTATTATTATCACTCCAAACTAAGTTAACGTTACATAGCTGATGCTAAGCTAAACATGTTTGCTAGCCGTCCATATGTGCTAATGTGACTTAACGAAAGTTACCGATCCGGGTGAGTTTTCAGGTGGCTGATAAAATTTGAAGTAGTTGATCCAGCGTCCTTAATTTTGGTACCACAGACTTTGCAGACTGCGCTTCTTTAGTTGATGCCATCTTTTTTAAAGTTTTTATAACCAAACGTAATTACAAAGGGTAACGTTACAGAAGCAGCTGGAGGTGTGCCGGTCGCCATAGTTACCGTCATCTGAGGTACGAGTGCGTGATGCGCGCACCCGATGCCTAATATGGTTATTACCGTAACAAAAAGGAGGTTGTGACGTTAAGCTCGTCAGGCGTTTCTAAGTTTCCTCAACGTTAATACGCCAGAAAAAGAAAACATAATGATTGTTGATGATTAAAGTCTCTGAAGTGTGCGACTCGAGTCTGAGTCTCAAACTTGAGTCCCCATCTCTGCCTACACATGTGGACAATGGCCATATCTGCTGCAGAACAGACATCAAGGTCGTGACCCCCGGTGTCTGAGGACACACTTTGAGAAAGGCTACAATAAGAGATGTACGGTAACTGTCACAATTTGGACTCAGGCTGTTTCCAAAGTGGAACAACAACAACAACAACAACAACAACAACAACAAAAAATCTCCTGTCTCAAGTAGAAAGTTGGAGATAAAAGATGGCTAAAAAATGTGTATCTGTTCTTGTTTTTAAACTGTCTGGCAAACTTGACAGATTTGTTCACTTTGGTTCTCTGCTAACTGAGGTTGCAGACATCTGAAAGCTCAAAACAGAATCCCTAAAATTCATCTGGTTTTCATATTAAGTGGACTCTCTAGGTAAAAGCTTCCCTAACCACTGATGCTGAATCAAAGCAGGTGAAGACAACTCCACACACTATCTTTTGTCTCCATTTTGATTGCAAGACTTGTAGAAGCAGAGCTTACATAGCATCTTGGTTTGTTTTTTTTTGTTTTTTTTTTAAACCACCTTTACTCTTTACAACTTTATTTATTGATATTGTTTCTACCAGTGACCCAACTGATGCCTCGAAGACAAAAGTGATATTATTTAAAAAAAAAACATGCAGATGCTACAAATTTCTCCTCACCAAAAGCTAAAACCTAACATAAACTCCCAGCTGCTCTGGGAAACGTGGGTTACAGTAAAGTCCCTTGAAGTACAATTTCACAAGACTTTAAATTCAGACTTTTCCTGCAAAACTTCAAAAAGTTTTTGAATCTCCACAATTTTTCTACAGAATCATGTCAAACTCATTTTTCTTTTACTCATCATCTCAGTTCTTCACCTGTATAAATTTTTCTAGTGTATGGATACTATAAAGATTTAGCTCATATGAATTTTTACTTTTGCAGGATGTGTAAATTATGTCCACTTACACCACTGTTTACAGCAGTATTTTGATTCCAGGTGGTCAGCTTCCCTGATCAGTCATGTCGATGAGATGAACTGACAAATCTGCCACCACAGCCACACATCTGTTCTAAATATGCCTGCCTTACACAGGAAAACTCCTCAATATATACAACTTAAAATTTCAATAAGACTAAAGTGTTCTGTATTGTAGTAACACGGCGTCAGAAGTTCACCTAGCTGTTAAAATAAAACCAAAATAATCAACAGAACATGGAGACAGACCACAATGAACATCAGCCAGCAGCAACAATCACCAAATGGCAGCTGTAAGGCAACTCTCTGGGGACACACAACCCCAAACAACAAAACACATAGCGGCTACAAGCAAGTCTGTTACATCGTCAAAAAATGGAAGTAAATATTGGATCAGCCTCAGTAGTCAAACATTAGGTGAAGTCAAACCAGATCCATGATCACGTTCAAGTTTGTATGCTGAAAAATGCTTTTGTCAAAACTTTGTAACATCATAACCACTTTGTCCGACACAAGGTGGATCAAAGAAGAACTTTGCTACGAAGGTGCTCTGAATGTCTAAATACTTCAACCTTTGTCATTATTGGCATGCTATAACTGGAGAGATCAGTTAGAATCTCCACAATCGAAATATTCAGGACACTTCAGGAACTAAAAGCACATAAATATCTTTATCATTTATTAATATTTACCATAAATTATAAAAACTGTTGTAGTGGAGTTGACTCACTATTTTTTTTTTTTTAAATAAAATTTTTAATAGTTTTTAAATCTTTTATATTTTACCAATATGCACTATTGACAAGAAGTTAGGGATTTTCGGCTTTTGGATAACATTTTAGAAGGCACCTAAATTGCATTAT
Organism: Remorina albescens; assembly: GCA_034769265.1. NCBI lineage: Eukaryota > Metazoa > Chordata > Actinopteri > Carangiformes > Echeneidae > Remorina > Remorina albescens. Next base: position 14,334,677 of record CM068484.1, on the reverse strand, counting down.
AACCTTTACAAATGAACTTAATTTGACCTTTTCTGAACTTTTATATGCACATGTCCAACTGCTCAATGTTTCATGACTTATCCCATAGCATGCTGGTCTTTAACAAGGGGATTTATTGCGAGAATCACAAGTGTCTGATCCATGAATCACCCGCTAAATGTTCCGGTTCAGAGACGTTTGTATTTAAACAGTCCTCTTCGTCATGCTTTTCACATTTTGATGGCAGGAGACCAAGGTGACAACTAACTACTGAGCTTAGAGTGTCACAGACTCATCAGCAGATTGCAACAGAGAAACTGGCAGCATAGTGGTTAGCGCGGTCGCAGGTTCGGTTCCCAGGCCTGGAGCCTTGTTCTCCCTGTGTTTTCATGGGTCCAAAGACACGTGTGTTAAGGTTAATTAGTTAATTGGTGACTCTAAAGCTAAAGCGTATGTCTGAGTGTGAGTGGTTGTTCATCTCTGTCTGTCTGTATGTGTTTGCTCTGTGACGGACTAGCGATCTGACCGGAGTGTACCCTGCCCTCATCCACTGTGAGCTTGGCTTGGGATTGGCTCCAGTACCAGATAAGCAGTAGAAGATGAGCAAGAGTATTCAGGCATTAATGAGCTTTAGTATGTTTTCTGTTGCCAGATTAGAAAGTTGTAGTGGATACATTTTAAATAGTCCAGCTCCACTCAGAGACAACAAGACTTATTCATAAGATGTAGAAGTAATGCGGTTGACTTGAATAGTTTGGAATAATGTATCTCCTAGTTGTTGTTTTCAAACGAGGTGAGGACAATCAAAAAAAAAGAAGGGATGGTGATTTGGTGTTACTTTAGTCCCATGCAAAATGAGCAGTTTAAAATGAGGTCTCATTGATGCATTCTGTCCTCACAGTTCCGTTATAAACATTTCATTTTAGTATGCAAATGTAAGCAAATCACATTCTAAATAACGGATGCCAAAATTATATATATTCATATTTGTGTTGTTCCTTGTAATATTTTTCGTTAACTTGTCTTACTAGGGACTACAATGTTTACAGTATAAAATGTACACAATCAATTTTATATTGATGGTCATTTACATGTATTTTCCCAATCAAACATACAAACAAAACACTGTTGTAACCTGGAAAATCAAATTTTGCGTCAGTCTGAATTGTCCACACAACATTTGTGTTGATCTTTTTCAGACATTTGATTTTTTTTGTGACTGACTGCTGTATTAGCTGAATTAGAAATTTTTTCACTTGTGAATGTCACCATGAGATTTTTACCGACACATAGACTGAACCATCTGGCCAAAGGAAGACCTCCTAATCTATCAGACATCAGAGCAAACTCAGAAAGCTGAAATGTCAAAAATAAAAATAAACACACCATTTAACAACACCAGGGGAGTAAGAGAAGCTTTTAAAGCTTTTATTTCCTTTGCGGCAGCTGGCACTTTTCAGGAAAATGAAATCTACAGCTTTGGAAAGAAAAAAAAAATTGAACAAAAAAGCTATATCGTTCTGGATTACTCTCCATTTTCAAGAGCAGTTTGTCTGCAAAATGGTCCATTTGCATTGTTTTTAACTACATTTTGGCTCCTGAGGGAAAAGATTATCCCAGAGTAACAACAGTATTATCTCATGCAAAAGAGGAACTGAGCTTTTCACACAAACACAGGCAGGTCAGCAATTGGCTGAGAGACAGCTGTCGCCACCACTGTCGGCCTAAGGGAGCGAGGAGGAGGCCGAGTCCGCTCAGCTGTCTCACTGCTGTTATCACTCCAGACACCGTATCACCTGTGTGTGTGTGTGTGTAGACGAGAAGAAGCTTTGTGTCTGTCTGTGTATACATTCAGGAATTCGCAGCTCACACCACCTGCATATTCCTGCTGATAGGGGGAAGGATGTTTACAATGTCTGGGTGCAACTAAAAGATACTGGAATAAGTCTCTGGTGAGGAGAGGAAATCATGGGAGTCACAAACAAATATTTGATCCATGGCTGATTTTAACTGCTGACAGCAGAGGGAATTTAAGGACAAAGAAAGGGTCGAAGGTGTTTTTGTTCCTGCTATGCTTACTTAAAGTTTCAAACGTCCACTTTGATAAATTAAATTTGAACTTTCACGCTGATATACTCTAGTTTACAGACTCTTTAATACAAGCTGTCCTGCAGCCTAACACATGGGCATTCTAACCCAAGTGTTGATCCACCATGTTGTCACTCATTGGTTTGTGAGCTGCTGTTTTGAAGACTAAACTTAATTTGGCTGTCAGACATTCGGACATTGTTGTTCTTGTTTTCAAAGCAGAAGAAACAATATTTGTAGGTGAAGCTGGAAGTGAGTAGGAGAGAGTTGGATCTGACCTGCTCTGTACTTCTGTACGTCCAAATAGTCAGGTGTGTGGGCCAGTCTGTCAATCACATGGTAGCCACACCCTAATACATACCCAGATTTATCCTCTAAAAAATTTAACATTATGTTGTGTTGAAGAAGACAAGAGAAACTAGACAATAGGACCATAAATTTATTAGGATACCATTGAACTGATAAATCAAGTGAGAAGTTGAACAATTTTCCCATAGACTTCAACACAATATGACATTCTTCGTCCGAGAAAGGGACAAGCTTCTCATCTGCACTCACATGCGCACTGAACGCTGCCGGGGATTGAGAAATGTGTGTAGACCTGAACCAGAGGCTCACATTCCCACCTTGAAATTGCAAACAACTAACCTGCACCTATTGTAGACCTGGTCCTCTGGGCCATCTCCTGCCCAGCAGGCCTTCATTGTTGAATTCACAGTCGCTTGGGAAGATGTCAGACAGGAGGCACGAATGAAAAGGTTGCGGTATCTCAACCAAACAGTTGAAACAGATAAGCAAGGACGGAACGTGAATGCACGGTTGGTGGAAGTGGGCTGCAGGGGATTTGTAGCTAGCTCCACCACCAGGCTCCTGGAGGAGTTGGGCCTCAGAGGGCAGGCCCAACAAAAGGCAATAAAAGAACTTGCCCCTGTCGCTGAGAGAAGCAGTCACTGGCTGTGGGTAAAGCAAAAAGAGGCACTCTGGGCTGCGAGATGACTGTATGGACAGATCCTGCAACACACACCCATGTCTGATCCGCCAGTGATGGGCCATCCTCAGGGGAGGCTGTATTGCGATAAAAGGCTGAAACACCCAATGAGTCCAGGGTACACAACTGATGATGTGTCGTATTGATGGTACATAGTGGTCACCGCCATCCCCTCCCACAACAACCCACCCCACAAGAAGACACCCTCAAACCATTCAAGAGCTGTGCATTCATCAGGGATTGTAACAGCTAGTCCTGTCTAACCTTGTTCTTCCTATAACCAGTGGAGACGCTTACGATACTTTAGCATTGATTTCAGTTTTTAGCCCCAAATGCGGTCTAACAGTCTGACCCTGGAATGGTTCAGGTTTGTCTCCATCTGTCCTGTGAGCAGACCCCTAACTCTCCACCAGATTGTTTTCAGTTTTAACTTCCTTTACGGAGACGTGATTGGTGTTAAGGCAGGATGTAGACTGAGAAAATAGTTGAACGCCACCATAGAAATGGTACAGCAGGTCTGCTGAGTTTCAAATCTTTTGTCATTTCTGCATCTGCTTGTTTTTAATGTTTCTGCACCTCTTCTAAAATGGTATCCAAAGTCTCTTACTCATTTTATGCAATCTTGATATGACTCATTTCATGCATTTTTTTTTTCATTCACTTTTGATTGATTGCGTTTCAATTCCATTTCATGTCATCCTAATGTTTAGCAGTTTTAGCATTTCTAATTGCCTGTCTTTTGTGTAGAAATAGAAATTTTTCTAAAACCAAAAACAACATGCTACTAATTTTAAATGATATTAAAAAGACCTTCATTATTTATACTGCCAACCAAAGATGACAAAATCTGCCAGCAACAGCTGTCATTGCAGGCAACAAAATAGATGGGCAGCAGCCAGACATGAGAAGGCCTCTTTTGTCCTCTGCCTGAAATCAAACACTGATTGTTGGTAAGTGGTGAATCTGCCAGCATAACTATGAGAGGTGATTTCAGTATATGTATATAAAAGCTTTCATAAACACACAAAGACTCCAACTTATGTTCAGCATGAAAAGGATTTTCAGCTTATTCTGCCCAACTTATGTTCATATAACTCAGAGGAAGGTGAGAGATGAAAATGCATTTTCATAAAGTTTTCAGAAGCTGCAGAGACCAAGGTGATATCGCCGCTCTTATCACTAACATCCAGCCATAATAGCAGAGAGTGACTGAGCTGAGCCAGCTGACCAGTGCTGCCTCTGCCTGGTGGTTTGGCAACAGGTGCTGCGCTCTCTGTGTTTGTGTGTGTGTGTGTGTGTGTGTGTGTGTGTGTGTGTGGAAAGGGAGGTATTGTAGGACTAAAGCCAGCAGGCACAGAGCGGGTCAAAAGGCCGGGTGAGCAAGGAGAGCCAATTTTACAAAAAGCCCAGACTCTACACACACATACACAGTAAACTAAACTGCATTTTGGTGCAAATACCACACACAAGAAAATGGTTTAGTGGTACACTAAAGTGGAATGGATGAAAATACATATGAAAACAGTACATGTCAGTAGCTATGTTTATCCATTTCTGTAGGTTCATCTTGCTTTAGAACTACAATGCCAAACACTGAGTACACTGAGTGTATGCTATGTGGCTGTTAACAGCTGAACTAGCATGATGCCAATCCAACTAGAAAAATCTACTGCTATTGTTCTGGATGGCCAAACAAATCTCTGAAAGGCCTTCAGTTGATTCAGAATGCTGCTGCACGAATATTAACAGGAACTAGAAAAGGGGATCACATCTCTCCTGTTTTAGCTGCTCTTCATTGGCTGCCAGTAAAATTCAGAATAGAATTTAAAATCCTTCTTTTAACATATAAAGCTCTTACTGGCCAAGCTCCATCATATCTCAGAGAGCTCATAGTTCCTCACTGTCCTAGTAGGCCACTCCGCTCTCTAGATGGAGGTTTACTTTTGGTTCCTGGAGTCTCCAAGAGTAAATCAGGAGGCAGATCTTTCAGTTATCAGGCTCCTCTTCTATGGAACCAACTTCCAGTATCGGTCCGGGGGGCAGACTCTTTAGCAACTTTCAAGACCAGGCTTAAAACTTTTCTGTATGACAGAGCTTATAGTTAAAAAGTTAGTTCATTTACTCTTTAGCTATGCTGCTATAGGCCTACACTGCTGGGGGAAGGACTGAGCACCTCTCTCTCTCTCTCTCTCTCTCTCTCTCTCTCAACCCAACCGGTCAAAGCAGATGGCCGTCCCCCCCTGAGCCTGGTTCTGCCCGAGGTTTCTGCCTCTTAAAGGAAGTTTTTCCTTGCCACCGTCACCAATTGCTTGCTCATGGGGGGATCTGTTGGGTCTTTTTAAATAATTTTATTAAGAGTTTGGTCTAGACCTGCTCTGTATGTAAAGTGCTTTGATGTAACTTTGTTATGATTTGGCACTATATAAATAAATCTGATTTGATTTGATTTGTTCAGTTAATGCGAAACAACTGCAACACCTGCTCCGGCTGTAATCACCAACACTGTTTCAGACATCGCTCTATAACTAACCTCTAAATTTAAAATGCGTTCTGGTGAAAAGAAAAAATCTCTAGTGACAGAAGCCAAACCCTATAAAAGTTGATGGGGGGAGGCCCTGGTAGACAGGGCTTAGGGTTGTGCCTGAGGTGTGACATCACAAAGTTCCAGAAGTCCTGACAGCTGGTTTTAAAGTTCAATTTCTGAGTACAGACTGTGAGCTTTTCTCTGTGGACTTAAACCTTTGATACTACAACTACTACTACTATTACTGTGTTAAAATAGAACAAAGAGCTGATGCAGGTCTACCTTTAGACTACATGGACCTTGAATTCAACCAATAAGACTAACATCTATTTGAATCCAGTGAAAACTAAACCCAAAATGCACCTTTGCATTTTGAATTGGTAATGGAAGTGATGACCTTGTAGCAGCTTTGCCTCCAAAACATATTTGCAAAACTGAAACTCTTGTCTTCACCCACACAGTGACAAGCTGACAGTTTCTCAAAAAGACGACTTGCCTTGCTCATCATTTTCAGTTGTTTCTTACCATTTGGATCATTTCCACAAACAGTTTATGTACTACAGAGCAGATGGCTAAGTAGGCCTGATTTTTATATGTACACAACACTGCAGAGTCTGCTAACAGCTAAGAACAAGTGTAACGGTTTAATGACACTGAATAGTTAGACTAAAGATCTGACGTACAGGATTATTTGTTTATGCCCCTCATAATACTATATTTCAGAATTATGAAATTTACAGTAAAACAAAACCAGTATTGAAACTCTCACTGGTATCCAAATTTTATCACAAATCCTAACAAAAGCGCAAACAAGTTGCCGTTAATTCTGACGCACAGCTTGAATAAAGGCCCATAAAGCAATATTCCACCTATCAGTCTTCCACCCACACAGCCAGAAGAAAACAAAACAGCGAGTGTGTGAACAATCTGCTCTCGCTCTCTGTGCTGATGAGCTGTTTCATCGTCTGATGAAGCCTGTGGAGTCGGACTGACGCCAGATGTCCCAGAATAATGGGCCTTTCTTTGTGTACCTGTTATCTCCTCGCCAGGCACTTTGAATAGCGAGATGACATGAGGGGCCGTCACATCTACATCTGAGTGATCTGTGATTACGGATATGGCGGTGATGTGGCGTGATTACAGTGGCAGATGAGTCCCTGTGATTGGAATTATGAACATCCTGAAGATGATTATGGCTTTTATGCAGCACTTAAGAACACTTGTGGGCTGTCTGCAAAGTTTCCTAAAATGGAAAGAACACGTAAAAAAAAGCTCAAGCAGACCGTTGACGCACTCACAAGTTGCTGCGTATGTGGCTAATTAGGTCCACATCACATCATCAGGTTGTCTATCTGAAATCAGATGAATTAAGTCAATAGAGCAAAAATACAAAAGGGTTAGTTTGTTGGAAAAAAAAAAGTTTGTTAATAAAAATATACTTACAAAAGCTGGGCTATAACAAATACCAATAACCCTCCAACCTCCCCAAAGGAAGAATGAGAGAAGTACTGTGACCCCAAAGGGTCTCAGGCTGGACAAACAATCAAGGAGGCAAACATGTGAGAAAGACAGGAAGGTAATTTAACAGGCGATGAAGGGAAAGCTACTTCAAAGTAAAACAGGAAGTTAAAAAAATCAACTAAACTATGAGATCTTATAAGTGCTGTCGCATTAGAGTCTGACTCAAAGTCTAATTTTCAGGACTCGTGACTCGACTCGAGAATGACAGCACTCGCACTCAGAAGTTGGAGAATTGCAGGATACACAGAGGTCCTGTTATTTTGTGCGTGAGTGTGTGTGCGTGAGTGTGTTTTAGTGAGTGCTGTTTGGAATGCATTTATTTGGCTGTTAAGTTTGTCAGCCTTTTTAGTTGCATGGTAGCTGCTTGCGCCACAGAGGAGCCAACCATTGAACTCAACATTCATGACTGGGACTCAGGTCATGCGGACTAGACTCAGACTCTTCTTTGCCGATTCGGACATTCAGTTCTGGCGACTGGAGCCCTGAACCTGACTTGAGGTTTACTGATTTAGACTACACCACTGCCTCCTAACAACATTTTCTAATAACAATAACTGAATGAACTATGTCTTATGTGAAATACTAGCCTGTAGATGAAGAACTAGACTTTGTATCACTTAAACAAGCAGGATTCTGTCATAACAAAAAGGCCTAGGTGACTGGTCTCTGCTGGTTTTGGCAATAGTTCCTAATACATTCAGAATAGGGTTTGATAGGTGGAAAAACTGGTCTCTCCACTCACATCCTCTCAGTCGTCCAGCCTCAATAGCACCTTCTCTGCACATTTAGAAATAGGCAAAATGCGTCGAATTTACCACCCATGCTACAGAACAGTACTTAGCATCATATTCATTTTAGCTTAAGGGGCATTGTCATATGACTCCAAACTGGCTACTAAGCAGACAAAAGAAATTACTCTTAATCTCTGTGTGACTGTAATTTCACAGGCAAGAACTAAAAGTATCCCCTTCCCATCTTAAGTGATATGTGGTTTATGGATCAGTCCTTTGTACTGCCATGCCCATGATGTAATTCAGCCTAATCAGATGCAATGGATCTTGGGAAGGCAATTGATCACAAGGAATATTCTGGGATTTAGAAACAGATGAATGCAGTCCTATAAAATCAACAAGGCATGACAACTTTCACGCGCAGTTTGACCGGCAGCATTGTGGTCTACATACAAATGGTCTGTTAAAGGGCCAGTGTTTTTTTCATACCACAGACCTAAAGACTGAGGACGGATTAGCCCTGCACACAGTGTAAGTGTATCTGTGCTGCTTTCAGAGTCCACTTCTGAGGGGGGAATGTCTGAAGAAAGTACAAAGGACCAACCAAGTCCACAGAGAAATGCTCACAGTCTGTATTCACACACTGAAACTTAAAACCAGCCATCATGACTTCTGGAACTTTGTGATGTCACAACAAAGCAAAACAGAGTGCCATCAGTTGCATCCCAGCCCACTGACGGCGGGGGGGGGGGGCGGGCCTAGGGGGGGCTTAAGCCACCCCTCAAAAAGTCTTAGCCCCCCCTAAGCCCCCCCAAGCAAAAATAAAAATACTGTAAGCAGCATCCACAGTCAGACATTTAAAATTCGTAAGCCCCCCCCAATGAAAAATCCAGTCCCCTCCAGCTCCCCCAATTAAGAATTTCTGGCGCCGTTACTGTCCCAGCCTGCCTGGATCAACCATCCAACCTGGCAGGATTTGGTTTCTCTGGTAGTTTCTCCTGAAATCTGCAAGGAAATGTAAAACTAAACTAAGATCGTTTCTGGTTATTAAAACCACAGATATATCTTCTTATGGATATCAACCCTTCAAATTTAAGTGTGAAATATGTGACTTTTAAGTAGTTTTTATTAAGGTACAGCTATGTCAGGAAATATTCGAGCTCAAAATGAAGATAAATATTTAAGGGGCATCTTTAAGGATGTTTTATAACTTCAACAGGAACCAGCATCATAATCGGGGAACACTTAAAAAAGGTGCTGAGAGACAGACACACAGTCAGCACTTGCAGGTGAACTGATTCTATAAAAGAGCAGAGCGAAATATCACACCTGACAAAATTTTTTATGTGCAAGCAAAATCAGCAATAAAACACCGAAAATGTTCTCCAAACAGAGCTGGTGAGGATTCAGGAGATGCTCCTCCACCTTATTACACGTTTCTGTCGTCTTTCAGATCAAAGAGACACGGCGGTGGTGGGGAATAAACGAGCTAATGCAAAGCTACAAAAGCTTCTTATGAAACATCTAAAGGGCAGCTGCTGCTGCGGCTGGTTCAGAGTGACATGTTGTTGAGGGATGTCAACAACCGCAAAGACTGTAACTTCAGCTCACTGATCTTTTCCCTAAACACAACACTACCATACACACACACACACACACACACACACACACACACACAAACTATTTCTTTTGTTGGGTTGTAGAGTGGGAGATTGACTAACACCTTCTTTTTTCTTTTTTACATATTTCCTAATCATTTAATTACATTTTTGTTTGGTGGTCATTTTATAGAAAACAGAAATATAATTGTGAGACAGTTAAATATGTTCTGTTATCAAGTGGAAAGAAACCTGTATATCATTTATCACTGTGAACTTCATCCTTCATGCATGTTGAACTGTGCTGGCTTTGCAGAAAAACTATATATTGTGTGGGCTTGTGGGGAGTTTAGCTTTAAACTGGGATGGATAAAGTAGATGTGCAACAACTGAGTATTGGCGCTGTAACTGCTACAAAATTTCATGATTTATTACAGGAATTTTACTAGAAAGTGGTTTACCCAAGTGACCCATAAGCTTTGCCCAGGATCCTGTGTGTACTCTGTATAATGTTAAATCACCAGAACGAGGCAAAAAATAAATAAAATTTAGCAACAAACTAAACCCCTTTTTTAGTTTAGAACACAGGTTGTGCTGCTACAGCATCACTTGGTCTCGCATGATCAGCAGTTTATGGTGTTTCCAAACTCTAAATAGACATTGCTGGACAGTCACTTTGCTAATTATATTACTCTTCTCTATTTGTGTGCTATTACGCTAAGTTTTCACATTTCATGTAGAGCCTAAATAGTCTTGCATGTGATACTGGTGTTCCAAGGACCGGAAACGTTTTTCATTCTCACTTTTGATCTATGATTTCTAAATGTTTGAGATGTAAAGGTGTTTCCAGTCCATAGCTTTTGTGTGACTGTTTTCAATCGCCATGAAGTGCAGAAAGGGGAAAAGCTGCATTCATGGACCAGAGTAACAGAATGCTACTTTACACAGTATTGTTCCTGTTTAGCAGCGGAGAGCTCGTCATGTGTCAGAAAAAGGGGATGCTGTCATATGCACCAGGTTTAATTGAATTAGCTTGGCTTTAGCCAGGAGAGAAGCCTGAGTCACGTGTGCTTTTGACATTACACACTGGCAGTTTATCTGAGTAGCAACAACTGGCAGTGAAACCCAATTCTCCACACAGCCTCTACTTTTAGACCAGGAAACCAGGGGGTGAAAGGTTTCATGGTTTTAAAGCATGAAAGGCTGGAGGCCGACAAAGCAGCAGCAAGTTACAGGTCATTTAAATGACCAGAGGGAACTGCAGGGCTCTGACATTCATCTGCAGCTGTGGGAGGGAACAGACAGAAAGAAAACACACCTGGCACCATGCAGATTTTCCTTTTTTTTTTTTTTTTTTTTTTTTTTTTTTAATGGAATGTATCTCAAGTTATGAAAATAGATCTCACGTTGAAATAAGAAATTGGACAGTGGCTACAAAGGGTGCAGCTATAACTGTGTGTGTAATGATGGCAACGGGAAGGCATGTCAGAGAAGCGTAACACCGTTTGCATTAGATAAATGGCACAGCTATTATCCCATGTGCGAGGTGACAGCAGCACAGGTATGTGTTGGCAGAGACAGTGGGATGGCATTGGGAAACTCTTCCAGCAAACAGGAAACATAAGCCACAGTGAAATAAAATGTTTCCTGACAGCAAGACAACCCTCCATCATGAAATGTACAATACAGAGGCAATTTCTGAGACTGTTACCTGTCGCATCCCACTAAATGTTGGCCTCATCAATGTTGTGCATCACCATCTTCAAAGTTTTCACAACAACCACATTATGTTCTCCCAAAAATCTTGCTATGCTTAAAAAAAATAAATAAAAAAATTGGACTCAGCAAAATAGAGTGTTTCACCAACATTTGTGAGAGGCAGAGTTGTGACAGAGTTAAGGTCAGTGGATTTAGCCAAAAAGTCTGTTTTAGCTTAACATAGCCAGTTGGCAAGCTATATAGAGGGAATGTATTTCAGAAGATCAGCAATTCGCTAACATGCTTATTTTGGATTTAAAACATCCCAGTTGTTGCCATTTTGTGGCTAACGGTCATTACAACTGATTGGAGAGAGTGATTTTAGACAAAAGATGGAAAAACTTCCAGCCATGCTACAAAGTCAACAAAGATGCATACATTTTTCACAAAAGTTTTTTATACTGGCTTTCTGTGTAATCCAAAGCATAATCATTTGGGTTGAATAAAATTAAAACCCTCCAGGAGGAGCTGTGCAGGAAGTCAATCAGCTCTGCAAAGAATGGCTCAAATAGTCTTTAAGCCCAAAACACATTCACAGGGCGTCATCTTGTGACTTCTGTCCAGCCCTACTAAAGGCTCCATCACACCTAAAAGGACCAAATATATTTTCCCAGTATACCCACAGTTTGTATAGCTATCTGTGAAGCAGTGTCACCAAGACACTAAACGGTAACATCCTGTGACTGGTTTGGTAGTTTGCCAACTAGCAGTTGGGGAGATAGTCATGTACCAACATAGAATTTGGACCCCTCAGCTCTGACAGTTTGCCAGTTTAAACAGCCAATGAGCTCCAATATCTTCTCCTGTTTTGACTAAGAAAAAAAAAATTTAAAAAGGTGTTTATTTACTTTCTTTAAGGTTTTATTCTTTAGGCTCAGTCTGATCTTACCTTGCTGCCGTTATTTGGCTCCACTAGCCACTAATGCAACCAGTGGGTAACCCTAACCCTTAATAGCAACTCAGCTTCTGAAATTTATCCAAAATGACAAAAACTGCACTGCGCATGTTAGTTGATTAGTACACCTTCTCCGTAACCACTGCGCCAAATGAGGACGTTAAGCCTGTATCTTACATAAGACTCATAAGAGAGCAGCACATAGCTTTTTTATCTAAGGATGCAACCAAATAAAATGATGGAAAGTGATTGACATACACAATGAAAATACTAAGTAATGCACTGATTTAAAGAAAGAAAATCACGCACTTAAAACAAATCATGTATAAGTTGAGCAGGTCTCTCATCATATAGACTATCTATGGTATCTATATATTCTGCACAATAGAAAGAAATGAGGTGAAACGATTCTTTGGTTTGGTTGAAAAATGAAAACATGGCCATTTTAGTAATGATTACCTGATCCAACTAAACTACAGCAAATGTCTTAGGATAACTTAACGTGAAAGCTTATTCCCAATAAGCTCCTAAACCTCTAGTTGAGTATTTCCTGTTCAATTCTAGCAACAACCACTCTTAATATTCATCAACAACAAAACATTTTATAGAAAAGATATGTACACATCTAATAAATAAGGTATAAACCCATTTCACAGTCGAATACAGTTGTTTTCTCACATGCTTTTTGTCCATCAGTCTTTTGTGAAATAAGTCTCTGTATTGAAAAGGGTTGGGGCTCTGGTCTGCAGAAACCACTATATGGAAAAGGGGTTCTCCTGGAGAATGGAGCTCAATGATGAAGTAGCAGAGGGAGGTGCAACCCAGGTCGATATTCATTCTCCAGCTGAGAGTCCATTAACCTGCGGATAAAATCAATTAGACAGATTGCTGACAGTGGAGCAAAGAAACCCAGTCACTTAAAAGGTGGACTTAATATACAGGGATCTTTGGCTGCTCAATTCAGCATTGACGATCTTGTACTGGGTAAAACTTTCACTGATGTGATGCTAAAATATTTTTATTCAGTTATAACTGAGGACTTTATTTTCTGCATAAAAGACAGAAGACGTTAACTGCTGAGGCTTTAGCAGATTTTTAGATATCATGAGGTCACGGCTCAAATATCTCCCCCTTTTTGAAAGATATCTAAAATGCTTTATTATCTATTCAGCTAAAAAGTTATATTCCTATGAGCTAATTTCAAAGAGGCATGGTAATAACTCTGAAGAGGGGAAATACTGAATCCTTTTTTTTCTAGTTTAAGAATTGTCGAATTGAAAGCCAAAAAACTAGTTTAGAAATATTAAAACTGACTTCAAAGATGTGTTCCATGTTAACTGCCCCAGTGTTGCTAAAAATCTTAATCTATCTATCTATCTGTATATATATATATGTTTGTTTACTAAAAGGAGATTTGAGGAAAGGCAGTTCTGGTGAGCTTCCTTAAAGACAGGGAGTGAGGAGTAGTTTTCTGTTTGGTGGCTGATGTCTAGTGCCTAATTAAGCATAGTGAAAGCATGCATGTGCACATTCCTGATATGTGTAATAATGTTGTGCTGGGCTGACTCTACGTGGTGCCAACAGCCATCATGAGCCTCATCAGGAGGCCACGTGTGTGGAGATCTGATGTGAGACAGCTGATCTCACCCTGAGCCAGGAGAGAGCTGCACACACCGGGCCCTGCTGTGGCACACACTGAGCATCAGGAGTTCTCCTGACAGGCTTTGTTATTTACGCGCAATTCTTGCGTCTTTACGCTTCATTTGGAGTCACTGGCACCTATTTTTATTTAATTTCTTACAACTTCTAACATACTGAACTTTAACGCTGACAGTTTACAAAACGCATATAATAAACTTATTCCACCATAGGCTCGGCTATTTAAATTTATTTATTTATTTTACAGATTCCAAAAACCTCACAGCTAAGCACCTTTCCTGGCGCTGTAAATAATCAGGACACCTGCGTAATGTAGATCTATTCACCGCCGCGCGTAAAGACAGAAGATACATTTTGGACATAGTGTCTCAGACACCAGATCTCTGTGGGGGTGTTTATTCACCACATTTTTTCACCTTCATGAGGAAGAGAGGGGTTAGATGGGACTACAGAAAACTTTTCTTTACGCCAAAAATAAATCCACATTTTGTGCGATTTTGTCTCCTGGAAGACGGATCACTAAGGGAGGACTGAAACCTGCGATGCAGAGAGATGTCCTCCTCATGGCATAAATATCCAGGGAACACAAAAAAGAGAAAAACGCGTCCTTAATTTGCGGGGAAGGATTCCCGGGTGGTCCCCAGACCCGAGCCCCCCTTCTCTCCTGTTCTCTCTAAAGTCGTCTTACCACTAATGGCGCACCAGTGTCCGCGCCACTCGCCCGCAGATCACGCAACATTCGGCGAGCTGCGGGCCGTCTTCTGTCCGGGCATCTGCACGACCAGCAGCTGCTGCTTCTGGCGGGTGGACTTGACGGCCAGGATCGCCTGTCGGTTTTTGTACTGGACCATCTGCAAGGTGATCTCCGCGTTCCAGCCCTCGTCCTGCGGGCACCTGAAGTCAATCTCCTTTCCCTCGGTCATGACCACCGTGAAGTAGACGTACTTGCCTTTCCGCTCCACGCAGTCCACCGTCTTCATGTTGGCGAAGTGCAGCTCCTTGACTTTGCCCATGTCCCCGCCGCCGTGGTGCGGCTGCTGGTCGTGCTGCTTGGGCGGCAGCAGCAGGACGCCGTCCTCGGTCAGGACACAGTGCTTCTTCTTCCAGAGCTGCAGCAGCCCGTCGCTCCGCTTCTCCAGCAGACCCTCCTTGAAAACCTTCCTCCCGTTTTCCAGCATCTCCCCCCTGGACGCTGCAGACTGCTCCCGGCTCCCGCACTGCACTGGACGGACGGACGGACGAACTGACGGAGGGTCGGCAGTCTAACCCGGAGCAGGAAGAGGCATGAGCTGCTGCTGCTGTGACTGCGGCGGCTGAAGTGGAGGCTGCTGTCTGGGCTGCTGGTCACGGTGTTAGGAGGAGGGAGGGCGGGAGGGGTTAGGGGCGGGGAGGGTCTGGAGAGGTGCACCGCCCCCCCCCCCCCCCCCAAGTGGCACAGGCTCACTAACTACCAGTTTTCGATTTAGCCCGCCACTTGATCAGATCACAATCAGAGCTTCAGAGACAGGCAATAGGGCAGATGACTGAGCCCAAACAGCTCCCAGTCTCTGTGTAGGACACCGACAGTGTGAAGAGGAACTTGTTGACACGTGGGCGGGTCCTCACATTAACCTAACAGCTGTAGCTGCTGAAGACTCGACTCTGACTGTACAAAAACAATAATTGAAAAGCCATTATGTGCAGTTATGGGGAACAATTATTTCATAATGACCCTTCTGGGTAATTGGGTTCATATAGAATTGGTGCATTATTTCTCTTTGCCATAAAGACTCTGTAAAGCCGGAGTGTTCTACATATTTCGGAATATTCAATATTATTATTAGATTTTAAATTTGTCCATGCACAGATTGTGTTGATGTCCTGTGAAGGGTTTGGACAGGATCTCTTATTGTCTCATCTACAGCTGGCCATGTTTGAAAAACAAGTCTCAGTATTTCCATTTCCTTCATTCTTCCGCTGCCGCATTTGCATTTGTAATGGCTCTTGGGCATGAGTTGTGTTTGATGCCGTCATGTTTAATGCCACAGTAGACCACATTCCCCATGGAGTAATCCCAATCCCAAGTGTGCCACACTCACGACATCACAGCAATGGTGCCCTCTGCTGGTACAAGACTTTTCTGGAAACTTTAGTTGAAACTACTCAGTTTGTCCAAGACATTAAGGTTCCTGTCGAATTGTGATTGTACCCAAAAAAAAAAACAAAACAAGTCAATCATCTCTGACATGTTTAACCAATTTATTCATGAACATACACGTACAGTTATTGAGTACATTAGTATTTTTGTAGCATAGCATTTTGCCTTGACAACAGCTGCTCAGAAAGACCCTACAGAACCCTGTCACGTTCTTTTCCAATGAACATGATTTGAATACTCCCTGCAGAATGAGAAGTACCCTGGCTCTCCACAGCAGACATGATGCTGCCCAACACAACACTTGGCTGTTTAGACTACTAACAAGGCATTGAGAATGGACTGGGGAGGAGGCAGGCTACGTAGCGTCTTGAGCCCCCTCCTGGTTTTAAATATTGCTCTGACATGCTTCTCTGTGGCCTTCTGGGTAACAAAGTAAGGAGGGTTTTGGGTGGGGAGGGCAGTGGATCATTGGCCACACAATGGCCTTATCACGCTTCCCCTCTTTCCTTCACAGTGATAAAAATGGACAAAGGCCTCAGGGGCTGAGGTCTACGAAGGTCACCTGACCAGTCAATTGGCGATGACCATGACCAAAATTGGCGACACAAGAGGTAAATGTCATGAACTGAAGAGAAGTAAAAGGGGGGTTGGTGAACCTGACAGGTCAATACACTCCCAAAACCTGGTCTGGCCTTTCTCTGTCATCCCCTGCACGACATCAACTCAACCCTGTTCCTCTCTGAAGTGCACCTGCCACAGTATGAGAGGAACCAGGGAGCACTAGTTGGACCTTCCACAGAGCAAGATGACAGCACCATCCCTGTGCCCCTTTAGGAAGAGGGGGTGTCAAAGTGCTGCTCACAAGGAGTACTCAGTTAACAGATGACAGGACGCTACTGGTACACCACACACTAGAACAAAGTGCTAGAGAAACAACAGCCATGCCAATGTGAGCCTACAAGGAGCCTGGAGCACTGGATTCATGGGGCTAAGAGGCCCAAACTGGCCCTTTTCTCCCTACTCTCTCACTCTTCCTCATCCAAAGAATTCTCTGGAATGTACAAGAGACTCGACCAGGCAGCACTGAGCCCTGGGAGCGACCCATTACACAATCTGAACCAAGAAGTCAAAACAAACTTCATTTTTGTTCAATTTAGCAGAGTCCGAAGAGATGTGGGCTCCCTCTGAGAGAGAGTTACACCAAAGGTGCCAGCCAGTCTGCTTACTGGAATGTATTAAAGGTGGAAAGTAGTCGATCTCAAATGGCACAGGAAGTGGCCAGAAACACCAACTCCTGATCTCATGCTCTGCAAGATTGGATAACCTGTAATGGGCGCACGGCTGCCGGTCACCCACTTGTTTTCCACCTCAAGAGCTGGAAATGCTACAGTGCTTTTACAAGTGCTAAAGGCCCTGCTAAAAATTATATATATATATAAAAAAAAAAAAAAACTACAAAAAAAAAAAAAACAGATTCACCCTGGGTCAACGTGAACTTACCAACCTGAAGCTTATGGTAGGAGAAAGAAGTGGTGATGGTGATAGTTGGGTGGTTATTTATAAACTTGATGTCGCTGTGATGCAGTCTAAACCACAGCTGTTGTCCAAGAGCAAATACAACAAAAGACTTCACAAGAACCCAAACTAGTTTAGCAGTGAAGAAACACGTTCATGCTTTTTGAGGGAGATTTTTTCCTGTATTCTATCTATTTTACAGAGAAGGAGGAAGAGAAGGAAAAAACAGGTCTAGTAAAATACTATGTATATTGAGCCTCTCAGCTCCCAGTATATTACCATGAGTTTTTTGTAACAAAAATCTTGAAACCTTTTTTTCTTCAAATTCTCTACCAAGAAAAATACAAAACATTATAAGGCGGTAAGTAACTTTTTTTTTTTTTTTTTTACTTTTTTTTCCTCAATTTTTATATATATTTTTTTGTTTTGTTGTATTTGGGAAGCCGTTACAGTGCAGTTGATCCTCAAGGCAGCCAGGCCAGGCTTCACTGCTGCTTGCACTCAGCTGGGGGGGTTGCATCCTTCTGTAAGAAATCACAGGGACGGGGAGGAAAGGGGAGGGGGGATTGTTACGACCATCATCCAGAGAGACAGATAGCCACCCCCACACACACTGATCAACACACAGCTAAGCCATTTCAAGACATTCAACAAGTTTCTAAAAGTCATCCAAGTTTTACTTCCCAACTTGCAAACACACAGCTAAAACAAGACAAATCACAGACATGAACGTGAGACTTACACAATCAAACATTATGACCGCTATGGTTTGTTGTAGTAGCACATCCATCAGTGATATGACTACATAAATGTTTTGGATCAACATCCTTCTTTCTAAAGGGACCCATGGCTTTGTAGAAATGCTATGTCTGCAGCTTAGGGGTGCAAAGGCAGAGAATGTGTGCAAGGCATCCCCAATGACTGAAGGATAAGGAGGCCAACGACAAAGGCACTGTCCCTGTTTAATCCCTAATCCCTACAGCCATCTCTATCTCTAGCCATGACTTTTTGTCACCTTTCAACTAATACTAATGCAGGAAATGCCCCTAAAATAATTGGACTGTGGGGTTTTTCCTTGTGAAAGCAGATGGGAAATCTGCTTAACAGCTCCTGGCAAAAGAGTCAGCAGAAATGTGATATACACCTTGACCCTTCGGGCCCTTATAATAGATAATTAACACACAATGAGGCCACCAAACCACCAGGGGGCTCCCTGGACATGTTCAGAATGGAGAGCAAGCTGTGAAAATACTGCACATGGTCTAAAGGCAATGTGTCAGGCTCATCTTAATGAAGACAACAGTGACAAGAAGTTGTTTTTGTTTTTTTGTTTTTTTTTTAAAACTCAATCCTGAGAGAAAATGTTTTGCTGTCATATTTTCTTGTTGATGGATCAAAGCTTGGAGTGGTTGGTTCCAAGTTGCACAAAGAGCAACAAGAAGAACGTCTACACAATTTTCCCCACAATCAGCACTGGATTTCTGGATTTTAACAGAAATTATTCTACAGATAAAAAACTAATCAGCTCTTGGCTGAAAAACACAAAGTCCAATGATAATATAGAAACTGGTCAATGTATTGGCTGCATCTCTAGCAATAAAAATCACATTAAGGTGTTTAGGGCTTGTGCAGATCATTTAGGGTTTTTCAGGTTTGCTTACAGTCAGCTGATATTGGGATATATGAATAAACAAGAGCTTTGAGACAGTCAACTGTCATCTGTGCTCATTTCTTGTGTTGCTGCTACAAGGTAATGGATGTAAACATTTCCAACATTACATCAGGCCTGTGCACTGAATAATTAGCAGCCAAAAACAAAAGGAAATAATTATATCAGATGAAAATTGCACAGAATGATAACTAGGATCCATCATAGTTGAGGCAGGGTGTCATTCCTGCACACATTAGACACTTCTGGAGGTGATGGCACACTGCAGCTGTTCAAGCTGCTCTCCATGGCCTGGTGCCACAGTGACTGCACCATGCAAGGTCATTTTAGCCATTGTGCAATTAACTTGGCCTTTACCTGACTTTTGAAGGTCTGAATCTTGAACTTCTGTCTTTTGTGTGACAGCACTTCACATACTACACTACATTTTCTGCACGGTTATGTCTGCTATTGTAATAGAGATGGCAGCATCTGCTGAATTTAGAGACTTGTTTTTTCTTTTTCTATCTGCTAAAGGGAAACACACCTCTAAAGAAAACAAAAGCTATTTCTGACAATGATGCCAGGCCCAGAGGCATTAAAGATGTTTTTTGCATTTCATGTTAATGAAACCTGTTAACTGTTGGTTAAATCACATCCCCAATCATATCTCAAATTTAAAATTCTATAGGGCAAAAAAGCACCTGAACAGAAGTAATGTGGATGAAAAAAAGAGGATAAAACCATGAAGCAATGGACCAATGATGTTTGATGGATAAAAAAAACAAACATCCACAAATAAAGCACAGAACTGATGGCAGACACCCCCCCATTCTGACAAACTCAAAACTAGCTGGACATCAGCTCAACATGGAAAGAGAAAAAAAATAAGAGAGAAGGGGGGGAGGCTGGACTATCTTCAACATACAGAAATGATACAGGTGCAAATGCAGAGCTCAATATGGGTTAAACTTCAAAAAAACCAACAAACCAGCAGGTTAGTAAATCGGGAGGGTGCAGCACGGCGGCATAGGAGAGGATGCTCATGGGTGGGAGAGGGGGTGCAGAGAGATGGATGGACAATGGAAAAAACTGTAGGAAAAGGAAAGGTAAACCAAAACTGAAGGAGGCGGGCGGTGACGGGTGGGGGTGTGATGGTAGTAAGCTGACAATTCACAAGCTTTACCTACCAGGATAGGGTTATTTTTCTACTGTCACCACTTAAACCTAGTGAGGAAAAATTTAAAGAGTAGCTGACAAAAGATACCAAAGTGACCGGAGATGAAGAAACATTAATGAATAGGAAGAGAAAAAAAAAAAGAAAAAAACTAGCAGAATACAGAATGTCAAAGACTTTTTGTTTAGCAAAGAAGAAGCAGAGGTCATGCTGGTTCATATCATTTAGTTTCCAACTTGAAAGCTGCTGCAGTCTCTGAACCAAATAAATCAAGTCACGCTTGTTAGTTGAATGTAATTCAGGTTATTCGATATGGGGTTGTGTGAGCATTTATACACAATCTATTAACTAGAGTAGATTGTGATCAGCTCCAGTTTAGAGAAGCAGGAAGAGTACCAGCTGAGAACCTGTGGACGGCAACCTCTGCACGAACTTCCTAACTGCTTAAAATAAATAAATAAAAGCACAGTGGGGTTTTGTTGTTTGTTTCAAACAGCCCATTCCTTTGGAACTACAATTTTTCACCTACCCATCTACTGTATTCTTATGCACAACAGTCTGAGTTAAACGTCTGGATCTGTGAAATAATGGGTCTGAGAAAAAAAAAAAGAACACTCTCAAACCCTTTATTGCCAAAGTTTTTCTGCTGTTTTGCTTATTTTCGATGCCAACCCAGCCAAAAAAGTGAGAGACCTAACTGGACAGAGATCATCCACAGTCTCTTACTTCATGCTCCCCCTCCTCTTATCAGAAGAGCTAATTATTGGTATTATGACTTTTTTTTTCTCTAAACTTTGTTAGACATTTTGAAAGGAAAAGCAGAAAGAGCCAGGAAATGCAGGAGGTAGTCAGGAACCCAAAATACAATAGGTGCTCTAGTCAAAATATAGTATATATATATATATATATACACAGACATATCTTTTTTTTTTTTTATTTACTTTTTCTAAATGTACATTTTCCAGACATCCCTGTTGACAAATCCTGACTCGGCCTCTGAGGTGCTGCTCCTGCTGTTTCTCTAAACCTGAGCTAATCCAAATCTTTTGCAGTAAATCACAGAAACACACAGACTATAGTTATGTATCTCACCCAACCCCAAATCAAATTACCTCAGCTACCAACTTTAACGAAAGCCATAAAGCAGTGAATGTGAAACAAAATTTTCAAATATAACCTCCAAAACCTGCACAGGAAAAGTATAGCAGTACACCAAGGTGCTACATTTTTAACACTTTATGTATCAACAGCTATTCACGCTTCGTACTGGAGTTTGTAAGAAATTTGAGTTTGCACTGCGTTTGTTCTGTAGACTCTGCTTATTCATAGTTTCACAGCTAAATTAGCTCCATCAGGGAAACAGTCAAGCAAATAATCAATAAATAAACAGAGCCTACAGGAAAAGAGCTGGGATCTCTTGTGCCATTACTACAAGTCTCTGCAGGTTTGCACTTCTTTGTGTGTGCATTTTCAAATCAACTAGACCTTTACCAAAGGCTCTTAGACAAATAGACATATCTCATTAATATCCAAGTATTACGGTACACTGTTGTCATCATCTTTATGTTTCAGTTGGGTAGGTTTTAGTAACAACATGCAACAGCCAGACTTAACCAGATCCCGACCTTGTGTTTATCACCAGTCAGTTAAGACAATGGTGAACAAAGGGGAAACACGTTTTTCCTGCCTTAGTCTGCGAGCCAAATTAAAATCACAACAAAATAAAAGCTGAAGCAAACCAAAAACTGGTGCAAAATGAGATGCATTTGACAGTATGTATTCTGTATGTTGAAATCTGATAAGTCAATTTAGGACAGCTGTTCTCGTCCTGCAGCTCAGGACACCCAGGGAGCACTGGGTGGTCAAATCAAAATATTTCTTACTGTTTAAAAAAAAAACAAAGAAAAGAAATATAAATCTGCTTGTGAACTGTCAACAATTCTGAGATCACTGCAGTCACACATGGCTTCCAGTTTGAGCCGAGCAGAGCCTGAGCCAACAAAGTTGAGAACAGCTGACTAAGGTCTTTCTCAGAACACCACAGATCTTTAGAGGGAGGGTGTATGTGTGTTAGGAGGGGTGCTCTCACCTTGGGATCATAGTCGGGGTCATTCTCCTCATCAGCCTCCTCCTCACCTTCCTGAACACAGAGCACACAGCAGCCTCAGTCTATTGGTTCCTCAACACAACCACAATAAGCATCTTGTCATAGTTCCCTCATTTAAACCCTGGCCATCGTCAAGAGAATCAGAGCATCGGCTGGCTGGAAAATAAGGAAGCGATGTCCTGGCCACATCTGACTTTGGGGGGGGTCAGGGGGGAGCACCACTGTTAGCTCAAAAAGGGCTCATTCACTATAGTGAAGACGTGAGTGGTTAGATGACCTTTTCTTTCTCGTCTTGCCATTGTGTGTGTGTGTGTGTATATATATGTATAGATAGAGATAGACAGAAAGAGAGAGAGAAGTTTTGCTTATATTATAAACCACAAATTTAGTCTCCTGCCTCTCTGTGAACTGTCAGATAATTTCATCATTGGCTCCGATTGCCATGTTACTGAAACTGACGTTTTTGGTGTTTTCCGTAAATAAACCTTCTCCATCCTCAGGTGTTTGTATTCTTTTGGTTTTGTGGCAGTTACATATTAATGACATCATCAACACGCCCACTGAGTTTAAATTCTCTGGACAATGATTTTCTCCATTCACATGTGCTCGGCCCAACTTCTCCCGATTTTGTACTGAGTAGTCAAACATTTATGCTCTCACATACAGCAACTCAACACCAAAATAGGCATCAGGTAACATTATTTTCACACATCAATTGACCAAAGTGCCCTAAATAATCTCACCTCATCGTCCGCCTCTTCCCCCTCTTCATCATACTATAAAACACAAACATGGGCGTTAAAGATATGCACAACTTTATGTTTGTTCCTCAAAAAGGGTCATTTAAGGTGGAGAGTATCCAACCACTAAGTCTTATCACAATTATTCTAATTAAAACACTAATGTACAGTCAATTCTAAAGACAGTTAAACAAACTTTAGTCACTAGTCTCACATCATCATCGTCGTCCTCGATGGCCTCTCCTGTGAAGTAGAGCACAGCCCGAGGTACGATGCGCTCACGGATGAAGTGGCCGATTTCAAAGTCAGCAGCCAGAATTGCCTCCGAGTCCTCATCCTGAAGAGAGAGACGAACTTGAATACAACCTTTGGTACTCAGGATCAATTGGTGACAAAATACATTAGACTGTAGGGTTTAAAGAATGAATCACCGCATGCTCCAAGATTAGCTAAAACCTCTGGGTTTATTTTAATCTACTTCACTCTCTTTACAATGATGCAAGGGAATAAATAAATAAATATAATCTGGCAGGGTGCTTTGTTGGATTATAATTATTCTTTAGCAAATTAAATCACTGAATTCAAATGAAGGTGGAGGAAAACGGGTTCCATCAGAAAATGTTGGATGTTATATTCTCTATCAGCATATGAAGCATCCTAGATCAGCCATGTTGTTTAATATGAGTGTGGTTTTGTGTGGTTTAGAGAGAGGGGGGGGGACGGAGCAACTTCCATGCTATTTACAGATGATTTAGAAATGCTTCACACCCAGAAAACTTTTTACACATTTTGCAGCCTTAAGCTTCAGTTGATTTAATAAATTATTCCATCTGTATACTCTCAATATTCCATAATGATAAAGTGGACATATTTTAAAAACTGGACGAAGTTAAATATCACAGTGACAAGTATTTAGATCCTTCAATCTCTTCTTTGTTCTGTTGAGCTTTCCCTCAACACTGAAAATTTTTATGTTTGACTTTGTTGTTGGCTTTGTCTGGACGTATACAAAGCCCAGATCAGCATAGCGCTTCAGTGGTGGTTGTGCCACATTCTCTATCTCAACACAGGATTTCCAGATTTCCACCTCATGGGTTGATTTTTGCTCAGATTTACATTGTCAGCTGTGAAAACTTCTATAAACGTGTGTGTCTTTTAACATCATGTCCAATCAACTGAAGTTACCTCAGATAGACTCATCAGGGCGTAGAAATATTACAAAGACAATCAAGGGACATAAGCCTCTCATAGTCATTGTATAGCAAGATGTCAGGTATGTACCTCAATTTCTAAAATTATTAATATTATTTAAAAATTTACTTTTGGGCTCTTATGCCTTTATTTTCATTAATTGGCAAATGCCAACAGGAAATGAGGCAAGAGAGGGGAATGACCTGTAGCATGGGTCCCTGGCTGGATTCAAACCACAAACACTGCAATTACCACCAATGGTCCTAAAATTATTATTTGATAGTGAGTGTACATAAATTGAAATTGAAAAGACTTATTTTAGAATCAGACAATCTGAAAAGGGTGCTGAAGACTTTCTGAAGTCACTATACAGTGTCACGTAATAGATATATACAATGTTTAAGTAATAAAACTCAATGACTTACCAGATCTCCATTCTCTGGGACTGTAAACAATAGGAACAGATAAAATTTATTTTAGCATACAAACAATGTAGTATAGGTGGAACAAAATGTCTTCTGATATTTCTGCCCTGTCTCTCTTACCTTCTGGAGGGGTGAAGAAGTTGAAGAAAGAGTCGTTGGGGACCGTTTTAGTGACCGTCCTGACTGTGCCACGGCCCTTGTGCTTTTGTTTCTTCTTAATGGTTTTCAACGTGACATTCTTGCCCTTTGTCCATTCAATCGTGCAGCTGAGGTGAAACATGAGGAGGAGGCAGCGACAAAGAGCTAGATCAGTATCCAACACATAAATATTGTTTATTTGATGTCACATAAACTTTGGCATCAAATAAACAATGTCAAAGTTTTAATTTATACTACACAGTTGTAAATCATCATATTCCCCTTAGTGTTAAACAACAACAAAAAAATCTAGTTTCTAAGTCACTGATTACAATACATGTTTAAGTTCTTGGGTGGATTTGATTTCATATTTTTGTCTGCTTCAAATGGTGAGGAATACCTGATGTCTCAGATACTAAAAGGACCAACACTTTTAGACCAACATGTATACATTTTCATGTCCTCCCCCCCCCCCCCCTTATAAAATTGTCATTAAAATCTCTCCAAGTCTCCACAGATTCAGAGTCAGCACAACCTCAGCTTAATATATGTCACTCAAAGAATGACCGCTCATTCTTTTGAGCTGTAATGATGAAAAAGCTCCAAAGTCTCTAATGCTCTAAATATCTTATTGTCCATGTCTCTGTCTTTATTCTGTCACAACAATAAACTTCTCCTCACTGGGATCAAAAAACAAAAAACAACAGAACCCCCCCCCCCAAACCCCACAATTGATCCCAGTGGTTATACAAGCATCTGACAGCTTGGCCTTTGAACAAGACCCTTATTGGCTGTGACATCACCTAATGGAGCTGATAGGAGTCACATTTGTACATTGGGCAATCCTATTGCCACCAGTAGGTGATGTCACAGCCAATCAGTGTCTTTCCCATCGATTCGTGTGAATTAATGGATAAAGAAGTAAATCCAGTCAGGTCACACTGATCCAAGTCTTACATAAACATTCACAAGTTTATTGATCAAACAAAGTGTCCAATGTGGACTGATTGAGTTTAAGCAGAGAAAGCTGCATGAATCCAGATCAAACCTTGACAAAGCTGAAACACTCTCGAGTATAATATTTGAAGAGTATACACTGAGTTTGGATGAAGAGGGTTAAGAAGTTCACTGAGCACTAAAACTGTGTGAACGTTAGTGCAGGGTTCTTGCACCATTTTAAGAGTAAAATGTAATGCTTTTTAAAGACCTCAACAAGTAAAATTTAAGACTAATTATTTTTTTTATTTTATTTTTTTATTTTTACTTTAAGTCGATTTAAACCTGGCCCCGCTGCGGCTAGCTGCTGCCACGTACCGCTGGTGCTTTCCTCCTTTCATATGTGACTCAACGGCTTTGACATCCATGGTCCCTAACAAAAAAGTATTTTTTGCATAATTTGCACACTGCCTCGTTGTTTTCAGCTGGTGCCAACCACCTCCTAAATGCATCTTCTTCCATCCATTTGTCGTTAAATTTGCTCTTGCATTTGCACACCCAACTTGTTGAACCGCTCACTTCAACAACCACGGCACGTAATGGCGGCACGCAGCCTGACGTCAGTCTGTCGCTGACGTACCGTAAAACGGCTATTAATCGCGGAGTCTCTCATTTACTACACGGTCTTTGTACTAAGTTAATCAAACAAATACACACTATGTTTTACGGGCAACCAGTGTGCTTTCCCATCGGCATTAAACGCAACGCCTGGAAATTTAATAACTATAGCAACTTTATGGTGAATTTAAGACAATTTAAGGCCTTAATTATCCCGAGTTTAATTTAAGACATTAAGACTTTTTAAGCACCCGCAGACTCACCCTGTGCAGCACATGATCTCTGGTCCATCAAAAGAGAAGGGGTCATTCTCATCGGGCTCTGACCTCATCTTGTACGTTTTCACCAACACTGTATTTGTGAAGAAGTCGTTGGGCTCAAAGTGGAACTCTAACGTGAAGCTCTACGGATGAACCAGAGAGATTATGATTACATACAGTTAGTTTGTTAAACTGGCTGAGTGGCAAGTCGATGCATGCCAGCTGACTCACCATGGGCTGTCCTGGATCTGAGAACTTTACTTTGATATCTTGTAAATGTTTAAGGATGGGCTCGTCGTGTTCCTGAGGAAGAGAAACATCCAAAGGTCACACAACAAAGAAGTGCAACTACATTTGCTTTCACACACAGCTGATGACACATAACATAAATAAATACTAGGGCTGTCAGTGTTAACATGTGTAAACAATGGTAACAACCGCTTTACATGTTAATACGACCAAAAAACTGTTGAGAAGTTTCATCAATCCATCCATCCTATATTTAGTAAAAAAATGAAAAGAGCAATAGTTCTTCATTTGGATTTGTCATAAACAAAATTTTACACATCCACCTCCTGTCATTTATCTTTTTGTTCCAACAATACGCAGAGAAATTTTGAGCTTTGTCATATTAAGCAATGGTCATTCATCACAGGGTAGCTGTTGATTCATTATCAATCAGAAAAAAAAAAAAAAATTGTATAATTCGACAGCCCCAATAAATACACATTTAATCCACCTCTTCAACGGTTGCTTTACATAATTTCGCCAGCAGGTGGAACCAAACCCTTATGTCTTATTGTGGTAATCAAAAACCGTGTGACCCATTTTCTCTGCCTCTCCAGGAGCTGTCTGGCCAGACGTACCTGCAGCATATCGCTGAGCAGGTCCACGTTTTTGAAAACAGTTAACCAGAACTCAGGGATGCCTTTGGGGTCTTCCTTCTCTTCATCCTTCTTCTCCTCCTCTAGCTTAGCCTTCTCCTTCATTTCATCCTGGTTGAGGAAGACATTTTCTCTTCAAAACAAGGCTTTGCTCAACGATTTTCTCTTCTCACATATTGCAAAAGCTTCTCACCACCTTCACCCACACACACAGCATGCAGCTCTGGGGACCAGATTGAGGGAAAAAAAAAAAAAAAAAAAAAATAGAACTAGCTTGCAACAGATCACAACACTGATTTAATCAATTTAGGGGCAGTGTTTGTATTGTATGGTTGTTGTGATTGTATTTTTGCATTAGCATGCAGCTAATAATAAATGACAGTGTTCCCATTTTGAGAAAATCGTCTAGTTATGGGTGAGGCTGTAATACAGAGGTATGAAATATTGGGGCAAATAAAAGAATGATCAGTCAGACAGGAAGCATGCAGGTGTATACGTCACCTGTACCTGCTTACTTACTGTCAGCTCTTCCTCCTCATCTGCCTTCCATTCACATTCCTCATCTGTGGGTTCATAGGCTGCTTTCACTATGTCACTTCTCTGTGGACGATATGGAATAAAAGTTGAGTTGTACCTCTCAAGTAAGCATTATCCTTCATTATCCTTGATCTGACTGTTAGTGAAAAGCAGCACAACAATGAAAAGGTATAAATTTTTCTCTGTGTTTCTGTCTTGGTACTTTCACTGGAGGAGAAAAGGGATAAGCTATATGTGTTAAAGGACCTGCTTACACCAAGTGTTTGTTTACATGTAAACATATTTAATGCTTTAAAAGGGCATCAGGCACCGTTGAAAGATGCAAGCTGGCTCCTGACAGGGACCAGGGTCAACCTCAGTAGAGAAAGTTGCGCGTGTTGAACATCAAGCCTGTCATACTCAACAACACTGGATTCTGCTGAGTCATGTGGCCCAGAAAAAGTATGAAAACTGCTTCTGTAACCACTGTCAGATTTAGCTTCAATCTTTAACATGACGAACTTCTCTGATGGCTCATCTGCTTTCAACAGTACAGAAACACTTCACATCCAACTGAAAAATTTATGAGCTACAGGACTAGCTCATCTATTCAAGGAAAGGTATAGTGAAGCAAGTTGAATCTCATCTCCAGGTATGTGTTCCAATGCTTATGGATGTCAATAAATAGTCATGGCTACTGCAGAGATATTTGACCAAGGTCTGAAAGGCAATTTATGTCTTTTCTATAGCTGACAAAAGCCAGAAACAGATCTTACTGAAGTTTTGACCAGTAGAAAGTGTTTTAGCAACAATTTGAGGTATTTTGCATACATGACAGTCACCCATTCGCTCGGTATATTGCCTAATGACAAGAGGGGGAACTGACAACCTTTGGTTGAGCCACTCTACCTCCTAAGCCACAGCTGCCCGTGCACATAGAAAAAGGCATAAAAATAATACAGCAGCAGAGATGCAGTCTCAATATTCATGATAAAAAAAACATGCATAGATAACATACTTTGTCAAAGAGGGGCTGGTACAGGGCTGCATACTTTCTCTCCAGTTCATGGACTTCTTCATAGAACTTGGCCTCGATGTGGGCACATTTGACCTGTAGGTTCTTCAGGGCATTTACACGTCTCTTTACAACCTTCGGTAAGCTGTGTGAATGACAAATGGCATAGAAGATTGTTATTGCTTCACTCTGTCCCTTCAACACACACAGCTACAAGAGACAAGTGATGAGTAAATTTTAATACAGCACACACAACGTCAAGCGAAAAACAACTGCTATTGCTGTTACGTTTGTGCAGCACATTGTGGAATCTGCAATCTAAAGACAGACTTATTCATCTTTCTGTGAGCAAGATTTCCTTTGTTTTCCAGGCTTCTAAATTTACAAAAAAAAAAAAGACAAAATTTGCTTAATGGGGAGCAAATGGTAGCAGAGAGGACCATGCTGCTGAAGTTAATCTGCTGAGAGCTTTAGTACAACAGCAGACTACAGAGGAGTACTCTCCCCAGAGGATCCCTAGTAAAGTCAGGGTGGCCTTCCAAGTGTGCCCTTTTAAACAAACTGAGACCTGAGACAAGAACAGGTTCTGTTGAGCCTTGCTTCATTTAACAGCATGGACAAGAAATGATGTCGCATTTGTACACAGATTTATTGGTTTATGCTCAGTAGCTTCGTGGCCTGATCCATGCTCTGCCCTGGACTACAGTGATCATTTACATGATTCCTGACCATCTTCACTCGATATTTTGTAGCTCTGAACTGCACCACAATTACACTTGGTCAGTGGATTAGAGAATCCCTTTTTAAGTAGATTTTTCACAAACTGCTAACAGGGTTGATGACTAAATCGTACTTTAAGTCAAAAATGCAAATTTAATACAACTAATTTATAATTGCAGCAAAGTTTTCACATTTGAGGGATTAAAAATAGACCAGTAAAAATTTTTAATCATTAAATCCATCAACGATATCCAGCTGTCAATTGATAAATTATTTCAGCCTAGACGAGGTATCAAGAACAACATAACTTCAGAATGGAATGCTCTGACAGATTTTCTCTTGTCTCTTTGCATCCAATAATTACAGGCAGGGATGGAGTATTTTATTGTATCCAAAAGTAGCAGCCTCAGTGGGCTTTGCTTTCTTGGCACATGAATAATTTGACTGTGGAACTGGTTCACGAGCAGGTTCTTAGAGTTTCAAACTGTGCACATGACAAGCAGCAACAGGAAGCTGGACTATCATATAAGGTAAGCAATGTGTCCAAATAAATACTCCATATGAACTCAATAAAAGTGTGACAGCAGAGAGCAGGCAAACTTTACTTAATACGCCCAATTAGTATAAAAATACTGATCACTTCTAGTCCGGACTTTCACAGTAAAACCAGAGCACCACCAGGATGCAGATCATATGCCCGAATATTTGTTTTCAATCTATCCTTTACCGTTCTGTTTTAATGCTGTCATGTCAGTTATTTGTTTTTAATTGCACCCTTGCAAAATAGGTCTCATTACTGTCATCACCCCAGATACAAAAAAGCTTAAATGAATAACATAACTTCTAATAAGTTAATATTTTGCCATCAATCTTTGCAGGAAACTAGGTGCCAATTTAAATAAAAACTGCAAATGAGTTAAAAAAAAAAAAAAAAAAATGTATGTCACTTTTTAGCATGATAAAGTTTGAGTTTTGATCATGTCTCCAGTTTGACAGTGGTCCTAGTGTCAGCTAGGCCGCAGAGTGAAGTTTTCCTGCAGTACAGTAAATTAAAACGCCTGCACTCTCCTGGCAGGGGTACACATATTTGGTCCCAAATGCTTAAACGAGCAAACTGGTAAGTTTGTCAGTTACTGCCAAACATTTGACAAGTTGATCAAAGAGCTGCTTTCTGGTGGTTTTGCTGAGAAGAGGAGCAGCGGGTGGAGGCAGCCAAGACACAACTACAATCACACAACATCTCATGTATGACTCTTCCTTTGGTCTGGGCTTTTCTTTTTTCTTTTTTTTTTTTTTTTTAAACACATGCTAGCAACTAGAGTTGCTGCATTCAGCTCTCAGGTCCAAAAAGATGGAAAACCACCATTATATGAAACAACAAAATTCGGAATCACTTTCTGGCTAGGTAAAACTTTAATAGACAAAATTAATGACTTTCTAAATATTTAGTAGTAGCAGTTTGTGCCACACGACAAATTTAATGTTGAATTTCATGACCTTTGACTGGACAATGTCCTCTACAGTATAAATGAAGTTGCCCACAGAGTCCCAAAATCTCACTAAATAAATAAATAAATATAAAATAAAGCCTATGGTAATGATTTCAATTTAAAGGCTTTGCAATCCAGTCACTGCAGTTTGGTAAGACCCGACACTTTATACTAACAGCCATTTTCCTTTATGTTTTCAGTTTTTGAGGATTAGTTTTTGAGACCCAGTTCTTGACTCCATCATGAGGAGGAGTGAGATCCCCACCTGCTGCCAAATGCCAGTATATTTTGGAATCTCCAGTAGCACTGTTTTGCCTCAATTTAACAGTCAATAACTGTTGTCCTTCAAATCAGCCAACCAAACTCAAGCTCAACAATGTCTGTGTATGAAACAGGCTGTGGGTGAAGCTGCTATGTACAAAGTGATGTCTGAAAATGCAATCAATCATCCCTTTTGCTTCCCTGCTATAGAGCAACTAAGCAGCACCACAATGGAGCCTGCCTGTAGCCTCAGTACAAGCTCAGCCATTCAGCATTAGGCTGTATTGTTGGCTCTGGATCCAGCGGCTTAACGTTTTAATGGAATATCACAGCTGTAAATGAGTCTGACTGAACTTCGCTCGAACTTGACTTGTATTAAAACATCTCCACTCAATGCATCACTTTCACTGCTTGGAAAACTAATAAGTGTGTAATACTGAAAGATCCACCTACCATTCAAGAGTGACTGATAGCCCAAGTAGCAATATTTAACAACATGATTAAAAGTTCGTGTGAAATTATGGGATTAAAAACAAATCTCTTGATCTTGTGTTCCATAGTATATCCAATATAATAACGATGAAAAATAGTTTTGACCTTTTAAACTGTTTGAACACAATTTAAAGATCCTTATTTTAAGTCCTGTAGTGCAAGCATCCAACCTCCCTTCTGATTGACAGATAGCTGTCTTAGTGAGCCAATAAACATGGTAGATTTCCTGTCAACACTCACAGAAACCAAATTCTACAAGGTTGGATGGTGGGTCCAGGTGGGCTGGATTTGAAGTGTGGCTGAGGATGATAATTGCTTTGTTCTGACATCAAAGTTAAAGAATTCTTGACAGCTGGTTTTAAGGTTCAGTTTCTGAATATAGAAATAAACATTTCTCTGTGGATTGTTACAACTGCGTCGTAATGTTCTTTTTATGTATATTTTTGTGATGGGTAGTTGTAGTGTGTCTCTTGAATGCAGCCCACAGAGTTGATGAGGCTGCTTCCTCCTGTCCTTGCCAATTGGTCAGGTTATTTCCCAGCTGGCTGGGGATTGGCTGTGGAGATGGAGGTCCCAGTATATAAAGTCCAAGATGGCGTCAGTACGGGCAGAGAAGCTGATGTCCGCGACCGTACCTCATCATCCTATTTATCCAACCAGCCACTTCAGCAGTAAAGCTTGTTGTTTTACATTTTGACACAGTTGTAACAGGACTGAGAACTTTGATTATAAATTAGGTCTTGGTTTAGGACCTGAAAATACATTAATATATTGAAAGTATCAAAGGCTACATGGAGACTGTATGGTCCCTTTAACAAGGTGTTTTAGATGCAGCTTCATTGCCCCTGCTTTAGGGTCCTTACAGATGCTGAACTTTTTTGTTTAAATATACAGCAGCTGATACTGCTCAACAGCTGTAGAAGGGCTAAGGAGAATAAAAGTCTTTTGCATGCTGATCTCTCACCTCTCCATGTAACCTGATGGCGAGCCGTTCAAACCATCCAGCCTCTCCTGCAGCGCAGCAAGGATCTGTGGATTCTGCATCATCTGCACAGTCAGCTGACGAGCTGAAGACAGAGTCACAAGTGCAACATGAAGGAAAACAAATCAATTCTTCATTTATTGTTACTCCAGCCATTCAAACAATGTGATGGTTCATTTGCCCCCCCCGTGTGTGTGTGTGTGTGTGTGTGTGTGTCTCTGTCTGTCTGCCCCCCCGAGCCTGGTTCTGCCCGAGGTTTCTGCCTCTTAAAGAAAGTTTTTCCTTGCCACTGTCGCCAAGTGCTTGCTCATGGGGGAATCTATTGGGTCTCTTTAAATCATTTTATAAAGAGTTTGGTCTACACTTGCTCTATATGTAAAGTGCCTTGATGTAACTTTGTTATGATTTGGCACTATATAAATAAATCTGATTTGATTTTATTTGATTATTGGCATTTTCCACCCAAGCCTTCTGTAAGACTTAGCTATAACCAAAAGTAATGAATCCAATAAAATAAAACAAACCAAAGGCATCCAAAATAATGTAACTATGCACAAAAAGCAAAATAGGAAGTCAAACTAAACTCAGTAAAACCAGATAGTTGAACCCCTTCATTGAAAGGAAGTTAAGAGAAAAGGTCGACATAAAGACGACAAGTAGATGTATGGTGACAAATATGTCCTGTTGATCTAATAGTTATTTTTCCATCCTAATGGTTTAATAAATATTGAAAAAAAAAAAATTGCCCATTGTAGTGATTCTGATAGTAAAATGTAAAGACTAATGGCTAGAAATATTCAAGGCTCTAATTCAGACACAGGGACATTAACCTGGAGTACTTCCTGCAAGACTTTATCAACCTTGTGCCAGAAGAGAACACCAAGCAAATCATAACAGGAAATATGGGAAGGTGCTTTTTCTTGTATTTTCACGAGTTCTGATTAGTTCTAGTGACTTGCTGCAGTGTCTGAGCCATCCTCAGGTTTACTGCACAGTATTTCAGTATTTTGTATCACAGTGCAACAGAGTGCAAGAACTGTTTCCTTTTCAAACCTTCCTGACCAACACCAACTTATTCTGTCTTTATTTTAGTGTTTGCTTCCTGCGTACTTTCAAATAAATAAAGGGAGCAGACTGGATGATGCCTGGTTATTAATGATATACAGCAAGTGCTGCATAGGCACACGGGTGACAGTCAACAATAAAGGCTGTTTTCCTTTTGTAAAACCAGACAGGTGACAGATGGTACTATCTAAGTGGCAAATACATTGTTTGCAACTATCAAACCTTGGTCAGATTGCTACTGGCAGGTGAAGAGATTAGAACAGATTAGAAGTCACTTTTCTATGTTGCCACATCCTGTGCATTTTGCTTGTAATGAGTTAGTAGCTACAATAGATCAGCTGTCCAAGACACCGTGGCCAGTCAAAAAAAAAAAAAATAGACTCATGCTCGTCTAGGGAAAAAAATAATAATAATCACACAACACAATATATTGTTTGGATGCTCTGAGACAAAATGCTGCTTTGGCAGATAAATCAGTGAGTGTCTATAGCCATTACCAGCGAGATGTAACCTTTTTAGCCTCCACAGGGACTGCAATTGGAAATCTGCTAATAAACTAAAATCTAGTGCAATACCTTTTTGCTCAACTGAGTTTAAAGTATACCATACAAGGTCCCTGACAAACAAGCAAATAGATGAATTTAAATCAATATCAACTGGATTAAACTCAATGAAAAAAATGCTGATTATGGCACTGGTAGATCGGTAGATGACTGGTAGACCTCAAACACCAGTCAGAGGACAGTCAAGTACGTAATTTAAGCATCAATATTTTCAAAAAGGCAAAATTCAGGAGTAAATAAACTTCGGGACATGACTTGCTGTTTGATTTACGCCACAGGAGGCAGCAGGCATAGTGTCACCTTTTCTTAAGTTCACTTTCACTTATCTTCAGAGATGAGAGTTGTGGGTACTCCACATTTGTTGCTTGTGTGTCACAGCAACCTTGATGCATAAAGTGAAGTTTCTTAACAAGTTTCTGCAATGCATCTTAATGTTGGCAAGCTGTAACTGTGTATTACTCATGCATTTCTAACCTCCCCTGCACTTCTAAACCTGATGTAGGGTTTTCCTGAGAGTGTGGGGATGTCCGTGGGGAGTCAGAATGAGCCCTCTTTCAAGTCTGCCTTTTAAAAAGACTTTTCACTCCTGCTATAAATAGAAAAGGGCAAACAACCATCTATATCTATCCACAATGAGCTGGGAGTAGGCTAATATACAAGACACTGTCTGAATCATTTATTGAGCATCAAAGGATGCATAAACAGCATCTGAATCCTAAAATAAAAACAGATCAGTGCCTCCCAGCTCTTAACTCTAATTCAGAATCATGTCATGCAAATAAGTGTGTTCAGTTTAAAATCCAGGCAGAGGCACAGAGATCACACAGTTACTCTACAAATGGAAAAACATTATAATATACCAGAGTGATTCATTTTACATTTCTTCTTCATGACTATGTACTTCAAAACACTCATCAACACTTAACCTATATAGAAGGGGAGAAAAAAAAAAAAAATCATTAACTGGACTCAGGTTTCCATCACTGAAACCAGGCCGGCTTACCTTTGCTGTTTTCATCTTCTCCGGTCTCTTCCTCTTCTACCTCCTCCAAATCCTCCATATCTGCCGGATCCATCTCAGCCTGGTCTTTGCTGCTCAGAGAGACACAGGGTTAGTACAAAGCATAACACAGACCACCAATTACTTCTGGCATGTTTAGGCATCATCTTGTGTCACACAGGATGGAAAACACAATAAAGATCAACACAAACCCTCAGACCTCAATGCAGCTGCCTGAGTTCACATCTGACCTGTGGCCCTTTGTATATATTTGTATGCAATTCATTATATACTCCAACTGCAGGATATAACAGTCTTGCCAATAGCACAAATTATACAATAACCAATATAAATAAAGCAATAATCAGCATACTGATCATGCCAATATTCCAGACATTTAGATTTTGGGCTGAAAGTTAAGAGTTATTTTACAAGTCACAACGATTGTTACATTACTAATGACTGAGTCTGCACAATTTCAAACATGATTATAAATAACCCTATCAATCCACCCCAAAAGGTGGCAGTCCTGCTTACACCTCCAAAGTTAGCATAAGCACTTAATTTTCCTACAGTAAAAATTCTCTTCACTTTTGATCACTGGGTGGAGTGAACCTGAAATTCTAGCAGT
Organism: Remorina albescens; assembly: GCA_034769265.1. Lineage (NCBI taxonomy): Eukaryota > Metazoa > Chordata > Actinopteri > Carangiformes > Echeneidae > Remorina > Remorina albescens. The sequence goes on along the minus strand of CM068484.1, from coordinate 14,298,425 downwards.
AATCAAAACTGAGGCTCTTTTTTCCTCCATAATGCTTTTCCTAGCACTAAAACATGACACCACCTTCAGGATGCAGTGCAGAGGAGCTCATTACTGAATTCTGTTCATTCTGTCATCCGTCTTGAGCATGGGGTGAAACTCAGTGGAGGGGAGAGAGAGAGTGTGTGTGTGTCACTACCCTTCTTCATGTTTGTAGCACCTACTGGAGCATTACTCCAGTTAGACCGATGTTCAGGTCCATCACACAGTGTTTTGAGGTGGCGTGTGTGTTGTCTGTGTGTAAACACTCCAGACAGATGTAAACAACTGTTTAGACTAGGGACAGTCTGCTGCACTGCTCTCTGTTTCACTATGTCGTGGATCTGACCACACCCACATCACTGATGTCACAGCAGCCGCATCCCTTTAACAGTCAAAACCCTTTCCCTGGAATTTACTTTAGGGACCACAGATCAAAAAAGAAAGAGGAGGTGGATGGCGGATGTGAGGGGATGTGTAGGGTCTGTACTTACTTGTCGATGTCTGCCATTTTGAGTTTTAAGTGATGCTGAAAAACAGAAGAGACAATTAGCTTCACGACACTGCAGGACACAACAAAATTAATCTTAAGTAACATATGACTGTCATTGTATCTAGGTGAAACAATATGTAAAAAGATTCTAATTTCAAGCTTTGTTAATGCACTACTAAGGTAATATTAAATAATAAATGGCAGTTAAAACAGCTGAAAACGTTCTTTTTAGTGTACTAAAACACAACTAAACAATCGCTGAGTGGTACCTGTACTACTTTCAAGACAGGCTGCTGGTATTCACATTAGGCACAGGATGTTTTCAAGTGTAAAGAGGAACAATTAGAAACTTTGATTGCAGTCACATAGTGAACATGAGCTGATACATCTGGATGGATGGATGTCAGTATTCAAAAAAAATTAAATATATATCTCATACTTAACACTCAGATATTTGGCAATACAGCCTTGTGCTTCAGGAGGGCCACCAAGGACTTTGCATGACGTTTATTATATATGTTTTAGGTGGCTTTTAGATTTCTCCACCCCAACTATTTTGATGGGAAAAAGAATTATTTAGCGTTACAAGTAATTATACAGCAAATTACTGCTGTATGTGTGTGCTACCCCAATGCTAAATGGAATGCATCTATAAAGGGAAGTTATGTGGCAGGCAACAAGACTTCACAGCTTGCATCCCATGAAAAGATCAAACCAAAGCAGACCCTTTTCCTTTTAAAACTACAATCAGCTGTTCAAGAAACCAAGTTAACTGAGCTTTTTTCACTGGAAGTCGAGTCTAAATTCATGTTTGGACACTTTGCAAGTTTCCAATGAAGTTATTCCTAGCTCTAACAGCATACCATGAGCCATGTGTCCATATTTACTCAACAGCGTCCAATACATTTTAAAAACAATGTACACTAAAGCCTTTATTGGGGCACAGTTTAATGTGCCAAAAGGTTTGAGTAGTGGTGACTACATTTTTCTCAGCTTATCACTTGCCTTGAAACAAACCATTTCCTGCTTTCACTGGACAAAGAGTGTTTCATTAAACAAACACCCATGATTTTGGACAAGTCAGGTCACATGCTTGTAAAAGAAGTCCCAGTCTTGGTACAGGCAGGATCAACACTGGCTGTGATTCAACCACAAAACATCCCCTCCCAGAGCCTCCTTTCCTGAAGAGAGCTGGATTACCATGGCATTCTTTTCACAGGGGCAGACAGGGGAGAGGTGCATTGACAATATATTCCCATAAGACACTAAACAACAGGTCACTACCTCAAAGTTACAGTGTTAAAACTCACTCATTAACTCAACTCAAAAGCTCAGGTGGCTGTAACAAAGCCCTGCAGCTTCAGCCGAAATTCATGTTCAGCATCTAGATTCCTCCTGGCCATCACTCCACCCAAACTAGCCTATCAACAGTGCGGTTACCTGAGCTAAAACCAAAACTAGGTCCAAATACCAGAAAGACGACAATCTCAAATATTAAGCCCTAGCAACACTCTGAAGCAAATGAGCATCTGCCCCCCTAGTGCGCATCTGATAAGATTATGTCTATAAATACATAGGATTTGGTCACTTTTGTTAATACAGATGATACTGTGTAATCAAGCTTGTATCTAAATCTTCTGTACTATTTTTATTATTATAATAGGTAGTTTGAGTCAAATCGTCAGGCCCTTCCCCAAGTGGATCTAAGTACTGGCTAACCATTGTCTCACTTTGCAACTCTCACACTTAGCTGCCAGGGGCACTAACAAACCAAAAAACAGTCAAACAACAATGTTAATGAACAATGTTATTTATTTTATTTCTCTGCAGAACCATGCTATGATAATCATGTCTAGTGAACAGTAACAGTAGAGCCACCACTCTCAGGTAGCCTCTCTCAAAAGGGCCCCAAGTATGGTTCCCACTAGGGCCCGCTATTGGGACAGTTAAGTTGAGCTATGGATATAGTGCAATAAAGCCATCTAATTGGACTTCTGTCCTTGTCCCAGTACACATGCATGGGAGTGAAATCGATTTATTTGTTGAAATCATGTCACCTCCGCTACGATAGGTGGCAATATGCACTCTTTCGGCTTGAGGGTAATGGGCCACTACCGATTGACCTATGACATCACAGACCACAACAGAGGTGGAAAGAAAAAAAGACCGGTGAGCTAGCAAGTTAGCCTCTGTATCCGTCCAAAAATGAGCTTTTGCAGCAGACTTTGCCATGTTTGACATGTAGCAGTTAGCCGGGTTCTTTTGTCTGACCTCTTACGTTTACATTTTAAATGCCATTCGACTTCCGGGTCTTAGCTTGGCGCAAGACTTAAGCACATGCGCAGATCACCTCCTCCAGCTCCAGTCCGACTGTCCGTATACATGCAGCAGTAGATTGACTTTCAATCGCATTATCTGGGTGTGTTAGTCCGACAATTATAAATTCGACTTCAGTCGAGCTAACATGTTTGCATGTACTTTAAATGTCTCAGTTTTGGTCAGACTACCGCAACAATTCGTTTTTTTAGGTGTCATGTAAACGTAGTGACTGACTTCTCATGGTTGGTTTGCTTTCATAAATTGTTTTCTCTCACCATTATAAACTGAGGAACGGTCAGTATCCTGCATTTCATGTATACTGTACAAAACATGGTTCATTGCCTTAATTTAATAACAAATTGGTGAATTGATTAATCATTGGATTATTCATCAAATAATAATTAGTTATTCTCAGACAAACCAAACAACTGGTAAAAGCTTCTACTATGAGGATTAGCTTCTTTTTCTAATGAACACAGAAATAGTACTTTTTGCATTTCATTGAACACATCTCCTTGGCATCTTGGAAATGACAAAAAAAAAATTCACTATCAACACATTTCATAAGAAAAAATTTTAATAGTTTGTAAAGTTTATTGCAGGCCTACTTAGAATATCTTCCTGCAATCTTGAAATGGAACATAAAATATTAAGAAAAAAACTGATAATTCATCATTTCAACCACATCAAGCAGGCCTAGTTCCTCACTAAGATATCAGATGAGATGTCCGTACTGCCCCTCCTGGTGGGACAACCAGAACTTGAATCCAAGCACTACCTGAAAGCCCAATTTGCCTGAATGATATTTCAATATGTTTGAGACTATTGCTGTGCGATATGGACAAATTTTTTTAACCTGATATAGGTAATTTTATACACTGATATAGTATCTTTCTTAAATACACACACACACACATATATTAAATGAATGGCAATGTACTATCTTTTTCTCCTTTTGTTTTTAACATATTTTATATATAAAAGGATAACACAATTAAACACAATAAAAAATAAAAAAAATTAATGCTGAGTGATGTAAAAATGCTACCGCAAAGCAGTAGCGTTGCTGCAGTTACATTAGCCAAGCTAACCCAGTAGCCCACTAGCCCACACGTTAAAATTACAATATAAGCAATATTATATCGTACAACAATATACATAATATCGCACAGCTCTTGTTGAGAATATGGCAAAGGTCTAATCCTGGTCTGAATGTCAGATGATTTTCAACCCTCACATGTCTTTCATTACAGTCAACTGCCATCCCAAAGGTTAAGCAGTCCCCTAATTAGGAGATAGATATTTAACAGCAACAGAGTTCTGAATCCCAAAATCTGAACTGGAGTCTCTAACGTAATAACATCTACAGTCACATACATGAGAAATTCACTCCCTGACAAGCTATACTGAGGAGTGAAAACTGAAAACTTTTGGTGGTTCAAGTTTCAAAAATAGGCAGGACATATATCCTTTAAACAAATACATCCCCATATCTACATATATTAACCAGGGTTTTTCCTGCATAGAGAATTTGGCGGCGGCTGCCACCGCCACCAGCTCACGGCTCAGTGTTTTTAATTGGAAATTCCATCAAGTATTTCCCTGTCTGGATCTGTCATTTCAGTCATTTATAACTGCAGTTGCACGCAACCGCCAGTAGTGGTGGTGGCACTGTACCAAAATTAGCGGATGAACCGGCGCTACGAATGAATGAAGGAGAGTCTCTCACTGGCCAACCACCATAGACTGTCATATTAAAGTATCTTTGATACAGTAAAACCACCAATACATCCAAAAGAAGAGGGTTACATGATGCTACCTCAAAGGGAGGTCCAGGGATCTTTAAGATCCGTTATTGTTCCAAACTGTTGAACGAAATACTTAAAAAAATAAATTAATATACTTTAAAATAATACTTATCATGTTTTAATCATGTAATTAGAACTCCTAAAATAGACTGCTAGTAAAACATTTGCTTGAGCCAGTTGAAGGCAAGGTAATGAGCCCATGATCAGGCACCCCCACCACCTCATTTTAAGCCAGGAAAAATCCTGATTAACTGGCCTACATTCAGCCAAACAAGCAAGATTATTCAACTACAAAGTTTATGTGATAGCTTGAGCTGACAGAGTTCAGAATAAATTCACATGGCAGATCAAATTATTTGTCGCCTTGTGGGATAACTGTGAAAGAGAGAACATTGTATGTTTACTCGGATTCCTGCCTTTCATTACATCCCATTTATCAACTGAAAACTTCATTCTGTCAGTTTTTATTACAGTGGTACATTTTAAAGCTTCCACCTTTTATTCAGCAAGGGCCCAGAGTGAATAAATGCATTAGCACGATTAAAAAAAACAAACAAAAAACCACACACACACACACACACACACACACACCAACAACAACAAAAATGAAAAAATTGTACATGTGCTTTGTGTCAGACTTCAATATCTAAGGTAAGATGACAACCACCACCCCAGTCATCGTGTTATTCTCTATTTGTCAAATTACTGAGGGGAAAGTACTGCAGAAAAGCTCTTAGCAGCACACACAAGTATAATAAAGCTGAGCAAAATGTGATGACAGAGTTTTCCAAGTTGGGGTCAATGCCTTCTATTTAAAATTTGGACAAAAATAGCCACAGCTAGACAATCCAATGTGGAGAAACTACTCTTGCGAGAAACCAGGCGCAACTATGTCCAATGAGTAACCATGTACTGTGCTCATTAAAATAACAAATGTAAGCTTTTCTAAACAAGATGTTATTTGTGTCATGAGAATAAATCCCAGCTCCTCTTGGACACATCAACGTATGATTTGTCAAAGTGATGATCAATAATATGAGACACCTGATCATATTTTTCAGGATTACAGCTCAGGACATGATTGGTCCATTGTCTTACTGTTATCTAGAAACATAAATGGGACATCTAAACTACTAAACTAAACTAAAAAAAAAAAATCTACCAAATATCAGGCAGCCAAAAGAAAATAAATGATTTCTTTCCTAGAACAATATAGTGACCTCACACACTTTTTCCTTTCTGGGACAAGCCTTTTCCATAATCTTGCCTAGCGACCACGTGTTGCATGCTCAAGTGTAGCAAACCATCAATGACTAACAAAAAAACGAGGGTGGGAGCCTGACTGCTCGCACACAAAGCCTGCTTTTTCCATGTTCATGTGGGCCCAAGCGAGACAGTGAACCTGTTGAAACGTTTACCGTCCGTCATCTGACAGCAGATGTCCACTGGCCTCCTGTACAAACTAGCCGGCCCCTTGGCTAGTTTAAAAGGCTAACTTTAGCCGGCCTGCCCGGTCTTGTCAAAGCGCTGCCTCTGTGTGTCCGGCTAGTTCAGCTAGCTTGTGTGCTGCTAGCTTGATGCGCACTACTCGGGCTGAGCAAGTGGGAGGAACAGCCTCGACAAACACGGTGCTGTGCTCCCTGAATGTGGGCCAGTTGAGAAGTGTCTCCAACCCGCCGGTACCGTGTTTTAACCAGCTTTTGTTTCACAAGATTGGCGGTCGTACAGCTACACCGGCAGCACAGTGCCGCCTCTTTACAGTCCAGACCCACTCCCAGCTCCCACCCCGGGTATCATCATCCAAAAAAAAAAAAAAAGAATAATAAGGTCAAGTCCAAATTTACAAGAGACAAGACACGTGTCAACAAAATGTCTAAAAACACCGACAGTTACGGGATTCATCCGACGTTATGCTTTTCCTGACAATATCATGACTGTCTGTACGATCCGTGGGGAGCAGACATACATGATAATGGTTGTTTTATTTTATTTTTTTATCGCGTGTAACGTTAACACACATCATGGTGGAGCCAGTCTCAATGGCTGCTGCTGCTGCTGCTGCTGCTGCTGCCGCCGCCGCTGCTGCTGCTGCTGCTGTCTGATTGGATTGGTAGCATTAGCAAAGCAGAGCCGTCTCCCTCTGTCGTCAGTTTATTAAAGCAGCGCAAATAAAAACCGAACTTCTGAAAAGACGTGCAAGTTTTGGGCGTTGGCGCCGGAGCCATTTCCAAGTGGCGTCCCTTACCTTCGCTCTGTGGCTGGAGGCTGGACAGGTTAGGCGGCGCTGCGCAGTGAAACGGTCCTGTGGAAGAAAGAGGCTCCGCTCCGATGGCGGTAAAAGGGAGCGAGATCCCGCCGCCTGCGCTCATATACATCCTACGTCATCACGTAAACTGGCAGTCACCGGGGCAACGCTGATCATGGGCGGGGCAGCAGCGAGGCTGCCCCTAAAAGGAGGGGGGGTGAAGGACCATCATCATCTCCGCCACCATCATCATCTTCTCCTCTAATAATTATGATAGTCACCTTCATCACCTTATTCCTTTCTCATTATCATTATCTTCCTCTTTTGCCATCTCCTTCCATCGTCATCACTTCCAACTTCATTTCCATTTAAATTCATCACCTATGGTCATTTGTAATTATATATGTATATAATCAGCAGCAGCCGCATCAAAGTGTCCATTCTTGGCATAACATCATCACCATCTTCATCATCCTCAGCCATCTGCTGTTTAAATATGTTTGCAAAGAGAATCTGAACTTCCACTGGCTTCTTGAACTCTAATTTTGTCAACATTCTTTTTTAAATCAGATAAATCATACATGTCGAAATTTAACTCAAAACTCACACTTGAGGGTTCGTTGTTAGCCTTAGAAGTAGAGTTTACTTACGGGATATTTTTTTTTAAACTTTCAGCTCCATATTATGACTTTCATGAGTAATTGGATATAGTTATTTTTAGAATAAGTATTGAAATCCAAGATGTCATTTTTATACTTGCATAATTGCATCAAATTGCAAATCCTAGATGCATTGCACACCATTTTATTTCTCTTTAATCCATCTTTACATATGAAAATGAACAGTAGCAGACCTGCCAAAGGATCCATGACAGAAAAAACTATAAAATATCATACATTTTTTGCATTTTTTGCTCTTGGAGTCATGGCTTTGATGTATATTACAGTGTCCTGTCAGTATGTGGGAGGCTGCAACCCCTGTCCTGCCAACAGACATTAGACCTATGGAGCTGGCATGGATGTGCTTGGGTGTGATCACACTTACCTTTCACCCTCTTTGATTTGTTATGTATAGTCCTTTTAATCCATTGTGGGGTTTTTTTTAATTTACTGTATTAAAAGTAAGTAGTCTTAAGAAAGAATCAGAAGAACAGCAGACCTACTTCCTTTTGTTTAACTAAGCTTTGCCAGCAAACACCTGCTACCTGCAAGTTCTCACTATTCTTCTACCCACATCCATAAAGCTCTTTGTCATGTGGTGATGAAAAGGAAATTCTTTATGAAAACTGCTGATACTTTCAGGAATGTCTCAATTGTCAACTGGTGCCATTTTGTGTGGTGAGTTTAAATTGTGTTTTCTCACGTCAGTACTGACAAAACAAACAGAGAATATGTTCCAGAGTGTGAATAAACTGATTTAAAGATTTGTGCCACGAATGCCTCTCATAAAGTGTCCTGTATCCCAGAGAATTAGATTTTAAAATGTCAGTAGGTCTCCATGATAATATGCGTATGTGTATTTGTCTATACTTTTAGTAAACTCCCATTCTCAGTGACCAGACATCTCACTCATATAAAATCTTCAGCATTTGATCCTGAATGAAGCCACAGGCAAATCTGTGAGGATTTCAATGTGATTCATCCATCAGGCAGCACCAGCCTGAATGTTACTAACACCAAGCACACTGCTCAGCATCAGCTCTCTCTGAGCAATATCTGGCACAAGCCCAAAGGTATTCTTACCACATGTTCCATCCATATCAGAAACTCGTAAGTGAATATTTCCCTGAGTAATACAGGCCAGAAATACAGGAATAGACAGTGGGCCAGGTGAATGGAGATTTTTCTCATCCTGTAATGCTTCATTACAGTTCATTATGGTTATATGTGAGGTCTGCCAGGTAAAGACACAGTATGATTCTGGCAGCAGGCAAGCCACCTTCCTGGGCCAGCCAGGAGGTTTGTCAAGTGAGCCTTGATTGGAGTGAGTGATAAAAGAACCAAAGCATTTTATTAAAGTTTGTTTACAAAGATTTTACTGATTTACCGATTTTTATTTTCCTTTCTTTAAAAACGCTGGCAATTTACAATATGTTTTAATTTAAAACAAGAAAAATATCAGTAATACAGGCTTTGTAGTATAAATTGTAGTCAGCGGTCACAATGGCTTTTACCACATGCAATAATGTCACACCGAATAAAAGAGTTCAATTGGAAATTAGTTGTCTTCTTTTGTTGTAACTAACGCTTTGAAATTTAGTTTCATTTAACTGTTATTTTCCTAATAATGTCCCTATCAGTGTTTTTGTAGCAGGCATTTTGACTGGTCCTATTGCATTAAGGCAATTTTTTGTCGTTTTTGCTGAAAAATTATTATTATTGCTATTTACAAGCCAATGGTGCATTAAGTTTCCATTCATTTCATAATAGTCTCTTTAGTCAACTTCACAGACATCCTTCCTATGCCATGGTGCATTTGAACCAGCAAGTGGGAAGCAAATATTTAAACTGTGATATGCTAAACATAGAATAAAATAAAATAACACAACAGACAAGTATCTGAAAAAGAAAGAGTCATGAAGTCCAGGAACTGTCTTTGTATTTTCAGTTGGACAGACATTGTCCATCTTGGGTTAAACCTAGCTCATATTAGCTACTATAAGATAATGGTCATACAAGACCGAGGAAAGCTTTAGCCACAACACAGTGTATTGAATCAATCCAAAATGTATTTAAGTGCTTATGAGTCAACATTTTACATTGGAATTTCAATTATTATTATTATTATTATTATTTTTATTTTTTTTTTCAAAAGCTAAGTTAAGTTGTAAAGGTGTTGTTAACTTTAAGTATCTAAGGACTTTATTTGGGCATTTGCAACAGAAAGACCTTGGAACTGGCTCAACTAAATTAACTTATGAAAGGGATTTTATTTTCCTATTAAGATTATTTACTTTGTTCAGTACTTTGGGTGATGGCCAATTATCTCAACTTTTCATTAGCCTACATGGTAGGGTACTTACTAAATGCTAATCATGGATGGTCTGACTCCAAATTCCATGTAAAATTTATTTAAATCAAACTGATGTGTTTGTTGCTGATATGTTAAGATTCCCAATATTACATATCACATTTAAAAGTACTTGATAGATTAGTGTTTTTAATTCTTTTTTATTTAAGCAATCACGGCACCTCAAAATATACTTTTTACTTTAGTAACTAAGTTAATGACTAATTACCACTGACTCAACATTATACCTGAAACGTATAACACACATAATTCCTCTATCATTGTAACTGTATTTCATAACCATGTAATGAAATATCATGTTTTACTCCAAAACACTGCACATAAAGATATTAGAAAAAATGTCCAAAATGCAGAATTAATTAATTCATTAATCTCCTACCACTTATTTGTTTCCAGGTTGTGGTGGGTGCTGGAGCCAATCCCAGCTCACATTGGGTGAGGGCAGGGTACACCCTGGACAAGTCACCAGTCCATCACAGGGCCAACATACAGAGACACACAGAGACAAACAACCAGTCACACTCATATCTACGGGCAATTTACCACTATGTCGCCATGCTGCCCCATAAGGCAGAATATAACTTGAACTTGTGGATTTCACTGTTTCAAATTACAGGGAAGTACCTTCTATAAACAAAGGTCTCACTGCTGAGTTTGCATTTATAGAGGCAGGCAGGGCTGTCAGCAGGATATCTGATAAGCGTCAGACTCAACTGGATTGTGGGAGCAATGGTGTGGATGACATAACTTTATTTAAATTACATTGAAGTGCACTAAGCAGACGATACTGCAGTTTTAAAGGATATAGTGTCACCTCACAGAACCCCTCTGCATGGCAACAAGAAACTGGGTGCACACTAAATAGTTGAACAATCTCCAGGGAAACTTTATTTTATCTTCCTTTCTTGTACTTTGTGAGGATTATAAATATATATTTTAGGCTGTCAAGGATTTGGTTTCAGTTCTGGACACAGAACATAATAATAAATGAACTAATTATTTCTAATGGAACCAACTGATTTAAAATCCAATATAGTTCAAAGGCTGATGTTCAATATGGTCCTGGATTATAAATCAGGTTTTGTGTCAATATTAATACAGTAAACATATCCAAGGTCTCAGTCCACAGAGAAACACTCACAATGCTGTATCCAGAGACTGAGCCTTAAAACTGGCCATCAAGACTTCTGGAACTTTGTGATGTCACAGCTGAGCAGTCATGGCCCTCTGTCGCACCCTAAGCATTGCCCAAACAGACCCATTGAGGAAACATCCAGCCAGTCACTGGAGATGCTCTGAGCTGACTGAGCTTGGCTGACATCCTCTTTTCTGATTTGAATGACCCGTTATTATAGATCTCTCAAGAGAAGCCACAAAGAGGAGATGTAAAACTGCACTGAGATGGTTTTTGGCTCTTAACACCACAAATAAATCTTCTTATGGATTTCATTGCTTCAAATAAAATAAATTCTTTAACAACATACACAGATTTGAGAAGTAAAAAACAACATGAGAAATGAAATGGCAGCAACAATAGTTTATCCAAGTTTCAGTTTTGAATCTGGGCTTAAACTAACAACAATTGCAGTGTTTTCAGTCTGCAGCGTTGTGGGAGTTTAAATGATATTTGAAACACCGTCTTGGATTCTGCTCTGTTCTTACTGACTTTATCTAGCTGCTGTTCATGCACAAGCACAAATGTTCTTCTGCACACATACTATCGCTGACTCTTTTCATTTTTGATATTTGTTCTCAGAGGATGGTATGTTCGTAATGTTTGGTCTCTTTGAGCCTAAAAATATATAAAACTAAAAGATATTTACTCCCTATCATTTTTAATACTTATTAACATATTTTTCTTTTTTAAATCTTACATGATATTACCTCTGTTTGGCTTTGCACTATCACAGTATGTTCGGCCAGAATATCATAGGGTAGAACTCATTGTTCTGATGTATAGCATGAAATTAAGGGATACTACTGGAATGGAGTTTTAACTAATATTTAAAGAAAAATATACAACTAATATTAAATAAACATGGAGTACAAATATCAATAAAACATCCATAAAAACTATATTTGCAAAAATTCACATATGTACAGAAATCACACACACACACACATACATTACACATACATTCCCTGGGAATACTGAGTATTAAATGCAGATATTGGAGCAGCCATTTCACAGGGTAAACACTGTCAACTGAGGATGTTCTTTGAGTGCAGATTTTATTGTGACAAGAGCTTTGGAGTAGAAACTGTCCTTGGGAGCCAAAAAAGTGAGTCTTGCTCTATCAGGGAAGCCTGCAACTGATGGTTTGGTTGCTGTTGTGCTTTTGTACATGTGAGATGCTGTACATCATGCCATGGGCTTTGAGATGTCAAAGTGACTCACAATCCATTGCTTGTGAGCTGCTTTGGTGTTTGTGCTCCTATTCTTCAGTCAACTCTCTGCAGCTCTGTGCAGCCAGACTGGAGAGTCATGTTTCAGGCATTTAGCAGGAGTAGGTAATCCATAGTTCATTGTTGGGAAAATGCAATTGCCACACATTTGCCAAACAACTTTTGATGTAAAACTGGAAGTGTAGGCGTGAATGCCCTCATCAAAAAATGAAAACATATGGCACATCTACTCTCACTTACTACTCTCACGTTGCTAGATCCGGATCAGACCTTGGCCCCTCCCACCACCTTCTCTCCAGTCTGACAGGTGAGAGAGAGAGAAAACAGAGTATCAAGATGGGTAGACGAGGAAACAGAGAGACTCAGCCCCATGTTTGACCCTCAGACAGACCCACACTCAGTCTGTTGAGACCTGAATCAAAGACGACCAGACATATCAGAACTGCATAGTTACCATATTTGATTTGTCAGTTTGTAACTGGTAGTAACTGACACAATGTTAACATTTTTTCTAATACTAACTCTCAATCTCCACTAACAAGATTTAAGGGTTTATTTAGCCCCGTCCCTGTCCAACCAGGTTGACAGGATTCCTGAGGTCTGTAATAAATTGTAATTGTTGTTCAAAATGGAAACACTGAGTCATGGTGTTGATGTGTGATTTTAATCAGAGGGGTATTTATATCCCCTGTCACTACAAGCTTATTGTGAAGTACTTCCCAGCTGTTGTGATTGCTAATTAACTTTTCCAACTGTAGCTGCGTTTGTTGGCAACAGTGCTGAAACATCATGTATTATTACTACCTATAGACACATCAGTGGCAGATACATATGTTTCATATGGGCTGCTGCAAAAGAGCTCTGAATCCAGGATTTCACAGACCTTCGTCCTAATATGTACTTCCTGTTGGATGAAATTATATCCCCCTTGCTGGGGAGGAATAACGTCACAGGTTTTTCACACTGTCAACACGTTGCTCTTAATTTGATGCATAATTAGCTGCTGAATCTAGCGGGCGTGTCACCCCTCAGATGCACAGTGTCCTTTCTCTGTTAATAATGCAGGGGTTTGGTGAAACTTTAATTTTCAACTTGAATGCATTTGCAGTAACTATCTGGTGTGCATTTCCCCTCCTTGTGCAGTCAGGTCACTGTCACTGTGTGCAAACAAAGCTGAAGTATCTCCACACTTAAAACTTGATAGCTGCTGTGAGTTACCACGAACAATGCAATAACGGATCCAACAGTGAGGTGTCCTGACTGAAATACTGTGCTCAGAGAGAGCTGTGGCATTTCAGATAACATTTAAAGCCCTAATTATCATGAGCGAGGCTGTGTTTCCAAAGCTCGTGCACTTAGCAAATCCAAATTTATTTCCCCATTAGTTCAAAACAACTGCTCTCTTAATGCGCTTGACTTGCTCTTTTGTCAACTGGCTGACTGCTTTACTTCCCAGCACGACTACTGTCACACATGAAAGGACACACAAACCCTTTGCAGTTAAAATGCTGTTTAATAACTGTGGACTCTGGGTTAATATTCAAGGAGGGGATAAGACAACAAGCTCTATTGTTCCACAGACAAATGTGGGTCATCTTAACTTAGCCCCCCCCGCTCATCTTTTCACACCTATGTGAGAAGGCAACCACAAACTGTAAGTCCAGCTGCTATTGGTCACTGTATGGCATGTGATCCAGATAAGAAAAACCTCTGTGTGTTCCCTCACGCCCTCTTGGGCTCCTCTCTCTTGGTTTCCCGATCCTCTCTTAGCTTGGATCCTCTGAGGCCTCCCTTGGACTAGCTCTCCTCGCTCAGAGGTTGACCCTGACCTCCTTCCTCCTGGGGTGCTGGAACCAATCCCAGCTCACTTTGGGCGAGGGTGGGGTACACCCTGGACAGGTCACCAGTCCATCACAGTGCCAACATACAGAGACAGACAGAGACAAACAGCCACTCACACTCACACTCAGACCTACAGACAATTTAGAGTCACCAATTCACCTAAACATGCATGTCTTTGCTGGTGGGAGGAAACTGGAGTACCAGGAGGAAACCCATGCAGGCACAGGGGGAACATGCAAACTCCACACAGAAAGGCCCCAGGCCTGGGAACCGAACCTGCAACCTTCTTGTGTGGTAACAGCGGACCTTTGTGGGCTTCAATTAGCCTTATTTTCAGATCTTGAGTCAAGTTCCTCAGAGGAGCTCATGGTTATTAAGCATTCACACCAGTTTTGAGGAGTCAAGAAATTCATCATCAGCTGATTCTTTTTTATTTGCCTTGTCTGAAAAAAGGACTAACGATTAATTAAGTTTTGAGATGCTTACAAGTAAAAGGGTGAATAAAAATGCACATTTTACAATTAGCTATAATTTTTTTACTGTAATTTTTAAGATTTTCCTTTGAACAATTCAACAAAGTACAACAATGCCAACACTTCTGTATATGTTATGTTGCTTGGCTGCAGTCTTGCTGTAAGGATAGCAAAGTGAGTTTAGTTTTTATTTGCTTGAGCCACACTGAATATCTTTTGATAAATTCCAGTGAAATTAGCTCTTAATTTTTTTTTTCCTTTTTAATGCATTTTAAAGTCAGTCTTGTGATATGAACTTTGGTACCTCAGTGAACTTAACCCCTTGAGTAGGAACCAGCAGCCTGAATCTGGTGGAAAGTGATGATCAAGAAGAAAGAAGTAACACATTGTTATCGGCAATCTCCTCAGTTAATGCAAGGATCTGTGGCTGCCCACACTTGAAAGTTATCTTCATGTTTGAAAATATTTTTTCTCCACTCACACCTCCCCCAGTCTCATGGGGGTGTATCAGAAATACACAGCAGCTCCTCATGAATTCCTGATGTTACGTTCTTTAATTTCATACAAGGGATTCCATTATGTGGCATTTAAATCCATGCATGTGCTAATTTGATTCTGCCACATTATCACATTAAGTGACTTGACGCATGAAAGTTGTATCAAAGACTCTACTACACATTTTTGCTCATCCTGTATTATAGTTAAGTCTGCTCCAACAAAATATCACAAGATTTATAAAAACATGCACATAGATGGCATTTTGGTAATATACATTACCTGGGGGTACTGAGTATTTATCCAGATATTGCAATTGTGATGTCATAGGAGTTTCTTCAGTTGTCATGGCAGAAGTTCAGTTTAATTTAGATCCCCTGTATCTGTTGATGATGTCTGATACACTCAGACCTCTGAGGAAAGGAACAAAGGAACAAACTTCTCTTTAAAGGGTCAAATTAATAAAAGATTAGAGGACAGTAAATGCACGGAAATAGGTGAGATTTTAGGTATAATATTAATTCATGTCAGTTATCAAAGTTTGAATTTTCTATTATCAAGCTTCAAGCATAATAATAACACCAAAACAGCACAGACTCCAGTAATAGATGAAATGCCACTTTTGAAGGGCACCTGACAGAACAGCACACAAACACATCTCATGGCCATCAAACTGCAAATCTCCACACAAAGCCTCCCATCCACACTCTGAGGCTCTCTAATGGGTTGTTTAATGAGATCATCAAATGCAAATGGCACCTTAGTTGTGACTCGAGTGCCCAGGTAAAGTGTTCAGCCTCAGAGCGTGTGAGAGTGAATATTCCACCTCGGCAATTTTCCATTCAAGAGCAGAAATAACACTTGGCTCCTGCAAGATCAGTGTAAGAGACACGGAGTGGTTTTATTGCACATTCAGAGGCTCAGCTGTCACACTCATCATCATTGAAAACCCACAGGCCAATTGATCAATACCTAGTAACTTTCAAGGACCAAGTTAACATATTTTCTCTATATGTGTGTGTGTGTGTGTGTTGTTTCTCATTTGTAAAATCTAGCAGGGCAAATCTTGACACAATGATCCACCATCTGCTTACAATCTGCTCACAGATTTGGTCCTCTGGTTTCTCTTACCTGGGAATATTTTCCTTTATTCTCTTTGGCAATAAATATAAATAAATGAAATCTGGATGTTTTTAATCGTCTAAACTTTTTCTTTATTTCAAACCGAAAGTGGTCTCAACTAACATGAGAAGTTTTAGTCTAAATATGCTTTGATACAGGATGCATTTTGAAAAACATCCTTTTAACACTGAAGGATCAGAGATGGATGCTGGATGGATGAATGGATGAATGGGTCAACCAAACACGGGAATGGATGTGAGTACAAGTTGATGTACTGTTCTTTCTTTTATTTAGGACTTTTCAACAAAGCTAGTCATGTTATTATCCTAACTGACAATAAAGATCGTCTAATTTTGAGGAAGAACTTATTTTACCCAAATCACCTAAACCTAACCAAGTCATGAGCAGTGTTGGGCTTGTTGCTTTAAAGAATTAATTAATTATAGTTACTAATTACTTCTCTTAAAAAGTTACTAGTTACCAGGGAAAGTAACTATTGTTTTACAATTTTTTACGTTTGAGTAATTAATTAATTAATGGGACTTTAAATTCAACTGATTATTCAGTTACTTATAATAAAAACGGAATATCATATATTTTTTTCAAAATGAATGAAATGGACACCTAATAAAATAAATTAACAGAAACAGAGGCACATCTGCCTCTAAAGGCCTATCATTACATTTTACTCTATCTTAGCCAATCAACATCACTTATTATGTTGTTGCCCCCCCAACCCAACCCCAGTGATACCTGTCACTATAAAGTATTATGGGTTGTAGCTAGCCTTGACAATAGTTAGCTAACTGTGCGGGTGTGGCTTGGTTACAATGGACTGTTTTTTAAAGCAATATGATTTAATTCTGATTGGCCCTCAAAAACTGATTTCAGAATTCATTCAAAGGATTCATAACTATAAATATAACTACCCCAGGATAACAAAACTGCATGATCATGTCAGCTATTTTGGGAGACTTAATGGTAGAAGGTCATGATTAAGGAGTGGATAGAGGTCACTTCCGCTCCAATATCTGGCCACATTTTAAGGTCATAATTCTCAGTTTCAGTAGTTTTTTGGCTCAGCAGGATGAAACTGATGACAGCACTTTCATGGACTGCAAATATGTGAATAGACAACCTCTTAGAAGCTGTAAGGAGAGATGTCCACCTGGTGTGCCAAATTTAAATATTAATGCTGGCCACTCTTTGCTGGATGGTGGATGCCCCCCAGCCTTTTTTCTCCCTTCTCTCCTTCCTGAAGACAGGAGACAATTCTTGCCAAGGCGAGGGCAAAAGTGTGATGGCTGACCAGACACAGCTGGAGGTGAGGATGGAGCGCAAGGTGTTAGCAGGGCTGAAGTTTGCGCACCAGCTGTCCAATAGTTTAGAGATGATTTTAAAATGAAAATACAGAATACACCACAAATATGAATCTGGCATGTATTGTTGAAATATGATATTTAAGAATCATTCTCATTAAATTAAATTAAGCTTTAAATGTAAAAGGTGAATGTGTTCAGTTTCATCACCATTGCTGGGAGCAGGATTTGCATACAGCCTCAGTGGCTCCATCGGGAGCTCCTCTAAACTTGATGAACTTCCTCAAGTGGTTTGAATCTGTGTGAGCTACAAAGACTCAAGCTAATCTGTGCGGCTAAGTGGTGGGTCATGTACACAACATATTTTTGCAAGCAAGATAATAAAAAGGTGATACCTCTGGTTATGCTGTGTCAGTTTTTACTGTCATGTCTGAAAATGTTATGAGTGCAATGGTTACCTAACTGGCATACTATTAAATGTTCTAAAGGTTATGTTTAGGGAAATATTCAAACACAGGAGCCCACGTTTCTTCAAAATATCTGTTGTACTGTTCAGCCCCTCAGGCTCCTAAAACAATCTCATCTCAAATATCATGGAGATATTTTTTGACAAAATATCACTGTCAGCATTGACATTGATCCTGATGACAACCCAATGACAAACAGCTTGCATTTTCTGTGATTGCTTTACAAAAAAAGCCATCTCATGTTTTAGCAGTTTAATGCTCAGTGGGAAACGTGCAGTTTGCTTTAGCACTGGCTTCAAACAGCTCTTAAACACAGTAAAGAGAGTGAACAGCAAACTGCGAGGCTGATATCAATGAGATAACATTACAACACTGGATCACATACATTTTTTCAGTCCACAACATGTCAAAGAAATGTGAATCTGAATCCAGCAGACTCTGCTACCAAGGAGGTCAAAACTCCAGCATACTATAATAGCAGTGGCATGTAACATAGATTTGTTAAAGACAGAGGAAAACCCTGCAGACCCACACAGTAGTCTTATCTTGTTATTAAGCAGGTTGAGGTTCTTTATTAATCTCACAGTTTGTATTCAGAAACTGAGCATAAAAACCAGCTGTCAGGACTCCTGGAACTTTGTGATGTCGTAACAAAGAAGCCACACCCCAGGCCCTGCCTATCTCTACTGTTGACCTTACCTTGCAGGATTTGGGTGTGTATCTAGAGGAGATGTTTACACTGAGATGGTTTTTGGATCTTAAAACCATGAATACAGCTTCTTATGGATATAAACCCTTCACATGAAAGACTGGAGTCATTAAAAGATCATTTATTTATTTTCTGCAGAGTTTACATGGTCAGGTGAATCATTAGTAACAAGGTTTTACCTCTTTACTCACTGTTCTCATGAAAATGGTTCTGCTGATATAACTGTGATGAGTGTGATTCACCACTCTCCTGACTGGATCCTGGCCTGCACTCTCTGTCAGCCGCCACAGAATACAATGGGAGTTTCGGTGTGAGCTGCCAGAAAGGATTATAGTCACAAACTGTAAAACTAGTGAGAGTGACTTCTGGTCATGAAGGAGCTTATCACAGCATGCTTGATTTTCTGTCTAAGCCATTGACAAAAGCAGTTGAAGTCATGATGCTGCATCAGAATTCAGCATTATAACAAAATATTATGTCTGAAAGCTCCCCATGTAAACACAGAGTGGCTCTGGCTGCTGAACAAGAGGATGGGTGGTGACATCTGAGTATCCCGAGAGCACTCTCAAAGCAAATGGAGGAAAAATAGATCAAGCTTGGCAGGAGAGCTCAAAAGAGAAAGAAGGAGAGTCAACTGGCAGCCGCTTGCCATCCTCAGATTACACAAGGGGCTTGATAAATACTTAACTAGCCTGTAGCACATGGCATAAACCCCTGTTGCATAACAAGCAGTGAATAAGGTTTGGGAGGCTGACAGCAGTTTGGAGGTCAGGGGGGGGGAGTATCTATCTAGGGATTTACAGCAACTGTGGTACAAACCCCACCCCATCATCCTCACCCATCCCCTCCCTGCTCTCTACATATCTGTATAAAGCTTCCGGCAGGGACTTCTGGATATTATTTTTATGTTGCATCATAGCCTCTTGTTTGCTCCCGGGGATGTGGCGCTTCCATCTAATTCTCTGTCACAGCAGACACATCGTTACAGTCAAAGTTCCAAAAATAGACCAACAAAACAAAGGTTGGAATTAAAACAAAACAACTCATTTAGCGCAAAGGACACAGAACAGAGAGGAAATGTGGGCAAATAGAAAGCTACAGAGTGAAGAAACAATTGGTCTTCTAGTTACCTTTTTGGGAGAGAGAGGGCATGACATGAAGAAAAGAGCCTCAGGTCAGACTTGAACCCAGGACACTGTAGTTAGGACGAAGTCTTGATAGTAGTTGCTCTACTAGCATATCAGCAGTGTTTGCACTGGTTGAGTTGGCAATATGTATAATTCAAATGAAGGCTAAAGTCATGTATTGACATTGAGGTTTTTTGAATTAGTGATAACGTTTCAGTAAGTTAATTGTAGTTACCATGTAGTTTCATGGTCAGCAGCTGAAAATGATATCTGAGCCAATGGAGAATGTGAAGATTTGAAAGAGCCCCTTTGAGGCTTTTAACCTTGGTTTGTATAGTACAGTGTTTCAGTTTGAAATACAAAGATTCATACATGAAAACCACTGGAACATTTCATTCATTCATCCATCTTCTACTGCTGAAGGTGCTGGAGCCAATCCCAGCTCAAATTGTGCGAGGGCGGGGTACACCGCAGGGCCCCTCTGGAACCAATCCTGCCAAATTTTGGGAAAAGGGGGTGGGGCTTCATACACATGAAAGTATTGCTCTAATGCATTAGCCGACAACATTTTCTCTGACCATGTTTTATGCTTTCATATATGACGAATTACAAGTGTTACTGATCTTGTTGTCTAGCTGTTGTGTAGTTACATTTTGATTTTACAATGACTTTCGTTGTTACCCATTTGTGGTATTTTGGGTGACAGGCACAAGCATTCTTACATAAATTCATACATAAACGCTCATGTATGTGTTTATCTTCAGGTCTGTTTGAACTGACGGACATTATTTCTGAAGCAATGATAAAAAAAGAAATTGTCTGGATTTTTCAAATTAAAACATGGAGGTTTGGATGAAGCTACTCAATAGGACGCCACGACTAACACAATCCAGACAGATTTATTTAATTTAGCAAAACTCTCGGGGATCACCAACAAACACAAACTGTGTTGGATTTAGCAAAATCACATACTGGTTATGGAGGGAGATGAACGAAAAGCAAGACTTCAATGCTTCACTGCCATGACTACAAAATGAGGGTGTTTCTATTAACATTAGAAGAACCTGTGTTTCTGAGTGTTTCTGAAGCTGCAGCTACCAACCTAAACTAACTCACTGACATTGTGACATCTTATATCAGTTTTTGTGAGGACGTGTGTGCAGACAAAGACATTTTATTCTTATCTCTCTCTCTCGTCCATCTTATTTTATATTTTTATATTTTTTAATTTCATCTTCTTGTATACATATTTCCTTGTGTATATATTTCCCATCTAGAAACACTTGCATGCTGAGAGTAAAGTGACCCGGAGTCAAATTCTTTGTTTGTGTGCACAAACTTGGCCATTAAGGACGATTCTGATTCTGATTCTGACCTTTTGACCGTGCTTAAAAATAGTTCTACGGTGAAATTAAAAGACTTCTCTTCCACAGCTTTGGTTCATGCCGTCAAGCTGCTCTGTAATCCTATTCACCACTGTCACTACAATATGTTGCCACAGTAACAGGGCAGTGGAATAACAGACCCAGTGATTGAAATGTGTGCATGTGCAGATTTTTTAATTTCACTAGGAATTAAAACACTGGCATTCCATACTACTGTCTCCAAAAAAAAAAAAAAAGAGGGAGACAGAGTTGAGATATTTTCAGTTGCAGTGTGAACACACCCTGCAGGGCATCAAATACACAACAAGACGAAAATATTAGACAACTCCGTTAGGAAAAAAAAAGAGAAGAAGAAAATATATTTAATTACTTGTGATGCACAACATGTATCCACACCAGGGAGTCATGAGAAAACTGTCGAGTTATATTCATGACTCTTCATGAATTCATATTCAGAGAGGATTAAAAAAAGCTCTGGAATTTCACTCTCTGGATGACTGTCTAGAGCTCTTATGCTTCCGTTTATGTTGAGAGCAGGAGTAAAAAAAAGCCAAGAAAATGTGTTGATGACATGTTGCACAAACAGTTTTAAACGCAGAAGTGCTTTGACAAATATGAAGCTTATGTAAAAAAAAAGAAAAAAAAAGAAAAGATCTTTAAAAGGGCTGCCTGGGACTCTTTGGAAAGGCAGAGCTTCAGTGAAGCCTCCTTGAAGCCGGAAGTCATTTTTGAATATACCTCCATGCATTATTCATGGCCTGGCTGCTGCTTTTGGCCTGCTCATGTGGCCTATTTACAGAGTTACTCGTAATTCCAATAGCTTTGAACAGTGGAGTGTTCAGACTCATCTATAAGCAGCTTCACAGGCACATGAATCTATTCATAAACACAATAGCTATTCCATAATAATGACAGCCTGCCTTTTTTTACTTGGTTGTGGCTAATAAATTGATCATATCATCAATACTAACGACTGAAAATAATAGAAAACGGACACTGAGCTCAGAGAAATTTCAACATTCGAGATTGTGACTAGTTTTCTGGCAGTCTCAGCTGTTCTTTGTGTTTGGTGCTGAGTAGCAAAGGTTACCATGCTTAAACACTAAGTTAAGATGGTGATCAATAATATTTTCTTGCTGTCATTGTGAGCATGTTAGCATGCTAATGTTAACAATCAGCTCAAAGCACCTTTTGTCTGTCAAGTGACATTTAAGGATGCTGGGATCAGGAGTCAGTAGGCCCCAGTGTGACCTTCACCAGCATCACACCCAACCCCAGGTAACCTGCCTGTGCCCAAGATTGCTGATTGATGCTAGTCTGCAGACTGGTGCAACAGTAGCAGTAATGTGAGCTTCTGCTCTCATTAAGTGGGAGTTGAGCCAAAGTTGCAGCCAAAGCTCTGAGTTGAAGTGATTACCTCCGCGCATAGCCTCGGCTCTGGATCCACAATCCTGGATAGGGGCTGGCAGCTATTCTTCTTCAGAGTTGCCAAGGGTGTGAGTTACCGGGGCGGGTGTGGGGATACTCACAAGTTCCCAGGTGAGCACTGGAGTGTTGGAGTTTAATCCAGTGGACCAAGGGGTTGCCTCCCTGCACTTGAAGGAAGGAAAACTCTGTTTTTTGTGCAGTTCAGAGTATTTGGTCTTCTTCGAGACCCTGGCTGGAGCCCTGCATAGGACTACACTGGGGTACTACATGGTACTGCTGGGAGATTTCAATGTGCACATTGGCAATGATTGGGATATCTGGAGGGGCATGATTGGGAGGAGCGGCCTCCCCGATCTGATTCAGAGTGGTGTTCTATTATTAGAATTCTGTGCAAGCCACAGTTTGTCAGTAATGAACAACATGTTCGAACACAAGCAAGCAACCTAAGCCAAAGGTCAGTGATTGATTTGATGTGAGACCGTGTGTTTTGGGCACTCGAATAAAGAGTGACAGAGCTGTCAAATGATCATCATCAGGTGGTGAGTTGGGTCAGGTGGCAGGGGAAACTGGACAGACCTGGCAAGGCCAAATGAGTAGTGCGGGTAAACTGGGAAGGTCTGGGGGAAGCCCCTGTCAAAGAAAACTTCAACTCCCACCTCCAAGGGACTTTTTCCCACATCCCTGTGGAGGCTTGGGGCAGTGAACTTGAATGGTCGATGTTCAAAGCTTCTGTTGCTGAAGCTGCAGTGGTGTCCTGCGGTCTTAGGATTTTGGGTGCCTCAAGGGGTGGTAACCCTCGGACACCTTGGTAGACACCAGTGGTTAGGGAAGCCCCATCTGGCTGAAGGAGTCCTTTAGGGACATGTTGTCCCTGGGGACTCCAGAGGCAGTCGTTAGGTACTGACAGGCTCAAAGGGCAGCAGCCGCGGCTATAGCAGAGGGAAAGCAGCGGATGTGGGAGGAGTTCAGTGTGACTAGGGAGCAGGACTTTTGGATGGCCCAAAGGTGCTTCTGGAAGAGCGTCTGGCACCTCAGGACGGGGAGACGGGGGACCATTCAAACTGTGCACAGCAAGGTTGCAAAACTGCTGACCTCAACTGAGGAGGTAATAGGATGGTGGAAAGATCACTTTGGGGAACTTCTGAATCCCACTATTCCACCCTTTGTAATTGAATAAGATGTGGAGGATTATGGGGAATCCTTCAATTTCCCTGCAAGAGGTCACTGAGGTAGTTAGAGCACTTCACAGTGGAAAAGCTCTAGGGCAGGGATTGATGAGATACCTCCTGAAATGCTGAAGGCTCTGGGTGTTGAGGTGCTGTCCTAGTTGGCAGGGATCCTCTTGCAGGGATCCTAGAGGGAGCCTGGGAATACAATCTCCCAATCCACATGTGCTTTGTGGATCTGGAGAAGGTCTATCACTGGAGGTCTATCATCCTGGGGATGTTCTGTGGGAGCTGCTGTGGGAGTATGTGGAGAGGGGGTCACTTTTGAGGGCCATCTGATCCCTATATGCCCAAAGCAGGCGCTGTGTGCGGGTACTCAGCAGTAAATTCAAGGCATGTAAAAGTGCCTTGATGTAACTTTGTTATGATTTGGCACTATACAAATAAACATGATTTTTTAAATTTTAAATCCGGTGGGTGTTGGCCTCCGCCAGGGCTGTGCCTTTTCTCCAATTCTGGTCGTGATATTCATGGACAGGATTTCGAGGCGCAGCTATGGTGAGGGGGGGGTGCAGGTCAGTAGCCAGGGGATCACATTGTTGCTTTTTGCAGATGATGTGGTCCTTTTGGACCCATTTGCCTTGCGCACCACTTTTACGAAAGGGGAGCTGAACCAGAAGGCAAAGCTCTCAATCTAACAGTCGATTTCAGTCTGGGGCTGGGTCTGGGGTTCCCTGCTAAAGCTGCCACCACAACGACCCAATTCTGGATAAGTGGTTGAAGATGGATGGATGTGTGCAGCCTTTGATAAAAATTTTACAGTTTCCTTATTTTTTTTTTTTTTTTTTTCACACCAAGTGGGATATATTGTAGGTACTTAAGATTCTGACTCAGAATTTCAACTCAGAGTGTGATATGATGTTTCATCAACAGTAGCTTCTCATAATTACAGTTAAAACACTCACAGATCACAGAGACACTGAGTTTCAACTCAACAAGCTTTTCACAGCTTTTAACAGACGTGATCTGAGCAGGCAACATTGTCTCTAGGGTGACCAGATGAGAATGGGTAAAATTCAGGACGGGGGGGAGTGCAGATTGACTGTCATGACATGTCAGAAAAACAACAAAACAGTGACCACACACTCATACACTGTGCATATATCAATTTAATGCAAACAAATAGGCCTACGTCATCAAAAAAAACACAAAAAAAAAAAACGGAGCATTCTGGAAAACTCTTGTATTGAACTTGAACAATGGAATGTTGAATTATGAACTATGATCTGTGACCGAACTGCAACGTCCCTTCGCTCCTTCTCGTCGCTGCCTGCGCTTTCCCTTCCCTCGCAGCTGCAACTTGCGTTCTCTTCATCATCTACTCTATGAAACAAATAATGAGACAAAAGGATGTATTTAGTACTTTGTGTGTAGGTTAACAGCAACAAAAGTTTCATTTCACTCCAGCTACCTCCGAGGAAGACTGGATTGTGGAGGCCCGGTGCTGTATTTGGCAGAGAATTTCACTGCTGCCAACACTCTTGTGTTTCCCAGGATGAATTTGTGGAAGTCTGCACAGCTCATTTATAAATTCATCTTGACTT
Organism: Remorina albescens; assembly: GCA_034769265.1. Classification (NCBI taxonomy): domain Eukaryota; kingdom Metazoa; phylum Chordata; class Actinopteri; order Carangiformes; family Echeneidae; genus Remorina; species Remorina albescens. The sequence goes on along the minus strand of CM068484.1, from coordinate 14,272,969 downwards.
TTATTTCGCAGTGGACCAGGTTTATCTCCCCACTCCTCCCGGTACCTGCAGAGTCTTTAGCTGCAACCTGCTCGGGTCCTGGGACACCAGACTCCATGTTAACGATGAATGAATGAATGAAAATTATTTGAGAATTTGCGCCACTACTGTACACAATTTAAAAAACTACAACGCCCATAATTCATGTAGGAACTGCTGCAGCCAATGTGCAGCCGGAGGGAGCTGGCTGCAGGACGACTCAACCACCATGATCAGTTTTTAATGTTTTATCAGGAAATAACTCCAGACTCTACTCTAGTGTGATTTTCGGGACAATTGGGGCAGGATTCGGGATTCGGGACAACTGCTTTAATTTCGGGACTGTCCCGAATTTTTCGGGACTGTCCCGAATTTTTCGGGACGTCTGGTCACCCTAATTGTCTCTGCAGAGGACTTCTACATGGATCCAGCGTGACTGTGAGTGTGTTAGTAGTAACCCACAGGGAGAAAAGACTGGGCCTCCAAGGAGATGAGGAACGACTAGCTCTTAATCCTCATGTTCAATGAAAAGCGCCACATCGGCTGGTTTGGGCAGAGCGAGGTCATTGTCAGCGGCTGTTTGTAGGCATGTGGTTGGCTGGCTCTGGTCTTCAGAGCGTTCTCATGCTACAGGGTTACAGTTACAGCAATCAGCAAACCTGTCAACTGGTGGCTGCTTCTTCAAAATGAGTAAGAACGGGCATACTTTTAAATGAGGAGACAAAATGAAGTGCACAGCAAACAATGAAGTTATGTAACACAGACAGTGCTAGTGATCCCAGGTCTAAGCCAAAGTAGGAAAAATTTGTCACTGCTTTTACATATATGGCACATCTGCCCATCATGGCCTTTTCCTTTATGAAAAACTTCACTTATCTTTCCAGTAATAACACCAAGAGGACATTCATCTGTTATTATCCATACAAGTTCTGTGTTTCTCTCTGGGCCAAATTGCCATGCCTGCACAGAACGCAGGCACAGGCACAGAAGAAAAAGTGAGAACTGGCCTGGTCATAGATGCTAAATTGGAACCCATCTTGGTACTTTCAAAACATCCTTAAAATATTTAGCTGAGAAGAATCTAAAGAATATTGCTTCTGCGCATACATATTTGGTGCACATTATATAGATGTAAGAGCTTCACTTAACAATAATAAAAGAATTCTTTCAGCCAAGCACCCACATATTCATCTGCTGCACAGGGATTTTTGGCCGAACACACATCACCCACAACACTAAAATTAGTGCCTGCTATCCCAAAACAATGTGCCATGTTACGTTTCCTTTCTCCTGGAGCTGCTTTAGGTCTGTTTGTTTGAAATGTTAACATAAATGCAGGTCACCTCACAGTGCACGGTGTTCTCAATATGGTGTATGCTTTGAAGAGCCAACACTGTAAGAGGGACTCATGCAATGTTTGGTGTCTTTGCTCTTTGGAGGCTGATTGTTTCTAGATCAGTTCTTTCATAGGGTACAAATTTCCTATGTTTTAATTGAACCTGCTCCCTGACAAAGGCAGAATTCAAATTAAAAATCATTTCCTGGCACTGACATATGTCTCTGAAAGACATAGGTATAGCTCCATCGACATTTTCCCAAAGGGATCCAGATCGGTTCACTGATTACAGGCAAACTTATGACTTGTTGAAGACAAAATAATTAGCTCCACCTTGACTAAAGTTTCTCAAATGTTTGATTGGATGAGCAGACAGCAGAGAGATTTGATGAGGTACCTGAGCCTGCTGATCAAGTATGGAGCCTCATATGTAACCGACACATACAGATCAGACATATCACGAGCAGGAGTAGCCTATGAAACTGGCTTCTAACTAATTGTCTGTTGAGGATCTAAAGGAACTTTCCAAGTATATTCTTGGAAACTTTGTATTTATGGCAGAATGCCTGAGTCACAAACGGGGTGTGACTTGTTTAAAAGATATGGACTAACAAAAGGGAATCTCTAACCAACACGTGCTATAAGCTTGAGCCGTAAATGTCTGGATATCGCAGGTTGAGCAGCTTGGATTTGGATATGTTTACCATCAAATCAATATCAATCATTTTTGATATGCAATTGATATACTGGACATGTATACTCATATACTGAACTGTTATTCTGTGTGTAGCTACCAAAAGTCACCAATCAAGTCACTACACAGCCAACAATAGTATTAAGGGCTGTTTATTTATCAATCTAGCAGACACGTTACAAGTTCAGTTTCTGTTCAGCTCTTTTGCTTGTTTTTTTGGCAACTTCATGGTGATGACAAAACACCAGGTCATGACTGCAAACAGCTGTTGTTTGCCAAGAAACAGTTCCAGCCTGCATCTTTCTGGGAAATGTCATTTCTACATATCTCCTTGTGTGTGGATTATTCAAATGTCATGATGTTTTAATGAGTGAGCTTGGTGAATAGGTATATTTTTGAACTTGAGAGAGAGGTAAGGCTAAGCTTCCTGTCTTTGTGCCAATTTCCCCCTCACGAGTTCCATGTACATGTAAATATAAAATCATTTCTTTATATGGTCCATTTTTTTAACCCATTTTGAAGTGTCAATATCTATAAGAAGATATATGTGTGGATTTAAGAACAAAAAACATTCTCAGTGTAATTTTACAGCTGGTTTTAATGCTCAGTCTCTGTATACAGACTGTGAGCATTTCTCTGTGGACTGAGACCTTTGATACATTCTCAGCATTTATATAGAAGCTATCCCTGAGACAGAGGTCTAACTAGACTATTGGACTGCTTTTTGGGTCAAGCTGTTGCTGATTCTTTACACTAGCCGCACTTCTTGCTTTAATATTAGCGTTTGATTGACAATCTTAATTTTTCAATCAAAAATACAAATAACTACATATTTCCTCGTTTCTACCTGTGATGTTAAGACTTAAATGGACCTAAACAGCAAACTTGAATTCAGTTTTTTAAGCAGAGACCAGAAGTGTCTACGATGAGGAGTCAGCAGGTTGTTGGCCACACAGACAGGCAGGCTGGCAACCAGGGGAGGCAGCGCTTCAAAATCTCTGAGTCATCGCCTGACTTCCTTTGATTGCCCCCCCCCTCCACATCTCCTTCTTCTCCTGTGTTGTTTCAGCCATCAGTCCCAGTGACAGCACATGCAAATAAAGCTGTTAGGAATTCGGCAGCAGTCACACACCGAAGCTATGAGGGAGAAAACTGTGGCTGCTATGATTACAGGAGGGGAACAGCGACGAGTCAGACAGCTCAGGGAGTTCATTAGTTGGTAGAGAATGAGCAGGAGCAGAGAGATTTGAAAAGACACAAAGGCTATTTGATGGGAATATGTAGTGATCCTTATGTCTGCAGTCAGATGACAAAACAGCTCTCCATAGTCTACAAAAAAAAACTAAGTCCTTGCAGCTGAATACGAAGAAGAGCGTGTGACCTTTCTGTCACCGGGCTGTTCTTTTGGCAGGTTCAGATTATTTGCTGAATAATAAGATATTCTTCAGGAAGTGAGATCTGTGCAGATGACACATTGCAAAATGAAAACCCTCATAAATAGATTAAGGGAAGAACAGAATGACAAACTGACAGAAAAGATGTCAACAACTCAAACACAAAAGGGATCTAGTTTTCACCGCTGATGTGAAAAGTGATTTGTCTATTTATAGCAGGTTGCTCCACTAATGCAGCCCGAGACTGTCGGCAAGACGAAAGATCAGAGAGAGAACGTGACAAGGAAGGGTTGTTTATTTGGACTAACATTTCCCCTTCAAACCCAATCGAAAGTCAATCAGCTCAGTTAGAGCAAGTGAGCCAGTCAGCTTAATTACAGGTCAGCAGTGAATGGAGTGAAAGAATAGTGCTGTATATATAAAACTATGCAAAATACCCGTCTGAGCTTCATCTCGTCTGATGACAGGTAACATTTGAACAGAAAGCCTTTGCTGTACACTCGAGAAATAGAATCTGGAGAATTTGAAGTCTTGGCATTAACTAGATAGGAAGTGTCGAATAAGATGTAACTACTGGGATGGTAAATGTAGGAGCCACCATTTGTTGGTACTCAGCTGTAGCTGGCAAAAAGTTTGATATCTCAGCTTTACTTTTGACCTTTTTAAGGTGTCTTTCATACATTCTCCAACTTCATGCTATAATAAATCACTTAAGCATTTTCACAGATGTATTTCATTTTTATTATTCTTTTATTGGATGCTTGAGGCGACGGAGCAAGCTAACAAGCTGAAAATTCTACATTTCTACATTAAAAATGAAAGGAACCACAGTTTGGTGATAATACAGTGCACGTCCATCACTATGACGGATACCTTTCACACAGCAGAGGGCCATTTTACCAGGTTTTGAAGTATAGGCGCAGCTTTAAAGCGCATTCCGCAGTTGATTGAAATAAACTTTCAAAGGGTAAATGACGTGCATATATTTGAAAGCTGACGCCATATTTCCTCCTTTGTAATATACAGCACATTTATGATATGATGATGTTGGAGGCAACCTTGGTGACTTAAAAGTCTGACCTTACAAAAACTTATCTAGTGTCCAGGGCTGGCAATTTGCTGTAGCATCTGCCTCAGAAAACGCACATGGTGCCCATGCAGTGCGAAATGTGTTAATGTTTCAAGAAAACAAGGATGCAAAAGGTTACAGACAGCATCAGAGAAGAGCCACTGATATCTGATGAAGCTTGATGAATTTGTTTTCACTGAGCTGACCTTAACAGACATGGAGAGTGAGAGAGGTAAAGACATTGAATCTTAACCTGAGCCTCTCCGTCTCCAGCACCCTTCAGAGGTCAGAAGTCATCGAGCCACAGCCCCACAGTCATCGCTGTCTGAAGCAGCCTCTGTTAAAATGCTGCAGTGGTGAAAGTTGATCTGAGCAAACTGTGCTGCGTTGATGATCTCACCGACTATGCCGCGGTTAGATCAGCTTTTGTTTTTATGGTGATGCAAAGCTAAATGAGAGAAACCCGAGACAGGACCTGTGAGTCTATTAGTGAAACACTGAGGGATGATGTGCGCAAAGAATCTGTCTTAGGTAATCTTTTAAGACCAGGTGGAGAATAATGGATGTAGTTCAGAACAGTGTGGAAACAAATGACTTGCCACTTGGCTGTAGGGATCATAATGGTGAGTGTACCACTTTGCTCCACACTTTAAGATGCTTAAGTGTAATTTGATTTAAAATTCGGTGTCGTTTATCAACATTTTTTGATGAATCTCTCCAAAGACAGACATTGATGGTCCTTTTAGGGTAGTTCTTTCTGATTTTGTTGGGTCCACGGGAAACACTGGTGTGTTGTGCCGTGAATATTTGCAAACATTAATGCTGTTTAATTTGCTTATTTTGCCTATTTCCATGTGTTTTGTTAAGCTCCAGTGTGTTGCGCTCTCAGTCACTGTCACTGTATGTTGGCATTGGTGATCATTGAAGTTATTGGATGGGTTGCCGTTAAATTTGGATGCAAATGATATTCAAGATGAACTGTAATAACAGGGATCCAATGACTTTTAATATAGTAGCTAAGATCAGACTCTTCATTCATCCAGTAGTCTTATTTATGTCAGTATGTGTTTAGTGCCAGTTGATTGGTTAGTTTCAGAGCAGCAAGATGCTAAATCAAAATTTTAAACAGGGTAAAACGCCAGTAAAACATTAGGATGTAAACAATATTGTCATTGTTTCTATGTTGTTTAGGTATGACACACTTTGGCCAATCACAAAATCAATAAAGATCCGTATAGTATCATCTGTTTTTAAAATGAATTGAAAAAATAGTTCAGGTTTTGGGGTGGTGGGGTGTTGTAAGCTTGTGGACAGACAAGCCTCGACAAAAGGCCAAAAGGAGCAACAAGCAGGAAACTTGGTGCTTCAATGACAGGGACATCATTCAAAATCAGATAATACTTCCTAATTACGGACAGAACGGTTTGGCACAAAGTCTTGACAATCTTCGAAGAAATTTCCTATTACTTGTATATTCTGCAAGTGTTTTTGTCAGGTGAAAGCGGTCATCTCGGTCGGAGCCAGTGATGAGGAATGGCAAACTCACCAGCATTTCATTCAGATGCAAATTCGTAAAATCAAACTTGTGACGGAGTGAACCGCTGATACAGGCGTTAGAGATCCACGGCAGCCACTGTCTGTATCAGCTGACTGGTGCCATGTGCAAAGGTCTGAGCGACATGGAGGCTCATCAGCTGTCTCCACTAATGTCAGCTCAAAATGTCATCTCTCAAGAATAATATCATGTGAGTTTGGGTCCCCAGACAGCACATATGTTCCCTGAAACATAAATACCTGCTCAGACTCTTACAAGACCGACTTGCCTCATTTCAGATATTATATTTGATCCTGCTTTTTCAGCATAAAATACATTTTGACAGGATTTCAGTTACAATAATAAGGATGAAATACATCTAAGAGGAATAGTCCACAATAGAATATCTGCTTTTAAGGTGTGATTGAGAGACTGAGCATATGCACAGAGGCAGCAGCTGTACCTACAGGGGTTCCCCAAAGCAATCCCTCTTTCTAAAAATAGCTGCAGGTCTGCCAACCTAGACAAGAGGTAAAAAAACAAAACAAAACTAATATTCACGATCTATGGCAGGCATTTATATGAAAAGAGGGAGAACCAGGGAGGGGAGAGGCAAAGATCATTCTCATCACCAGCAGTTCGATCTCAGCAAAGCTCACGCAATGAAGGAGAGGGAGACAGTCACGACTACACAACAGAGAACAAAGATTTTCACCACAGAAAATGATCAAAATGTACTTCATGAGGATTACAATTCCATGTCACACTTCTTTTCTCTCTGACCCAGATGTTGGTAAGCAGGGCTGATGTGCAGAGAGCTGATAATACGACCAGGCTGCCCTGAAAGTCAGTTAGGTCGTGTCCGTGCCTGTGCTGTCAGGGGCAGGAAGGGTAAAAAGAAAGAAAGAAAAAAAAAATCATAATAAAAAGAGCACTAAATGCTCCACTAATCCAGCAGTGAATGAGAGCGGCTCGCTGCAGCAGTTCTTTTATGCTATGTCAATTCCACAGGGGGATAAACACAACGCTGAGCCAGCACCGAGCACAACCTCACCAACCCCGCTGCACTGCAAGCACTGCGGATTACCTCATTTTGTCTCTGTTAACCCATTTAAGCCTGACGGCAACTCTGGCCGCCAATGGGCTGACAGGTGACGTACCAGACCTGCTGGTGGCCACATTGAAGATCCAGAACTGTTATCCTGTCTGTCCTGTCAAGCTTGGGCAAGAAGCAGCCACCGTTTTAGCGTTGCCTTCTGCCGGCTACTTACTGTGATCACCTATGAGCTGAGATGACGTTGACTCTTAATAACAAGATGCTAAAAAATAACTGGAGACACAATGTGTTAGACACCAGACATGCCAGGAGACTTTTGTGGTTGTTGTAACCAGAAAAAAACAAAACAAAACAAGCCTAACTTTTAGCAGTTTTATTTCAGGTTACTAATATTATGTCAGTAGATCATCCTGGGAAAATTAGAGCTCCCATAAAACTTGATTTGTAAACTAAATTCCTTTATGTTGGGTTCTTTTTAACCGGATATATCCAAATTCAATCCAAATGTCTAAACAGCAACGCTCATCCACTTCTGTTCATTTAGGTTACACACGCCCATCATGGGTAGGGCAGTCTACAGGAACGTTTCGATTTTTGAAATTGCCACGAATATCACTTTCCTGTCTCGACGAAGTGTGCCGAGTTCAGCACCAAACATGATTCTTTTACTCCCAAAGATCCGGAGAGCAGCTCCTTTTGGATCTAATTTACGAATATTCAAATTTTCAGAGTTTTCATTACATGTTCAACTAAAACTTCCCCCAAAGTCTTCTTTGGATTTCCATCTGGCTCGCCATCTTGTTGTATTTTCTCATACAGCCATTGCCTCTGTCCAGCTACATGTTGTCATAGTTAGAGCAAATACTCATGATGAAGAAACTTTTCTTGTAGCAATGAAAATTCTTTTTTTGTTATACATGTAAACCAATCAGTTTTCAACACCTACACTCTTCTTCCTGGAAATCTTAACAAACCCCTCTCAGAGATAAATAAAAGAGCTGGGTGAATAAATGCACAAGTTCTCTGTATGAAGCAAAAGTGTGTGTGTGTGAAGGCTTATCTAAATGCACTATGCCAGCATTTCTGTCTGACCTCTTGAATACACTTTAAAGCACTGCTGTACGCATGTCCACTGCAAAGTATTACAGTTGAGTCACGCCCAGAAACATCAGCCTGTTGCCAGGGCAATGCTGGGGGGGGGGGCAGAGTCTGTGTGTAGGCCCAAGGAGAATGACGATGACAACACAGAAAGGAGAGCAGATTACATAATGATAAACAAACCATGTGGTGTTTCCCTTGTCCTCTACTGTGACTATGTCCTTGTCACCTTCGATCCTTCCTTCTTTCTTGTCTTTTACTATTTATGCTTCTTCTTTCTCAAGTTTAAGAGTCTCCTTCCCTTCCCCTTCACTTACTTGTCCCTCTTGTCATCTTCTTTCCTTCCCAATATTTCTTTCATCGCTGCCTTATTCCAGGACTCTTTTCCTTCTACCTCCCCCTCTTTCTCCTTACTTCCCACTTTCCTTTTCTTCTTTGCCTCCCCACTTCTCCTTCCCTTGCTATCCTCCCTGCTGGACATCCTCTATTCACCCTTCCCTGCATCCCTCCTCCTCGGTTTCTCTCCAGCCTTGAAGGAAAGCCAGCCAGTCGTCAGGGTGATGTATCCTAGCAACAGCGACATCCCACCCATTCAGCATCAGGATGAACCAAATTTAATTTTTGGATAAGGAGGGAGACTCTGTGATTGGATGAGTGGAGCGGGGAGGAGGGGTGAAAGGGAGAGTCATATTTTATAGCTTGTATCAGAGATTTTTTGTAAGAGGACCAGTTTCTTGTCTTTATTTAAACACCAGATGATAAGTGAACCGAACAGTAGCTTTATTCCTTCAGATGTTCCTCTCTCATCCCTGGTTCAACATTTTGGGTAAATGGAAAACAAAAACATGTGAGAACGGCAGAGGGACAGAGACCTCTGAAGTTTACTAGCCAACAATGCGCTAGAATTTATTTCTGTCCTTTTTAATGATCCATGTTCTGGGAAGATTTACTCTTCATAGAGATCCTGCTGAGCCCAAAGGGGGATGATAGTCAACTTATGGTGGGAAAAGTACAGAAAAGTGGAGTCAGTGATTATTAACTGAAAACAGTTTTCCTGTATCTGACAGGCTGCTGCTGTAAGTAGGTACAATGTCAGAAAAGACAAAATAGTGCTGAATAGTGAATGTAAAAACCAGAATTGGAGGTCAGCAATGGGACTTGGACCTGGACCTGAGGGAGACTCAATATTTTGGGGCTGGACATTTCATTGTCAAGGCTACATATTCATAGTGAATAAGTCGTCCTTAATTAGGATGATTTTGATGGCTGCTTGATGTTTAAGAGTTTAATTGTCCTCCCATCGCTTGGTGCTTTTATCAATCGGTCTATGAATCTGCTAGTCCGGCTCTTTAAGGGGATTATATGATCCCTCACAGGACCAGTTCTTTCTAAGAGTCCTGCCTTCCCATGAGGGTAAAACCTGACTCTGCAAAGTCAAATGCCATCAATTGTAACACACAAAATCAATTTATTTGGATTATTGCATTATCTTACTCTTGCTCATTATTATGTCTCTTGCAAGATGATCCATTTTGCTCGGATGGATATATGTACACATTTTTACAGTGTTTTATTAACAGTGTATGAATCTGTCAATACTTACATAGAAGGCCTGTGAGTCTGTGCTGCCTTATTTATGTGTTTGTGTCACCAGCATTGAAACTCTTCTATTCAAATTTTTTATAACTATCTATCTTTGATATTTTCTTCATGTATTATTGTTCTGCGTGACTACATGAAATATGGATGACACCAGTCATCTGTATTGCAGCTTCCTGTAGCCCTGCACAATCTGTGCACTGCCCTGCTCCTGCTCTTGTTATGATTACAGCAGCTTTGTATCTTACATTTGCATTTCTTAACATGCCACTCCATTAGTTTTAGAACACATTGCTATAGGACTGGAGCTCGCAGTTAGCCAGCTGCCTCACACTGGCACATTTGCAGAAATGTTGATCAATGAGTGCTGTCTTTATAGATAAAGAAATGAAATGAACCTTGAAGGATTAGCCCCGTTAATACTCCACCACACTACTCACAGCGCACATTTTCTGTCAAAGTGAGCGCTATATTGTAATTTATATGTGAAATAATGACTTGTTCCCAAAGTACCTATATCACTGTAATCCGTTTCAAACAACAAAGCAGCCCAAGTCTGGTAGCAGGTGAAGAAGCCCAGGAAGGAGAGGAGAGTTACAGTTTGTTTAAATAAAATTCAGAGTAACTGAGAGCAAACATCATAGAGGATGATCCGAGCGTTTGCAACAATACAGTCTGCAAACAAATATCTGTGATGAAATAATTACATCTTCTTTGTTTAAATTACAGCCTTGTAGGGGATCAGTTTGAGCAATTTTTGATTTGTTACATTAATTTCAACATGATTAGCTTTAAAATTCAGTCATTATAGCTCATATTCATCATACGTCAACATCTTTGAACAGGTATTATTTGATGTTCTTGTTTTTTTTTTTTTAATTCTTTATTTAGGTATGGCAGTACATGTCACAAAGGTAAAGGCAGTACCATTTTTCGCCGCCATCCGACTTTTACATTTTAAGTAAATAAGCATACAAAATAGTAAAAAAAAAAAGAAGAAAGAGATAAACCATAAAAAACTTTGTACAGTTTGGGAGAGAAAGTGTGCACATACATGTCCATAATGTCCTTACACGAGAGAAGTGACCAACATGATTCTTAGCTAAGTGTTGGTGGGGGGGGGGGGTTATGGGTAGTCTTCAGCATGTATGGGAGAGGCAGAAGCAGTTCTCAGTGCATGGCAGGGGAGAGATGGATGGGGGGAGTGGAGAGTGAGATCAGGGTATTAATGAGACGGTATTGATGTTCTTGTTTCACACCTACTTTTGTTCTCAGTGTTTGTGATTCACTGCATTTGTCTGGATGATTTCACTTATCCTGGTGGATACAATTCATGCAGGAAGCATCACAGGCACTGATGTCCACTCTCCGTTTAATATGATTTCTGACAGACGCCCAGAGCAGTCAGGTGGGAGTAAGACAAACAAACAAAACAGCTGCTCAAAGCAACCACCAATCAAACGAGAGGACGTTCTGATGTCTGCAACAAAACCAAAGTGACGGCCCTGAATCCTGGTGTGTCACACTCACTCTGAGCCTCTTCACATAGCAGATACTGGACACAAAAATATGAAGGACTCAACTAAAGATAACTGAGGACTGCTGGAGCTGTCCTGAGGACTTTCAGAGGACTGCAGATACCAACAGAGCAGATAGGGCGAAAGAATATCAGGCAGTCTGTTGAAAAAGGATGTCCAGCTCCTCCTACATACGCCCACACCCCATTCACACAGTGAATGTGAAACCAATCCACAATCAGCGCAACCTGAACTCTGGTGATGGAAAACAGATTTTCCTGTGAGGTTCAGTAGAGGGGGAAGATAGCTGCTGGATGGTAGCTCTGAGAAAGTCACCAGATGTCCTCCTGTCCATCCCCTGGTGACGCTGAAGCAACAGGTCAGTGTTCGCGGATGATGGAGAGGATATGGTCTCATTTTATGAAAGAGATCCTGAAGATCTTCACTCACCATTCACCAGCTCCAGGTTGACAGAGAAACTACAACGTTGTTCAGTCTTGGCTGGGATGCACTTGAATGGACGTGTTATATCAAGTGCGTCCCAGCTTGGTAATTCGCTGTTTGTGTTCCAGGAAACACTTCTTTTGTTGTCTGTGCTAATGGCAGACCTTTTCTGTATTTGGTTCTGTTCGTGTGTATTTCTTTATTTCTTTTCTTCTGTTTTCATTATGATGTAGATATTTTCTGAATTTGCTTGTGTTTTGTGCGTTTGCGTGTCTTTTCTTTGGCAGTGCGTTGCATTTTCAGGGCCACTATGACTGTAACATTAAGGTGCCAACACTCCCTAACCCTGGAACCAAGAGCAGATATGTAGCTCATGAACAAAATCCCAAACATGATGAGAAAACACACTGGAATAACAGCCTGGAAATGGGACAGCAAAATTGGGAGAGAGATTGGAGACGAGCTGACAAAGACAGAAAACTGACAAAATGGGAGTGGGCAACAAGACACATTAGGGCACCACAGACAGGAAGTAAGTAAGAAAAAGAGTTCATATCTGTCATTAACAGTCCGGTTTAACTTCATCTGAAAACAGAAACATTTGTTCACAAAAACATGTAATCAGGAATCACTCGGACTGTCAGCAGTTTCTGTGACTGCGACTTAAGAGGGCATCTTCAAAAGCTCTCAACATGACATGAGCTCTGTAGGTATGCAATAGAATTGTCCATTGTGGTTTTACATGAAAATAGTGTAATAAATGAATATGTTGGTAATTTTTTTTGGACTATTTGATAATAAGCAGCATCCCAAAAACAATCATTTTAAATAATGTATAGTTTTGGAATTCTAGTCCAAATCTTATGGAGGAAATAAATGATTATGAGGTAACCTGGAGGTACAGGAGAGGGAGGTTTCAACATGATACCATGTGAGAGAAAACAGAAAGTACAAAAACAAGTCTTCATTCCACTTTACACAGCCTTCATTTGAGGGTAATGACCTCACCAACACAAAAATAACTTTAACAAGTAGATAAAAGCCAATGCTCTGTTTAAATAGCTAACATTGATCTATCTGTTCTGATCTATCTAACTGATCTTTCTAAGGTTTTAACTGACTTAATAAGGATGACAGACCTCTGGAGATGTTCTACAAGATCACAAAGAAACACGTTGAAATTCAGCAGACGATCCAGGAGAGACCAGGGATGATCTAACAGTCAGTGAAGCTCAGTATTGACAGTGCAGACAATAAGAAAGCAGCCAGCCTGCACTGCCCTTATGCAGCAAGCTGAGTCATGTCTAGATGAGCCAATCACACAATTACAGGCGCAGTAGAGAACAGAGAAACGGGGATTTTCATTAGAGAGCTGGAAGACGAAATCTTTGAGCTGAGTGAGGGAAGTTCTGAGCTGGAGCAGCTCTCATGCACCGAAGAACACCTATAGCTCCTCAAATTCTTCCCATCTTTGAACCAACCCACCAAAGAGTGGAAAAAAAGTCCAATTGCACTCATCTTTTGAGTTGATCTGTGGCTCAGCTGGAGGAGGCTCTCAGCAAAGAGGTGAAAAAGCTGTGTGCTGCTGCTGAGCTAGAGAGGCTCTGGCAGCAAGCAGCAGATGTGACTTTTGATCCTGATGCTGCAGATCCTTATCTCCTCCTGCCTCATGATGGGAAAAAGTAAATTGTGGTGATGGGCACCATTTCCAAGATAACCCAGAGACTGTCCTCCTGAGCAGTCTTGGGAAAATTAGAGTTGCTTTTCAGGAAGACTTTGCCTTGAGGTCCAGGTGAAAAGGAAAACTAAATGGGATTCGGGAGAACAAACAGGAAGAGGGTGTCCAGAGGGGTGTGTGGGTAAGAAAACCCTGGCTATAAGTTGGCTGTTTACTGAGAAGCTCTATCCACACTTCACCTTCTGCCCCAATGATCAATAAAGCCTGAAACATATGGAGAACTTTTAGTTAAAACCCAACTCTTGTAAATATTTCTAATCTGAAAGGTTACTTAAACGATTATATGTAATGTTGATGATTAACTTGCAGTGAAAAGACCTCAGATAATTATCACCTACCGAAGCTCTACAAACGCTTTTAGCCTCATTTAACAGACCACAGCAGGCAGCTGTTTTCAGCAGAATGACTCTAATATATGCATGATGTCAAAAGAGAAGATGCAGGGTTATATTTTTGTTGTGTTATTGTCTGAGAGTTGTGAGAATGTTGAAATGAAAAATGTTGGAGCAGTTTGATGATAAGAAGTTTTATTTTTATGACATTTATTGAAACACAAAGAGTTTTTCCTGATGTTTAGATCTGGTCAACCAAGTATGAAAATATTAAAAGTTAATTCATGTAAAAATTCTGTTTTGAAAATATCTTATCTACCTTTCCTTTCCTTCATTCCTTCCCACCCATCTTTCCTCCCTAAACCCAACCCCTCCCCTATTCCCATGGCAGTGTGCCCTCCCTCCCTGCTCCATTCCCTCTGTCACCTTGCCTCCTCTACGAATATTCTCCTTTGTTTTTAGTCTCCCTTGCAAACTAGATTTTCTTTTCCCCATCTCGCTGCCCTCCTTCCCTCCCTCCCTCCATAGCAGCACCACAGTGTTGATGTAAAGCAGCTGAGCAGAGTAGGAAAAGGATGGAGTGGGGCTTGATATCAGATGTTTTGTTGTTATCGGAGAGGGACAGGAGGGACTGTTCTGCTCTCTCGACCTTGATCAACATCCTTGGCAGAGGAAATGACACTGGGGATGCCTGGCCAATGGATTCAAACAACTGCCTGGACAGACCAGAGCTGCTCAAGCCCACTGAGACATCACTTTCAAAAACATTGGAGATACAGTCTGGAGACATTTGAGGACATATTTAGGTGTTATTCTGGTTTTCTTTCATTCTCATGGAGTGAATATGTATATTTCATATTAATATTTGATAATGCCAAATATTTCAGGACTAAATTTGATCAATGCCAATCATCCACTAATCCCAAAAAATAAAAAGTTACATGAAAATATATCTTGTTTGATTTGTTGGTAATGGCTGTGGAAAAACACAATCAGACTTTAACCTCTCGTTGTCATCTTGCTCAGGGGCAACAGCTGCTTCATAAGGTAATCCCTACATATGAAACTGCATCAATCCAGGCTCAGCCCTCTGTAACCTCAGAGGCTGGCAGATTATTAGAAATCCTGACACACCCAGGTCACAGCTGGATGTAGACGTGCAGTTGAGGAAATCACGCTGTCAGCTCCATTTACTTTAAACCAACTGGTACTCTTTTGGGAGAACAGACTCCACATCCCCCTCTAATGGTGCCTGAGCCACATGTCTCCAAAGAATCCTGAAAATCATCCCTTTTGGTGATGTTATCACTTGAAATGGCATTACATTTTCATTTAAGAATAGGTGAAATAGTAAGCGTTGTTTAGTTTGGATTCAAATGTTTTAGTGATGAAAGCTTACATTTCTAATGATACGGGTAGAGGAAGCATGAATGTACTAAAAAAAGATTGTTTTTTTTAAGATCATCAATAGTGAAACTGTATTGAAGATCCAGCCGCATCATAAATTCACGGCATTAGGTGTGTGGTGCTGTTGATTTTTTTTCCATTAGATCTGTTAGTATACAGGAAAAGGACTGTTTCTCTCTCTCTCTCACACACACACACACACACAGTATTACACTTCATGAAGCAGAATGATTCTATTACGCTACTTTAGTTTCAGCTGCCACTCATTGTGTAGAATTCAATTCAGTCACTTAAAGGCCATTGTGGTTCAGCTCTTTCAGCAGCATGTCCACTTTGATTAAATGAGAGGAAAGAAATAAAAATTCACTTAGGTTGGCACATTGGAGTAAAATATATTTTCTCATAGCTGAAAATAAACACAAACGCAAACTTGATTTTGTTCCATGTATCAGGGTTATTTCAGTCAATTTTCATTTCCATCACTTGTCATTTTGTTTAGGTTTTTTAGATTCTGTTCTCTGATGCAGCTGAGTGTTTGCCAGGATGGTCTGGGCTTTCAATAATGAAGCTTGGTTAAAGTTTTGATTTGATTTGTCTCGATTTGATCAATGTTTCACCTCTTTGCAGGTAAAATAATGACAATAATAAATAGCATACAGAGCTGCTTTGAACAATGATGACAGAAGACCCTAGGTGTCATTTGTTTTTATTCAGTGTTATGTTACATGTGACCATGAACTTCTAGGAAGTTATAGTTGCCATAGACATACATTAAATATATTCACGTACTCAGTTAGGAAAAGGGGTGTGTGTATTTTTGTGAGAGAGATGTGTGGTGGTGGTGGGAGGGGGGCACAACTGACAGTTGACAGTGTGCAGAGGTTGAGGACAGTTGATTATGTATGATGACAAGTAACAATTAGGAGTGGAATAAAACCATTTGTAGGTAACTTTGAAATGATTTTTGGAAACATACGAGAAAAATCTAATGCTACAAGCAGGAAAAAAAAAAAGGAAATAAAAACCCCAATAGAAAAGAGTAATAAATAAAATGCATTTCATACACAGACAGCAACAACAAAGGACTACGAAGATGTTTACTTCCCTCAGAATTTTGAGTGGTTAGAGAGAGAGAGAGAGAGAGAGAGAGAGAGATGAGGACAACGATGGAGAGGAGAAGTCTCTCTCTCTCCCTCCTGTGGCAGGAATCAGCATCCGGAAACCTACAGTTGTGTTACTATGGTGACGCTCCGGGAGAGGAGGCAGGAGCTGGGTGAAGTGGCAAGCTGTGGAGCCGGAGTCAGACTTGTTTCTAAGGCTTCATATGGCACGTCCGCTCTAAACGCTACAGTGAAGCCTCAGAATCCGAGTCCAGATCTCTCCCTTCACTACACGTTTGACTTAAGATTTGGACTCTGGCTATGTGTGAAAGCACCAAACCACATCCCCCTAAAAACCCCTGCCATCCTCTGCTCAAGAGCCTCTCTACCCCTCTGATTCTGACTCTAGAAGGCACTGGTATATACGTATTTCTCCACATTCTAGTATCTGGATTGAGCGATTGAGGCAATGAGGATACACAAACATACATGTACAGATACACACGGGCCAGCCGGGTAACTCATGGGGGAACAGCTGGCTCCCGACAATGCTACCAGTTTTTCTTTATACCTGTGTTAGCGTTACAAAGTTTGCATCGCTTAACAGTCTGCTGACGGCGGAGGCAATTGGATACGTAAACATTGACAAGGCTAACATCATGACAGGCGAAGAGCTATAGAAAATCTATGTTCCAATATGGTCCATAAGGGGGTCTGATCTTTCTGAAGGGCCTTGATTAACAGTTACTTGCAACTTTAGAGAAAACCCTGATCAACTGTTGAGAGAGTCAGTTAAAAGTTTTAATACGCCACCTTTAAACTTGGCTGATACTGAAAACAAACCCAGCTTAAGCTCTGCGTCACTTTCAGAACAACATTTTTCAGAGCAAAAAAAACTTGGAACGCTAAGAGAATTAGTCTTTTGGGGTAGCAACGCTTAACACACGTCAGCCAATACCCGTAAGTCAAAGTACTCATAAACCTGCAAATGTCCAGGATATTAAACTGCTGGACATTCATCAGAATTTTTAAATTTACTTTGTTCCCTTAAGCCTGTATTTTTCAGGGTACGTTGATTTTACGGGACATTAGAAGTTCAAAAGCTGCAAGTAACTTGAAAGCAACTGAAATGATGATGACTGAAAGCAACAGTTTGAGACCATCCCTTTAATTTTCATTGGGAATCTGACTGTATACCTCATTAATCTGATTTCCTTTGTTTTGCCTATGTCCATGTATATCTACAGAGCAGTGGACAAAAAGACACACAAAGTTGAAAGGACTGGCTTGTTCAGAGAACGCAGGAGTGTCTGTATTGCGAACCTCGGTGTTGAAATGCCACGTGTTACTCGTGAAGAACGAGTCGTCCTGTTGGATATTTACACAGTGAATGGGGCCGGCTTCTACTCTACTCTATTGAGTTTGGCTGGTACTTGCGTACATTTGGAATGGTACACTAAGGTGACAGTAGTAAGTAAAAAAAAGTTTATCTTCTCCTCTCACCTGTAACTTACTAAAGGTCTATCTCTAGTTTTCCTGGTTAACATTTGAGGCACAAAAGCACTGAAAGTGATGATTGGTGCTTTGAACTTTGCCATGACAGTGGTGGAGTGTAAATCTTTTTTTTTCTCTCTCTCTCTCTAATGCCTGTTCGGGTGACTGTCATTCAGTTAGTCGATTCATTATTTGATGTTTCTTTTTTTATATATATGGTTTAATAATTTTAAGTGTAATATTTATAAAACTGACATTAAGGTTGAATTTAATTTTAGAAAAACATTTCCTCACTGTTTTGCTTTAAGTTCGATGTGATGTAAGGTAAAGTGGGACATAAAGATGTGAAAAGTGTTCAGATAGAATTTACGTCATCATGTCATAGCGGCCCCAACTTCAACAGTTGCTGCTTAAAGTGTAATATGAAGCTAAGGAAACTTAGGCCTTACATTACTTAGCTTTGGTGACCCCATGTTTTGTCCCAAGGGTGAGTGGTCATTGAATCTTTGGCTCCTTGTTGAGGCTCCAGAGCACCTCAGAGCAGAGAGAGAAAAAAATCTGTGATGCCCATTTGAGCTCAAGTTGAACTGTTCATGACGACATACAACATTTCCAGTGCATTTGTGCATTCAAACAGGATACTGTACAATGGGCTAAGGTCCTAACCACGATGTCGTCTATACAAGATACCTACAGTATACAACGATGTGGTGTCAAACATCTGACTTTTTTTAACATTGAATTTGTATGAAAAAGGTTTTGTTTTATTATACGGCAGAAATTATAGCTTCTGTTCCTTTTGCGATATCACTTGTGTTATTTATCTTTCTGGTCTATTTCATTGTGTTTAAAAACCCAGACGATATGAAAGTGTGTGATAATAAAAAAATAAAACTTACATAGATTGGACCACTTTGTTTTAGTTTCTCCCTTATCAACAGTATTTGTTCCAAGCAGACCCCTATTCACAAAGGACACACCAAGCAAAGAAACAAAACAATAAAAAAAAAACACATTCAAATTAAAGTTTTTTTTGTCTTCACGTTAAAAAGTTCCCTGTAGTTTAAGGTGAAATGCAAGTGGAGATAGAGTAGTTTCACTCCATCAGAAAAACAAAAACTAAAAACAAAGAACAGCTAAAAAAATGGCTGCTGTCTCTGCCTCTTACATCAAGGCAAATCGGAAAGCTCTAGAGTGGCAGTGGAGACCTCATCACACATAAAATCTCATCCCCCCAGGTTCACCTCAATGCCGCACCTCTATGTTATGAAATCTGATGATTGCTCCAGAGTTTTTGAATGGACTGGTTCAAAATAAATAGAGTTTTAAAAAGAGTTCTTTTGCGCTGAAGTTTCCACTTTTCTGGATGTGTGCAGTTGTAAAAACACAGAGAAGAAGAAAGCTGGAGGACAATGTTTCAGTCACTTATTGTGAGAGGTCAAAGTTCACGTCTCTTAGTACCCCATTGTGATGCCTAAGGCCCAGAGTGTGAGAGAGTGTGTGTGTGTGTGTGTATTTGTGTAAGGGCACCACTCTCTGTGGGGTAGGGCTGCTACTTGAAGACATAGTTGATGAACACCTGAAGGAGTATGAGGAAAATGATGATGATGTAGTCACGCTGCTGGAGGAAGGAGCCGCCCTCCACCCGGCCCGCTGCACGACTCCGCAGGACGCCGATGCTCCTGAAAACGCACAGAAACTCACCATGAGAGTTGAAGAGGCAGCATCGTGTCTTGTCTATGGTACAGTGATGGCCTGCTCACCTATTGATGTCCTCCTGCGTCTGCTTTATTGATTCAATGGCACTTTGAAGTTCACTGAGGTCGGCTCCTTTTTTTCTCAGGCGACTGTTGTGTTTGCTTTTGTGTCCTGCGACAGAATGAAATGTAACAGTTTCTCAATACCACGCTGCAAGAAATTTAACAGGATTTTTTCAGAATCATACCAAAAGTGACAGTGAGGCCTGACATTAATGTCGGTGCTTTCCATCTGTATACCAGTGGCGGCTTGTTTTAAAAATTTTTGGGGGGGGCGCAATTTACCTTGGCATACATAGGGGTGTAACAGTACACTGAAGTACACATTTAGTTTAGTTTCCTCTGTATTGTTTGTGTCCGCCATTTCGCTCAGCTAAAAAAGACCGGGAATGAATTGTCGAATCACATTAGATAAAAAAAAACACACGACACGATACTGATCGCTGATTCGCTGCTGATGTTTTTTGGGCGCATACGGGACGCACACAGCTGCGTCCTGTGAGGAATCTAATTCAAACCAATCAAAAGAGAGCCTCAGGTCACATGCTTATCAAATGTTTGAGGGCTTACACTGGATTCTGTTTTACCGGCGCCCTTCACTTCAGGAAGTGAATAAAATAAAATAAAAACCATTTTAGAACCAAATAAATATTGAAATAACATTTAATTACTATTGACAGTCACCCACAGACTGAAATAACACCATCTTTTAATAATTATTTGTATCTTACAGCATGTTTGTAGAACAGCATTCTATTAATATCTTTCATTTACATTCTTATCAAAGTTTCCACTTTGAGATTATAAACCAATGAGCTTGTCCTGCTGCTGAGGCCTGCAGTAAATGCCTCCTGGATCTGGTTTACAGACGTACACCATCTCTCAACAGGAAAATGTGTAACTAATTCTATTACTATCTGAGGCAAGCAAGGAAAAATATCCCATTCATTCTCTGCAAATAAAATGAAGCCTTAAATACCCTCCAATGTGTTTTGGCAGCCTTTGTTCAGCCTTTGTCAAGAGTTTTCTACAAATGTTCAATTTTAAGCTGATATATTCAAGCAAGTATATTTTAGATAAATTTTATTATTAGATTAGCGTTTACTACAGGTTTAGATTTTTATGTGGGGCTTGGGCACGAAAATCCACTAGAAATATGAAGAACAAGCTGATTCATCCAGCATCACCGCCAGGAATTTAGGAGAAATAACAACCACCATCAGAGTGTGCTACTGTACAATGTTATAGCTGTTCAGTCTCAGTCTAAACATTTAGTTGGGCTAGATTCAATTTAAAACTGGGATAAGCACAGGCCAGTCCATGACGGCGCCTAAATATGTAGCTACCACGTGCTTCATGCTAAAATTCTGATAATAACTAACTATTAAAACAGCAG